>OX344818.1:918322-2281228 GCA_947034925.1 Eudemis profundana | reverse complement strand
TATCTGGGTTATCAAACTAGGTCTTACCTGATTCTAAATAAAGTTGATTACGTCTCACGTGCTATCACTCACCATCACTATCAATCTCCTGTTTCACTATAACCTTCTCAAAGCAAATATCGCTAGCATCATTCAAGTCTTGAAGTTCACTTGGCACTAGCACGAACGTCTGTCTAGACTTCTTCTGCTCTTTAATCTGGGCCCGGGTCATGTGGAGGTGTTTGAGCTGGTAGTGCATTCTAAATAAAGTCGGTTACCTGGGTTGTCAAAGTACCTAGGTTCAGACCCGTCTTTCCCAGTGGGCACTTTGGGCAAGTGCCCAGGGCCCCGCGATCGATAGGGGTAGGGATCTAACAAAATAGTGTTCTGTCAAAGTCATTGGGGCCCCATTATCCTAATATGCCCAGGGCCTCCATTAGGTTAAAGACAGCCCTGCCTAGGTTTTACTCAATTCTAAATAATCGGTTACCCGGGTACTCGGGCTGCATTTCCTAGTTTCAACGTCTTATGTGCTATCACTCACCACCACTATCAATCTCCTGTTTCACTATAACCTTCTCAAAGCAGATTTCACTAACATCACTATTCTTCACACTCAAGTCTTGAGGTTCACTTGGCACTAACACAAATGTCTGTCTAGATTTCTTCTGCTCTTTAATCTGGGCCCGGGTCATGTGGAGGTGTTTGAGCTGGTAGTGGACTTTGACGTAGGCCTCGCATTTGAAGCGGACACCGCAAACAGGGCAGGGGTACGTGCAGTTGGAGTGGCTCTTTCTGTGGCGGTTGAGGACTTGTTTGTTCTGTAATGAAATGAGTTTTGAAATAAACACACGTTATACAACGTCACGTGATTAAGGGAATACCGAATGTTCCCGAAACATCGAGTGGATGTCTCTTGAAATGAGTTTTTAAATAAGGCAACTCTTTACCGGGATATAATAGTACATTACATACCGAGGCCAGTAAAGTAAGAAATATCTCTGATTACTTGTAATTGTCGGCCGAGAACGACAAACATGTGATGTAAGGTTTTGTTATTTACTGGGCAAGGTTTGTATACTATTTTTCTGTTCGACGGAGCCAGAAAGCTGCATCTTCGTTTAGCGCAGCACTGGTAGATACACTCCGGTCATATGTTTAAATAGGTAAGCCGGTGGGAATCGGGTTCTATGGACGCCACGCCACTGCCCTACAGAAGCCATGAATCTGGTATCATCGACATATTTGCCGTAGAAAAACTTACCGCAAATGCTTTCTCGCAGAGATCGCACTTGTGTATCCTCTGCCTCTCGACCTTCAGATGATGATGATGATGATGATGATGATGATATCGCTATATGTTTCTTGAGCCGGGTCCTGGACCTGAACTCCCGTCCGGAGCAGACCAGCGCTCGTTCGCAGCGACTCGAGACTTACTCTTCAGAGGTTATGATTTCCTGGTACTTTCCGTAGTCGAACGGACAGCTTAATAGTCTATAGAGGAGAGTCTGGTATTATAAGAACCCACGTACCTAGAGGACCTAGAGGTGACGAGGACCTATTTTAGAGGTCTTCACCTCTAAAATAGGTAGAAGAGACTGTCTACAGGGTACTTAATTTCTGGTGGCATAGTCATGTTTAGTTTTAAAATGATTTCTTACGCTTCAGGTGTTATGACCCCCTGGTACCATGGACAAGTGATTTGGTAAAAACAGCAAAAGCTTTCTCGCAGAGATCGCACTTGTGTATCCTCTGCCTCTCGACCTTCAAATGATGTATCGCGATGTGTTCCTTGAGCCTGGTCCTGGACCGGAACTCGCGTCCGCAGCAGAACAACGCTCGTTCACAGCGACTCGAGACTCACTCTTCAGAGGTTATGATCTCCTGGTACTTTCATCGTGGACAGCTTAATAGTCTTCTATAGGGGAGAGTCTAGTATTATAAGAACCCACTTACCTAGAGGACCTAGAGGTGATGAGCACCTATTTCAAAGGTGAAGTAGAAGAGAAATGATTGCTTACTCTTCAAGTGTTATGACCTGGTACCATGGACAAGTGATTTGGTACAAAAACTCACCGCAAAAGCTTTCTCGCAGAGATCGCACTTGTGTATCCTCTGCCTCTCGACCTTCAGATGATGTATCGCTATATGTTCCTTGAGCCTGGTCCTGGATCTGAACTCCCGTCCGCAGCAGAACAACGCTCGTTCACAGCGACTCGAGACTTACACTTTAGAGGTTATCATCTCCTGGTACTTTCATCGTGATCGAACGGAAAGCTTAATAGTCTTCTATAGGGGAGTCTATTTAGAGGTGAAGTAGAAGAGATTCTACAGGGCACTTAATCTCTGGGATCACAATCATGTTTGATTTTAAAATGACTTCTTACTCTTCAAGTGTTATGATCCCCTGCTACCACGCACAAATTATGTTGTAAAAACTCACCGCAAACGCTTTCTCGCAGAGATCGCACTTGTGTATCCTCTGCCTCTCGACCTTCAGATGATGTATCGCGATGTGTTCCTTGAGCCTGGTCCTCGACCGGAACTCGCGTCCGCAGCAGAACAACGCTCGCTCGCCGCGGCTGGGCGCGTGCGACCACACGATGTGGGCGCGGACTTCGCCCTTCGTGTAGTAGAAACGCTTGCAGTGGTCGCATTGGTATCTACACAAAAGAAAATGTTTTCTAGTCTAAGAAGTCCCCAGAGTTATTATAAAAAGCAAGTTTTTAACATCAAAATGCACTCATCGTATTAACACAACTTAAACGGATTAAATCGTGTATTTCGTTTGTACGTCCCGACATTTCATCTCTGATTTCGAACGAGGGTGGTGAAAAAAAATTTACCAACACAATCTGGCACATAACGTAAAAAAATTGCGCATTTATTGTAGGGGAACCCGGGGCAATATAGGCCCCTTAAGGATATGTCATTATAACGTGAGATCCAATTAAAATATGTCATTGCTGGAATAATCTTATATATTATAGTCTTTAATTTTAACAGCAAATAATTAGCTCAGTCTACCATTTCTTTGGTCCATAGACATAAACAAAAAATTTCTCATACGATCCGGTTGAACTAAATTTGCGCCTGGCGTGCTTGACATCACTTACAAATTAGGTGCAAAGTTAACGTAATCGTCAATATCTTGAAAACTCATTTACTGAAACTGATGTCTTATGTATTGGTCCATCAGCCCATATGTACGTTGGTTTTAGGGACACCTGTAATCCCTGTATATAATGTGACTCACTTCTTGGTCCGGTCGGTGTGCATTCTTCGAATGTGCTGCCTCAACAACGCCGGTGTAGTACACTCGCGCTCGCAGTGAGGACACTGCTGCAACCGCCGTCTGAAAAAAAAAGAGAATATTTTGAGCATAAATGAAGTAAGTGGCGGGGCACTCTGCGCATGGGACGTTGCGCTCGCCGAGGTGCAGCAGGAGATACCTCTTTAGCGCGGACGAGGCATTTTGTAGAATCGACGTTTTAAGAATGGGACATTTGGCGTACGGGGCATTTTGTGAGGGGGCGTTTTGTGAACAATATATTTGGTAAATGGGGCATTTTGCATAAGGGGCATTTTGTGAAGCATTTTAAAACTTACTCTCCCTGGTCGGTGTGTTTATTGATCATATGCAGCCTCAGCCCCCTCGTGGTCTGGAGCATGGCGGGGCACTGCGCGCAGGGGACGGTGCGGCAGGAGATGCCTCTTCAGCGTGGACAGGGCATTTTGTAGAATCGACGCTTTAGAAATGGCAGATTTTGCGAGGCGGCGTGTTGCGAATATGATATTTTGAGAATGGGACATTTTGCAAACAGGGCATTTTGCATAAGGGGCATTTTGTGAAGCATTTTAAAACTTACTCTCCCTGGTCGGTGTGTTTATTGATCATATGCAGCCTCAGCCCCCTCGTGGTCTGGAGCATGGCGGGGCACTGCGCGCAGGGGACGGTGCGGCAGGAGATGCCTCTTCAGCGTGGACAGGGCATTTTGTAGAATCGACGCTTTAGAAATGGCAGATTTTGCGAGGCGGCGTGTTGCGAATATGATATTTTGAGAATGGGACATTTTGCAAACAGGGCATTTTGCATAAGGGGCATTTTGTGAAGCATTTTAAAACTTACTCTCCCTGGTCGGTGTGTTTATTGATCATATGCAGCCTCAGCCCCCTCGTGGTCTGGAACATGGCGGGGCACTGCGTACAGGGGATGGTGCGTTCGCCGAGATGCAACAGGAGATGCCTCTTCAGCGCGGCCTTGCTCTTGAACTGGCTGCAGCAGTGGTCGCAGATGAACAGCCGTTTGATCGGGTTGCGGACTTCCTCGTTGTGCCTCCTAGGATGAAACAGTAGTAATCTATAACATTCTAGACATCTATCTTTACATATAATAAATCGTAGCAATGTGTTTGTACACTAAGGTCATTCGAGTCGGTCAATGTTCCTTACAAACACATACAGGGTGAAAATTTTTCATCGTCCAAATTTTGATAGTAGATTATGTAGCGAAAAATAGAAAATACGTGTTTTTCAGTCAGTATCGTTCTGCACTAAAATATTGAGAAACAGCAGCTGAAATATATCCTAAAAAAAACATACGTTTGTAGATACCGCGGTAGCGCACTGCGCGGGAGACGGCAACGGTCCCCTCCCCGCGAACCCTACTCCGCTCCCGCGTTGCGTCGCCGAGACAATATACGCGTCGATACGCGTAATCCTCACGTTACTAATTATTTTTTCACAACACATTTTATGGTGAAAATTATATCTACATTTTTTTCTTCAGAAATGGCATCTTTTATTGATACCTAATGCGTAGGAAAAAGGACCATGCATCAAAATGGACCACAAACCAACAGAGCTGAGAGTTGTGTCATTAAATAGGTCTTTACATGTACTTCATTTCATTATGAAAAAACGCCTTAGGGCGTCTACCTAGTAAAACGTATATTTGTTGTGCCTCTTAGATTTTAATTAGAAAATAATATTTAAACCTATTTAACACTAACATATTCGCTAATATCGTGCGTGGATCACAAAGTGCATTGGAATAGTGCTCCTGTATACACAAATTATCAACGGAACCGTGAGTTTTACTCGTAATTCTTCTTGGAATATCGTTCAACCGCTATAAAATTAAAACTCGCTCTGAGCCTATTATCATAGCCCACCAATGAGCGCTCAAGAATTGACACACACATACAAATGAATGCCAGAGGCGTTTTTACGCATCTAAATGCATGCGAGTAGCGGTCCGAATTGGACTCTTGAAATACGGTCCGTATTGCACGTTAAAACTGGGGGCGGCGTTCCAAAGCGCATAAAATTGTAATTCGTCGCATGTTGATAGTGCGTTGCGCTCTCTATTTCTCTTTTTTGTCCTGAACTTGTTACACGATGAATTCGATGACCCGCAAAGCTACAAACCGTCAACTGGATATTCAGCTCAAGGCTGCCCTAAAAGAACTACAAGCATCTAAAACCGAATGTGAACAACTTTTGAAGGAGCGAGATGATGCTGAAGTGGAACTGCATAAATTATTACACAAAAACACGGAACTGAAGCGTAGTCTTGCAGACATGGATTTAAAACATATGGTTGCTGATGACGAATGTAGTCGCTTACAAGTATTAGTCGACTCCTTCAATCAATGTGCTTCAACTCACGAAGTGGCATTAAATCGAATCACAATATTAGAAAAAGAACTCTGTGATGCGCATGAGGAGTTAGATCATTACAGAAGAGAACAAAAACAGCAAGAAACAGCGCAAACCCAAAATCTATACCAGGAACTTATAGGCACTGAGCCTAATAGTAATGCTGTATTTTATAGTAGTCATAATAAATTAAAGAAATATGTAAAAATCAATAGGTATATACGACGAACACAAAAACTTGTCAAGACTAACAAATATTTTAAAAACTACTCAAAACTTAAACTTGACCTGAAAATAATGAAAAACATGGCACAGAAATGTAAACAACAACTAGATGATAATAAGATTGCATATGACTTAAATCTACATAACTTGAATTATGAAACCAACACTTTAAAAGAAAAACTGGAGGCAGTATCGTCTTTATATTTGAAGACTCAGGAGGAAAACAAAGAATATATGATGGCCTTTTCGCAATTGTTAGAAAGCAGTAAAAACATTGAAGAGCGTTTTAACTCTTTAACAAACAATCACTTTTGTACTTGTGGAAAACCTGCACCATCTGTTGGCCTCGAGGAGAAGACTCAAGACTCCACCACTCCCGGTCTCCAGGAAACGTCTCAAGACACCACTACTCCTGATACATTGAAAAATACTCAAGACACTGCTGATACTGCTGTTCTTCGAGAAAAGACTCGAGACACTACTACCACCACTATGGACCCACCCAAAAATGAACCCTTAAGGTCACTATGGAGAAAAACAAATAATGATAAGAAGGCGGTTATGTACTCGGACCAAATGGGAGCAGGGTTGGCCTCAATGTTACATTATAGAATTAGGCAAAAAATAATAAATAACTGCTATCCCGATGCCACCTTGGATCAAATTTGTGAATTAATCTCCAAAGATAAATTTGATAAGGAAACCACTCTGATAATCTTATTAGGAAACAGTATTAACGTTAATAGAGCATGCATTGCTAAACTTATTCAAACAATGGATACAGTTGAAAAAGCCGGCATAGGTAAAATAATAATATGTGCTTTTCCTTGCTGCCAGTCTTTGACTTATGAGTATAATTACAAATTATCACAACTTAACTCTTTTCTGTATAATTCCATTTGTTTTAATAAGAAATGTCACTTCTTCGACACAAATAAATTTGTAAATACTTTTGAGCTGACTTCGGACAAGCAGTATAATATGTCCCGCCAAAATAAATTGCTTCTGGTGGCGCTATTGGCGTTCAATCTGGAGCCAAGTTCTTCTTTTAACATAAATCCGCCTCAGACTAGGTCTGCCTTGAGCTACAGTGCGAATCGATCGACTTTAAACTAAACAATAAGACAGCGGCAAAACCGGAGAATATTAAACTAGTTCATCAAAATATTCGAGGTTTTGCCAGCAAAGAACTAGAAATAGGTTTATTTTTGGATACTTATGACATAGATATATTGTGTATCACGGAACATTGGCTCAACGAATATCAGTTGAATTTTAACTTCATTAACTATGCCTTGATAAGTTATTTTCTCAGAACGAATGCGATACACGGTGGTTCTCTAATTATTGTTAAAAATAATGTAACATCAAAAGAACGTAAGGATGTCACAAAGTTATCTATTGAACAAGTCGTTGAAATCTCTTGTGTCGAATTAGCGCACTATATAATTATCTGTGTCTATAGACCTCCATCCGGAAACTTTTGTACTTTTGAATCTGCGATGGAAAATGTGTTAACTGTAGCTACTAAGAGTAACAAATATATTCTAGTCTGCGGAGACTTCAATGTTGATCTGCTGGAGTCGTCAACTTTAAGTGTAAGGCTGATGAGTCTATTTAAGTCCTATAACTTAAGTAACCTATTTCTTGAACCTACCAGAATATCTGAAACTAGTGCAACTTGTCTGGATAATGTCTTTTGTAATTGTAATTATTTAGATAAAAATCTACTAAATTGTTTTAATTCAGACCATTGTGGGCAAAAAATTACAATTCCATGTTCATTTGAAAATAATCCACAACCCATTACATATAGACCTATTACTGACAGCCGATTAGATAAATTTAAAAATGGGGTTGAAAGTAATTTACCTTCAGTGCCCTTTTCACTTCACGACTCGAACAAAATATACAATGATCTGTTCGAAGTTATTCTAACGCAGTTTAATAACAACTTTAAATTAAAAACGATTACAGGACGCAAAACAAAAGTGAAGTTTAGTGATTGGGCCACTGTTGGTATTTATACTAGTAGGGATAGATTATATGAACTTTATAGTATAAGAGAATTTAATAAAGATACAACTTTCATCAATTATGTCAAAACATATTCAAAATTATTTAAAAAAGTGTGCGCAACCGCAAAGTCCAATTATATTAAATCACAGCTTTTAACTTCCAACAACAAAGCAAAAACTGTTTGGAAAGTGATCAATAATGAAAGCGGTAAATGTAAACTTCACAATGATCCACTGAACTTAGTTTATGACGGAAAACTGATTAAGTCAGAATCTGAAGTAGCAGAAGCATTTGAAGATTTTTTCTCTAACGTAGCAAGTCTTACCACCAAGGGTCTCAAGTCATCGCCGGAGCAAGCTGAATTATTGACTTGTTCCAATATACCTAAATGTAATAGTGTGTTTGAATTCAGTCCAATTGATCCGGAGATGATTTTGAAAACCTTTAAAACTATTAATAAAAAAAGTACAGAGGATCTGTGGGGAACATCGGTGAAAGTTATTAATCACGTCATTGATAAAATTGCACCTTATTTAGCTGATGTTTTCAATTGTTGTGTGGAAGAGGGCGTGTTTCCCGATTTGATGAAACTAAGCAAGGTTGTACCATTGTTTAAATCGGGCGAGAGAAGCGATCCTGCAAATTTTCGTCCAATATCCATATTACCGGTCCTAAGTAAAGTATTCGAAAAAATTATGTTAGTCCAATTGCTCAAGCACTTCGAACGTAACAATCTGCTTCATAATCAACAATTTGGATTTAGGAAAGGACGTTCAACAACTGATGCCGCTTCGGAACTAGTTAGATGCATCTATGACATATGGGGCAGTTCCTGTGATGCCATAGGTATATTCTGCGACCTTTCGAAAGCTTTCGATTGCGTTGAACACAGAACCCTTTTATTAAAGCTAGAGCATTATGGCCTATCTCAAAACGCCCTAAATCTTGTTTCATCATATCTTAGTGACAGAATGCAGACCGTAGTTGTAAACAGAACACAATCGAAAGGAACAGCTGTGAAATTGGGCGTGCCACAGGGCTCTGTTTTAGGGCCATTCCTATTTTTAGTTTACATCAACGATTTACCGTATGTAGTGGATGATAATTGTAGGATTGTTTTGTTTGCCGATGATACATCCCTGATCTTTAAGTTGGATCGTAAAACAGTAGATTTCCATGGCATAAATAATACCTTAGCCAAAATATTAAACTGGTTTACGATCAATAACTTATTGCTTAATTCTAAAAAAACGAAATGTATACGATTCGCATTACCTAACGTAAAATTAGCTAGTACCATTAATATAGAATTAAATAACGAACGTTTAGAATTGACAGATAAAACTGTTTTCTTAGGTTTAACTTTGGATAGGAACCTTCAGTGGGGTCCGCATATATCATCTTTGGCCAGTAAACTAAGTTCAGCTGCTTACGCTGTCAGAAAAATCAGACAACTAACTGACGTGGAAACGGCACGATTGGTGTATTTCAGCAATTTCCACAGCGTTATGTCATATGGCATCTTGCTGTGGGGAAAGGCTGCTGATATACTCTCAATTTTTGTCTTACAGAAAAGAGCCATACGTGCTATATACAATATGAGACCGCGGGAATCATTGAGGGACCTTTTCAAGGAGATTGGTATTCTGACAGTAGCTTCGCAATACATATACGAAAATATTATTTACGCTGTTAAAAATATAGATTCTTTTGATAAAATGTGTAGCTCTAGACATAAACATAAGATTTCAATCCCTAGGTTTCGCGTGCGGAAGGTCTATAGGTCATTTATGGGCCAATGTATACTTTTCTATAATAAACTACCTAAGGAGGTTTTGGAACTGCCTCTTCCTGCTTTAAAAAAATATTTAAAGACAGCCTTGCTACAGAAAGGTTACTATAGTGTTGAAGATTATATGAAAGACAAAAATGCATGGCCTAATTTAGACAATTATAACTGATCATATATTATTTATTTATTATTTGAAGTATTGAAGTGTTGTATGACATCTGTAAATTTGAATGAATATGATATTGTTTGTTTTTTTTTTTTTTTTTTGACGATGCATATAGCTGAGACACTTCTGCCTCGCTTGTAATATTACTGTTTGTGTGTGTGTTTTTAATTTAAATTTTAAATGTACCTACTGTTTTTGTACTAAAATGTAGCCTATGACGATGCAAAAGTGGTTCTTATGAATCCTACTTGATTAAATGAGTTCTTATTCTTATTCTTATATTGGCACCAAGTTCAATTCCATTGCAAAACTGAGATATTCAAATTCAAAATTTTATGATCAGCGCTAAGTGAAGCGGACGATCCATAAAATTTCACCCTGTATAAAATAAAACACATTTCAATAGAAACAAACAATGATCCTCTGGTTTAAAAATATAGATTAATAACCACATTTTTACTAAAAAAAACCCGACCGCGGTGCACTTTGAAACTGCATAAAATCCGCCATTTTGTTTAATTTAACGAACTTCATACCCAGTGACACTCGCACCATCAAGACGAATCTAATGATGTATCATTTATCAAAATCGGATGTGCCGTTGAGTAGTTACGAGCGGACACAGCAACGGACATACATACATACATACAGGTCAAACACATAACCCTCCTTTGGGCTTCGCCGCAGTCGGGTAAAAAAAGACCCTCTCTGGTTTGTATGGAAAACTGATCGATCCGAAACACCTTAACGATTTTTCGAAAAAGTACGAAATTCAGCGTACAGGTAGATTATGACCCAGGATAACACATAGGAAGCAAAAAAGAGACATTTAACTTATTTCATCTCCGGGAACGGAGTTGCGGATCCACTAGCAACAATCATTTCTTCAAGTCGATGGTGAATAGACACTATCTAGGTAAGCATGATCCATCATCGACTTCATCTTCACTTACCAACAGGTGAGATCAAAGTCAAATGCTTACCTATCGTGAATAAAATAAAAATACCTAAAGTGCGTCTTGTACATGCTGCGGTCGAAGAACACTCGTGCGCACACCGGGCACTCGTGCCTCTGGCCGCGCGTGTGTTGCTGTGATATGTGCTTCTTCAGGTATGCTGGGCGCCTGGTACAACAAATGTTATCCAATCAAAAACATTACATGTAAAAAGATGCAGTCTCGCAATGCAGTTCTTCTACAACAAAAGAGTTTTGAGATGTACCTAATGTTAAACAGAGTCAGTACCAGATTTCCACCGACTTGACTATTATTTAACATTAGGTAGGTACATTTCAAAACTTTTTTGTTGTAGATGAACTTCCTTATGTAGTTTGTATTGAAATCGCACTATTTTAATGTTTTGCGTGTCTTGAGAGGCTAAAACCGAATTATGTTTAAAATTTGGAGCTTGTGGGTCTGCTAGAAGTAGCTTAGAATTATGATGATCATCAGTCAGTCACCAGTCAGTGATAAAACTAAGAAACTTTGACGTGCAATAGTTCTTAATCTACAGTATCTACACGTTCAAATTGAATGTTATTGGGAATATATTTAAGTCCTATTATGCCCTAGATATCCCTGAAAATTCTGGGTTCTAGCTTTAACCAGCACAAAATTACAGGAGGCTGAAAATGGCCTAAATGGCTTCGAGAAAAGGATGGTACGGCCGTGCGTTTGTTTTGCGCTACTTGGCGGGGGCACTGCCGTGCAATAGGCGTAGTTTATAATTAATTCATATATCAAACCCAAACATAGGGTTAAGCCAAAGTATAGCGTTGTCTAAGAGTAATGCCATCAAAAACACTACATGTAAAAAGATGCAAGTATCGCAACGCAGTTCTTCTACAGCAAAAAAGTCTTGAGATGTAATGTTAAATCAAGTCATACAGAACTCAATTACCACCGACTTGCCTATTATTTAACCATGGAGGGTTATTTATTTGAGAACTATAAAATGCAATACAATATTAGAAAAAAAATGTAATACAATATTGGAAGCTCTATTTGCATCCCTTCTAAAGTCACAAATTGATGATACTCACTTAAATCCCTTGCCGCACTGGTCGCAGGTGAATGCTTCGTGTATATGTTCGCTCATGACGTGACTCGCCGCAGTTTCCTACGAAAAATAGAAGAAAGGGATGATTGGACACTTATGACACAATAATTCCATCAAGATCGTCATAGAAGTGAAGATTGAAGGACAGAGGAAGAAAGAATGGTCTAAAAGGGCGAATACGGACGGACTAAGAGAGGGAAAAGTAAACAGCATGTCGGATAAGAAGGCTTAAGCTGTTTGCTGATGCTGAATATTATTTAAGCTCTGTATGTCCTACGGCTAGCTAGTGTTTATCTAGTAGGCTTATGATGCTACGCTTTGTCGAACGATAAATAAACGATAAAGCATCCGTCACGTTCTGACAAGTACTAGTATGTAAGTGTGAGAGTGACGGCCTAGTATCATAAGCCTACAGGATTCAGAAGATCAAACAGAATGCTCCAAAATCATAGAAATTGCTCCATTGATAAGACTGCGTCTCCACCAGAGCTGTGCGAGGTAGCGGTGCATTTTGCGAGGAAAAATCCACCAATCAACGTGCCTAGCCTCGCTCAGGCCGGCCCCGCATTGGTGGATTTTTTCTCTCAGTTGACTCGCACAGCACTGGTGGAAACGCAGCCTAGTAAATACATATACAAATTCTAAGCAAACCTTGTCCTTGTGTATCCGCTTGCAGACCGCGCACCGGTACCGGCGATAGTGCCTCAGGCGATGCTTGTACAGCTGGTCCGCCGACCGCAGCCGGCAGCGGCACAACGAGCACTCGTGCTCGCCTGCCTCCTGTACAAGTAGTGACCGTCAAGATGGCGTACACCGTGGAGATATCTAGAATCTGATGCTGCCTATAAATAGTACCCAAATAGTACCAGCGAAATACCTAGGTGAAAAAATAGTATCCTTAAACTTTTCCAGATATAAGGCCTATTCACGGTGTAGGTACGCTACCAGCCCGTCAAGCTGGCGTACACCGCTTGTACTTATCTCTGCGCTTATCATTGCGCGAGTAACCATCGGGTACAGTGGCAAAGTGTAAAGATAGACAAGTACTCTTCGGCCGTTTAGGACCGCGATACCTATCCGAGATCGAGGCGCGGACGATGCGATTCGTACTGGAGTATTCTTACGCATTCGTAAAACTTTACTTATAGTGCGTTCGTTCACGGCGCGCACACGTACAAGCCCCGCGAAGAGGAAAAAAAAAATACTGTTATTATACTGTGACTGACTACTGTGTTGCCGGGTTTGTCACATCTCTTTGACTATGACATTTTACAACAGTTGGTGCCGTAACCGGGATACTTACTATACAAATGGCTTCCTACAGAAGGATTTTGATGGAAAGTCATGCATTAATCTGAACTTATAGTATAAATACCAAAGTAATTGTATCCGTCTGTCTGTCTTTCGTGTAATCTACCTTTTCAGTTACCTTTTCTTAAGACAATGTACTGACCGGCGAGTGGCTCTTCATATACATGACGTATGGTTCTTCCTTTCCATAACGAACCTGATGGCGCAGTCCTAGCAAGTATGGCGCATGTGATACCGACTCTGCCACATTTTTTTGGCTATAACATTATTCTTACAACATTTGGTGCCGTGACCAGGATAGGTACTTTTTGTCCCGGGAATCAACGCAATCCCTTACATTAGTTTAAGTAAGACAATGTACTGACCGGCGAGTGACTCTTCATATGCATGACGTAGGGCTCTTCCATGACGAAGCCGATGGCGCAGTCCTGGCAGGTATAGCGCATGTGTTGCCGGCTCTGCCACATCTCTTTGAACTCTAATTGCCGCTCGTCTTCCGTGATGGTTACTAGCTGAATGTGCTTTGTCACGTTCTCGGAGTAGCAGTTTTCCTTTTCTAGGAAAGTAAGATATTCAAATATTCAATTAGCAGCTATACGAGTAGTACATTACTTACCTAGGGAGGGAAAACAAAGAATGTCTCAGATCGCAGGTATTTGACGCCCGAGCCGAAGACAAAGGCGATAAATATGCGATCTGAAGGTTTTTTATTACCTCCCGTGGTAAGTTGAAAATGTTACGTCTCCCCCTGACCAGGAAGTGGGAATTTTCGCACGCGTAGCGTGCGGTTAGTTGTCACTTTATGGCCAGGTGTGACGTAAAATAAATAAAACTTTTAATAGGTAATAGACGACATGCCACAAACTGCCCTCTGCATGAGAGAACCAGATGCGCAGCCGTCAGAGAAGAAGGGCGTCGTGTGGTTAAGCTTGCCACTCAAGACAGTCACAAACACTCTGTCAAGAGTGTAACGACAAAGATAAATAGACATGCAACCTTATTTAGTCAGAGGTAGGGCTACATGAGGAGAGAGATTTACTGACTACGCCCCTTCGCAACGCTTTATCCCATCTATCCCATCCCACTAATATTATAATGCGAAAGTTTGTGAAGATGTTTGGATGTTTGTTACCTAATAACGGGATAGCAACTGGATGGATCAAGCTGAAATTTGGCATGCAAATAGACCAAGTCCTGGATTGAAGCATAGGATACTTTATATCCCGGTAAAGAGTTCCTTTGGGACAATAACGGGAACAACGCGGGCGAAGCCGCGGGAAAATGCTAGTTTAACATAATATGTGACGGTTTTTGGGAAAACGTCCCACTTCGTCGATATGGAGTTAAGAGTAGTTCCTAATACTACAGATCATACGCTATCTTTTGGTGAAAGATTCATGTCTCTAGGTTCTATAGTTATTTTTTAAAAATTCTGCAAAGTTACAGAAGTGAAAAAGCGACAATTGAGAAAACGTTGGTTAAAGTTTGGGATGGCAGAAAACACACTTCTACTTTGAAGTTATGGAGTGGTTGGAATTAAATGAATGGGCATACTTTAGGGATTTTAAATTAGTTAAAATCATGTATGTAACCTTAGTATTTTGAATGTTATGGAGGCTTGAACATAAAAACAGGACGAAAATGTGTAAATCCTGAATATGGGTTTATTTCTATATTCTATTATACGGCACGCAGATTTATCATTAAAGTTGTATTTATAAATGGTTTCCCGTGCTAAAAAAGACAGAAATAATTCTGTGGATCCTTTTATTTAGTTATTATGTCAAAAAGTTAATAACAAATGATTTGAAGAGTGCCATGCATAAAAATTAAAATACATGTGTCTCTTAATATATAACATGAGATTACTTAAAAAACATACTTATCAAGCATAGAAAGTATGTAAAATATCAAATTATAAGTACTTTTTGTGTGTATAAAGTTTAGTGATTTTATATAGGGAGCGTCACACTTGGTCGGTTTACTAAACTTTAGTGCTTCTTCATTGAAAGTGTTTGTGTTTGGTATATTTTTCAGTTTTATGTATGAGATAATGTTTGTTATTGTTAATCTAAGAGTCTTTGATACTAACGTCGTTTGTTTAAACTTTTTTAACGTTATTGAACAAAATTTATTTTCGACTCAAGTTTAGTGACCCACTTTGACGGTTTGGTGGATCATGCGCTAAAAAATTACTAGAAGTATAAATTAAGGTTGTTTTAGACTTATGTTGCCTTAATTAACAATAAAATTGCAATTTTGCTGGGTTGCAAGCTAAACATCTTGGTAAGAAAAAAGGAAACTTAAAATGTGGACGTTTTAGCGACTTAACTTTTATATAAACTGTTTTAAAAATGCTCTTATAACTTTCTTTCACATTTAAATGACACCGAAAATCATAGAAATCATTGAGCGAAAATTTTCTCGTGTCTAATTCATGCTGACGTGACAAAGCCAATTTTCAATTTTAAAAATATACTCAGTTATAATGGGAGGGTTATATCACGTTATATTTGCAAAATTGAACTTACTTTTTTATTAAATCATTTACAAATGGCCCGTTCTAAAAACTTTCAGTGCCACCCTCGTATGGCAAATAATTTTATACCAACCCCTCCATAACTGCAAACAACAAAATGTGTTTTTTGCGGCCCCAAATTGTAATCAACGTCTTCTCAATTGTCGCTTTTCACTATTGCAAGTTTAAAGAATTTTCAATAAATAACTATAGCTCTAAAAGACTGTGTTATATGTGGTAATCCAAAACGAAAGGAACCTTCTGCAGCTTCGGCAGGTGCTTACGAAGTTAATGCCTTATCTTTAATGCAGAAATCGAATGAAATTGCGTGTGTGTCTGCGGGAAGGTCCCTTTCATTTTGGATGACCACATATTACAAATTACTCATAACACCATATCGGCAAAGTAGAAATTGTTCTCTAATAACAGGTACAAATATGATATCGACGATTTTTTCTGTATGCGACAAAGTGGGTCGCTGGGCACTAAACTTTGAAGCCCTAAAAAGGTGCTTAAAATGGAGATTTATGCGTCGTCATCAAAATCATAGGTTTATTACAGTATGTTCTATCAGTTTTCATCGAAAGTTGATTTTCGGTAAGTTTTGCCATATTTCACTAAACTGCCCGTAACTCCGCAACTAGAATCGACAAAGTGGGACGTTTTACTAAAAACCGTCACATATGGTGTCACTTCATGCAAGATAGAATCGCTGGCTAATATTACAGGGTTTTATGCAGAGACGGCTCTAGCCCATGTAGCGCCCGTGTGCAATCAATGAAGGCTACCGCAAATGAATTTCGCCGCTAGAGACGCTAGTGTAGCGTGTGGTCTCGGATATGTCAAGTGTCACTGTTTGTGGGGGGCTACACGGGTTTATTTGTTATTAGAATAATGTTACCAATATTCTGTAATATCTGAGATTATTTATGGCAAATATGAGTTACGGGTCAACAAATATTAGTGCTTTGAGACAGTTTCATCATTCGGAAACTTGGTCCTCTTCTTTTCCGAACTAAACGCAATACTGCAGCATGTATTAATGAAATCTCATGTATGAAAAGAGAAACTGGTGAGTTTCTTCCGGCGCTACTTCTCACCAGAAGGTCATTACCCGAAGCGCCAAAAGAAAAGGAAAAAAAGAAGATAAAAGAATGCAAGAAAGACATGTAAAAGAGCCCTTGAGGGCCTACTTACAGAAATAAATTATTTTATTTTATTTATTTTATCATGCTTGATGTTTTTATGGTGCGGTTTTAAGGCATTAAATACGATTGAAATGTAAACTTCGTTTCCACACCCCTAATAGAAAAGTGACAGCTATACTTCAGTTCAGGACCCTACTCGACAGTGGCGCCAACTGGTGAGCGCAAGAACGGTAGCCCTCATACCGAGGTGCCCTCTAGTAGGCGAATGGAGATGCTCGGGGCACGCTTTGCTTTGCTACCGTGCCCAGCGTCGGCCATGACACGAGCACAGGGTCTTTGATAGCAGTGGCGTAGCGACGTAAAACTGTTTGATAGTGACCCCTGCTTTTTGGAGGTGTTGCGAGCGTCGCTCGGCGCCCCCTAAGACCCTGCGCCTGTGTCCACTGCACACTAGTAATGTATAGAATAAATTATGATACAGCATGTATTACAGATTGAAACTTACTTTTCGCCTTAGTGGTGTATGTTTTTTTCACAACTTCAATTTTACCCTGAAGCAAACATAAAAAAATTATTACTTTACTAGTCTGATTGCATATTATTTCACAGCTATCCACGTCATCTGCTTCTAGCCTAGACTTACCTTCTTTTTCTTTATTTTTGGCACATAATCTTCATCAGAGTCATCACTTCCTTTCTTTGGCTTCTGTATTGGTGGTATCCTTATAATGGGGGGGCGGTTATTCTGTGGCTTGATATGAAGAGGTTGGGTTTGATAACTTGCCAGTGCAACTTCATCATCTGTAAGCAAAATTATATAAAAATAAATCTTACACAAATCTATTTTGTCCCAAACTAAACATTGTTTGTGCTCTAAGTAGCTACAAGACCAGGAGTTCCCAAACTTTTTTATACTCCAATTCCTTTGATATAAATTCTTTATAAGATCATAAGTAAGTAGGTACTTAATTAGCCAAAGCCTCAGATGGGCTTTTACAGAAAGTTGTAAAATACCTTTTAATGAGTTGGTTCTTTAATTTAAATTCAGGAATCCCTACTTAAGTTGAATGCGATGTTAGAACAGTTAGACTGCTACAGAAATATATTTTTTTTATGTCCAGGAATCTGAGATTTCATAGGTAAATATGGTGAGCAATCCTCTACCCTACTGACCCAGTAGTATCCCATCTACTCTTATTCGATCTACTTTCATCCCAAGTTTGTGCAAAGCCCTTTAACTCAATATGCCATCCGGACTTTTCACCTACCAAGTTTGATAAAGTAAAGTGGGCGAGTGGTGTTGTGGTTAGCGCATTGTCCCACCAAAGTTCATGTCTGGTTCCACCGGCAAACCAGCTCCAGCTCTAGAGTTGGCATTATGCTGAGGTGAGACCTTTTTGTGGCAGAGAGATTACTTACTTACTTACTGTCTACGTTTTGTGCTTAAATAAATGTATTTTCTTTCTTTCCTTTTTCTTCTTTCTAATAAAGCGTAATATGACAATAGAACAACTTACCACTGCTATAATAAGTAGGTTCAATCTTGACAGTAATATTCTCAATAACAGGAGCTTTTTCATCTTCTGGCTCAAGTTTAATGCAGGTATTACCCACATTTTGGACATTTGCAGTGTCTTCGTTATTAGAGGAGTCTTCATCCGGAGGCTCCACTTTGATGTTCACATTATACTCAACAGGTTCAGTCTTGATTTCTATAAAATTAACCTTACCATCTACCTGCTCTTCTGTTGCCATTTTTTATTGTAAATAAGTAAATTACAAAAAGTATTTGCAAACTTAACTTAAGCATTCAGACTGTAAGACTTAAATATAATAGAGATATTGCGCATTTTGAAGAACAGGACACAAAGTGCTTCACGTCACATCGTAATTTTTGTTACTTATTAAAAGTTAGTTTTCGACACAAAATATAATCACAGTTCTTAACTTTCGGTCGAGAAACTATTGAACATCACGCCCACGTATCACTTTATCCAAAAAAACCCCATAAAATGTCCATTCTGGTTATCCTGTATGTATGTATGTATAACGGTTTTCATCTCCCAAACCAGCCGACGCGAGGTTTTGACAATGACAAACGGTACGTCAATCGATTACGGACAGCGACGCGCGCGGGGCGACCTCCTAGCTTCTGTGGTCCACTCGGAGGCTACTCAAAATCAATATTTTTATTAGGAGCCGGGATTTTTATAACTTGTTTTGAAACTATTCGTAAACACTCGAATAAAAGCTTACTAAAGCCACAGTACGCATTCATGATGTTTTAAAGTTTAGTAATATAAACTAACTTTCCGTTTTTATAAACATTCATAGTTGATTTAGAATAAAGTTAAACAAAATAACTATTTCGTTTCGTTGATATCGAAATTCACTTTACCCCTTTTGCTATTTTTTGATTTTTTTGTAGTTTGACAGTTCAGCTTGTTTTCGAACGTGGAATCCCATATTTTGGCCAAATACAATTGACGTTTTGTGAATATTAAATTAATATTGAAATCTGTGATATCGAAATCATTAAGCTTATTAGTGCAAATTTATAGAATAAAAAAGACATGTTTGATCAGTGTTGCCAACTCCGAATTTCATTCAATGCTAAAATTTTGCTGAAATTCTGCTAAAATTATGCTAAAACTTGATAAATTCTGCTAAAAAATATGCTAAATGAAAAAAAGCATTATTCTTTCAAATTTAATGTATTGTGATTATTACAGCTTTACAATAATCCTTTTTGTGGCCCATACTTTTTGTGTGTGAGCTTACTATGGGACTAGTTCGATTTGTGTAAGATTGTCCCCTCATATTTATTTATATATTTATACTAAACTTTCAGCAAAAAAATTGCTAAAGATACCTAAGTAAATTAACAATGTATTAATCGAATTTTTTTTTATATTGCAATCAAAGTAACTTTTTTACTACAGCATACAAACATCATCATCATCAACTGTTCAAAGGTTAACTGAAAGAGATCCCTTAGAGAGATAAGTTTACCTTAGTACATATACCTTTATTTTGCAACCCTGTTCTGTACTTTGTTTTATTTTATACAATAAAGTGTTTACATAAATACTTACAATTATAATGTCAACAGAGATATAGTGTACTATAAAATTTCTAAATGTAAAAAATTATACCAAAAATTATGCTAAATGTAAAAAATTATGCTAAATGCTAAATGTAAAAAAATTCTGCTAAACCAGTCCAAATTATGCTAAATTTAGCACTGATTCTGCTAAATTGGCAACACTGTGTTTGATGTTTAAATCCAAATTTACAACAAATGTTTTAATCATGGTATCACTGGCTGCATGTCATGCGCCATGGATCAAACAGATATTTGGCGGGAAACGTGAAGTACTTCGCTTTATTTTACTTGGAAACTTGTTAGGATGAATGGATTACTTCCATAAGAAATGAAGTATATATACTATTTCAAGTCTTACTAAATATAAGAGTTAAGTTTTAATATCGTAAATAACTTGCAAACGACTTACACTACGCTGGAAAAGTACCTACGCGTAAGATTGTTGCTGGTGTAGACTTTCGCAGTAAAATAATATTTTTGTGATGAGCTTTAATTGCTGTCTGTACCTTGTTTTTGTATAATCCGAAACTGCATGTCAAACGAATGTAATTAGCCCGAAATATATAATATAATCATGCATTTCGCTTTGTCATCCGATGTAGGATCATATCCTTGTAAAACTTCGGCTTATCGGAAACGGGAAGTGGTTCAAATTTAACTCGCAACATTTCATTACATACAGACAGACGGATGGACGAACTGATAGATTTAGATTTATAAGTTCCCGTGCGGCCAGCTAAAAATGAAGTTTATATTATATATATTACATTTAAAACAACTTTATTCAACGTGTAGGTCCTTGTTGCCTTTAAGCTTAAAATTTCAGGATATGAAAGCGGGGATTTCCAATAAGTTCAAGTATAAATCGGACTGTACCGACGCGACTGGCCTAAAGTAAAAGTCGGTGTAAACTAAAAAGGAAAATGAAACAAACTCCATAGTTTAAAAATAACGTAAGTTTATTACATGTAATGAAATAAAAATAGAATAAAAACGTTTTATTCTCATGTACAACCGCTATGGGCGGGACACAATTGATTTGATTCTATTTAAAACGAGATTGAAAAGCAATCGTGACGTGATCATGAGTATAAAGTTACCGCCATTTTGAGGTAGAATATAAAGACGTCTGCACACATTTTCAACTTTTTTCAAGGCCAGCATTTTGGAATATATTAAAAATAGATGATAAACAAACTTAAATGCGTATCTCTATTTCCATTTAAGACCCCATACGAGATTAAGAAGCAATTTTTTGAACACATCTTGAAGAAGTACTTATACGTTCAATACAAAGAATCTGGAATAAACAAGTAAAGAAAACATTATAAAAATACAGCAAGAATTGTGTGCTTCATTTTCAGGATTCACAACTTATACAATCACGTCACTATTGCTTACGTTGCATAGTTTTTTGGTGCGCGCAATATATAAAAGAGTTATTGGATTTTATGCTCAAAAGAAGCTTTTTTTAGCATCTTTTGACCGTGACTCGTAAATCAATGCCTATTTTTTAATTTCTTGTATCCGTATTGACAAACAGCAGTGTTTACAGGTTGTAAATAAACATAATGTATTTTTCTAGGCAATAGATTATTAGCTGCATCTAGTAATACATTAAGTTTAATTGCACGAAATAACACCACCAAGTTCAAAAAATGTGTTTTCATACAGCGACCAAAAAACTTCACAACTCCTCACATCGATTGTATAACTATCGCTTAACGTGCAATCCAAAGTCCCGGGCTGGACAAAAGCTCAATAAAATGTATACTTAAATACCAAAACAATACTGCCAACCCAACTTTCACAATAAAAACGAGAATTTTCTGTTATCTCCTTATACCAAAATATATTATTATGGCTTGAGTTATCATTTCAAAGATACAATATGTCTATATCTATAATATTCATATATTCTTCGTGTTATATCTAAGCGTTTACCGGTAGAAACTGTCGAATAATGAAACAATAAGTCTAAACTTAAAATATTATTAATTGCATAGTTATTTCTATCAATAAACCCAGACACTTCACACATATTATGAAATTTCACCTGATATACTAAAGCGTACAGATATTTATGCCAAATTATTTCCGATGTGAATGATTTCATTTAAACAATAGAATAACAAAAACGTAAGAACCCTGTGATTACAACACTTTTTTACATGTTATTTTTAAATCGAATTTACAATCTGTACGCAAAAACTGGGCTGTAGGGTTTTAATGTCAACATGATTTAGAATCGTCGTAATCGTAACAATAAAGATTGTGGTGTACATTAAACATGCTTAACACAATGATTTAAAATCTTTAAAGTGCATGACAGATTAGACAATATCGTTAATTTTATCAACAGATCCTACCAGCAAACAGCAACTATACTAACTTATCATTACCGACGATTGCAACACTTTTAGTTCGCAACATGTCATTATTAGAGATCTGTTTTGTAGTGTTCCTCAGTATTGAGATGCCCTTCTTTAACTTTATATTCCAGGCAAAAACCTGGAAAGATTTAAATATAGATCTAAGCGGAGAAAATTGTATGTCCAAAATAAAAAAATAGTATATAACACACATCCAAATCTGTGCCTTCAATGCCAAAGTAAAATAAAAAACTTGTTCGAAATCATTAAATCTAATGTGATGCATTGATTTTAACTTTAAGTACAAAGACGTAACTTCATAAAATTCATACATAGAAAAAAGGTTAAAACAGATATACTTATCATACCTTCCGACCGCATATCCCATACGTGCAGTCTAGAAAGCATACTTGGAGATATTAAAGTTAAAGATTTGTCATTTTCACGGAGCGCACTTTTGGTGCCGATGTCAGGCAAATGACGTAATAGTACATTGTGTACCAAGGGCGGTAAGTAAAGAATTACAAACGAGTGTTTGTTACAAGGCCGAGGCGAAGCCGAGGGCTTTAATAACACGAGTTTGTAATTCCTTTACCGCCCGTGGCACACACAATGTTTTTCATCACACTTGTGAGGAAATCTGATTAAAATAACCTTACTTAACCTAAATAAAATTGTAAAACTGGCAGTGACATTTTCCATAGACAATGCGAACGTCAAGTCACGTTCGGAAACCATAGCGGTAAAGACTAAAAATGGTTTATTTTATATTTGCAAAATACTGAAATACTATATTTAAACATTTAATTAATGTTACAGAAATATGTTTTTACATGTATTTGCAAAACAGTTCTCTTTAAGTCAATATTTCAGTAATAATAGTTAAAAAAGTAAGTTGGCGTTTCCTTTGAAAATGACAAATAAGAGTAAAACAGAACTAGCGTTTCAAATTTAAAAAGAAAACCATTACGCCCTAGGGCGTAATAGGTCATTTACGGCCCGCAAAACCTACGTGTAATGACACAATTTTCGAGCAAGTGTGATGAAAACCTACATACAGCGTGATTTAGTTTACGTTTTACATTGATTTACAATTACCTTTCATGCTGTCCCTCTATATGAGTTTTCTCAAATTCCCGTTTAAATAAGATAACACAGGCCACATCTTGATTTATAAAATGGGTTCTACCAGTGACACCAACCAATGCTTTCATTGGTTGGGCATTTCTCCATAAATATGTATGCGGTCACCTCATTCATCTGGCCCTTTTTCATACTAAATGTATGGAGGCAGATGAATGAGTCGCAGATATATTTTTGGAGAAATGCCCGGTTGGTGTCACTGGTAGATTCCATTTTGTGTTAGAATGAATTCATAGCTTTTACGATACTGGAAATATCCCTATAAATTAAAGTAAAACCAAAATTGAATTATGCTGTATGATGGTTGACGACATTTTACATCATCGGCACCAAAAGTACGTAGTTTAGAATGCAGCGGCCAAAAGGTTAAAAAAAGTTATAAACAATTAGAGCCCCTTTTCATTCAAGACAACATACTGACAATAAATTGACTTGTTACTAAGAAGGGCATCTCAAGACACCAAACCTTTTGGCAGGACCGGCGTAGCTACTGTCAACTGTCAAGTCATAAGAAATGCTCCTATTTGGTGTAAGCAAACTGTTAACTGTTAAAAATGCTTGCAACTCCGCCTTGTTTTGATAAGAAACAAGACAAATAATGGCGTCATTATCATTTATAACGTTTTAATAAAAAAAAACTGATACGACAATGACACGATTTCAAGTAAAGCTTCATGCATTGTGATTATTATGAATGACAAAATTAGGTACATACGATGTTAGACTCGTCGCGGTCAAAAAGGTTAAAACAGGCCCCTATTTCAATAAGGTGTTTATGAAATTACGCTTACTGAAATAGAGGCCAGATTATGTTTATTATGCCACACCTGGCTATAAAGTGGCTTTTCCGCACTCTGCGCGTACGGAAAAAGCCGCTTTCTGGCCAAGTGTAGACATAAAATGATATACACAACAAGGGAGGTAATAAAGAAAGGCCTCGATCGCGTATTTACGTCCCTCGCTTGCAGCTCGGGCCGCAAACTTCTGCGATCTCGGCCTTTCTTTCTATTACCACCCTAGTTGTGTAATGTACTATAATACGTACACGAAATGTTATTAAAGTATTTTTGCGTTGTCTCCTACAGTTTTAGCAAGAGCCTTTTAAGAAGTTAAGAAACAGCCAATATTTGGGAAAATACAAAAAATATGCTTTAAGAGTAATGTGATACCTTTATTTGTCTGGTTTCCATACCGGTAAGGTTATTTCCGCTTGTAAGGCGGTGTTGCCAGCTTAAAAAAATTGCGCTAAAATAATTGTCTATTGTCAGAACAAGCGACCACATAAGTACTGAAATAAATCCCCTCAACATCGAATTGACCTTTAAAATGGGAAGTAACAAATCACAGATTTGGATTTATCATTTCATAATCACAACAGACTCAAAAAACCATAGACAATGTTGCCATTGAAGAAAATGTGATTGTCAGGGAAAAACACAAAACATGACACATCATTCGTTTAAAAATTAACGCTATAATAAAAAATATTTAAATACCTATGAGATATAGTGATGACTGTAGACCGTGACGGGCCATTTAAGGTTTAAAGTGAATCGAGTCGCTCGGTTCTCGATAAAAACATAAAGAGGGTTAAGAATCCTCGTTAACGGCATCAATTTTGGTTGAAATAACACGTCAAGTCTTAAAAAATATTGATTTAAACTTTCACGACTTTCACTCAATATTATAAAAACGGGACTTAATCGCGGGTGCGGGTAGTTCGGAAAACCCGCGCGGCTAGATGTTGACACCCGCCCCGCCAGTCCCTTCGCGACCATGGACACGGCACGTCCGAAACGTCGAGGTAATAGCATATTTTTACGCGATTAAGTCCCGTTTTGTTATAATAATGAGTGTCAAAAGGCCAAAAATATATATATTTTAATTTTTAAGTAATTATAGCTTTCGTTTCCAATGACGCTGATAGTTGGCGCTGACCTCAAACCGTCGATTGCATTATTTTCACTTTTTACGACTTCTCGTGTTTACTCGCGCAGGCAGATATGTATTAGGCAATGAATTGAAACAGATTTCCACCAAATTTGATATCGTTTAAGTCGATTACTGACCCTTATTCCCTTTTTTAAGAAAAACCGAAGGACTTGAATAGCTTTAAGTTGTTTATGCTATGGGGACAGAATTTAAGATATTTACAAAATGCTACCTCGCTCACTCACGCGTGTTAAAACGTGATAGTTTTAAAAAGGTTCTTTAATATGAGTATGATATCATACGCATTGTTAAAATCTAACGTTTACATGTTTGATACAAGACGCCTACGGAAGAATTCGGGTACATTCTCGATCTAATTTACCTTCCATAATGGGGTCTAGGTTAGCAGTAGCACATTCAAATTATTACATAATTTAATTTATGCCACACCTGGCCATAAAGTGGCTTTTTCCGCACGCAGCGCGTGCGCAAGCTGCGCGTGCGCAAGCTGCTTTCTGGCCAAGTGTAGACACAAAATTATGTACACAACACGGGAGGTAATAAAGAAAGCCCTCGATCGCATATTTACGTCCCTCGCTTGCAGCTCGGGCCGCAAACATTTGCGATCTCGGCCTTTCTTTTTACTACTTTTTTCTCGGCCTTTACCACCCTAATTGTGTAATGTACTATTGAAATGTACACTGAGTTGATTTATGCTATTAAATAACCCTGTAGGAGATAATTATCAAATTTATAAAATAAGCGTAGTATAAAAATCAAATTTTACTAGATAAAAAGTTGTTCTAAGTCGTTCAAATAAAAAACAAAACCTTAGTTTATAAGAAACGAAACATTCAGACGTTATTGTTTGGACCGTGTTTATTATTAAATTTAATTCCATATTACGTCGCGTAACATTAAGCGTCCACTTTAATTTAAATTTTTTGACCATATTCATTGAAGGTAGAGACTTTTAGACATAACAAAAACCGTTATAAGACCAATAAAGTTTGGCACGCGACTGAAGGGCGCTTCGTGCTCTAAATTGAACGTAAGGGGTGGCTTGTCGCGCTACACAGTGCCGGCAGCCCCTTGCGGCCTGCTGCCGCGGACCATGGCCCCCTGGGTCCTGGGGTAGATACGCCCCTGTAAGGGTGTGCTTCCACTAGCGGATCGGACCACGAGTTGACCAATCACAGTTTCCGCGCGGAGTGGAGATTTCGGACACTGTGATTGGTCAACTGACGGTTTGTTCCTCTCAGCTTTACCCAGCTCGGCGTCAGTGAAAACGCACCCTTACTTTCTACTTTAATTTACTTTGACCGCATTCATAGGACGTTTCGATGCACATAACAAAAACCGTTCGAAAGATCACCCGCTATAGAAGGTATACTTATAAGAACGCCCGAACCCAGCCCTACATAACTCACCCCTAAAGTTAGTTACACCGAAACTGTGAACACTTTATTTCCTATCATATTGCTGCTAGCCAAAGCGTAGGACAAAGACAAGCCGTACTAGAACATTCCTTAACACACCGATAACTTTAAAACACGAATCCACAACATGGTCTTGTCGCCGTTTCCGCTGCCGTAGTCTTCGTTAAAACTGATGTAGGATGGCTAGAAAACTTCTTCGGGAGTATTCCCAAAAAATCCTATATAAACACTTAAAGTGTCATGTGATATCAAGATTAGTCAATCCGTGAAGTGTACTGGAACATTGGCACAAAATCTCTAAATTACAATCAATTGTATCCTGTATAATTTTGCCCTTATTTTAACTTGGTTAACTAAGGGGCCAAGATTGACCATAGCTAACATTTTCTGTGTGAGAGGTTGCTAACTCAGTAAGACTAAATCTCCTATATCAGTTTTAACGAAGTCTCAAATTGAGCTTATACATCAAGGAATAGGACAGTTGGCCTCGTAAGTCGTTTTTAACGATTTAATTGGATATTGCTAGATTTAGGCTCACATAGCATAAGCAACCGACGAACGTTTCAGAAAACGATTTGACGATTCAACATCCTTTGTTAAATTAGGAAGATATATTTTATGTAACCTTTATCAGTAAGCCAAAAAGCCCGTCTAAAGATACGAACGCACTACGCGCTAAGCGGGAGCGGAACGACAGGAATGCTTTGGATGAAATTGCATGCAGTATAACACACTACGCGGCAGCGGAGGTAGGTACGCCACTGCGATATATTAGTATTGAAATTTATAGTGTTGCTTCAAGTCGCGTTCTGGGTTCGTATCTTAACTTACGAAAAACGTATCGAATTATTGCGATACCCTTTATAAACTGGAAATGATAAATTGGAGACGTCTGGTTGCCGATTGGTTGAAGTTTTGGTTATTTAGAAACCAACACGAACCAGCTAAATGTATAAGCACAACCGTAAATTATAAAATAGTGAGCAGTATCGTTAAGCTAAAACTCTAAAATTGGCAATCGTGGTCCATAATAAATTGTTTTTAGATTGGTAGCGGACACGGCGGATCTTTACATATATCGACGTTTTAATTCTAGTAACTTTGACACTCTTTGAACATGATGTTAATAACCCTCCTTTGGGCTTCGCCGCAGTCGGGTAAAAAGATGCTACCACATTAGTAGTAACAGCTGGAAAAAGCAGTTTTCTAAAATCTTCAAATATTAGGAAATCCATTTCTCGAATATCCAAACGAAATTTAACCGCATCGTCGTTTTGGCAAATTTGTATTTTATTTTAAAGGGGGAAATGTACGTTATAGAGTAAACGTTAGAGAGAAGTCTTGAAGGAAAATAATGTTATAAAACGAAATAGTACGTTACACAACTAGGGTGGTAAAACAAAGAAAGGCCGAGATCGTAAATGTTTGCGGCCCGAGCTGCAAGCGAGGGACTTAAATATGCGATTGAGGACTTTATTACCTCCCGTATTGTTACATCATTTTATGTCTACACTTGGCTAGAAAGCGGCTTTTTCAGTACGCGTAGCGTGCGGTAAAAGCCATTTTATGGCCAGGTGTGGCATAAAGGAAAATAACGTTATGAGCGTTTTAGGAAACTGATCTTTTGTGCTGAAACGATTATCTTGCAACGCATTGGCCAAAATAGCTCATGATATCAGAATTTAATTGTTTTCAATATTTCAATTGTCTTAACTAATTTCCAATATTTAAAAACATATCTAGTGTCGTCACTAGTGAATTAAACATCGATATATCCACACACTTTAACATTCCATCAACCGGCATTAAAATTACAGCATTAATTAATCGTTAATAATAAATTGATAAGATGGACTCCTAAATACAAAGTCACGACGCGGAACGCAAAGCGAGGGTACGAGCACAGTACAACCAGTAGTTTAACTTAATATAAAGGTACAGCGCGCCGATAACAGCTCAACTCTTTTCGATTATGGGTTATTCCCATCTGTTACCACTAAAACCATAAATTTAGTGGTAACAAGTGGGAAAAAAAATTCCAGCTGTTACCACTAAATCAATTTGGTGGTAACATGTGGGAATACCCCGATTGAGTTGTTAGGAAAGCACCGTGGAGCCACGCCCACCGTATACGTACTTTGGTATTTGAGTTGTGTTGTGTCTTATACATGCGGAGTTGAACTGGTTAAATAGTAGCGTAGCTAGACGAAACAGACTTCGGCAACATCAGCTAGGCGAGGCCACTTCATTCCCACACGGTAAAATATGGAAGGCATTAAATACGTTAGCAAGCTTTTTTGCGAGTCCCACGGGCCTTTTGCTGCGCGGTCGCTGACGCCTATAGTTTGTTCTTTTACGTATTTAAAAAAAGGGAAACAAAAAAACCACGAGACTCGGGTCATTCAGCCAATCAGAGTAACGTTTTGTATCTGTGGCGCAATACCACTGGCTGAACGACTCGAGTCACGTGGTTTTTTGTTTACCTTTTTTTAAATACCTAAAAGTACATACTATAGATATGCCACTACCTTACACACGTACGAAGGCTATAAAACCTAGACAACATAAAGCATGTAAACAAACAAATTAAGGAATTCATACTATAGCTTGGCAACTTCGTTGGTGACACTCACCTGTGTGCTTTTTGTTATGTGCAGCCGTAACTACTTACACAAGTTACCGCCAGCACGAACGGCGACCGACGGAGGCAGCCCCCGGAGGCCCCCGTTCGTGTTGGCGGTAACTTGTGTGAGTAGTTACGGCTGTAGCAACGTCTTCCAGACTAGCACAGTATAACCAGTAATTTAACTTCATAGAAAGTTACATCAACTAGCCGCGACTTCGTCTGTCACGTGACATGGAGAAACTGGAAAATAACGCCATAGTTGCAAAATGTCAAAACAAGCATAAGGTCAAAACAGCAGAAAAACATGATACCAACAAGTCAAGATAACAAAGAAAATTACATTTTGCAATTTTGAAATTATACTGATTTGGCACATTACGTGCAAAAAAAAAACAGACTAGCATTGCGCTTTAGTCATAATATAAATTGGTATGTTTTGTGTTTACATTCCTTATCTCGGCTTCAGTACGCGTTTGCACTCCATTTGTATGCGACGCCAATGATGGCAGGTGCAAACTTAGCTTAACCGGCTATCGTACCCTCGTATCGAATTCCCACAACGTGACAGTCTAGCAAATTCGAATCGAAAGAAATGCGTTCTAAATCCAAACGGAGCCGATCTTCTATCGAACCTAACGGACCAATTCCAAATTCAAAAACGAAGCGAATTCGTCACCACAAACAATCCAGTTCCCTAATTCAAAACGTTCTTCTGTTTCGTAACGACTAAACAATCAAGTCCGAGTTCGAAAATGAAAATTCGAATCGTGGTATCTCGTATATCGCCGGGTTATTGAATTTTTAAACGTTCACCGTTTCCTCTGAAGCCATTCTACTTTCACGATTGTGATAAAAGATTTCACCGTATTGAAGTGTCAAGATAATTTGAAATAAAAAAAACCCTCGGCGTCTTGAAATTTTAGTCAAGTCACGTAATAAAAAATATCGCCTTCAAATCGTTCCACGCGTTCGGAAGGAACATACGGGCTCCGAATAGGGTTGCCAGATTGTTGGGATTTGGCAGGATTCTCCCGATTTTTTGTATGTCCTCCCAACTCCCGACAAACGACTTCATTTTAAAACTTAGTCCGATTCACTCAAGGTGGTCCGGCCAGCGAAAATTACTGCTCTTTCAGGCTAAAAAAAAGCTCTCGTCGAGCGCGCGGGGCATCTCCCCAAAGTCTCAAAATCCCGACATATTCAATCTGGCAACCCTAGCTCCGAACCGCGACAGACGAAAAGAGACACACATCTAAAAGTTCACCGACCCCACGAGCGACCACGATTCCGGCTCAAATTCGAACATTCCAAATTCAAACCGACGTTCGAATTTGGAACAACAAATTCAAACCGTTCGAATCGGAAACTAGCGCCGCCGCTCGGGCGGGCGCGCGCCGAAGCGGAAGCGGATGGCGGGTCGCGCCCTCGACGACGTGCGTTATAACTCCATGCCCTGCGCCTCGTCGTCGCTGAAGTCGCTCATGGAGCTCTCGGTGTCGGAGTGGTGCGGCGCGGCGCCGTTCTGCGCGCCCGACGACGACGACGCGGGCGCCCCCATGCCGGTGATCGCGTCTTTCTCCAGTAGGGCCTCTTCCGTTGCGAACCTTCTTACGTAATCTGAAAAAAAATACATTCTCATCACATTTGCTCGTAAAGGGTGTTACACGCGGGCTTGTAGACCAGCTCGAGCCGATTTACCTCCCGTGGGTTATAAAAATCTATAACTCCGACACGGGAAGAAAAACTGTATGAAAATCTATAGCTCCCGAGGGAGTTCTGAGTTTAGTTTTAAAATATAGAACGTACCCGTACGTCATTTCCGACTAAGGAGGTTTCAAATCAGCCAAGGCTTATTATTTGCCATCTACAAAACCAATTTTACTGTATATAAAACGTATATGGTATATTTTATAATTATTAAATTTCTTTTTTACGTCGCCGTCCACGTGTCCTGCCTGCACCACCCTCGCTACGCCCCTGCTAGATAGCTGCCATAGCTAGATTGTGTCTTTTTAGCTTTATGGAATGTATCCGACCCGTCTGATAACAGTGATCCATAAATAAATAAATATTTGGGGACAGTCTTACACAAATCGAACTAGCTCCATAGTAAGCTCAATAAGGCTTGTGTTATGGATACTAGACGACGATATATTTAATAGATACAAATACTTAAATACATAGAAAACATCCATGACTCAGGAACAAATATTCGTGCTTATCACACAAATAAATGCCCTTACCGGGATTCGAACCCAGGACCTCGTGCTTCGTAGGCAGGGTCACTACCAACTCAGTTAAAGCGGTCGTCAAAAAAATAAAGAGAGGTACAAAAGGTACATGATCACTTAAGATACTTTTTAAGTTAATAAATTTATGATATCAGAAAATCTAAATATTTTAGGAGCCTGTGTTTAGACATAAGAAAAATTTACTTTTTGTTAATTTCCGGAATATAACAGACCCTTTTGTAAACTTGTATTTAACTTGCCCTATTGTTATAACAGACCTGAGACTTTCTTCTTGTACTCCTCGGGTTTGTGCAGGTACATGGCGGCGGCGTCGCCGTTGAGCGGGTCGATGGGGTTGGGGTACGTCAGCAGCTGCGGCAGGAACGACTCGAATATGTTCGACAGATCTGCAACGTCACAAATTGGGATCTCATAACTTGTCCAAACGAAACTTTAACCCCTTATTAGAATCAAAATTGTAAAGCAAAAATGACCACCTCGATTAGGCCAATTGAGCCCCGAGGAAGCTTGAACTTCCGACCTCCGTGATTTTTGGGCGTTAAAAGAGTATGTATCGACAAATTGCTGTCATTTGAGTGTTATGGGAAGAAGTCCATAGTGGAAGGGTGGTATTGGAAACCCTGATCAGAACTGTCACACATAAAAGTATTTCACAAAACATAAAAAAGTGTCACACATAACGTAATGTCTTCTGAATAAAAATAGGAATGAGATCCGTGAGTAATAATATAGCTCAAAAAAAATCCGGGCACATCGGGCGGGCTGTCGTCGGGACAACGAGTTTTTGAGTCGCATCCATGCTCCAGAATACGCAACAGCAGACCAGGCTGACGACTTGTTGAAGGTCGCTGGAGTCCGCTGGATGCGGACGGCAGAAGACGTCATGGTGGCGTCCTTTGGATCTATGTCTCGAATAATTACATCAGTGAAGGCTTACCATAGAGCGCGGTCCAGGCCTGGTTTATGACGTCGAGACACACGGTCCCGGAGACCTCGTCGATGTTGGGGTGGTACACCTTGTTCATGAAGCCGATGGAAGGCGACTTGAAGGGGTAGTGGTCGGGTAGGTGCACTCGCACCCGCCATACGCCGCCCTCGTACGGCGCTGGAACGTAACAGGAACACAATAAGTAATAGTACTACGTGCAGAAGTTTCTCTTTCCAATAAACTGACGTTCGGGTCCGAACGGAACGCACCACATTCGTGTCCGTCAAGATAGCGTACACCGTAAAGATTTTTAATCTGATGCAGCCAATAAATAGTACCCAAATAGTACCGACGAAATACCCAGGTGGAAAAAATAGTACCCTTGAACTTTCTGAAATATAAGGCCTGTTCACGGTGTACGCTACTGGGCGTCAAGCTGGCGTACACCGTTTGTATCTCTGGAACGGCTTTGTTTTTGGAAACGCTTTATATTATATAATATTAAGCGATAGCTGCGAGCATGTCAGCCTAGCTGTCTTGACCTCTTATAGGGTAGGTTCATAGACCGCGGTTAATCCGCGTTTTCGGGTGAAGTTACGTACGCTTACAGGTAATGATAAAATTAATACATATTTTCGACCTGTGAGTGGTTTTCTTGATAGCCAGTGGGGGGCAAAGTACCCCCGGGATAGTTAAATCCGGCCCACCGTCGACGGTATTTCGTAATAAATAGTATATGGCCAGCAATAGAGCTTTGATAAAACAATTTTCTGGCCCCCATGAAGAAAGTTTGTCCATCACTACTTGAGACAAACAGTCCCTATATATTTATAGTCCAGCCTTTCCCAACCTTTTTAACCTTTTCTTTTCACGTCCTAGAATGAAATGAAGGGTGCCGCCAAGAAATAAAAAAATCGACAAAATATGAAGCAGCCTAATGTATGTACAATGATTTGCTGTTAAATGCCTGATAGTAATCATTGGTAACCAGGCGGAGGACATTTAATATGGCGGTTACATAGGCATCTCAATTACTTTTGCATTCTTCAAGACGACCGCGGTTGCGTATTGCGAGTGTAATATTGCATTACTGATTACTGTAAGGCTTTAACGATTGTCTTCCTTTCTCCTTATTAAAAAACCATCGCATAGTATTAAAAAACCGGACAAGTGTGAGTCGGATTCGCCCAACGAGAGTTCCGTACAAATTTGTAGGTACATATAGCATTAAAAAAACTCAAACCATAAGTTCAATTAGGTTAGGTTAGGTTAGGGTTCGAACTGCGTCCCCCAACAAAAACGAACTGCTATCAAAAAGTAGGTTAGGTTAGGTTTGAACTTCGTCCCCCTACCAAAACGAACTGCTATCAAAAAGTAGGTTAGGTTAGGTTAGAACTGCGTCCCCCTACCAAACCGAATGGCTATCAAAAAGTAAGTTAGGTTAGAACTGCGTCCCCCAACTAAAACGAACCGCTCCCAGAACAGTAGGTTAGGTTCAAGGGAGTCCCACATAACCATCAGGGTCCGTCCCCGCACCCTGTTGGTATGCGTAACGCATTTTCCCCTCTTAAAAAAAAAAAGGTTCATTGAATTTTGACGATACAAATAATTTTCGTAATTTTGTTTTGCGTAAAATATGTTATGCCAACTAAAACATTTGCCTAAATAAAATTTGGTCAAACTACCATTTGGTGAGCGAGGCATTGCCTAAACATTCATGTGTCAAACATTAGGTTCGCGTAACAATTATTTGTGAAGAGTTAATTTGGCAAACGATTATTTGGGAAATGAAATTTTGCGAAATTTTTTTTGGAAAGTGATAATTTGTCAAACATATTTTGATAAAACATAGGTAACCCCATTACGACAGTTTGAGAATTACTGTATCTATTAGTAGACTTGATACATTAGGATGAAAAATTGGCCTAGCCCCCTGTACTGTCACATACGCGTGGTGGCCTAGCCCTCCGTACTGTCAGGACGGTCCTGTTGGAGATCCTGAAATACAGGTCCTACAGGCAACCCAAGGTTATAAAAAAAAGGATGAAAAATGAGGTGAAAAAAAAATCATGAAATGGTAAAGAACCCTTTTTTTAGTGGTAGGACTGGGAAATTTTAACTTCGTCTTAGTCGCGAGTCGCGACTAACTGTATTTTTTTTATTCCCCCGAACAATTGAACTAACGAACATTACGAACCCAATTGGAACACAGAAACATTGGATATGGAGGTAATTACTGATATTTCAGTTTGGTAAATTAGAATAAATAACTACTAGTAAATTAAAAATCTATAACAATCGACTTCAAACAAAATATGTTTTATTTCGTACAAAAGCGGTGAAAATCTCTGTCTTTCTGTGATTTTTTTTTTGTTTTCCTTTTTTTTATGTCTAGGACAAACTTTGATATAGGTAGTTTCACGAGAGTTGAGGCCATGCACACAACAACACTGTCATGTAATGACAGCGGGATTTTGAAAATACGAGTACTGTTCTTTTTTCGTACCGATAGCAGGTTCAACAGTGAATTGCAAGATAGACCAAAAAGTTTCTTCAAACTATAGCCTTGTGTTTTCAACTTATTTTTACTACAACAAACTTACACGAGAACAATCTGACTGAACGTTTCTGTTCACGCGCCGGTGGAACGTCACTAGAGCATAAAGGACGTCTTTCGTTCATCCCAAAAAAAGTTTGTTTACGTTTGAAATACAAGAACAGCACCCAGAAGTTAAGGCGCTAAACCACAACAGACAGTTTTTTTTTCAGCTGTCCCTAGATGAGGCCAAGAGTAGTATACGTACAGTTACGACTTCAATATGTGACCCACCTAAAATTTAATCTCATGAAACAACTATACCTGAAATATCTATCATTAGTTACTAAGTGACTATTGCATTATAAGTTTATAAGCGTTCAAAGAATATTTCTAGGAAATGGGGCCCAAATGAAAGAAAAATGAAGAAAAACAGTTTTATCTTACAATTTAACCCTTCCATTGGCCACACTTCCTGGCTTAAGAGGAAATAGGAGGGCAGTTTTTCCATACAAACGTAGTCCCCTGTTTCCTCCCTGGATAATGCCAGTAGAGCAATATTTTTTTGTCCAAAAATCTATGGCTACTATTGATATGTTCCTATGTTTTCCTTTTTACGATAAATTGATTCTCAAAAGAGATATTAACCTTCAAAAACCTAAAAAAAATGCCAGATTTTCCGCTGTGTTCACACATCCAGAAAACAAATTTGACTAGATTACTAAAAAAAAGGAAAACATAGGAACACGGCCAAAGCCTTTCTTTAATGTTTAATGAAAAAAATAGTTAAATAGGTTAAGTTTTGGGGAAGAAATCAGGGGACTACGAAACGTTGTTTTCATGAAATTTTAAAAGGTATTTGCGGTCCAAGCTGCAGTTGTCTCTATCGCGCTCTGCGGGGGAGAGGCGGGCAGTGCAGGACAGCAACACATTTTAAAAATACCTAATTTTCAATTCTCTTGGCCTTACTGCTTCCTCTTAATCTCGTCTAAATTACCATAACATAAAATTGACATAATTATGAGCAAAGTTGCATAAGAATAGGTTCAGCATAAGTGTCCGTCAAGATAGCGTACACCGTAAAGATATTCAGAATCTGATGCAGCCAATAAATAGTACCCAAATAGTACCGACGAAATACCTAGGTGAAAAAAATAGTACCCTTAAACTTTTCGGAATATAAGGCCTGTTCACGGTGTACTCTACCGGGCGTCAAGCTGGCGTACACCGTTTGTAACTCTGGAACGGCTTTGTTTTTGGAAACGCTATATATCTCAAAAAATAGTACCCAAATAGTACCCTAGGGCCCTACAATTTCATTTCTCTAGCTATCGTAGAAGCTGAGATATAGTGAGCTCTTTCTATAAGAAATTCCCGGGTACGCCAGCTTGACGGTGTGAAATTTTGTACACCGTTAAGTTATGGAAAATCTCGGCTTCTACGATAGCTAGAGAAATAAAAATGGTGATGGTGGTGATGGTGCTGGCAGGATCGCCGTGTAATATACAGGTTGTGATGTGGGTTCTATGGGGGTTGGAAGTAATACTCCTTTATGATGATAGCCGTTATATTGTATAACTATAGTAAGAGCAAGTACAAGACGAAAACGTGTCTTAAAGTTACTTACATCTATTTATAATACAATAACGCTTACTTGTTATAACCCAAATTCGTGCGTCACAAGTCGTAAACAGTAACGAAGAGTTACTGTTAATTCATCATACTACAGCGATATTTCACTCCGTTAACGTAATTATTTTTCATGGGTTTTTTACGAGTTCGATCTAAACCTGAAATTGCTATCAATTTCAGTGTTATTTTTGAAGATACATCTAAAATTAATTAAAGATCAAAACGGTATTCAATAATTTCATAACCCTGGAGTATTTTAGGAAATATCGCGGTATTTCACTGACCCGCAATTTTTGACCGCCACTGTCGCATTTGAATCAAGCGAACAATACATTACGGAGTCAAGCTAAATAAAAATGTTTAAAAACATAATCATCAGCATCACACATATAATCGTGTGAGCCATACATAGGATATGAGTTGACAATCAGATGATTACTTACTTCCCGGGGGGCCGAAGAATTTCACGCAGAACTCGTTCAGCCCGCCCAATATGGTCACCTCGTGCTTGCTTTCAATGCTGGGACAGTATTTAAGGAAAATACGATAATAATTCAAGAACGACAAAAATATATTGTTAGGTGAGAAGCAAAACTCTCTATCATTCGTTGACCCGTAACTCATATTTGCCATAAATAATCTCCGATATTGCAAACTATGTATTGATAACGTAATTCTAATAACAAATAAACCCCTGTAGCCCCCCACAAACCGTGACATTTGACATTTCTGAGACCTCACGCTACACTAGCGCCTCTAGCGGTAGCCTTGCATGTTCAGATATTTATGATCACCCTGAAGTGTATAGATGTATCTGATGGCGACTGTATAATGAGGTTCAATATGCTTATGAATGCCGTAGTCAAGTTCACACGTCATTCAGTCAAGCGAGGGACGTAAATATGCGATCGAGGGCTTTCTTTATTACCTCCCGTGTTGTGCACATCATTTTATGTCTACACTTGGCCAGAAAGCGGCTTTTTCCGTACGCGTAGCGCGCAGTTATTATGTGAATGACCATGTTAGCTTAAAATCGACAGACTCCTCACGACACCTTATGGACGATATTGACAATGAAGTTGCGAACCACCCTACAGGTTTCAGTCAAATTGCAGAAAGTCACGAAGCGGTGTATCGTCACTGCATAGGAAGTAAAAGATAAGATAAGCGATGTTCGTGTCACTATCGGGTCCGAAGATAAAGATAGCGGATCGTGAGAAATCTTGGCGATGATGTCTGACAGATATACCTAATACTTAACTGCATGTTACATTTATTTATATTTGGTATTACTCATATGATCGACTTCATTGCTTAAACTACTTTACTGAGATGTTTTGATGAAATAATTCCCGTTTAAGTTCGCATAATGCGTGAAACATAGATGTAAATCCTAAGATTTTAGTAATAAGACATTAACTTTCTTAAGTAAAATTTTATTGGATAACTTGAAGAATGACTAGGTACGCTTTTTTTCTATATACAACGTTTATGTAGGTATTATCAAGGACATAGCGATAATAATTAGTTGTTTACTCCTCCGACTGTTTGGCTGCATATAAAAAAGCAATTAAAATTAAATAAAAACTGTAATGACCTCAGAGTTTTTAATTGCCATTGAAAAGAATTTCTATTACCGTTGATGATAACCGTTTCCTATTTTTCGTTGGCTGAATGAGTGCGTGTCGCCATTGACTACGCAGGCTGGATTCGATTTTTAAATTTCACCCGCGAAAAAATAGCATAGATTAAAATATTCATAATATTGATTGTCTGGTGGCACGGGCTGTGCACGCTACAGCCACAGTCTGGTAATGGATGCGGCAAAATCGATACGTCTGGGTTGTTGCCTTTGATTTGTGGTTTCAGACAATGCCTTTGTATGGCTAATGGGGGAATTGCCTTATTACCATTTTAGAGCAGTTAGTCGCTGCTTAGGTGTATTTATTTGAGTCTAGAATTTAAGTCGCGTGTTCAAGTCTGAATGGACAATGCTTTTCGAATGATCAATTAACATAACATTAATGCAACTTTTTTTTATTCATGAACTGCCCAGTGAATGACCCTGAGGTCAAATATGGTGTTCGTTGTTGTTAGGGAAGGTAGCTGTGATTTTATTACCTCGTAGTCGCATGTTATCTAGCACTTGATAGTATGCGACTACGAGTCAGGAAATGTAGCTCGCTAGTTCAGTGACAGCTTATTCACTCACTCTGTCTTGAAGAGTAGTAAGTTATAGGTATTTGATAGAAAATATAATCCATATCTATGGGAGCGAGTTCCACTTCTTGGTGGTTCGCATGAAGCGAATCGCATCGTGCGAATGTATTACGTACTTCCATCCATGCTTGACATGTCTGTCTCATCTGCTAGGCTAGCACAAATGGTCTCGATCTCGACTTCGATTGTCGCGCGAGAGAGCATGACCTGTCACTTTCACATCATATTGTATGGAAAGAGATAGATAGTATTTACAGTACAAAGCGCCACGCGTCATACTCGTCACAGTGTGTTAGGTGTACAAGGTGTCAGACCAGATCTGAAGGGTTCTAGAGGTTTAGTTTGTTTAGTAACACAGACTGTGTTAGATATCGTTTCTTCGTTTTCTATGGAGCAAATTTCAGACTTAGATTTTTGGCCTTAATGCGGCGACAATGGTTCAACCGTCTGTCTAGTCAATTAAGTAATTACCTAGTTATTGTAAGTTTGTGGTTCTAGGTGCGCTGTGTATGCCGAGCCCGTGTACATACAAATGTATGATTCATCAAGTAATTCAATAATACGAGAATGAGTAATGCTGTAACAAAATAAGGGAAGTATGTTTGGCATTCTGATCAACTCGCGTTCATACTGGATGTAGTTAACACAGTCAGTGCCGTGCCAAGCTTCCAAATTTCCATACAAAATGAACCCGATAAATATATCGAGATAAGAAGGAAGGAAATCGTCAATTTGTATGGCAACAAAACGTATAACGTTTTTCGCTTGGCGTTTGACGCCAAAAGTGTAATTTAGTGATGGAAAACATTAATTTTCCATTTCATTTGGTGATCAATTAATTTATAAAATAAAGAGGCATAAAATAATCATTAAGACCTTTTTCCCAGTCCGTGATCCGATATTAGGCAGTACAGAAGCATCTAAAAATTTAATATAAAATTTGTTCCGCATTGCTCACGGATATTTTTGACGCCACACCACTGTTACTGTTGGCTGCTAAAATCGCTTCTACATGATTAAGAAAAAAAAAACAAACTTTTATGAATAGTAAACAAATAATTAGGAATAGCGGTGGGTGGGTCGCGTAGAAAGTCGCCGTTTTACAGGTTATTCTACAATGTAATGGTGGTTTGACGTCATTGTTTGTATGCTTGGTCATACAATGTCTTCCTGTGGACAATACAATAGTTAACGGCGTGGGTCCATATCATTATATCTTTATCGTGAAGGACTAGTACATGGCATGGCTACATGATATGTATATTGCCTATAAGGATCCAGCAAGAAAATTTTATTTTTAAAGCCTTTAATTTTGGGGATGATGCAAACACTAACTCATACTAATAAATCTGTATGACCCAGCGACCCGCGGCTTTGCCTACGTTATTCCCGTTACACGGAAGGAACTCTTTACCGGGATATAGAGTATTGTATGTTTCAATTCAGAACTTGGTCTACTTGTATGCCAAATTTCATCTCAATCCATTCGATTGTTACAGTATTATTTACTGACAAACATCCACACCTTCAAATGTGTTCACAAACACATTATTTTTTGGTATACAATATACATATGTTTATTAGTATTAATTAATGCGTTTATAGTACAGATTAGACTATAATTTACTGTAGATATGCAGAAACTGACTAATGCTGAAAAACTGTAGGCATAAAACTAAATTTTCTGCTACAATATACAAAAATTTGCCTCTGGTTTCTTTCTGCAAAACTATATTATAATTATTAGGTGTCCCACTCTCATATAAAATCAGCAATACAATGTTATTTATAATTGAATTTTTAGTGATATCTTACATTTTTAATCAGTTTTAAAATGTTCAGTGTTCTAGACCAAAAAAGAGTGCTTAGTTAAACTCAAACTCATTTATTTCTGCAAGTAGGCCTCAAGGGCTCTTTTACATGTCTGATTATTTTCTTTTGGCGTTTGCGCGCAAAACAAACTAAATTAGGCAGGAGGCATTCAAGTGTGAAATAGTATAGTGATAAAGGAGTTACTCCGGGCCCATTAATTTTCCAACCCGTATTTCAATACATCCAGGACCTACTATTTCTTACATTGTAGGTATGATAAACAGAAGATTGCTGAAATCTGCAATTCTAACAATAATGTACAAAAACTATGTTTCTTGTATGGTTTTTTAATTTTATTTTTATTATTTGTCATTAAGTATATCTAGCAGCAATAGAAATACACATTCTGTGACAATTTCAATTCTCCACCAATTACGGTTCAAAAGATACAGACCTGAGACAGACAGACAAGTCTCCATAATGAGGAGTCTTCATAATGGGGTTCTGTTGACACCCTTTGGGTATGGAACCCTAAAAAATAAGCAAGGGAAGATTACCATACCAAACATTGGCAATAATACTAGAACTTTAATTAAATGAACAAAAAAGGTTGGAACAATCTTAGAACATTATTTTTACTTTCTCTTTGATCACAAGAACTTTCTACAAAACAAATTAACTAATCCATTCATTTTATTATGTAATACTCTCTAATTACAATGTGATCCCCTTCATTTTCATTATTTCAGGTAATTGGACTAGTTAAGTGAATGATTTTATAAATTTATTTGACTAAAAAAATATTCTAATCAATTTAAAAAATCAGCCTTTTTCTAGAATGTTCTGGAAGGTACATAAAGATAATCTAGAATAGGTATACATTATGATACTCCATTTAGAGCAGTTATTCATGATTCTTATCAAAACAGAAATTTTCTTATGTTTGGCAAAAGACCAAGGAAACAATGAACTTCACAGTGACCCCACTTATTTGATAAAATTAAACATGCCACAGCCATACTAATCAAATACCAGCAAGGTCAACATACTGAGATAGACAAGTTACAGTTTTTTTTTATTGCTTTGTCAATTAAAAGCTCTTGTTGACAAAGGCAAGCAACCAAACAGCAACAGGGATTAAAGGGAGACTGCATAATTATATTTTCGTTGTACCATGTAGCCATATTAACTAAGTGCGATTAGCATTTAATTGTGTGTAATAGAATAAAGCATCTGTGTAATCCGTTCGATCGTAAGGTCGTAACGCAGCGTAGAAAAAAAATGCGCAACTAAGACCGTGGCCTACATAACGAATTACGAAATACAAAATCACAATCTAACACACGGAAGAGCGCCGTGAACGCGCGACCGTAGTAATGTACGTGTTTATCAACGTGTTATATATAGATACGTAGGCCCACGGAGCCACACAAAGACTGCACGCTCTTTTGCAGATAAATAGACTAAGGTCTAATCAACATTAACAATTATGTAGCAAACACTTTCCAAACCATTAATCCTGCAATAATAACAAGGAAAATGAGCATATACACAGACCATATCGATTTTAAAAAGGGGCTGTGACAATCAGCTGATGGCCCTTCAGGCAGTTATTTACATGGAGGCCCTCGAACGCAGTAGCAGTAGGGTGGCTAGTAATGACGATAACAAAGAAAGGATACAGTTTGATGACATCTGTGTCCATCCGACGTTTCCCAGCGCTCGGTGACGACATCTTCGTGATCTATTACTAATAAATCACAATATCGAACACGAACACCAGCACAAACCCACTCACTACTCCGCGAGACCAAATTTTTCGTCCACCAGCAGCAGTCAGAAAAATAACATTGTAGGTAGAAAAACAATGGACACAAACCATAGACTAAAATTTCGAAGATGATGTGTAATGAGATTAGTATTGCCCTATCAATAAATAGTCACAAATATAATTAAACAAGAAATATGCAAGAAAGTTCATTAATATATGAATAAAATTAACAAATTAAAATAGGCACATAAAAGAAATCGACGAAAATGTTGATTCAAGAAGATACAATTATTTGACATTTCAATATCATAGAGCTCAAACCATAATCAAAAGAAAAGTAGAAGATTATGCGTCAATCAAACAAAATGAAAACGAAACTGTGTCTATGGCTCATCAGCGAATCTTCGCGTGTGTGACTCCGTGGAAGATATTTTTAATTCAGTTTTAATTATAGATTTATTTGTTTATACGTTCAGAAGAATATAACGGGGGCGTGCGCGTTAACCAAGACGCTCAGTCAGTGCGATATGAATGCGGAAACATGTGTTCCGACGTGAACATTATGGAGTGATGACACGATCAGAAAGTGCAACAACAAATCCTAATTGCCTGTGATTGGGGCTGTGGGACTGTCGCAAGTTCGTGATAAAAACGTGTTGAAGTCGAAAATCTGATCTGAATGTGGTGGCGGACAGCCCTAGGGCTCTCGCGAGTGATGGACTGAGGTTTTGTTTCGCTTCCGGTTGGTTTGATGGGGTTGTGAAGTTTTTGGGACAAAAGTCGACCTTGGGATGGCGAATCCGGCGATTGGGGCCTCCTTCGACCAGAATGACATGTCCAGGTACGAATATATCAATCTGAATTGCCTGTGATCGCCGGGCGGAGCGATCTGACAGGTTATTTGACTAATTGGCGAGGGGGCAGGTGTACATCTCGACGTGATCGGAATGTCTTAATTGGGAGAATTATCTCGTTCGCAAGTATTTGTAATTGTGTTTCTACTGTTGACTACATTATTTTTTATACAGTCCTATTTTTATTTAATTACTAGCATTTTCCCGCGGCTTCGTCCACGTTGTTCCCATTACTCTCCCAAAGGAACTCTTTAACGGGATATCGTAGAGTCCCGATACGAACTTTCAACCCCTATTTAAACCCTTTAGAAGAGGAATTTCGAAAAAAGGTGAAACCACTTTTTATTTATTTTAATGATGAAAAGTCTAAACATCTTCAAAAATCGTAGACTCTCCATACAAGTTTGAAGCCCTATTTGAACCACTTAGGGGGTGAATTTTGAAAAATCCTTTCTTAGTGCATCCCTAGACCTTATAAGGAACCTATGTGCCAAATTTGGAATTTCTAGGACCAGCGGTTTCTTAGATATAGGTTGCATTTGTCGCGCGATAAAGAGTCGCGTGTCACAGTTGTGCTAGAGTTACCGGTCAATATTTGTTAAGCTATGCAAAAAGTTACAAATTTTAATTAAAATTTAATTAGTTTTAGTAAATATACTAAATTTTTGCATGTCCAGATTGTTGGCAAGATATACTGATCCTCACATATTTTTCTTTATATTACATCTTCTTATCTCATTTAAATAAAATTTCATTCATTCATTTAATATTGCTGATAGTCCCTAGCACTTAATTACTTGACTAATAGTATATTTGTCAGCTAAAAAGCAATTTCCTCTTAACATTTACCTTGTTCAGTCAAATTATGTAATAGCAAAAACCCTGAAATGTCCAATCATGGATAATTTCATAATACACACAGACATTATTCATTTTGATAAGACTAATAACTTGAATACTGTAGGAGTCGACTAAATATTTATACAATTGCTATTTCATATTATTTATTATAGCTTTTTAGTTAAAGAAAAACATTGTGAGGAAACCTGCATACACCCGCAAAGAAATTCAAAGGTGTATGTGAAGCAGTAGCGTGGCATCCATAGAACTCCATTCCTACCGGTTTGGCTAATATCTTATTCTGTAGAATACATACGCCAAATCTGCATTGGCTGGCCCAAGGATATGTTTTACGTTACATCACTGATGTGAAGTCACCAAATCCGCAGTGGGCTGGCTTGGGGACTACAGCCCATTCACTCTCATCTATGAGAGTAGGCCTGTGCTGGGCCAAGCAGTGGGACATACCTAAATAAAGATGATGACCTATGCACCTGCCGCGTTGAAAACATGCTATGTGCATTGGAGGTGTTAGGAAGAAGACTCGTTTAGCTCAGTGGGAGTGCCACCGCCTATGAAGCTAGAGGTCCCGGGTTCAAATCCTGGTAAGGGCAAATATTTGTGTGATGAGCACGATTATTTGTTCCTGAGTCATGGATGTTTTCTATGTATTTAAGTATGTATTTATCTATATAAGTATGTATATCGTCTAGTACTCATAGTACAAGCATTGCTTAGTTTGGGACTAGCTCGATTTGTGTAAGATTGTCGCCCAATATTTATTTATTTATAGGCGCTGTCACATGGGTTTTCATGTCTTTTCGCACAAATAAAATGTATCAAGCTATCAGTGCCGTGGCGTATAACATATCCTTGGGTAAGCCGGTGCAGATTTAGCGTACATTTTCCTTAGGAGCTGTAGAATAAGGTGCTCAAAAGGCTCAAATGCCTGATATTAGGCAAGCCGGTAGGAATCGAGTTCTTTGGACGCTATGCTACTGCAAGCTATAAAATAAAACACATTCTAAACATAATTGATGCCCGATAAGCAAACAATGACCCTCTTTATGTTTGTATGGAAAATCAACCAACTCTAATTACCTTCCGTGAAAAGAAAGATTTTGATCAAATTTGGTCAATCACAGGTGATATAAATTTTGCATGGAGCAATCCAGTTCGAAGAACCAAAAACTGGAAGGGTAGACCCTGTAAATAGGCAAATAGGTTCTATGCGTTGCAGTGGATCAAGAGCGAGGTTACGTCGATAAATAGGAAAAAGAATAATCTGACGAATTATTTTGCCCTAGTAGACTTGCTTACCTTAGGACTATGGAGCAGAAGACAAGCCTGGACTCTGGTTCGGACTCTTGACTTTAGTGAGTCATGGTTAAAAGTGACCTAATGGTGAACATTAATAATAATTAAGCATTCAATGTAACAAAAAGGTATCATTTAAAGAATAAAATGGTTTTCCTTTTCAAGCATAAAATAATAAATTTAAAATTCTATAAATCTATGAGATTTTTTTTTATTCAACTGCTGGTAGCGACCTCTAAAACTTGAAGAGAAAAATCTAAAATAAAACAGACATGTCTTCTCATGCCCTAAAATAAAATGAAGGGGTGCCCCACAAGAAATAAAAAATCGACTAAATAAGGAGCACCCTACACTACCCTATACATACAATCTATATTAATAATTTAGCCGGGGCCTACGGTAGACCTGAACGAAAAGCGCCTCAAAAATTAAAGCGTAAAAAAATAACACTTTCGAATCGACAACTTATATTCGCAAAATTCGTATAACGGAGAAATAAGCGTATAAAGATGTAAAATAATTCGAATAATACCAAAAACAGTCGGCCATGTTTCTTTGCTGCGTTCGGAAACTGCCATAGCTTAGCGAAGCGCGCCAAATGTGTGCTTTTAATTGAATTTGTACACACTCGGCGAGAACGGAGTAAACTAAACTGACGAGGTGACGACATGAGTAAGAAAACCGTTTTTTACATTAGAAAATCGTGCGTATAATATTATTTCAACAAAAAAAAAACAATATTTACATGCATCGTGCTATTTTTAAAACGTAATAAATTACTAAACAAGTGAAAACTGCACAATATTATTGTCTCATTGCTCAATGAAAATGACAGTTGAAATTGTAAGCTAAAAAAAGCAAAAAAAGGAATAGGCACTTTTGTAAATCCTTCTGAAGGTATGGGGGCTTTTTAAGTTTATTCCAGGGATCGGAAACCGTTCCGAGTAGAATACCGGTTTTGTTCATTGACACGAGAACGGAAAGGTTCTGGTTTTTGTTTGTGATCACCGGTTAAAGAACCGTTCTTTTGCGATACCGTTTTTTACTAAGTTCCGTTTCTGTGGAACGAAATTAAACGTTTTTCTCGTTGCGTAACAAGATAGAACGAGTTGCTATTTCTAATTTTACCTTGAGTTTGCCTGCGGGATATTTTGTTTTTCGGTATGCTGCGCACAATGATTTTGTATTTTTTGCTTTTGTGCGTTGCTTAGGTTGTTGTGTTGTTTTGTTACGGATTCATTCGGATTATAAAAGTAGTTTCGGACAATTAACCATTTTTCGTAGATAATTTAGTTAGCAAGTGTCTAGCGCGATGTATTTGGTATATGGTATACATATAACGAGATTAATTACACTCACGGTCAATTAATTCGGGTCATTTTCTAAGGACAATTATAATAGGAAATGACCAGAATTCATTGTTCGTGAGTGTATTTAATTATTTGTCGGTATAATTTTAATTTATATTACCGAGTGAAAAACAAGCATTCTGTCGACCTGATAGAACAAATTAACGTTCAAACTGTTCAAAGCAAAAGATTACACATGGGTGGTCAGTCTAAGGACTAAGATGTAGTGTCTGATGCACTGTTATACCTAATACATACTTATATTTAATTTGGATAAATTTAATGATTAGAGGCAGGTACATTTGTTTCGTCTTGACGAGTACTCTGTACCGAAATAATATCCAGGGTCTGATGATGGAGCCGGAAGGTCGGCATGGGAATTCCGTAATAAAACGTCGGAACCCCATCGTGTCTGGGCTCATTTGTTTTGTCTTGACGAGTACTCTAAACCGAAATGATATCCAGGGTCTGATGATGGAGCCGGAAGGTGGGCATGGGAACTCCGTAATAAAACGTCAGAACCCCGTCGTGTTTGGGCTCATTTGTTTTGTCTTGACGAGTACTCTGAACCGAAATGATATCCAGGGTCTGATGATGGAGCCGGAAGGTGGGCAAGGGAACTCCGTAATAAAACGTCGGAACCCCATCGTGTTTGGGCTCATTTGTTTTGTCTTGACGAATACTCTGAACCGAAATGATATCCAGGGTCTGATGATGGAGCCGGAAGGTGGGCATGGGAACTCCGTAATAAAACGTCAGAACCCCATCGTGTTTGGGCTCATTTGTTTTGTCTTGACGAGTACTCTGAACCGAAATGATATCCAGGGTCTGATGATGGAGCCGGAAGGTGGGCAAGGGAACTCCGTAATAAAACGTCGGAACCCCATCGTGTTTGGGCTCATTTGTTTTGTCTTGACGAATACTCTGAACCGAAATGATATCCAGGGTCTGATGATGGAGCCGGAAGGTGGCCATGGGAACTCCGTAATAAAATGTCGGAACCCCATCGTGTTTGGGCTCCATCATCAGACCCTGGATATCATCTCACTTTAGAGTACTCGTCAAGACAAAACAAATGAGCCCAAACACGAAGGGGTTCCGACATTTTATTACGGAGTTCCCATGCCCACCTTCCGGCTCCATCATCAGACCCTGGATATCATTTCGGTTCAAAGTATTCGTCAAGACAAAACAAATGAGCCCAAACACGAAGGGGTTCCGACATTTTATTACGGAGTTCCCATGGCCACCTTCCGGCTCCATCATCAGACCCTGGATATCATTTCACTTTAGAGTACTCGTCAAGACAAAACAAATGAGCCCAAACACGATGGGGTTCCGACGATTAATTACGGAGTTCCCATGCCCACCTTCCGGCTCCATCATCAGACCCTGGATATCATTTCGGTTCAAAGTATTCGTCAAGACAAAACAAATGAGCCCAAACACGATGGGGTTCCGACGCTTTATTACGGAGTTCCCATGCCCACCTTCCGGCTCCATCATCAGACCCTGGATATCATTTCGGTTCAGAGTATTCGTCAAGACAAAACAAATGAGCCCAAACACGATGGGGTTCCGACGCTTTATTACGGAGTTCCCATGCCCACCTTCCGGCTCCATCATCAGACCCTGGATATCATTTCGGTTCAAAGTATTCGTCAAGACAAAACAAATGAGCCCAAACACGATGGGGTTCCGACGCTTTATTACGGAGTTCCCATGCCCACCTTCCGGCTCCATCATCAGACCCTGGATATCATTTCGGTTCAGAGTATTCGTCAAGACAAAACAAATGAGCCCAAACACGATGGGGTTCCGACGCTTTATTACGGAGTTCCCATGCCCACCTTCCGGCTCCATCATCAGACCCTGGATATCATTTCGGTTCAGAGTACTCGTCAAGACAAAACAAATGAGCCCAAACACGATGGGGTTCCGACGTTTTATTACGGAGTTCCCATGCCCACCTTCCGGCTCCATCATCAGACCCTGGATATCATTCTGGTTCCGAGTACTCGTCAAGACAAAATAAATGAGCTCAAACACGATGGGGTTCCGTCGTTTTATTACGGAGTTCCCATGGCCACATTCCGGCTCCATCATCAAACCCTAGATATCATTTCGATTCAGAGTACTCGTCAAGACAAAACAAATGAGCCCAAACACGATGGGGTTCCGACGTTTTATTACGGAGTTCCCATGCCCACCTTCCGGCTCCATCATCAGACCCTGGATATCATTCTGGTTCAGAGTACTTGTCAAGACAAAATAAATGAGCTCAAACACGATGGGGTTCCGACGTTTTATTACGGAGTTCCCATGGCCACATTCCGGCTCCATCATCAGAACCTGGATATTATTTCGGTTCAGAGTACTCGTCAAGACGAAATAAATGTACTTGCCTCTAATAATTAAATTTATCCAAATTAAATATAAGTATGTATTAGGTAGGTATACCAGTGCATCAGACACTACATCTTTGTCCCTAGACTGACTCTTGCTTTGAAGAGTTTGAACGTTAATTAAACAAAAATATCAATAACGCGGTAATAATATAAGTAACGCCTGACTCAATCAATCAGTTTGATTGAACGTTTTTTTTTTTGACAGTGACTTCTTTATTGAAAGAAAGTACAGTAAACTAACAAATACATAGAAGATAAAATTTAAATTTCCTAAAACTAAATAAACCTAAAAACTAAATTAAACTACCTAAATTAAAATACCTAAAATACAATAAAAATATTGCAAAAAGAAGAACGTTATTTGTATTATTTAATTTTGCATTCAGTTTGTTCTGTCAGGTAGACAGAATGCTTGTTTGTCACTCGGTAGTATAGAAATACCTGCAAATAATTAATCTAGTTAAAAAATTACTATGTATCATCTTTAAAAACTTAATATCACAAAACAAACAATATTATAATAAAGAGCGTGCGCGCTTCAACACTCAGAATTTAAACTTTCCCGACAAAAATTGAAAATAAATACATCGCGCTATGCGACGCGCTACAAAACACGGAATTTGACCTTGTAAATGCCGGCGCACATCGTCACCACCCCTGCGAGCCCCTCGGCGAGCTCGGCTCGTCGAGAATACCGGTTTTTATTCTCATCAGGAACGTTATCATTTCGTTCTTCATCACTTAGCGATCACCGAAATATTCCGTTCCGTTCCATCAAAATACCGGTTGTAGCACGAACGGAGTAAAATAACGGTATTTCAACGAAATAAAACGGTAATTCGATACCGGTTCCGATCCCTGGTTTATTCTGACTTAGGAAACAAAATTATACCAATTTTCGAACATTTTTAATCTGTTCACGATAATTTTCGACATAGAATATTGAGAATGCAAGCCTGAATGTTTTTTTTTTTCATTTTGGAGGTGGGAATGTTCAAATATACAAATACTTTCGTAAATTTCTTTTCTACGGGGGGGTGGGGGGGGGGGGGGGGGATAGTGGATGGCAGGTAATTTTATCCCCTTAGTATGGAGGGATAACTGTCTTATTCGGGGAATCTGTTGAAAAAGTGTCCTGTCGAATGCAGTAAATAACAGTTTTGAATCTCCCTGCAGTAACGTTACGTTAACGCAACAGGAGGGTAGGTACGAAGTGGATTTAGCATGCTACGGCCACATTATCGGCGATTCGGCGAAAATTTGTACTGTCCTCTCTTTCCCTGACATACAAAAAGAACAAAACGTCAACACGAATATTCGCCAAATCCCGATAATATGGCTGCAGAATATAATATAGCTACAGAATTGATTACTAAATTGAAAAGGGAGTGACACGATTTGATCAGGTCTGGAACACCACATTGCGCATAAAAAACCACGTTGCTGATGCAGGTGCCAAAACTGCGTTGCCGATGCAGGTGCTTAAACCGCGTGAAGTCGGACTGTATAATACCGGGCCGGCCACATTTGCCATATGCATCCACATAGGTCGGCTAAACTGACTATGGGGTCATCCATAAAGTACGTCACACGATTTTTCAGACTTTCATCTTTTTGATATAGGCTGTCACATTTGGCTAGATAACGGTGGCCCACGTCGCCTACGTCTAACGCCGCCTCTGAACCGGGGCGATTCTAATTCAAGGGGAGAGTTGTGCTCACTGATGGGAAATATAGTCTAACAACATAAATTAAATTCGGTTTTTAAACGGGACTCTACTATTTTAGATGTTTGAAAAATTAAAGTTTTATATACTATATTTTTGAAGATAGAAATGTGAAAAATCATACTTTGGATTTTAGATAAAAAGTCATTTTATTTACCTTTCTAAATTCGATTTTAATGTGGATTACCCAAATAGCATTGCGTCATTACTTTAAAAATAAACACGTATCTGATACTGACTCCAGGTAAAAACGCAGTAAGTGTATAATGAAGTTCTGACGAATGAAGAACTTTTGATGTTTTCCTCTACGACGTTTTGAAATACAAGTTTTTTTCAAAGTAGTGACGGTTGGAATTTTGTAATGAAAGTCCTTAAATAAGGTTTTGGATAGTTTAAACCAAAAACGACTTCAACATTATTTTAATGTTTGGAACTCAGCCGTCAGTTCAACATCCTCATTTTTGTAATGTCTGTTAAAAATAAAATATAATTTCTAAGGAATTAAATGGGGGTTTGTGGTTCTTTACATTTTGCCCGGGCGAAGCCGGGTTCACAGCTAGTATACATATAATAAACATAAGACGTATTGAAAAGTGGGTGTTGTGGGGCAAATTTCGATGTCTGTTTCGTTACGCATTATCGTTCCATACGGTAGGTATATCTTATCGAGATGGACCGGGAGTAGGTGACCTGGTTCGACCCCAGGCACCCCCGGCACCCACCTAGTCCGACCCAACTCAGGGTGGTCTGGCTAGCGACCTGGTTCGACCCCAGGGAACGCCACGGCCAACCACCCGGTCCGACAATCGCTACGCCCAGGATGGGTTGTGAGTATGGCAGTTTCAAAAAAAAAAAACGGTAGGTAGGTATATTTCAATAATATAAGGTCTGAAATGAAATGAAATGAAATGAAATGAAATAATTTATTTCTGTAAGTAGGCCTCAAGGGCTCTTTCACATGTCTGATTCTTTCTTTTGGAGCTTCGGCAAATGACATTCTGGTGAGAAGAAGCGCCGGAAGAAACTCACCAGTTTCTCTTTTAAAATAAACATTGAGCATTACAATAATTGTGAAAATGCAATTTCAATAAGTAATACAATTCATCAAACAACTGCTTAACTAATAGGTATACATATACATTTCAATAAACATAAAACTTTTTTAGAGATGTAAAGGGTCTCTAGGCGTCAAAACAAGATAAATTAAAAAGAAATATGGAAAATAGAGAGACATACACTAAAATTAATGGAGATGTAAGGGGTCTCCGTTGTCAAAACATGTTTAGGAGGTGTAAAGGACCTCCAAACGTCAAAATACAAAATGGGAAACGCGAAATAAACTACTAAACTATCATTAAATTTACATGCTTTACAAAAAAACAAACTTACAGAAATTTAAAAAAAAAATCTGTGACTCGCATAATATAACTTAAAAGTCTAACATATATGTCTAAAGTTTAACGAAAGTATAATCGCAGTTATTATTCTTCCTACAAAAGGTACATCGCGCGCAATGCTCTAGTACGGATAGCACTGTCTGCGCCTCGACCTTACCTATCGCGCCCTCCTAAACAGCCGAAGTTTGACTATAGCTTGGCAACTTCGTTGGTGAGGCCCCAGTTCGTGTTGGCGGTAACTTGTGTAAGTAGTTACGGCTGCACATAACAAAAAGCATACATGTGAGTGTCACCAACGAAGTTGCCAAGCTATAATTCTCTGTCTTTATACTTTGGTTTAACCCATCTTTAATCACATTAACTTTGCCTTAAATAAATCGTGGCCTTAATAAAATGTTATTATTGTACTCCACAATTTGGCTGCCATCTAAAAATACAAGCTCACTTGAGACACATGGCTCATACAACTGCAATCCAAATGTATATTTGGATCTGCAATTGTCTTTAACTTTTGGTAACGGCGAAGTTTAAATTTGAATCTTACGCCTCAAGTAATAAGTTCGCTAATAATTCATAAATGAATGGTTTAATCGTAACAATAAACCACAGCACCGTAATAGGACATTTACAAGGAAAACTAATACGTCACTAGTTCAATATACTCTGAAATCTGTACCATTGGTATTTTGACACATCAGAACTCCCATACAACGTAAATTAATTAAATTTGATGAATTTGGAATGAGTTTTCCCGGAAGGGTATGGAGTTTTTCAAGAGGGGAGTGAATAGTTTTTTGAAGTTCGACAACACGCACGTAATGCCCCTGTACCTCTAGCACAACTGTGACACGCGACTTTTTGTCGCGCGACAAATGCTACCTATCTCTTTCCACTCAATATCGTGTGACAGTGACAGGTGATGCTCTGTCGCGCGAGAAACGAAGTCGCGGCCAGTGATGCTAGACGTCTTGGTGTTGCAAGCGTCCATAGGTTGCGGTGACTGCTTACCATCAGGCAGGCCGTAGCCGTATGCTTGTTTGCCAACCTAGTTGCAAAGAAAAAGTTTTTTCGTTATCCGATTGAACTGAAATTACAAGGTGCCTCGTGAGGAACCCGAAAGATTGTCACCACGAACTCCTGAGCTCATTAGGATTAAAAAATGTTATATTAACATAATGTCAAATTGCGCAAAAATATATTCTTAATAATTATGTGTCTTGGGCAGGATTCGAACCTGCATCTGCTAAGGCTATCCGGGCCAACACGGGCGCGCCACCTGCTACGCTACCGAAACGTTGCCCAAGTCAGCCAATTTTATTTAAAAAAAAAAACATTTATTTCAAGCATCTAAAGGGGTCATAAGCAATTTTAACATACATTGATAATAAATTTATTCAACTTAAAAACAAAATACACATAACAATTAGTTCAAATTACAAATGTCATAAGGATCTCTGTAATTTGTTGGTGTGCAATAGAGTATTGTATTGTATACTCCACTGCTGAGTCACTCCAGGTAGGTACCTACATGATATGTCGATTTTAGTTTCACAACTGAAGAACAGTCCAAATTATATTTCTTAGCTAGACGAATCCATTTAGCAACCCACGTTCGCGTGCCCTACTTATATGTACGAAGGAAATGTCGAGTAAATTGTTGCAATATCACACCCACATCTTTTACTACCTTGTATGATGGATATGACATAGAAATATACGGCGGACAGCGGACCTTAATTCCATGCAATAAGAGCTATATTTTAACGCACTTTGTTCTATTGAACCTTCTTTTTCCATTTTTCTTAACTGCAAATAATTTGGATACTTTCTAAACAATAATGCCTTAGTTCACCCATATCACGGTGGTAAATAGGTCTGTCTAACTGATGGCACAGTATAATACAGCATTTTTTCTTCCGCGAGTGACATTTGTATGGAAACTCGCCCGCTGTGGCACAATACCATTGGCTGAACGACCCGAGTACGTGGTTTTTTTGTTTACCTTTATTTTAAATACCTAAACGTACAGACTATAAAACAAACTGTACCTGCAATTAATTGTTTTTTGGTTTGCAATAAAGAGTATTGTGTTGTAACTGTTTATCAACCGTTCACATTGCCCAGGCTTGTCAGAATCCTGTTATGCTTTTTAAATTCAACGGGTAATTAAAAACCGTTGGTTTTTACTTTTAGGTTAGGTTATTGACATATTGGTGTCCACAATTCGGGTCCAGTTGACTGAAGCCGGTTTTACGACCGCCCCAGATACAGCGGAGACAGGTTAATTACCGCCAAACGTAAACAACTCATAACGTAAACAATGTTTACATTTGTTTATCCTTCCCGGATTGGTTTAAAAATTAAAATGTCTGACTTCAAACCAATCTGTTCGATTAAAAACCGGCCAAGCGCGAGTCGGATTCGCTCACGAAGGGTTGCGTAGCACCGTCGAGCAAAAACACGTTTCTTGTGTGGGGGCCACCTTTAGTTTTTAGACTGATTTTGTTAGTATTATTTGCTGTTATAGTGGCAACAAATTTTTACTTAAAAAATCCCGACCGCACTTTTAATGTTCATAAAATCCGCCATTTTGTTTATTTTAACGAACTTCACACTCAGTGACACTCGCGCCATCAAGACGAATCTAATGATGTGTAAATTATCAAAATCGGTTGTGCCGTTAAGTAGTTATGGGCGGACATAGGAACGGACATACATACATACAGGTAAAACACATAACCCTCCTTTGTGCTTCGCCGCAGTCGGGTAAAAAATACACATTTTCAAGTCTATCTATTGCGGTTCAAAAGATACAGCCCTGTGACAGACGGACAGCGGAGTTTTGGTAATAGGGTTCCATTGGCACGCATTGTGTACGGAACTCTACAAAACACCAAAAATTACGATTTTGAATACTCCCACACAGGATACGTGTTTCCTGGCGGCGGGATATTGTACGGTGCAACGGAACCCTTCGTGTGCTAATCTGACTCGCACTTGAGTGGCGTTTTTTAGATAAGAATAAACGCTATCCGTCACTCATTTCGCTCGCTCGCTACACAAAACGTTGTCTGGGAGAAAGTCGTGTGAACAACTTGCATGTCCACAATATACAAGTATTTAGACAGCGGTTAGGAGCATGCAATCATTGACGTATATATTCAAGGACCAGGGCAACGGGCGCGACTAAAGGTGCCAGGGTGTTTCCGAGTGTTTTCGCCGCTCATTAAAATGCCAGTCTGTGTTTGGATCTTTGGTGTAATTTGGGGTAGGTATATGACTTAAAACGTTATACAGAAACATGAATGTTCCTCGGGAGTCTGGCAATGGTATCGTGGGCCATATACTTCTTATTTCGAAGGACCGAAGGATTTACCTAACCCTTACTTTGCACACCATTGGACTAATTGATGCTGACGGAGGCCCGGTCCTTATATATACGTCTATGCGTGCAATGCAATTTAACGTCAACTTACCACTTTCCTTTTTATTGAAAGCAATTATTTGCCGTTCGGCGAAAGTGGACGATTGCGAACATTGGAAACGTCGATTTGAGATAAGTTTTAGTGCAAATGATAAAATCCGGGTACGTAACTAAAGATTGTTGGGAGACTGATACGTGAAAAATTTAACAGGGAGGCCTTTGTCCAGCAATGGGATACTTTAGATTCTTAGAAAAAAAAGCGCACTCGTCAGACAGACGGACAGATGGATTGGACTCGACAAAGTGAGCGGGTTCCTTTTTTTCTTATAAGCTACGGTACCCTAAAAGGTAGTACAGTTTGTAATGGGCATTTCTCCAGAAATATGTCTGCGGTCACCTCATTCATCAGGCCCTTTTTCATACTAAATGTATGGAGACAGATGAATGAGTCGCAGACATATTTCTGGAGAAATGCCCTAATAAAAGCTTGCCTCAAACATATTTTTCTGCCCTCCGGTCGGAAAGCGTCACCTTGCCGGCCGTTGCGCTAAACGAAGGTACCACTTTCTGGTTCCGTCGAACAGAAAAATGGTATACGAACCTTGGCCAGTAAATAAGAAACCCTCAGAGCATTAAATGTGATCTGAGATACTTTACTGGCCTCGTTAGGTAATGTACTATGTTTTTTGACAGGAACATATCTCGCTTTTATATTTATTTCTGACATCTTGACATTCCGCCTTCTGCCTCCAGATTGATCCGCATCTACTACAACCTTACTAATAAGGTCGATTTCAGGCGTTTTTCTATCGTTTTACTCGATTTTTACTGCGAAATACTATCGAGTGACAACTTTTGATTAAATCATGTGTAGCCTCGATACCGACTATCGTTTATAATAAAAGCTAACTGTGATCCGGTGTTATATTTGCTGGAACACGAATGAAAAAAGCCGCCGCGGAAACGGTCTGAAATCGACCCAATAACTTGGGAAACCCATGTTTGATGTTTGTTTGTGTATGAGACAAACATACAAACAACTTTACTAATAACTTGGGAAACCCATGTTTTGTTTTGAACAATAGTTTGTTGATACATTCGGTCTTAACTATCCTTAATTGCGTCTAATCACGGGCCGCAACGTAAAGATACGTCCGGCTAATTTTTTCGGCCTTGGACAAAAACAGCCAGTTTCAATGGTATTATACGGAAAAGATATTATACACTTTATCTATTTTTAGGAAAAAACGGAACACGACAACGATCACTTTGTTGTCCGTCTGTCAAGACCCTTTATCTCGGGAACGCGTGGAGGTATCGAGTTGAAAATAAAACCATAGACTCAGATCTACGGTGCCTTGAAGCTGTAAAGAAATCAAACTTCTAAGTTAACGTGAAAAAAAGATACAGCCGTTAATGCCACAAAAAATGTAAATTTCGACACTCTCAAGGAAACCAAAATTCAAAGCAAAGGGTACTTTCCGTTGACCTAGAATTATGAATTTTGGCAGTCGCCTTATACTACAACAAGTATAGGGAAAAATCTGAAACTTATACATTTTTAAGTAAGTCGTAAAAAATAGACTACTAAGACTGCGACTCGCAGGGTCCGTTTCATTTAAATAACTAAATAACCCGCCGAATCGTTCGCCATGATGATAAATAAGAATAATTATTTTTATTCGTCATTCGCGACAAAACCGCTGATCATTGAACTTCTCCATCACTAACATTCATCTCTTCCTGTTATTGCAGGACAGGACAGGGTAAATCGACAGGATATATCTGCTAAGGGAAAACCTTTGGGGGAATCTAGTTTGTAATAGATTAGTAACGTACGAGCCGACACTGTCAGGTCGTACGTTACAACTACGATATGAAATAAAACCGCCAAAGCCAGATTCCTTCATAAGTTGTATCATTTAAAACTTCTGCGTTATATGGTCTATACTTACAATATCTTCTTCTTTCCTATTACCGTCTGTAGTGTTGTTGGGCCCCAACCAAATTTGTTTAGGTCTTGGTCCCACCAACAACACTCCACCACACTCCTGTGTTAAAAATGAGACAGGTAGATATTGACCATCATAGGTGAGTAGGTCGATTTAGCGTTGTTTTCAAATTTAATCTTTCAGTGTCGATCGATCGTCGCTCGAACTGTTAGCTGATCTTCGTCAGTTAGATAAAGAGGGTTAAATAGAGAGATAGGAATTAATTGAACGCTTCTTGTTCCAGCTGGTACTTCGGCGGGCTGTCGAGGCCGGAGGCCACTCGGCTCCTGCTCAGCGAGACCGAGAGCGGCGTGTTCCTCGTGCGGGACTCGAGGACGATACACGGGGACTACGTGTTGTGCGTCAGGTTAGTGAAGTAAAGGGTACTTCCCTACCAGTGGCATGGCGTCAAATATATTCTTAGTAAAGCCGGAGCAGACTTAGATTACTTTTTCTTCAGGAGTAGCAGATACTCCGGTCATATGCTTTAAAATAGGCAAGCCGGTGGGAATCGGGTTCTATGGACGCCACGCCACTGTTAAGTACATACATTCGCCACCCAGGTAGAGGCCCTTCGTCTCTGCGCCGCGTATATTCCCTATACGGGACTAAATTGATCACGATCTCAATGGAAATCGCGAGATCAATGTGAATAAAAAAGGTGTATGCCCTTTAGGCACATTCTCACGCGCATTCTCAAATAGAACGTGGGTTTCTTGTGGACGATCTAACACAACTTTCCTCTTCCAGAGAGGACGACCGGGTGTCTCACTACATAATAAACCGCGTCGTCTCCGCGGACGGTTCAACGCGCTTCCGCATCGGGGACCAGCTGTTCGCTGACATGCCGGCGCTGCTGTCGTTCTACAGACTCCATTACCTGGACACCACGCCGCTGGTGCGGCCGCTGCCGCAGGCCAGCGTCAAGGCTCCCCCGCAACAGCACCAGGTGTTGGAGGTCGTTGTGGCGAGGTTCGACTTCTTCGGAAACGTAAGTCATTGTTCTACTCTAGGATCATTCTGTTTATTCTACTAATTGTTTTTATGAAAGCGAGGCAGGGGCGAAAATGTGAAGAAAAGAAAAGAAGAGCTCGGGTGATGTTTGTGCGTTGTTAGACTCTGGGTCGCATCGTCATTTGTTTTTTCCACTTTAGGATAGGATCATTCTATTTATCCTAACTCTTTATATATGATATGAAAGCGAGGCAGGGGAGGAAAGGGTGAAGAGAGATGAAGAAAGGGAAAAAAGATCTCGGGTGATGTTTGTGCGTTATTAGACTCTGGGTCGCAAGCGTCGTTTATTGACTTCAATGCCTGCCAATGTTCCTCCACCAATCAGACTTTTACCATCCAAACAGACTTTTAGGAAAATACTGATGGAAAAACAAGTGGTAGAAATTCCCCATGGCTATTTGGTTAACGATTTTTTTGTATTGGTTTGCATTGAAAAGACCCAGTAGGTAGGAACCTATAACTACACTCGCTCATTCCTTTTCCTAACACGCCCATACAACCACATTTTATCTTTCTTTCCTGTTTATTTGACGTCGCTTACCCACTTTCACACAGTTTTTATTATTTTATTTGTTATGTTTGATGAAGTTTACTATAAATTATATGTATGTATTGAAATTTTGGAACATTTCCTTCTTAATGACCTTCCAGCAGAATACCAGTATTTGCTCAGTTGTTATGAGCAGAGTTGATTACTGAGCTGGAACATTTTTGTACTGCTGCAACGTACACAAACCACAATTTATTTATGTGCTTTGTTTGCTTTTTCTGTGTTTATGTTTTGATATTAATTTTATGTTTTACCTTTTATGTTTTCTTTCTTTTTGTAACTATTGTACATACCTTTCGTGTATGTTGTAGTGTAGTTAAACAAATAAATGTCTTATCTATCTGTTTCGTCAGGTGTCGACCAAACCTAACTAAATACGTTAAAAAAATTACAGAGATAGTCAACCTTATTACTCTTCCAACACGATTGATTTTCCTTTGAGTATTTTTGGGTAATTAATGAGTTTTGTTTGCCACCCGACGAATTGCTGGTAAAGAACACTCAGTGCGCGACTCCGACTCACACTTTTCCTACTGAGACATCATTCAGTAATTTCAGTATATCTCGCTATTATTAGCTTCACCGGAATGCAGCTGACTAACAGGCTAATCGCTCATTTTCCTACCATCGCTCGAAATAACAAACACGTGTGGATCTTGTGTTCCGGTGATCGGGTGACCTGGATATTTCGACCTGAAATTTCAAGTAAAAATGTCCGCTAACAGAATAGTTGTTCAGTAGTAATGTTCAGGTATTGGTACTGAGACTACCTACTGACAAAATATTTCTATGTAGGTGTCAACCGGTATAGGTATTAAGTAATAAATGTAACTAAAGCCCTTGTTGCATGTAGTAGTGTACGGAATGAGGGTTACCATTTTTGTGCTCACCAATGAGGGTATTTAGAAATCAGAAATCCACATGCTGGCAGCAGGGTGGCGAAAGGTCTATTTGGCAGTAGATGTCAAAATCAGGTGGTGTGATTGGTGGATCTTGACGCCTACTGTCAAAAAGACCTTTCGCCACCATGGTGCCAGCTGGTGGGTTTATGATTTCTAAACAACCTTAATTGGCGCCACTGTCGAGTAGAGTCCTGAAGTATAGCTGTCAGTTTGTTATTACGGGTGTGAAAACGAAGTTTACATTTCAATCGCATTTAATGCACGAAAACCGTACCATAAAAACATCGAGCATGCCGCAGTATTGCGGTTAGTTCGGAAAAAAGAGGACATAAGTTTCCGAATGATGAAATTGTCTCAATTGGCATATGTTGACCCGTAACTCATATTTGCCATAAATAATCTCAGATATTGCAAAATAGTTATAAAACATTATTCTATAAACAAATAAACCCGTGTAGCCCCCACGAACAGCGGCATTTCGGAAACCTCACGCTACACTAGCGCCTCTAGCGGTGAAATTCATTCGCGGTAGCCCTCATTGATATGGAAGTTAAGACCTTTTCTAAAATGGGACGACAAACTGGCTATACCTACGGATAAGTTTCTACTGTATACAAGAAGGGCATTACTTAAGTTTTTAAGTACCTATATACTTGTGTTGTTTTATAAATGCCTTCAATAGGCTAGTTTCCTGTACTAAAAAATATATATTTTACACTTATTATCTTATTCAGCTTCCAAAACTGATCCCAAATAAATCCAGATTCTCTTATTTTCTTGCTTTTAACGATTTTTAAAAGATAAGATATTAAAATAAGGAGACAATTTGATCATAGCACCCTGTGACGTCATTTATTCAAATTATCTATGAAGCTCCATACTATCGTAGCGTTTTGACACTTCATAAAAAGAAGCTGAGTTGACCTGTTAGGAAACTAGCCTATTGAAGGTCGTAACACGTTCATAGTCCCAATTTAAATTGTAAACCTTACGGCTTTGTAATAAGGCTTGCCGTGGCCCATATCGATACCTTTAGACTCAAAGGGCGTAAACGCCGTAGGTTCTAATGGCGTGTACGCCCTTTGAGTTTAAAGGTATCGATATGTGGGGTCGCGGGGCAGGGAACGTGTTAATTTGTTTATGCCACACTTGGCCATAAAGTGCGCGTACGGAAAAAGCCGCTTTCTGGCCAAGTGTAAACATAAAATGATGTACACAACACGGGAGGTCATAAAGAAAGCCATCGATCGCATATTTACGTCCCTTGCTTGCAGCTCAGGCCGCAAACTTCTGCGATCTCAGCCTTTCTTTGTATTACCACCCTAGTTGTGTAATGTACTGTTTCAATACAGTTGGTCAGTGAATGAAACTAAACCACGATTTCGGATATTTGTAACGATGTCAAGCTCCGAAGGAGCAATCGACAACGCGTTGGAGGCTTTACTTACCGCCTGATAATTTTTCTCGTAATAAAACTATATGTGACGTTCCGCAGGAAAAGGTACCTTATGGAGGGTCGGCACTTACGTCGTGTAGCATCAAATTAATATAGGAGTGCCGTTAATAACAGCGTAAGCGCCTACCCGCCATAAGGTACCTTTTCCTGCGGAACGTCACATATTATCTAGAATCTTCTATAACCATTGTCCGTTGTTTCCAGGACCCGTTTCCTCGTAATAAAAATATATTATCTAGAATCTTCTATAACCATTTCCAGGACCCGGATGACCTCCCGTTCCGGCGCGGGGAGCGGCTGATGGTGATCAACCGCGACGAGGAGCAGTGGTGGACGGCGCGCAACAGCCAGGGCCGCACCGGCTCCATCCCCGTACCCTACGTGCAGAGGGTGAGCGCCCCCTCCCACCCCCTTCTCTCATCATCAATCCCCCCGGCATTAACTATTCGCCCACATATAATGATACATTTAAAGAGACAACGAAAGTACACGAAACAACAGTAACGAAAGTATTGATTCAATGATTATTGATTAAGGGTACTGTCATTTAAAAATGTACCATTAAGGGCCTTATCACACTGGCGATTTTAAAGCGAGTTGTGAGCGTATTTTCATACAGATTTCGATCACAATGCCCTTAAATAAAGTAAAAAGCAAATCGAACTAGTCCCATAGTAAGCTCAATAAGGCTTCTTGCACGGCAAATACGCGAACCTGGAACCAGTGTACGATTTCGTCCCGGTTGCTGTTGAGACCGCTGGGCCATGGTGTGCTGAGGCGAAAAACCTAATAAAAAACATAGGGCGCCGATTGAGAGACAGGGGCTGTGACCCCCGGTCTGGCTTTTATCTTGTCCAACAAATATCATTGGCCATACAGCGGGGCAATGCGGCTGGCATATTTGGCACTTTTGGACCAGGTGTGTCGGGCCGGGATATAATTTAGAAATTTAGAAAAGTATTTAGTTCTAGTAATTTATTCCATATAGTATATTTAATTTTAATTAAGTTTTATCTTTAGGTAGTTACTGTTTTTATATTTAAAAAAAAAATAAGGCTTGTGTTATGGACACAAACCCAAAGTCACAACCACAACCCAAACCTTAAACACAAAGAAAAGTTTTCGACCTGAGCCAGACTTGATCCAAGAATACAAACCCGGATTTCGTGCTATTTGGATACTGATATATTGCTTTTTTTTCCTCCAGAATTTGGAGCCCTCCGGAGCGCCGTACCCCATCACCGAGGGCCTCACGCAACTCGGGGACCCCCCGAGCCCCCCCACCAACAACAAGAACCCGCAGAAGACCAACATGCAGGTATTTACCCCATCACATTGCCTGCTGCACGAGCGAAACGTTTTGGGAAACGTAGTCTGCCTTTGACTCATCTTGGGACTGCACAACTGTGCCTAAATATTTGTTAAATAAGTAGTTTTATTGTGGGTTAGGGAATACAACAGCAAATAAAGCGATTCTATTTTGAATTTTATCAGTAATGCAAGTAAGTTATGTTTGATACATCATTTTTTAATGATAAATAAATCAAATATATTTTATTAACTTATTTCACCTTTGCGAACGAAAATGCGCTTGGGTCCACAAGTCTTAAACAAATTAAGATTTTACTAAGGCTGTCTAAGACTTTTTAAAGTTAAGAACGCGCACCAAGAAATTCTTCTGTAGAGGCTGGTCGCCTCTACAAAACAATTTCAAGAATCTGTCAGTGGAAGATAGTGTTTAAATAAAATAAATATATTAGGAGATAATCTTACACAAATCGAACTAGCCCCATAGTAAGCTCAATAAGGCTTGTGTTATGGATACTAGACGACGATATATTTAATACATACAAATACTTAAATACATAGAAATCATCCATGACTCAGGAACAAATATTCGTGCTCATCACACAAATAAATGCCCTTACCGGGATTCGAACCCAGGACCTTCTGCTTCGCAGGCAGTGTCACTACCAACTAAGCTAGCGGTCGTCAAAAAATATATTCTTCTATTCTATTCAGTTCTTATCTGAGCGCCACCATAGAAACATAATGTAATATCTCGGTCAAATTAAATCTAAATTCACAAGTTTGTCGTTTATACAGAGTGAAAATTGCATGACCGTTCAAATTTTTACAGTGGATTATTTAGTGAAAAATAGAAAATACGTGTTTTTTCACGCAGTATCTTTCAGTACAAAAATATCGAGAAACAGCAGCTACTTTTATTGATACCAAATGCCTAGAAAAAGTTTGGACGGTCAATAATATTTCAGCCTGTATAATAACAGCTCCGAGCTAGACCCCCTTACATTACGGTGGAGGTGAGTAGTGAGTTGGGAGGTGTGTCGCATCGCTCCGCCAACTTGTAGTCACGCCACGGGGGTTCTCAAGTCTTTAGGTGGATCGGATAAATATAAATAAATAATAATATAATGTGATGTTTTCTCTTTCCGGGAGGGCCTGCCCAAGTAGTTACTATCTTAGTCCACTTATTTCCCTTTAGACGTGCGATGTGGCCTGCCCATTTCCACTTGAGTTTCTGGCAGTGTGATAGAGCATCGATGACTTTAGTCCTTGACCTAATTTCAGTATGCCGTATTTTGTTGCTAAGTTTTATGTTAAGTATGCTCCGTTCCATGGCTCTTTGGCATGTTTCTATTTTTCTTTTCGTGAATGTATTATATATCCAGGTTTGACTTGCATATGAAAGACAAGGTAGTAGACATGAATCTAAAATTTTCTTTTTTAACTTTAATGGTAATTTAGATTTTAAGATTTCTTTGTGGCTCCAAAACTTGTTCCAAGTCATATTAATTCGTCTTTCCAATTTGTCGCAGTGTCTAGATTTCATGAATGATATCTGTTTGCCTAGATATATGTATTCTTGCACGTATTCCAATGGTCGTAGTCAAACATGAATAAATTATTTTTTTAAATGTAAATTAATTATCGCATAATCTATATTAATTGTGAATTTATGATGCATGAAACTGTAATTGTTTTAAGGAAATAAATGGCTTTAATAATAATAATAATAAATACGCAGGGCAGCTTGTGGCGAGCTGTTGGGGAGTAGCGACCCCACGTACCCGAGTGCTCCTGGGGGTCCTTAGGGAGGGTTCATGGGTAAGAGTGTAAGGACCTCCGCCTCTGGCTTGCCTTAACCGGCCGTCCAGAGTGGAGTCGCGAGAGCTATATGCTCCAGGCGTGGAAGTGATAAAAGGCATAACGCCGCGAGTACCCTCGGAGAAAGCGCAGCAGCACCTCTCGACACCCTGCAGCCCTCGGCACTGGTGTTGCCCCTAGCTAGGCCATTGCTCATAATGTCGCTATTTATTTAACAGGGGCCCATCAGCGGAGGGCAAGTCACAGTCTGTCAGTGCCACGAAAGCCATGAGACACTTTTCCTGACAGGCGCCGTCATGTCTCAATCCATAACCCAGTAATTTAGTCCATATTTCCACCGCCATAGCCCAGTAGAGTTAGATTCCATCAATCAACAATAGTCCTTGCATTTGGCGGGGGCTGTCTCTGCGTGCGTCCCATGACACGGACAGGGACAGCATCCGCTGGGTGTACACTTTGCCTCTCATTAAATTGTCGAAAGGGCCTCTACGCGTTGGCTTCGGCTCCGCGCACGCCTCCCAAAGGGCCGAGACACCATTGTCTCGTGTACGGGAAAGACATACAAATAATAATAATGTGATGTTGCAGCGCATACTGCCGGCGCTGGCGCGCGTGCGGCAGACGCGGGTGCCCAACGCCTACGACAAGACCGCGTTGCGGCTCGAGGAGGGAGACATCGTGCGGGTGAGTTGTCTAGTGTAACGTGATGTTGCGGCGCATACTGCCGGCGCTGGCGCGCGTGCGGCAGACGCGGGTGCCCAACGCCTACGACAAGACCGCGTTGCGGCTCGAGGAGGGAGACATCGTGCGGGTGAGTTGTCTAGTGTAACGTGATGTTGCGGCGCATACTGCCGGCGCTGGCGCGCGTGCGGCAGACGCGGGTGCCCAACGCCTACGACAAGACCGCGTTGCGGCTCGAGGAGGGAGACATCGTGCGGGTGAGTTGTCTAGTGTAACGTGATGTTGCGGCGCATACTGCCGGCGCTGGCGCGCGTGCGGCAGACGCGGGTGCCCAACGCCTACGACAAGACCGCGTTGCGGCTCGAGGAGGGAGACATCGTGCGGGTGAGTTGTCTAGTGTAACGTGATGTTGCGGCGCATACTGCCGGCGCTGGCGCGCGTGCGGCAGACGCGGGTGCCCAACGCCTACGACAAGACCGCGTTGCGGCTCGAGGAGGGAGACATCGTGCGGGTGAGTTGTCTAGTGTAACGTGATGTTGCGGCGCATACTGCCGGCGCTGGCGCGCGTGCGGCAGACGCGGGTGCCCAACGCCTACGACAAGACCGCGTTGCGGCTCGAGGAGGGAGACATCGTGCGGGTGAGTTGTCTAGTGTAACGTGATGTTGCGGCGCATACTGCCGGCGCTGGCGCGCGTGCGGCAGACGCGGGTGCCCAACGCCTACGACAAGACCGCGTTGCGGCTCGAGGAGGGAGACATCGTGCGGGTGAGTTGTCTAGTGTAACGTGATGTTGCGGCGCATACTGCCGGCGCTGGCGCGCGTGCGGCAGACGCGGGTGCCCAACGCCTACGACAAGACCGCGTTGCGGCTCGAGGAGGGAGACATCGTGCGGGTGAGTTGTCTAGTGTAACGTGATGTTGCGGCGCATACTGCCGGCGCTGGCGCGCGTGCGGCAGACGCGGGTGCCCAACGCCTACGACAAGACCGCGTTGCGGCTCGAGGAGGGAGACATCGTGCGGGTGAGTTGTCTAGTGTAACGTGATGTTGCGGCGCATACTGCCGGCGCTGGCGCGCGTGCGGCAGACGCGGGTGCCCAACGCCTACGACAAGACCGCGTTGCGGCTCGAGGAGGGAGACATCGTGCGGGTGAGTTGTCTAGTGTAACGTGATGTTGCGGCGCATACTGCCGGCGCTGGCGCGCGTGCGGCAGACGCGGGTGCCCAACGCCTACGACAAGACCGCGTTGCGGCTCGAGGAGGGAGACATCGTGCGGGTGAGTTGTCTAGTGTAACGTGATGTTGCGGCGCATACTGCCGGCGCTGGCGCGCGTGCGGCAGACGCGGGTGCCCAACGCCTACGACAAGACCGCGTTGCGGCTCGAGGAGGGAGACATCGTGCGGGTGAGTTGTCTAGTGTAACGTGATGTTGCGGCGCATACTGCCGGCGCTGGCGCGCGTGCGGCAGACGCGGGTGCCCAACGCCTACGACAAGACCGCGTTGCGGCTCGAGGAGGGAGACATCGTGCGGGTGAGTTGTCTAGTGTAACGTGATGTTGCGGCGCATACTGCCGGCGCTGGCGCGCGTGCGGCAGACGCGGGTGCCCAACGCCTACGACAAGACCGCGTTGCGGCTCGAGGAGGGAGACATCGTGCGGGTGAGTTGTCTAGTGTAACGTGATGTTGCGGCGCATACTGCCGGCGCTGGCGCGCGTGCGGCAGACGCGGGTGCCCAACGCCTACGACAAGACCGCGTTGCGGCTCGAGGAGGGAGACATCGTGCGGGTGAGTTGTCTAGTGTAACGTGATGTTGCGGCGCATACTGCCGGCGCTGGCGCGCGTGCGGCAGACGCGGGTGCCCAACGCCTACGACAAGACCGCGTTGCGGCTCGAGGAGGGAGACATCGTGCGGGTGAGTTATCTCTAGTGTTCGACCGAAACTAGTTTTCACGGCCGAAACCGAATTTCAGCCGAAACCAGAACCGAAATCGAAACTGCCATAAGGTCATGGGAAGAAAAAAAATGACAATCTTAATCAGTCTGTCTTCATTTTTAAATTACATATTAATCATTTAGTCTCTGATATTTAGAGTAATCATTCATTATAATTATAACATACATTATAACTTTTTATTTCAAATAAATTATCTGCGCTTTTTAAAATAACGACTGTCCGATCGCAGCACGAAACGCCTCAAATACAGTTTCGATTTCGGCCGGATGGCAGCCGAAACCGAAACTATGCCGAAACCCGTTTTTTTGCCGAAACTAGGCCGAAACCGAGATTTCCCGCTGCATAAGGCCGTGCAAGTGCGAAAGAGATAGCACAAATCCGATGATTTATGAGCCGACTCGCCACTTAGTTTTACGGATAGTATAAGCGCGGCCACGCTTGCTCGGCGCGCCGCTCCCACAGCTTGTGGCGCGAACAAGCCCACGAGCACGCCCACCGTGCGCCACAAACATACAACATGGCAATACAACAATACTTCCAGAGCCTCGAACATCGTCGCCGGGTCGCTAGCTTGTATCCGATATTAAATGTATCCGAAAAACGCTTACGCCCCGTACGCACGCCACCCGCCGCACTGCTAATATTTTTCGGTATAGGCATGCACTTGCGCATGTTTTACCGTAGGTCCTTACACTTCCCAGTCGAATTCGGCTCTAGAGAAGGCAAGCTAATAATAAAAAACCGGGACAAGTGCGAGTCGGACTCGCCCGCCGCGGGTTCCGTACAAATACTTTAAATAAATACTATATCTCATTTTTCCCTATACTTGAAGTATAAGCCTGTATTACTTGCCAAATTTCATAGTTCTAGGTCAACGGAAAGTACCCTTAAATTTTGATTTCCTTGAGAGTGTCGAAATGTACGTTTTTTGCGGCATTAACGGCCATTATACGTTAACTTAGAAGTTTGATTTTTTCACAGCTTCAAGGGACCATAGACCTGAGTATGTGGTTTTAATTTCAACTCGATACCTCCACGCGTTCCCGAGATAAAGGGTATTGACAGACGGACAGACGGACGGACGGACAACAGAGTGATATTTTAAAAATAGTTCCGTTTTTTCCTTTGGAGTCACGGAACCTTAAAAGCGCTCGGAGTAATGCCCTTTAAATTGTTCTATTACAGTGCCAAAAAATGGTTTTTAAAGATATACATTTGAATTTCAGGTGACTCGAATGAACATAAACGGTCAGTGGGAGGGCGAACTCAACGGACGGACCGGACACTTCCCCTTCACGTACGTCGAGTTCCTGGACGACCCCGCCAGCTAAACGTATGTCGACATGTTGCACATATGTCGATTACATATTGACAGTGTGTCGACCATATTGGCAGTATGTTGCGTATATGTTGATTACATATTTGACAGTGTGTCGACCATATTGGCAGTATGTTGCGTATATGTTGATTACATATTTGACAGTGTGTCGACAATATTGGCAATATGTTGAGTATGTGTTGATTACATATTGACAGTGTGTCGACAATATTGGCAGTATGTTGCGTATGTGTTGATTACATATTGACAGTGTGTCGAAAATATTGGCAGGTTGTTGCGTATATGTTGATTACATATTGACAGTGTGTCGACAATATTGGCAGTATGTTGCGTGTGTGTTGATTACATATTGACAGTGTGTCGACAATATTGGCAGAATGTTGCGTATGTGTTTATAACATATTGGCAGTGTGTCGGCAATATTGGTAGTATGTCGCATATATGTTGATATATTAACAGTGTAGTCAATGACAGTATGTTAACGTGCTGTCAATTTATTGACTGAATGTTAGTACTATGATCGCGACTGTAGAACCGTTTAGCGTTCGAAACTATAGTTAACTTACAACCGTGAAGAAATGTCAAAGTAATTTAGTCACAATCACGTCAATCCTCCTAAGTTATATTTTTTATCTACACCCATATCATAAATCCTTTATTATGCGTTCGACCGTATATAATAGCCACCGTTACACGCATTAAACGCCAGTGACAGTGTTATTATCATGTATGAAAATCATATTAACATCGAAATCCATACTATTATGAAAGTCTAGTCGGTTATGATTTGAAGTCGGCCATGGCGGTGCATTGGCGGTCATCTTACGGTTCCCGAACGCATGATTGAAGATTTTTGTGTGTAGTTAATACATATAATGTATGTAACTGTGCATAATTAGGCTTTAAAACACTCGTGTGATCTTATTATGACTAAACCACACTCGTGTTTTAACACGTTCACTGCCGCCATACAAAACTACCGGACAATGTCACGAGTCCCAACTGTGCAATCAGTATGGTGAAGTGACCCCATAGTGGACGCACGGACTCCTGAAAAAAACCTTCATGACCCCATTGGGGGCACCGGGACAGGCAATGTGTTAAGGCCTTATGTATAGTAAGAATAGGGATGACGACTGGGTTCAAAATATATAATTCTATTTAGTCCATCAGGTAGATTATGAAAAAATATGGGACACGTATTCTTTGGTGCATCAAAATATTAAAAATCGACAAAGTTATAGATCATCAAACTTCTGGAGTGGGGGCTTGTGACGTCACTTCTAGGTGAAAATTGTACCTAGGAGTGACGTCACTCGAAACTTCTAAGCACTATCTTCGTCATTTTTTGTTTGTCAAACAAAAGAAAATATACGTGTACAATGTTTTTTAATAATCTAACTGACGGACTAAACAGTTTTTTTGTCTTCTAGCCTATTATCTAATGTGTCCGAATGTTTGTTCCCTCTCTTTATATCAGTTGCATAAACTACTATTATGCCACACCTGGCCATAAAGTGTCATTTTCCGCACGCTGCGCGTTCGGAAAAAGCCGCTTTCTGGCCAAGTGTAGACATAAAATGATGTACACAACACGGGAGATAATAAAGAACGTCCTCGATCGCATAATTACGTCCCTCGCTTGCAGCTCGGGCCGCAAACATCTGAGATCTCGGCCTTTCTTTGTTTTACCACCCTAGTTGTGTAATGTAATAATCTAACTGACGGACTAAACAGTTTTTTTTAGTCGTCTAGCCCATTAGGCCTTAAAACACTCGTGTGATCTTATTAGACCGGATTTACACCTGTAAGTTGTACTTACGTAAGTAAGGACGCAGCTATACGTTAGACCGAGTTAGTCAGTCTAACGTATCGTGTCTAACGTATAGCTGCGTCCTTACTTACGTAAGTAAAACTTGCAGGTGTGAATCCGACCTTGATGATTAAACCGCACTCGTGTTTTAATGCCTTATGTATCAGTTGCATAAACTACTATTTTACTAACTGACGGACTAAACAGTTTTTTTGTCGTCTAGCCTATTATCTAATGTGTCCGAATGTTTGTTCCCTCTCTTTATATCAGTTGCATAAACTACTATTATGCGACTACGACGCAATGCGATCGTTGACCATGCACTTCGCACATAGCCAATATTGAAACCACGTCAATAAATTCACGATATGTTGTTAGTGTGTTGATGATAAGTCGGTATGTTGTCAGATATGTTCATAAAAGCGTGGTTAACCCTAACCCTGCACAAGTATAAAACTTCGGAAACTGCACACTTGTGAATGAACCGTATTGCGATTATATGACTAAGGTATTGGTTAACACATTCAGTGCCAAGCTTAAATTTCCATAAAAATTGAACCCGATAGTCGGGTTCTTGGCAATTAATGTGTTAATAACGTGCAGTCCAATGCTCACACGAATATTCTATAAGGTAGCCCACCGAACGGGCTTGTGCATGTTTTACAGATACATTTGGGTAAATATAATCAGAGCAGACTATTATTTAAGTGTCATTTTGGATTCAAATTTTAACGGTAATTTTTGACTACGTTTCCTCGTTTTCCTAGGATATCGGATAGTAATATTGTACCAAGTTCTCTTATTTCAACACATTTAGTGTCAAGAACCCAACTTTCGGGTTCATTTTGTATGAAATTTCGGGAACTTGGCACTGAATGTGTTAATTCTAAAACGCATTTTGTACAACTTTTTTACATTTAAACAAGATGTTTTTGTACCTGTGTATGTTCATTTACACATTTACGTTCTGTGTAGCTATAGATTATATTTACCCAAATTTACCTATCATAGTTTTAACCAACGTAACACATAATGCAGTGATTATAAGTCATGCTTAGAAACGAATTGAACACCAATATTTATTTACATTGAGATTATCGGAACTCATTTATAATATATATTTTGTATTTTTTTGTCGTAACTAAAACGTTTAATATTTTAGATGGTTAAATTAAATGTGTTCTATAACTTAACACTCATTTCAATGCACAGTCTCCCAAATGAACTCGCCTAGCGGGTTCTTGAAATCTAGTGAAAAGAAAGCATCATACACAAAGATGAAAGCACAAAAAAGTAAAAAGACGTTAAGGTGTAAAATGTTTTTATAGAACACTTTAATCCAAAGCACTATAACTCAATATTTTGATAATATTGCATATTCGTAATTATATTTGGCATTTTATCTAACAGGCATTTTTGAATCTTGTTCATTAGGTCGGTGCACTTTTGTACTATAATGCATTTTTGTGCTTGTCACATTAACTAGAACATTTAAATATACTGAAAACTGTGGAATTGTTCTTCATTATTGTCGAGTTTTAATTATGCTATGTCAGGCTAAGAATTAAAAAACAATCTATGCAAAAAGAAGATTCAGTCGAGCAAAAATGGTAGCCAAAACTTCTCTTCTCATACGTTTTTGTGATGATTTTTTTGTTCGACAGTAACATAACTGTTTCTAAATTATCCATTTTGGTTAAACTTGGCATAATTTCTCAAAAATACATTTGATGAGCTCTATGAAACATCAAAAATTACTCTATCGGTTGTAGCATCACTTTCAGACGTTTCCAGTATATTTAAGAGTCAAAAGTCGTAATTTCCATTAAGGAATTGATTGTATAACATACATCGAATAGGTGTTGTTCGATTTTTATACCAAACATTTACATATACATATGGCATTATTATGTAACATAGCCTAATATTCATTATTGAATGTTTTCTAATATGTGCAAGCTAGGAGTGATTATGGAATTGGTGTGACGATTAAATTATTACAGAAGAAAAAGTGGGTCGTAGTCATACAAGGGGTCAATCCGCGGTAAGAGGTAACGTGAGTCACAATTTTCATTAAATTTTAAATAATCACGATGCAAATTAAAGTGTTAATATATCTCTAAAGAAGTGTTACTTATCATCCCTAGATATATTAACACTAAAATTTGTATTTTTAATGCAAAAAGCACGCAATAAAATTGTGACTCGCGTTACATTTACGCGGATTGACCCCAAACATTACATTTTATATTAGAGTTGACCCTAAATCAAAATTAGGGACAGTAAAACCAACAAAAATTTGCTTAACTTTTGCTACCGAGAGCCCGTTACGCGGGTTCATATTAAATAATCTTAGCACTGAAAGTGTTAAAATTTATAGCAAGTTTGTATGATCGACCTATTTTTCTTCTCACCAAAACTGAATTTAGTATAGGAATTGCAAATTATGCAAAAGCAAATGAATACTTGTAAACACATGGACATATATTTTATAAGTAAATATAACTTGAAAGGGTTGAGTCACAGATGACGTTGGCATGCAATAATCTAATTAATATGGTTAAAAATATTGATTTTAGGGTCTTAATAATTCAGACTGTAAATACCACTTCTGCAATTAGTATATTTTAAGATTTTGGATACAATTTTATTTACCTCGTAAAAGGACACCTATACAAAAATGCTATCCAAATGTAGGGTTTAATTTAATTGCCATACATTATCATACAATATTGACTTATGATTATTAAACATCGAAATATAATGTATAGAACGATGACGTCGAACAAAAATGACGTTGAAATTTGCTCCATAACGCCCACTTTTTAAAATCAATACGTCTTATGTATCAGTGGGGCTGATAACTAACTTAATGTTTACTAAGTTTGAGTCTAAGGTCATTAATCACATATTAACATCAAGTTTAAGATGGCGCAATTTCTAAAAGGTGCATATCGTTTAAAAGACAAAAATTGTGATTGGTTACAAACCTACTAGCGTGAGGAATTTATTTGAAGCTATAGTTTTTTTCTTTAAGACTAAGTACTAGCTACGCCCCTTTGGTACGTATTTCGTGGGGCCGATTTTGAGCATCCGTTACGCTTCCATACTTATAATAATTCGATGTTATTAAAGAGACTTTTCATGGTTGTTATACAAATAGTGTACCTACATATCTCACGATGCCGCCGACGCCTATGACTCAACCCTTCACGTATACATTGAAGTAATTCTTCCAAAATAATGATAGTCAATATTTTTATAACAATTGCTGGTGCGATAAAAGTATTTAGTTTAGTATTACGTAGTTAGCCGGTCATGTTTGAGCGCAGGTATTCCTATTTATAAGGGGTCATTTATATAGTACGTCACACCCATGGGGGAGGGGGGGTCTAGCCAAACGTGACTGCCTATATTAAAAAGATGAAATATGTTAGGAAAAGTGAGGGGGGGGGGGTCTAAAAGTCTGAAAAATCGTGTGACGTACTTTGTGGATGAGCCTTAAATCTCATATGTATTTGGGAGAAGCATTCAATTTGCAATAACATATATAAACACGACTGCCATGAATGAAACCGACCTATTCATTTCGATACCCCACTCGATGGGGTCGGAACTTTTTTTTTTTCTTCCGAGCACACAATATGGCGTACAGAATCCGCATGTTTTTATGATGACGTCTCATAGCCTATGACACTCGGGATAACTCAGGGATTCTAACGATATCCAACACGTCTGATTCGGTTCAGGGGTTTAGAAATTATTGTGGAATAAGGAAACCCACATACATGGATACATACATGAACAAAACACTCCTTTTTGGGCAGTTGTGTAAAAAGATTGGATCCTCTTCGCTTCACTACTTCTATTTCAATAATATACACTTAGACTGGCATATATCTAGCTAGCAGAAGCGTGGCGTTGATGAAATCATTGGGCAAGCCCAGAAGCTTTGGCTTAAATTTTCTTTAAGAGCACTAGAATTAAGTGCTGAACTGGCTAATATTAGGCAAGCCGATGGGAATCGAGTTCTATGGACGCCACGTCACTGCTAGCGAGCCCAGCTATCCAATAAGCTGTTTAAAAAATTGACCCTAAAATATTTATGTAATCACTTCTTATACCAAACATGGTTGCCGGCATATAGTATTGGTATATCTATTATATAAAAATACAAATAAACATGTTTTTATTTAGAGAAGACAGATCAAGATCTGATCAAGTAGATGCTATTTTATTTTTACACACAGAAACACTTATTTTCACTTAAATTCAGATTGTATTTATTTTATTTTTTATTGGTAGATAGTTTATGGGTGTACGTCTTTTTTCTTTTTCAAAATGGCGTCTAACTGTGCTCAGTCTCATGCAATCATTGGGAATGTAAATACCAAATGTCATGTAAAGAGTCACTATCGATTTGAGATTACGTGTCATATAATGTATTGTATATTGTATACTTTTAAGGCATTTAAAAAAAATCAAAATTTGTCTAATTTTTTAATAAGTTATGTGTAACGGCTTAGTAATAAAAATAAGGAATTATAATGTTTTTTTATTTAAAAGTTTCATCCCTAGTCTGGAAATTTCTGTAGTTCTTGTGAAAAATATTGTTTTATGTGCTCTATACACTTTACAATATTATTTTACCACCAACATGACGTAACAATCGGTCGTAAGCCGACTGATTGCCAGGTGTGTACTCGAAATATATAATGTATGGAACGATAACGCCTAGTTGCCCCACAACCAAAATAGTACCCTAGGGCCCTACAATTTCATTTCTCTAGCTATCGTAGAAGCCGAGATATAGTTCTTTCTATAAGAAATTTCCGGGCACGCCAGCTTGACGGTGTGAAATTTTGTACACCGTAAAGTCATGTATCTCGGCTTCTACGATAGCTAAAGAAACGAAATTTTAGGGCCCTAGGGTACTATTTTTTTAGATATAAAGCGTTTCCAAAAACAGCCGTTCCAGAGATACAAACGGTGTACGCCAGCTTGACGCCCGGTAGCGTACACCGTGAACAGGCCTTATATTTCGAAAAGTTCAAGGGTACTATTTTTTTCACCTAGGTATTTCGTCGGTACTATTTATTGGCTGCATCAGATTCTGAATATCTTTACGGTGTACGCTATTTTGACGGACACCTCACTTGGGCAGGGTAAAAACTTTCAGCGCCCCCACGACAAAAAAAACAACCACATTGCTGTCTGAGCAATAGTACCATTGGCAGGAATAGTATGTATAGGTAATGTACGCAAAAACTACTTAAGCTAGTCTACATCGGTAACGATGTACTTGTCGAATTGTCGATACGTGGTAGTTTTGAGTATGTAAATTAAATCGGGTTCCCTTTATTTGGCATACGTTTTATTTGTCCGAATGTATTGTTAGCCCGAATTTTATTTCGCATAATTTTTCTCTTGCTTTAAAGGAAAATAATTTTGCAAAATCTTTACCATCAGTCACTTAGAACATATTAGGTTAGGTTAGACTCTTTTATAGTTATTCTGAAAAGTCAATATTATCTGTAAAATAACAATTATGCGTAAATAGTATTCGGGCAAATAGAACATTCGGACAAATAAAATTATGCCAAAACAAGGTGACCCAATTAAATCATGTGAGCAAGTCGGAAAAACTTTTCTAACTTGTTAAGACTATATTATATTGCTATTTCAATGATGCTACAATCGAATTGATCATGTAGACCAGCGGTCGGCAACCGCTAAGCAGCCAAGGGCCATATAGTAGCTTAGAAATTGACGCTGGCCGCATTTTGTTAATAATTTGTGATTTTATACTATTCGGAATAAAGCGACGGCAAAACAGACCGGAATATTGGACCGCAAGTGAGCGGTTCAAGGGCCGAGTGCGGCCCGCGGGCCGCAGGTTGCCGACCGCTGATGTAGACATTTATTTGTACTGATTTAAGTTTTATTTTCACACCTCCTATTCAGAAAAAAGTATTTTGCTCCCTCATAAGAGGGATCAAAGTAGCACTTTTCTGTTCAAGGACAACAGGGTATTTTTAGTTTGAACCCACTTAGAATATGCCATACCATAGACTTAAATTACACACCGAGGGCGGTATAATAAGGAATGGCCCAGATCACAGGTGTTTGCGGTCCGAGCCGCAGGCGAGGGCCATAAATATAATATGGAAGTGGTATTTTCGTCTCGTCCGTAAAAAATAATAATCGTTTTATAAAATAATAATAGACTATACATTTGACAATATAACATTTAATTTTTAATAATAATGTGTGATGCTCTTTGAGTAACTGGGCATTTCTCCAGAAATATGTCTGCGACTCATCCATCTGTCTCCATACATTTAGTATGAAAAAGGGCCAGATGAATGAGGTGACCGCAGACATATTTCTGGAGAAATGCCCAACTATATATTTCGTTATTTTGGTAGGTAGCGTTTGTATTTGAATTTTCCTCATAGTCGGTGAGAAAAGCAGTATGTGTCACTCGGTAGCAAAATTATTTTCACCTCAGGCGTTAACACTTGAATCCCTCACTACGCTCCGGATTATACTTTAGAATCCCTCGCTACGCTCGGGATTCTATTGTATAATCCTTCGCTTCGTTCAGGATTCAATATACGCCCTCGCCGTAAATACATCATTTTGCTCCCTTGTGACACAATCTACTATTTCAAAAGCGATAGCGCCCCCCAGTTTCTGCCAAGGGCCCTACCGCCCCTCTGGGAATCCTCGGCACCCGCTGGGGGCGGTACGGACCACTTTGGGAACCTATGCTATAAAGGAAACGGACAGCGAAACTTTCGTATTCATAACATTAGATTGGTTAGACAACGCGAAGCTACCGGGGTACCAAAGGGAAATAAAACAACCAACTGATTTATTAACATAACTCTATTAAAAATAAACATTTCAACAACAGGCTTCTATGTACAGTGTGCCATTACATTACTATCTACATGCTCTCGGGTGTCCAGCCACTCTAGGACGCGATACCCCAGTCAACAGGTCTCGGGCCCTGACAATAATTCTCCCGATCACTGAGTTAAGTCCAAATAAAAATCGTGTATAACTGAGATATTGTTAATGCGGAAAGTTGATATTTCTGTAATTAAATTATATCCAGAATTACCGGGTATAGTTTTATTGCAGAAATATACTAGTACTATTTTCACAATGAAAGTATTTATAACATATCGTTTGCATACAAAATGTCCAAGTAATTAAATACATTTTGTAGCCAGTTATTGACACCGAGGCGTATCTTTTCAAAGGGGCTCATGTTTCTATGGTTTTCATAAAGAAATAAGCCCTTTCGAAAATACACTCCTCATTTACTCTATTTTAAAATCATAATCAATTTGCTCATATTTTGAGCACATTTGAGCCAGTAGGTACCATTTCATAGTAGTAATTCACAAAACTGACGAAGAAAGACAAACGACATGTTTCGACACAAAGTTGTCATATTAGTTTGATTTTTTTTTATATAACAAGTATGGCTTAGCCGTACATGTTTTAATAAAAATGCCCATAAACATAATTTATACTGTAATATAAGTTTATGCCACACCTGGCCATAAAGTGACTTTCCGCACGCTACACGCTACGCGTACGGAAAAAGCCGGTTTCTGGCCAAGTGTAGACATAAAATGATGTACACAACACGGGAGGTAATAAAGAAAGCCCTCGATCGCATATTTACGTCCCTCGCTTTCAGCTCGGGCCACAAACTTCTGCGATCTCGGCCTTTTTTTGTTGTATTACCACCCTAATTATGTAATGTACTATTAAGATAGACAATCGGCTCCTAGAGTGACGTCATAAATGCTCTCTGGCAGGGTATTACATAACAAATATATAAAAACGCTCTCATAAAAAAAAGAAATAATGCATATACAGTACAGTGCTTAGAACCGAACTGTGGCAACATTGTCTAGTTACAGTTTAAAACATACATTGGTCAACGTCCAATTGTCCATACTATTGGGTAACAGGCGCATGGGCATATAGGGTTACTGCACCCCTCCTTAAAACATGGGGATGATTACCAGGAACCAGACCCCCCTCTGCCCCTTAGAGGTTGAGCTTATAACGAGGGACGCCCCTTAACATTTGCAGTGCTAAGTCCCCAATTTTTATACAAAATGAACCCGAGTCGGGATTTTGGCACTGAATGAATTAACAGAATACTGACTACGCCTTTGAATATTGTCAAACCCTGAAAGTTACGTCCCGAGTTATTAAGTGACGGATGTATGGTCGGCCTCGTCACTCGCCCTTCACCCCCGCAATATTGCTCTGTCTAAACATCTTTACGTCACACCTGGCCATAGTGGCAATAACCGCCCGCTACGCGTGCGGAAAATCCCACTTCCTGGCCTGGGAGACGTAAAATTTTGTACTTACCACGGGCGGTAATAAAGGAAGCCCCAGATCGCATATTTATCGCCCTTGCCTTCGGCTCGGGCGTCAAATACCTGCGATCTGAGACATTGTTTTACCGCTCTAGGTAAGTAATGTACTATTGTCGACTTACTGTATGCTTAGACTGTGCCAACTTTGCCTTTTTTAGTCAATAACAACAAGTGACTTCAATTGAACAGAAAACTTGCCAGATATAGGTAATGTTGCCACACTTAACGGTTTGAAATACATGTTCAGGCATTTTGTGATGAATTTCGGTTTTTGGCTCCCCACTCGATGAAAATACTATTTTCTGAATTTTAAATTTCATGTAACACAAGTTACAATCACACATTATCTTATTATTCAATACCTAACGGCGTGTTACACGATACGATTTAGGGACCCTAAAAATCGGATAGTGTATCACGTCTCTTAGTGACGTTTTTGGTATTACCCATTACCAAAGCCCTAAATAGGGGAATTGGTGACCAATAATTTAACTACAATTTACAACCGACTTCAAAAATTAACCTTTGGAACGCCATGCAGAATAAAACTCGCATCCAAAGCGATGAGGTTAAAAATAAGAACCCTATTACTAAGACTCTCCTGTCCGATCTGTTGAACCGTTATAGGTAAAGACTTGACATTTTCACAGAATGTTCTATTGCCACATTTGCCACCATAACAAGAAATCATAACACCCTTACAAGATACGTGTTTTTCGCTCGACGGTGTGCGAATCCGACTCGCACTTGGCCGGTTTCTTTTTTAATTATACTTGGTAGACTAGTCATCGACATTTCCTATAAAGCAAGCTGTATTTAACCCCATTATGACTATATTATCTATAATTTTCTCAAGACGGAATATTCCGTCACTATCTGCGTATATTTCCGTGCATGGCGTAGAAAAGGCTAATTTAACCCACTGAAACAGGTCACCAATCCTTAGCCCAGATTTAAAAAGTGAATGTAAACATACATACATTCATTCAAGATGGCGGAAAGGAAAACAATTCACGCACCCATTCAAATGTCAAACACGATGCTTTATAATTAGCGATTCGATAATCATTTCAAAATATACTGTTCAGTTTCTGAACTTTGTCAGGATGCTTGTAATAGCAACATGCCGTGCTAATGTAAAAAACTGTCCTTTGTAAGGAAACTTTCACTAAAAGTTGTTTTTTAAACTAACACGACAGGACAGAATAACCCAGACCTTATAATATACAGTCAGATAAAGAGACCTTGCCTTATAAACACCTGTGGCTGGGTTACTTATACTTGATTGTACCATGACCATATAACACACCGAATATTTAAGGTAAAAATTAACCTCAAAATGTATTGTTTTCGCCTTGTCCTTGTCCCCAGACATCCAACCGCACCTCCGACAGATCGCAACAACATTTCGGCCGATAAGTCGCAAGGTTCAAGTGTTTTTGACTTTTTGTGTTACAGAGTCTGGATTCTCATGTTGCTATTCATCGAACTAGTCTACAACGGCCCACGGCGATCTAGGAATAACCCTACAAGTCTAGAACTAAGTTTTAGAATTGCAGAATTGTGATCACTGCTCGAATAATGATAGTTATCATTTTCACAGTTTCGTAAATTATGCCAATAGAAAGGATCTACTGGGTGAACTTTGTAATGTGAACTATGATAATAAAACCTCAATTTATCCATGATATTGAACAACTTCGTCGATGCAAAAAAAATCAGCTGTTTCATAGAAAAAGTCATGAGTCGGCAGACCAAAATGTATCAGAGACTTCTTTTTTGCATTTACAAGGCTGCCCCATAGTAAAAGTTGTTCAAAGTCATGGATAGATTGAGGTTTTATTATGATAGTTCACGTTATAAATTTCACCCAGTATAAAGCTGTGTATTTTACCTCTGGTTGTTTTAATTTTAGACTTTCTAAATTCATAATAATATTGAATTTATCCCCAAACTATATGTATGGGTGACGTTTTGATGTTATTTATGTTTTAGCGGGCCTTAGACAAAGTATAAGGAATGAAAAGCAGCCACAGTCCGGGGTGTCCATTTTCAAACTTATAGTGTAGCTTTGTCGGCCAGTAGTTTTTTTATTTATTTTTTATATAAGCTGACAATCTTGCAACCCCTATGTGCATAGCGACTGTCGGACCGGGTGGTCGGCCGTGGCGTTCCCTGGGGTCGAACCACGTCGTTAGCCGGACCACCCCGAGGGGAGGCCAGTAGTTCTGTTTAGTCCGGTATATATACGAGTCTGTCAACTTGTATAGCTCTGCTATTATGCAAAAATGTCCAAATACTGAGTCGACAAAAACTTCTATATAATTATCGAAACTACTGACAAATTTTCACGAGAATCGTTTGAGAAATGCGACCTATAGAGGAGAACAGACTGACATACGCCGGACATACGAAAGCATTTTTGCCTAGGCTGAAACTATATCTTCCCCGTGGCATTACTATTTTGGCACCACTGTTATTTTTATCTACAAACTTGTAAACCCACGTATCTTATTGGAAATCGACGGAGCTCCGCTTCGCGGAGCTCCTACCTCTAGGCTGTTTGCCCTTCGGGCAACTGAAGCTACCTAACGAACCTAAACCTACCCAATATGTAGGCCAGTTGTGCCAAAATAGTGAAACAGAGACACTTCATTCACTTTGCTAACTTGGTCAATTAGTTCGAACCGGACTAATATAGGCCGCTTTGTCTGGAGCCAGAGGGCAGAGTTAACATTTCCACGACCAACAACCCGCGTTGTAGGCGCTCGTAACGTTACCTCAGATGCCGGCACAATATCGGCCTCACAAACCCACCTAGCGGGTTGTGTTGGTTTTCAATCTTTTGTTTGGTCGTGAAACTGTTAAATTAACCTTTTCGACGCTACGTCAAGAAAAGTTGCAAAACAGACGCCACATAAGTGTCAAAACCGAAATTGAACTTTATATCGCTCTATGACGGATTAATAAGTTGGCGTTGAATCTGTGGTGCGGATATATCCGTCGTTGGCGTTTGAAAGGTCAAAGGGCATAACGTTATTACTTTGAAAATAACGTATCAGACACTGACTCCAGGTAAACAGTAAGTGTATATCGATACCTTTAGACACAAAGGGCGTAAACGCCATTAGCACCTACGGCGTTTACGCCCTTTGAGTCTAAAGGTATCGATATGACGTTCGTATGTAACTTTCGACGTTTTTCTTAGACGTTTTTGGATGCGAGTTTTTTTTCAATAGTGACGATAACTATCATTATTTCCATGTGACACTGAGGTTATCTTTGGTCCTGGTTTAACCGATGATGAGTCCGCAGCCAAATTTGAACTGTTGTTTGGCCTGGTTGGCCATGCCAGAGAGGGCAAATGTGAAGGGCAGAGGCTGGAGTTTCTTCTCGAGGACCGCTCCAATATTCCAGTTTGAGTCAACCATACCTGAAAGTAAGTTAGATAAATAAATATTAGGGGACAATCTTACACAGATCGAACTAATGGTGTCCCCTTGTTTCGCCGACAAACGTTTCATCGAATGTTTCATTGAATCGAATATTCATTTCGTCGGCAACTTTTTTCTCAGAAACCGTTAACTTTTCAGGATTTTTTAAAGAGTCATCTTGTAGGTTAGGTTTGTTTAATATTAATTTCTAGAAAAATATGGTTTCAGAGAAAATTAACTTTCGATGAAATGATATGTCGATGAAACGTTTGCGTTTGTCGACAATTCAAGGGTAAACCCGAACTAGTCTCGTAGTAAGTTCAATAAGGCTTGTGTTATGGATACTAGACGATATCCTATCCTACTAATACAGTAGAACCCGCTTAAAATGATTATGAGGGGACCTTGTAAAAAAGCGTCTTAAACGGGAAAAAAGGTATGAAAATAGGCCAAAACCGAAATCTACCCCAACGTCTCTATCACAAATCTCAATTATGCCGCCACTGCCTATGGCTGCATACTTGCACCGCTTAAGGCCCTCGGCCTTCTAAATACTTTTTTTTTGTTTATACCTCTAAAGACGAGCTCCGCCTTGGGGATGGTGACTTGATAGCCGACGGTGCCCACAGACTCCATCCCCCGGAACGACGTGTCCATCTCTGCTACCACCTGCAACCATATAATAAAAATATTCACTCATATACCTCTAGCCAATATGGTATTTGACAGCAATCAAAATAAATTCATTAACTCTAACCAGCAAATTACGCTTCCAAAACAGCCCGGATAAAATCATTCAAACATATTTTCGTGCCATCAACGATTTTACAATGACGAAAACTAAAAATAAGGCACCATGTTGAGCATGACGTCACAAGTTAGTATTTCATACCAAACTGCATACTTTAGGAGCGTTTTGACACTTCATAAAAAGAAGCTGATTTGATCTGTCATCATGTAGCCTATTGCCAACAATAGGCTACTTTCCTAACAGATCAAATCAGTTACATTTTATGAAGTGTCAAAACGCTCAGATATAGGTAATTTCACGAGAGTTGAGGTGAATGATTGATTACACACACAGCTACATGAAGTACTCATTGCAAAAAAAGTGAATGAATTAAATGAATGAGTGAGTAATAAACACAAGGCTATAGTTTAAAGAAACTTTTTGGTCTATCTTGAAAGAACAGTAATTTCAAAATCCCGCCGTCATTACATGGCAGTGTTGTTGTGTGCGTGGCCTCAACTCTCGTGAAATTACCTACAGTATGAAGTTTATATGGAATAAAAGTGAAATGACGTCATTTTACTCAAACATCAAATCATCTTATCTATAGGTTTTCATCTTTTAAAAATCGTTTAAAACGCTAAATAGGTGATGTTTAGTTCATTTTTGCAAATTTTCGAAAGCTGATTTAATGGCTAGCGTGTAGTAATTTATATTGACTACAGGCAAATACCCTATTGTCAAATTTGTTGGATTGCATATGTTGATATAACGTTATTTACTTGCATCAGGAATACGTGGTTAAAATTGGTCTGGTTATTCGGGCCCACGGTGTATATGTATTGTAAAATCCTAACTTGAGAAAATAAAGATATACATGTCATATGTATGTCGCAGCCGACTGGTTTAATCAGCCATTTCTTTAACTGCCTAGCAGTTTCACTAAATTATGACCCGCCAGCAGGTCGACGAAGCCCCACGCAGCGGGGCTTCTATTTCTGCTCTGAGGGACACAAGCTAACTAACAAACCTAACCTAATAGTTTAATGAAAAGGCTAGGCAGTTAACTAAATGGCTAATTAAGCTAGTTGGCGGCGACAAGTATATTGTGTCACTTAAGATCCTCCTAGCATTTTCGAATAATATTTGAAGGTGTCACACTCAAAACATACCTGAAGTTGTTCACTAGCTTGTTTGAAGTAACATAAGTGGAAGCCGGCCGCGCCGAGCGTAGCGGACACTTCCGAATCTGAAAACAGGACAAATATGATGAACAAAAAATCGGTTGTCTGTAAAGTCGGTTTACTGACGATAGTCGAACGTGATAACGTTGACCTTGACCCTGACTTTGACTTGGACTTGGACTTCGACTTTTTTCCCAATAAGCTGCTACAATGACATTGACACGCTAAAATGATGGCTAAGTGGCCAGTGTAAATATCTGCCGTTCCACGAATATAATGTCAAAGATTTGTTATAATAATTTTTAAACTACGATTAAAGCAGGCGTAAAACGGAACTGCCAAAAGATTTGTTTTAATAATTTTTAAACTACGATTAAAGCAGGCGTAAAACGGAACTGCCAAAGCAGCATCCACTATTTAAATTTAAAGATTTTTGCCAAACTCAGCAGTGTCTCTTGTCATTCAATAGAGATTTTGACAGCCGTATCTTAGGGAATAAGGGCTAATTTATTAACAATTTGTAAGAAACTATCGTCTTAACGACTTTACTGCTGGAATAATATAAAGTACCTATTTGACAGGTAACGACCCTGCAAGGTAACGGCCCCGCAAGGTAACGGCAAATGACGTCACACTTTTTCGTGCGTGCAGCCGGCTCCATCGAATTATAAGACGTTATCACGTCAAAAGGTAAAACATTTAGTTTAGAGACGTAAAAGGTATCACAATAAAGGAAAATAACCACATTTTTACTAAAAAAAACCCGACCGCGGTGCACTTTGAAACTGCATAAAATCCGCCATTTTGTTTATTTTAACGAACTTCATACCCAGTGACACTCGCACCACCAAGACGAATCTAATGATGCATCATTTATCAAAACCGGATGTGCCGTTGAGTAGTTACGAGCGGACACAGGAACGGACATACATACATACCGGTCAAACACATAACCCTCCTTTGGGCTTCGCCGCAGTCGCGTAATAAAGTTTAGAGAGGAAAAAGGCCTCCTAAGGTAAAAAACATTTCATTTCATTTATTCCATTGTATAGTCATTCGATTGATGATGTATCAAATTATTTTATTTTTATAAAGTGTCAAAACCGTCAGGTAGTAGCAATTTCCAAGAAATACTGGCTTGTAATATCACTGCTCAACATGGTCCAATTCCTATTTTATTTCGTTTTTTGTCATTTAAATTCGTTGATAGCGCGAAAATTGGTGGGGCTGTATTTATTACGAGCAGTATTATAGTGAGATTCAATAGAAAAGGACAAACAAGTAAACAAACGGATTTACCTTCATTACTTCGTAATCACGCACTTTTTAAGAACGAACATAGCCTTATCAACAATTTATGTACATAAACCTTGTATTTTCATTCATATTTAATTAAAATATCCATTAATTATTCATATTTCAGTAAAAACAAACTTAGTCAATACCATTTTTCTATATGTCAAATGTTACTCAAATTTTTTTACTCATCTAAAATGTAAAAATCTATAATGTCTTTGGATTCGTAGTGATGGGAATGTCCGTTCTTTAAAAATGTATTACTTTTTATTAACAATGACATTTTGATATCGATTAGTATTTCGGAAAGATTATTTTTTTATTATAGATTTTGGCAATGAATGCCATATCCAATAAATGTATATAGGAAAACCCAACTACGAAAAAGGCTAAAACAAGATCCTTGCGTTTTTACTCGTCTGATTACAACCGCCAAAAGAAGTGACAAATTATGTGAGCCTGGTACAGGGCTGCGCCGCCCCTGTGTGCGAAGTGTGCAGCGCACACAGGCGCCAAGGTGATAGGGGCGCCGGAAGTCGAAACACGACGACAATAAAGAGGAACTGCTGCATAGGTTTCGCACAAAGGCGGGCAGCCAAGGGCAGCAATGGCCTGGTGAAATCATACTCATCCATCACATCCATCATCTCTTGACCATCATCTTGACATTTCGGACAAGCCGTGACGTCCATGGTTGTGAAAAGACTGGCGAGGCGGGTGTCAACATCTTCTAGCCGCGCGTGTTTTCCGAACTACCCGCACTTGGCCTTGATTTTACATACGGCGCTATAATCCTCCTTTCTGCTTCGTCGTCGTCTGGTATAAGGCCATAGCTATCTATGGCCTTAATTAAAAAATAACCATAACTGACAAGAAGTGACAAAGATTAAAGAAACGTTTATTCGCATTATTCTGGTCTTCCGATTTTGTTAGAAATACGACTTTGCTTTCCCATTTCTTGACTTCGAAAAACTTCGTTACAAAATATTTAATAATGATAAAAGTATCTGATTAATAATAGTACGATATACGTATACGTAAGTTCCTCTCACTTACTTGTAGTTAATAATAATTTCATGAATGTCAAATGGATTGATTAATTAATGTTATACCTTTCCCATCACTATTTCACAGTAAATCCATAGACAATAGATCCAAATTGTCAGTCAACATATTTGTTATTGTTTTTGTTCAGTTCTATCGAATCTCACTATAGAAACATAATTTGATAGCGTTATTTTAGAAAATATCTTATCATCACACTGTGTTTGGAGGTATAACACGTCTCCACAGGTACGAAATTATTCGTTATTGGTCTTGGAGAAGTCGCTAAGAGATATTTCGATTTTTGTTTTTTTTTTATATAGATATATAGGTTTAAAAAGAAAAAAAAAAACAAAATTGGTAGCAACTTCTGCAGGCTCTGCGATGTTTTGTTTTCAGTTTTGGAGGTATAAAAGGGCTCCAAACGTGAAAACACCAGCATCATGCGCGCAGTCATAGAGTACCGTGTAAACCCTTTCCAAGTATTATCCCATTTCAGTTTTGGTGGTACAACAGTTCTCCAAACGTCAAAATAGCATAAAATTATGTTGTTATGAAGATTTTTAACTTTTTTGTGTAAAGATATATTAAATAAGTAGGTTAAGTTAATCATAAGTTTATGCTCCACCCTACCAGGGTCCATGTTAAACTTTATAATAAGTATTTGGAACATTTTGTACCACCATGTTGTACATAAAATAAATGAATTGAATAGGGTATTTGCCTGTAGTCAATATAAATAACTACACTCTAGCCATTAAATCAGCTTTCGAAAATTTGCAAAAATGAACTAAACATCACCTATTTAGCGTATTAAATGATTTTTAAAAGATCGAAACCTATAAATAAGACGATGATTTGATGTTTGAGTAAAATGATGTCTTTTCACTTTTACTCCATACAAACTTCATACTATCTGAGCGTTTTGACACTTCATGAAAAGTAACCGATTTGATCTGTCAGGAAAGTAGCCTATTGAAATATTGTAGCCGTGTATAACATTTTATTTATAATGTAATTTAATAATTTATTATTTTAATTTAAACTTTAATTTCGTTTTTATGTTAGTCTTCACATTGACTTCATTTTAATTTTAACTATTGTATATTTCCCGAAATGTATAATGATAATGACTATGACAATGTATGATTATTACAATAAAGATCTATCTATCTATCTATACGTACCGTCCATGGTGTATCTGGCGGCGCCGGAGGCGATGGCGATCTCGCCGCCCATCACGCGCGCCCCCGACTGGTACACTAACTCCGCGCCCAGCGACAGTCGCGACGTCACTGACTGCCGACAGACAGACATACAGAATACAGAACAACGCGCATCGTTTTCACACTATTTGGAAATTTTGGATTTTCCATTGGGAGCATTCCATGAAAACATCTACTTTTTGTCCATTACGAAACGCTATGGTAGCTACCCTAATAAAACTTATTAGCTGCTAAGAAACACTATCCATCTTAAAGCAGAGTTATAATATTACTATACCGACCTTCAGCTTCCTAATTTTACGTGTCAAAAGTATTAAAAAGGTAGTGTCCCTTACGAAACGTTTTCGTGGAATGGTTCATTGACACGTGGACACAATTTGCAAAGTGGCAAGACCATTGCCCGATAATAAGACACCTCCATAAATACATATAGTACATTCTAATGTACTATATCGATACCTTTAGACTCAAAAGGCGTAAACGCCGCAGGTTCTAATGGTGTTTACGCCCTTTGAGTCTAAAGGTATCGATATTACAATGTACTATACCTAGAGCGGTAAGATGACCCAGAACTCGTCCCCCGAGCCATAGATGAGTGCCATAAATGCGCGGTCTGTGGTTTTCTCTTTTACGACTCGTGCTATATGCATAGTTATATTTATTTTTCTCTAGCCAAAAAGTGATTTTTTTCCGCACGTAACGTGCTGTAAATGCCACTTACGGCCAGTGTGCCTACCATGAGTTGAGTGTACGATCGGCGCTAGCGAGTTTCTCGTTTCGAGAGTCAGTGCACCTCGCTCGCACGCGCCAATAGTACGAAAGAGACAGACTGTCATCGAGCGCTCGATACTCGCTAGCGCCGATCGAAAAGTCAACTCATGGTAGGCACACTGGACTGAAGTAATGACCACATTTTTATAAAAAAAAACCCGACCGCGGTGCACTTTGAAACTGCATAAAATCCGCCATTTTGTTTATTTTAACGAACTTCATACCCAGTGACCCTCGCACCATCAAGACGAATCTAATGATGTATCATTTATCAAAATCGGATGTCGCGTTGAGTAGTTACGATGGGGCACCTGTTACGACACGATCATTTCCTTAAAACTATTATAGAAGGAAAGATTGAAGGGAAACGAGGCAGGGGAAGACCAAGAAGGAATTACTTTGAGCAGATAAAAGAGAAGGTCAAGGTCGTGACGTACCAGGAGGTAAAGGAATTGGCGCAGAATAGGAAGGACTGGCGATTGCTTCACCGACAAGAGCAAAGCTCTTAAGTTAAAGAAGAAGAAGAGTTTGAATGCATGTCACATCATTACTCTGTTGCCAAACTTATTGACAGGCAGTTTGCAGTTTGAAAGTGCCAGTCTAAATTATTAATCTATAGTATTTATACATTACAAAACAGTTCCGTGACAAAGGCACTAACATCACTTGAACGTTTTCATACAAACTTTCATCCCATTTAACCCTCACAGCAATTCGTAGACGAGCAAAAGAATGATAAAAGTACCTGCAGGTAGTGACCGACGAAGACAGACGACTTCTCACTGAAGTCCGGCTTCCCCACAGCCATGGCCAGAGTGTAGTCCGAGCCCTTGTACTCTAGCGTGCCCTGCGTTGCTGTCAGCTTGCATTCCTGCACCTGAAATGAAATGAAATTTAGTTGCTTGAGACGTGGTTAACAATTTAGGTGGAACAATTTTGTTTGGATCAGCACATCTTGCCAACATTTAGACATGCAAAATTTTATACTTTAATATTACTGGAATGTAGGACTGCTAATTAGCATTTTATTCTGCCTGCATCCTGCCAGGAGCGTATATACCCTAGGGTAATTACGCCCCTGGCCTGGCCTGGTAGGGGCCTGGGTAGGGCCCAAGGGCCATCCGGGCCACCCACCAGCCGCCCCTGGCTGATTGAATTTTGTTTTGGTTTTGACGTCATTCAATCAACTTTTACTTCTTCTGAGGCGGAGAAACTTATTGGCCTGGGGCGCCAAATTTCAAAATACGCCCCTGCATCGTGAGGACTCTAGCAACCTACAGGTTAAATAAATGAATGAATCCTACTAATATTATAAATGTGAAAGCGTGTGAAGATATTTGAATGAATGAATTTACGTTTATTTCGCATACAAATACACACAGATACATTATAATAACAAAAACAAAGTATACAACGATTTTTTCTTCACCTTAAGTTTTGCAAGTCTCTAGCTAATTTGATCATTTCTAATTTGATCTCGTAGACAAACTCTGAGCATAGCGTTTTGGGTGACTTTGAGAAATAAACGTATAATTTGATATATTTTAATTAGATTTTATAATTTTAATGTTTACCTGAGCGGCTCCTTTGACTCTGATTTCTGGCGTGAGCTGGTGAATGAGGTTGAAGTTAACATTGCCAGAGGGGTCCACATCTCCCAGGAGCACAGGGAATGCCTCTGTCGGGGACAGCTGCTTTGTGCCGATGTATGTGGCTCCTAGTTTGTATCCGTTCTGAGCCGAGCTCATGGTCAGTGTGTGTGACATCTGCAATTTAAAGGAGATAGTAAGTAATTGGTCATTCATTGGTTGTCAAATAGCCTTCATAAATGCTTTCTGAGCGAGAGAGCTGAGTTCCTGGAAGATATTAATAAATATAGTGGGAACAATTTTATCTAACAATTTTAACTACACAAATCTAGTCCCAAACTAAGCAATGCTTGTATTATGGGTACTAGATGACAATATACATACTGATCACACAAATATTTGCCCTTACTGGGATTTGAACCCGGGACCTCCAGCATCGTAGGCGGTGTCACTCCCGCTAGGCTAAACATGTCATGTTATTGGCAGGTGACAGGGTATTTGGAAAATAAGTCAAGAAATCCATTTCATGCAATAAAAAAATATAATAATGTGATATGAAATTTTGTTCAAATTGTCAAAAATTGAGACAAAAAATTATTACCTGGAAATGGTTGGAAATGCCCTTATTGACCATTAATTTGCCACCTTCGAAATTTACTGGCATTACATCTGAAAATAGACACAATATCTATGTATTATTAGTTTCATTGTAAACTAACGTCACCCCGTCTCTCGTTCACCATTAGCAGTCAAAAACAATTAGATCATCACCACTTGAAGTTACGGTGCTATTTTTGAAAGTTATTTGTGTGTTTATTGAAAAACTCATAGAGCTCTTCACATTTGCTTATAGAGATAATGTTAATGTATTACAATATAAGAGCTTGTATGTTTGTTTTCAGACTACTTGGTTATTTATAATCACTTTGAAAGGAGACAAGACACTTTTCCTTGTAAATGATGAAATATTCAAGGTCAGATTTCTAAATAATATTCTGTCAAGTTCAAAGAAAGGTTCTAAATTTGAAAAAGGAACTATGCACAAGTCGCATAACGTATGTAATAGTAGAGTTAAGATATAAAAAGGGTCCAGTGTGCGTAAATCAACTTCTTATCAGTGAGTAAACATGTAATTTGGGTCGGGACACAGCTCTCTATACTTATTATAGAAGTACCCGTATGTCGCGACAAAATCAATTAAGAATGACTTCCCACATTAATTACTTATTACCTTTTATCAAATCCAAGCAATAAACTAAATAATTAACAAATATTACATCACAAGATAACCAAACTTTTGCTGCAAGCTCAAGTTATGTTTACCGGCTTTTTCTGAATGAACAAGCAACAGTAATATATCTGCAAGATGCGAATGCCATTCTCAATCGTTTTTAATCATGTTTAGATTGCTATTTCCACCCACACGACTCACCTTTGGTTTTTTTGTGCAACTCATCCAACGTCCCTGGATTTTCACGTTTGTTCGCGTTCTCTAAATTGGTAATGTCCGTGGGTGTTAGCCCCGAATTGGAGACACGGTATCTGCTTGCTATAGCACCCATTTTATTGAGGAATTTGTTATACTTTCCCTAAATTCCTCAGAAATCGATGAACATGTGCAGTGAAACACAATTCTGTCGAATAAAAGACAATCGCAGCAGTGTGAAGTTGACAGCAGACAATGTACCAACATAACAGGTAAACCATAAACAATATGTTTTTTTTTCTTATTTTATGATTATTAGTGTATACTCCCCTTTATAAAACCGTTCAAGATATATTTAAAATCGTCGAACTACATTTTATTTTGCAAAGCTGGTAACACTTTTCAAAGATGGCGTCACCGTGCTGGCGTCACTTTGATAATTTTGACATTGACAGTGACAGTAAATCATTATTGTGTGTTGTGTTGATTTTTGGTGCATAGCATTTGTTGTAGATTATAGAGAGCGTTTTGGGAACAAAGCTGGCTAAGAAATTAAACCTCAGAACCATTTAACATTATAATTAAACAAAAGTGTGCTTTCAACTTCCACGATGCCCAAAGTAGTATCCCGTAGTATCGTCTGTTCAGACACGAAAGATCAAGAAGAATACAACGAGACAAAGCCACTGCACATCTACTACTGCATTTGCGGTCAAATGTCCCTGATTTTAGACTGCACTATCGACCGATTACCCCTACGCCCAACGGACGGCGCTCGCGTCATCGACGGATCGAAACACGCCCATAAAATCACATCAGACCCTGATGAGACAGTCTATTTGAAACGTGAGAAGGGTATAGAGAGGCAATATAGGTTAAAATGCAAGAAATGCGCCATACCCATCTACTACAAAGCCGATCAAGATAGCAACATAGTTTTTATCATGAGAGGAGCACTAGTACAGTCTGCCGGAGAAGGCAATGTGACAGATATCTACAAACAAGTAGCACTAACCCAGCCTAAGAAGATTATGGTCACCAAACACACAAAGAACATGGGCAAGTTCAGTTCGGTGACCGTTTCAACTATAGACGAAGAGGAGGATGAGATTGAAGCTCGGGAGGTGGCGGACAGCTATGCCAACAATGCTAGAATTATAGAGAAGCAGCTGGAGAGGAAGGGCATGAATAAGAGACAGGCGGAGGCTCCGGTGCAGGTGCAGGAGAAGAGGGTGCGGGGGACTTTGATTGATAAATAAATATTTTTGATTGATATTTGGAGCAATTTATTTCAAGACATTGCCCTACATACCATTAACCCCTTTTATGTTTAGCGCGTATCTGTGCTAGTTCATGAACTGCGTAAGCATGGATATATTCCAGCGGGCAGCCTCCACTCACGTAACAATATCTCACCAAGGGGTCAAACTGAAATGGGTTCCGCACATGAGGGGTTAAATACAGGTTCTTGGTCTTCTAATCTTATATGAAGATTCAATAATATCAAATAGACTTCTATAGATGGAAAACGAAAATTGAATAAGAACTATGTTATGTTTTATTTGTTGCACAAGTGACAGATCACTTCCTCACTTGGTCTTAATTAGCAAACAGTTTTTTCTGGACAGGGATTAGATCAGATCAGGGTACAGACAGACATACACACACATGACAAAAACACACACCACGTGTGACAGACACATGAGAAAAATACATTCTTATGCTGGAACAAGTCCAAAAAAAATTTCTTCGTAATATGTATAGCAAAATACATACGTATTACCCTTTTATGTACCCGACACGATTTCTTCAGGGACACTTAGGGTACGACTCACTAGAGCTGCGTAGAAATCTGGGACTAATTTATTTCATTATTAAAATTTTAAGGTGTAAGGTAGATAGTATCGGCCTTTTGGAAAAATTCCTGAAACTCTCAGTACCTGATGAGTACTGCAGCAGGCGGCGGCGCCCGCCCCTGCTGGCCGCAGCGCACACGCGCACGCGCCTGCGCCTGCACTCCCCCGTTCTGCGCGCGACTGCGCTCATCAACTCCCTGCTCGCGGCACATTCTGAATGCGATTTGTTTGCGACAGGTATAGCGAGACTGATGATAGAATGGAAGAGAGTGCTAGAGAGAGAGCAAGATAGATATCTTGTAGCTGTAAGTTAGTTAGTAAGTTTCTGAGTCTGTGTAACGCTTTGGTTTGTGTCAACTGTAATGTTACATGTTTTATGATTCAATAAATAATAATAATAATAATAATAACTAAAAATATATTTATGCCACACCTGGCCATAAAATGACGTACACAACACGGGAGGTAATAAATAAAGTCCTCGATCGCATATTTACGTCCCTCACTTGCAGCTCGGGCTGCAAACATCTGCGATCTCGGCCTTTCTTTATATTACCACCCTAGTTGTGTAATATACTATTACATCACACCATAAAGTGGCAATAACCGCACACTACGCGTGCGGAAGATCCCCTTTTTCCTTGTGGTCCAACTGATTTGCCAAACAGGTTCGGCTACGAGGAATTAAATTTCCTGGTGGTTAAATTGTGAAATATTTCACGTGTTTTAAACAAATTAACACACCCTATATCAAAATCAAACCAACATCAGTTAGGTCATTCGACGGTAAGAGGTAACGCGTTACGAAATTTTTGCCATCGACACCGCCATCTACCTACACCATCGCGACGCGACCTAACCTGATCACCCGCTGTCTCCAATCCACAATGCTCTTGGGCAGTGCTGACACCAAATATGTCGGTATCACCTTGGACAAAAGGCTTAATTTCTTAAAGCATCAGACGGCAGAGTTCTGCCTCGTCATGTCTAGTTGGACATGCTGCTGACTTGGCCTCGAGCCGATAGTCCCTCTGTCAGATACCGTCCTAGCCTCAGGCGACGCTCTCCCTCCCAAAGGGCCTCTCACTACGAGAGGGCTCGAATACAACATAATCAGCAGGTTCAATGCCCTTTATTCGTTTGACTAAGTCCCAACGGGCTCAGATCTGAGTAGCCAGGCCGTAATAAGTTTTCTGAGTAACGTTTAGGCTACTCTCCCACAGAAAAGGGCCGCTGTAGCAGGTCCCACTGCAGAGGATTATTAAAAAGAAATACAGTATGTTCACCAATGAGTAAAAAAAACATTCATTGACAATGCCAGATCAGTCCACACCTCAATAGGGAAAAAGGGGGAAAATCCCACTTCATGGACTGGGAGAGACGTAAAAATTTTGTACTTACCACGGGCGGTAATAAAGAACGCCATAGATCGCCCTTGCCTTCGGCTCGGGCGTCAAATACCTTCGATCTGACACATTCTTTGTTTTACCGGCCTAGGTAAATAAAGTAGTGTAACGACATACGTCATAAAGCTACATTATCTGGGGGCACGGCAGTGCCGCCGCCAAGTCGAACAAAACAAAGGCACGGCCGTACCATCCTTTTCTTGATATATTATTGGCCATATCTGTAAAATTGAGAATTAAAACAATCCAGTAGCATCCATATTTTTTTATTAAATGAAATCAATTTTACAATGTTCATTTTAAACAATAAATATAATTATGTTTCAATATTAATATGATTGACGGAATAAATATATCTTTCACTTACATTTTGTATTTACAATAATTATGTACAGTCAGATATACTAGCCTCTTTCCTAGGATATAAAAATGTACTTAAAAAAGAAGACAAATTGTTCAAATTCTGAAAGTTCAATTTTGTACATTATTTACACATTTTTGTATACATTTCGCAAAATGTGATGGAAGTTCCTTGAGAAAGGCGAAGACAAAATTAAATGATAGAAAAAAATATTGTCTCTTAAATTTGAGAAATTTATCATAATGTATTTTAGCAAACTTGATAAGTAGACAATACATATTCAAATTTGCGCGGCCAAAAAGTTAAATTAGATTATTTTTATTTTTAATTAAAATTGATTAATAAATTTATATTTTTACATTCCTAATAAACTTTATTAGAATAGAATAAACAGACAAAATATACACAACAGGTATTAACGGAACATTTAGGGTTTATTTGTAAATATAAATCACAATTTTACAAAGTATAGCAGAATGTGAGTATTCAAAAGTATTGATAAAACTCATAAAAAAATTGACTTTGTTGCTGAATTATTATTATGAACTACCCAAAGAAAATGTAAAAATATTAAGAAAATAAATAAGTGTACTTTTAAAATGCAAATATGAATGTAAAGTTAGTAATAATATAAAATAAAGAGTTTACCAAAGTATTTTAAATGCAATAGTACAAAAATAAAATAATAAAATTTCACAGAAGACTTGGAGACGGCAGTTGGCACTTTTAAGAATAGGGAAGTAGCTATAGAATTGTGAATTCAGTGTGGCCTAGTCTTTGGTGTGGCCGAGAAAAGGTATCAAGAAATTTTAAAAGTTCCGAAAAAAATGCAATAGATGGCACTGATTCGCATTCAGTACCAGCGCCATCTATTGACAAATAAAGCATTTATAATTTTTGATTTTATTCCATTTCGCTCCCATGTATCCTTTGGGTATAGACAACGAAAACGTGATTCATTTAATTACCATAATGTTATCTTCTTATTTCTAAGGAATGTGATTTATTTGAAGGGCTAGTCTACTCGTAGTTTCTTTGATTACTTAAAAGGGCACTTTCTATGGGTTCTTACAAAGCTATGTTGTAAAATTAGTCACACTTTTAAATAAAGAGACAATAAATAACACGTTTCTCATATTCTATTGTTTTATGGACTTGTTTTATCGTACTATTGCTAAATTTTCTTCTTCGGATTGTTTAGTTCCCTAATCATGAATTTACTTTTACCCCAACTACAACCTAGGCCTAATGAGATGATATTTTAGTTGTATGTTGTCTATCTGTTCCCTCGTAAATTCGAAACTTAGCTAAAGTCAAGCATCTAATGCTCAGCTCACCACTGCGGCCAGAGTAAAAAGCAAAAAAATATTTTCAATTGGTAGGTTTTAATATTAAATTTAGGTGTTTTATTGTTGAACTGTTATTCTTTTTAGGCAGTCATATTACACTACCATACAGCGTGTTTTTAACGAACCATTATGTATCGAAGTATTGAAAAATGTTTAGTAGCACTTAAAAGTTTTTTTTTTTTTTTAATATTAAGTTTGACTTTCTGTGTTATTAGATGGCGTTGATTCGTTCCTGAAGTATAAAGTGCGCAGCGCCTTCGTAGAATGAATTATGAAACGTCGATTTATTCTATCGAATATGAATCTTGGTCCATTGAATAGATGTAAGATCGACAACTTCATCTAGATCTCTTTTATCCGATTTTATCTATATTTTTATTACTCTGTAGTGTAATTTACCGATAATACTCTTCCAACATTTCTTATACAAAAAGGTTCAATTATTTAGTTTTGTACTTATGAAAGTTTTACAGAATTGAGCCAAGTTCTAACGAAAATGATTATAAATACAAAACCTCAGTCATCAAACCATCTTCTACATCTAGGATAGCTACGGAAAATTGTGTTTTTCTACAGTTTTAGACATTTTATCAGTTCAACGAGTTCGCAGTAAGGTATTGTCGTGAGGGTATAACTGGGAAAGGCTACGGAGCGTTCCAACCCGGCTGCCCCATATCAAAACCCAGTAAGTGCTCCAGATCAAATTTTAAAAAGGTCTAAAAAACATAATACATAAAAATGTTCTTACGCCCTTTTTAAAATTTGATCCGGAGCACTTACTAGGTTTTCATATGGGGCAGCCGAACCGGTCTTTCCCGTGCGTAATGAAATATTCTCGTGTAGGTACGATAAGAAATGCATAAGCTTTTGAGGGATTAAATACTAGTAGATCTACTTCTCATTTAAATTTAAAGCACAAGGGAAACGGCGGTTGAAACTTTCCGAGGCCTTATCCAACTATGGGTTTGGGAAGGAGTTTGGTTTCAGAAATTCTAGACTTTTGTAACCAAGAAACCTTTGCAGACTCCCTTGAGTTTCAAAGTAAAGTTTACCTAATGTCAACTTGCAGCTTGTAAATACATATAGGTACTGTTTTTAATATCTATAGGTAGACAATATTATTGTGTTGCAAACATGGTACTACCAATCATACTACCTTTCTTGCTAATTTACAGAAGAGAGGCTGTAGTAGGTAATTTGATTGAAAAAGTCTGTAGAAATTGTCAATTTCTAATAACCTAGCTATTTTACCTGTTTATGTAAAGCGTTTTATTACTCCCAGCGAAATATAAAATTGAACAAACACAAACACCGCCGAGTGACCATTTTGTAGACCTTATATAATTGTAATAAGGTAAAGAGATGGTCTAGCTGTTAATTAGGTCTTAAATGCTATTTTAACATTGCATCCAGTTAATGCGGGATACAATGTACTGTCAGAGTAACTTTTCAATGTAAGTGTTAGCGTTTTAAAGATACTACATAGTTTAATGACACGTCGTGCAATATATGCACAAAAAATATTTACAAAAGAAGCCCGGGTACATTTCGGCTAAAAACACATCCAATATCTAAATATGGTATTGCCGAAGAGTACAACTTGTCTATGCTTTTCCGTGCACCCAGATTCCTAACTCAAATATAATATTTGTCGTTACATTAACATGCAGTTTTTCTTGGGGATACATTGTATATCGCCACACATAATATATAGGTAAGTCAATAATTAAGATTATTATGATGGCTATCCAATTCCCAAATATGTCAAATAACGGTAAAACTACACATCTAGATAAATTAGAAATTATAAAAATTCAATACACAATGTAAACTCAATTATCTCTATTACCTTATTGTATTTAGAGATAATCATTTTCTCTCTCTGAATTAGAAATTATTTTCTAAATCTAAATACCGGGCCAGCGAAAACATTTTTTTTAAATTTTGGGTTTGTTTTAAGGCGAAATGCCTAAGAAAAATAATTAGTTTTGAGGTTCCATGGTACTGCTGTAAAATAACATGACGCTAACGTAAATAATTTCTAATAGGAAACGTGCACGAACTATAGGTGGCAGCACTAAACGACAAAAGAGACACGGGCGGACAATAGAGGATACTATCACCCCTGTCAAGTCAGGCTATCAATGTCAATGACAATATCTAAGTGTCAATGTCAAATATAGTAAGTCGTAGCTACACTGACGTTAATCGTCCTTTATCGCGAAAATTAACGGCGTTTTCGTCAATGTGGCCCCAGCGGGAGAGGGTACATGATTTAGATTGGCGGCACCAGTTGGCAGCACCTTCGTCGTGCACGTTCCCTATACTTTGAATATCGGCGACCGTACCATCAAAGTAGTGTGTGCAATCAATCTATTTGGCCCGTCTATACATTACAATATCTAGATTTTACTGTATAACTTTAGATCTACTAATCTCACTTTTTCATCTGCCATACACAGAATATAATGTAGGAATTGTAGAATAACGCATAGAACTAGTATATACCGAACACACTGTTAATAGGGAATATGCATGATATTTTTTATTTACTTTAATACAAGCTCATTTCTATAAGAAACAGCAAGAAATAAATATTTATCGAATAACTATAAAAATAACCAAGATATAAGACAACAAAGATTTATCTCTATCTCTTTCTAGCAAAACAGAATATAGTATGGAGATTGTATGGCGAACGTGTACTATGACGTCATAGTCCATATCGGATCTCTCTGTCTAATCGCTGTCTGATTAATGCATTAAAATGTTTATATCTTCCGTATTTCTCGGTCGATTTTAATTTTATTTTGACTTTATGTCATCTTATTTAGTATAATGAGTTCTAAATCCAAATAATTATACATACTTATTAAATTACACTATAGTAAGGTTAATAAAAGGATAGAAAATAAACTATAAATAATGCACGGGCTCCAGGTCGGTGCCACGAGGGAGGGTGCCCAGGAGGCTGGCAGGCTTATTTAGGGTATTTTCATATTTTGTTAAGAAATGTGTTAAAAAAAAACATGCATATTCCCTATTGTACCTACAATTGTAAACGGATGTGAACTTTACTGCAGCGTGTTAAAGTCTAGTTTGTATTGTAGTAGTGTTTACGCCGGCTTAGGCTGTGGTCATACCGATCGCGGCTAGCTTAGCGGTAAGAGCTTCGTTCAGTGCGAAGACGACAAACACATACAATACATACAAAATTCTTTATTGTACAACAAAACAAAGGATCATAAGAACTTAAATCTAAAACAGCACATTAAATGGTAAACAGCAGGCGATCTTATCGCTAATAAGCGATCTCTTCCAGACAGCCTTAGGGTAGAGTTGGCGCAAAATAAAAGCATTAAAACATACTAAACTTTTGATTTTGATTTTGCCGCCGCTTACTGCTTGCCACGAAACGAAGCCAGCCGCCAAATGAGCCAATGTTGGAGTGGCTTTAGTTTTATAAGAGCCAGAGTATACCTACAATCGAATATCTCCGTCTGAAGTTCGTATCCTGCCGTCCTGCTCACTCAAATAACAAGAGAGCGAGAGAGACGTCACGATAACTTCGAACGAAGACATTTGGAATATAGGCCCAATGAGCAATAGGCATGAGTTTTACCTTCACTGACGTTTATGGAATCTATGCGATTACTCAAACAGAAAAGAATTGAGCATATACCTCAAAGAAATCTCAATACACTATACCAATACTGGCTTCCGTTTCCTTTTCCTCTTGTGGTGCTTGTGTTGTTTCGCGCCATTACCTCCATTCCGTGTCTGGCCGCCATGTTGGCCGCCATTTTGGGCGCGTCGCTCGCTCTCTGCTATAAGGGCTTGGACGGTGGGGGCATTGTCGTCGGCTGGTGGTAAGGGTGGCGAGCTAGGAGGTCGCCCTAGAACAGCCCAAATGTTAGCCTATACATTCATTATACTCTGTGTGCAAGGGAGCCTATAGGTAGGTAAAACGGGGCCGATTTCACCATATTATCTTGGCTTATGTTTTATATCAAAAATAGTTTTTTCATACTTTTCATCTCAGTGGTCAGTTGCGAGGACTCTCGAGTTTACGAATTGTTTATGTAGTACGCTACAAATCCATGAAATGTTTCTGTCACTAAAAAGCCAAAAAAGCTGACTTCACTAGAAGGCGTTAGAATACTATGAATCGTCATGATCATAGGTGGTCATCGCAAATGATCATCAACATGAAAAACAGATATTAAGAGTAATAAATTCCTGTACCAGAAGCAAACACAATAACCGTCACTAATTTCTCTATTTCTTTTTCATGGTGTTTAGAATTTTTGAGATAACGAATAACAGCATTAAACTAGTCAGTCCATCGGACCGATAATCGTCTATACATGCCTTCTTACTCGCTGTTTTCCATAAAAGAACATTAGAAAATGAGAAATGATGATAATAAGGGGACGATGACATGAGCCAGGAATCAGGATTGAGCGGAGTAGGTACATTTGTATTCGGATGAAAAATATCATTAGATCAACAACATCAGTCATGTCTACATGATCACATGGTGACCGCTAGCGAAACATCAGTAAACCATGCATTAGGAGTTCTACTTACCAACCTTCTGGGTCAACGAAGTGCTAAAATTTTAGATTACAAGGAATTTACACCAAATTGGTGCATGAGTATCTTAAACAGCTATTGCTACAGGCGCCGCGCTGATTTATTTCGGCATTGAGTAGGGCGTTAGTTAGGTTAGACAAAATTTTTAAGGTTAGAAATGCTCGGACACGGAGGTATTAAACATTGAATGGTGTTATCGACCCCGGTTGCTAACTAGAGTAAATACTTACAACTTGTGGTTGGTTTTGGGCTTGTTTTATGTTCCTCTCTTGTATCATCAGCTGATGTGCCGCCCTACAGAGAAAAGAACCATATTAGCGGTCATTTACAGGGGTTTTTACCAGTATTTTCGTGGTAAAATCCTCACCATTGCTCACTAATTTTCTACACTCGCGATAGTGCTACAAAAATAGGACAGGAAAAAGAACAAGATCGACAAGACGGAGAGAGAAAGAGAAAAGACTACTTAGTCACTACTCTTAACTCACCACCAATGAAGTAAAGCGTGAAAATAACTTTTGGCTTCTGCTAAAAATAATTATTTACTTTTGAAATGCGGTATTTATTGTTTAAAAACTGCAGACGGAATATAGCTACGGCGACAGTGTATATTTTATAAAGGCTGGGAGCAATGAAGTACATAAAACACGTAGTGACATCGATAATGACTGTGTGCATAAAGATGAGAATGACTCGAACACGGCCGATCCAACAAACAAGTGTTAACCCTGCTGATTGTACCTGTCCATCTGCTCTTGCGTCATCTCGAGCGCCTCCTGCATCTCCCGCGACGTGTTCCGCACAAACTCAGCGTCGCAGTACGCCGCCAGACCTTGCTCGGCTAACACCTGAGCAAAACAAGGAATTGGCACAGAATAAGTAATAGTATTCCGTAAAGTATTCTAACTTTCTGAGCAACAGAGTGGTGAAAGCCTGGAACAAACTACCAGAAGATCTAGTTTCGGCATCCAATATCAACCAATTTAAGAACAGATTAGACAATTATACTCGTAATTCCACTCAAGCACGTCAATAAGTTATTAGCTCACTGGATACAGGCATTATCAGCTGTACCTACCTGGTTGTACCAACTGCCTGCCTGATTAAATAACATAATATAATAATTATAGTATTCTCTCTGATAACACTCGGAACGCATCGGATCTGACCGGCTTTCTCTATCGCATATCATAATGCATGCTCTTTCTGGTCACTGGCTAAGCCCCTCCGCGGGGGTAAAATTTGGTTCTAGTAGCCGCATAGCGAAAGCGCGGTGAGAGCTACTCCTGGGATTAGCTCCAAGGCTCAAGAATTCTGCAAGAACCAGGATGCTCAAAAGTTGCTCCTCTGATTGAAGGCGTACCCGAATTTTGTCCCAGGGCAAATCAGAAACATAAACTTACACTTATATTGCACACAACAAACTACACAAAATCCAGGAAACTACACAAAGTTCAGCAGAGCTGTTCCTCCAAGCTGGCCCGTGTATCTATATAATAGTTGTAGAACCATTTTGGGACCATTCTAGAACTCTTTTGACTTCGTCGAGTTACCGTGTATTCGGAACTCATAAGGTGCTTGAGGAATTAAAGGGTATTCTGTTGTTCGAAGTCTTCATAAGACCTTCCCTGAGAGTTGGTAGAATGATCCCATTAGACGTCTTTGCAAGATAAGTGAATTGAATTGAAAAGTTGCAGCACAACACAAAGCCAACCCCAAGTAAATGGGACAAGGCGACCAGTGGTTCCGAACCTGGGGGTAATTACCCCTCCAGGGGTAAAACGAAGTTTTCTCAGGGGTAATACGTATGAATGTTAAGCCGTTTTACTTTGAGCAGTTTCTTATAAGCTTATAATACCTATTTTTTTGGATGGGTAATAATACAAATCTCCATGAGAATGTGGGTGATATGATAATAAACCACTAGTCCAGACTCTAGAAGGAAGAATAAGAGAAAAGAATTGAAAAGTTCAGACACGTACCCTAGTAACAAGGCTCTCTGCCGAGCCTACCACCGGAACTGAGGAGTTGATCCCCCGCGGACTCCCCGGGAGTGACACCACGCCGCGGCCGGAGCTATCGCCTCCTGGAATACGGACTCCAATGACTATACCGGCCTATAGTAGTATTCATCGCACGATAAATGATAAAGCATCTGCCACTCTCGTATTTCATCCGTGCAAATACTAATTACTATGTATATTATACTAGCTGTCCCTGCGAAATACGTTCCGCCTCAGAAATTTTATTAGATGCTTTAATAGTTATTATGTTATTCGGGGCAGAGACAAACCCAAAAAATCAAATATCATAAAAATCCGTCCACCTTCTCGAGTTACAAATGGTGTAACTAACCCGTCTTTGTTTCATGTATATAGATTAGGTATTGATAGCAATGAGGGTTTCTTATCACACATTTAAGAGCTGGGCTCTTCGGCAGAGCAAATGAATTTCTATCGTGAGCTCGTATCAGGAGGTCAAGAAGAATCTTACTCGTAACTCCCTGATAGGACATGACGTTTACTTTTTCCATCGCTTGATTCATGTAATTCTACCAGCTGATATGTGATTGGTGGTGGTGGCAGTGGCGGACTAAGCCTATCAGAGGCCCGGGGCGACAAAGCAAAATGAGGCCCCCCAGCTTTAAAAAAAATGTAGTTTTACAAGCTTCTTATTCGGTTCACATTTCGTTAAAATCTGGCAAGTGAAACTTAAATTCGACTTAAATTAAATACGAATCGATCGAAAAAAAATTGCTAAAATAAATCAAAGATAGTTTTACAAGTTACTTTACAATTTGAAAAAAGGTTTATCCGTTCGCGAAAATATCAAAACACACTAATAAACTATTAAATATCAATGTAGAAAAAAACCGGTCAAGTGCGAGTCGAACTCGCGCACCGAGGGTTCCGTACAAACTCATAAGTACATACATGAATAGTTCAAGAAAAACTATATGGCGATTAGTTTAGTAGGAGCAAATAAGTATGTGTTAAGATTTTTGCAAACTCAAAAACGGTGAAAGTTAGGAAAACCGTTTTATTTTTCCTGCAATATATAGGACGACATTAATAATGTTGTTCAATTTTGTACTAGTATGTTTTATTGTCAATAAATAGATATTAACGGAGTGAAAAAAAAATATGATGTATAAATTTTAACGATTTTTGCCATAAATCAAAAACTACTTATTTAAAAAAAATTACATAAATTGTGTTCTAATCTACAAATTAAGCCCTTTCATTTGATACCCCACTCGATATAATAGCCCTACTTTCAATTTTCAAAGTCTTATTACGGACGCTTTTAGAAAAAAAATTACAAGATTTTTTTACTTCCCATAAGCTCGGGTTAGCATTCCAAAGGCCATTGGTCGTTTTTGACCCGCTTTCCGAAATTTCGCGTACAGAGGACCAAATTAGTTTTAAAATAGAGAATTTAATCTCACTTTTCTAAATATGTAACTTTTTTTTATGTATCAACCGGCAGAAAAGAGTTATTCAACAGTATGTGTACGATGGTCGCCTAGGGACACATCTCAAAAAAAAATTTTTTTTGAGATTTTTGTTGATTACTGTCACGTATTAAGTAGGTACGTGACAGTAATCAACAATAATCTCAACACAATTTTTTTTGAGACGGCCACATATAAAAAAAAATTGCAATCACTAGGCGAGTTCTGACTTAATTCATTGCAAAAATGCTATAATGATAAGAAATTATTTTTATTTTTTTCTCAATTTTCCCATGGTTTACAAGAATGCGACTCATACCACTGAGTAGTAGATACATTTACCTACATACCTAGCCCTATTTCGTTTGTGTACGCCGTGGGTCATATGTCCGAACAAAATGCCCAATGACCTTTCAAGTCGATAGCATCAGTAGATCCTGAGATATCTTGCCGTGACAGACAGACAGACAGAGTCGCACCATAAGGGTTCCTTTTTTACCATTTTGGTACGGAACCCTAAAAACAGGTTTAGACTAGTTCAGTTTGTGGACAAGCGCAGGAGGGCGCGCGCTGTGCTTATCCGTACACAGGAATTGCCTCAGCGTATTGGCCGCGTTCAGCAAAGTTAAAAGAACATTAGTATCGCGTAAAAATTCTAGATGGCTGTAGTGTTTTGATCTTGATGAAATTATGTAGGTACTTACTAATAAGCACACTTTTAAAGTCTTGTTTAGGATTTGATCAGGAGAACGCGGAGGCATTTGGGGCCCCCCAAAGACCGGGGGCCCGGGGCGGGCCGCCCCTTCCGCCCCCCTGTTAGTCCGCCACTGGGTGGTGGTACCTGTTTGCAAAGACTCTTCGCCACCGTGTTGGCTGCTGGTGTAATTACTATTTCGAGAACCCTTCGTTCATGGATTCGCACCGACGATTTGTCGGATGTGACAGGCGTATTATCATTCATTGTTTTTGCCTATAAAAGGCTTTCCTAGACACCATGGATGCCCATGATACTTATGGTAAAATGATGAAAGAATCGGACTACAATTATGTTGAAAATAAAAATCATTGTTGACAAACTAATTTCTGTTAATAAGAAACTAAGAAGGCTATAAAGATGATGGTCGCTCATTCATTCGTTCTTTCGCAATATCATCGCTTTTGCATACTTCATGCTTCTTTATAATTCTCTAATATTATTTTATTTTGTTTATATAAGCTCAATCTTAATGATACGTACTTTAGCTTTTCTAAAATTATTATTATATGTAAGATATTTATCTATATTGAAGTCTCTCTATTTAATATAATCTAAAGCTTAATTCAACTATTTATTTAACAAACTGCAACTAAGGCCGTTTTCACATCTCACTGGTCGACGACATTCACTGCCCCGTTCTTTTCTCTTCTTTTCTCGATATAGAGTGAAAGAGACGGGAGATATCATCGAGGACAAATCGGTGTTGTTATCGGTAGCTGTGAAAACGCTCTAAATCGGGAGCCCTCGTGGAATTTTACGATTTGTTTCATTTAGAAGCTTTCGTGCTCAAATAAAGAACAGGGTGTAGAAGGATGTTTCATACATCAACAGGATTCACAAAATATTGATCAAAATGAATGACGATCAACGGCGATTGATAAAGATTTTCCATAAAATTTGCTAATAAACAGAGACAGCCAGATTAAAGAGAGACTACTTATTAAAATCCTTCTCTTATTATGAAATAAAAACTACACTGCGATCACTACAGCAGTAAAAAAAACATTGTAATTTACAGTACTTTTTTAAAGTTTGAGTCCAATCGTTATTTCTTTTTTCTTCAATATTTTACTGAATAATATCTAAATATCAAAACATCAACGTTTACACCCGTTATGACTAAAAATTAAGTTATAATTCTTCTATAAGCCGCTAAACCTCATCTACCTACTCTAAGATGCACTATTAGCTCTCCAAACGATGACTTATGACATGCTGTTTTACACAAATGGTTATCCTCGTAATTATTTAGATATGTGTTATATTTTAGCTGTATGGTTATGATCAAAATGTTAGCATTAGCGGTTAATGTGTAAAAATAATGTGCAAAATAAAGTGTTAGTGTAAGTTGTACAATCGATGCAATAACGTGGTTTGATTTGCCAAGCTCAGTGTGATTGTGTTCATGTATACCGCATCCCTTTAACTCCTTCGTGACTCTGAAAGCCTTGGAATTTTATTAGTGTTGATGCATTAAGGCTATTGTTTTTCTACAATTTTCGGAAGCTTCCTTCTAAAAGACCATCACAATTATTGACTACAGATATACTAAGTCTAGTATTGTCGGTGAGGATTAAAACCATTTTGACGAATATAGAAAGTACAGTGCTATTGTCGGAAAAATACTGGACCTATAGGAATCTATGCCATAGTGACAATAGAATGTATCTAATATACGGAAAAGGAAGTAAGAAAGACTAAATCAGTAGAAGATTCTTTTGAACAAATAGACTGAGTAATAAGGCAATAGAGAGAGGTGAAAATGAAGGAGAATAGACGCAGAAAGAATAATGTCAATTCTTAAACAGCAAGAAACATTGACTTATTATAGAAGTATATAGTCAATAAAAAGAAAGAAGTGGAGTTTATCACAAGGCTTAAAGACTAAGAGAGGGAAAATTACTCATAGTGTTTTCACAACAAGAACCACATTGTTTAGCTTTCTCTAGTAGCATGTTTGGTTCTAAAGTGTCCATTGGACAATTCTGAAATCTTTTTATGGCAATTTTAGAACCGAAAATGCTACAAGGTTTTTTAGTCAGAGAAGGAGGCTTCCAGAAACGGTGCGGACCTGGCGAGTGCGGTCGAGCTAAAAGCTGGGCGGGAGGCGCATGCGTGGCCGCCGCCCCTGACGAGGCACTGCGCACCATCCGACCTGTCACCACCGGCTTGATCGCGCGCAGGCTCCGCCGCTCTCCGCCGCGGCACGCGGCCTTCGCGTGAGAGAACGCGAAGGGAAGCTTCGCGGCGGCATTGTAGCCGTACAACGTCGTCATTGTCTTCGACTCCGTCGTTGGCGTGCAGTCACTAGCCAGCAGCGGCGATATCTTCGGCTGAATCGTCGCTTCGAACGCGTTCGGCGAAGGAGTCTTATCCTCTGGCGACGCTTTTCTAGGTATCGGTAGCTTCTCTCTGGAAGACGTCGAGTCTTCTGGATGGATCTTTTGTCGAGACACTGCTGGTGACGTTCGGATAGGTGCGGCCTCGCTCGGCGTTGTTAAATAGTTGACACAACCGAATGCGAGACCTATCTGACCTAACATCTCCGGATAGTTGGATTTCTGATTGCTGTGATACGTTACCGAATTCCACAGAAGGATGCAGTGAAATAGAAGATAGTGTTAGGATTGGTGTTAGTACTAACTAAGGTTATTGAGGTGCTGTGAGCCAAACGGCTGATCTACTTTGGGGAAAACAAACTCAAAACCACACTTGACTACCTTTGTAAATAGCGTTCTTTAGATCATTTGTGGTTCTTCTGTAATGTAACAATTAATTTCCATTTAAAATTGGATAAATTGTAATATTCTATATTGTTAAACAGTTGGCGTAAAGGTGAATAGAACTCTCAATGTGCCCACTTGCCAACTTTGGTTATTAGAATTTTATTGTGAACTAGCCGAAGATATTTGATGTGTAGACGAAGTACAATACTTACTCTAGGACTTGGTATATTTTCTCTGATTCTCCGTTAAATATTAAAGGTCTTAGTGGTATTTGCTCTTTTGGTTGTCCATTTGGCCTGAAAAGTGATCCGATGTAAAGATATAGTAGCTGACATTTTTCAGAAATCGGCATTATTTAAACAGTTTTACTTACACTGTTGGTGCTAGAGGTAGAGTTCCTACTCCATACTCGCGTTGCATCATGGAACTTAGATGATTACCCACGCCTTCTGCTAAAACAGACAGTCAAATTAATGTTTTCTTTGGAATATTGTGAACGAAAATTAATACAATGAAACCGGGTTCATTCTATTGTTAGTCATTTTTATATTTACCTAATGGAGGATCTCCTGGTTTCCTGTGTCTGTGTATGTGTTTGTTGGGCCCGTGCCTCCGTATACTTGACCACACGCCCCCAAATAATGAGTGGTTTCTCTGTTTGGAGATATTAAGTCATATTAATGCTTGTTTCTCAGTTTCTAATAATTCGTAGGGCAGTACTAATTCTACATAATGTCATTTGGTCTCACTTTTTTACCTTTCACGAACGTTACATCCAAATATAAAGGTACATTTGGTTTTGATATAATTTCGGTCTTTACGAACTTCTCCCGTTGTACTATAATAGACTCTTATCTTATCTTGGTAGTCTTATCTTTTGAGTAATTATTAGAATGATAATAGTTCTAAAATAGAAGGGTGCAGATATCTAAACGAATGATTCCCTGACTTCACTATTCCTTACCCTATGCATAGGCACATCACACTCCGCAGCAATGTCGTCGAGGTTCCCTGAAATAGCTCTTTTAAGCTCTGGTCCTGCCTCGTGGAGAGTCCTCAGTCCCGCTTGCAGCGTCATCTGATGGCACGCCTCGTCATTCTGCCTTAACTCCTGTTCCTTCCGCTTTTTGAACCTTATAAGAAAGAGTACAAGGTCTAAAATCGAACGATACACTGATGGTAGATGTGCAACTAGGCTAGAAGATGGAAAAAAACTAATGTAAGCTATGCTATGTGTGAAGGAGCCATCGTAGATAAATCTATGCGAATATTAAAATGGCTATTGAATGTCTTTTACAAATTGCGTTATACTTACCAATACAATAAATTTGACAAATAAAAAGAGTGCAATATACCGATATCAAAAAAGAGCAATATTGTTTTTTATTTATGTCGTATTCTCATTAGCAGCCTAAATTATTATAATCAAAAATACTACTGTATACCTAAAAGTAAATTTGACAGCGACCACCGAGTTATAATAGACATTTTAATTATGTTTAACGGAATATCACAAAAACACAACACTTAACCATAAATTACCAAAGGAGAACAAAACGAAACGAGTACCATTAAACTTCGGGATGGGGCCAACCCAAATGACATGCCTTAAGCTTTCATGGGAGCTTTAGTCTGATGTTTATTTACGTCATCGTCTTAGGAGCATGCAGGGTGATACCCAAACTATCTGCGGGCAGTTATGTTTATTTTAAATGCTAGTTTATTATGCTATTTTTAAGTAAGATTCCCATGAAACTCGCTGAATCAGATCGCAAATTAATTAGAGATGATTAGTGAAACGCCCGGACATTTTTAACTAACTTCTTAATTCATCGAATTTAAATTTTTTCATTACACTTGCTCGTAAAGGTGGTTCGGCCATTCTCCAGAAATATGTCTCCGTCTAATTCACGCGTCTCCATACATTTAGTATACAAAACAGCAACGCGGTAATTAGGTGACCGCTGACATATTTCTGGAGAATGGCCGTGTTATAACACGCAGGCATATAGAGCAGCTAGAGTGGGAGTTATAGATTTTATAGTTCCCACGGAGGTAAATCGGTAATCGGTAAATTGGTATGAAAATCTATATAACATTATTATCTTCATTTATTATCTTGTGGCCGGCTGCAGCGTTTGTGCCATGGACAACTTACTGTGGCGTTTGATATTGTATTTGAGCTTTACACGAGATTATAGAAAAAGTAATATAGGTTACTACCTACCTATATTACTTTTTGATATATTGGATATCTATCTTTGCCTTTGATTGTACGTCGTACTACGTACAGTCAAGGGCAAAGATAGATATCCACATAAAGTTCCAAAATATGTATACCTATATAAACCTTACTGCCATAATAATAAGACCTGAATAAAAAAAAGGAAAAAAAAAATAAGACCTGTATACATATGTTTGAAACTATGTGGTGTATCCATATTGGTGCCCTTGACGGTACATAAGTTTTTCTTTCTAACAAAACTGACGTTCTGGTCGAACACCAGACGGAACGCACCGCATCCAATGATCTTTCTCTATCGCATAACGCGTGCTCTTTCTGGTCGCTGGCTAAGCCCCTCCGGAGGGGCAACATTTGGTACTAGCAGCCGCGCGGCGAAATCGCGGAGTGAGCCACTCCTGCCGAGATTCAGTTTCAATAACCATCACTCAGATTTGCTGTCGATTCAGCGCGTTATTTGGGTCATTCTTCAAGGTCATCATTCCTCATCATCGTGCCACAAATGCTCAGAAGATTACTCTTCACTAAAACGGCCTCGGTAACTGCGTAGCACTTGACAGAACAGTAACCAAAATGCCATTGTAGTGGGACGGCATTTTCTGAGTATTCGCTTAATATTTGTAGAAAGGAATCATGTTTTCGAAAAATAACTTCAATAGGAATCCAACTTTAACAGGAGCCACACTACAGGTACGTGTCGAATAATCTGTCTCTTTCTATCTCCAGTTGGATGAAAGAGATCACGAACATTCGTAACCCGTAGATGTGGTCCCAGGATTTGCGCAGATAAACACTAATTGGGAACATTCGAGTCCTAATCAACATACGTCCGTCCAACTTACGCGTGATTCCTATGAAACAAAAACGAAAGTGTCAGTGTTCGAAACAAATGAAAAACAAAGTACAACGAAAGATGAAAATGGAGTTGAAAAAATGAGCACTTAAGTAAACACGTTTTCATTACGAAATCAGGAAAATTAGTGTCGCAAGTTCCCCCTAAAATTAAGGAAGAAAACAAGTTCACAAAAAACTACATTAGATCGTGATAAAATGCGGCGAAGCCGTAAAAAAACCGCATGCCATCGCCTTTTTTTAATTTTTTACAGACGGTCAGTCAAAAACCATTTTCCCTAAAATTCCAGATCAGATAATCAACTAAAATATTCGAATCTCCATCCCAATAAAAACATCCTATACAATTTGTTGAAATTGGATTTGTATCATTGAAATCTGATGCAATAAGGACACTCCGTTTGGGTCTCAAAGTGAGAAATATACCTACATATCATGCTCCCAACATTCTACGGAGTGATAAATTCCATCAGTATCAAGATAACTACCCTTATGTGTGTTCCTACCTTCTAAAGTAATCCTGTATTAGGAAGGTGGCGTAGAATTTCCCGACGGTAATTTCGTTGGGGTCCCCTGGAGGTGGCACTACTTGGTCTAGTAGCTTTGGAGACGTTCGTTTCCAAATCTTTTTGATGACCGCTCTTAGTTCTGTGTTGCAGTCATCAATGTTACCTGAGAAATGGAAGAAGATGATGACATTTATTTACTAAGAAAGCGTCAATCATAAAACAATACCGTAAGGTACTACTGCACTGAAGGATATAAATCAGCTGTGTATAAAAAGGGTATATAATATGTACAAGTCTTGTTAGAAATATATTTCAAGCAGCAGCATCATATTATAATATAATAAGTTAAATATCAGATGTCATCACATATTTTTTCTTATACAACTAGGGTGGAAAACAAGCATAAGGCCTGCCTGATGGTAAGCTGTCACCGCAACCTATGGACGCTTGCAACACCAGGGCAGGGCATTATGTGCATGTTGCCGACCCTTTAAAAACCTATTTACTCCCCTCTTGAAGAACTCCATACTGTAGCCTTCCAGGAAAACCGCGGCAGGGAGCTCATTCCACAGTCGGATTGAGCGCGGTAGGAAATTTCTTTGGAACCGCACGGTACGCGACCATTTTGGTTACAATGTGTGTGAAAGAATACCCTGCCGATGGCGAGCGGTGCGGTGGTTGAAGGTGGCCGTAGGCATCATGTCGAACAATTCCTCAGAACACAGCCCATTATGCAAGCGGTAGAACACATATAAGGAGGCGAAGTCTCTCCTTCAACTTAAGGGTTCAATACCGCTTGTGAGTATGGGATCGTCGATTATTAGCATAGCGCGTCTTTGAACCGAATCAAGAGGGCCAAGCTGGCATGCAGCTGCCCCAGCCCAGAGATGACAGCAGTACTCCATATTGGAGTTGTATATACATAATACATATACACAACCAAATGGTTTAAAGATGTAACAATTACATCAAACCACTAGAGCGAACTGAGTAAAAAAGGAACTGAAAAGATATGAAGGTAGGGTACATGATATTGTGTTCGGTAAGGTAGTTACCCTCAGTTTTGATTTTAAGCGAGGTCCTGACGACGGCGAAGAGCGTGGCGTTGAAGAGAACGGTCCCGTCTGAGTTGAGAGGCATATTCATGGAGACGAGCCGCTTGCAGGCTACGCGGTGGGGACACAGCTTACCGAACCCTGGAATTAGCAAACAGTTTGGGTCGGTTACAGTGAGCCGCTGCAAATAGATAGATATTATAAAACCGGCGATATTTGCGGCGTTTGCAGTCGAGATTCTTGGACCGTGGAACCCTCATCAACCATCGAAATATAATGCATGGAACGATGACGTCGAACAAAAATGACGTTGAAATTTGCCCCATAACGCCCACTTTTTAAAATCAGTACGTCTTATGTATCAGTGGGGCTGATAACCAAATTAATGTTTACTATGTTTGAGTCTAAAGTCATCAATGGTTGCATATCGTTTAAAAGACAATAAATTGTGATTTGATGATATAGTTTTTTCTTCAAGACTACTACTAGTGCCGCCCCTTTAATTGGTACGTATTTCGTGGGACCGATTTTGAGCGTCATTTACGCTTCCATACTTGTTATATTTCGATGTCATCAACTGGTCAGGACGCTAATAAAAAAGCCTGTTAAGGGCTATCTAGGCGATATCATCTATGTATTTCTGAATCTTTAAAAGAAGACTTTTAAAAGAAGGGCGGTTTTAAATTTAACTGTATATGTTTTACGTTTGTTACGCGATTACTCCGTCAATTATGAATTGATTTAGATTATTCATTTTTTTGTTTGAAACCTCCCAAGTGGTTCCACTGCCCATCTTAGGATCTTGGGTCAGTAGAACGTTGATAAATCATGTTACGAAAGTGACAATACTTACCTAAAGGAGGACTAATTTTCCTTAATAAAGTAACTACATCTAAATGTTTAATGCGACCCTTAGCATCTGGATCGTATTCACTCCATAATCTGAAAGTAGTAAATTTATGAAAGTATCTGAAGATTATAGTTTAGCTCATAATGGAAATGATGAAAGCAAAATAAATATTACTTACCTTATAAATTCATCTAAGTGGTGTGGTCCCAGAATTGACCAGTCTCTAGTTAAATAGTCAAAGTTGTCCATAATGACAGCTACGAATAAATTAATAATCTGGAAGAAATAGGTACAACAGTCAATTTAGGTATATTTTTTCCGGGTAACTTCAATTTGGCATATATTTTATTTGTCCGAGTTAGTCAGAATTTAATCTCGCATATTTTTTCTATATTACACATGAAGTCACTTAGCGTACGTTAGGTCTGGTTAGGTTTCTTTTATAATTATTCTGAAAAGTCATCGGTATTTGTAGAATAACAATTATGCCTAAATTATAGCTTTCTTCCAAATAGAACATTCGGACAAATAAACAAATGCCAAAATAAAGGGAACCATTTTTTCCAAAGAGGTTATGCTAAATGCAATTTAGTTTTTTGTGCATGTGATGGCTATTTTACTGAGAGATCACATTAGCTTATTTTTAATGACGTGTTAAAACGCTTTGATAGTAACCTAAGAACTTAACAAGAAAACATACTTGTGACGTCACTGCACAACATGGTCGAATCAAAACCTCATTTTAAAATGACAAATCATTTTAACATTTTCGAGCAGCTTACATACATTTGATGGTTAGCGTTAACTGATTTATTATAGTTACTGGATGGTACCTTATTGACAGACAACACTCAAGCTGTGATTATAGAATTGGAAAATTAGGCCAAGTTGGAACTTACCAAGAAAGAACATAACACGTAGAAAGAGATGAAATAAGGAAAGGCGAGTACGGAACCGCAGGAGTTGAGGTTTTCTCCTGGATCATCTTCGTCGTAGTTAATGTCACAATGCACTTCAGGCTCTGGAGATACACCCATCATGATATCTTGCCACGCTTCTCCTGAAATACAAGCAAGGCATGCGTGGTTTCTCTATCTGATTCAGTGTATCTTTGAAATGTTACTAAGGTTGTTCTGTTACGCTGGTAGATTTAAACTTGTAAAAATGTCCCTGTCTGGTATTTTTGCAGAATGTATGATTTGTATTTGTTCAGGGTTCGAATGAAGCTCTTATGTACAATCTATCAACTGAGAAAAGTCTCAATGATGTTTGGTAAAGTATTTGCCATCGTGACTAAACTGATAACGGAATTACTCACAGTAATATTTGTCCGTGATATTTTAACCTTGAATAACTTAATCTTCAGATTGTTTCAGACACATACCTGTCGCCGAACGAAACAATACGAGAATGGCTTGAGGGAAAGTCTGGAAGTGGTTGTTCCTCGTGATTGGTGTATCATCATCTATAGCTATTTTTCCAAACACCTGAAATAATACAATAATGGCAAATAGTCCATCCATTTCTGTTATATCTACTAACTTCGCAGAAGTCATAGTCGAGCATTATAAAAGAGAACGACAGACTTCAACGAAATTCGATGGAAGTGATGATGATGAGTCTCACCTGCATCCCCACTACAGCGTAGATGAAGAACAACATTAAAATCAGTAGAGCAACATAAGGCAGGGCTTGGAAGGACTTGATAAAAGTCCACAGTAAAGTTCTGATGCCCTCCCCTCTTGAAAGCAACTTGACTAATCTCATCACTCGAAACAGACGGAAGAAGTTGATTGACGGTATTGAGGTTTCCTGGAATATTTAGTAAAGATATTTAATTTTGAATCATATGCTTTTGCGAATTCATTTCCTGTATAAGATTCACTTTGATGGATTTTGTTAAGTATAACTATAGAATAATTTGTTCCTTTCAAAAAACGTAAATCGATAGGGTTTTCTATAATAGTAATGTGTGACAGTGTTCCATTTGTACATTGGATGAGATCGGCTGAGTGCTCAGTGCCAGATGCAGTTTATAAGACAATTACATTGGTTGTTGCAGGTTTGATCATTACTGTCCCATCAGCTAATGCTATATGCACTTGTCTATTTACATCTAAAGCTATATCAATATCTTTATTTACAGGTTCATCCTTTATATTCGGGATCTTATTTGTGTACTGTGTTTGTACAGCTAGGGTTGTGTTGAGGCGTGCAACTTACCTTAATGTGGGTTTTTGTTAAACCGCTTCCCTGAAATCAACATGTTCTCTAGATTCGTAATAATATGGACTAAATAATTTATCTACATCATGCGGGTTATCACGAGTATGAAATGATAATTTATCTTTAAAAGTTACCTTCACAGCGAAAAGGATGCAAATACTTTCTGATAAAGGAAATATTACATCATCTAATCTAGAAGAATCTAGTACATTATCTTCAACAACAACTCGTAAATATTTTACTGAAAATGTAAATGTTTTACTGGCTATGTAAATACTTATTGAAGCATTTTCGAAATAAGTTTATTAACTACAGACTATAATAATTACCAGTTTTATAATGGGCTACAATTACAATATTTACTTCTTTAACGACAAATTTGTCCATGCTCGGGACAGTAACTGTACTATTTTCATTGAAAGAGCCACAAAGTTATTAATTATCAACGTATATATTCATAACTTGGTTAAATTTGTTAGTCATTTCATTAAAGTTATTGATTTCATATTCTTAATAATTTGCCATATTGTATGCGATGTTCCGATCTTTGATGACTTTATCTTTGTTCTTAATAAAATTAGCTTTTTCAATACAAAATAGTACAATCATTGTGAAAGTGACAACTATATGTTAAGTATGTGCCGCGGTGTTACCTGGTTCTTGAGCTCGTTTACTTGCGATACCACTATGTCTATTATACTTCCTAGCACGATGATAAAATCAAATGTGTTCCACGCGTCCCCAAAATAATTCTGCAAATATAAAATCATAAATACACGAGATATAAGAGTACACAACAAAAAAATGCAAATAAGGTAGATTGTCTAAAATCCGCGAAAGGGAAAAAATTGTTAACGGTTAATTGATGAATTAGGATTATTTGGATTCATTTCAGGAAATATTTGATATACGCACGCACCTTAAACCTAAACGCGGCGAGTTTGAATATGAACTCCAGAGCAAAAACGGCGGTGAATATCATATTGAGCATGTCCAACGCTTTGCTGTACTCGGTGGGCTGGTTGTGATACTTCATCGCCAGCGTGATGGTGTTGATCATGATCAGGACGAAGATGGCGTATTCGAATGGCTGCGAGGTGACGAACCACCACACTTTGTACTGGATGCGATGCTTTGGGATGTACCTGAAATATAATGAAGAAAAAATGATGTAGATAATCAAGAAGAAGAAAAGAGACATCCGATTGGACTGGATTGTGTGAACAGTTAACCTCGAGTAGTCACTTACTCAATTATAACAACAAATGTTAGATTTTTTAATATTTTAAAAACACTAGAAAGCTAATCTAGCAGATGGATAAAACCAGTTAATGCGAGAATTGCGAGATACCGTCTCAGAGATGTTTCTGGAAGATCATCATGCTGTGTCTCACTGCTGATACAAAAAACTATTAAATTGATGTTTTGGGTTGAGAGATTGATTTTTTTTACCACCAAGACAGTCTCAAACGCAACCACAAGTTTTTAATTTCCAATTATCATCGATTATTTTATCGGTACATTCCTCGAATTCAATTTAAAAGCTAAATTTTATATACTCTTAAGACAACATTTCAGCAATGCTACCTTCTTATAGGTTTGGCTTTCAGCGCGAACTCTATGCAGTTCCTCTGATTCTTATCTAGCTCACAGTTCTTGTATTCTTGCTCTCCCTCGTTCTGGAATGTGACTATGACGAAACCGACGAATATATTTACCTGAAAAATTGTGGGTTTGAGTAAAAAAGTTAGGGAATATCCAGATGTAGGTCGGAAGATGTTGGTGATAATGAAATCAATTTAAAGGGTCTTGGTGAAGTCATTCAAGTAGGTGAAGTCGAATTGAAAGTATAAGTAAATGCAGATACTGCAGATGTTAACACTAATAATAGTAAAGTTGTAACAGATAGCTCATATATTGTTTGGGATTGATATAAACTCACGTAACATTAGAATTATCTTTATATTTTAGTTTAGAGATTTCATGGATACTATTTTCACAATCTATAAAGATTGCTATGTTGAGCGTACGTACCATAAAGAAGGCAATTATAATTATATAAATAATATAGTAGGCTGCAACAATTGGACGGAAGTTAGTAATGGGACCACGATCCTCCGAGTTCGAGTCTATGGACACATACAACAACCTGAAAGAGAATACAAATACAATAACAATAAGTGATCATGATGAAACCTCTACAGATACTGCGCTGAGAGATGAGCACTACTAAAATTATACCGATGCCCAAACCAAAAACACAAGTTTGTATTGAAACGCATACTGAATATTGTTTTATTACAATACTATGGAATATTAAGAGATTAAATGCCTCAGGCGGGACTCGAAACCGCATCTCTATGGGTCTGTAAGCCAAAACGGGTGATTTTCTAGTTAGCTCCTCGCTCGAGTTATGGAATTTTTCAATTTGTCGCTCCATCATAGATACCAGTGGCGTGGCATTCATAAAACCCGATTCCCACCGGCTTGCCCATTTTAAAGCCTACCTACCTACAACTCCTGAAGAAAAAGTAATCCAAATCTGCTCCGGCTTTACTAAGAACATATTTGACGCCACACCACTGATAGGTACTAGGGTAATTCCATGACATTTTTTTTTATTGATGACTAGTGTCCGACCGAAGATTCGGTTTCGGTTTCGGCCAGTTTCGGCCAAAAATCATGTTTCGGCCAGAGTTTCGGTTTCGGCCAAAAAGCAGCCGAACCTTTCGGCCGGGCCGAAACTTACAACATCGTACTTTCGGGTCGCGTTCGGGTAACGTAGGGTGCGCTCGGCACGGCTGACAATATGGCGTCGCTCGCCTAACTCCGCCGGCCACTGAATCAGTGCTCTTTGCTCGTGTAGTGACAGTGACGCTTGTGTTTGTTCCCCGAATAATCATCCTCCTGCCCTTATCCCATTTAATTGGGGTCGCCCCAGCATGTTTTTTTCCTTCCGAACCTCTCTATCACCCGTCATCTCATCACTCACTTCCTTTCTATTCATATCGTCTCTCAGGCAGTCCATCCACATTCATACTTTACCCTTCTAGTCACGTGGTTATCATCCCTCCGCGTAACATGTCCATACCACCGTAGTCGATTTGACATTATAGCATTTCTTTTAATTTAATATAGACATGTATGATATTATGATTATCATATTTTAATAATAAACTTTTTTTTATATATCATTTACTATTACCAATTCGCTGTCTCAGTATTACAGTTAATGTAACATTTAAAAATTTTCACTTTTTAGGGAAGTTAAATTTTAACCCAGTGTCACTATAGAGCAATGTTGAAATTTCATTCGATAAAATTTGAACGTAATATTAGGCCGGCGAGATGTTTCATTAATCTAGTATTCGGAAAGAACGGCCCACTGACATTTTTATTCAACGTTTTAATCACGTTTATAAAAGGTTCGGTTTCGGTTTCGGCCGAAACTAAAATCAAACCGAACCTTCGGTTTCGGTTTCGGCAAAAAAACATGTTTCGGTCGGACACTATTGATGACGCAAATTAGGGTGATGGCCAGGAACCAATCATGGCCATTTTTTCCCCGAAAAAACCCACATTTTAAGTAACAGGCACTAAATTTTTAAACTATCAACTCTATGTTCAGATAGCTGATGGTCATAACTGGGAAAGTCCATGAATAGTTGGTTATAAACCATGAAATGTTTGCTGTCCATTACTGGGTACTACTGTGCTTAACGTGTCCATGATTAGTGCCGTCACCGTGTCAATATATCCAGGGATTTAGGTAATACTTATCTTGGGTAAAATTAACATTTTAATTTGCATCATAAACAAATGAACGTTACAATTTTCATAGAGTTCCGACTGCGTCTTTTTATAGGATCATGCCATTTTAATAAGTCTAGATAAAGACACAAATCAACCCAATCTATAAAATTAAGTTTAATTTTATTCGAGTTTGTACGTATTGTAAAGGAAATGAATAAATCTTCAACAAAGAATGGGTTCTGTATGGTTAACTCACCCCGGCCACCCCTCGAACGTGGACACGGTGAACAGAGTGAGCATCCCCTTCATCACGTTGTCAAAGTGAAAGTCGTTCCTTTTCCATTCTCTATCTCTTACTATGTAATTACGATTTTCGAACACAAGGTACGTCCCTCTGAAATTTCAACAAATAATTGTAGATTTATTTTCATCTATATCTTGTCCCTTACTTTTAGCATTCTTTATTATTGCTGTTTTGATTTCATCTTGTATTATTGTTGAACAATTTTAACGAGGACTAGTTTGTATTTATTTGAATAAAACTGTAGGCTTATGATGCTACGCTTTGTCGCGCAATAAATAAATGATAAAGCATTTGTCACGATAACGTGACACACACATGTGTCACGTCACACTGACATACTTGTCAGAAGACAAGTATGTAGTGGTATGTAGTGGCGGATGCTTTATCATTCATTTATCGCGCGACAAAGCGTAGCATCATAAGCCTACTGCATTGCATTAAATAAGTAGTGGTCATTAAAAACTGTCTCTTATGATAATTGAACGCGTAAAGTAAAAAGCTTGCCGGTCTTGAGTTGACCTATGTTTCTGATATTGTCGTTAATAGACAAGTGTGGTTTTATATGTGTTGTGATTATTTTGTCAATTTATTGTGTCAAGTTATTAAATAAAACTAAAATTGCAAATGAAAAATTGTTACTTACTGACACTCTGCTTTTGTCATTTTTGAAATATCATTACATCTAAAAAACTTTCCCTGAAACAAGTAGACTCTGTGATTAATAATAAGTATTTAAGTAGCAAGCGAAATGAATAGTAAGTACCATGCCTTGCAACTACAAAACAATAAGTAAAATTTTAAATTATAAAATGACTTCAATCTACTTAAGTATAATGATTTCTGTGATAATGTAGGTATTTCTACAGAACTCATTTCTCATGATGGAAACACTATACAAAAGCATCATATAGCTATAGAATATATATTTGTTATGCTTTAATAGACGTTTGACGATAAATTCATTTGACGTAAGGTATAATGAAATTCAAATGACAAATACGAAGTTTAGACTAAATAATACATACAGATGTTACTGAAATTTGAAAGAACTCTCAGTCTCAAGAAATTCATTACTGAAGCATTATTGGTAGCAGCTTGATAGTCAAACGGAGATCTCTCTAGCACAATCTGGCCTAGTTAAAAACTGTACACGTTAAAATCCGGGCATGCGTGATCTGGCATATTTTTGTAATTTTATTTAACTGCTAATTTTATTCTAAGTAGTATGATTTTATTTTTTAGTGTCTTTACGTAATAGGTGATATTCATACCTGTGTTTACTAGTTTCCTGAAATCTATTGTACATTTACACAAGTAGACAATCTACTAGGTAATTATCACAGAACTACCAGAACTTGCTAACGTCACGACCATGCTATTTTATACACCTATTAAATACATGCCACTAAAATATTAATGTGTTTATTGGTTAAAATACAAGAATTTCTAAAAGATCTTGACATTATATTATTATTATTTATTCTAAAATATAATGTTTGACTATTGAATACGCTGCAAATACGAGGAAAACTCAAGTCTTCCTAGAAATTCTCTGTACATAACACCGATGGCTCACCTTAAACAACTGTACACCGACGACAGCAAACATAAATTGTAACAAATACGTAACTAGCATTATATTGCCTATAGTCTTAATAGCTACTATCACACATTTCACCACATACTACATGGGTTAGCGGGGCCATACGTTACCGACGGGACAGTCCGACCAGCCGGCGGCAGCGGAACATAGGGGACAAGCAAATCAAGTTTAATCACAAGGACAATGGGGGCGACTTTGTTAACTGGGCTGTTATCCTCGGGGGAAGATTTGTAAACGCCAAGGTAGGGGGAACGGTTATCTCTAACATATATGGGCTTTATTAGTGAACTAACGTCTCTACACCTTTGGGTTCGTTCGTTATTTTCATGCTCGACTCTAATTTTGACGACATTCATCTAAACGCCATTTCGCTACTGCTAACATTTTTACATGCCAATGATATTGTAGACTTTTTTGTATTACTCATTATTTTGGTAATCCCTAATAGAAAAGAAAGTGCTAAATGTGATGGATTCCCTTGAAACAAGTCATAAAGGAAGAGAAGATAAGATTAAAGTCGATGGGTATGAAGCAGAAGACGACATTGATTTATATTAAATGGTTAAGCTTTCCAATATCGACCACATGGAAGCTTTAACAGCGGCAGCAAAATAAATAGCGCAAGAGGTAGAAGCTGAACAAAAAAGCCACGGAGTTTAATAGACGAAGAAGTCATGAGAAATGAGTGAAGGGGTGTGGTAGCAAATTGTGTTACAGCTCAAGAATAAATAAAATCATCCTTCTCAGTAAGTTATTGTGACAAAGATGATGTTAATCCACGTGGTAACATTAAATGATACTGCATCGATGGTATTGCATCAGGAAAGTTAGATAAGAATAAAGGTCATTGAGTTACCCAAAGGTGTGATCGAAGATTCTAGACAAGGAATCGCTGTGAAACGGAAAAAACGTGGGCCACACGTGTTTCCAAGGAAGGTGCTAAGTATGTAGTATTTTGAAGCCCCCTACCTTGAACATTTGCACTCCCATGACAGCAAACATGAACTGTAGTAACGACGTTACCAACAATATGTTTCCGATTGTTTTGATAGCAACGATCACGCATTGAACAACGTGCTATAATCATGGAAAAAATACGTCAGCTTCAAATAACACTTAGTTTATACAGTACCTAGCTGAAACTGCATACATTTCTGAAATACATCTTCTGATTGCAAACCCATAAGTAGTCCGAGATATTTCGGAATTTCCTGTATACGATATTTCTTCAGGAAAACCTGCTCAAATATAAAAATAAATACCTGGTCGAAATTCTTAAATATCGGACTAATTAGAGGTAGAGAGATAAATAAAACATGATACCACTACTCAGATATAAATTTAAAGTAATAATTAAATTAGTATTATATACTAAACAAATGATATCGAATTTGAAAAGGTTGAGATGACTGACCTTAAGGCCCTTGGCCCTGTTGATGGCCCTGAGTGGCCTCAGCACCCTGAACACTCTTAATATCTTCACCACCGATATACTCCCTGATCTGAAATATGACAAAAACAAAACTATCGTTTTTGGCAGTCGAAATTTCATGATAATAAAACAAAGAAGACGGTACCTAGCTCGTGAAGAACGAGGGACGTGAAATAGCTTTAACTGAGGCTTAAAAAAAGAAATCAAGAAGAAACCAACGAAGAGGAGTCCAATAATTAGATAGGTAATAGATACTTAAAAAAATATCGTTAACATACTTAAAAGACATGGAGATGAGCGAGACGCAGACGACGAGCATGTCGAGCACGTTGAAGGCGGAGCGCAGGAAGGCGCCCTGGTGCAGGATCAGCCCATAGGTGACCAGCTTCAGAAACAGCTCCAGCGTGAAGATGCCAGTGAAGAACACGTCGAATTGGCTCAGCAGCTGAGGAGATACAATGACAAACTTACAGTGGAAACATTACATGCCCGTGTAGAATATGTCGAATTTACTCAGCAGCATGAGAGATATAATTTCAAAGTTTCAGTAGAAATACATCATGGAAAAGTAGTTTTAAGGTCCTATGGTGGATTTATTAAGGTGTAAGCCTACGGCGACCAATTTGAGGACCGATGTATAAAATGAAAAAATGAAAATGAAAAATTTATTGATAACATTCGGTTACAGGTCATAGTATCATAATTATTGTTATACGTGTTTACATGTATACGTATATCTTCCAATAACTTACGGGCAGAAGTCATTCCGGTGACTTTTAATGTTAGAACTGGTATTGCAAAGGGCAACAGAGATCGAACAACCTTGGGCTGCTTGAAAAATACGTTAATCTTCTACTTTTAATATGTAAATAATAGAACGGATGGTTAATTGTTTTTATTTGGGCGTAGTGAGTAAATAATAAATAGGTGGTATATGAATAGGATAGTTTTATTCTTGAAAAAATCTTGAAATACTTTTCTAACTTACCCAATTCCTAAACCCTTTCTGCTGAGCGTCCAAAGGGTCCTCAGCAGCCAACATGGCTGATGAAAACATGATGCAGATGAGGATGATGTTTCCAAATGTGGAGGAGGCTGACATCTTGTAGCAGAAGACGCGAAACCTGCCCATCACAATGATCATGTAGTACAGGTAATTAGTAGAAGATAAGAAGAAAAGGAGATTGGTTTAAGGAGTGGTGTAATGTAAGTCGCGTAAAGAAAGAGTACTAAAAAGGACATTGAAACACAATATATTACTAAGATTTGGGTTTAAAGAGGCAATAATTGAAAAGGTGCCGTTTGCTGAAGATCGTGATTGAAGTAAATTTATTTAAGGACATTGATTCGTTGTAACGCCTCGGTGATTTCGAAAAAAGTGCATTGTTTCGGTAATATTTACCAATATAATCGCCAGATTAATTCTGGGTCACAATTCTCAAAAGTATTATAGTTAATTTTTAAGTTTAAAAACATCGCAGTCATTTAAGTGTATATTTTATAACACGTATATAGAAACAGACGTACATATAGTTATAACATTCATAACATAATAAAGCTCATGCTTAGTGCATGCAACAAAAATGCAGACGAAAAAAAAAAACACCTTATCATGCATTCATGCAGACGATACAAATTTAATAGTCGATATCTAGAATAGACGTCTAAATTGATCTATGGATTTCATTTCATGCTTTGAGGCTAAAGGGGCTATTGTCTAACACTCAAACCTAACGGCTAACAGGAATTATCTACGTATACCCTGAAATCTCATTGTTATTTTTTAACTTTTTGGGATCCACATTTAGGACAACACTCGTGCAATGAGTTGAAGAGTTCGGGACAGTTCATATGAATGATACAACGCCAATGACCATCGAAGGACAACACTACAATACGCAAAGGCAAATAGTAGCTTTATCGAATGTTGGAATCGATACACGCATTTCCATATCGTGTTGTATATGTATTATCAATATCCGTAAATAGCTATACGAGTTGAATCATGACGTATGCATTTCCAAATGAAATTCAATCATCAAATTCATATTATGATGGTAGTTACTACCAGTAAATACTTCAAACTTTTGCATATTTGCTTTGACTATTTATCCTTGATGAACATCATAAGAATGTATGACAGCCAGATACTGTGTCTGCGTGTGATCGATTTCAGCGTTAATACAGGCACAGCTACTTGCATTTGCGTGTTGTGACAACACAATGCCAATTTAGACAATGAGATCGGGTACGTCCCCCACCAATCACCTGTTCTTTGGTGAGAATATGAAGAAACTACTAGCGTTGGGTATAGGTGGCGTTTGATTGGGCATATTCATTTCTGAAACCCGCCGAGGCCTGGCGGTTACTAGCGTTCCCTCTTCTTCAGACTGGCCGGCATCTTTGTGAGATAGAAAGAGACGACAGTAGACTTTTTGTTCAAATCTAAAATGCACTTTAAACCTAAAGCATACCCTAAACTATGAAAACTCTTCTATTTACATGCCGAAATCCCTGTAAAAGATTTTAGATACCTAATTTCATTACATTGTTTATCCTCAACTAAAAGTATTTCAGATGAAGAAAATGCAAAACGGAATAAAGTGAGTATATAGCTCATAAATGTGTAATAACAATAAATTATAATAATATTAAAATATACATAATAAAAACAGCTCAAAATTATTAAAGTAGAAAAATAGAGCGTGAAGAAAACAAGTAATTCATCTTTGAGAGTTCCAGTGACATCACTGACGTTAAATAAGTTAACATTGATTGTTACTTAACTGATACTGATGAGGAAACTATCAAAGATAAATTGAGAAACATCAAATCAAAAAAACTCCAAAAATAACATCTAATTATTGGAAGCTGAAGATTCTGTTGTCCCACGCCCTAACCTGTTGGTTTTGGTAAATATGAAGAAGGAGGTAGCGTCAGGGATGGGTTTCTTAGTGTCGTGTATATCGACTTCGGACAACCTCCGCGGTCGCGCCGAGGACGTCGTCGGCTTTCGCTTCAGTCTCGGCTCCTCGCCCTCTGTATTCACTGTTGTTGCATGGTTAAATTCTGTTTCTTTTGGTGTTTCTTCCGCCATGACGGTAACAGTAGGTCCTTTCTCTTTGTTAGAACCTAGTGCGTCATTAGTTTTTGTACCGTCTCCAGGGGTTATTTTAATACCTACGAATTAACTATTCCTTGGCATGGAAATGAATAAGTGTTAGAAATGTTCTCTTAAAACGTCATTTCATTGACTTTAGCATGATATATCTTTTTTGTCACAATGAGATAAGTAATGCAAATTCACATACTTTATGACAAGAAATGTTCCATACAACCAATGGATCATAATTTACTTTGCAGAGTCCACTTCATTTACTATCATGCAAAAACTTAAATTAGAACACAAAAATAATATTATTGTCATAGATAAACAGTATTTTCAAATATTATAACATATTTCCCTGAGTAAACAACAATACGATCTGATTTCGTCAAAAGTGTCATACAGTTTTAATTGTACAGTTAGACAATAATGTGCTCTGCAGGTTTTCGTAACAAATAGTAACTTATTACTACTAGATATACCTATATGATTCCTCTGGATAGTTTCTTCTTCTTCTCGTTCTTGCTCTTCTTCTAACCTCTGCGTGTCTTCTCCTGTTTCCAATTCGATTTCTGCTTCTTCTGCTTGCCCATCTTCTGAACCGGTTTCTTCGTACTCTCGCTCTGAACTGTATGGGTTCAACAAAAAAAGTAATTTTTGATTTCATAATCACATTGAGAGTATTTTTATCTTCAGTTATTATTACGTACTTGTCAGTTGTATACGCATCGTCGTCGTGTATATATTCATCATCTGTCTCCGCATGTACTCCGTCGATTACTATGCTACCCGCTTCTTTCTCTTCAGCAGCCTAGAAACATAAATCAGTTAAGAATGTCGTAACTAAAATTAAGTTAAAGATATGACAAAATTGACTTTTCCTCCTTTTTATTGGTTCTTACTTCCTAACCTTTGGATTAGTGTACACATACCCCTTCCTCTTTTTCAATGTTGGTCAATGACTCAGCGTCTGCAAGATTATCTACAGCGATGGCCAAGAACACGTTCAGTAGGATATCTGTATCGATGAGTTAAGCAAATGGTTTGGACGGATATGGTGCAGAACTTCTATATTTTTAAATTAGTACCTATTGCTTAGCCTTTACGTTGATTTTAGAGCGCTTACATAAGATTTGCCTTTTTAATAACTTCCCATAATGTTTGCCTTATCAAACAATCGTAAGTTGATAAAGATTAACGACCATATGTAACAAAATTATTAATTTCAAAGTTAACGTTTGCTGTTAAATCCACTGTAGCTGAAGTTAACTTCTATGCGTCTAATGGAAATAATAATATATGTAATTCATTTGCTGAAGCAGCAGTTGGCAAGGATACAGTTGCCGCAAATGAAGAGGATGATGAAGTAGATGCAGGCGACAATACCAACGGAGCCGACGCCGCCGTACGCCTTGATGCCCTCGTACATCACCGCGTTCCAGTCCTCGCCCGTTAGGATCTGAACAGCAATCATCAAACACTCATTGTAATATAAGAATTTAAACGGACTAAATTACTTTATTTTACATCGCGACGTTTTGTAACTCTTTAGTGTTCATAATCGCTATTAGACACCCTAATCGTGCGAAACGTCGGAATCTAACTAAAGCCTAATATAATATAATAAAATTTAATATAATACTTATTAAAAAGTACTGCTGCATTGCTGGATTTAAGTCTAGTCTAACGCAATCAAAGCTGTCGAGATGAAAGGGAAACAAATTTTTGAACTGGTGATGGCAAGTTGCGACCTATATGAGTTTAATATAGATTAAACTAACAATAAATGACAATTTTTTTTAGGTTGTCATCTTCTCTTTAGTAGGTAATTTGGTTTTAAGCCTAGACTCTAGACCAGATGGCGTATAGTTCAATTTCTGCTTCAAATCGTGCTGTCAAAATTATCTACAAATTGTTCTTTATTTTATTAGTTTCACCAGTTTCGCAAGAGATTTCCTATAGATTTAATCGGGGCCATCTACAAAGTACGTCACACGATTTTTTAGACTTTTAGACCCTATGTCACACTTTTTCCTAACATATTTCATCTTTTAGGTTGTCACATTTGGCTAGCCCCCCTTCCCTTCCCCCACGGGTGTGACGTACTATATGGATGACCCCTATTCTCATATTGGTGATGACGAACCTGGAACACGGTCAGCAGCGCCTGCCAGAAGCAATCGAAGTTGTGGCGATCCTTCTCCTCGACCGGGTCGTAGTTGAACTTGCCGCCGAACACCTGCATGCCCAGCAGCGCGAAGATCATGATGAAGAGGAACAGCAGGAGCAGCAGGGAGGCGATGGACTGGATGGAGTTGAGGAGGGACGCCACTAGGTTGGAGAGTGATCGCCAGTATCTGCAGAAAAAAGAGAATTATTGTAACAGAAACGCCTTGAGGACACAGTACTCTAAAAACATACTTTTTTTTTGATATAGTCGCAAACTGCATGCTAATCCAATCACAATTTTTTTTTATAGATTTTTTCATACAGAAAATTCTTTTCGCGCTGTTCAAATATCGGCTGTATATTAATTGGCGATACCGATAAATCGGTATCGGTATCGTTTCATCCCTAATTATTTACTTGGTGACTTTGAAGACCCTGAGCAGGCGGACGCAGCGCAGCACGGAGATGCCGAGCGGCGGCATCACCTCGGTCTTGGTGAGCACCATCTCGCTGATGGAACCGATCACCACGAAGCAGTCGAAGCGGTTGAACAACGACACGAAGTAACCCTGAACCGTAAACGTTTTAATAAAGACAATAGACGAGATGAATAAGAGAGAACTCGCACCAGCAATTAAATAAATAAATAAATAAATATTAGGGGACAATCTTACACAAATCGAACTAGCCCCATAGTAAGCTCAATAAGGCTTGTGTTATGGATACTAGAAGACGATATATTTAATAGATACAAATATTTAAATACATAGAAAGCAAAAAAAAGAAAGAAAGAAAGGGTGTCATCAAATTTCTTCGAGACCGGCAACGCATTGGCAATGCATCTAGTGTTGCAAATGTCTATAGGCGGCGGTGACCGCTTTCCATCAGGTGGGCCGTCTGCCTGTTTGCCAGTCTATAGCAATAAAAAAAAAAATCCATGACTCAGGAACAAATATTTGTGGTCATCACACAAATAAATGCCCTTAGCGGGATTCGAACCCAGGACCTCTTGCTTCGTAGGCAGGGTCACTACCAACTAAGCTAAAGCGTAAGCGGTGTTAAAAACGAAATGAAAATAAGAACACTTGTATATTAACTTCCATTAATAAAGAACTGATAAAAACAAACAAAACTAGACATAAAGTTAAAAGGAGGTCAAAAATAAGCCAAGAAACAATTAAATATATAATTATTAATGTATGTGAGTATAAATAAATAGTTAAAAACAATACTATTAAAACCAAAGAATTTAATATTTAAATCTAACTGAAAAATACTCAAGTGGAAAAGAGTGAAAATTAATAATAATAAGAAGGAAATAATTAAGCCTTCATTTGATAATATGTATAGGTAAAGTGAAAACAATGATCTTGAATTTGCTAAAGATAAAAAAATAGGACTTACTTGTAATCCTAAACTGTACATCTTGACTAACATTTCTAATGTAAAAAGTGCTACGAAAAACGCGTTTCCATACTCTTGAAATAAATCCAGCCACCCCGGTTGCCTGAAAAAAAAACAATGTCATTTTAGTGAAGTGGAATCGTATGTATATTTACGGCCAGAGGAATCATGTCTCCGAAGAACATCATTATTTACCACCGTTATATCGATACCTTTAGACTCAAAGGGCGTAAACGCCGCAGGTTCTCATGGCGTTTACGCCCTTTGAGTCTAAAGGTATCGATATATTTTTCGGACATTTCTTTCCTATCTGTTAAGAGCTTATTACATACTAGCATTTGCCCGCGGCTTCGCCCACATTCTATCCATTATTGTCCCAAGGCAACGCTTTACTGGGATATAAAGTATCCTATGTTTCAATCCAGAACTTGGTCTACTTGTGAGCCAAATTTCATCACAATCCATCAAGTTGTTATTGTTACCCCGTTATTTAGTAACAAACATCCAAACATCTTCACAAACTTTCGCAATTATAATATTAGTGGGACTACTTTAAAGTTAAAAGAGATACAAGCATCATGATCATTATTTCAGCCATAGGACGTCCACTGCTGGACATAGGCCTCCCTCATAGATTTCCAATTAGTTCGGTTGGAAGCAACCTGCATCCACCGTGAGCCAGCAGCCTTAACCAGATCATCTGTCGCTGCGCTTGCCGATTCGTGTTCTCCATTCGAGAACCTTTCGGCCCCAACGGCCATCTGTTCTACGTGCTATATGCCCTGCCCATTGCCACTTCAACAAGAACCAGATACAAGCATACTCACTGGTAATGTTCGCTGGCCAGCACCACGGTGTTCATGAACACCAGCAGAATGATCAGCCAGTAGAACGTCTGGGACTTTACTGCTTTCCGACAACCCCGTTTCATACGCCGGTTTATCTACAAAATAAACAACATGCATCAAGTCATTTAAGTCATTTTATTCATTGCAAGCCAGTACATTGGGGCTTTATCCTAATGATACATGGACCCCGGTAGGGAGTAGCAATATTTGTTTACTTAATACATTTTATAATGTATTGATGACCTTATGGATACGATGAGTCTTACTAAAGACACGAAACTAGTACATTAGTTACCTAGGGCGGTAAAACCAAGATTGTCTCAGATCGCAGGTATTTGACGCCCAAGCCGAAGGCAAGGGCGATAAATATGCGATCTGAGGCTTTCTTTATTACCACCCATGGTATGTACAAAATTTTACGTCTCCCCCAGGCCAGGAACTCGGATTTTCCGCACGCGTAGCGGGCGGTTATTGCCACTTTATGGCCAGGTGTGACGTAAAAATATTTTCATCATGGGCTCTAACTCTTGAATCCCCCGCTACTCTTAGGGTTTAACTCTAGAATCCCTTATTACGCTCAGGATTCTATGGTAAAATCCTTTGTTTTGCACTGGTCTCAATGCACGGAGTTGGCTTATTTTATTTCATTCGAGAATCAATTACTTTGTCGAAATCTTGCTTCCAGAGTTTGCAAAGGCAGCTCTTCTGTGGTTCGCTCAGTTCTACTCCTAAATGGTCTGACGAATCGTGGTTTTCTGTCATTCCTGCACCTATAAAAAGAATTATAATTTTATTTAATATAAAACACATCAAGTCAACTTAATTTATTTAATTCTTTAACTTCTTTATGCCTCATGCCATCTTCAATAGGGTCATGTTTCTTATTTTTAAATAGTTTAAGTCGTTTTTTTATTTTAACATTAATATCTCATCGAGTTATTGAAGAATGCCTTACAATTTGATGCCTATATGTTGGAATATTAGAATTCAAATCAGTTGTTTCATCATTCAGATTGTTATAATTGAAAATTGACAATTTATATGTTTACCTAAGTTATATTCCCTCATCTGGTCAGCGGTGTCGTTCTGATCTGCTAGTGGCTCTAAGTACTCCGCCTGCGTGATCCAGTCGAGGTATCCCTTAAGATCTTCTTCCAGCTGCTGCTTCTCTCGAAGTTTCTGGAAGTCTCCGCGGTTCTTCGCCTTTTCTCTCTCTTTTGAGAATTCTCTGGAAAGTTAGAGTCTGAAGTTAGTGTGTTGATCCATGACACTCAATTGTCATGTAAATCTTGTTATTTCATAATCAAAACGTTGAAGATACAAAAACGTAAACATTGCTTACATAAATTAACATAATATTATAATGCACTGTTATCGTAGTGTATTTTATTGTGATCGAGAAAATAGTGGAAAGGTTATCCACATGTCAAGAATAAAATATGTTTATTTTTCTGAACATAACTATATCTAGGTATCTTTTAAAACGATTGTTGATACATACCCCGACAACACACCGAGAATTAGGTTCATGACGAAGAAAGCTCCCAATATGACCATCGACACAAAGTAGATCCACTCCCACGTGTTGCCCATCGCATCTTGAATCTGCAATTCAATTCAGTTAAAAACTCTAACTTAAGATAATTAACAAAACAATAAAAAATATCTCAACATTCAGAAGTTCAATTGGAACAGTGGTCCCAGTATGTAACCTTGCGGTATACCTTCCCAAAATTTGTAGTATTTGTATACCATGTAGAATTTGCTAGTCTAATTTGATACCATCGTATCGGCCTCCAAATTTCATAATAGTACGATTGAGTAAATTTATATTCAACTAGGCCCAATTCTCGATATCGATCTAGGTGATGGGTGTCTGTCTTAGATTCAATAGATATAACGTTGATATTTGATACAATGATACGATAAAATTGCTCGAGCAAACTGATAATTAAGGTACAGCTGAAAACGAAGTAGCTTACATTATACATGACATCGGTCCACCCTTCGAGCGTGATGCACTGGAACACGGTGAGCATGGAAAGGCCGAAGTTGTCGAAGTTGGTGATGCCGAAGTTGGGCCCGATCCAGCCCTCGCGGCACTCCATGTCCCCGCCGAGCGCCGAGCAGTTGAAGCCGCTCTCGGCGTCGCACGGGTGAGGGGACTCCATTATTTCGTCTGCACAGAAAGTTGGATAGTGCGGAGACATTGTACAATCGAAGACACACCGACTATCCATCTCTAAACCTTATTATAAAGGGAAAAGGTTTACTAATGGACGCTTAACGATGTCTTCGGTTGTAGCTGACCTTGAAACTTTTGATGAATAACGAGTTAAATTTAAACGAAAGTCATTTGGACTTCTGATGATAGCTGGTGAGTTTGAACAAAAAAATTGCTAATTCAGGAAGGCGGTTCTAAATTCCGAAGTCAAGAATGTTGCTTTCTTAAATTTTGTTTGATTGAAGGCGTGCCGACTTGGATCCATTCGAGGGCATTTCTCCAGAAATATGTCTGCGGTCACCTCATTCATCTGGCCCTTTTTCAGACTAAATGTATGGAGACAGATGAATGAGTCGCAGACACATTTCTGGAGAAATGCCCTCGACTGGAATCGGCGGACATGTGTGGAGACCTTTACCCAGTAGTAGTAAAATGTTGTGTGCCTACAAGTAATGCCACGGTATATTAATATTTTTTTATCAAGGTGTAGAAGATGAAAAAAGCAAAAATGTTTTGATTGAAAAATATGGAGCGATATATGTATACATGTCACGCCATATCAAGATAAAACCAGCAGAAGTTATGGCACTGAATGAAGGCAAATAGACGGATACATAAATTGAGGGTAACTTTATAGAATAAGGAATTCTAAAAGGCAGGTATAATTAGAGAGAAGCCTTCAAAGTGATTACTGTTGTGTTTATTGAAGCAGGTCTTGTGCATCTTCCCGGAGAAGAGTTCGAGGCCGATGATGGCGTAGATGATGATGACGAAGATGACCAGCAGCGCGATGTGGAGCAACGGGATCATGGCCTTCAGGATGGAGTTCAGCACGATCTGGAGACCTGGAGATATTATACATATAATATTAGAAACTAAAGAAGATAGAAAATAGGGCAAAGCAGAATAAATTGTTTTTTTTCGTCAAGAGCACTATCAAACTAGCAAATGAAACAAAAAGAAAAAGGTACAATACAAGAGTCAACTTTTAGAACTTGTTAAAAAATCTTTGAGTTTCCAGCTTTCATCCAAAGTGGTACCTGATCCGTTTCAGAGTAAGACAACACGAAAGAGAGTCGCTATAGCACACCTTTCTGATCCAAAACTGTCAACCATCTTCTGCGTAACGTAAACTTGCACACGTGTACACAAATAAAATCATCTGTACCTACTTAACACAAAATGAGTTGCAGTCCTAATTAAAAACAACAGTTAAAAAAGCAATGGAAAATCAGGAACAATGACTTTATATACACATCTTATGACCCGAATTAAATACTTACTAGGAACTCCGGAAACCAGCCTCAAGGGACGAAGCACCCTGAACGCTCTCAGCGCCTTCACGTCAAAAGCGTCTTTGAATATGCTCGACAGTACCGTGCTCACCATTCTGTAATCAGACATTTTCTAGATTAACAATAAACATAACGTCAGGTGACAACCAAAACTCACTAATTACGTTCAAAAAATTAAAGTAACAATCAATTTTATTCCAATAATTTCAATGTTGTTAGTTAGTGAGCTTTGCTTGTCACCCGGCGATAACAGCCTTCCAGACATGTTTCACAATCATCACATATCAGAACAGACATAGATGCAATATTAGTGGCGAATCTGCCTCTGAAAGCACCTGATACTGTAGATAAAGATACAGTGGTGAAACAAAAGCGCTTTGATAAAACTTGCTGTGAGCAGCAAGGATAATTTTGTAGTCTAAGTATAGTCTATACAGGTGTTATATTGAACGTAATACAAATTAAGCAATTCCGGCTCAGTTAACGACAGAGAACAAAATGCTCGAATTCAGTTATTAAAATACGTCGTAATTAACTTTTGCTAGTTTGCTAACAGAAAATAAAATCTCGTAGTGTGGTTACCCATCATGACGTCACGCTTAGGTACCTGACCTGTTTGTTTTTTTTTTATGACAAACAACTTCAATAATGTGTCAGATTGCATCTTATTCATAAAGTATTGGCCCAGATAAGATAAAAGGTAAGGATTTAAGCATCACGTAAATGAGTTTAAGAAACATGAGTTGTATTACGTTCAATGTAACACCTTGTATACAGGGTAACAGGGAGTACCTATAAGAGCGATACACTGACTATTGACTACCATAGTCAAATTCATTACGAAAGTGACAGTGCAACTAGCGCCATCTGTTGGCGAGTGGTAGTAAGCATTAGCATAAAAAATATAAAGAGCAAACACAAACCCAATGACTACGATGGTGAAGTCCAACAAGTTCCACCCGTTCCGCAGATACGAGCCCGGGTGCATCACGAACCCATATGCGATGATCTTCATCACGCACTCCCCAGTGAAGATCACGAGGAACACGTATTCTATTTTCTCCTGCAAACGAAAAATGCACCTTGAATTAGTAAAATCTTTCAACAACATTTTCAGGATGCTGTTTAAGCTCCCTCGCCACTGTAGTGCAACAGTTTTGTTTGTGGAGGTACAGACTGACGGCTTTCATGCCATTCGGCGCAAAAGTGTTGAAGAAAGAAAGAAAATACATTTATTTGTGACACCATAAAAATAACATAGATAAAAAATATTTTAAAGTAAAGATTGCCAGAAAACGCTGCCACAAAACGGTCCCACCTCAGCATAATGCCGACCTAAAAGACCAGCGCTGGTTGTTTCGTTGCTGTGACGCGTGAGGAATAGCGGATACGGCATCCTAACTCCTGAGCATGTTGGCTGGACGTCTTGATTGCCCCATGTTAATGTACTGGGTGGGCATTTGTACGAAACGGTTAATTTATATTTAGTATACTAAAATTTAGTTGTAAGTTCTAGGTATTGGATTTGTTACTAACAACATATGGATCTGTTTATCCTGATTATAGTGTGTTTCAATAAATCGGTTTATTAGGTCTACCAACAATTGTTTATACTGATAAATCTAAGACTATTCTAGCGCTGCCTATTATGTTTGCTAAGTGTAGCAATCACTTATAGGTAAACACCCCGTGCATTATAAACAATGGTTATAAAGATACCCTTATACTACCAGATCTTCTTCTTCATCGTTCCCTCATTACTGAGGATCGCGACCACACATTGTTGATCTCCAAAGAGTGCGGTCATAGGCCGTACATGGACCGCGTTCTGCATGCTGCCGCCAGCCAACTTTTTAATGACAACTACTACCAGATCTAACATAACATAAATTACCTAATGCTTTGCTTAACATTAATTCAGTTTAGCTATAGGTAATGGTTCTAATTTAATTTAGTACCTAAACATTTACGAGTGCTATTCCTAAGCCGACGTAATGAGTCAAAGTGTTATCCGCATCATGACTACAACTGTTTAAGTAATTTTATTAAAATAACTCACCAGCACTGAGTTGGTGTAGTTGGAGTCGCTGTTGGGGTAAGGCGTGAACACCGCCAGCGCGATGCAGTTTGCGAAGATGGTGGTCAGAATCATCCACTCGAAGGGTCTGGTGCTTAGTTAAGGATGTTATACGAGGACATCTTTGATGGTATCGCTATATAGGGCATGCAATACCGGTTTTACTTGTATGGGCCAATACCGAAAAACCGGTTTTTCGGTATTGGCCCAATTACTATACAGCGTATGACTATACTATATTGTTGGAATTGTACCCTTCCCATATCTGGCAACACTAGTCATTTTACATTACTCTTGTGGTAACACTGCACTTCCCTTTCCGCCTCGCTGTTCCTTTTATCTGTCACGGCAATGGCCACACATTAATTTTAATCTATAAACAATGTCATGTTAATAATAGTTTAATCGTCTTGTATCGTCCAAAAACGTCGACAACAATGTGGATCTAATAATACTGAGATATTAAAAGGCGGCATTGGCTTTATAGTTGGAGTTTATTTTTCACCTCAAAAACGACGAACCCTGCGCAGCTGCTCTGCTCAACATATATAGAGTGAAATGCAGTCAACCTTTTCACATGGCGACCTAGACCTTGTCAAATAATAAACACATATCTACCTCCATAACCCATAGTCAACAAATATATTAGAACGAGATAATGTAACCGCAAAATAAAAATAAAATAAGCGACGTTCAATTCAACTATTTTGATAATGATAAGACCCAAAACGCTATATCTGTGCTTATAGTTTTGAAGAGTATTCTCGACTTTTCATGATCCCGTCCTCAGGTCCTTACAGTGGGACCACCTGAGAGGTATACCTTTTAAAACAAAAAAAAGGATTTTCCAAATCGGTTCAGCCGTCTTTGAGTAATCGCGTAATAAACACACAAAAACATACATTTTTCATGATTTTTGAATACCAACCATCAGGTTAGGATTGTAAGTTGATAAAGTACCAATTCCAAGTTAAAAATATTTTAGATAAAAATGCTTTTCATGAAATTACGTATCAACGAAACTTAATTCGATAAAACGTTCCCCGACGATTCAAAGGTAATAAACCAAATGTGACGCCCGATTAATACGTAGAAACCTTGAACTTGCTCTCATGACTCACGACATTTTATAGGAAACATACGTAGCGGACATACCCTGGCGACGCGCCAAGTGTCAAGGAAACGTCTGCGTGGGAGTCGCGAGTGAATGCCCTTCGCGCACCTACTAAAGGTCTTAGAGCTCGAATTGACAGGACTTCTATATGTCGGCGGCCGATCGTATAATTCGCCAAATCATGAAATTTCTAGGCATATCATGAAATGCCGGCATTTCACGATATGCCGGCATTTCATGATATTCCTAGGCATCAGTGGCGTGGAGTCCATAGAACCCGATTCCTGCCGGCTTGCCTATTTTTTAAAGCATATGACCGGAGTATCTACTATTTCTGAAGAAAAAGTAATCCAAATCTGCTCCGGCTTTACTAAGAATATATTTGACGCCACGCCACTGCTAGGCATATCATGATAATATGCCGGCATTTCATGAGCCACCAGTGGCCAAAATTGCTACTACTTTACGATCTGCCCGGTATGTAGCTAGGAATATCGGCGAATACGTTGGTCTCATCGATCTGCCGTATTTATTATTAGGCACATCGTGATATGCCTGGCCAAATCTTAGACATATCATGAAATGCCGGCATTTCATGATATGCCTAACGATCGGCCGCCGACATATACAAGAACATTGAATCACAGACTTATACGTATATAACGCTTCTTCTCACCAGGAGGTCACTACCCGAAGCGCCAGAAGAAAATAGTAGAATCAGACTTGTAAAAGGCCCTTGAGGCCTACTTGCAGAAATAAATTATTTTATTTTGTTTTATATTGAAGTACTTAGATGTCGCAAGACGACTTAACTTCCTTAGCGACGATTTCTATACAAATTCGATCGCGGCGATCACGCCGCGAGATCGCCGCGTTCGAGTTTGTATAGAAATCGCTGGCAAATCGCCGAAAAGAATCGCTAGTGTGAACAGGCACTTATCATTTTTAGGTATTCCCGTTATCCATTTCGTAGGTAGGTAATCATCACGATAAAGCTGCGCAAGACCGAAAAAAAGTAAGTGATAAGATTTTTTTTTTAGTCCAATATGCTCGTGTTAGCGTTTTTTAAAACTACTCCAAATTTCAAATCGATAGCAGCAGTAGATCCTGAGATATCTGGCTGTGAGAGACGGACAGACAGACAGATAGACAAGCAGACAGAGTCGCACCATAAGGGTTCCTTTTTTACCATTTTGGTATAGATCCCTAAAAATAGAGAAAGTTGATTGAAGCCCTACAGATTTCTCCGAAGGAGGTAGGCACAAAACTTGATATTTCAGATTTATTGGTCTCTTGACAGGATTGCGGTTGGACTCTAAAAATATCAGAAACGATTTTACGGAATAAAACGACATTTAATTATAAGAAACTAGCTATTTCCCGCGGCTTCGCCCGCGTTGTTCCCGTTATTGTCCCAAAGAAACTCTTTACCTGGATATAAAGTATCCTTTGTTTCAATCCAGGACTTGGTCTACTTACATGCCAAATTTCTGCTTGATCCATCCAGTTGTTACCCCGTTATTTAGTAACAAACATCTTCACAAACTTTCACATTTAAGTATAATATTAGTGTGAAGATTTTCGAATTTTAAAAGTTTAAATAAGTATACAATTTAATATAACCAGAGATCGGAATAGGTAGAGTATATTTACCTAAACTTCGAAGAACATAGTCGAAAAGTGTAGAGTCCCTTACAGCAAAATTTTTATCCGGGACTTAAGTCTCGGAAACTTACTAAAAAAATATATTATTGGTATTCTTTAGCACATTTCTCGAACATTCTCAGTATAGCTGTCTCTTTCTAATGGTTACCTATCTGAAACACTAAAAACGTTAGTCCGAATTTCGTTTCGGCAAAAACTATTCGACAAATATCGTTTCAATTTTTTTTCGTTTGTCCGAATTTTCATTTCGAATTATTACGATTCGGCATTTATTGGTTCGGTTTTTTAATCATTCGACAAATTACGGTTTGCCCTAAATCTCGTTTCACCGTAACATCAGTTACCCGAAGTAACGTTTCGATTTATTCACCATTCGACTTTTTTCGATTGACTTTGATTTCATTTGTCCGATGTAACGATTCGATTTTTGACTATTCGACATGTGTACAGCTGGCATTACAATTTACAATTATTTATTCTTATACCTACCTGGCAAACTAGTCTGCAAGAATCTACCCGCTTTGTACTTTGATAAAGATAACCTTACCCGCCACATAAAACTTGTTATAGTGTATTATTAAAGCTAATACTGAGTAGTACAGTCCGATAGTGAAAACTTATTTAAATATGTCTGACCTAACCTACTTTTTTCCTAGCAATTCGTTTTTGTTGGGGGAAGCAGTTCAAACCTAACCTAACCTATTTTTCTGGTAGCAGTTCGTTTTTGTTGGGGGACGCAGTTCAAACCTAACCTAACCTATTTTTCTGGTAGCAGTTCGTTTTTGTTGAGGGACGCAGTTCAAACCTAACCTAACCTATTTTTCTGGTAGCAGTTCGTTTTTGTTGGGGGACGCAGTTCAAACCTAACCTAACCTACTTTTTTACCTAATTGAACCCATGGATGTATAAAATAGAAGGATACCGCGCGGTCTAAGACGCGGGTGAAGCCAAGCAATGGCCGCCGCGCTTTGTACGCACGCACGCACACATCAACCAGCATAATGGGCCGGTCGGCTGCCATTGGGCTGTCAACCCACACATGCTCACTTCGGCGGCCATTGCTTGGCTTCACCCGCGTCTTAGACCGCGCGGTATCCTCCTATTTTATACTTCCATGATTGAACCTTTGTTTTGAGTTTTTTTCCATGCGGGGGGCTTCGCCCCCCGAGCCCCCCTTGTAGGGGGCTCCGCCCCCCCGTCCCCCCTTTGTCCTTCTGCCTATATAAGTTTTCTGTGAAAGTCACTTCCCCAAACGGCCACTTTTTTATGAACCAGCCTAACCTACTGAGCTTTCTCTAAAAAACTAATTTTCTTTTCTAAAATAACATTTATTTTAGATTTAGGGAAACATACCTCTGCCGAGAAATAACTTGGGATATCGTTAAAAGGTAAACTGAAAATATGTCTAAACGTATCCAGTGCGAAAAGTATCATTGGGTAAATGAAAAATGGGCAACGAAACAAAATACGTAACAATTCATAGGGCAAGTGAATGAGATGGGTAACGTTTTTCGGACAAACGAAACTTTTACTAAACGTGAAATGGTGAACAGAAAAAAATACGAAACCTGTCATCGGACAAACGATAATAATTCGAATAGTTTTTGGCCAAATGAAATTCGGTGAATGGTTTTTAGTGTTTGCGATAGGTTACCCTTTCTAATAGTGCTGTCTCTTTCACTCTTTCGAGAAATTTCGCCATATACTGAAGTGTAGTTCAAAGGCCCATAAGGGGTCCTGGACACAACAGCTATACTGAGAATGCTCGAGAAATGTGCGAAAGAATACCAATAATATATTTTTTAGTAAGATTCCGAGACTTAAGTCCCGGAAAAAAATTTAGTTGTAAGGGAGTCTCCACTTTTCGACTTTGTTCTTCGATGTTTAGGTAAATATACTCTACCTATTCCGATCTCTCTATATAAACTTTCAACCCCTATTTAAACCCCTTAGAGAATGAATTTCGAAAAACGGTGATATCACTTTTCTTGTAACCTAATAAAAAGTCTAAACATGACGTTTCAAACCTCTTACTTCTAAAATCTTACTCTCCATACAAATTTTGAACCCCTATTTGAACCCCTTAGGGGATGAATTTTGAAAAATCCTTTCTTAGTGCACATTTAGACCTTATAAGGATCCTACGTGCTAAATTTGCAATTCCTAGGACCAGCGGTTTGGGCTGTGCGTTGATATACAAACTTTCAACCCCCATTTAAACCCCTTAGGGGATGAATTTTGAAAAATCCTTTCTTAGTGCACCCCTAGACCTTTTAAGGAACCTACGTGCTAAATTTGGAATTCCTAGGACCAGCGGTTTGGGCGGTACGTTGATATACAAACTTTCAACCCCCATTTAAACCCCTTAGGGGATGAATTTTGAAAAATCCTTTTTTAATACACCATTAGACTTTATAAGGAACCTACGTGCTAAATTTGGAATTCCTAGGACCAGCGGTTTGGGCGGTGCGTTGATATACAAACTTTCAACCCCCATTTAAACCCCTCAGAGGATGAATTTCGAAAGACGGTGAAATCATTTTTCTTGTAATCTAATAAAGAGTCTAAACATAAAGTTTCAAACCTCTTACTTCTAAAATCGTAGACTCTCCATACAAACTTTGAACCCCTATTTCGACCCCTTAGGAGATGAAGTTTGAAAAATCCTTTCTTAGTGCTCCCCTAAACCTTATAAGGAACCTACATGCTAAATTTGGAATTCTTAGGAACAGTGGTTTGGGCTGTGTGTTGATAAACAAACTTTCAACCCCCATTTAAACCCCTTAGGGGATGAATTTTGAAAAATCCTTTCTTAATGCACCTCTAGACCTTATAAGAAACCTACGTGCTAAATTTGGAAGTCCTAGGACCAGCGGTTTGGGCGGTACGTTGATATACACACTTTCAACCCCCATTTAAACCCCTTAGGGGATGAATTTTAAAAAATCCTTTCTTAGTGTACCTTTAGACCTTATAAGGAACCTACGTGCTAAATTTGTAATTCCTAGGACCAGCGGTTTGGGCGGTACGTTGATATACAAACTTTCAACCCCCATTTAAACCCCTTAGGGGATGAATTTTGAAAAAACTATTTTTAGTACACCATAAGACTTTATAAGGAACCTACGTGCTAAATTTGAAATTCCTAGGACCAGCGGTTTGGGCGGTGCGTTGATATACAAACTTTCAACCCCCATTTAAACCCCTTAGGGGATGAATTTCGAAAAACGGTGAAATTACTTTTCTTGTAATCTAATAAAGAGTCTAAACATAAAGTTTCAAACCTCTTACTTCTAAAATCGTAGACTCTCCATACAAACTTTGAACCCCTATTTGGACCCTTTAGGAGATGAATTTTGAAAAATCCTTTCTTAGTGCACCCCCAGACTTTATAAGGAACCTACCTGCTAAATTTGGAATTCCTAGGACCAGGGGTTTGGGCTGTGCGTTGATAAACAAACTTTCAACCCCCATTTAAACCCCTTAGGGGATGAATTTTGAAAAATCCTTTCTTAATGCACCCCCAGACCTTATAAGGAACCTACGTGCTAAATTTGGAATTCCTAGGACCAGCGGTTTGGGCTGTGCGTTGATAAACAAACTTTCAACCCCCATTTAAACCCTTTAGGGGATGAATTTCGAAAAACGGTGAAATTACTTTTCTTGTAATCTAATAAAGAGTCTAAACATAAAGTTTCAAACCTCTTACTTCTAAAATCGTAGACTCTCCATACAAACTTTGAACCCCTATTTCGACCCCTTAGGAGATGAAGTTTGAAAAATCTTTTCTTAGTGCTCCCCTAAACCTTATAAGGAACCTACATGCTAAATTTGGAATTCTTAGGAACAGTGGTTTGGGCTGTGTGTTGATAAACAAACTTTCAACCCCCATTTAAACCCCTTAGGGGATGAATTTTGAAAAATCCTTTCTTAATGCACCTCTAGACCTTATAAGGAACCTACTTGCTAAATTTGGAAGTCCTAGGACCAGCGGTTTGGGCGGTACGTTGATATACACACTTTCAACCCCCATTTAAACCCCTTAGGGGATGAATTTTAAAAAATCCTTTCTTAGTGTACCTTTAGACCTTATGAGGAACCTACGTGCTAAATTTGTAATTCCTAGGACCAGCGGTTTGGGCGGTACGTTGATATACAAACTTTCAACCCCCATTTAAACCCCTTAGGGGATGAATTTTGAAAAAACTATTTTTAGTACACCATAAGACTTTATAAGGAACCTACGTGCTAAATTTGAAATTCCTAGGACCAGCGGTTTGGGCGGTGCGTTGATATACAAACTTTCAACCCCCATTTAAACCCCTTAGGGGATGAATTTCGAAAAACGGTGAAATTACTTTTCTTGTAATCTAATAAAGAGTCTAAACATAAAGTTTCAAACCTCTTACTTCTAAAATCGTAGACTCTCCATACAAACTTTGAACCCCTATTTGGACCCTTTAGGAGATGAATTTTGAAAAATCCTTTCTTAGTGCACCCCCAGACTTTATAAGGAACCTACCTGCTAAATTTGGAATTCCTAGGACCAGGGGTTTGGGCTGTGCGTTGATAAACAAACTTTCAACCCCCATTTAAACCCCTTAGGGGATGAATTTTGAAAAATCCTTTCTTAATGCACCCCCAGACTTTATAAGGAACCTACCTGTTAAATTTGGAATTCCTAGGACCAGGGGTTTGGGCTGTGCGTTGATAAACAAACTTTCAACCCCCATTTAAACCCCTTAGGGGATGAATTTTGAAAAATCCTTTCTTAATGCACCCCCAGACCTTATAAGGAACCTACGTGCTGAATTTGGAATTCCTAGGACCAGCGGTTTGGGCTGTGCGTTGATAAACAAACTTTCAACCCCCATTTAAACCCCTTAGGGGATGAATTTCGAAAAACGGTGAAATTACTTTTCTTGTAATCTAATAAAGAATCTAAACATGAAGTTTCAAAGGTCTTACTTCTAAAATCGCAGACTCTCCATACAAACTTTGAACCCCTATTTGAACCCTTTAGGGGGTGAATTTTGAAAAATCCTTTCTTAGTGCTCCCCTAGACCTTATAAAGAACCTACGTGGTAAATTTGGAATTCCTAGGACCAGCGGTTTGGGCTGTGCATTGATATGTCAGTCAGTCAGTCAGTCAGTCAGTCAGTCAGTCAGTCAGTTTCTTCTTTTATATATTTAGATTTAGATTTCAGAACATGTGTGAAGGTACAAATCGTGACAAAACCACAGGTTTTTTTTGTAAAAATCAGGCTTTTTCTGCGGACATTTTAATTTTTTGTAACCCTACGCGTAAACAAATGTAGTCGATGGTTCGACTTGTTTTGCAAATCAGAGGGAAGGAAGTGGAAACTGAATTGGAGTTAGCGAAGTTTTTCTGAAAAGTCCGCAACTTTCGCAAGTCTTTATAAGTTTTCCAATTGAAAATATAAACTTTTGCGATGCGAAGTAATTGTTTGTGTTTCAAGCGTAGCTTTTGAGGTATTTAGATTTTCTTTTGGTTGTTTATGTTACGGGTTGATCAGGGACATTTGTCTAGAAAATCTATCTTTCTTCTATCAAAATTTTTGTTTGTGGAGCAATCGCTAATCCTTTTTATTCTGCGCCGCTTCCTTTAACCTTTTCGCCGCTACGTAAAACATAAAAGTCGCAAATCAGACGCCATGACATAACAGTGTCAAAGCCGAAATTGAACTTTATGCTGGTGCATGAAAGTTTATATCGCTCTGCGGTCTGTGACCAATATATGTGTCGTTGGCGTTCAACCTGCGGCGCGGTGCCAATATTACGTCGTTGGCGTGGAAAAGGTTAACTCCTGGTACGACACGTCCTTAATCTTCTCTTATACACGGTGGGAATGAGTAACTCGACAAATTTTAACCAAATATTCCTGATGGTATTACAAGTACCTACATAACGTTATACGACATAGGTCGAATTTTGTCATTTTACAGTAAACAATTTATTTAACAGAAAGATAAAATATAAAAACTGTAACTACCTAAAGATAAAACTAAATTAAAATTAAATATACTATATAGAATAAATTACTAGAACTAAATACTTTTCTAAATTTCTAAATTATATCCCGGCCCGACACACCTGGTCCAAAGGTGCCAAATATTTTACATGAATAGTTCTAGACAACAAATAAATCAGTAAATTCCGCCCCTCCTGGTTAACATGTTCTTACTGGAGGAAGAGATATGAAAAAAAAAAGATTTTTTTGGCCTCGTAGTCGCTTACCATTAATTGCTACGATGGTTAATTGCTGTTTAGTTAGCGGATTAAAAAAAAACAGTAAAGGTATCTTAGTCACATTTATAACACTTGGGATTTATCAATTAAATAGAAATAATGAATATCTTGGAAAGTAAGCGTTCGACTATACATCATACTTGTTTTACACCGAATAGTGGGTAGAATCTACAGTTATAGTTCGTCGGGTTACTCGTTCCTTCCGTTTATCTATCCAAAGTAGTTCTAACTCGTCCTTCTTTCGGTTCGCAAGAAACAGAAAAAGCATCAGGGCAATTCCATGAAAATTTAACGGAAGTTGCCATTTCATAGCGTGTTTATTTATATTTGACGTAAATTTAAGGCGCGGTAGGACCTGGCTCGCATTTCACATACAAACTAGGGTCGGGCGGAATGCAGATTATTGCAGATTATCTTCGATTTCTAACATAAAAGTATACGTTATCAACCCAAACATGAGAGGATGCCCTGCATGACTGTGAAATCGTGATTGTCAGGTATTAATTTTGTCAGAAAAGGTAACTGGTGATGAACAAAATGAAAAAAAATGAAAAAAATACTTTATTTTATAGTGTTTTCGCGCTACTTTTCTATCGAGCGAAGTGTTCGCTATCGTGTTCTAAGTGAGAGGAAGCCCTAGATACAGTTCTGAATATTATTATATATGTTTTACAGTGACCTAAGAGTCAAATAAGTGCTCTAAAAATGATTTGGAAACTAGGCTTCCGTGCCCGATTCTGGTCTCACCTCGCCTTAAGTATAATTTCAATCTAGGTAAGTATAAATTTAATCCGTACCCTATACGGCCACCTGAATTTGCACCATCAATGAAGGAACACGCGAGAAATTGGTAACTTACGTTACTTTCTGTCGTGAAATTACCCATCATGACACCTGTTACGACACGATCACAACTATTATAGAAGGGAAAGGGAAGAAGATTGAAGAGAACAAACCCCGAATACGGCCCGAATATGAACAACATTTTGTTATGCCGCGAATATGGGCCGAACAGCGACATATGTCGTTATTTATATCAATACAGCACTAAAACCTATTTAAATGTACGTTCAAATATTACATGTATTAGATTAGATCGTATAAACCTCATAGATTTTCATCCAGTGTGTTTATTTTGATTCAATCTTGCTAAACGTCGGAATTAAAATTTACAGCTCCGATAAAGCTAGTGGGATTAATTCGTTCTGTTCTATAAATCAAATTGATGAGTGTCCGTTTTTAACCGACGTTATATTTATAACTAGACTATTTCCACAGTTTTTGGATATACAGTCGGCCGACGGGCCGGTTTTGATAGAGCAATCGTGCGGGGGCTGCGGGGCAGTGGCGTAGCGACGTAAAACGGCACAGTGGCCCAAAACGGCCATTTCCATCTCGAAAATGGTTTGGACGAAAGTAGTGGTTTTGATGTAATTTTGATAGTTCTACATTCTATGATAACAGGCCTACCTCATATTATAGCGAAAAATGATATTATTAAGTTTTACCGACCATAAATTACACTGAAACATTGAACGTCGATAATTTCATAGTTACCGGACTATTGCTTCGTGAAGTTTACATTCTGATATTTTTTTAAGTTTTCCAAGGAAATATATAAGTATTATACAGTTTTAGATTGAATAGGATCTCTTGTTTGCTACGGCGAAGAACACACTGAAATCGCCCGTCGCCGCGATTTTTTCCGTGTAGGTGCGCATAGTAGTTGCGAGTGGCCGCGATTTACGCACCAGTGTGCGCCACCCCACGATTTTTCGATACAAATCGATGATTCTACATACAAAGTTGAAAATCGCTGAGTCGCGTGTCGCCGCGATTTTCGCTGCAGTGTGAGATCAGCCTACAACGTTATAGTTTTACAGAAAAAAATATGAGTATTTTTTTATTAATTTTCAAGTGTTCCTATGAAAAAAATCTATATGTTTTAATTTCAAATGGAGATTTCTTTGTTGCCGAAAGCTGCCGATGTCGAGTTATTAATATTTTTGGAAACCTTAACTATTCAATAATCCAAGGAAACAAAAAAAACTGCGCCATTTCGAGCTAGAAGCAAAAATATCAGCCGAGGGAAAAAAGTATATTTCTTAAACTAACCATTATTTTTACATAACTATTCACGGAACTATTTAACGTATGTGTAGTATTATGTTCAATATATAAGTGTAATTAGACGTTGTTTTTTCATATTTGATAAGATGTATTCCCATGAGTATTTTTAGATTATCTGATTTTGCCAAAATTTTGATAACAATGCCTACAAATATACCTATCCTAAAACTTACTTAAAACAACTTTATTATAATTAATAGTTAATACTTATATTTTAATACTTAGTTATATGAACAAAAAAATATTATAACAAAATGTTGTATGAAAAACTATGAAAATTTATTTTCAACCCGATATTACTCAATAAATATAAGTTTTATAATGAACGAGTTTTGATTATATGATTGCGTATCTATTCAGGATTACGTGTACCAAATTTCAGTTATATATCTCAATAAACAAAAAAGTTGCAGATTTTTGAGATGGAGATGGCCGTTTTGGGCCACTGTGCGGCGCCCAGGGCACGCTTCCAAACTGCGCCCCTTTGATTCTTAGGGCCGATACAGACGGACTGCAACCCAACTGCAACTCCCTACGATTTGTATGGGAACTGCATCACAACTGCGCAGTCGGCGTGCAGTTGTGATGCAGTTCCCATACAAATCGTAGGGAGTTGCAGTTGGGTTGCAGTCCGTCTGTATCGGCTCTTAGAAAGAAAGAAAGAAAGAAAATACATTTATTTATGACTTAGTTGTCACTACAAGTCACCGAGGCAGATAACCCATGTGAAATTGCATTCAAGACTTTTATTTTTTTATTTCACCATGTTTGCGAATATGGATTGATGGTATTTTTTTGTATAGGTAGTTAGTTAGTAAATTTCGTTTGGGTATCATTTAATCGATCAGCAAAATATTCATATTTTGGTCAGCAGAAATATGTATTTGGTCAGCCAAAATAGCTAGTTGGTAAGCAACTTATGGTAAGCAAACATTCATAAATCAGGCTGCAATTAATGATATACTGATCTGCTCTAAATTATTTTGGTCAGCAAATTAAATATTTGAGCTGCATTAAGCGATCTACGGTAAATCAAATTTTGGTAAGCAATCAGTAGGTAAGCAAAATATTTAATTTTGTTCATCAAAAAAAAGGGGGCAATAAAACCTAACTGGGCGCAACTATTCTGCCGCCAATCGTGTGCGCATTTTGTCATTCGGTAATTGTCAGCTGTCAAGTAGCAGGTGTCACTGTGATATATACAGGGTGTCACTGTGATATATACAGGGTGATACTGTGATATATACAGGGTGTCACTGTGATAGATACAGGACAGGATGTCACTGTGATATATACAGGGTGTCACTGTGATATATACATAGTGTCACTGTGTTATATACAGGGTGTCACTGTAATGTATACAGGGTGTCACTGTGATGGGCTCATATAAAATTGGTATTTCGATTTTTTATACATCTCATAATGTTTAGAAGTTATATTATTTATTCACAACGTGTATCGTTTCGTTTTTAGGGTCAGCAAAAAAAATAAACCTAACCTACCTATTTTTGAGAGCCGTTTCGTTTTTAGGGTCATCAAAAAGAAAATAACCCTAACCTACCTATTTTTGGGAGCCGTTTCGTTTTTAGGGTCATCAAAAAAAATAACCCTAACCTACCTATTTTTGGGAGCCGTTTCGTTTTAGGGTCATCAAAAAAAAAATAACCCTAACCTACCTATTTTTGGGAGCTGTTTCGTTTTTAGAGTGACACCCTGTATACATTACAGTGACACCCTGTATATAACACAGTGACACCCTGTATATATCACAGTGACATCCTGTATCTATCACAGTGACACCCTGTATATAACATAGTGACACCCTGTATATATCACAGTGACACCCAGTATATATCACAGTGACACCCTGTATATTTCAATTAAACTGCTTACAGACATGTTTTCTCTGCTGACAGTGACATCCTGTATCTATCACAGTGACACCCTGTATATAACACAATGGCACCCTGTATATATCACAATGACATTCTGTATATATCACAGTAACATCCTGTATACATTACAGTGACACCCTGTATACATATAACACAGTGACACCCTGTATATATCACAGTGACATCCTGTATCTATCACAGTGACACCCTGTATACATTACAGTGACACCCTGTATATAACACAGTGACACCCTGTATATATCACAGTGACATCCTGTCCTGTATCTATCACAGTGACACCCTGTATATATCACAGTATCACCCTGTATATATCACAGTGACACCCAGTATATATCACAGTGACACCCTGTATATCTCAATTAAACTCTCTGCTGACCAATTGTAAAATCTTGCTACCCAAGTAATTATTTTGCAGCTCGACTGTTTATTAGGCAGCCAAATGATAAAAAAAGCAGATTAATATTGGTTAAAATGTTAACCGTTTTTAAACTGTTTGCTGAACAAGAGTTGCCGCCCGATTTTATTTATTGCCAGCCAAATCTTTGTATGCTGCCCAAATGATTTAACTGCTTATTTTTTTTTGCGGATCAATTTTAATAACGGCTGACCAAAAATTTACTTTCCATTTCGTTTTTGCGTGAAATTAAAATCGATCGAAAAACGGGAGATCCCTATAAGCATTTTAAACTACTGATTAGATAGCGATTAGACTCGATATTGGACTGACACGTTTTACTTTACGACGGTCATTTATAAACTTCATGTCATGCCACACTCTGTTTTACTATGAAGAGATTCTCAGATAATGGCTTACATCTTGGTTATTTTTGTAGTTATTCGAAAAATATTGTTTTCCTAGTGTCTCTTATACGAATGAGCTTTTATTAAAATAAACAAAAAAAAAACATACACAGGTATTCCCTATTATACGCCGCTATTGCCTTGCCTTGGCAAGGAAGTGGAATTTTCTCCCTTTCCTCGGCAAAAATGCCACTTTCGCCCTGTTTCATGATGTTTTCCATCCAGAAAATTGAGTTTTTATTGGTCACTTTCTCAAGCACAGGATTCCTGAAAATCAGTAGAATTTATTATTGACGTAAAGTTTGAAATTAAGCTAACAATGTAGGGTCACATTTATTCCCGAAAAAACATTACTTAAAAGTTATTGTAAATTGCAAGCTAAACTACAAGAATACACATTAAATATACTAAAAACTAAAACTAAATCAAAATTAAATAAGTTAAAACTAAAATAAATGTAAAAACGGCCCCTGCGGCATGGTGCCGAAGATGCTGGCAGCATTTCCTCGCTGTATTGTAAGGCTGATACGTTGAGCGAGGAAGCTGCCAGCTCTTCGGTCCCTCGTAGTTTCTCAATGTAGGTGATAAAGTAACTTTGAAATGAGCAAACCTATACTTTTGCAGCTCTAATATTACGCCCGCGCTACGGCCAAAATATTTACCCAACCAAATTAAATATCCGTTATTAAATATATATTTTCAGTCCTAGCGACACGATGTACTATTTAAAGCCGATACTAGTAATTCACAGCTTCGCCTTCAACCTCGTTCCCAATATAATTTGACCCATGTACAGTCGAGTTCATCATTATCTGAGCAAAGATTGGACCAAAAGCATCTGAACAAGACCCTATTGTCAGAAGCATAAGAACTAGATCAGATATTTTTGATCCGTTCTTTGCTCAGATAATGATGAACTCGACTGTACCAGTAACAGGGAAGTAGGGGCGACAGCTGACCCCTCGTCCGTGCCTCACTACGCCCATGATATGATATAATATGTAATATGATTGGTCAATCCCTACACGTCTCCTTTCACTCTCTCGTCTCCGCCTCAGTGGACCCGCAGTCTGCGAACTGTTGTACGATTTTTGTGACGTTGCGGGATCGTACGGCCACTTGTTCCTGTACCCCGTAGATAACCAAGTTAGATAACTAGCTTTATACAAGGAAGAACTGTTTGATAACAGAGTTAGCTTCGAAGAATAAAATTTTCCACATAGAAAACTAAATAAAATAACGGTGTTCTACGAAGAAAAAAAAAACATTTGATAACCGGGTTAGCTAGGAAGTAGGTATTATTTTTCCTTGTAGAAAGCCAGTTATCAAACTTGGTTGTTTTGGTAACACGGCAATGTTAACTGATGATCGATCATCGTCGACAATGTACCGCTGCCGGTTCAAGTCCACTGAAGCGGAGTGGACCAATATACCTCCGCTCCTCTTAAATGGCGAGGCAGCTTTAGGGACGATGTTATCGGTGAATTTATGAATAGCAGTTGATCGATGGATTTAACCGCGTCCGCAAATATGATTATTTACTCAGTGCAATCGCCAGATTTAACGGATCGGGGAGATATGCTCACAAATCGACCCACTTTGTAATTTTTTTGGAAAGCTTTATGCTGCGCTGCGTCATAACGTGAGTTGTACTCGCGCACTGAGGGTTTCGCCCAAACTAGTTGCTAAAAATTAATAGAATTTAATCTCTTATTAAGGTGCTTTGGGGTAATTTCGAACGTGAACACTATACTGTGCTTCAACTAATTGCGCACTTTAAAAATCTTGCATGGTTTAGTAGAAATTTCTAATTTTCAAAATTACCCCACGTTCGAAATTACCCCAAAGCACCTTAATTAAATTATTGAGAATTATAATATTCGAATTATTGCAGTTGTATTGGTTAATATAGGCGAACTCTGCTCCGCTCCGCTTCAGTGGGCCGACAGCTTTAGGGACGATGTTATCGGGGAATTGATGAATAGCCAGCAGTTGATCGATGGATTTAGCCGCGGCCGCGTCCGCAAATATGATTGTTTACTCAGTGCATTCGCCAGATTTAACGGATCGGGGGATATGCTCTCAAACCGACCCACAATGTTAAATGAATTTGAAGACCTTTATGCTGCGCTACTGGTTAAGTGTGAGTTGGACTTACGCACCGAGGGTTTTGCCCAAACTGGTTGGTCAAAAATAGGATTTAAGCTCCTTGCTCCGCTTCAGTGGATATGGATGGATGCGGAGCATAAACCCAAATTGTCAAATGCATTTGAAGATTTATGCTGCGCTATGCTATGTCATACTAGAAAACCCCGGCTAAGTGCTAGTCAGGCTCGTGCACCGAGGGTTCCGTACAAACTTGTAACAATAGTTCCAAAATTTCTGATATAAAAGGGGAAAAGAATTTTACATTTTTCTTCAGTCGTCGCGCGCAAAACCTTAGCCTTTCCATAACCATAATAACTACAATTAACACCGGGATATTTACTATGATGCATGGATGTTTGTTTTACGAGTTCCCGATATTTCGGCACTGTTGCAAGCGCCATTCTCACTTGGAACTCGATCACATTCACGACACACAACGCTTACAGTTAAAACTCGCAGCACGTCAGTTACTCCGTGATGATGGCGCTCTCCATAACCGTTTCAAAAGGATACTTCCACTCAACAATATCGATGCAGATCTTCCTCAGCGGGTTCTTGAGCGTCAGACAGAAGAGGGCCCGCTTCGGCCTCTCCTGGAGCACCTTGGGGCCCCGGCGCGCCGTCTTGCGCGGCGCCGGCACCGGGATGAGGGGCCCGTCCGGCTCGGGGGGCTCAGCGGGGGTGCCAGCGGGCGCCGCCGGCACCGCCTCCGCCTCTGGTGCGCTCATTGTTTCTGGAAAGATAGAGAATATTGTTACACATTTCTATAGACATCATGTAGGTCAACCCATCGAAATATAATAAGTATGGAAGTGTAACTGAAGCTCAAAATCGGCCCCACGGATACACGCATAGGAGCTACTTAGTACTGGGAAGAAAAAACTATAGCGGCAAGGACCATTAAAACAAGAGGACTGTCATTCTCCATACTTTGGATTGTAACCCGACCGCTAGGGGATATCCGGGCAAAAACTAGATGGCGCTAAAAAAACTAAACATTTAACGATGTTATAATTGAACAAAGAAACATGGTATAGTAACAATTAGTTCGTAAACAGCTAATAATAAATAAATTCTAACATTTAAATACTGTGTCACGTTTGCAAAGTTGAATAATTGTAAATAATGTAATTCTTATACCTACCAAGCTTATACATAGATGGCGTTGTAAATACGGGGAACAGCTTTTTGTATGGAGAATGACAGTCCTCTTGTTTTAAGGCCCGGTAGGACCTGGCTCGCATTTCACAAACAACTAGGGTTGGGCGGAATGCAGATTATTGCAGATTATCTTCGATTTCTAACATAAAAGTATACGTTATCAACCCAAACATGAGAGGATGCCCTGCATGACTGTGAAATCATGATTGTCAGGTATTAATTTTGTCAGAAAAGGTAACTTGGTAATGAACAAAATGAAGAAAAATGAAAAAAATACTTTATTTTATAGTGTTTTCGCGCTACTTTTCTATCGAGCGAAGTGTTCGCTATCGTGTTCTAAGTGAGAGGAAGCCCTAGATACAGTTCTGAATATTATTATATATGTTTTACAGTGACCTACGAGTCAAATAAGTGCTCTAAAAATGATTTGGAAACTAGGCTTCCGCGCCCGATTCTCGTCTTACCTCGCCTTAATGGTTCTTGGTAGCGGTAAATAAAATGCTCACGTCAGTAGGCTTTGTAACCATTCACAGATTTTTGTCTTTTAAACGATATGCAACCTATCCGAAATGAGGACTTCTCAAACTTAATACTAATATTTGTCATAAATTATTTTAGACTCACACATGGTAAACATTAAGTTGTTTATCAATACCACTTCATACATAAGACATATTGATTTTAAAAAGTGCGCGTTGTGGGGCAACTTTGGACGTCAATTTTATTAGACGTCATCGTTCCATACATTATATTTCGATGGGTCAACCAGGGTAGTTGCATCTAAGTGGGCAAATGTATGTTTTTTCATATTTTTTTACATAAGGGGGGGGGGGGGGGGTCAAAAACTGGCAAAAATCGTCTTACGTAGGCCCCATTAGCAATGCACCGACGAGAAGTTTCCAAAGTTGCGAAACTTTCAACGTGAGAATTTCTCGGTAACTTCTGAGAATATTCTCGAGAACGAGAATTTATCTCCTGACGTTTGCTTCGTTATTTATTTATTTATTTTGACAATACGTCATCGTGATTACAATTTATCTGAATACGAAATATGTATGTATACTGGTGCTGGAAATATATCTGTTTGCAACATTCTCTTATAAATATGAAAAATATTTTTCTGAATTATAGAAAGTAAAACGATGGCGGAACTATTAAAAAAAAATTTTTAATACAAAAATCTTAAAAAAAAATCAAAAAATTATTGCGTTGTGGGGTTCGAACTCGCGTCCTGTGAAACATAGTCAACAACAGTTTCCACTCATCTACACGAGTCTTACTAGTACGGGTCGAACTTGTCAATCACAATACTGGTGCCGGATATTATATCTGTTTGCAACTTTAGCTGTGAAATGTTCTCGGAAATTTAATGAGAATTTAAGCAACTTATTGGTAACTTATCACTTATCAATAAAATAATTAACTTTATCACACTACAACATGTACATAAACAATATAGAGTATTTATTATATGCACATTTAAAGTTTATTGTAAGAACATTTTCTTTTCTAATCAATAAGTTACATGTTGCAAGAATGTTCTCAGAACATTCCCGAGAATGTTTCCACGTTTTGAGAACTCTGCAACTTGTACATTGCTAGGCCCCATACGCTGTACTTTATATGCGTGTATGAAGACGCAGTTACCCTGGTTGACATTATATGATCTGTAATAAATTATCTGAATTTAATAGGAATAGGCGCTCCAGTCGAGTATTTTTGTATTGCAGCGAGGTATTATCTATATCGATATATAAAAGGCAAAGTCCTGACTGACTCATCAACGCACAGCCGAAACTACTGAAGCGAAGAACTTGAAACTTTCACAGTAGAATGGTCATATGACGTAGGTGAGAGATAAGAACGGATTTTTCGAAATTCATCCCCTAAGGGGTTAAAATGGGGGTTAAAAGTTTGTATCGGGATTCTACGATCTTTCTAAGTAAGAAGTTTGAAACTTCATGCTTAGATTCTTCATTAGAATAAAAGAAAAGTGATTTCACAGTTTTTTGAAATTCATCCCCTGAGGGGTTAAAATGGGGGTTGAAAGTTTGTACGGAGAGTCTGCGATTTTTAAAGTAAGAGGTTTGAAACTTCGTGCTTAGATTCTTCATTAGAATAAGAGAAAAGTGGTTTTAACGTTTTTTGAAATTCATCCCCTGAGGGGTTAAAATGGGGGTTGTAAGTTTGTATGGAAGTCTGCGATTTTTAAAGTAAGAGGTTTGAAACTTCGTGCTTAAATTCTTCATTAGAATAAAAGAAAAGTGGTTTAACCGTTTTTCGAAATTCATCCCCTGAGGGGTTGAAAGTTGGTATCGGGACTCTACGATATTTTTAAGTAAGAGGTTTAAAACTTCATGTTTAGATTCTTCATTTAAATCAATGAAAAAAAATTTCACCGTGTTATGAAATTCATTCTCTAAGGGGCTTAAATGGGGGTTGAAAGGTTGTATCGGGACTCTACGATCTTTTTAAGTAAGAGGTTTAAAACGTCATGTTTAGACTCTTTATTAGAATAAAAGAAAACTGATTTCACAATTTTCCGAAATTCATCCTCGAAGGGGTTTAAATAGGGGTTGAAAAATTGTATCGGGTTTTACGATCTTTTTAAGTAAGAGGTATGAAACTTCATGTTTAAATTCTTCATTGTTTTAAAAGAAGAGTATTTTCACCGTGTTTTGAAATTCATCCCCGAAATGCTTAAATAGGGTTTGAGAGTTTGTATCGAGAATATATGATTTTTACAATAGGAGATCTAAGACATCATAGATATATTTTTATAATGAGCCAAGAAAAGCCATTATTACCTTTTTCCGAAATTCATCTAATTTAGGAATTAAATAGAGGTTGAAAGTTTGAAAGACAGAACAAAAACGTATAGATCTAGAAACTTTACATGTGCAGATGTTCTTATTTCCCTTGAGGGGTTTAAAAGGATTGAATATTTGCATGGGAAGGTTTGAAACTTTATGTATCGACTGTTTATTCAATTTAAAGAAAAGTGATTCCACAGTTTTTCAAAATTCATTCCCTAAGGGACTAAAGTCAGAGTTGAAATTTGTATACTTGGGACATGATTTTTAAAGTAGGAAATCTACGACTTGATATGTGAACCCTTCATGATATGTCAAGAAAAGTAACTTTGCCGGTTTTCGAAATTTCAATTAAATGGAGTTAAATGGGGGTGAAAATTTTGAATTTGGACAGAGTCATTAACTACTAAACCTAGAAACTTGAAATATGCTGAGTACATTATTTATATACAACGTAAAAAGAATAAAAAAAGTGTTTTTTGGAAATTCATATTTTAAAGGTAGGTATTAAAGTTTGTATAGAGAATGGTTCTTACAGGTTAGAGGTATAATGTTACATAAAAATCCTATTTACTAAAAACCAAGAAAATATATCCACACATTCTTAAAAAGTCGTTCTCCTGACTTATCACGTTTCTTCAATAAAACAAACGTGAATTCACTATTTTTCGAAACTCATCCCGAGGGGGACAAAAGGGGTTGCTTCTTAGGGGGTAGTTACTGCTTCGCGCACGGCCAGTTTTACGTGGTTTTGGTAATGTAGAAAGCGGTACTACTATTAGCGCGGTAAAATAGGTATATGCACCTTTAACCACCCACATGGGTATTCAAATTTCACGCGGACGAAGTCGCGGGCAACAGCTAGTAATATTATAAATGGATATTAACAAAATGTTGTTCATTTTAACGTGAACAATACAGGTGTATTGTCACGCAAGCGAAAAAGTGACTTACTTTACTTAGCCGAGTATTTATTAACAAAGGATATAAATGGCGTGTGGAAACTATACAATTATTGTAACCACGTTAATTAATTTAAGCAGTCATTCACAACGACACGTCGGTTCGTTAACAAGCCCGTGCCACGCTACTGTAGGGTAATTCAGATCTACGGCGCCAATCTCGTCTTTAATACTGCCAAAGTATAAAGACGGACAAGTAGTCCAACTTCGGCATTTAGGAGCGCGTGACACGTACTCACGCAGGCGCGCGAGCAGTGATGGGGTATTTTTACGCATTCTTAAATCTTTGCTTGTAGTGCGGCGTTCGTACACGGCGCGCACACATACAAGCGCGACATGTACCGTTTGTAGGAAGGAAATTACTGATATTATACTGTGCTATTACTAGTGGCTCAATCTCGCGAGTCTGTGCAGCTCGATGACTCCGCCATTTTGAAAAAAAAATCAAAAACTGAACCGACAAAAAATATTTTTACTAAAAAAAACCCGACCGCGGTGCACTTTAAAAGTGCATAAAATCCGCCATTTTGTTTATTTTAACGAACTTCATACCCAGTGACACTCGCGCCATCAAGACGAATCCAATGATGTATCATTTATCAAAATCGGTTGTGCCGTTGAGTAGTTACGAGCGGACACAGGAACGGTTATACATACATACAGGTCAAACACATTACCCTCCTTTGAGCTTCGCCGCAGTCGGGTAATAAATTCACTACTAGAATTATCGAACCTGTACCTCTAGCACAACTGTGACACGCGACTCTTTATCGCGCGACAAATGCTATCCATCTCTTTCCACTCAATATAGTGTGACAGTGACAGGTGATGCTCTGTCGCGTGAGATGCGAAGTCGCGACCAGTTATGCTAGACAGCCTGCTCATAACACGAGAATCGGTTGAGAAACGCGACCTGGGGCCCGTTTCACGAAGCTACAAGTTACAAATTACAAGCGGAAGTCTCTTTTCAATACCATTTGATCGAAAGAGACTTCCGCTTGTAATTTGTAACTTGTAGCTTCGTGAAACGGGCCCCTGTAGTGCCTTTTCACATGGAACGGAACACACATGGAATAAAATGGAACGTCAAACTGTCTATACGGACAGGTTACTACCTATACTATAGCTTGGCAAATGCGTTGGTGACACTCCCATGGTCCGCGGGCGACGGGGGACGAAGTACAGCGGGGCGGTATGGAGTGTGCGCGCGGCGGGGGCCGTGTGGCGTGTTGGCGGTAATTTGTGTACATAACTATGGCTGCACACGAGATAACTACGCAAAGATGAGTCTGCCGATTGGCAAAGTTATTGGATGTCAAGCCAAACAAATTGTATATGTATAAAGTACAATAGCGTGGCGTCCGAAGAACTTGATTCCTACCGGCTTGCCTAATATCAGGCATTCAAGCACCTTACTGTACAGATCTTATGAAAAATGTCCGCCAAATTTGCAGCGGCTTGTCCGAGGATATCTTTTACGCCACGCCACTGATAAAGTATATGTATATACATACCTATTTAAAAAACTGCTTTCTGGCTGCAAAAGTGCAGTTTGAAGGCAGTTCTTTTCACGGTGAAATAGCTGCATCAACATTGTAAACAAACTGCGCAGTCCGCTTGCAATTGGCGTGCAGTTCTATTAAATGCAAAAATCTGCCATCAAGCTGCACTTTCAGCTAGAAAGCACCAAAATACTGCTTCGGCCTTTAGGGATATCGGCAGACTTATCTGTATCGCAATTCGCATCGTGTGTAGCGGTGTTCAATACGTCATTGTCCCCAGCCCCTGTGCCGACCATGGGAGTGTCACCAACTAATTTGCCAAGCTAAACATACCAGAAGAGCTTGAACTTGAGCTTTTTACCTATATAGGTTTTATGGTGGTATGGTTCTGTGTTAAACCATCGCATTTGTAGACATCTATTTCCTACGCTTACAATGCAAGAATAGAAGTATTTTGAAGTCGGTTAAAAAGTAGTCTTAAAGCAAAAAGCATCAGGAAAATTACCCTGGGTCGACAGGAATTCTAATAAGGCACGATTTAAATAACAAACCAAGCTTATTGCTGGCCTCTGTTTAAGGAGCAGAGGCCAGCAGATATCTAATAATATGAAATAGGGCGACGGTTCGGGAAGATTGGATTTCCAATAATAATGAACTAGAATAAATGGGTCTAGTGAAAAGGGTTACAAGTCACATTTATACCAGGTACAAAAGGTCACAACTCTATTGTATTACTTAAGCTCTTTCGCTCCTAGTTTATATGTGACTTATATTATGATGCCCGGGCTACACGAGGCTAGTTTTTCAAGCTAGGATAGCAAGCTAGTGTTATTATGCTAGCAAGCTAGTACTTCTGGCTTCGTGTAGACAAAACTGTCTTCATTTCTAAGCTAGTAAGCTAGTTTACAAGCCAGGATAGTTTTTAATAGGATGGAGTTCTATTTTTAGGCTAGTAGCGTCCCCCACCACTGATTTTACTATCCTGGCGTGTTTACTAGCTTCATGTGGCCGGCGAAGCTAGTTTGCAGTTGGCCAGTAAGCAGGTTTTTTCGCATGCAGTTCATTTTGGACGTGTGGTCACCTTGTCACTCCAGTAAATACTAGCTTAAAATAACCACATTTTTACTAAAAAAAACCCGACCGCGGTGCACTTTGAAACTGCATAAAATCCGTCATTTTGTTTATTTTAACGAACTTCATACCCAGTGACACTCGCACCATCAAGACGAATCTAATGATGTATCATTTATCAAAATCAGATGTGCCGTTGAGTAGTTACGAGCGGACACAGGAACGGACATACATATATACATACATACAGGTCAAACACATAACCCTCCTTTGGGCTTCGCCGCAGTCGGGTAATAATAGAGCCTCATGTAAACAGAACTAGCATGCTTCAAGCCATCAGGTCAGCAAGCAAACCAGTAAGCTTATGATGCTACGTTTTGTCACGCGATAAATAAGTGATAAAGCATCCGTCACTCTCGCACACTATTAGTTAGAACGTGACGGATGCTTTATCATTTATTTATCACGTGACAAAACGTAGCATCATAAGCTTACAGGATAGTTTAGTAGAGAACTAGCTTGCTATCCTAGCTTGAAAAACTAGCCTCGTGTAGCCCGGGCATGACTGACAGGGGCAGGACGGGGAGTTTACGCCTCGCCATGTGTCCCGTTCACAGAAATATACAATACAATACAATACAAGTATACTTTATTGCACACCAGAAAAACACATTACAAGAGGTACTTACATAATTAGAACAATTTAAAAAGGTAGACAACAGGCGGTCTTATCGCTTTGGGCAGTCGCAGACAACCTTTGGGTAGCGGAATTGACACAAAAATAAACCAAAAAAACAGTAGTTGGTGTGAGGGGGGGGGGGGGGGTATATCAAGAGGGGGGGTAAAACGTTTTTCGCTTGGCGTTTGATGCCAACGACGAGCTCTACGACCTCTTAGGGGAGCCGAATGTGATTAAAACTATCAAGCTGGGCCGCTTGCATTGGGCTGGACACTTAGCGCGAATGGATGTAACTAGAGCCCCATTAAAGTTACTCGATGGCAAACCGGACGGCCGTCGTAACCGCGGCAGGCCGAAACTTCGATGGTTGGATGGCGTTGAGAAAGACCTTAAAGCGATCGCTGTTAGCGGCTGGAGAGAAAAAGCCAAGAATAGACTGGAGTGGAGGAAGATACTCGACCAGGCCAAGGCCCACCCAGGGCTGTAGCGCCTCAGATGATGATGATGTCTGATGGCAAAAGTGTAATTTAGCGATGGAAAACATACATTTTCTATTTAATTTGGTGGTATTTGAGCAATTAATAATACCATTATTATCAGATTTTGAAATCTGATAATAATATTGACGACAACTGAAGTTAACGGCGTGCAAAGTAGGTCGCCGCCATATTTTTAGCACACGAGGTACATACACTTTTTCCTTATACCTCTATATAGTTCTGTGGTCCCGTCCGACGTGTGTCTAGATTTTGTTTACTACTTTGACGTCTTCAGACGAGTTTTGTAGAACCTAATTTGACCTATGAGTTCCACTGGCTCTTCGATAGGCATTCTGACCAAGTACTATCGCGACTTTTCACTGATTGCTCAAAGTCGGACTAGCAGGATTGGTTGAAACGGTTCAAACCTTAGAGCAACACGGAAGAGAGTCGCCATAGCGCATCTTTCTAGTACTTCCCCCTCTGCCATTATTAGCGGGGGACGATCGACACAGCGCAGATTTACTTACACACGCGTAGGTACATGAAAAATCGTCTATCACACTACGAAACTAACACAACAAATAATAATAAATAATAAATAAATAATAATAAATATTAGGGGACAATCTTACACAAATCGAACTAGACCCATAGTAAGCTCAATAAGGCTTGTGTTATGGATACTAGACGATGATATATTTAATAGATACATACATACAAATACTTAAATACATAGAAAACATCCATGACTCAGGAACAAATATTCGTGCTCATCACACAAATAAATGCCCTTACCGGGATTCGAACCCAGGACCTCTTGCTTCATAGGCAGGGTCACTACCAACTAAACTAAAGCGGTCGTCACAAATAAACCAATTGACCAGTTCACATTCACAAAGTAGATTTTGTATTGTAGGTAACAGTGTAATGACGTGACGCACAACATTGATAAGGCTGAGTTTCTACCAGGGATGCGTAGCGTGGGACGTGTTTGTGGTAACCAATGGAAATAGCTCAGCGCAGCGAGGATAGGTAAATGAAGTGTTACCACAAACACATCTCTTGCTACGCATCTCTGGTGGATACGCAGCCTAAGTCTAGCACAACCCCATGGCAACCAGCGTGCGCGTTGTTGACAGCTAGTAATCAAACATGAAATAACGTCAAATCAGATTTTTGTATTATTTACGTTTTAAAGAAAGTAAATAGTGATAATGTGATCCAAAATTCTTTAGACGTGAAAGGAAACACCATCTCTTTGTATATGTATTATTTCACGTGTTAGATCTCCTTTTACAGCGAAATATGGAACAATTCGGCATATTCAAGGAGATCCTTTCAGGTGAGTTAGGGCTCGTTCAGAAATCATATGATCAAATATGGCCTGTCTTTGACCCCCCCCCCCCCCCCCCCATAGACGATCACCTGATTTCTAGACGAGCCCTTACTAGAGTTAGTCTGGCGACAAATCCGATTGCAAGTAGTTTTATAGAACGAATACGATCACTCGTTAAAATTGCATGGCAAAGGGGAAAGTCTATCTAAGGCTTCTCCCTACGAAGTCCGCGTTGCTCTATGGTTCAAACTTTCCTTATGTAGACAGTGTGACCTAGCTAAATGGGAGTTTTAGATGTCGGTTCGCTACCCCTAGCCCAGCTAAGGCTCTTCAGGCGAGTGTTTTGGGATCTGCATAGGAAGAATGTTATGTTTAGCAGATAGCACGATCGGTTCCATAAACACCGTTACCGCTCGCACCGTTAGAAACAAACCGATTAACTTAACAATTCGGAAAATTGAGTTATACAATAGTAAAACAACTTGCACAGTTGTAACTCACTTTCTAAATTGTACGTCACACCTGGCAATAAAGTGCAATAACCGCCCGCTACGCTTGCGGAAAATCCCACTTCATGGCCTGGGGGAGACGTAAAATGTTGCACTTACCACAGCCGTAATAAAGAAAGCCTCAGTTCGCATATTTCTCGCCCTTGCTTTAGGGCCGATACAGACGGACTGCAACCCAACTGCAACTCTCTCCCGACTGCGCGTCGGCGTGCAGTTGTGATGCAGTTCCCATACAAATCGTAGGGAGTTGCAGTTGGGTTGCAGTCCGTCTGTATCGGCCCTCAGGCTCGGGCGTCAAATACCTGCGATCTGAGACATTCTTTGTTTTGCCGCCCTAGGTCAGTAATGTGTAGTACATTGGCATGGCGTCCATAGATTTCGATTCCCATCGGCTTGCCTAATATTAGGCAGTCCAGAACTTAATTCTAGTGCTCTTAAACAAAACTGAAGCCAAAGCTGGTCCGGCTTGCCCAAGGATTTCTTCAACGCTACATCACTGCTACCTACCTATTATGTATAAGGTTGCTTGTGGTGCGACCTACAATGTCTAGTCTTCGCTATAATCCAATATTGACTCGTAGGGGAGACCGGGTATGGTTGTCTCGCGGGTTGGTGGTCACAGCGGCCATAAAATAATACTAAACGAACGAATAAGTGCATCGATTGGTGAAGTACGGAAGGGAGTACAGCTCTTGCGATCTTTTAGCACCGATCGATGTACTTAATGTTTCGTTTAGTATTATTTTATGGCCGCTGTGACAACCAACCCGCGAGACAACCGTACCCGGTCCCCCTACTGACACCAGTTGGCGGGAATCGGAATATCTCGGCAGAAAAACTGCCCCACATACCGCGTTGATTATATCTGAAGTGCAAATGGAGTAACGGCGATCCGGATTGCCTGGCGTTATTATATCATACATACTTTAGTCAGTAAGGCAAAGGCCTGTTCATACCGGTTAACAATATACTCTAGAGGGACACAGAAGCAGGGATTCCAAACATTTTCTGTAAAGTTGTAATAATATTTATATGATGTAAAATTGTAAGTAAGTAAAACAGTTTATCAAACCATAGAATGAACTTTCACTTCTTCTTCTGACTCTCTTCTCTTCTCACTGCCCCACAGAATCACTCATATTGAATGTTACAAATAACTATTCACCAATTACTTAGGAATGACAAACAATAATAGATACAGTATACGATTAAAAAAAAAATACAAATTGGATATAACTATTTGATAGTACAATATCATAATGACAGCTCTGAGCTGTCTCATATATTGACCGTTGCTTATCTCTGGCTCTTTGGGTATTTTATACGGGCACTTTTTTATTTCCAGCCAACCAAAAAGTATGGACATCACCCATATTTTATTATTGAGCACCTATTTCAGAAATGTCATTTATTGAATGTCAACCTAAAACCGGCACTATAAAGAACCTATTTTTTCTTCTGTCTATTCCTATACGGAACAGACTGTAATTATGTATAGTTCAAAGTGTTTATTTGCATAAATTGCGGTGCATAAGTTGATGTCAATATCGATAATGGAACAGCACAATTAGCCAGTATAGTGGCATGCAAAAATATTTAAAACTATTACAATCGGTTATAATCCGTGTTATTAGCATCATAAAAAGAAAAGAAGAATAAATACACAATAAATTACACAATTACTAAATCATTTACATTCAATTTCATTGCATTACACACATACACGTAATTAATCAATAATCATCTATTTAAAAAGTTATTCACGGAATAAAAACATTCTTTCAGCGGCCAGTTTTTAATTGGGTAAGTCAAGGTTTTCAAAAGTGAGCAATTTATATATTTTTTCGATAGTTCCCGACGTAATTATCTAGAAAATACCCCTATTGCATTTTTTATTTCTCAATTTGTATTTTGACGTTTGGAGATCCTTTACACCTCCAAAACATATTATTTTGACAACGGAGACTCTTTATATCTCCATTAATTTTAGTATCAATTTATTTTCTATTTTTTTTTGTCTTGTTTGGACGTATAGAGAGACCCTTTACATCTCTATAAATGTAGTTTTTAAGTTAATGTAATGTATTAATGAAATCTCATGTATATTAAGGATGAAAAGAGAAACTGGTGAGTTTCTTCCGGCGCTTCTTCTCACCAGAAGGTCATTACCCGAAGCGCCAAAAGAAAAGAAAAGAAGACAAAATAATGTAAGATATGTAAAAGAGCTACTTACAGAAATAAATTATTTTATTTTTATTTATTTTATTCCCTGTAATTCTTCCAAAATATCGTGTTAAACTCACTTAAAAAACGGGACGCCGGTCTAACAAAATTAACAAACGTATCCGTGTGAAGTCTCTGTCAGCTGACAATTGTGACAGACCAAACTTCACACAGATAGTATGTTTGTTTTTTGTTTACGTATTTAGGCACTAATTTTGTCAGTCCGGCGTCCCTTTTTAGGGTTCCGTAGCCAAAATGGCAAAAACGGAACCCTTATAGTTTCGTCATGTCCGTCCGTCTGTCTGTCTGTCTGTCCGTATGTCACAGGCATTTTACTCAAAAACTACATGATGGATATTGATGAAATTTGGAATATAGGTGTCTTTTATGAGCCGCTACTTAGTTTGGTATATAAATAATTAAAATAAATATTTTTAGGGGGGGCACTCCATACATGTTAAAGACAGAAAAAAAAAATTTTTCAGCAAATATCAACGTGTGGTACATAGTTCGACAGCTCTTTAAAAAACAATATAAGGTTCCTTAGTAATGGTTTTGATTAAGTGAATGTATTTGGAAATAATCGCTCCGAAAGTTGTGTAAATTGTGTCCCCCCCCCTCTATTTTCTAAACCGTGCGTCCGAAAAATATGAAAAAAATCACGAAGGTAATGCTTAATTAATACTTTCAACGAAAATTATTTTCAATAAGATCGAATGTACCGTTTTTGAGTTATTGCCGATAAACTGCGCTTCTCAACAAAAGGACGTAATTGCTATGAAGATACGCTCTTTTGTTGTTGTACTTTTTTTACACCGTATTTTTTACCTTATAGTTACGGCTATGGAACCCTATACTGAGCATGGTCCGACACGCTCTTGGCCAGTTTTTTAAGTGAGTTTAACACGACATTTTGGAAGAATAACAGGGTATAAAAATGCAATAGGGGTATTTTCTAGATCATTTCGTCGGAAACTATCGAAAAAATATATAAATTGCACACTTTTGAAAATCTTGACTTACCAAATTGCTTTTTTAAAGTGTTAACCAGGGCAATCTATACCGCGGGTACAAGTAACCCGACAAACTTTAACTATAGATTCTAACAACTATTAGGAGTAAAAAAAGTTACGTGATGTATAGTCGAAAAACGCTTACTTTCAGAGATATTCATTCTTTTTTAAATGAGTGTGTAACAAGCCCTAATAAAAGTGACTAAGATAGTTTTACTAATTTTTAAAATCCTTTAACTAAACAGCAATTAACCTTCGCAGTATTTGATGGTAAGCGACTACGAGGCCAAAAAATTGACTTTTCGTTTCCATTTTAGCTTTTTTCTTTTCTTTTTGATAACTTTTCCTCGAGTAAGGACATGTTTATAACGAGGGGCTGAATTTACTGATTTATTTTGTTCCATAAGACTATTAATGTAAAATGACAAAGCTCGACCTATGTTGATATAACGTTATTTACTTGTAATACCATCAGGAATACGTGGTTAAAGTTTGTCGGGTTACTCGCTTGCAGCTCGGGCCGCAAACTTCTGCGATCTCGGCCTTTCTTTATATTACCACCCTAGTTGTGTAATATACTATAATATGCTGTTCTAGATTTAAGTGTTTGATGATCTTTTGATTTGGTGCACAATAAAGTTAAAGCGCATGCTGCGCAAACATCTTTTCGAGAATCTTCAAGTTTACGACTCTTCATAGTAGCTTAGAAGCAGGTATGTATATGTCCATATATGTAGTATACTGTATCTAGTTTGCTATTTTAACCGATTTCATGTACAATTTGGTTATAGATTAAAATACCGCGCCTATAATATCTGTTTACCCTGATGGTTGACTGGTAGAGAATGCCTTACGACATTAAGTCCGCTATTTGTACCTACTTTCTTGTACTGTGCAATAAAGTATGAATAAATAAATAAATAAATATTGTACTGTTTGTAATAAATAATATACGGTTTCCGGATGCATAATAGAGATTTTATGATATGGGTGTAGATAATAGTACATTACACAACTAGGGTGGTAATACAAAGAAAGGCCGAGATCGCAGAAGTTTGCGGCCCGAGCTGCAAGCGAGGGACGTAAATAAGCGATCGAGGGCTTTCTTTATTACCTCCCGTGTTGTGTACATAATTTTATGTCTACACTTGGCCAGAAAACGGCTTTTTCCGTGCGCGCAGCGTGCGAAAAAAGCCACTTTATGACCAGGTGTGGCATAAAATCAGTTACACTACTGTTCTCCTATGCTTTACTGCGCCTGAAAGCCCAGTTCTCCATTAAACATAAAATATGAGCCATTGAACTCCATAATGTCTGTAACATTTATGCAAATACGACTCTGTCTCTATATCCTTATGGTCCATATTTCCTTCTTTTATTTTCAGGTATGATCGTATGCGCCGAAATTACTTTGTAGTAATTTCGTAATAAAGTTTTTAGAATGTCTTAGTGCTTTTATATTTGATGGAAATAGAATGAGGAAGCGTGGGCCAAGGATTTTTGGAATTACGATGGAAATGTACAATCGAACACACTGTTAACTGTAAACGAATGTCAACTTTATTGCAACGTTTAATACGGTGGTCAGTTAATAGTGGGTTCGATTGTACGCACAGTTAAGTGTAAACACATATATTGAATAAATCAAACAAGTTTCCGATCACTCGTAGTAATAAAACAACTTAAACAGATTAAATCGCGTATATTACTACATTTTTAAGTCCCGACGTTTCGTAACCCTTTTCAGCGTCCGTGGTCGCGGGTAGACCCGGCGTGGTGGGGGGCGGGATGTCTACCTATTTCTATTATTTCAATTACGGTGACCCGAAGTTTTTGACCGTGAGTGTAATCAATTTGGCGCCCCCCAGAAATTGGCGCCTGGGGCACGTGCCCCGGTTTGCCCCCCTCCCAGGATCCGGGCCGCCAATACAAGACCAAATTAACCTCCAAATTATATGATTTACTCCTTTATTACAGCCATTCTGACTGAATATTTATATTTACGTACGCCATTCCCGGCCGATGAACTCGACAGTGAAACACATTTTCTGTGAAACGGAGCGTTTAAAAGCTTCCGACCAGTAGGGTGATTCACAACTTACTCATCAACCACGTCCCTAACTTGACCTTTTCGCTGCTACGTAAAACATAAATATCGCAAATCAGACGAGATATCCCGGAGTTCCTAGAGGACCCCACAGCCGACTCTGACGACAGCCGGACGCAACAAACGGTGAGTACACCATTACTGAAAACGACCCCAATGACTTTACTAACCCCCCCGCCGCCGCGGGCAAGACGACGCAACCCCCGGTTCGTCCAGCGACCCCGACATGCCTTGACTGACCCGGACGACGCGATCTCGGCCACCATCAAAAGATGGGACGCAGTGACCACGCCGCCCGACTTCGACGACACGACCCTCATACAGACGTGCTCGCGGTGGAGAGGACGACCACCCCGACTTTGACAATAATAACACTCGCAATTAGGATATCTTACTACACACTCGCACTTACACTATTTATATAGTTATCGTTAGCTTCATTTATGTTTTTCACATAGTTTATCCACACGAGCGGGGGACTAGTGCAGCTCGGATCATTCTGTTGGAGGGCCCCAACGAGGTGCCCTACAGGCTTGTCAGGTTATAAAAAAAAGCCATGACATAACAGTGTCAAAACCGGAATTGAAGTTATGCTGGTGCATGAAGGTTCATATCGCTCTGCGGTCTGTGACCAATACATGCGTCGTTGGCGTGGAAAAGGTTAAGGCTATTCAAGTCGGTCGGTTTCTCATACAAACGTACGGAAAGTCATTGTCATTGCTTACATGCCAACAATTCGAATTATATTGGGGACGAGATGACGGTTGAATTACCTTACAGTACTGAACATTAGCTGACTCAACAGAGGACGATGTTATTACAGGCGTTTCCTTTTATCAGTTTACCTTTCACACTCTTTAAAATATCAATTTGTCGATATTTACTTAGTTGGGTCAGATAGGCACCGGCAATAATATGGTGATGGAACTCGGCTCGCATTAATACCTGACACGATCTTATTGGGTTCGTGGTTTAAAGGGTCTGCAGATGGGTCGGTCAACTTTTTCTTGTACGGCGTTGCCATGGTTACGTCCCTTGGACAACTCTTTAAAAACATGATTATTTATGTTTTCTACAGTTAAAATTCATCAAACGTATATTTTTCTCGTAGTTATAAGCCCAAGTTTATGTACTATCTCCTATGCGGGCATTTTTATTTTAAAATCTACGGTTAGGCGAAACTTAAGCTATGTTCAAATACCGTCTAACCTGTCAGTCCGTGACGAAATGTATGGAGTTTGACACTAATCGCCAGTTCTGTGACGACTTGCTAACTGTCAGTTAAGAACGCACTTTCAATAAAAAAGCCCATGCACATTAGTAGCATATATTATGACATGACAGATTTTTTAAGAAACTCTGACACCGTTGTCTCTTGGACAACGGGACAGGATAACAAACAAGAAAAAGTTGATTGACCCAGATAAGTCACTAATCATTAACACTAACGTCAAGTACTGAGCTCGTGTAAACCTAGCATTATTATATAGACGGTAGTATATCTCTCGTGGTTAGATGAGTCTTAGTAACCAGGGCCACAGTTTAATGGCCACTAAAAATATATTTTCCGTGAAGAGCGTTTTAACGCTTCCGACGCAGCGGTTCCGACAAATCGACATAAGGGTCATTCTCATTTTTGTGCACATAGTCACTGCCGTGGATGTCACTACCGTGGGCGTTATTACTATTTCTATTCTATAGAAATATTAGTGAAAAAAACCATTTCAATATCATAAAAACTCACATAGATACAATGTTAAAATCACATTTTTTGGTATTAGAGTCTTGTATTTTTGCTTTGAAGATTGTACGGTAAAGGCTTAACGGACCTGGCATGGTCAGTCCTACAAAAGCTCCCTAAAAATAAAGATTAAAAAAAAATAACTGGCCAAGAGCATGTCGGACCATGCTCAGTGTAGGGTTCCATAGCCGTAACTATAAGGTAAAAAATACGATGTTAAAAAAGTATAACAACAAAAGAGCGTATCTGCATAGCAATTACGTCCTTTTGTTGAGAAGCGCAGTTTATCGGCAATAACTCAAAAACGGTTAATTCCACCTTGTTGAAAATAATTTTCGTGGAAAGTATTAAATAAGCGTTACCTTCGTGATTTTTTTCATATTTTTCGGACACACGGTTTAGAAGATAGAGGGGGGGGACACAATTTACGCAACTTTCGGAGCGATTATTTCCAAATATATTCACTTAATCAAAAATATTCCTTTGAAACCTCATAGTGTTTTTTAAAGAGCTGTCGAACTATATGCCACACGTTGATATTTGCTGCAATATTTTTTTTTAGCTTCTGTAACATGTAAGGAGGCACCCCCCTTAAAAATATTTATTTTAGTTGTTTAACTACCAAACTAAGTAGCGGCTCATACAAGACACCTATATTCCAAATTTCATCAATATCCATCATGTAGTTTTTGAGTAAAATGCCTGTGACATACGGACAGACAGACGGACGGACTCGACGAAACTATAAGGGTTCCGTTTTTGCCATTTTGGCTACGGAACCCTAAAAAGGTATTAGAGTCAAATGTTTGTCGCGGCGCCGTCCGCACGCTTGACGCTCCCGCTACCTGCTTACGCGGCTTGCATTGTTTACTTTAATTACTGCTTGTTTTCTGCTTCTATTCTGTGCCTTCCTATAAACTGTACTTCTGCCTATAAACTGTATCTGTGCTTGTGCTTCCTGCTCTTCTGTGCCTTCTGTTATAACTACTTGTGTCTACTGGGACAATACAACGATAAAACTGTAAGTGGAGTGTTTTATTGATATCTAAACCTGGTAGGCCACCACTTAATCTACCTAAACAGTTAATACCGATTTAGAAAGCTATGGTAGCCGAGTGGTTCGGATATTATAGGCGGAGGTCGTGGGTTCCAATCCTGCTTGGCTCGTATCAATAAGTTTTTCAGAACTTACCTACGAAATATTATTTAGATATTTATCATTAGCTTTTCGGTGAAGGAAAAAACATCTTGAGGAAACATGTATTCCCGCAATGAAATTCAAAGGTGTATGAAGTTCCCAATCCGTAGTGGGCTATCGTGGGGTATACAGCCCATTCACTCTCATCTATGAGAGTAGGCCCGTGCCCAGCAGTGGGACGTACTCGTACCTGCAAATTTGTACGGAATCCTCGCTGGGCGAGTCCGACTCGCCCTTGTCCGTTTTTTTTACTGTATTCCTAATGAGGGTTTGCAATGAATTTTCACAATGGCCGTCACCTTGATCCAGTGACAGGCCGGCGTAAACTGTGACGTCATCGGCGGGAACTAAAACACTAATTGTTCAATAAACTTCGGAATCGCTCGTGTTTTACGGAATCGAATGCGACGTACACACTGGCGGATAAATGTACCAGTTTTTCACTTAATTCATAACACCCGTCAGATATTTCTTGCACGTGAATTCCCACTTTTTCATACAAACTTTCATCCCCGTTTCGATCCTTTAGGGCAGCGGTCGGCAACCTTTTAGCAGCCAAGGGCCACATAGTAGCTAACGAAATTTTATACTATTCGGAATATAGCGACCTTTACATACAAAATACCCAGGGAGGCTCGCGGGCCGCAAGTGTGCAGTCCACGAGCCGCATGCGGCCCGCGGGCAGGTTGCCGACCGCTGCTTCAGGGGTTCAATTTCGATTTCTCAGAGCACTTCTAAGTCCCTTAAAACAGATACAGACAAACATTTCAAAAACGACTTATTACGTTCTGCTACTAATGTTTACCACTCCCCAGTTTGTTATAACAGTTCCGTTTGATATAACGTTTATCTGATATAATGAAGACATAATGCAAGAGTTCGTTCGTTAAAGCGACAATAAGTGGAGGATGTTATGATTGCAAGATACCTAACACTCCTCGCTTCGCTCGTCATCGTACCTAACTGTGACTCTGTCACAGTTTTTTATCTTGGACAGTAAGAGGGGTATGTTGTGATCGCAAGATACCTAACATGACTCATTCAACTTTCAGAGTGTCTGTCCGCAGCTTTACCAGTAATGGTGATTAACTCTGATTGAGTTTTTACGATTCAATAAAACCTATCGACCTTTCCAGCTACGATTCTTATATATTACGAGGTGCGAATGAACATGGCTTTTCGGACAGAATTTTTCCATTAATCTTTTGATTTCTGACTTGTCTGTTTGTAAGCAATAAACTGCAGACAGCAAATTTGCGTGTGGGTCTGTTAAAAGTACCTTAGAATTAAGATGATCAGTCACTGACTGACAGTCAGTCAGTGAATCAGTGACAAAACTAAGGAACTTTGACGTGCAATAGTTCTTAAACTACACGTTCAAATTGAATGTTATTGAGAATATAATTTAAGTCTTATTATGCCCTATACACGAGTATCCCTGAAAATTCAGGGTTCTAGCTTTAGCCAGTACAAAATTACGGGAGGCTGAAAATAACCTGAATGGCTTCGAGAAAAGGATGGTACGGCCATGCCTTTGTTTGCTCGACATGGCGGCGGCACTAGATGCGAAAGTTTGTAAAGATGTTAGGATATTTGGAGGTTTGGAAGTTTGTTACTTAATAACGGGGTAACAACTTAATGGATTCAGCTGAAATTTGGCATGCAAATAGAGTCATGGATTGAAACATAGGATTTATATCCCGGTAAAGAGTTCCCCTTGGAACAGTAACAGGAACAACGCGGGCGACAGGCCCGCGCCGACTCCCGCCAGCGCCTGTGTGCAAACCTATGAAGCAACCTCTTTATTGTCGTCGTGTTTCGAATTCCGGCGCCCGTATTGTCTTGGCACCTGTGTGCGTTGCACACTTCGCACACAGGGGCGGCGCGGCCCTGGCGGGCGAAGCCGCGTGTAAATGCTAGTTATAAATAAACCGTTCATATTACCCAATGTATTGCCTCATTGCGAACGCGAATAGCTCGATATTGTGATATCATTGTGCTATATAAAGACAGAAATACAAACATGGCGGCAAGCCCGCTCAGCACCGAAATGTCGATTACGAGACTTTATAGCTGCATTTGAGATTTCGTACAATCTCGGTGAAATATACCATTGAAAATATTTTAACGTTGTCTATTTGGAGGTCCTCAATTCCAATAATGTATATTTTTACATTTTTGTATGAGGGAGTAAAACGGCTGGTTGGGTTCGAATCGTTTTTGGCACAGAAACCTCCAAGGATTGTCATAGGTCATATTTTATCCATGTACACTCACGGAAAATGAATTTGGGTAATTTTCTATATAATTGTTCATAGAACATGACCCGAATTCATTGTCCGTGAGTGTATACATTATATACTGCTACTAGTTTTTTTATATTCATTGTTGAAGATGCGCCTTCTCTCTTTCTCTCACCAATAAAGACCCTAGTAAATTGGTAGGTGCATTAGGGTAAACTTAGAACATGGAGTAATTTTAGAGATTAGTAATTGCTGCTAACCTATTCAACAACAACTTTTGCTATTTTTACTGTAAAACGCTAGTACGAAACTATACCAAATGGGTGAATCAACTTTTCTTTGTCAACAAAATTTCACCTCCGACTAAAATTGAAAGGAAATCTTTATTCGGACATTTTTTTAATAAAGCGTATGCTCATTTAAAAGACAGATAATAAAGCTACGTAATGCAAATATTTTTATTATAATTTGCTTATTAATAACTTGTTTATATGCAGTGACCCAGCGGACATAGCTGTCCCCCACTTTTGTATGAAAATAAGGGTTCGTCCGCTGGGTCACCCTATTTATTTGTTAAAAACGAGTTTTATTTTTACCTAATTTATCTCTAGAGGTAAGATATTGTTCCATTTAAATCATGTTAAAACATGCAAAAGGTGAACAAATAAGAAAAAATGCAATCTTTGCATAAAGCAAAGAAAAGTTGATTGACCCAAGTACAGTAGGTATTTAAACAGGGTTCCCTCTATGTGGCATAACATTTATTGTCCGAAACTGTTTTAGCATAACAGATGTGGCATAATCGGTTTTCGCCGAATGGTAATGTGGCAGAAACTTTATGAAGCATAATTAGTTACATCCCGAATATGTGTTTGTCTGAAATTAAGTTCGCATACTAATATTATGACCGATTATTTTTACGCATAATTTTATTGTGCAGAATTTTATTTGGCATATTATCGATTGTCCGAGATTGATAGGTTAGGTTTAGGAGAGGTAGGTTATTATAATAATCAAGTGATATAATTCCATTGGACATCATGTTCATTCAGTATAACGATGAACTAATAACATTTAACATCTAGCAATTCTATTCTAAAAGGCCGGACGGACTCACGTTGGTTCCTTGGCAGAGAGGGCGCTGCCTCTTATGGGATGCAACGTGTGTAAGCACTTTTGCTGCTACCCATATGAGGCAAACCATGAGGACGGCGGGCTCTGCGGCGGAGAGTGCCGCTAAATTAAAACACGCCAAATACTTTGCCTTGGAGACAGCGTATGATTTTGTTCCGGTCGCCGTGGAGACGGCTGGCCCCTGGGGTGAAGGGGCGCTCAGGCTCTTTAAGGAGATTAGTTGGCGTCTGCGGGAGAAGGGCAATGATCCTCGTTCTGGGTCCTGGTTGGTCCAACAAGTCTCTGTTGCCATTCAGCGGGGCAATGCTGCCAGCATAATGGGGACTTTTGGATCGGGCTTGATGAAAAGTAGGTTAGGTTAAGTTAGGTTTAGGTTAGGTTTGAACTGCATCCCCTAACAAAAACGAACTGATGGCAGAAAAAGTAGGTTAGGTTAAGTTAGGTTTAGGTTAGGTTTGAACTGCATCCCCTAACAAAAACGAACTGCTGGCAGAAAAAGTAGGTTAGGTTAAGTTAGGTTTAGGTTAGGTTTGAACTGCATCACCAAACAAAAACGAACTGCTGGAAGAAAAAGTAGGTTAGGTTACAAAACTATATATCGTCGTCGACAATACAGTTAAAAGTTATATTATGACAAAACATCTTTCTGCCACGATAGTATTCGGTGTTATAATTTTATAATCATTTAATTTATGTGTAAATATGATTCGGAACATGAAAAGTATGACCAACTAATATTCGGACTAGCGTAATTCTGCGTAATAAAGCTATGCGAATATAGATTCTGCGATAACAGTTTATGCACAAAGCCTAATATGGCTATATACATTATGCCACAAAGAATTATTACTTACAAAATTATGCCACAACAGGGTGAACCATTTAAACAATAGGTATTTAGTTCCGTTGAATTGTACACATTTTTGAATAACGCCGAAACATTACCATGTTAGTAAAACACATCCCTTGTGGTCATTCATATTCATATTTCTTTATTGCTATCATGTTCATCAACATAGGTGTTACAACAATTAAAATGTAGGTACATGACACTTGTAACATTCTGAAAACTACTTTTACATTTTTATTATTACAACATTAACATTCACAATTATTTTCGTTCAAATTTGGGTGAATCAACTTTTCTTTGCTCAAATCAAAGATTGCTCTTTCGCCTTATTTGTTCACCTTTTGCATGTTTTAACATGATTTAAATGAAACAAGATCTTACATCGAGAGATAGATTAGGTAGAAATAAAATTAAAACTCGTTTTTAATAAATTAATATGGTGACCCAGCGGACGAACCCTTATTTTCATACAAAAGTGGGGGACAGCTATGTCCGCTGGGTCATAGCTTATAAACAAATTATAATAAAAAATCGGTTGTCTGTAAAGTCGGTTTACTGACGATAGTCGAACGTGATAACGTTGACCCTGACTTTGACTTTGACTGAAATTGACATTGACTTTGACTGACTTTGACTTTGACTGACTTTGACTTTGACTTTGACTTTGTCTTTGACTTTGACTTTGACTGTGACTTTGACTTTGACTTTGACTTTGACTTGGACTTGGACTTGGACTTGGACTTGGACTTGGACTTCGACTTTTTTCCCAATAAGCTGCTACAATGACATTGACACGCTAAAATGATGGCTAAGTGACCAGTGTAAATATCTGCCGTTCCACGAATATAATGTCAAAGATTTGTTTTAATAATTTTTAAACTACGATTAAAGCAGGCGTAAAACGGAACTGCCAAAGCAGCATCCACTATTTAAATTTAAAGATTTTTGCCAAACTCAGCAGTGTCTCTTGTCATTCAATAGAGATTTTGACAGCCGTATCTTAGGGAATAAGGGCTAATTTATTAACAATTTGTAAGAAACTATCGTCTTAACGACTTTGGTGCTGGAATAATATAAAGTACCTATTTGACAGGTAACGGCCCTGCAAGGTAACGGCCCCGCAAGGTAACGGCAAATGACGTCACACCTTTTCGTGCGTGCAGCCGGCTTCATCGAATTATAAGACGTTATCACGTCAAAAATATTTGCATTACGTAGCTTTATCATCTGTCTTTTAAATGAGTATACATTTTATTCAAAAAATATCCGAATAAAGATTTTCTTTCAATTTTAGTCGGAGAAGGTGAAATTTTGTTGACAAAGAAAAGTTGATTCACACATTTACATTACTTAATTCAATGACGTGCATTATTAATAGTTATTCCGTTGGAAGCTGACAGCGCGTCAGTCTGTCGGTGCATATCTGTTTCTAGGCTAAGTCCGCGCCGCATGCAAATCCGCAGATGCATATTCCGGAGATGTAACTCGGAATGCAATATGCAGAGTACTACTTTCATAATATTTAAATTCTTTGGAATATTAGTATTCTACATTTGATGTCTATGGTCAAAGTCAAGTTACCTATTTAGTAAACAGAGGTAGTAACATACCTAAATAACTATCATCATCATCATCATCAGCCCGTATAAGTCCACTGCTGGACATATATGCCTTTCCCATGTCACGCCATCGAGCACGATTCGCGGCCACTCGCATCCAGCCTCTGCCAGCCACCTTGCGAAGATCGTCACTCCACCTTGTCTGACACTACGTTTGCCGATCCGTTGTCTCCACTCGAGAACACGCTTGCTCCAGCGAAATAAGTATATCTTAGTATTAATGTCCTGCGCGAAGCCAAGCCCAACCCGTAGAGGCCCCCGCGCGACAATTTAATGAAAGGCAAATTAATGAAATAAAAATAATAAAAAATAAAGTGTACACCCAGCGCATGCAGCAGCATGACGCACACAGAGACAGTCCCCGCTAGATGCAAGAACTATTATTGTGCATTAATGGGATCTATAGGGGTATTGTACATTAGTTACCTAGGACGTTAAAACAAAGAATGTCTCAGATCGCAGGGTATTGCCGATTGCCGCAGGCATTACAGGCCGAAGGCAAGGGCGATAAATATGCGATCTAAGGCTTTCTTTATTGCCGCCCGTGGTAAGTACAAAATTTTACGACTCCCCCAGGCCAGGAAGTGTGATTTTCCGCACGCGTAGCGAGCGGTAATTGCCATTTTATGGCCAGTTGTGACGTAAAATCTATTGCTATAGCGGTGGAAATATGGACAGGAATGTAATGTTATTACGTTTTGCTCTGGCCAGAAGGTAAAATTTTATTGCAATAAATCCTAACAACTGTACCCTATTCCATTATAAAAGACATTCACAAAGTAACCAGTCAAAATATCCAACATTAAATTAGAATATTATTATGCAACATGCAGCCAACCTCGATTGGATTTAGACGCAAGCACGGCGCCTCCAATATGGCGGCTGCGGTAAGCTTATTCACAAGTTCACCGTCAACAACGTCTATAATATAATTTGACTTGTGAATAACACGGTTTGACTACTTGTCTGTCTTTATACTTTGTCTAAGTGCAGCAGTGGACGTCTCACGGTTTAAGGCCTCGGTCGTTCTGACCCGCCGCCCGCGGCGTGCAGCGGCGGAGGGTGCTTGGTCGTTCTAGAACGTTACCGCTGCGGCCAAAGCGGCAGCAGTTTCTGAGGTTTTGTGTTTGCGCGTATTTATTGCTTCAGGGGGAAGAGGATGAGGATCTATTAATAATGTTGAAGCTAAAGCAAAGGAAAAAGAAGAGCAATATGTTTAAAGGAGGGTGCCTACAATATTTTGGTGCATCGCTCAATCAAAAGTTCATCTTTCTCTTTGGTAAATTTTTCCATATTGAAAGCTAGCGTCCACCCGCCGCAATGCTTCAAAATGACTAAAGACGTCGCGTGCAGCGGGCGGCAGTCGCGGGCGGCGGGCGAGAACGACCGCTCCCGAACATTTTCGAACACACCATACAGACGCCGCGGGCGACGGGCCGCTGCCCGCCGCGGGTGGCGGGTGAAAACGACCAGGGCCTAAATGAAGATGATGAATTATATTAGGGACGAGGTTGTCGGACAGTTTGTGAATTACCCTACAGAAGTTAGTGACGTGCGATATTCTATAACTTGACGACAATTGCGAATAGTGTCGCTCTCGCGCGACATCTCGCGTGGCTTCCGCAAATGATTTAAAGTGTGAAAATGATTAATGTTTCGCAGTTATTTAGCGAGCAGTTTTTTTATGGTTTGATGAACCACTTTCCCGCCAGAGCACTCAGCAAGCACTCTCAATTTTACCATCTACTTTGACTTCCGCCAAGTGGTTAAGGCGCTGGGCCGGAAATCCAGAGGTACCGGGTTCGATGCCCGGTCTGGACCACAGGTGAGTACCATTTAGTTTTTCTATGTAGGTACTTTGATTTCTTGTATATACATATATAGAACATACATAGATTTCTAACTTTAACACGATTAATTGGGTATAAACTCGGTAACTTTATTTTACTATGTCCAAATAATCCGGCGCACTGACCTGGGTCCAGATCAAAGCCGGAGCAACTGCTATATGTTTGTGATCTTTTGAAATCCGACGCGTTAGAATCGTTTGAAGTTTGGAAAGGGGCGATAGTTGAAAACAATCTAAATTCAACCTTTACATCTAAATATAGACTCCATTATTCTTTTGACTGTTCTTGTTAAAAAAGTTGAAAAGATTTATTTTGATATATTAGTTGTCTAATTTGTTGATATATGAATATGCAGTGATTACTTTTTGAATTATTTATGATACTTTTATTTTTTCTGTTGATTTATGGTGTTACGACAGTTTCGTTTGTAAATAATACCCGAGAAGACATCACGTGTAATTTTTTTAGACAAGGGGCAAGCCGAAAACAACTAAATTACCTACCCAACAATATTTTCTAAGCGTATTTACCCAAATAGGTATGATTTATCATCTTTATAACGTCAATAATCATAAAATTACACGTGATCTTGGATGGGAGGCAGGGGGTAGCGTTACAATCACCAAATATCTGGGCCCTATTTAATAAACGTTACAATCCTACAATTTTGTAGAAAAGTAACAGATTTGTCAAATTGTACTACAAGTGATGTCTAATAAACCTTACAAATATGTAAGAAATTTACGTATTTATAACTCACAATTATCGCAATTACAAGTACTGTTTAATAAAAGTTTACACATGTAGAAAATGCCCGTAGATTTTGATGACAATATTGTACTTACAAAAAAGTAATTGTAGGGTACAATTTACATAAAATGTAAGTGTTTGGTGTAAGTTCTTAATAAAAAAAGGTAGATTTCTTACTCTTCAGTTTAGCATTTTAGTGTTACACGGAGTACTTTCTTGTTGGTTTGGTTTATTAGTAAAGTCATGGATAACAACAACAACGTAACTGACATCTCAATTTTATTATCATCAATTTTTTTTTTATTATTATTTTATGACATAATTCAAATTTTTTTGTCTTGTATTCTCTTCACGTAATGTTAATTATTTTTTAATGAACATTTTATGTTATTAAATAATATTGTAATTGTTAAATATATAATTACTGAATCGCGCCCAAATGTTGGCACGCCTGCTTGCATTGCTGAGCACATCGCGTCGACCGTAGGCTGAATTACGGTAAGGGACAGGCAAAACTATGTCCCTTACGCTAATTCAGCCTACGGTCGACGATCGGAAGTATCTATTTTATATAAGACCTATTATACTGTGTTCTAGCAAATAAATTATTTGACTTTTGAACAAAATTACAATTCTGTTTCTAATATACTAGAATAAAGACATGTGATTCAGTCGAAAAACTATAAGTCATGATATGAAAATCAACAAGCTACCATCACTACTCTCACTACTCTCACTACCGAATACCTACTTCAAGTTTCGGAGTGAAGTCATAGAGAGACGGACAAGACCACATCTTATGTCCCTTCTGTACAAACCACCCAGTCACAAGGACATATACAAAAGAAATGTGTTCAATACAAGTATAACTATTTATAATAATTTACCAAATGATTTACGGACATTATCAGGGAATATATTTAGACATAAGTTGACGAAATGGCTGATGGATAAATGTTTTTACAGTGTGGGGGAATATTTAAATTATAAAAATCTACTGACATCATAATGATCGATTACGTATATATTATTATTTTAATTCAATAACATCTATAAATCTAGCTTAATTAATCAAATATTTGTACACGTGCTTGCATGTTGAATACAAGAACATTTTATACTGTAAAACCTTTTAAACTGTATTCTGACAAATAAAAAATTTCTGATTTACTTGTTGTTAAAACCATGTTTAATATTATTTATTTATTATTGTTTAGGTTGTAGGACACGCTCTTCAAGTTTTGACACACCATGAGTCCACCTGTCGGAATTGTACTACAATTTACATAATATCTAAACTTGTAATTACAATCGTGTGTTTAATAAAGCAGTTTTCCCTACAAATATGTGAATTGTCACCTGTACAATGAAAATGTTTATTAAACAGATATTTGTAAAATTGTAGTTACAATACTACAATTATGTAGGTTTTCCACCATTACAAATTTTTAACTTGTAATATTTATTAAACATAAATTTGTAAAATTGTAGCCTGTAATCTACAATTTACAATTTGTAACTTGTATTGTTTATTAAATAGGGCCCAGGGGGGGTCAAAAATAGGCCAAATTTGATCACATGATTTCTGGACGAGCCCTTAGTTCTATTTATAAGTTTTAGTTTGTGGTCTAGTTTATCCTTTTATAATAAATAATATGTATTACCTACTTAAAAAAGTAAATATTCTAAGAAAAAAAAACTCATGTTCACTTTTTTGAAAAATGTTCATCTATCCCGAAAGAAACTGTGAAAAGCGCTACTAGGACAAGATATAGACTGGGTCTTACTGTCGATCTGATTTCCGTGTTATACACTCACTCAATGAATTCTGGTCATTTTTCCTCTGTCTCCATACATTTACTATGAAAAAAGGCCAGAGGAATAACGTGACCGCAGACATATTTCTGAAGAATATGACCCATAATTGTCCATAGAAAACGACCCGAATTCATTGTCGGTGAGTGTAGGTACGTAGTCTATTTGCGTTTTTACTACAGTATTTATTTAGATGTATAAGTAACATTGTACGCATAAAACAGCGGGATGTAAACATTTCAACAAGCGCTATCGCAGCCGGTAAAATGTTACTCACAGTTTTATTAGACAGATGTTTTATTCACATTGATATTTGATATCTCATCTATGTGTGGCTCAAACCACATGGATAGCTTATACAGGTTGGAAAAAATCTATGGGCCCTGGAGGGGAAGCTCATTTTACTGAAAGGAAACATTCCTTTATTTTTAAAAAGAAACAAAACTGCATTCATAGATTTTTTAAATTTTCTTGGCATTTGTATTGAAATTGATGGTAAAATAAAATTAATGAGGGGCCATTCATTACGATTTTTGCCAGTTTTTGACCCCCTCCCCCCTTATATACGAAAAAATAAAAATCGGCTGACCCCCTCCTCCCCCCCTATTTAATATTTATCACGTAAGAATCTAAAGGAAAAATGATTTTACGTTTGGGCTGTTTTAATTTGCAGATACTAATAGTTTTTAATTTTTTAGTAAAATATGGCCCCTGCGCTCTCGCGCGGATTTGTGCGCTTTTTCAAAAGTTAAGATCATTTTGCGCATTTTTATCATGTTACGTAAGAACGATCAAAACTCCCTCCCACCCCCCTGTAAGAAAAAATAAGACATGATTAACCCCCCTCCCCCTCTAAATCGTCTTACGTAATAAATGAATGGCCCCTGATAGATTTCACGATCTTATTTACTTGTAAGACCAAATGTTTATTGGAGAGATTTTATCCTGACCAATAGTCCTATCGATTAGTGAGTGATTTTTTTAAGCTTTTAAGCTGCTCGCACCTCCCGCTCCTGTGCGACTGCCTGTGCCCACCAGTGGGATGTATAGGCTGATGAAAAATCAAGTCAAGGGTTTTTTCGATTTGAGAGTATCGGTTCCTAAAGCCATCAGCCTAAAGACGTCCATTGCTGCACATAGGCCTCCTCAAATGACGTCACGCCACCATGATGGCTCCTTTACCGCCCGCATGAGACTCCAGCAACCTTGACCGGTCATAAGTTCAACTTGTGGGCATCGAAATCCCATCCCATCCCATCCCACTAATATTATAAATGCGAAAGTTTATGAAGATGTTTGGATGTTTGGATATTTGGATGTTTGGATGTTTGGATGTTTGGATGTTTGTTACCTAATAACGGGATAACAACTGGATGGATCAAGCTGAAATTTGGCATGCAAGTAGATCAAGTCCTGGATTGAAACATAGGATACTTTATATCCCGGTAAAGAGTTCCTTTGGGACAATAACGGGAACAACGCGGGCGAAGCCGCGGGAAAATGCTAGTACTTAATATAATAAGTATGGAAGAGTAACTGAAGGTCAAAATCGGCCCCACGGAATACTTACGTACTAACGGGGCGGAGCTAGTATTTTATTTAGTACTGAAGAAAAAACTGTAATGAAATTCTCACGTCAATAGCTTTGTAACCAATCACAGATTTTTTTCTTTTAAACGATATGCAATTAGCCTGTTGACTCGATTTTTTTCTGTCCTAAATCGATTCTACTATTTCTGAGGAACAAATATCTATATGACACCTAATACATTGGTATAAGTATAACAGCCACAAATTGTAATCAAAAGTAGCAGATCGGACTGAGCATTGAAAACGCTCTATACAAAACGGTAGGACATTATGACGTCATCCGTTGCATCGCTGTACTAAGTCTGTATGAATAAAATAGCATTTTGCCATTTTGAGCACGAAGAAGTGCGTTTAAGCACATAGTTGTCATACATTTATTTTTTCAGTGTTATTTAAGCATTCCGAAATTGACTTTAATTTTTCTTAAAGACGATAAAAAAAATATCGTTTTTTTTTAAACTTTGTAGTCTCATAACTTTATATTTTTTATACATTTTTTGTTTATTTCTTTTGTGTTATGATAATTTAGTATTTTGCAATCCATGTGACTATATTTTGTTGTAACATTCAACATTATTCAACATCCCAATTATAGCCCTGTCAAGGGACATTGGCATTGTTTTGCCTGTCCCTAACCCCAATTGAACCTACGGTGGATGTTGGATGACACAAACATTACAAGTCAAATAACCTGGTTTTTTTGAAGTCGGTTAACAAGGACAGATCTCTAACAGATGACTGAACCACCTCTAGTGAGCCGGTCGCTTAACGCTAGTTAATGTGTGCGTGCTGCTCGTAGTAGGCTACTATGATGGTTAATGTGTGCGTGTAGCACGTACACGTACAAAACGATCGGCGCACTAGATGTGCTTCAGCGTATCTGTCTGTAAGCGAGGCTACATCCGGCAATTTATTTTAAGTAGAAGTTAAATAAAAGCTTAGGTACTTTATATGAAAGAAACATTTTGTCTCTTCATTGGTTTTTTAAAAATGGTGATGTGGCGTTTAGGTTAAAAATCCTATTAAACCAGAATGATACAGAGGTCAAGGTAGATGTCAAAATTGAAGGCGCTTGCTGGGTGCTCCGGTGGACGACTGGTTGAGTCGCTGGGCCGGAAATCCAGAGGTACCAGGTTCGATTCCCGGTCAGAACACAGGTGAGTGCCATTTAATTTTTTCTATGTACTTTGATTTCTTGTATCTATATATGTAAATAAAAGCTTGTAAAACAAAATTCCACTTACCCATTAAAATCTCTCCAGTCCACTCATGACCTCACAACCATGATACGACAGATGCGCGCGAGTCGAGGGCCGACGTGCAGGGAGCGCGCGCGCAGGTAAGGAGGCATATAAAACGGGCGGTAAAGGGCTTGGGGTATAGGGTTATTGTATAGGTCGCTGCTTCGGTTAGGTTGGTCCCCTGAAACAAAGAAATGGAATTGATGTAGCTACGAGACATCAAAGTAGAGTTCGACTACGCTAAGTTCGCAGAGGTCAAAAAAAGGTTTTATTAAAAAAAATGTATATGGCAACATCGAAAGAAAGTGGATTGATTAGTCTTGCTACTTGGCAAATATTTTTCCGTGAATGATGTGATGTGTCTACTAATATACTGAAATAAATATTCAGGACAGTCTTGCACAATCAATCTAGTCCCAACAAAACTAAGTAATGCTTGTATACATGTACATATTCATGGTTACTCAATTAAATAAATAAAAAAAAAAAAAAAATAATAATACATAAATACATAGAAATTATCCAAGACCCTGGAGCAAATCGCTTAGTTTGGTTGGAACTAGATGGATGCGTGCAAGACTGACCCAGGTATCTATTTTAGTAGGTATCAGTAGCGTACCGTCCAAAGAACTCGATTCCTACCGGCTTGCCTAATATCAGGCATTTGATTGAGCACCTTATTCCGCATCTCTTAAAGAAAATGTACGCCAAAACTGCATCGGCTTGCCCAAGAATATATTTTACGCCACGCCACTGGTAGGTATTAGGTATGTACTATGTAGAGGCATTTTGTAATAAAGGGAAAAAATATTACCAAGTACCAAGATTAAATAATCCTCTTGCTGTAGATTCTTCATGTTGCCATATATATATTTCTTAATAATACCTATTTTCGACCTCTGTAAACTTAGCATAGTCCTATTTTATAAATGTGAAAGTTTGTGAAGATGTTCGGATGTTTTTTACTAAATAACGAGGTAACAACTGGATGGATTGAGTTGAAATTTGGCACGCAAGTAGACCAAGTATATCCCGGTAAACAGTTCTCTTGGGACAATAACGGGAATAACGCGGGCAAAGCCGAGGGTAAATGCTAGTTTCCAATAAAACGTTAACATTTTCATTCAGAAAAATCAACAGATTCCAAGACAGAAAACGACATGATCTAGAAATGTCTAGAAAACGAGTCTCTTTTACTTTCAGAAAAAAGTAGACAAACAACAGCTTCTAAATTCCAAAACAGTAGGCGATATGATCAAGAAACGTCAAGGGAACGAACCTTGTTTCTGGGTCATACAGATTTTGTAGTATGAGTTAAGTGTTCGCGTGTTTCCTGTGGACATCACATAATTAAGGGCTTTAAAAGCCTAATTTTCTAGTTGGACCCTTATAGGTAAATAACCCTATTCTTCTACTTCTAGGCCTATATGATAAAAACATAGTAATGTGTATTTGGGCCGTTAACTATCATTGTTTTGTCGTATGACCCTTCTACTTCCTTGGCTGTTAAAAAGTAAAGTTAACACTTAATTTTCAACTAGTCGAGCAAACACAGTTAGTACCTAAGTGTTGACTCTCCAGGATACCGCGGCAGGATAATGAGAACCGGAGATGTCTCGCTACACACGGCCCTGAAGACTGGTGGATTGACTGCCGTCCTCAATCTAAAAGGCTGCTAATTTGTATGAACTTTCATACAAAAATAGCGGCCTTTTAGTTTGAGGACGGCAGTTGAACGATATTGTTTATGCGTGCGTCACAAAATGATTAAATACTGGTTGATTTACTAAGCGATAATCGTGTTATAAGACTATCTCGTCTCATAAGTTTCTGGGAGTCCACATTGACTCAGCGTTAAATTGGAAACCGGAACTGTCAGCTGTGGTAGGCTCTCTAAGTTCTGCGTGTTATGGGCTCAGAAGTCTTCGAGATGAGTTACAACTTTCGCAACTAAAAATAGTCTACTACACACTGATAGAATCCAAACTACGATATAGTATATTGTTTTGGGGAAACAGCTACAAATACAATGTCCAGGCTGCTTTCATTGCGCAGAAGAGAGCAATTCGAATAATGGCTAAGGTAAACCAGCAAACATCTTGCAAGGCATACTTTATAGATTTTAAAATACTAACTGTCCCGTGCCTGTACATCTTAGTAGTACTTACAAATTTAGTAAAGCATATATATCATATCGAAACGCCAGAACAGAGAGATAAACGTTTAGCTACGCGTCGCAAAGACTTGCCGCAGCTTACAAACACCCGACTTCGAGTGGTTAAGCACTCCGCTAATTATCAAGCCATAGCGCTATTTAATAAGCTTCCTGTTGAATTTAAGTCACTGACAAACAGTACAATATTCAAAAATAAATTAAAAGCTTTCTTGCTAGAGAAGTGTTACTACTCAATAGACGAATTTTTTAGCTCAAATGTTAATGTTTGACATGCTAATTTGTAATGATTATGTGATTAGAATAATTGAATGTACCTATTTATTATGGATCTAATGTAAGTATAGTTTAATTTAATGGTTTAAATGTATAATGTATGTATTTTCAAACACAACAGCATGTTGTTAATGAATGAATGACTAATGACTAATGACTAATGACTAACTTCGTAACCCAGTCTGCATTGTGTATTTTAAGTACAACAAAAAAATCCCTACCTACACAATTGCATCCTTGTTTGCCCACTGACGCCGTGAAGCGAGGAAATTGCATCGAAACATCTAAATTTCGTATGATTTTTTCGCATATTTTCGCCATGATTTATTACATACCAGCGTCAGTGTGAAATCAGGGTGTAAATATTTGTAGCGAACCGTCAAATTTACCTTTCTGCCATATCTTTTACCTGCTTAGTCTTTAGAGGAAATAGTAAGGCCGAGAGAATTGAAAATTAGGTATTTGTAAAATGTGTCGCTGTCCCGCACTGCCCGCCTCTCCCCCGCAGAGCGCGATAGAGACAACCGCAGCTTGGACCGAAAATACCTTTTAAAATTTCATGAAAACAACGTTTCGTAGTCCCCTGATTTCTTCCCCAAAACTTAACCTATTAAACTAATTTTTTCATTAAACATTAAAAAAAGGCTTTGGCCGTGTTCCTATGTTTTCCTTTTTTTTAATAATCTAGTCAAATTTGTTTTCTGGATGTGTGAACACAGCGGAAAATCTGGCATTTTTTTTAGGTTTTTGAAGGTTAATATCTCTTTTGAGAATCAATTTATCGTAAAAAGGAAAACTTAGGAACATATCAATTGTAGCCATAGATTTTTGGGCAAAAAATTATTGCTCTACTGGCATTAAACAGGGAGGAAACAGGGGACTACGTTTGTATGGAAAAACTGCCCTCCTGTTTCCTCTTAATAATGTGCAGTTCATATATATTTTTTATTTTTTTCTTGAATCATGCATAAATAATGTTATGTAGTTTTGTGTTCACAAATATGCTGTAAAAACAAACACCGTTTAAAAGCTTCAATTCCTAATGACCCGTGTGTCTGTGGATGCGTGAGTGTGGGGAGTGGGGAGGGGGGGGGGGTATTTAGCCCCCACTTCATCGACTTTAGTACCATAAAACCGAACAGACGCCGTATCGCGCGCCGCAACCGTGACGTCACTCGTACGTTATTGGTATCAGTTAGAGAGATTTGAAAAACATCTTACTTACCCAGAGTCGGGCATTATTCAAGCAATTTTTCATTGAAATAATAATTCGAAAAACATCGTAATGAATTTAGTCACGAATGACTCAATCTATACTCTGTACTTTTAGATATTTAAAAAAAGGTAAATAAAAAAACCACGTGACACGGGTCGTTCAGCCAGTGCTTTTGTGCCACAGATACAAAACGTTACTTTGATTGGCTGAACAGCCCGGGTCACGTGGTTTACTTGACACCTTTTTAGGGTTCCGTACCAAAATGGTAAAAAAGGAACCTTTATGGTGCGACTCTGTCTGTCCGTCTGTCACAGCAAGATATCTCCGGATCTACTGATGCTATCGACTTGAAATTTGGAATAGTGTTAAAAATCGCTTACTTGAGCTTATTGGGTAGAAAAAAAATCATGTACCTTTTTTACTTTTTTTTTAAAGGGGTCGGAAATGAGATGTGGAAAAACAAAAGTAGAGCTATTATATCGAGTGGGATATCAAATGAAAGGGCTTAATTTGTAGATTCCAAAACCATTTTTATTTTTTTCTTAATTTTGTACTTTTTGATTTATGACCAAAAACGTTAAAAAAAATACAATTCCCCCCCTATTATCTTCGAAGTTACTGAACAGAGAAATCTGTAATAATTACCAATTATTAATATCATCCTAAATATTACAGGAAAAATAAAACGGTTTTGCTAAGTTGCATCGTTTTTTAGAAATTTTCAATAATCGTACACATACTTATTTGCTCCTACTAAGGTAACGGCCATGCAGTTTTTGTTGAACTATTCACGTATCTACTTACGAGTTTGTACGGAACCCTCGGTGAGCGAGTCCGACTCGCACTTGACCGGTTTTATTTTTAATATAAGTACAGAGTATAATCCGACTCTATCTCTTCTATTTTTATAGGTATACCTATGGGTACCCTAGCTAGACGTAGGCAACTATAGTAACGGATGAAAAGAAATAAACCGAATCGAGCACAGAAATATATTGAAATAGAAGGAAATAGCTTAACGATTTGTATGGGAACCAGGCGTGTAACGTTTTTCGCTTGGCGTTTGACGCCAAAAGTGTAATTTAGTGACGGAAAACATATATTTTCCATTTCATTTGGTGGTGTTTGAACAATGAATGGGCTAGACGACAAAAAAAAACTGTTCAGTCCGTCAGTTAGAGTATTAAAAAATATTAAACACGTATTTTTTCTTTTGTTTGACAAACAAAAAATGACGACGATAGAGTGCTTAGAAGTTTCGAGTGACGTCACTCCTAGGTACAATTTTCACCTAGGAGTGACGTCACAAGCCCCCACTCCAGAAGTTTGATGAGCTATAACTTTGTTGATTTTTAATATTTTGATAAACCAAAAAATACGTGTCCCATATTTTTCCATAATCTAATTGATGGACTAAATATAATTATATATTTTTAACCCAGTCGTCATCCCCATTATACCAATAATGATTTTCAAATCTGATAATAGGGAATGTTGGCGGCGACTGAAGTTGACGGCGAGTAAAGAGGTCGCCGGCCCTTCTTTTTAGCACGCGAGGTACATACACTCCAGTGGCGTGGCGTAAAAGGTGTCCTTGGGCTAGCCGGTGCAGATTTGGCGTACATTTTCCTTAGGAGCTGTAGAATAAGGTGCTCAAATGCTTGATATTAGGCAAGCCGGTAGGAATCGAGTTCTTTGGACGCCACGCTACTGAACCTTCGTTCTATCTCCATATATTTCTGTGGAATCGAGAAATTCCTCCTTTTCAAGTCGGTTTAACTGCCTTATTTTCTATTATTACACTCACGGACAACGAATTCGGGTCATTTTCTATATAATTGTTCATATAACATGACCCGAATTCATTTTCCGTGAGTGTAAATACTTCACCCTTTTTAGTCCCCTCAAAATATTTATAGACTCTGAAAAATCGCTCGAAACAAATTGCTCAAGCTTACCGTTTTCGGCGAGGCTCGAAGCTCGTTTATTTTGTATAATGGACCTTTAAAATTAACGGGAGCTTTAAGTTTCGGCCTGTTGACAAAAGAGGCAAGTTGTGCTTTAAGCTCGAGTGTTTGGGCTATCTTCCTAATTATCTAGGGTCTTGTGTCCACAATGGAATCTTTTGGATATGAGATGGTGAGTGATTTAAAGGCGCAGTGTCATCCCTGCTCCCAAGGGTTGTCTATAAACACCAGCGTTCAACTTTACACGCATATTTACGTCCCTCGCTTGCAGCTCGGGCCGCAAACGTCTGCGATCTCGGCTTTTCTTTGTTTACCAAGGACCATTAAAACAAGAGGACTGTCATTCTCCATACTTTGGATTTTAACCCGACCGCTAGGGGATTTCCGGGCAAAAACTAGATGGCGCTATAAAACTAAACATTTAACGATGTTATACTCGTAATTGAACAAAGAAACGTAGTATAGTTACAATTAGTTCGTAAACAGCTAATAATAAATAAATTCTAACATTTAAATACTGTGTCACGTTTGCAAAGTTGAATACTTTTAAATAATATAATTCTTTTACCAAGCTTATACATAGATGGCGTTGTACATTCGGGGAACAGCTTTTTGTATGGAGAATGACAGTCCTCTTGTTTTAATGGTCCTTGGTTTTACCATCCTAGTGCAATGTAAGTACTATACTGTGGTCTAACGGTATATAAATATTGGTGTGTTGGAGGCTTGGATCCGTGGGAGGCCGCAGGTGTCGGCTCCATTTCCGAACCTCCTCTTTAATGTCCGACGAATTATGTTTCACGTCGATATTCACGGTGGCACGTCACGGCTCAGTTATCACGTTTACATCATCATTATTGTTATTTGTTTCTTCAGATGCCGATTTACAAGCGCTAGATCAGATTCAAACTTGTAAGTGCCGCTGTGGCCATTGGCCATAGAAATATAATAAGTATGGAAGCGTAACTGAAGCTCAAAATCGGCTCCACGGAATAAGTACTAACGGGGCGGAGCTAAAATATTTACGTTTGTTTAAAATCGGCTATTTCACGATGTACACTCACGGACTTTAATTGTTGAGCCATTAGGGTTCACCTTACAATAGTCGTATCATAGATTGTGTACCTATTACACGACCAAATTAGACTGAACCCATAAAGTCCGTGACCGTGCAAACGAAGCCACTGTTAACGGACCACCCATACATTTTATCACGTTGTAATAAAGTAGGCATTCGTGTACAAAAATATACAGTTAACGTGTGTTAGATTGCACATGTTTGCATGACACTTTTAATGTGTTTTGACAGCGATCTGCCTGCAAGTGACGTGTTTGTGAACGGACGAAGGTTCCGGTGCGTTTCGGGTATATAATAATATAGAATACGTATAAGTACATACCGGTAAACAAAGTTTAGTACAAATCAAGGACCTTAAAATAAATAGCCGGACGGAGCCTCGCCAGCAGATAACTGAAGCATTTCTAGTGCGCCGGCTGCTTTGTACGTACGAGCCGCGCGCATACATCAACAAGTTTTTTCCTACTACCCGCAGCACGCACACATTGACCTGACCAACCAGCGCTAAGCAACCGGCGGACTAGAGGAGCTTCGGTTCTTTATTAGCGATGCTACGTCCGGCTATTTATTTTAAGGTCCCGGTAATGTTATAGTATATTACACAACTAGGGTGGTAATACAAAGAAAGCTCGAGATCGCAGATGTTTGCGGCCCGAGCTGCAAGCGAGGGACGTAAATATGCGATGGAAGGCTTTCTTTATTTTGTATTTAATTTGTGTATTTAATTAACTTAAATAAATTAAAAAAAAAATATTACCTCCCGTGTTGTGTACATCATTTTACGTCTACACTTGGCCAGAAAGCGGTTTTTTCCGTACGCGTAGCGTAGCGTTCCCTCCGGAGGGGATTAGCCAGCGACCAGAAAGAGCACGCGTTATGCGATGCGATAGAAAGTGATGGTGACCCAAACGTCAGCTTTTTTAGAGAGAGAAACTTCTGTACGTACTTTTTCTTACTTATTCTGTGAAATTAGGTACTTTGACCCGAACCTCGTTAACCTCGCGTAAAATACTCGAAAATCAAATTAAGGTGCAAATAGGGTTGCCACAGTAGGTAATTGATCACGTTGACTCACCACTCGATCCTGCATCTTCATTCGATAAATATCGCAGCACGCTCAAGCGAATTACAACTTTATCGCTTAAGGATTGGGTTGATTTCAGCTCGGCTGTTGAAAATCTTTAGGGCTCGGCTGGCACTTGTCGATTCCATTACGAAGCTCTCAGTTTTGAGGTCTAGTGTCGAATGACATGAGCTTAGGACGAACATTGCAAAAACGTCAATATCTCGAAAACTAAGAGAACAGATTCAAGACGTTATTGTATCCTATTCAGTGTAGCCAAAACGTGCGTTTTAGCACGATTTTGCGTGCTAAATCGTTTACTTCTTCTGAACTCGTTAATTGCACGCTTGTGTCCAAAAAGGGGGGGGGGGGGGGAAACCGTGCTAAAACGCACATTTTGGCAACACTGATCCTATTTCACTGACAATAGGGATGATGACTGGGTTAAAAATATGTAATTCTATTTAGTCCGTCAGTTAGATTATGGAAAAATATGGGACACGTATTTTTTGGTTTATCAAAATATTAAAAATCGACAAAGTTATAGATCATCAAACTTCTGGTATGGGGGCTTGTGACGTCACTCTTGAGTACAATTTGTACTCAAGAGTGACGTCACTCGAAACTTCTAAGCACGCTATCCTCGTCAGTTTTTGTTTGTCAAACAAAACAAAAAATACGTGTACAATATTTTTTCATAATGTAACAGACGGACTAAACAGTTTTTTTTAGTCATCTAGCCTATTGCCTGGGTCGTCATCATCATGTGTGGATTTTGGCAACACAGGTTGCAGTTTGTTGCAATAATTCGTCATGCGCCATAAACAACGCCTATTCTCGAGCGGAATGTGGGTCATACACCAATATCTCCGATATTTCGCGTTGTATTACCAATGTTGAAAACGAGCTCTAGAGTGGTGACCGCGAATCGGAAAACGTAGTGTAGAGGCAGAAGGAAAAAGTGTATGTACCTCGTGTGCTAAAGAAGTGGCGGCGACTTAGTTTGCATGCCGTCAACCTCAGTCGTCGTCAATATTGTTATCGGATTTGAATATCTAATAATAACGGTGTAATTCATTGTTCAAATACAATACAACCAAACGAAATGGAAAAGGCCGTAGCAGGATAAGGGAGGAAAAAATGCCCTTTAATGATTAAGAGCTGTTTATTTTTTCTATAGTTGCTTTCATTTAGTTGTATAATTGTGCAAAGTTTGGTTGAAAAATTCCCAGTGGTTCAGCCGGGAAAAAATAAAAACAAAATTTATGAAATTTCACGTATCTCTAAAACTATAAATCTTTATCATAATATATTTAATTCATTTTGGTAAATTGATAGGTATGTATGCCTTAAAAGAAAATTGAGTCTCTATCTTTGCAATTTCTGTAAAAAACACGTAAGTCAAAATTTCAAAAAAAAGTTTTTTTGATACCTGAAGGAGTGACCACTCTAAGTGACATTTCTAAAAAAGCCTTATTTAACGATCTGTCAGTCATATAAGTTTGACGGTTAAAATCGAAAAGCAACAGTGTCAAAATTAAAAAACTATGTTGGTCGGATTCTGTTACATTTTATTCTTATACTATTCTAATCTAATACAGCCAAAGAACTTAAAAATAAATCTTCTTTGTAAAAAATTAAAAATAAATCAATTATTGACATTCCCATTAATATTGGCTTGAAAATATACAGGGTGGTTTTCGATAATCTGTACATATGAAAAGGGGTGAAATTTCGGCCAATTTTAGCGGTAAAACTGATTTTAATTTTTGTTTGTGGTCATTCGTTTTTTTTTTACAGATTTTTAAACTTTCAGTGAAATTTTCGGCAGTACATCTGTTTGCCACGGTATAACTTTTGAACTAATTGCTTAAAATTGTAAGAAAAAATTGCAGGGTCATGGCAATAGACACGTTATTTAGTAACAATAACAATAAACCACCGACTTGAAGAAAAACTCGTCAAAAAAAATTATAATTGTGAAAAACGGCTGCAAAACTTCAGTTTTTTTTACGGAAAACACCGTTTTTCTCGAAAGTTTGCGAATATTGTGACCATTTTTTCATGCTTATCTTCGTTTAGCACTTAATTGTGATCTTACAAACATTTTTTTCTTACAGCTTTGAACAATAAGATCAAAAGTTATACTGCGTCAAACAGATGTACTGCCCAAAATTTCATAGCAAACTGTAAAAATCTGTAAAAAATTTTTTTTTGCCCAGAAACAAAAATTAGTCATTTTTACCGATAAAATTAAATGGAATTTCACCCCTTTTAATATGTACAGATTATCGAAAACCAGCCTGTATTTGTATTAATTGTCGCCTTTTAACTTATAAAACCTTTTTTTTTCAAATAGGTAATCATCATTATTTCTAATTAAGCCTTACTTATCGTTTCACCAGATATATTCATTCGTAGGTAGGGTGTTGTTCACACATTGCCGCAATTGTGTACTACCTATCGCACGCAAGATATTTATCAAAAATTATTCAGCCTGCCGAAATTCTTAGTGGACCTTTTTTGAGAAACGGTATTAGTGTTACCGTTAATGAAGATAGCGATAGTGATTAAAATAAGAAGTAAAAGACATTTTTAAGTTGATACATATACGAGTAAATGCGATAAATTTATTTTATTTTTAGTTCTTAACAAAGAATATTTATGTTTAAGTTCTTTGGCTGTATTAGAATAGGCTAGATGACTAAAAAAAAACTGTTTAGTCCGTCTGTTACATTATGAAAAAATATTGTACACGTATTTTTTGTTTTGTTTGACAAACAAAAACTGACGAGGATAGAGTGCTTAGAAGTTTCGAGTGACGTCACTCTTGAGTACAAATTGTACTCAAGAGTGACGTCACAAGCCCCCACTCCAGAAGTTTGATGATCTATAACTTTGTCGATTTTTAATATTTTGATAAACCATAAAATACGTGTCCCATATTTTTCCATAATCTAACTGACGGACTAAATAGAATTACATATTTTTAACCCAGTCATCATCCCTATTGTATAAGAATAAAATGTAACAGAATCCGACCAACATAGTTTTTTAATTTTGACACTGTTGCTTTTCGATTTTAACCGTCAAACTTATATGACTGACAGATCGTTAAATAAGGCTTTTTTGGAAATGTCACTTAGAGTGGTCACTCCTTCAGGTATCAAAAAAACTGTTTTTTGAAATTTTGACTTACGTGTTTTTTACAGAAATTGCAAAGATAGAGACTCAATTTTCTTTTAAGGCATACATACTATTTAATTAACCAAAATGAATTAAAGATATTATGATAAAGATTTATAGTTTTAGAGATACGTCAAATTTCATAAATTTTGTTTTTATTTTTTCCCGGCTGAACCACTGGGAATTTTTCAACCAAACTTTGCACAATTATACAACTAAATGAAAGCAACTATAGAAAAAATAAACAGCTCTTAATCATTCAAGGGCATTTTTTCTTCCCTTATCCTGCTACGGCCTTTATGTTTTTCTCCACTAAATTGGGTACTTGACTGTTACTGAAATTTGTAAAAATTATATAAGATCCTGTTAAAATAAGCATAATAAGAAAATATTTTCAAGTTTTGAGTTTGATATCTAACGTGTAACTTTTTTTATGAGCCTCCAAAGTTGGGTGGGAAAGTCCATTTTAAAAGTATAAAAATAGTAAAAACTATTAATACCATTCAATAACTCATAAAATTTATAGTAACTTTTATTACGAAACCGTTACGATAAACGCAAGTTTTAACATAGTTGCAGAACAAAGTAATTGATTTCCCCAAACAACGTAAGAGTAGTGACGTCACTGTATAACGGGCTTCAGTAGGGAGCGTTTCGGCACTTATTTGGGAAAGTCTAAAAATGTGATTTTAACATTGTAGTATCTTGGTGAGTTTTTATGATATTGAAGTGGTTTTTTCACTAATATTTCTATTATTGAGAGGTGTTTCTATAACATATCACAGAAAAAAGTTGTCAAGTAGCCAATTGCACTTTTGGCGTCAAACGCCAAGCGAATAACGTTGCACACTTGGTTCCCATACAAATTGACGAACTATTTCTTTTATCTCGGTATATTTCTGTGCGTAGGGCGCCCTGTAACAAGGTGGAGTGCCGACATTCGAAGGGCAGTAAGTGGTGATGGGGAGAGCTGAAGATCGAGCTCAGTGGTGGCTCAGAAACGAGGTATTTTGCGGCCTATTATAAGGCACGTAATGTCAACATTATCAAAATTTCATTGCATGTTTCAGAAAATATGTATTAGGTATACAGGGTGGGAGGGACTATACCGACATACTTTAGCCATGAATTCCTGGTGGTGTGACGAGTAAAAAATGTTATATCAACATGGGTCGAATATTGTCATTTTACATTAATAGTCTTATGGAACAAAATAAATCAGTAAATTAAGCCCCTCGTTATAAACATGTCCTTACTGGAGGAAAAGTTATCAAAAAGAAAAAAAAAGCTAAAATGGAAAAGAAAGGTCAATTTTTTGGCCTCGTAGTCGCTTACCATCAAATACTGCGAAGGTTAATTCCTGTTTAGTTAAAGGATTTAAAAAAAAATAGTAAAGGTATCTTAGTCACATTTATTAGGGCTTGTTACACACTTGGGATTTTTCATTTACAAAATAATGAATATCTCGGAAAGCAAGCGTTTTTCGACTATACATCACATAACATTTTCTACTCCTAATAGTTGTTAGAATCTATAGTTAAAGTTTGTCGGTATAGTCCCTCCCACGCTAGTCACATGGGAATGTTACGCCACTTATCACTCTCTTCAGGCTTGATTGCCCCTACATGAGACAATGCTGTGAAATGCACTTGTCGAGACAACAATGTATAATGTAAGAACTACAACTAACATCTTTCTTTTTAAGGTTAATTTATTACTAACAAAATTATATGAGTCTGTGGTTACTTGAAATAAAAATGAATTTGAATTTGAATTTTAATTCAGCCGTGTAATCATAATTCGTTAGTAGTCGTGTTCCCGAAGTACACTCACGGACTTTAATTGTTGAACCATTTAGGGTTCACCTTACAATAGAAGTGGCATAACATTCCCGTGTGGTGACTGTACAGTCGACTACAAAGAGCTCGATACGACCAAAGTTACAAAAATATGTACGCGCGACCCTATTGACTTAACATTAAGGTCGTGTATACATATTTTTGTAACTTTGGTCGTATTTATCTCTTTGTAGTTGACTGTACATACATTAAAACTTCACAACCTTCAAGTCAAGATTTGACATGGTACAAATACAAGTTTAACGGACAGACAACCAGCTCGATAATGCAAATTATAAATAAAACACGACCTCCGTGCGTAGATAAGCGCAGATCTGAGGGTATGATACGGATGAGAAAACTAAGGGTTCCGCCAATGTCCCTAAAGTTTTAATACCCAGATCTGAGATAATGTTTGTGTCAGCAACAGTGGTTTACTTTGGAAATGCTGCAAATCTTAAACTTGTTAAAGTGCTCTTGTGGCCTACTTGCAAACTAGTTAGATGGTATTTTATTAGAAGAGAAAAAATTTAAAATTATATATCTCGAGGAGGATTCGAACCTTACCAACTTACCAACTCCAGTCTCCGGGCCAACGCAGGCGCGCTACCAATTGCGCCACCGAAACGATGCCCAAGCCATCCAATTTTTCCACCAGTCTCTTCATTTGTGACGTCATCCTGGGTGACGTATGCGTCATGCTGGGTGAATTTAGTTTTTTTTATACAACTAGGGTGGCAAACAAGCGTACGGCCTGCCTGATGGTAAGCAGTCACCGCAGCCTATGGACGCTTGCAACACCAGGGGCATTACGTGCGCGTTGCCGACCCTTTAAGAACCTATTCACTCCCCTCTTGAAGAACTAAATAGTAGCCTTCCGGGAAAACCGCGGCAGGGAGCTCATTCCACATACGGATTGTGCGCGGTAGGAAATTTCTTTGGAACCGCACGGTGCGCGACCATTTTGGTTCCAACGTGTGTGAATGAATATCCTGCCGATGCCTGCTGAGTTAGATTGTGTTATTATGTTACAAAGGAACAAAATATGAGGGCGTACATTGAATCCTGATAGAAGCGAAGGATTCTACGATGCTTAAGGGAAACATTAAGTTTTTTTTGAAGCCTGACTAACTTGCAATCCTTACTGGATGTAGCAAAAATAGGACTAGGTGGGGGCCGCGGCGTTGCCTGGGGTCGAACCAGGTCGCTAGCTGGACCATCTTGAGTGGATCGGACTAGGTGGTGGCGTCCGGCGAAAACATTAAGTAGATTTTCGAGAGTAGTGAGGAATTAAATCTTGCCATTGTGTAACTGCTTTTCACACCAAATACCTATGAGAAAATATGTATGTATAGAATAAATAAGTACCGTACAAGAAATAAAGAAAATACATTTCTTTAATACAAGAGAATAAACTGTGTAACTAACAAAGTATACACGCTGAAAAATTAAGACAATGGTAAAAACATCAACATCATTTTCTTGGAGTAAAAGTGCCATCGTGAAACCCTATTACGAGGGAAGAAAAGGCATTTGAAAGGTTCATTATTTAATTACTGTGTTTGAGTCTAAAAAATATATTCAACACAGCATTTTCAACAAAAGAAATCGGTGAGAAATTACGGCTCGGCTATGGAACCTAAAGAATGGAGCAGATGCCAAAAATATCGTATAAGTACAGGTCGATTCACAAGAGCTGGCACGAATGGTGTGAACGAAAGTAATGTCACTTGCCACTGTTGAGTGACGTTCTTATACGGGAGGATCCAAGTATTTTGTAAACAAGTACATAACACTTCTTCATTATTCAAAAAAATAAAATTACGTAGTTATAATCTGCACATTATTAAGACTAAGCAGGTAAAAGACATGGCAGAAAGGTAAATTTGACGATTCGCTACAAATATTTTACTATCATGGAGTTTTTATTTAATTTATACCCAGTTTTCACACTGACGGCGTAATCTACGAAATCATGACGAAAATATACGAAATTTAGATATTTCGATGCAATTTCCGCGCTTCACCGCGTCAGTGTGCAAACAAGGTTGCGATTATAGGTAGGGATCTTTTTGTTGTTCATAAAATACACAATGCAGACTGGTCAACGAAGTTATGAGACACAATGATTATCGCTTATTGAATCAACCTGTATTTAATCATTTTGTGATGCACTCATAAACATTATCTTATAATTCACTCATTCAATCCATTCGTGCCAGCTCTTGTGAATTGACTTGTACTCTAACATAAATTGCCCAATAACCGATAGATATACAAGTGTAGAACCAGCTTAAGCCGATTCTGAGGGGACCTAGCAAAAAAAGCGTCTTAAACGGGAAATTGTATTAAACGGGGAAAAAGGGCGGGACAACGCGCCGGTTCTCTAGAACCTTTCTAGCGCGTACAATAAGGATCTGGAATGAACTTCCTGCTAAGATTTTACCACTGCGCTACAATATGGGATTTTTTAAAAAGGGTGTCATCAAATTTCTTCGAGACCGGGCAACGCATTGGCAATGCATCTAGTGTTGCGAATGTCTATAGGCGGCGGTGACCGCTTTCCATCAGGTGGGCCGTCTGCCTGTTTGCCAGTCTATAGCAATAAAAAAAAAGGTATGAAAACAGGCCACAGGGACCGTAAAAAATGGCGTATTATGCGGGAAATCGTATTAAACGGGTTCTACTGTATTTAGCTTGGATTTTGTGCGGCACATATGTACCTACTCAACAATCAACACGTTTATTGATAAGCTAATAACGCATAAAATATTTTCACAACACAACATGTCACATTCCCGCCACGCGTGGGAATGAAATAAAACTCTCAGCCCATCAATAATTCAGGGAACCAACAGAATTAGCGGCCAAACCCGAACCCGCGGACCCCCGAAAACGGCAATAAACAAGAATCCTCTTTACGAGGCTCCATTCAGTGAGTAGGGTTGCCAGATTCAGGGTTCTAATTTCCTGGAATTTTTTACCGATTATTTTATGTCACTGTGGGACGTATACAGAGTGTAATCGTTAAGTGTAGCCAGGCGATTATTACGCAAATATAACAGATATCAGAAAACTTAAAACCGATATCGGAAGTACGTTACCCAAAGAGTAAAATCACATCAATGACTTTATTTTAATAAAACCAGCAATATCCCAATTACTGTAGGGAAATTACAGCCTCGAGTAACGTCGAACTAAATGTATGGGAGCGTTTAAACTTAATATTTTTAATATTTACTACTATTATTTAAGAAAAGTTATTAATGTGATTTTACTCATTGGGTAACGTACTTTCGATATCAGTTTAAAGTTTTCTGATATCTGTTATATTTACGTAATAATCGCCTGGCTACACTTAACGAATACATCCTGTATACTCGTACCTAGGTGTGTCCTAAGGAACGTGTACCTACTCAATTTTAAACCGTGTGCAATGGTTGCGCCGTACGTCGTTTGCCATTTCGTTAAGATAATTGTGGTCTGCTGTACAACGTAAGATCCCTAAAGACAATCCAATTAAGAGCCTGTCGTTGAGTGATCGTTAATTTTGGATCTCTAGAGTATAATTATGGAACACGGGACCAAATCTAAAATTTCAGGGCCTCCCCGGATTCCCCAACCACCTGGCAACCCTGGTGGGGTACAATATTTCGCAATCCGTGTATTCATTGGGCTTGTACAAATGTGCGTCGCTCTCAAGCCAGCTGCCGTCCTGGCTTTGCGTCGTAATACGTGTATTACGTGTAATTTGGGACCGCGTCTTCGCGGGACTTTATTTCACTTGCGCCCGTATGTAGGTCGCTAGGACTTAGAGTATGAGGAGCACAGAGTATGAGCACGGAAAAATGAACATTTAACGACCGCTTTAGCTTAGTTGGTAGTGACCCTGCCTACGAAGCACGAGGTCCTGGGTTCGAATCCCGGTAAGGGCATTTATTTGTGTGATGAGCACGAATATTTGTTCCTGAGTCATGGATGTTTTCTATGTATTTAAGTATTTGTATCTATTAAATATATCGTCGTCTAGTATCCATAACACAAGCCTTATTGAGCTTACTATGGGGCTAGTTCGATTTGTGTAAGATTGTCCCCTAATATTTATTATTTAAGCAGAAATCTCGGCGTTTATAAAGAGATTTCTGAAAGCGAGCGTAATACGGTGCCAATAGGTACCTACAATCGAGTTAATTTACAATGTAAATTTTACATCCCATCAAAAACATTACATGTAAAAAGATGCAAGTCTCGCAACGCAGTTCTTTTAGAACAAAAAAGTTTTGAGATATAATGTTAAACCAAGTCAGTACCGGGGGGGTGTCCACCAGTGGCGTGACGTAAAAGATATCCTTGGGCAAGCCGGTGCAGATTTGGCATACATTTTCCTTAAGAGCTGTAGAATAAGGTGCTCAAATGTCTGATATTAGGCAAGCCGATAGGAATCGAGTTCTTTGGACGCCACGCTACTGGTGTCTACAGAACTCGATTTCCACCGACTTGCCTATTATTAGATCTATAAAATATGGTCCTCCACGGTTAAATATCTTGCCATATTGGTCCGTGAAAGTTACAGTTTCAATATGTTTTGACAGCTCCCTGCGTGGGCGGGGAAGTTTGGGACAAGTTATCTGTTACGCTCTAAGGGACTGCCAATAAGCTGTCACGGGGCGGTTATGGTAATTCTGGCAATTTCAGCGGTCTGCAGGTTGTAATTTATGGCAATGTCTTAAATTGTATAATGAGGAATGTTCCAAGGAACTGTTTAGGTTGGTGCCTACCGCATAATTTTACCATCGCACCACTAGTCATCGGCAGGGGGTTCATTCCCATTTCCTTGAGTCACTACACTCAACGATGCGCCGGCTCTCTAGGATGTTTCTGGCGTATACAATAGGGATCTGGAATTAACTTCCTGCTGAGATTTTTCCACTGCGTTACAATATGGGATTTTTTAAAAAGGGTGTTATCTGCAAAGGTGTCAAGTGTTGCAAATGCAAAGGCGGCGGTGACCACTTTTCATCAGGTGGGTCATCTGCATGTTTGCCAGTCTAAACAATAAACAATTTTTACTAAAAAAAAACCCGACCGCGGTGCATTTTAAAAGTGCATAAAATCCGCCATTTTGTTTATTTTAACGAACTTCATACCCAGTAACACTCGCGCCATGAAGATGAATCTAACGATGTATCGTTTATCAAAATCGGTTGTGCCGTTGAGTAGTTACGAGCGGACATACATACATAAATACATACATACAGATCAAACACAAAGCCCTCCTTTGGGCTTCGCCGCAGTCAGGTAAAAAGTAGTTACAATAATCGTCTGTCTCGTGCATTTCTTTGTTTGATTACATTGCCTACCCAGGTACACACCCAGATCGATGAGTACAATCGAAGACACTGCTAACTCACCACTTGTCACCCTTATTACAATGTGTTAAAGTCTACTGATGGTCACTTAACTGTGTCTTCTTTTGTACAGTTGTTCGATAAATCGCCGCAATGAAATGAAAATCGCATACGAGTTATCGCCTCATCTAAATGCCGTCTAAAATCTTTTCGACCTATCGGCCATCGGTTCTTCGAGCTATATAGCCAGCCCATTACCTTCAACTAACTCTGCTAGCTATGTCGTTATCGACAAACATTTGTCGTCCTAGGTGACTAATCAATATTCGTTTCGTTTACTCATCAAATTATTTCACTGGCCAAACAAAACCTCGGATCGACTCCTGAAACAATTTGCTTGTTGTCTTTGGACTCGGCGGCGAACCAGCGTGTTTACTGTTTAGTCTGCTCTAGCGTAAGCAATGTTGTCTACTCGCTTAATTACTCTATGCTACATAAATACAAGAAATCAAAGTAAATAGAAAAAAATACATAGCGCTCACCTATCGTCCAGACCGGGTATCGAAACCGGTAGCTCTGGATTTCCGGCCCAGCGTCTCAAACCACTCGACCACTGGAGCAACCACCCGCATTAAAAACGAATAAAGAAACATCATGTTTCTTTCATATAGTACTCTATGCTGTTCATAACTGCATTGTCAACCTCGACTCTAATATAAATGTTGTACAGCGGAGTTCATTTACATCTACGCATATAAGAGAATAAAAATATCTGAACACGCTTTTATGCTACTGACATTATAATTCAGTAATTCTATGTAATCAATGTATGGGAAAGACAAACAAATTAATAAAGTTTTCAAACTTATGTGGCATGATACCTTTGGGTGTGGTGTTCAAAACTCACAACTCTCCCCTCCCCTCCACCTGACGCAACACCCCCCCTCGTAGTGAAATGTGTCCCTTTTATCGGTTTTATCACATTTTCTCGAAAACTATAATGGATACAAAAAAAGTGTCAAAAGTAAAGTGTATTAGGGTCGTGTTCACATATTTTTGTTCCAGTAAGTGTGTAGTAGTAGCGTGGCGTCCAAAGAACTCGATTCCTACCGGCTTGCCTAATATAAGGCATTTGCGCACCTTATTCTACAACTCTTAAGGAAAATGTACGCCAAATCTGTACCGGCTTTCCCAAAGATATCTTTTACGCCACGCCACTTAACAAATGAACTCGACTGTACGTACAGTCATCACATCAGACGGGAATGTTGAGCCACTTGCCACTGTTCTTTCAGTATTCAGTATTCATTTATTGCATAAACCAATACATTCCTAATTTAGCCGTGTAAAAAAATAAGTGTTCGAGACAAAATCCCGACTCGCCCTTGGCCAATGTGAAAAGCTTAAGCCGTTGTCATGGCAACGGTCTTCCTTACTTAATCAGCTTTATTTTTTATCAGAACACAAAAGGTAAATATTTGTTCTTGAATTTTCCCCCATTAAGGTCTCTGCCCACTACACCGTATCATACCTACTACTACTAGTAATAAATAATACTAATAATTTTATATTAAATCCAGTAACATTACTATGCTATACGATAAATAAAATGACAAATGCTGGTCGGAGACGGAACGTGCTATTGCAGGGATATTTATCAGCCCGTGGCGCATTACAAGTTTAGTATTTCGTCACGGCGCCCTACCCTAGTTCGCTCAAAACAGTACATTACACAACAAGGGTGGTAAAACAAAGAAAGGCCGAGATCGCAGATGTTTGCGGCCCGAGCTGCAAGCGAGGGACGTAAATATGCGATCGAGGGCTTTCTTTATTACCTCCCGTATTGTGTTTATCATTTTATGACTACATTTGGCTAGAAAGCGGCTTTTTCCGTAATAAATAAAATAAGTGCATATTTCTAACTTTAGTGTTTAGAATAAGTACCTAATCAACCACCTTTGAACTCCTGTTTCTGTTTGTTCTCCAATAAATAAATAAAAAAAATTGATATTGTCGCTTTATCTCGTACCCAGATATTTGTGGTTTTAGATAACGATAGAGGATCGACTCATGGGGCCCGCCCCTCTTTACTTTCTACGGCGCACCAGAGCGCCGCGGCGCACACTTTGGGAACCCCTGTGCTAGTGGACATAGTGTCATACTTTTCAATACAAAGAATATTTATTTTGCCTGACACGAGTATAGTACGTTCATGGTATGATACGACGTAGTGGGCAGATACCTTTAATGGTAGGTTTTTTACACGACTGCCCAAAAACCGGAGTGTTATTGAAGTTTAAGTATTACCCGTTGCTAGGTTACAATTCCAACAATAGAAAAAGGAAACTGCTGGTTTTATGAGTTGAGTCGCAAAATAATTTTATGCCACACCTGGCCAAAACGTGGCTTTAACCCACGGAATAAAAAAATGTTTTTTTTTGCTTTTACCGCACGCTATACGTACAGAAAAAGCCGCTTTCTGGCCTATTGTAGACATAAAATGATGTACACAACACGGGAGGTAATAAAGAAAGCCCTCGATCGCATATTTACGTCCCTCGCTTGCAGCTCGGGCCGCAGACAACTGCTGCATGTGCGATAGTTGTGTAATCCCACTATCCCACTAATCCCATCCTTGTTGGCTACCTAATAACGAGGTACCTAACAACTGGATGCATCAAGCTGAAATCTGGCATGCAAGTAGACCAAACCGGGTTTGAAACATAGGATACTTTATATCCCGGTATAGAGTTCCTTTGGGGAACGGGAACAACGCGGGCGAAGCCGCGGGAAATTGCTAGTATAGTATAAAACTTCTCTAAAATCACCTAATCGGTACATGACACTGGATCGTGCAGATTTCGTGGTATAGTGAACGTGGATGTACACCAAAGAATTTTTCGAAAACCAACCCCTAAACGGTAAGGGGATGATTTTTTTTATAAAGAGTCAAAAAATACGGACAAAGTCACGGGGTGTCATCTAATCGTTTTATAAAATGGCGCACTTTACGAGCAGTAGTCGTGTTCATTTATATCTACTCATATAAGAGAACAAAAATATCTGAACACGCTATTATGCTCCTCACAATAGGGTCGTGTTCAGATATTTTTGTTCCCGTAAGTGTGTAAATGAACTCGACTGTACAAAACAAAAGGCTTAGTCCTTTCCAATACTATAACGGGTGTGGCCTGTAATACGAGCAAAAAATTAAACCGTAGATTCTACTCCTCAAATAATAAAACTTTTGTTCAACCACTTTTTAAAAATATGTAGTCCTTAGATTGTCTCTTTTTCATACAAAGTTATTAGTATTTCCAATGTACGTCAAAATCCGTCTAATTGACATTGCTTGTCAATCTTGTCACCCTACAGACGTAATCAATTTCGCAATACGTTGCGTGTTCGGATAAACTTTAAAGTGTGCTAAAAATCAAACCACAAGTTATTTTTAAAAGTCGCTGAATAAAAGTTGTCTAGTTTGAAGAGTAGAACCTACGGTTTAATTTTTTGCTCGTATTACAGGCCACACCCGGTATACAGTATGTGTCCATAACGTAATCAAGGAGGATTATTATCTCGAAATAATCCGGAAACTCAATTTCGCTCGGCCATTGTCCCATACCGATATAATAGGGATAGGGACAGACAGTGCTGCCAAGTTATGAAACAGAAATAACTGAAACAGTCGGCTGCTCAAAGCTAAAAACTTTCAAAATTTAGTTTTTCAGTTTATTTTATTCCTTGCGTCGAAACGCACATTCCCTCATTAAAATGTTATCTTTGATTTTCATAGTTTTTCAGTTATTAGTAAAAATTAAGTTCAAGTTACAAAGTCAGCCAGTGAAGTAAAATTTGCCATAGCTTAATTAGCTTTGAGCAGCCGGAATGCTATAAAACGGGAATTTTTAAACAATAACTACTTTTTATTATTATTATTTTTCAAACTCTGTTGCTATTGAAGTTTGTCTTATTACGTATTTATAGGTTTTGTATTGTAGTGTATGTTTTAGTCACAGTCTATTTAATAAAAAACAAGCCTATTGAAAAATTATTAAAAGCCGTATATAAACTGTGAAAATACGCACACTAAAAAAGATAAAAAAAACAGAACGGATAATTTTCCGCAACTAGACGACAGTTATGCGCCTATTTTGCGTAATAAAATTATGATAATCTCGACTTGGTAATGGAGGTCTAACGATGGAGAGGCCAGTGGAACAAAACCTTTAGTTTTTTTAATTGCACTTCAAACCCGGAAAACATATCGAATAGGTAGTTCATTTGGAGTAGGTATGCATTATTTGAGTTTATACAAAGATGTGCCAAGTCAGTTATTATTTATTGATGCATTCAAACTTTATCGCACAAAAAAACTTATCGTACAAAAGTCTGACCAAATGCCATAAGGCATTCTCTTTTCTTCCAATTAATCTTAGGGCAAAGCAGATACGGATTAATATTATAATTGGATCAAACCAAGGAAAGTGGTCAGGCAACACTGGATATATGGACAGATATTGCGGTGTGGGTAAAGGTCACTCAGGCGGCGATCAATCAGCTATCCAATCCCGAATATACAGGGTGTATAGAATGCCACCGGGGTAGGGTTAAAACTTGTTGATTGATGGTGAAAATAGTTCTAGCACGGAGGAAGATTCATTAGGATTTGGATGTAATTTCATTTGCGTGAGATAAATGTATGGAAAAACTTTTTTCGGGTTAGCGTCTTTTGTCATCTATTTGAATGAATAAAATCCTCTATTTTTAGGGTATAAACACACAATACTACGGGAAAAAATATAAATAAATAATTGACGGCTGGAGAATTGGAGCCCTAGGGAGGGGGCGGGAGCTTGAAAGTTTGTCCAGACGTTTGGATGTTTGTTACTAGATAATAAGAGAATGAATTGAGATGAAATTGGATAAACAAGTAAAACAAATCCGGATCCCGGATATCCTGATGTTTCAACATAGAATACCTTATAACCCAGTTAGATGGAGGCGGGCAAAGCTGCGGGTAAACGTGTGTATAAATAACAATCACTTGGTCCCTTCTTATCGTAGGTATAATTACCGACAGGTAATATAATTATTACCGCACAAGGTAATAAAACCGCAATAACTGGGAATGTTAATTATTTTAACAAATGGCGTTCGGCCGACTGCGCCCGTTAACCACTACATTAATAATGCTTATTATTATTTTAATAAGCCAATTGCGGTATAGGCTTGTCAATAAATTAATCTACTTTTTAGGGTTCCGCAGCCAAAATGGCAAAAACGGAAACCTTATAGTTTCGTCATGTGCGTCCGTCCGTCCGTCCTTATGTCACAGGCATTTTACTCAAAAACTACACAATGGATATTGATGAAATTTGGAATATAGGTATCTTGTATAAGCCGCTACTTAGTTTGGTAGTCAAAGATATTTTTAGGGGGGCACTCCATACATGTCACAGAACCTTAAAAAAAAATTTCAGAAAATATCAACGTGGGGTACTTCCAAAAACATTTTAAGGTTCTTAAGTAATGTTTTTGATTAAGTGAATACCTTTGGAAATAATCGCTCCGAAAGTTGTAAAAATTGTGTTCCCCCCTTCTATCTTCTAAACCGTGTGTCCGAAAAATAAAAATAAAATTACAAAGATAACGCTTAATTAATACATTCAACGAAAATTATTTTCAACAAGATCGAATTAACCGTTTTTGAGTTATTGCCGATAAACTGCGCTTCTCAACAAAAGGACGTAATTGCTATGAAGATACGCTCTTTTGTTGTTGTACTTTTTTACATCGTATTTTGTCCCTTATAGTTACGGCTATGGAACCCTACACTGAGCATGGTCCGACATGCTTTTGGCCAGTTATTTTTTTAGGATCGAAATTTCGATTTCCGTATCGAAAGGGTGCAAACGGAAGTGTATTATTTTGGAAATCTGGTATACAGGGAAACTGATAAATCGAGAATCTGGTATTTTAAAAATGTGGTATTCTGAGGACCTAAATTCCAATCTTGATAAAGCACCCTGTATAAACGATAACACCGCCAGCGTAAAATACAATTATATGAATAATACTTACACAAATTATAATGGAAATGACGTCATAACTCGGTGACGTCACGCGTGGGTGTAATTGAATCGGCGATGCCGGGGCTCAATTAGTTAGGAAAATGAAAATTTCATTCACTTCCCTTCACGATATAAGGTTTGTTCAGCAATGCAGCATCGGGTTCGTATTTAATATAATAAGAAACCAAAAGGGTAATTCAAAACTTCTTCGTCAACCTCGTCTTCAGTATAATTTGACCCTTGAACTGACAGCGAAGTGTAAGATTACAATTTAAGTAAGCATGTATAAAATAACTTTCCTTCTGAAATTCGGCAGAAGAGCAGTTGACTGTTGAGGCTAACAGAATTTTCATTTAACATTCGAATAGGTTTCTGTCAAGATTTTTAGAGACAAGTTTTTGTTGCAGACTGTCCTTTTTTATAGGGCAATGAACGTCAATCAGACCAAATAATTCTTGCAGTTTTGAAAATGGGCACAGGTAGGGCATGCAATACCGGTTTCACTTGTATGGGCCATTACCGAAAAACCGGTTTTTCGGTATTGGCCCATACAAGTGAAACCGGTATTGCATGCCCTACCCTGGGGTGAGCTTACGTCAGGATTGTCATTCTTTGAGTTTTGTCTCGGAAACGTATGGAAATATTGGAATAGTTGATTCAGCACAAATTAACTAAATTAAATTTGCTATCAATTTTTAGTGTAGGTACGACAGTTGCAGAGAATTAAGATTTTGAATTTGAAGAAACTCCAATCTTATCTTGCCCGTTTAGATCCAGACTTCCAGAGCTGATTCTCAGCACATTTGTTTCTCGAATAGTCTTGACTTTAACATTGAGAACTATGAAGAAATCTCGCATTATCCCCAATTTTATGCTAGCGCTTATAGAAATTAGAAATAAAATCGCGACAAACTGTTTGTAACACTTATGAACGCAATAAACGACTATTAACTGGGCATCTCTCCGGTGACTTCAGTGGTATTGACTTCGGTGGCATCATTAATGGTGAAATCCTGGGAGATTCTCATGACATTTTCTCATGAGGTTATCTACCAAATACTCGAAAATGTCGTACAAACATCCCAGGACTTCGTCATTAATAATGCCACCGAAGTCAATAAAACTGAAGTCATAATAATGCCACCGAAGTCAATACCACTGAAGTCACCGGAGAAATGCAATTGTATTGGAGTTTCAATTGAAAATTGTACCTTCCAAATTGCTATTCCCTTAAAGGGCCGTACTTTTCACTTTAAGTTTTACCAAAGTATAAAAAAGATAACCAAGTAGTACGACTTCGGCCGTTTAGGAGCGCGCGACACGTATTTACACAGACGCACGACGCGCGTCTGTGTGAGTGAACGCCATACTGTGGCAGTCTCGCGCAGTCGGCAATGCTTGCCTGTGGTGCGTAAGTACACGGCGCGTACACATGCGCGCTCCCGATGAACCTTTTGTTCGAAGAAAAACTACCGCATACCGTGGTTTTACTCTTAAGTAGAATTAAGGAAAACTGTACTTGCAAGGATTAAATGAATATGAAATGTCCAGTTAATAGTCGTTTATTGCGTTCATAAGTGTTACAAAGAGTTTGTCGCGACTTTATTTCCAGTTTCTAGCGCTCTAGCATAAGAAAATTGAGGATAACGGCACGCGAGGCTCCTTCATAGTTCTCAGTGCCATGGAAATCACCAAAGAAATGCCCAACTGATAGTTTTGTCGTTGGGCTATAAGCGGCCCTAGTCGATTCACACATAAATCTTAGTCACTGTTCGCTTAGTTAAATAGTTCCACGAAGAGTAACACCGTGAGCGTTAACGCAGCGAGTCTCCATAAAATATGCACGAGCTTAATCCGCCCACAACCGCCGCTTTGTCAAACGTCAATGGACTAATTAAAATAATATCGGAGTTTCCTAACTGGGATAAGAATTTAAATAGTCTTTTAGGTATGGAAAAGTACATTTTAATAAAAGAAAAACATATTAAAAAAAAACAAGAAATCAAAACACCAGTGCTCCGAACAAAGCCCGTCTTTTTCATGTGAAAAAAAAACAAAACACTATATTCCACAATGTTTTTTTTATTATCCAGCCTGACCTTATTTATGCCCATAACCATACTATCTACCGCAGTGAATGTGTTAAATAGTTCCACGAGGAGACACCGTTAGCGCAGCGAGTCTCCATCAAATATGCACGAGGTTACTCCGCCCACGGCGGCCGCTTTGTCAAACGTCAATGGACCAATTAAAAAAAAAAGTTTCGAACAGGAAACTCCGATATTTTTTTAATTGGCTTTGTTTTTAGTATCGGCGGCGAAGTGTAAGAGTTTGGTGGAAGAAATTCGATCCACTGCGCTTTTACAGAATATTTTCTTCAACTTCCTCGTGTATACGTATGTGTAGATAATCTATCGTATACATAAAAAAATATATTTTGAATACCTATTCCGATGTTAAACAACGCATGTACATATACATAAATAATGTTTATTTTATTTAGTAGGTAACCGCACCTTTGTAATTAAAATAACCTCTATTCTTACCCTCTATTAATGGAACCCTCTGTAAATGAAACAGATATTTATTTATACCTGGATATCTGAGACCAGGGAATACCGCTTTAAGTGGGTCCCTTAAGGTCCCAGTTATCCAATTATCCACTTTACTTCAATCCATTGATTATTATATGAATATTTTGTCTCGATTAAAAGCCGAGCCACACCGGCTGCGTGTGCACGCACTGTACGCTGCAGCTCCTTGACTTTGAGCGTGACTAGCCTTTTTTTTTTTTTTTTTTTTTTTTTTTTTTTTTTTTTTTTTTTTTTTTTTTTTTTTTTTTTTTTTTTGAAACTGACAAACTCGCAGCCCCTCCTGGGCGTAGCGATTGTCGGACCGGGTGGTTGGCCGTGGCGTTCCCTGGGGTCGAACCAGGTCGCTAGCCAGACCACCCTGAGTTGGTCGGACTGGGTGGGAGCCGGGAGTGCCTGGGGTCGAACCAGGTCACTTAGTCCGGTCCACCTCGATATGATCGGGCTAGGTGACGTGACTAGCCGCCATTTTGAAAAACATTCATACTATACAACGCGTACGCCACGCGCACGCAGACGTGTACGCAGCCGGTGTGGCTCGGTCTTAAAAACATTTCAACGCCACTTAAATACGGATTACGGACTTTATGACATTACATGCAAGGTTGATTTTTAAACGTACAAAATAAAGGGTTTGCAAAAGGATTATGTTTTGGGCAAAGTTCCGTGACGTCGGGAACTGTTTTCGAACGAGGCAAGTTTAGGAAGCATTTGAATAAGGGTTTGGACTCCATTTTTTAAGTAAATTGGCTTCGCTACGCCTAATTTGACGGGTTGAGGAAATAAAACGGGAGGCGCGACAAAGTCGAGAAAGAGTTGCCGACTAGGCACGATTAGGGTTGGCAAGTATTTCTTGGAAAAATATAGTTTTATCCAGCCCAAAATATAAAATGCTGAAAGAAAATAGATTTCTTTTATGAAAAACCTATTAAGGCTGCGTTTGTGATGTTTAGCCGACCAGTTTAGCCTAGTGGTTAGTGACTCTGCCTACGAAGCTGACGGTCCTGGGTTCGAATCCCGGTAAGAGCAAATATTATCTGTGTGATGATATCTGTTTCTGAGTGTTGGATGTTTATATATAGAATATTTAAGTATTTGTATTCATTAAATATACCGTCGTCTAGTACCCATAACACAAGCCTTATTGAGCTTACTATGGGACTAGTTCCATTTTTAGGGTTCCGTAGCCAAAATGGCAAAAACGGAACCCTTATAGTTTCGTCATGTCCGTCCGTCTGTCTGTCCGTATGTCACAGGCATTTTACTCAAAAACTGCACGATGGATATTGATGAAATTTGGAATATAGGTGTCTTGTATGAGCCGCTACTTAGTTTAGTAGTTAAAAAATTAAAATAAATATTTTTAGGGGGGGCACTCCATACATGTTACAGAAGCTAAAAAAAATTTTTTTCAGAAAATATCAACGTGTGGTACATAGTTCGACAGCTCTTTAAAAAACATTTTAAGGTTCCTAAGTAATGTTTTTGATTAAGTGAATACCTTGGGAAATAATCGCTCCGAAAGTTGTGAAAATTGTGTCCCCCCCCCTCTATCTTCTAAACCGTGTGTCCGAAAAATATAAAAAAAATTACAAAGATAACGCTTATTTAATACTTTCAACGAAAATTATTTTCAACAAGATCGGATTAACCGTTTTTGAGTTATAGCCGATAAACTGCGCTTCTCAACAAAAGGACGTAATTGCTATGAAGATACGCTCTTTTGTTGTTGTACTTTTTTTACATCGAATTTTTTACCTTATAGTTACGGCTATGGAACCCTACACTGAGCATGGTCCGACATGCTCTTGGCCAGTTATTGTAAGATTGTCCCCTAATATTTATATTTATGTGCGAGGAAAAAATCCACCAATGCTGGGCCGCGCTGAGCGAGGCTGGGCACGTTGATTGGTGGACTTTTTCCTCGCACACCGCTCCGTAAACTCACACAGCTCTGGTAGAAATGCAGCCTTAAAAGGTGTAAATTAAATGTGCTAGACGCAATATGCACTACTTACCAGTGGCGTGGCGTAAAAAATATCCTTGGGCAAGCCGGTGCAGGTTTGGCGTACATTTTACTCAAGAGCTGTAGAATAAGGTGCTCAAATGCCTGATATTAGGAAAGCCAGTAGGAATCGAGTTCTTTGGAGCCCACGCTACTGATATCTAGGTACCTGTATGTATAGGTACCATATGTCAACAACGCATTCTTTCATATTTCGGCCACACAATGCGCAGAGGCGACGAAAATCTGGAAAAACTGATTGTGGTTGGGAACACCGAAGGCAAAAGATCGCGCGGTCGTTCACCAACAAGATGGACCGATCAAGTGAAAGACTCGTCGTCCTCCAAATTCTACACGGTTGCAAGAGACGCGCTGGACAGAAACCGGTGGAGGCAGATCATCCGCGCCAGGTGCAACCCTGATGCTGACCACGATCCTCAGACATGAGGGACCGACCCCAGAGAGAGAGAGAGTATGTATAGGTACTATCTATACGCTTATTGCGAATGTGTAAATCATACAGCTACGTACATCGCCTTTGGTCGTTGGTGAATCCATCAACTCACACGTAAAATGGGGTAACTGTACTACGTACCAGTCAGTTACGACGTTTTTATAATTGTGCGTTGCCCAGTGAGCCGTGCGCGCCGTGCGCGCGTTCGTGCATTGTCGAATTTTGAAGCAGAGTTCTTTATCGACTTGAAAAAGGGGGATTCCGTAGCGAGCAATTATTATGACTACAAAAAAAATGAGGGTCATTTTTAGAAAAAGCTGGACATCTTATAGCATGTTTCTTAAATTGATTCCAGTCAAAATGCAGTGGGTGCATGGATAAATAGGAATTCCCCGTGCACAAACTAGTGGGTTGACCCGGTGGGTGGACGGGTCGCGAGGGAAGAAATACACGAGTAACTATGATAATACCCAAACCACTATATTATATGTTTCTATAATATTTGAAGAGTTCCCTCGACTTCTCCAAGATCCCATCATCAGATCCTGATTTGGTTAGAATGGGACCATTACGGAGGTATATCCTTTCAAACAAAAAATAATTTTCCAAATCGGTTCAGCCGTCTTCGAGTACGAGTTCAAACGATCAAATATTAAATGCACGAGTTACTACAACAAATAAATATACTAACTGGTTGTATATTTAAGTTTTTATGCCTTATGCCTATAAAAATATTTATGGTTATTTATTTACCTGTATGGCAAATAGGATAAAATAATGATAATCATCATAAATTGCACTCCCTAAATTTAATCCACTTTGCTTAGATAATTACGAACTCTTCTTTCAGTTATGTTTTTCAGCATTCAACTGTACACCTGTGCCCAAAACTCATTAGCTTTGATCTTCTGTTGTTGAACCTTTTTTAGGGTTCCGTAGCCAAAATGGCTAAAAAGGAACCCTTATAGTTTCGTCATGTCCGTCCGTCCGTCCGTCCGTCCGTCCGTCCGTCCGTCCGTCCGTCCGTATGTCACAGGCATTTTACTCAAAAACTACAATACCTATACTGATGAAATTTGGAATATAGATGTCTTGTAGATGCCGCAACTAAGTTTGATAGTTAAATAATAAAAATAAAAAAATCTAGGGGGGGCACTCCATACATGTAACAGAAGCTAAAATTTTTTTTTTTCACAAAATGTCAACATGTGGTACATAGTTCGACAGCTCTTTTGAAAACATTTTAAGGTTCTTAAGTAATGTTTTTGATTAAGTGTATACCTTTGGAAATAATCGCTCCGAAACTTGTGAAAATTGTGTCCCCCCCCCTCTATCTTCTAAACCGTGGGTCCGAAAAATATAAAAAAAAATTACAAAGATAACGCTCAATTAATACTTTCAACGAAAATTATTTTCAACAAGATCGGATTAACCGTTTTTGAGTTATTGCCGATAAACTGCGCTTCTCAACAAAAGGACGTAATTGCTATGAAGATACGCTCTTTTGTTGTTGTACTTTTTTTACATCGTATTTTTTACCTTATAGTTACGGCTATGGAACCCTACACTGAGCATGGTCCGACATGCTCTTGGCCAGTTTTTTTTTCTATTGAAGGCAATTCTGTAGCTATATTGAAAGTAATTGGGCGGGCTGATCGGAAAACGTAATCTCGCCGCTTTTCATACCTTTAGAAAAGGTTACTTTAAATTGTTACATGCGAGAGTAGTCGAATACAAGTGGTTTTATTTTAAATACAAAAATATTGTTTTGCTATTCCGTGATATGATATTATCATAGAATAGCAAAGCAATATTTTTGTTTTCATTATCATGGACTTCCGCAAAGTAAAGCCTGATTCAAATCATTTTTTTTACAAAAATCGTACCTGGTGGGAGCCGTGGCGTTCCCTGGGGTCGAACCAGGTCGCTGGCCGGACCTCCTTGAGTGATGTTGTTTTAGAGAAATTAACTTTTTTGATCTAAGGCAGGGTTTCCCAAACTGTGCGTCGCGACGCCCCAAGGAGTCGCGACACTGTCCCAGGGGCGTCGCGACACGGGAGATTCCCGATGCCGTAAGTTAAACCTAGAACGACCCGCGCGTATCTTAGTTTAGAAGGGCGTCGCAAAAAGTTTACAACCTGCCAAAGGAGTCGAAGTGTAAATAAGTTTGGGAACCCCTGATCTAAGGAATGGTTCCTTAAAGTTCTGGGAATATATGTTCTCGCCGGACGGAACGCACCGCATCCGATCGTCTCTCTCTACCGCATAACGTTACTCTTTCTAGTCGCTAGCTAAGCCCCTCCACCGGGGCAAAATTTTGTACCTACTAGTAGCCGCGCGGCGAAATCGCGGAGTGAGTCACTCCTATCTGAAGACCAAATTGACCGTAACAAAAACTAAAAGAGAGCTGCGTGTTGAGGCGTGGCCGGGTAATTGATCACGCTCTGAGCCACACAGAGCCTTATTAATTAAGACCATTTGCTTTTTCAACGGAATCTCGGGCTTTATTCAAAGGATTTTAATGTTTCAGGCAATCTCGTGGAAAAGATAAGCCTGGACAATGGCGTGATTCTTTAGCTGTATGAGTCACAACTGTATCTCAAATTTTATTACAAACTTTCATTTATTTTTACCCGTCCCATGTGTGCGTAATCAAATCTTGCAAGTTAAATGCACGTCCCCTGCACGACGAAGGTGCTGCCAACTGGTGTCGTCAATCTAAATCAAGTACCCGCTCATGCTGGGGCCACATTGACGGAAACGCCGTTAATTTATTGCGATGAAGGACGTTTTCGTCAGTGTAGCTACGACTTACCATATTTGACATTGACACTTACATATTCTCATTGACATTGACAGCTTGATTTGACAGGGGTGATAGTTTCCTTTATTGTCCACCCGTGACTCTTTTGTCGTTTAGTGCTGCCACCTATAGTTCGTGCACGTTCCCTATTAGACCCACTTCGAGGTGTCCGATTGAGCGGAAATTTTGCAAGGATTATGTAAATTAAATGATAATGCAATATTATTAAGACATGAAGCTGATCTGTTCATGGAGTGGAGTGTGGAGTGGTGTAGTATTTAAAATTTTAGAAACTGCCATTTATTGTGAATGCTGTTGCACTCCTGTAATTGAGGCACAGGCTGGGCACGATCCCTCAATTTATTCATTATTTGTTTGTATTAGTCTGTGTTTTGTTGGTGTGTCAATAAATAAATAATAATAATAATAATAAATACGCAGGGCAGCTTGTGGCGAGCTGTTGGGGAGTAGCGACCCCACGTACCCGAGTGCTCCGGGGGGTCCTTAGGGAGGGTTCATGGGTAAGAGTGTAAGGACCTCCGCCTCTGGCTTGCCTTAACCGGCCGTCCAGAGTGGAGTCGCGAGAGCTATTGCTCCAGGCGTGGAAGTGATAAAAGGCATAACGCCGCGAGTACCCTCGGAGAAAGCGCAGCACACCTCTCGACACCCTGCAGCCCTCGGCACTGGTGTTGCCCCTAGCTAGGCCATTGCTCATAATGTCGCTATTTATTTAACAGGGGCCCATCAGCGGAGGGCAAGTCACAGTCTGTCAGTGCCACGAAAGCCATGAGACACTTTTCCTGACAGGCGCCGTCATGTCTCAATCCATAACCCAGTATTTAGTCCATATTTCCACCGCCATAGCTCAGTAGAGTTAGATTCCATCAATCAACAATAGTCCTTGCATTTGGCGGGGGCTGTCTCTGCGTGCGTCCCATGACACGGGCAGGGACAGCATCCGCTGGGTGTACACTTTGCCTCTCATTAAATTGTCGAAAGGGCCTCTACGCGTTGGCTTCGGCTCCGCGCACGCATCCCAAAGGGCCGAGACACCATTGTCTCGTGTACGGGAAAGACCTACAAATAATAATAATAATGGAGCCGGATGGTAGCCGTATGATCAGTTACATTACACAAGATAATTTCACCGTGTTTGTAAAATACAGTCGGCAATAAAAAGCTCGTCTTAAACAAACATCGTTTAACAGAAACTTATTAACATTAGTTACAATAAATGGGCCATTTTTTATTTTGTTGTCATTTGTAGGGTTCCGTAGCCAAAATGGCAAAAACGGAACCCTTATAGTTTCGTCATGTCCGTCCGTCTGTCTGTCTGTCTGTCTGTCCGTATGTCACAGGTATTTTACTCAGAAACTACATGACGGACATTGATGAAATCTGGAATGTAGGTGTGTTTTATGAGCCGCTACTTAGTTTGGTATATAAATAATTAAAATAAATATTTTTAGGGGGGGCACTCCATACATGTTAAAGACAGTAAAAAATTTTTTTTTCAGCAAATATCAACGTATGGTACATAGTTCGACAGCTCTTTAAAAAACACTATAAGGTTCCTAAGTAATGTTTTTGATTAAGTGAATGTATTTGGGAATAATCGTTCCGAAAGTTGTATAAATTGTGTCCCCCCCCTCTATTTTCTAAACCGTGCGTCCGAAAAATATGAAAAAAATCACGAAGGTAACGCTTAATTAATACTTTCAACGAAAATTATTTTCAACAAGATCGAATGAACCGTTTTTGAGTTATTGCCGATAAACTGCGCTTCTCAACAAAAGGACGTAATTGCTATGAAGATACGCTCTTTTGTTGTTGTACTTTTTTTACATCGTATTTTTTACCTTATAGTTACGGCTATGGAACCCTACACTGAGCATGGTCCGACATGCTCTTGGCCAGTTATTTTTATCTCTTCCGATTTAAGTGAAAATTGGTAATTACATAGTGTTCAGCTTTCTATGTAAGAAAAACATATTTTCCCAATATGTCCTACAAACTTTGTATGAAAACTTCCAATGAGTTACGAAAATCCCATATCTTTTTTGTAATTACCAATTTTCACTAAAATCTGAAAAAAAAAATTCAAAATAAAAAATGGCCCAAATCACGCAGAAATCCTACAAAAATAACTCACTGCGTCAAATTGTGTAGTTTTCTTCATTGAAATTATTAGATTCGTGATGAATTTTTAAGAAACCTTAGCCCAATTCTTAGCTCGACTAACATCTGTGAAGTCACTTTGCCACAGTAGTGGTATAAAATAAGTCTGATAAATCGTCCTTGAGCTAGCTCTGAGCTGGAAAACTCTGAGTTGTCAGACACTAGCATCGAGCTATCGGGTGCATCGGGTCGTTGAGCACGCCCGACCCGAATGGGCGACCTTCGCGGGCGACTCACACACGCCGACAGGCCTCTAAAACGGATCGGTATTGTAGAGACCGGCTGTCTCTACAGAAGAATTATAAGCATAATTCAAATATTTCTCAGTCTAACGTAATGTTTTAATATAAAATATGATTCAGTTCTCATCAGAGCTCCACCAAACAACCATCTTGTACTCTTTCGGAAAATATATCGTTCGGGTCGTCGCACAACACATCTTTGTAAAACAAAAGACGGTTGGGGTAGCCGTTCGGGGCGTACGTGCCCCCTTCGGCGGGTGCTACGGTAAATATATAAACTAAATTACCCAGTGTATGTTTCCCTTCAATACTTGTCATGCAACCCCCACAGATTATAAATACTTAATCTACAAAATGACCAGATCTGTATAAGGACTAGGTTGACCTTGACGCCGCAGCCCAACTAGATTGGCAAATCAGATCCGTACCACACTGGACCCCCAGCTGCACATCGCACTTATGATGACTTACGCAATAATATAACTGGTATGAAAAAGTTATCTGGAAGCATCGTCCTCGAGTTAGCTTTGAGCTGGCAAACTTAAAGTTATCACACATCGCCATCGTCGAGCTATCGGGTGCATCGGGTCGTTGAGCACGCCCGACCCGAATGGGCGACCTACGCGGCGACCCACACAACACACGCGAGTATCTAAGAGCCTTATCACACTAGAATAGAATATCCTTTATTGCATAACTGTGTTCATGACAATACAAAGTTGATAAATTGCGAATACAAAAGTCCCAACAGCTACCCTTTGTGGGCGTACAATAATATTTGCAGATACTTATAACCAATTAAGATAAGTTACACTTTCAAGAAAGTTAGGTACTAATTTAATTAATTTATTAGCTTGTTAAGTACTCATGTAGGGTATAAAAAGCATTTTTAATCAACCAGTTTTTTAGTCTGCGCTTGAAGGTAGCTCTTTCAAGTTAGTGCTTTCAAGCCAATAGGGAGAAGATTAAATACTCGGATGGCCATTACGCTTGCGAGATGCTGGCGAGTTAGAAGCGAAGTTCCATACAAATGTCGCTCGCGGCGAACTCGCTGCGAGTTCGCCGCAACTGGTTTTGTATGGAAACTCGCCCGCAGCTCACCCACAAATCGCAAGTGTGATAAGGCCCTAAGGGTGCGTTTCCACTGAAGCGAGTGAAGAGGAATAGACTATGAGTTGTCCAATGAAAGTAATATCTAAATCTCCACTCACTCTAGAAACGCACCCTAAAACTGCGCCACGATCATTAATTCAATATGCTGCTAATATTTGATATATTCTTCACAAATGCATAAACGTGCATGTCTAACAAATTACGTACAAAATATAGTACGTTAATGGACACGTTAATTGTCACAAAAGTCGTTAATATTCCTACTTTGTTACCAAGTTTTTTTTTTTATGATAAACAATATTTATTATTTTTCACTATAAAATTCTATCAGGTTTTTTTATGAATTTGCAAAACATCAACCGATAATAAATACACTCACGGACAATGAATTCGGGTCATTTTCAATGAACAATAGGCTACTTGATGACAGTTCAAATCAGCTTCTTTTTATGAAGTGTCAAAACGCTCCGAAAGTATGCAGTTTAGTATGAAATACTATCTTGTGACGTGCTTGTGACGTCATGCTCAACATGGTGCCTTATTTTTAGTTTTCGTCATTGTAAAATCGTTGATGGCACGAAAATAAGTTTCAATGATTTTATCCGGGCTGTTTTGGAAGCGTAATTTGCTGGTTAGAGTAAATTAATTTATTTTGATTGTTGTCAAATACCCTATTGTCACAAAAGTCGTTAATATTCTTACTTTGTTACCAAGTTTTTTTTATGATAAACAATATTTATTATTTTTCACTATAAAATTCTATCAGGTTTTTTTATGAATTTGCAAAACATCAACCGATAATAAATAAACTCACGGACAATGAATTCGGGTCATTTTCAATGAACAATTATATAGAAAATGACCCGAAATGATTGTCCGTGAATGTAGTCATCAAAAGTATGAGTAACAAAATGGGACTCAATTAAGGTTTCGTAGTACATTACATAACTAGGGTGGTAATACAAAGAAAGGCCGCGATCGCAGAAGTTTGTGGCCCGAGCTGCAAGCGAGGGACGTAAATATGCGATCGAGGGCTTTCTTTATTACCTCCCGTGTTGTGTGCATCATTTATGTCTACACTTGGCCAGAAAGCGGCTTTTTCCGTACGCGCAGCGTGCGGAAAAAGCCACTTTACGGGCAGGTGTGGCATAAAATTATTTTCAGAAATACTTTATATGAAAGAAACATTTCTGTCTCTTCATTGGTTTTTTAATGCGGATAAATTACACCACATTTCTATGTTACATATATAGATACAAGAAATCAAAGTACACAGAAAAATCTATATATCTCTTCTTGTATATAGATACAAGAAGAGATATTTTCAGAAATGTTCAATCATTACCGTTATGTAAAGGCATGTATGGAATGGAACACGGGACGATAAGTAAATTCCGGGAAACGTCTCGTCCCATTAACTAGCCCGTTTAATAACTGGAACTATTAGCGTTTCCACAACATGGCGTCTTGGCGCGTAATTAAACGCAGATGCGGTCATCCGCTCCAGCACAGAATGAGTGCTACGTACAGAAGTTTATCTTTCTAACAGAACTGACGTTCAGATCCGACCACCGGACGGAGCGCATCGGATCAGACGTCTGCGATGGTCGTCGTCGACCGTCCGTTTGTACTAAAATGTAGCATATGACGATGCAAAAGTGGTTACTTTGAATCCTACTGGATTAAATGAGTTCTTATTCTTATTCTATCGCATAACGCGTGTTCTTACGGATTGCTGAGTAAGCCCTTCCGGAGGGGCAAAGGACTATAGTCTGTTCTTAACTCCTTAAGGTATTTAAAAAAAGGTAAACAAAAAACCACGTGACTCGAGTCGTTCAGCCAATCAAACTAATGTATATGTGTGACATAATACCATTGGCTGAACGAAGGCCGAAGGAAGAGCACAACCTTGAATAACTCATAGTTACTGGCAAGATTGATGGTATACTCCTTAGGTTTGCGTTGTGTACGATCTAATTAAAGAAAACAATACTGTTGTGTGGTTATGTATATTGTTTGTGTGGGTTTTTTCGTCATAAAAGGGAAGCGTGCTTCAAAGATACACTACTTCGCTTTGTCCATTGAAATTTAAGGGGATTATCAACCCTAGGGCCATTGCAAAGAGCTGCCGTCCTATGTCTAAAACTGGACTAACCTCTAATGAGTTGTATAGGGGTTATTCCAGTTTTAGATATCGGACGGCAGAGAGTTAAAATTGCTTTAATAGAAATGTGACTTTAGACGTATTATAAATTTAGATTCCTGGCGTTTACCTGACTACCTGAGAATCGAACAAATGCGAAGGCAGCTAGAACGCCATTTTTCTATAATGCACTAGTTCGTAATGTATGGTTCACTGAGATAGAGTAGATAATCAATTGAACTTTCAAGGTTGTAACGACTTTTTACAATGTGGTAATTTTGATATTTTTGGGGTTTACATACAATCGGTTTGTTTCCTTTAAGTGGATCGTACACAACGACAACCGAACGAGTATAGACGTCCGAGAGTAGTCCGCTGAGATGGTCCGACCAGTACGTCTAGCATAACTGGCCGCGACTTCGTTTCTCGCGCGACAGAGCAACATCTGTCACGGTCACACGATACTGAGTGGAAAGAGATAGGTAACATTTGTAGCGCGACAAAGAGTCGCGTGTCACAGTTGTGCTAGACTCTAGCACAGCTGTGACACGCGACTCTTTGTGGACCTGTACCTCTAGCAGCTAGAGACGCCAAAGATAAAGAAATATCGCGGGAACAATCTTACACAAATCAAGCTAGTCCCATACTAAGCAATGCTTGTACTATGGGTACTAGACGACGATATACATACTTATTTAGATAAATACATACTTAAATAGATAGAAAACATCCATGACTCAGGAACAAACACTCGTGCACATCACACAAATATTTGCCCTTACCAGGATTTGAACCCGGGACCTCTAACTTCGTAGGCGGTGTCACTCCCACGGAGCTAAACGTTTTTTTTTATTGCTATAGACACTGGCAAACAAACGTGTCGTCGAAAGATAGGACTACGTGGCGTACTATTTATTACCACCCACCCAACTGAGAGGCCTTATTACACGAGTATTTTCCTACATATCTCACGAGTTAATTAAGACGCCATGAATATTTTTAATAAGCAGGAAGGACGTGCAGACAGACAAACATCGTAAATTGGCAGCATTCGTAGAGACAGCTTTTATAGTCGGCAATGAAACACGGGATGCGGTCACTCGGCGCCGAGAGGCCGGGTGGTGTACTTACACACTTTTAAATGATGGATGACGTATTAAAATTCTCCTCCTGGCGTCAATTTCCTCATGACTGAGGGTCGTGATTCCTCCTTTGCAGTATAGTTATAGCTTGGCAACTTCGTTGGTGACACACACATGTGTGCTTTTTGCTACGTGCAGCCGTAACTACTTACACAAGTTACCGCCAATACGAACGGCCGCCTGCGGAGGTTGCCAGCGGCAAAAAGCACACATGTGAGTGTCACCAACGAAGTTGCCAAGCTATAACTATACTGCAAAGGAGGAATCACGACCCTCAGTCATGAGGAAATTGACGCCAGGAGGAGAATTTTAATACGTCATCCATCATTTAAAAGTGTGTAAGTACACCACCCGGCCTCTCGGCGCCGAGTGACCGCATCCCGTGTTTCATTGCCGACTATAAAAGCTGTCTCTACGAATGCTGCCAATTTACGATGTTTGTCTGTCTGCACGTCCTTCCTGCTTATTAAAAATATTCATGGCGTCTTAATTAACTGGTGAGATATGCAGGAAAATACTCGTGTAATAAGGCCTCTGAGTTGGGTGGGTGGTAATACAAAGAAAGGCTGAGATCGCAGAAGTTTGCGGCCCGAGCTGCAAGCGAGGGACGTAAATATGCGATCGAGGGCTTTCTTTATTACCTCCCGTGTTGTGTACATCCTTTTATGTCTACACTTGGCCAGAAAGCGGCTTTATCCATACGCGCAGCGTGCGGAAAAAGCCACTTTATGGCCAGGTGTGGCATAAACTACTATTATTGTTTCTCGAGAATTTACTAGTGTCGTCGATTGTCGAGTTATTAAGGTTCCGTACCCAAAGGGTGCCAAAGGAACCCTATTACTAAACTAAGCCTCCGCTGTCCGTCTGTCCGTGCGTCACAGGGCACTAGCTTTAGAACCTTGATTTTTTTACAGAATGTGTATTTCTATGCTACTATAACAACAAATATTAAAAACAAAAAAAATGAAAAATAAAAGGGGTCCCCATACAAGAAACGTGTAAACGGTCAGTCACAGGACTGTATCTTTTAAACTGTAATAGATTTAAGAGATTTGAAATTTTCACAAAGTATATATTTTTACTGTCGCTAAAAGATCAAATAAAGACAAGAAAATTAAATTTAGAATTAAAGGGGGCGGGGAGGGGGTCTCCATACAAAAAAAACGTGTTTTTGGCGTCTTTTGCACGACGGTGGCACGGAACCCTTCATGAGCGAATCCAACTCGCACTTGACTGATTTTTTAAAGCCATCCATCGAGTGTTTTATCGTGCATCACTTAAAAATGTATTTTATGCCACACTTGGCCATAAACTGGCTTTTTCCGCACGCTGCGCGTACGGAAAAAGCCGCTTTCTGGCCAAGTGTAGACATAAAATGATGTACACAATACGGGAGGTAATAAAGAAAGCCCTCGATCGCATATTTACGTCCCTCGCTAGCAGCTAGGGCCGCAAACATCTGCGATCTCGGCCTTTCTTTGTTTTACCACCCTAGTTGTGTTACTATTCTTTTGCTTGGAAACGTTATGTTCTCTAAGTCCGACGAATAAATAATCGCGTCTCGCGACCCGGTCACAGACTGAATGCTGTGCAAACATCTAGGTGAAAGGGTGGCACCCGTTCCAGGTGAAAGGCAGCCCGAGTGGGTGCTTCTTTGAAACGGGACACCATTCACGCCCCATGCACAAACAACCGGCCGATTGGTTCGCCAAAGGCGGCGTTTTCAACCTCTTAAGATCCCTTGGGGATCATCCAATAATTACCTGAATACACGTACAGTTAGCGTCAAATAGTCTAGCATCCAAAGCGCCATATACAGGGTGTTTGGATAAGATAAGATAAGATAAGATAATTCTTTATTCATCACACAAGATGTAATACATTGTTATGTACATCCATATGCACACAATATGTACCACTGCAGGCGTGACTAGTCATGATACAGTTTTACAGTAATATTTTATAATGTAATGCTTTGATAAAACTTATTAATGTAATTATTTCTCTAAAAATTCACTAATACTATACAAAGTTTTGCTCAAAAGAAGGTTTTTCACTTTCACACGAAACACAGATACCTAGTCTTTGCTCTTCTTTAATGGAGTTAGGAAGTTTATTAAACAGTCTTCTACCGATGACTCCAGGCATCTTTTTGGATATGGCAATGGATATTGCATACATTCCTTTTATGGGGTTATAGTACAACTCATTTGCAACAAAAAAAGTCATATAGTACCCTGTCCGAAAATTATTAGTTTCTGAGATATTAGCGTTATTGGATAGTTTTATATCCAAAATTGCCGAATTACTTTGAAAATAACATGCAATTATTTTAATAAATTTAATTATTTTTGAAAAGTTTGTAGCCTCATTAGAAAAGCTAATTAATCAAGGATGTTTTTTTTAGTAAGTTGGAAGTTTTTTTAGTGAAACTTTGCATCGCTCTTACTTTTACCCCACGTAATTTACAATTGCCCCTATCCTTGCTAATAAAATTATCATAGGTACGGAATCCTAAAACCGAACCTTACCAGGTAAACATTACATACGGTTTCATACATACAAATCCGTTTCCTGTGCCATAAAAGTTAATCAGCGTCCTAATGTGGATGCTGGGCTAATCACGGCTTTAATAATTAATGGCTACCCTCGGGTAGGCGTGTTAGTTAATGTTTATGTATTGAGCGAGATAGTCGATTTTTTTACAGGTGAATATTGTAGGTAGCAGTAGCGTGGCGTCTAAAGAACTCGATTCCTACCGGCTTGCCTAATATTAGGCATTTGAGGACCTTATTCTACAGCTCTTAAGAAAAATGTACGCCAAATCTGCACCGGCTTGCCCAAAGATATCTTCTACGCCACGCCACTGGTAGGTAGGTACATATATTAGGGGACAATCTTACACAAATCGAACTAGCCCCATAGTAAGCTCAATAAGGCTTGTGTTATGGATACTAGACGACGATATATTTAATAGATACAAATACTTAAATAGAAAACATCCAAGACTTAGAAACAAATATCATAACACAAATAATATTTGCTCTCACCGGGATTCGAACCCAGGACCGCCAGCTTCGTAGGCAGTCACTAACCTAGGCTAAACCGGTCGCCTTAGTATATTGTGCCAAGCAGAACGTTTTAAATCAGTGGTTCCGAACCTCGGGTAATTACCCCTTTAAGTAAACTTAAGTTTTCTCAGGGGTAATACTCATATTAAGTCGTTTTTCTTTGAGCACTTTCATATACTTGTCTGTATTACCTATTTTTTGGAGGGGAAATGATACAAATCTAGAGGGGGCCTGTGGGTGATGCGGCAATAAAGGTTAGAAACCACTGTTTTACATCCATTCCGGTCTGTAATGTCTAATTCCTCATATGTCTGCCTGGTCTATTTTTTTTTATTCGCTATAGGTAAACTTGTAAGTCGTTGTAAGTTAAAGTTGGTAAATGAAGATGAAGTCGATGATGGAGCATGCTTACTCGACTTGAAGAGATTTAAGTTATATTTTTCTAGGAAAAGGTCTGCTGGAAGAGAGTTCCACTCCTTAGCCGTCCGAATAAGGAAAGTGGAAGCAAAGCGCTTTGTGCGAGTCGTTGGTAAGTCGATAACGTAAGGGTGAGACCCAAGTCCACGCCTACTCCCATAATGACGAAATGGAGATGGCGGAATCAGTTCATGCAATCCCAACTAGGGTTGCCAGGTCGCCAAACCTAATAGCCGGACCTAATGGCCAGTTTGGGTAAAAAGGTCTACATTATTGAGGATTTTTTGTCGCAGTATTAATAGGCACGACAAAAAAATTAGCCGGACACCGTTTATTTTGACCGGACACACAATCAAAAAGCCTAACTATGTCCGGCTTTATCCGGACGTCTGGCAACGCTAATCCCAACGCACACTCGCCGAAATGTATCCTGTAAAAGACCTATAAGCTGGCGACCTTTCTGCGGTGTCTTATTCCTCGATTGTACAGTCATCGGTAATAATATATGATGAAACGGGGAACGCAAAAATATGTGACATCGTTCTTTTTTTACCCGACTGCGGCGAAGTTCAAAAGGAGGGTTATGTGTTTTAACTCTACTTAGAGGCCAATACGCGGACACGGGCGGCAGCCTTAGTATGGGAGGCACGGTCCAAATGTTCATCTGATTTCCTCATGAAAATGCTCTGTTTCTCCCAGGGATCGAAACCGGCATTTTGCAAAAACCCCGAAATAGCCAAATATTTTGAATTATTTTATGCTTTTTATGTAGAGCTTAGTAATGTATTTAAGTCATGATTTCGTATTATAATATTGTCTGGTTAAAAAACGAAATAATAAACCACAGAACGAGAAGAACGGAAAGAATACCGGTATTTTTGTACGGAGCAAATACCGGTTTCCGAGCCCTGGTTTCTCCATTATTTCGGTCTACTTCCAGTCAAAAATTTCATCGTCTGGCACCTAGGAGTGGCTGCCTTTGCCCAGGAGAGGACCTAAAAAATAATAAAATAAAGCTCCTCTCCTGGGTAAACACAATCTCTTCAAGGTGCCAGACGTTGTGATTTGTGACCGTAAGCAAACGTAAATAATGGAGAAATAGAGCAATTTTAAATAACATGTCTAAATCAACCATTTCTTACACGCATACTAACTCAAACCAAACCTACAATTTTGACCTCTTCTGATGATCTGTCATTTTGTACAGGGTATAGTAGCGTGGCATCCAAAGAACTCGATTCCTACTGGCTTGCCTAATATAAGGCATTTGAGCTACAGATCTTGAGGAAAATGTACGCCAAATCTGCACCGGCTTGCCCAAGGATATCTTTTACGCCACGCCACTGATATATTTAGAGACTGTATAACAACATTGTAAGAATCAGCCTCATGCTTATTATGTAAATTTGGGCCCAATTTTGCAGCTTCACGTCCTTCTGGCAGGAACTTACAACGCCCTACTGTTCTGGCAATATTACCTCCAGATTACTGATATAAAAAACTTTAGATTAAACCCAAATTTACCTTTGAGACGATCACATATTATTCCATGCTTCTTTGCAAGTTCATCCTCTTGCTTTGATTGAACGTAACTGCGGCTACGTGCCTTTGACTTTTGTGTCTCAGAGTACACGTAAAGAATGAAGAAATAGAGTATTTACAGATAACACGTATAAATCAACAACTTTTCATGTTTAGTACCTGAGACTAACTTTGACCTCGTCTGGGGACTAAAAGCAACGTCCTAATGTTCTATCGTTTTGTATAGGGTATATTTTGGGGAGTGTACAACAACATATATAAGAATCAGACTGGAAGTAGCCCGAAATAATGGACAAACAGTGCATTTTCATGAGGAAATTAGATGACCATTTCGCCTGTGCCCCGTAGACCACGTGTAGCGGTAGCGACGACGAGGTAGTAGGGTTATACAAACCTCCAATTTGTCTAGTTCGTAATTGGACGTACATAGTTGCCCCCATCATCATCATTTCAGCCATAGGACGTCCACTGCTGGACATAGGCCCCCCTCATAGGTTGCCCCCATGGACGTAACCATTACAGTAAAATTGTAAATACACAGATTAGTGGTTGAGTAAAAAGATTAAAAAGAAAATCACTATAGATAATTTGTTAGTTTATTTTGATGCTGTTTACGCGATTTCAACGCTTGATATAGGTAGTTTCACGAGAGTTGAGGCCACGCACACAACAACACTGTCATGTAATGACAGCGAGGTTTTGAAATTACTGTTCTTTTGTCGTACCGATAGCAAGTTCAACAGTGAATTGCGAGATAAACCAAAAAGTTTCTTTAAACTATAACCTTGTGTTTATTTACTCATTCATTTTCATTCATTCACTTTTTTGCAATGAGTACTTCATGTAGCTGTGTGTGTAATCATTCACCTCAACTCCCGTGGAACTATATAAGTTATTCGGTTAATATTCGAATTATTCGAATATCAGAAATCTAAGTATTCATATTATTCGAATACTAAAATTGGAAGAATATTGCCAACCCTAACCCGGTATGATTACATGTATGAGTACATTACACAACTAGGGTGGTAAAACAAAGAAAGGCCCAGATCGCAGATGTTTGCGGCACGAGCTGCAAGCGAGGGACATAAATATGCGATCGAGGGCTTTCTTTATTACCTCCCGTGTTGTGTACATCATTTTATGTCTACACGCGGCCAGAAAGCGGCGTGCGGAAAAAGCCACTTTATGCAGATGTTCCATAAAAAAATCTAAACGGAGTATAGAACTACTAAGACACTGTGACCTATAAGAATAATATAGGCCTGACGCATACTTTTATCCCTGCGTATCGATATTTGGCAGCCTAGCTTTGATATCCGAATGTAAATCGCACTTTATGAGAAGATACCACTGTCTGAGACAAATAAACGTTTCATTGGAATTCAATGAAAACTGATTGATTGAATAGCCTAATAGTATTTGAGATTTATCTGAGACAAATAAACATTTCATTGGAATTCAATGAAAACTGATTGATTGAATAGCCTAATAGTATTTGAGATTTATCGCAATGAATACGTTATGCAAGATATAGCATCACAGAGCAAGTAAGTGTATTTTATTATTATAACAAGCTTTTATTTAGTTTCACCTGTCCCCGTGTCGTGACTGTAAAACTGATGTCGTGAAATTGGATTGTCATGACCCCTTTTTATTTGTATAAAAAGTGTCTCGAATCACCTCTAACTTTAGATTCATTTGCGTGCTCTTCAGTTGTTAGTATTTAATGACAATGCTATACCGTACGGACCTTTAATTACAATGGAGTTAAACAAAGTACTGTCAATTACTGTAATCTAATTTCAGAGTAGTCAGTTCTTGAACAGTTTTTTTTAATGCCTTAGACTGGCAAACAGGCAGACGGCTCAACTAATGGAAAGTGGTCACCGCCTCCTATAGACATTTGCAACACTATAGTCTGTTCCGTATAGAAATAGACAGAAAAAAAGGTTCTTTATAGTGTCAGTTTTAGGCTGATGTTCAATAAATGACATCTCTAAACTGGATGCTGAAAATAGTATTTTTTCTACTCCTGTACTTATCTATCTTTTACTGGGTCACGTAATATAAGAAAATACATAAAATGAGTTCAGAGAAGTCTATACTCTATTCCACATAACAGCACTAGTGTCGTTATAATCGCAAAACGATACTGCTAGCAGCCACAAACTTCTAAATCTAGGTTATACTTAGGTCAAGGATTAAGCGCTCAATTCTAACTTTACTGATAAAAATGCACAACTACCAACTTAACAAACAATTAAATTCCTACGGTCGGTATTTAAAAAAAACAAAACTTTCCGAACTAAATTCATTGATGCCAACATAAAAAAAAGTATTTTTAATAACGTCACTAGCGAGTATACGTCAAATTAAAAAAAAGTTTACCATAGACACATACTGTCAGTCATATGTCATATCGTACCCTTGGTCAAATAACGACGCATCTGCAAAATGACAACTTTTCAGGATCTGTGTGTATCATGTAGTTCGTATGATTTGAGCAATAAAAAACTTTGGCCCTAAAGTCACATGCGTCGTTATTTGACCAAGGGTACGATATTTGCCTTGTTTGCTCGCTGTGTTTAATTTTGTATTTTATATTTTAAAACCTAGTCGTAGAAAAAGTATTGTTGTAACGTTGTATAATTAAGTCAAAAAATGCTCATGGCGTCTCTATTTGCAATACTCGCCGCCTCGGCGGCTCGTATCGCAACTCGCGCCATTTGCATTTTTTGAGCCTACTTATACAACTGTTGAATAAAATACTATTATGTTGTAATAGTAGTTATTATGTGAATGACCATGTTAGCTTAAAATCGTATTTATACGTGTATTATAACTGCAGAACAGTTATAATACACGTATAAATACGATTTTAAGCTAACATGGTCATCAAAGCTATCTATATTCATTTTTGAATTGAATTAAATATATAAGATTCATGAGGAATTGAGAGTATTCCTCAACTATTATAGGCACATGTATATCAATTTCAGTATTTTATAGTTACTTGTGAATTTACTATAGTCGTAGAGGCGTAGAGTTGTGTGAATGTTCGAAATTGGTTATTTGTTTGTAAATTTGTTTACTGTTTGAAATTAACTGCTGAATAAACTCCATAGTAGCATATACGTATGTTATTTTATAATTGAACACTTTAATAGAATATTTGATTTGAATAATTTATTAAAATATTTTTTAATGGAGCATTATTTGCAAATTTAAAAAAATTGGATGATGACATCGAAGCACTCTTTATTCGTTTTTATTTCATATTGATGAAACTTAAAAATTAAATAATTAATTCTTATATTAAATGTGCATAAATATGGTACTGTCAGGTCAGAAAACTATTATAATCATAGGTTTGTTGTAATGTTATGTTATATTATTATGTATATGTTCTAGTTTCTAGTGTATGTTTTACTATGATTGCTTTGGAGAAAGTAATCTAAAAAAAATAGGTACTTAGACTGTATATTTTTGAGTTACTGTAGGTTAATTAGGAATTTCCATAATTTAGATATAAAGCGTTTCGGCTTTTTATTTCAATAATAGTTATTTAAAAAAAAACCGGCGAAGTGCGAGTCGGACTCGCGCACCGAGGGTTCCGTACAAACTCATAAGTAGATACATGAATAGTTCAAGAAAAACTATATGGCGATTAGTTTAGTAGGAGCAAATAAGCATGTGTTAAGATTTTTGCAAATTTCTCAAAAACAGTGCAAGTTAGGAAAATCGTTATATTTTTCCTGTAATATATAGGATGACATTAATAATTGGTAATTATTACAGATTTTTTTGTTCAGTAACTTCGAAGATAATAGGGGGGGAACGGTATTTTTTTTAACGTTTTTCGCCATAAATCAAAAACTACTTATTTAAAAAAAAATACAAAAATACTGTTTTAATCTACAAATTAAGCCCTTTCATTTGATACCTCACTCAATATAATAGCCCTACTTTCAATTTGCAAAGTCTCATTACGAACCCCTTTAAAAAAAAAGTAAAAAAGTTACAAGATTTTTTTTACATCCTATAAGCTCGGGTTAGCGGTTCTTAACACTATTCCAAATTTCAAGTTGATAGCATCAGTAGATCCTGAGATATCTTGCTGTGACAGACGGACAGACAGACAGACAGACAGACAGACAGACAGACAGACAGAGTCGCACCATAAGGGTTCCTTTTTTACCATTTTGGTACGGAACCCTAAAAATGCGATTATACTAATATTTTCACAACTATTATTTTGCTGGCTGAATAATAATGATTAATGACACGTCGCCTCAAAATAATAAAAAAAATGTGTCAAAATTGAAGGCGCACTTTTTTAATTCTCCAATAGGACTAAAGAAAAAATATAAAAAAATACTCACATAGGCTCGCGTGCAAAAACAGTTAATTCACACCACTTTATTATTTACACAACAACACAATAATTAAAATCTAACACCTAAGTCCCATCACCAGAGCGTAGCATATTGTCCACTACCCCGTCAGTCCAGCACACGTCATCGCACCAACCGCCATGCTTAAAAAATAATAAATACTTTTTCGAATTGTTTAAATATCGAACACGCCTTTATTCGCTGTGGTATTTTTTTAATTTTTATTTTTCTGCGATGGTCGAACACGGTGGGGCGGGCGGCGCGCGCACTGGTAAGAGCCAACTTCACGGCGGTCGCTGCGCGCGCATGATGCACAAAGATGGCTGACTTCACGACGTTCTCTGACCTCATTTCGGGCGATGAATTATTTTCAATGCACGTATCCTTGTGTTGTAAGGTTTACTTAGATGGCGTAATTTTAAGGATGTGCGTCGACACATCTAAATCTATGGAAAATAGTAACGGATAAACGGAATTATTTGTGTCCTTTCAAAATATGAATGAATTACCAAGTCACGTACCGAATTTCGATGACTCAGGCGATTTTAATATGTTCAGATAGTTTTTTACAGATCTAATGTGATGATACTTAGGCCGGCTTTACACCTGTAAGTTTTACTTACGTAAGTAAGGACGCAGCTATACGTTAGACTGAGATAGCTGACTGACTATCTCAGTCTAACGTATAGCTGCGTCCTTACTTACGTAAGTAAAACTTACAGGTGTAAAGCCGGCCTGGGTACGCGCAGACAGAGCGCGGTCTGGCGTTCCGAGTTCCGCGTTCAGAGTTCTGCGTTCTTTCGAATGTATTGAGTCCCTTACGATAATGCACACAGCAGGCGGTCAGACCGCGGCGGTCAAAGCGGAACGCCGCGTTCTGGAGTTCTTTTGCCGCCGAGACAGAGAACGCCGCGTTCACCACGATGTCTGAAGTTGCAAATATAGAAAAACTGATTGAATTTGTTGGAGAAAGGAGATTATTATATGATTTAAGACAAGTACACTAAAAAAAACCAAGTAATTCATGAATACTACTGAATCCGCCTAGTTCCGGTCGTGTTGTGTTAATTGGGTGCAAGTGATGCAACGAATATTTTCTTCTTTTTTTAGAAGTTTTTAAGCGTTACAAAAGCAATTCTTCTTCTTCGGAAGATGAACTTTCTAGCGACATATTGCACGTACAAAGACATGGACAAAATAGAACGCAATAATTAGAACGCCTCATGTGTGCGTTGGAACTCTCGAGCTGTCAAAACGTAGAACTCTCGCCGCAGAACTCGGAACGCCAGACCGCGCTCTGTCTGCGCGTACCCTTAAGTTATGTTTTATTTTCATTTTATGTAGGTAATTACACATATTTATAAAATTATTACCTACATTCAAGGTAGGTATAACAGAACACAGGACAAGTTTTCATTTACTGAAAAAAGGAAAAAGGAAGCAACACAGAGTTCTTTAGAAATAAATATACATAATTAATTGGCTTCAGATTTACTACATAGGTACCTATGCGACGCATTAAGCTATTGTTCTACACCAGGGGTCAGTTTCTTCAGGGGTCTGGTTTTTGAAATAAAATGACCATCGCGGTTCGTTTCTTCCAAGGAAAGGTACCCAACTGTTCAGCTCCGATTTGATTTATTTTGATACATGTTAGAGAGTACTCCAAAATAACAGACACGTATTTTTTTTTAGCTGCCCAATCTCAACCTATTGGGACAAACTGACCTCCAAAGTACTGAAAAGTGACTAAACCCTCCAACCTCTTAGGGTTGTCATTTATGTTGATATTTCTGAATAGGGGCTGAGGGCAGTTGAATTGAAACAAAGTATAAAGATGAACAATTAGTCCAACAACGGTCGTTTAGGAGCGCGCGACACGTATTCACGCAGACGCGCGATAGCACGTCTGCGTGAGTGCGACCCATACTGGAGCATTCTTACGCATTCTTATTTCTTTGCTTGTACGGCGCGCATGCAAGCGCACGATGTACCTTTTGTAGAAAGAAAATGACTGCTATTATAGGGAACGTGCACGACGAAGGTGCTGCCGACTGGTGCCGCCAATCTAAATCATGCACTTTTTAAAATCAATACGTCTTATGTATCACTAGGGCTGATAACCAACTTAATGTTTACTATGTATGAGTTGACAGTAGCCTAGGGGAGAGGGAGACCTAGGCTAGTTAAAAAAGTGCCGTTAGATTTGTATAGGGAACGTGCACGACGAAGGTGCTGTCACCAGTCTAAATCAAGTACCCTCTCATGCTGGGGCCACATTGTCGAAAACGCCGTTAATTTATTGCGATGAAGGACGATTAACGTCAGTGTAACTACGACTTACTATATTTGACATTGACACTTAGATATTGTGATTGACATTGACAGCTTGATTTGACAGGGGTGATAGTTTCCTTCCCGTGTCTCTTTTGTCGTTTAGTGCTGCCACCTATAGTTCGTGCACGTTCCATACGTGGTATCCAAATAAGCGAACATTTATGTGTGTCGTGTAATCATGAGGGACATATTGTTGTTTATGTTAGCGAACCGGGTCACATTATTCGCTTTTTGCCGGTAAGTAGGGCACGGCCTGTTTACGAGGAATGGCTTTATTGTCAGATAAGAGTTATGAAGCCTCGGTATTTGTATAAGGTTATTTTTTTATATTTTTAACAATTGAATATAAATATATAAATAATTTGAAATCTTTAAAGCTATTGATGAAAAGATTTATGTCTATAATTTACTAGAAAATATACATTTGTTTTTTTCATCATAGTTAATTAAGTTTTAGTTATATCTGCGGGTACGGTAGTGTTCGCGCCAAGTCGAGCTAAACAAAGGCACGGCCGTACCATCCTTTTCTCGAAGCCATTCAGGCCATTTTCAACCTCCTGTAAGCAGGTGCAGGCAGCTTTTTACATGATATGTTTTTGATGGGATTTGTTGATACTGTCAGGCTTAATTTACCATTTAATAATTAAATAGTGAAATTTTTACCTTTTCTTACATTTCATGTCCCGTTTCTAATTAGGGGTTGAATTTTGTTAAGTTAAGTAATTTGTTAGTTCACTAACATGTTTCATATTTGATTCCACTATCTACAGCAGTAATTTGTTTTGGAGTAGGTACCTTAGTTATCAAAATGGTAATATTATATTAAAATATAAGTATTCAATAAGTAAACAATAAATGGCTGTAGACTATAACCTATAATAAAACTAAACCTTAAAATAAAATTATGTAAAATTAAGACTAAATACGTAACAAAGTAAAAACAAACAAAAAGAGACAAAAAAATACAACTAATCCTACTCGAATAGCCCGCCCCGCGCCATTCCAGGCACAAAGGTAGCCATCACGCTCGCCGCGTTACCACGTTGGATCGCGATTGCCAGCCTTTAAACCAGGAATGACCCGGAACGAGGGTCAAGACCCCCTGAGTTATGAAACGGTTTTAAGATGTATAAAGTTCTTCGTTCTTTCATTTAGTCATATTATTAAAACGCACCTATGAATGTCAAGATTTACCACCGGTTCTAATGCGCAACATCTGCCCCGAGAAGAAACGGCGTAAGAAACTCGGCTAGGTCTGTTCAAGTTTTGTGTATCTTTAATCGACTTCAAAAGTACGTTCTCAGTTCATTGGAATGTGATGACTGATGGCTTGTCCGACAACGAAGCAAAAATGAGGGTCATTTGTAGCCTTTACAAGGAAGGCAGGTAGTACGCTACGGCGTAGACCAGCTACGGCGTAGAGCTACGAGCGTGCTACGAGCCCTCGGGGACCATGTTACTTAATATTTGAGGGTAGTGCTGAGTGGCCTTGACCCGACGCGGTGTGTCAATGCGATAATGACAAGTATTATAATAGTGTGGACAACAATTAAAATAAGAAATTTCAGTTAAAATAAATATTTTTGAGATAAGATTTTTATTGCTGACCGTACGGTCACCGTCATAAATAATATATATGATGAATCAGAGCATGCAAAAATATGTGACCCTATTTCTAAAGTAATAAGGTCGTTTTAAGCTAACATGGTCATTCGCATAATAACTACAATTAACGAAGGGATATTTACCATGTATGTTTGTTTTTATGAGACTTGCAACTGTCCAGAATATCGTGAATTCATAAAAACAAACATACATGGTAAATATCCCGGTGTTAATTGTAGTTATTATAATAAGGTCGTGTACCTACGCGCTACCTACTGCCCATAGTAGACATAGACTTTTAGGTACTTAAAAAAAGGTAAACAAAAAACTACGTGACTAGGGTCATTCAGCCAGTGGTTCCGCGTAACGAAACTGAGAAAGTCAAAATTTGTATGGAAAGGTTGGGCCATTTTGGACCAGTTTTTTATTAGGGTTCCGTAGCCAAAATGGCTAAAAAGGAACCCTTATAGTTTTGTCATGTCTGTCCGTCCGTCCGTCCGTCCGTCCGTCCGTCCGTCCGTATGTCACAGGCATTTTACTCAAAAACTACAAGACGTATACTGATGAAATTTGGAATATAGATGTCTTGTAGATGCCGCTACTAAGTTTGCTAGTTAAATAATAAAAATAAAAAATCTAGGCGGGGCACTCCATACATGTAACAGAAGCTAAAAAAATTTTTTTTCAGCAAACATCAACGTGAGGTACATAATTCGATAGTTCTTTTAAAAACATTATAAGCTTTTATGTACTTTTTTTTGATTAAGTGAATACTTTCGGAAATAATTGCTCCGAAAGTTGCATAAATTGTGTCCCCCCCCCTTTAACTTTTAAACCGTAAATCCAAAAAATATGAAAAAAATCAGGAAGGTAACGCTTAATAAATACATTCAACGAAAATTATTTTGAATAGTAACGAATAAACCGTTTTGAAGTTATTGCCGAAAAACTTCTCAACCAAAAGGTTTTAAGTGCCATTGATTTACACGGCATTTAAGACCTTTTGCCAGTTGTTTATTTTCAGCTTTATTTTTATCTGTAGCACATTTCCTTATAGATACGGCTATGGAACCCTATACTGAGCATGGTCCGACATGCTCTTGACCAGTTTTTTCATAAATGAAAAAGTGCTCATGATTCTGATTAAAATGATACAAGACACACCATGATCAGACAAAAAAAGTAAAAGGTACATTTTTTCTGCAATTGACCCAGTAACGAGAACGGATGTTTTGGGAACGGGTGTTTTGGGAGACAAACAGAACGGTCCGAAAGGGTTTACATAGTATGAAATACTGACTTGTTACGTCATGCTCAACATGGTGCCTTATTTTTAGTTTTTATCATTTTAAAATCGTTGGTGGCACGAAAATGGTTATCTGAGCAGTTTCGACGTAATTTGATGGTTAGAGTTAATTTATTTATTTTTATTGTTGTCAAATACTCTATTGCATTGCCTGCTCGAACTGTTAAACTTATTAGTTTGAAGTTTGCCAAGTTTTCCAGCCCGCATTCTGTCAAAGTTGCGTCAGCGACAGATAAGCCGCTTATTGGCTAACATGGGTGACGGAACTTGGTAAAATAGTTTCCAAGTTGCGATTGAATACCGGGGTAAACTCGGTTACACAACAACGGAAATTATGATGACGTAGCCAAACTTCAAAGTGGTAGGAAATAGTCGCGTATAGGCACTGGCTCCACCGCCGGCGAGTAAGCGAGTAAAGTTGGGCGAGTAACAGGCTGATCAGGCACAGTGTGATAAACCCTTTGTTGCTGTAGTACCATTGAATAGTACCATCAATGGAACTAGTGACACACTCGTATATCGCTAGTACCTTTAAAATTAATACAAATTCAAATCTCCAGGGTTTGCTCGCAAAATAAACGTCACTGGTATTGCTGATACATTAAACAAATCAAATTTACCTTATTACTGTTGTACCATTGGATGACACCCTCGATCAAACATGTGACATATCACAAAAGCCACGCTATCATAGTATTAGTACAATACAAGGACGCAAAACGATTTTTCCTAATGTTACTTGAAAAGAACAGTGGGCCACTAGTACTGTTAGTACTATCGGACGATGGTACAGTCACCATTAGATATATCTGAGCTGTCCGTGTACTCATAAATATCTGAACACGGCTCTAATGCTATTAAAATAGAGCCGTGTTCAGATATTTATGAGTACACTGACAGCTCAGATATATCTGATGGCGACTGTACTAAAAACAACATGTGTCTCTAGTACCATTGATGGAACTAGCGAGATACAAGTGTGTCACTAGTTCCATTGATGGTACAATTCAATGGTACTACAGCAATAAAGGGGTGATAAATCGACCTTTCCAGATCATGTGTAGCTCGCGAGTGAGTGACTCAAAAGAGCTATATCAGTTGGTCTAGCTCACCGGCTCACTAGCTCAGTTCCGATTCAAACAACTCAGTATATCTTTCGACTCACTCGTTCTCTCGCTCTCAAGTAGTTCTATTGAGCCGTGAGCTGCGAGAAAAGACACGATCAACATACATTTTTCGTCCCTGTCTTGTCACCGTATACCTATAACTGTTCTCTCTTTGATTAGGAGATATTGGGATTTGGAGCTACTGAGCTGTAAGAGGAGGATTCTTAAAAGATACTTAAAAGGAGGATTCCTCACCATTTGTAAACACATTGCTAAATAACCACATTTTTACTAAAAAAAAAACCCGACCACGGTGCACTTTGAAACTGCATAAAATCCGCCATTTTGTTTATTTTAACGAACTTCATACCCAGTGACACTCGCACCATCAAGACGAATCTAATGATGTATCATTTATCAAAATCGGATGTGCCGTTGAGTAGTTACGAGCGGACACAGGAACGGACATACATACATACATACAGGTCAAACACATAACCCTCCTTTGGGCTTCGCCGCAGTCGGGTAAAAATAAATAATTTTGAATTTTTTTTTTTAAATTTTGAAGAGCCGCGGAGCTATTGACCTAAAAGAGTGTACTTTGACAGATAAAGATTCATGTCACTCTTTTCACTTCAGTGACACATTTTGCACGTGTCTACTGTACGTTCCCTATAGCCTCCTGACACCGAGCATTTAACTGAAATTCCTTGCCACTATAGCCGAATGTACTTTACAAAGCATTAAACTGTTTCTGTTGCAAAGTCCGAGACCTTGGCTGTTGAAAAAAACGTAAACAAAGGTGTTTCTCAAGTTTTCACTAAAACAAATGTTTTTTAATATTGTTTGATAAAGACATTGAACATATTTCTGTTTAGGTATTTTTTGTCTTTTATAAAGGACTTTAGGTCATTCAAACATAGTAGGTTACGTGAATAAATTAAACAAATTATTTAAAATTTTAATTAAATTTAATGTAATGTTACACATTGAGTACTAAACATAATCATATTTTTAATATAATCATAAAAAGTAAAAAAATACGCAAACAACACTTAGTTTTATAATGTTTTTCATGAAAAAAACACATACACTACGAACGACAGGTCTTTGTATAGGTTTAATATTTTTACGACGGTTTATTTACTTTACTGTACTTCATTTCTACACAAAAGTATGTGATTTTGAAAGAATGTTTACTAATTTGCAATTCTATAAAAAACCTACATTAAAACGAGCGAATTTAACAAAAAAATATAAGTTTTACTTACTGCGTCGACCACGTGCCGCCATAGCTGTATACTCCTGAGCACGGGTCGCAAGAATGGCGGCCACTAGGTAGGATATCTCTATCGAACTTCGAGGACAAACTATCGCCATTACTTAAATTTCATTGGTTGTGGGCAATCACGTGTCCAATATCTTTTTAGCGGGAAAAAACAAACACTCGGGAATTGAGGCTACCTGTAGGTCATCGTCCATTATCGACACAAGGAGTTAAAAAATGTTCGGACTTTAGAGTACAGTTTATTTAGCACTTTGTAAAGGACGCGAGGTGTCAGGAGGATAAATCAGGCGTCACCAATTAGTTTCACTCGGGGTCCGTTTTAAGAAATGAAATGACCATCGCGGTCCGCACACCATTATATAGGAAAAAAATATTTATTAAACAAATGTAATTACGGAAATAACAATAGTACATTGTGTATCTAGGGCGGTAAGTAAGGAATTACAAACGAGTGTTTGTTATAAGCCCGAGGTGAAACCGAGGGCTTTAATAACACGAGTTTATAATTCCTTTACCGCCCGTGGCACACACAATGTTTTTCATCACACTTGTGAGGAAATCTTAATAATATAACCCTACTAATCGTCCCAGTATAACATTTTATATTTGCAAAATACTGAAATACACTATTTAAACATTTAATCAATGTTACCGAAATATGTGTTTACATGTATTTGCAATAACAGTTATCTTTAAACAATTTTTGAGTGATAAAAGTTAAAAAGTAATTTGGCGTTTCTTGACCATGACAAATAAGAGTAAAACAGAACCAGCGTTTCAAATTTAAAAAGAAAACCATTACGCCCTAGGGCGTAATAGGTCATTTACGGCCCGCAAAACCTACGTGTAATGCACCATTTTCGAGCAAGTGTGATGAAAAGGTATTTTATTAACATATCAATCCGTGAACTCTTTATCGCTTGTTAGCTCGTTACTTCGCCTGGCCGTTTTTGAATTGACGTCAACAAAGATAATGCGGGCGGTACATTTTTATTAAATTACGTCCTCTGTAGTGCAAGTTGCTGTGTTCTCGCGGTCCGCACCAAATGGGTCGGCGGTCCGGATGCGGCCCGCGGTCCGTCATTGGCGACCCCTGTACCTCTAGCACAACTGTGACCCGCGACTCTTTGACGCGCGACAAATGCTACCTATCTCTTTCCACTCAATATCGTGTGACAGTGACAGGTGATGCTCTGTCGCGCGAGAAACGAAGTCGCGGCCAGTTATGCTAGACGTAGTGCTATAGATGTTAAGAGGATACAGTAAGGTGGAGAGAATTGAAAATTAGGTATTTGTAAAATGTGTCGCTGTCCCGCACTGCCCGCCTCTCCCGCGCAGAGCGCGATAGAGACAACTGCAGCTTGGACCGAAAATACCTTTTAAAATTTCATGAAAACAACGTTTCGTAGTCCCCTGATTTCTTCCCCAAAACTTAACCTATTTAACTAATTTTTTCATTAAACATTAAAGAAAGGCTTTAGCCGTGTTCCTATGTTATCCTTTTTTTTAATAATCTAGTCAAATTTGTTTTCTGGATGTGTGAACACAGCGGAAAATCTGGCATTTTTTTTAGGTTTTTGAAGGTTAATATCTCTTTCGAGAATCAATTTATCGTAAAAAGGAAAACATACGAACATATCATTAGTAGCCATAGATTTTTGGACAAAAAATTATTGCTCTACTGGCATTATCCAGGGAGGAAACAGGGGACTACGTTTGTATGGAAAAACTGCCCTCCTGTTTCCTCTTAACTGTATAGGTATCGTCGCTCCACACCGTGTCAATCTCGCTCGCAAGTGCTTCCGACCGCTATCGCACCCGTCACTCAGCGTGGAGTGTTCCGAGCCACAGTACGGAGTTTGGCTTCCGTTACTATTGAAAGGGTATTTATAATACATCTTACGTTTCTATACAATTATAAGGTGATTATAAGATACGATATGTGTCGTTCTCCGAGTGTATCAACCGCCGTGACTTCGGTGGACTCGATATGAGTTAAACTAAATAAAAGCCGCCATGCCGCAGGGGCCGTTTATGTTTTAGCTCATTTAATTTTAATTTAGTTTTAGTTTTTAGAATATTTAATTTCATCCAAATTGTAGGTACATTGTTTATTGTACAAAACTAAAGATAACTAAATAAAAGACCTTTGAGCCGGGTGCGGTGCGGGGCGGAGTATTTTAAAGGGGAGGCGGTGTTGACGAAGCGTGTTGCGGATTTGTATTCTGTTTAGGTTAAGGTCCATTGTTAGATTGGCTCAATAAAAAAAATAAAAAAGCTAGGTTAAAATTAACTTGGGCTGTAGTTATATTGGAGTGTATTTTTTTTTCAAAAAAATCCCGAGCTAGCTTCTGTCTCAGAATATGAACTTTTGGGGTTCTGGCTCAGAATCGTTAGTAACGAACCTTATTCGTGAAAAAATGTGTCCCAAAGTTGCATTTACAAACTTGACCCCATAGTAAAAGATGTTCAAAATCATGGACAGATTAAGGTTTAATTATTTTGTATCACGAAAAAGATTTCACCTGTGTATGCCGTAGAGCAGGGTTTCTTAAACTATGGTCCATGGACCCCTTAGGGGTTCGTGATACGAGAGTCGGGGGTCCGTGGCTATGCATAAAACACAAAGTTTCATGTGCCCTTGATTATCTTTTTCTCTAATTATATTCGGAAAGGGTCTGTAAGGTTCTCGAAATAATGTAGGGGGTCCGTGACCAAAAAAAGATTAAGAAACTCTGCCGTAGAGGATATTTTGACAAATTACCAAATCGAAAGTTTCGCAATGTTGGTAACTTTCAGTAGGCACATCAGTACAGTCAAGAGCGCGAATATGTATACACCATAAATGTTCAAAAATATGTATACAGCTCTTATTATTATGACCGTAAGGTTTACGCATACATATTTTGGAACTTTACCTTTGACTGTACAGCTAGGCCATAGGTTCCCAAACTTTTTTGGCTTGCTTCCCACTTAGGCATGATAAAATCTTTCAGCGCTCCCCACGACAAAAAACAGCCATATTGATCCCCAGGAATAGTGTGTACTGTAGCTGATATTGTGTTTTTTTTTCAAAGCGGTAGCGCTCCCCTGGATAGCCTCAACGCCCAATTTCTTACCCTTCCCTTCCCCTACCGCCGCCCCGGAATCCGCTGGGGTGCGGTACGGACCACTTTAGGAACCTATGAGCTAGCAGTGTTTTTCAAACTATTTCATGGCACGACCCCCTTTGTATGCGAAATTATTCCGCGACCCCCTATCCTCCACGATTTCTAACTTGAATTTTATTCCGTTACGCTTTTAAGTATTTTTTTCCTTTTCCCTGAGGTTTCTCGAACCTTGCGACCCCCTTCTAGGGGCCTGCGACCCCCCCAGGGGGTCGCGACCCACACTTTGAAAAACACTAAGCTAGAAGAAGCGAAGGAGATCGGGAAGTCTTGGAGTGAAACTTTTTCCGGCCACGTTTGGCTGTCTGTCAACCCTTTTTTCTAGCACCAGTATAATTAGGATCGTTACCTTGTCAATGCCGCATAACCCGGGTGTAAAATACGAACATCCGTATATTTCATTTTGTATAAAAACTACTAAAGAAAACTTGTCTACATGCCATTTAGGCATAATTATATTAACGCAAATGACTATCAGTCTCAAAAACAGTTACTTAGTTAGTTACAACAGTTAGTTAGTTAGGTATTTGATTGCCATACGGGTTGTAAGGGCTCAATGGTATAGTAATTGTCCGTTCAACTGGACTAATGCTGTTAACGAATACAATGCCATTGAGCGAACAATGCCATTGAGAGAATACAATACCACAAAAAAAAATAACAATGCGTAACACGAGTAAACCCGAGCGGTCTACCTGGCTCCCCGTTGAATCTGTAAAAGCAAAACGCATTATTATTTTTTTGTTTGAAAGCATTTGCCGCCTTATCATTACGGTCATAGAACCGATAATCCGTTGAAAGCTCATAGTATCTCTAAGTCTTTTCTCTACGGAATACGCACTTGCAGACCGTCGGGCGAATGTGAAATGCAAAACAAATTAAGATCGCACTTATCTATAACTGCATTTACACTTTACTGTCTAGTAAATAGAATCTAAAATCTAATGATCTTTCAAGGCAGTTATACTTTTTTGACACTATATTCTCGTTATCCTAATTTGTGGTTTACCTCTCAATGGCATTGTATTCGTTAACAGCATTAGCCCAGTTGAACGGACAATTACTATAGATGGTGCTACATTCGTCACCTAGGATGACGTCACAAAGGAGGAGACTGGTTGAAAATTTGGATAACTTGGGCAACGTTTCGGTGGCGTAGTTGGTAGCGCGCCTGTGTTGGCCCGGATAGCCGTAGGAGATGCAGGTTCGAATCCTGCCCGAGTCATAATTTTTCTCTTCTAATAAAATATTTTGTAAGTATACAGGTTGGAAAGTTTTGATGGGCCCTGGAGGGGAACTACCCTAAATCCTTTAGTTAGCTCATTTTACTGAAAGGAAACATTCCTTTATTTATAAAATTAAACAAAACTGCATTCATCATTTTTTTATGTTTTATTGGCCTTTGTATTGGAATTAATGGTAAAATAAAATTAATTATAGATTTCACGATCTTTTTTACTTGTAAGACCAAATGTTTATTAGAGAGATTTTATCCTGACTAATAGCACAGCCCTATCTATTAGTAGAATAAAATAGTGAGTGCTCATTTTTTGAATTTTTAGCTGGTTCGATTTCCGGGTGAGACAAGCGAATTTTAGAAAATCTTTAAATGCAGATTTGTTTAATTTTAAAAATATAGGAATGTTTCCTTTCAATAAAATGCGCTAATTAAAGGATTTAAGGTAGTTCCCCTCCAGGGCCCATCAAAACTTTCCACCCCGTATAAGTTGAGAAATGATGAAGATTCTGACAGAATACCAGCACAACATTTCACGGGGGTCATCCAGCAATAATTATTTAATTCGATTTATTAGCGAAGACAAAGTCTAGTGACTTTTAGACACTACAAATATTAAAAAACTTAGGGTTCCGTATAGAGACGTGCCATTCTCGGAAACGTTGTCTCTCACTTTTGTATAGAGCGAGAACGTTCTCGAGAATATTTTCCATACAAAATGGTGAACGTCTCCGAGGACTCGCAAAAACGGCACAACTCTAGTTTCGTACTGCCGTCGAGCAAAAAACTCGAAAAAAAAAAGTCTCTTGTAAGGGGACCCACTTTTAGTTTGACTTTTATTTTGTTTTTATTATTTGTTGCACGTGAATGGTTCACTGGCAGAGAATGCCTTAAGGCATTAAGTCTGCCAATGGTACTTTTTATTATTGTGTAATAGTTAAAGTTTAAATAAAGAAATGTGTATAGAAATACACATTCTGTGAAAATTTCAACTCTCTATTACAGTTCAAAAGATACAGCGCTGTGACTGACGGACAGACGGGCAGCAGAGGCTTCGTGATAGGGTCCCTTTGGGTACGCTGACGCAACCCTAAAACTTAAGGCAGTATATTGAAAACTTTTAAGTGAAACAGTTTTATTTTAAGACATAAGCGATTCAAACAAATGAGGAGGGACAAGATTAAGGGTCCACGGAAAGATCATGTCTAGTCACTTATTTTTGAAAATGAGATTTTAATCTCAAAATGTAGAGCTCGCAATGATTTGTTAGATGAGGTTCCCAAACGCTTAAATGATCTATAACTTACCACTTGATTACAGGTGGATATCTTAAAATATATATTTTTTTTTCACTTTTAAAGAAATGGTTACCATAGTAATTGTTCCCGATGACTAACTTTCAAACCGCTATAACTCAAAGAGTTACTTAAGTGACTAGACATGTTCTTTCCGTGGACCCTTCAGATAAATAAAACCATAATAAACTCACCAGCTTGCGTTTTTCAGCCCCGTTCACTTTTACAGCACAATCACAACTGAGATCCCGCCGGCTGAATGGAAACCATCCACTGATTCACTTCAGGATGACCGAACTGACAAATATGCGGCTCACTCACTGTTTAGTAATTTTGGTATTACACACCACTTTCTTAAAAACATATCATTATCGACTTTATTTTATAAACTTCAGAGTACATATTGGGATGCACGTTTCAAAGTAATGGTGATTGCGGTATCCACTTTATCCGAAAAAATAAGGTTTGTTTATTTTTCGAACACGTTTTATACTATAGGTTATTGCTTTGACAGGTGGTGTTTTTTAGTTTTCGGGGTTATTTATAATGCGGTTCGTTCGGATCGGAAGTTTCGGTAAAAATAAACGGCGCGTGGCGCGCGCGCCGCGGTGCCAAGTCAGTGATGTTACTTTTAATATCGATAAAATACACATATTATCAAACAGTTTTATTTTGATATTGAAATAAAAACGCAGATAACAGAGCTGCTAGGTGCAGTAGTCGCCGGGTAGCGTTCGCAAATACTTATGATTAATGGAATGCCGAATGCCCCGAAACATGACGGGTAGAAGATTCATCTTTTTTACAACGTGAGAGCGTACGGAAAAAGCCACTTTATGGCCAGGTGTGGCATAAAGGTTATTTTCCGAAGCATTAGTAGAATCAGACCTGTAAAACAGCCCTTGAAGCCAATTTTTTTATGGATGATGAGTTTGCGTTTGACCTTGGTCTCACCTGATGAAAAGTGAAGACAAGGTCTAAGATGGAGCACGCTTACTCAGAAGATGCCTTTTTATTCCGATTTATTGTTTAGTATAATAATATTCTTGTTATTGCGTGGTTCATAAAAAATATAAACCCTTTATTATACTGAATGAAATACTCAAATACTATCGACAACTCTATCGATAGGTACGTTCTCCCTCGGCGGCGCCGGCGCATATATCAAACGCAACTATGCCCGAAATGCGCGGAGTAAATGCGCTCATTTAAATAACATGTCATGCGCTGTCATTCTCAGAATTTCAGCGTTTGTTATTGTATTATACAGTTATATCTGGGCAAGGGCATTTCCGTTTCCGGTGATCTTTAGAGCCACAGTTAGCTTACGTAAATCTGGATACTATAGCTTGGCAACTTCGTTGGTGACACTCCCATGTGTGCTTTTTGCTCTGTGCAGCCGTAACTACTTATGGGTATATGGCTGTAATCGAAATTTGTAAAAATTATATAAGATCCTGTTAAAATAAGCAAAATAAGAAAAAAAGGTTAAAGTTTTGAGTTTGATGCCTAACGTGTAACTTTTTTTATGAGCCTGCAAAGTTAGGTGACAAAGTCCATTTTAAAAGAATAGGTATTGTTTTTCATGATTTTGGTATACTATGTTTTTTGTCGTCTGAAGCCGCTGATTATCGGGGTTTTTGGATAAATCGCCTTTTATAATTATGTTAAACTAGTTTAGATTTGTATTATAACCATCCTAATAATTGAACGGTCCTAATAAGTAATAGCACCATTACAGACATTTTCATGCAACTAAATATAAAGAAAATCTTTTTGATTTTTGATTTTCTTTTACAGATACGTAAATGGATAAGGCTCAGATGCGTTTCAACAGTCTCTTCCAGTGTTCTACTAAATATTCATACAAGCGATAAGGAAATGCCTTAAATTTAAATGATAATAAGAAGATCCGCTAATATGTTATCTATATTCCTAAAAAGTTTCTGCATTTTTCGTTGTATAAATGCATATTTTGTAGCACAGACAATTGAAAAGCTCCTGTACCTAACCCAAATGGGTCAATAATCGAGCGTTTGAACCGCCTCACTTGTGTGGATACATTTGTGTCGAGATCCCTGCTTTTTGTGGCGTTTTAATCTATTTAGTAGTGATCCCGGACTTCTAATAAATAGTCTGATATCCCATTAAAATCAGCAGGGATTTCGACAAAAATGTGTGCACAGAAGTGAGGCGGTTTAAACGCTCGATTTATGTCCCAAATGCGTAAATAACCACATTTTTACTAAACAAAACCCAACCGCGGTGCACTTTGAAACTGCATAAAATCCGCCATTTTGTTTATTTTAACGAACTTCATACCCAGTGACACTCGCACCATCAAGACGAATCTAATGATGTATCATTTATCAAAATCGGATGTGCTGTTGAGTAGTTTCGAGCGGACACAGGAACGGACATACATACATACATGCAGGTCAAACACATAACCCTCCTTTGGGCTTCGCCGCAGTCGGGTAAAATATACCATTATCGGTACCTATGTTACGTCGCGTATAAACCAGAAATAGCGCTCTTGATCGCCTGGGGGATATCGCTTTGTGCACGCTGTTTACTTAAAGGTCGGCATTGTTATACTTAACTTCTATTGTAAAGTCAGTATTATAGTTATAAACTCCAGAGCATACCCTGAAAGGTGAACTGGAAGAGATCCCTTAAAGGGATGAGTTCGCAATTGTAAAGTCAGCGTCAAACAATAGCATCTTATGTGTATTCAAAACTTGCCCTATTTTCCTGTGTAAGTAAATGAATTAAGTTTGTTAGTTTGTATATCTTCTGTGGTATTAGGTATTCTTTCTCATTTGCTCAAAGGTTAGCTGGAAGATATCCCTTACAGTTATAAGTTTGCCTTTGTACATAACCATTGATTTTTGTACCGCTTCTGTATGATGATCTTATGTGCAATAAAGTGTTTATATACATACATACATACGAACAAATAGTCCAACTTCGGCCGTTTCACACACAGATGCGCGATAGCATTCTTACGCATTCTTATTTCTTTGCTTGTAGTGCGTTCGTACACGGCGCGCACACATTCAACTGCGCGATGTACTTTGTGTAGGAAGAAAAATTACTGCTATTATACTAGGTAAGGTGTTATAGGCTGGAGTGACGAGTACAGTATCTCTGGGCTGGGGCACCTGCATGCCAGCCTGGCCCTCTTGACTCGGTTCAAAGATGCGCTGTGCGAATAATCGACGATCCTATACTCACAAGCGGTATTGAACCTCCTTATGTGTGTTCTACCGCTTGTATAATGGGCTGTGCTCTGAGTAATTGCTCGACGTGATACCTACGGCCACAATCTACCACCGCACCGCTCGCCATCGGCAGGGTATTCATTCACACAAATGGTCGCGCACCGTGCCGTTCCAAGGAAATTTCCTACCGCGCACAATCCGACGCTCATTCCCAAAATACCGCATTCCTCAAATACCACATTTTGAAAATACCAGATTCTCGATACATCAAATTCTCCGTAGGTATACCAGATTCCCAAAATAATACATCCAAGAAAGTTATTTAGATCCTTGAGTAACTTACGATTTTCTAACGTAGTGTAACGGGAATGTGGTAAGACAGGAATCTGATAAATCGAGAATCTGGTATTTTGAAAAATCTGGTATTTCAGGAATGCGGTATTTTGAGCACGAGCGCAATCCGAATGTGGAATGAGTTCCCAGGTGCAGTTTTCCCGGAAGGCTACAGTATGGAGTTCTTCAAGAGGGGAGTAAATAGGTTATTAAAGGGTCGGCAACGCGCACGTAATGCCCCTGGTGTTGCAAGCGTCCATAGGCTGCGGTTACTACTTACCATCAGGCGGGCCGTATGCTTGTTTGCTACCCTAGTTGTATAAAACAACCACACTTTGTGGCGATCTATGGGGGAGGCCTATGTCCAGCAGTGGACGTCCGTGGCTGACAGATAGATAGAAGCTGTTATAAGTTTACCTTCAACTCGATAACAGATTTGCGCCTAATGTGCGTGCTGTAAAAAGGTAACAGATTGGGGGTAAAATTTGAAAACACAAGTAAACGTCAAAAGCTATTTACTCTTCAGTATTCCGTTACTTTGAGGCGGTCTTCAGGTAAGCGATCAGGTCCGCGCGGTCTCCCGGTTTCTTCAAACCGGGGAACACCATTTTCGTCCCCGGTATGAACTTCTTAGGGTTCTCCAGATATTCGGAGAGGCTTTTGTCGTCCCACGTGACCCCTTTGTTTTTCATGACGTCAGTATAGGTGAAGGCAGCGGCCGAGCCAGCCTTTCGACCGTAGAAACCATGGAGATTGGGCCCAACTTTATGCTTACCGCCGGCCTCCAGAGTATGGCACGTGGCACACCTTTGGACAAAGATTTTTTTGCCGTTGTCGGCACTCATTTTACATTTATCTTTGCCACTAGATCAAATTAATTTTTTCGCAGAGGATTTGTGGAATTCGAACGCTGATGGGGAAACGGGCGAAAAAAGTGGTTTGTTCTTGTTTTTGACGTTTTTGACAATTTCGTTTGATGTTTCGTCGACAGACAAAGGTTTTAAAATATACTGCCATTTGTTGTAGTTTGTATTCTCGTTTTTTAATGCGCTTTCTCGGTTTATTTACCACTCCTCGTTATATATTTTAGATTAGCATTTGCACGGTCGTTTTGTCCTTGTTTTCAATAGTAGTTTATGCAACTGTTACATAATGATTAATGAGGTACCGTAAAACACGTAGCCGCAGGCGACTTTCATAATAATATCCCACGAGTAGCTTATTATTATAACTCTAGGGAACTCTTCAACTATTAGGCAAATATGCCTAATAGTTGAAAAGTTCGGAGATAATAATCTCCGGTTGTTCCCATCTAGCTGTAGCTAACGGTGGGTAGGTACTTGCACAGACATAATCAAGTAGCCTGGGTCATTCACCATCACCAGCCACTTTCTCTTCGAACTTGCTCATCTTGTGGGGTCTGAGGTGCCGTACTATAAGTACGCATCGATGCCAGTTCTCGAAAATGATCGTGCCACGCTCTATTGGGATCGATCTATCATCACGGACAGGACTATTGTAGCCAATAAGCCTGATACCGTGTTAGTAGATCGATTTAAGCGCCGGGGAGCACTTGTCGAGATCACTATCCCCCTCCCCCATGATGAGATCCTCGTGAAGGCCGGCGACAAACTCAGCAAGTACCTTGAATTGGCTCACGAGGTTACCGCCATGTGGGATGTTGATTCGAAGACCATTGTTCCAATAGTCGTTTCGGCGGACAGGCTTATAGCGAAGAGTCTCGATCACCATCTCAAGAGACTCTCTCTAGATGGCTGGATCAAGGGTCAGATACAGAAGGCAGTACTTCTGGACACGGCGCGCATAGTCAGGAGGATCCATTCTCAGCAGCCCTAACCGCTGGTAGTTTGAGCCCCGCCCCGCTGCTGGCGGCACTGTAGGTTAGGTTTTTTTTTATAATGTGTTTATATTTTGTATTTGTATTTAACTTTTTATACATGTATTATAAAATACCTAATCTAAGAAAATAAAGATATATGAAGATATTACACGTATAATGTGTCATATTTAGTTTACCAGACAATCGAACATTAACACCAGATCACTAGGACATGACTTACACTGAGCGGCAACCTATTTGATGAATCCTAAGTTCTGCTAAGCTCATATTGAAACCACTTATACGCAAATAAGTAGGTACTTCTATGTCTACTTATTCTTCTTCAACTACTTAGATGCTTTCAGGTACGCCATGATGTCTTCCCTCTCCTGAGACTTTTTGAGGCCCGCAAACACCATTCTACTCCCGGGCAAGTATTTCCTAGGGTTCTCAAGGAACTCGTTCAACGCTTCTTCATTCCACGTGTTCCCTTTAGCTTTAAGAACATCGGAATACTGGAAACCGTCGGCCATGGCCGAGCGGCGGTCGTAGCAGCCGAAGAGGTTGGGGCCGACTTTGTGGGCTGCCCCCGGTTCTATGGAGTGACATGGCGCGCATCTTGCTATAAAGAGTTTCTTCCCTGCACTTTCACTCATTATTTCATTGAATTTGCAAAGTGCGTGCAATATTTTAACTAGAATTTAGGTTTAATTTGAGTTTGAAAACTGGAAAACGGTCTTTGAATTTGAATGACATTATTGACACTGTACAGTGTGACAGTTTTTAGACGTTCCAGCGCACTCAGAGATAACTCAGGGCCTAAACTCAAACGTGTTTTGTCGTATCACGCCATTCCGTTTTCTGAAATATTTTTCTGCCCTCAGGCCGGAAAGCGTCATCTTGCCGGCCGCTGCGCTAAACGAAGATGCCGCTTTACGGCTCCGTCGAACAGAAAAATAGTATACAAACCTTGGCCAGTAAATAAGAAAGCCTCAGATCACATTTCACCTCGGCCGACAATTACAGTGATCTGAGAAATTTCTTACTTTACTGGCCTCGGTATGTAATGTACCTACTATTGTAATACGAGAACGAGAGACGGCACGATACGACTTACCTTATCCAAGGAAATAAGAACATTATTGGCAGATCAGTGTTAAATTTAACTCTATATCGAAATCTCGGATTTCCAATGCTTGAGTACAAAGATATTAATATTTTCATGGCTGTAGCACTCTATTAATAATAAATAATAATAAATGTGTATTTATTTAGGTATAAACCCATTGGTAGAAATTATATCACAATTACACACACAAATTATAACACAGTAAACAAATATCAAAATTACAACAAGGCAAGTTGGCAAGATTTGTTGAAGTTTTGCACCGATAGTGCCGATCACTGATGATAAGCAACGCTGCCAACGATGTAGCTCGCCAGTTCAGTATAAACACAGTATGATGTTAATCGCAGTATTTTTTACCCGACTGCGGCGAAGCCCAAAGGAGGGTTATGTGTTTGACCTGTATGTATGTATGTATGTCCGTTCCTGTGTCCGCTCGTAACTACTCAACGGCACATCCGATTTTGATAAATGATACATCATTAGATTCGTCTTGATGGTGCGAGTGTCACAGGGTATGAAGTAGGGCATGCTCCCGGTACTGAGTTTGTATGGCGAGAACCGGGAATTCCCGGTTCCGGTACCGTATTTGTATGGAAATCTAGTACCGGGAGCATGCCCTAGTATGAAGTTCGTTAAAATAAACAAAATGGCGGATTTTATGCAGTTTCAAAGTGCACCGCGGTCGGGTTTTTAGGGTTCCGTACCAAAATGGTAAAAAAGGAACCCTTATGGTGCGACTCTGTCTGTCCGTCTGTCACAGCAAGATATCTCAGGATCTACTGATGCTATCGACTTGAAATTTGGAATAGTGTTAAAAACCGCTAACCCAAGCCTATGGGACAGAAAAAAAATCTTATACCTTTTTTACTTTTTTTTTAAAGGGGACCGAAATGGGATGTCATAAATCAAAAGTTGAGCTAATATATCGAGTGGGATATCAAATGAAAGGGCTTAATATGTAGATTCCAAAACAGTTTATATTTTTTTTCTTAGACATGTAATTTTTAATTGAAGACTAAAACCGTTAAAAACAAATACCGTTCCCCCCCTATTATCTCCGAAGATACTGAACAGAAAAATCTGTAATAATTACCGATTATTAATATTATCCTAAATATTACAGGAAAAATAAAACGGTTTTCCTAACTTGCAGCATTTTTTAGAAATTCGCAATAATCCTAAGACAACTTTATTTGCTCCTACTAAACTAACCGCGGCATATGTCGATGTATGGGGACAACAGTTTCACAAGAGCAAAGTTAAGTTTGTCCCACCATACAGTTTTTCTTGAATTATTCACATATCTATTGACGAGTGTGTACGGAACCCTCGGTGCGCGAGTCCGACTCGCACTTGACCGGTTTTTCTTCCTACAAAAGTTACCTACATCGCGCGCTTGTACATATGTGCGCGCGCCGTGAACGAACGCACTATAAGCAAAGTCTTACGAATGCGTAAGAATGCTCTAGTACGGATCGCACTGTCTACGCCTCGACCTTGAATACGTATCGCGCACTCATAAACGGCCGAAATTTGACTACTTGTCCAGGGAACGTGCACAACGAAGGTGCTGCCAACTGGTGCCGCCAATTTAAATCATATACCCTCTCACGCTGACGTTATGGTTCGTGCACGTTCCCTATAAGCCTAATGAGGGTGTTTAGAAATCATAAACCCACCAGCTGGCAGCAGGGTGGCGAAAGGTCTTTTTGACAGTAGGCGTCAAGATCCACCAATCACACCACTTGATTTTGACATTTAAGGCCAACGCACACCGACTGCGTGTGCGTTGCGTGCACGCAGCAGCTCCTTGACTTTGTGCGTAACGCGTTCAAAATGGCGGCTCAAAGTCAAGGAGCTGCAACGCGTACGCCATGCGCACGCATCCGGTGTGACCCGGCCTTTACTGCCAAATAGACCTTTCGCCACCCTGCTGCCAGCTGGTGGATTTCTGATTTCTAAATACCTACCCTCATTCCATCTTGTTTTAACCAGGGCTACACGGAAACTCTTATAACTAACTAACTCACAATGTTACGTGTTTCCGACACTTCACAATGTAAACAAATATTGTTTCCCAACTTCGTTCTCTACGGGAAAGCGTTTCTTAACATCCGTAATAACAAAACTGTTTGAAAATCGCTATAAATAACTTGAATTCAGACATTATTGCGAGTGGAGAAGCTTTCGGCTCGCAATCGGTCATTATATAACAACAAAAAAGTATCGAATTCAAGTTCCAACCTCGTTTTTTGAAGGGATTAAAAGTATATGACACGTAAGACTTTTTCTGTAACTTTAAGCTGGTTAAGCTCTAAGATGGTTAGTTCTTGAGCTTTAACCACACTCTAACCCCGGCTGTACACATTCAGCGAGAGCGAGCGAGATAAGCATGATGCACTCTACTCGTACTACTAAGTAACATGATTGGGTCATACAGAAATAAGAAAAATGAAACTTGAAAAAATGAAAAGCACTCAGATCTTAATCAAACTTATTTTATTTATTACTTATGTTCAAAACTGTTCAGTAAAAATAAAGACACAGATCAGTCTCTAAATTTAAAGGTGAAAAGTGGTATTTTTGTTCTTGTACGTCCACAGCAGAGATTAAGCATGGCTACAGAAGATCACTAAAGTAACTCACTTATATAGTAGAGGACGATGTATGTTAAGTCAATATGATTGAAATACTTCTTAAGTGTATGCTGGTTGTTATAATAATAATATATTTTGCTTAATTTGAGTGAATAAGGAATAAAAAAATAATTCTTAAATGTACACAGAATTGACGTCTTGATCTGTGGTCGTACTACAGGAGAGATCAAATTTGTCCATATAAGATAGCAAATGTTGCTATCAAATGTAGCTCGTTACACTAAATCTGAAACATTTGGGATAAAGTGATTGTTTTGTGTATCATTATGTATCCCATTACAATTATATAACTGTAAGTATAGTATTTATAAAAACATAAATAAAATTCTTAAACTTACACAGATGTGACATCTTCTTCTGTGGACATACCATACAAGAGATCATATTGGCCACAGAAGATAACAAAAACAATTATTAAAGTAGTAGGATAGCTTTTACTTTGGGAGTGTCGAGTTGAAATACTTTAAAATGATCACATGATTTGTCCCTTATCAATATTCTGTCAAAAAATTACATATTTTAAGAAAAAAGAACAATATTCTAAATCTTACACAGATGTGACATCTTCTTCTGTGGACATACCATAGAAGAGATCATTATTGACCACAGAAGATAACAAAAACAATTATTAAAGTAGTAGGATAGCTTTTACTTTGGGAGTGTCGAGTTGAAATACTTTAGAATGATCACATGATTTGTCCCTTATCTAAAATTGATCTAAAGAGTATAAATAAATATAAATATGTCACTTCTGTGGACATTAATCTCTTCTGTGGACTTATTGGACACAGGAAAGATGGCCACAGAAGAGACGGTACATTCAAAAATTAATTTTATCTCGATCAAATTTTAGGTTTAGTTTAGTTAGATATGCAATAAATACTCCCTATGATATTTAAGGGCCAGTGCATAAGTAATTTTTCATTTTACCATTTACCGATATATACGATGAACAGGAAAGACGCACCGATCTTTTACATCACTATTTTCAAATTAAAAAAACTTTTTTTCAACGTATTATGCGTGTTCACATCCAACAAACTATGGGAAAGTATCAACAAGACTGCTGGTGTTGCCAATGCAAAAAAAAATACGGATAGGATCACACGTCTGACTTTTGTAACAGATTTATTTTGCCCACAGAAAAGATTCAAAAGTGTATAACAGGTAAAGTATTAACTTTTTTAAAGAACGTAGACATATATATTTTTTTCTAATACCAGTAGTGGCTAACTGAATGGATTGTTCATCGCAATCCATGCAAAGTAAAAAGAATAAATGACGATTACATAATTTTAATGAGTACTTAAAGAAAAATACCTCACCGTATAACAGTCCACAGAAGGAGACTTTTTGCAAAATAATTAATATTTATCTTATGTTATCATATGTTGTTGCTATTAAAATATTCAAAAATGAATTGTCTTGAAGAGAAATATTCAATAAAAAAAACATTAAACTTTGAATTGGTCAAAACTGAATTTTAATGCAACATGAACACTTTTTTTATCGATTTTCTGTATGACCCGATTAAGAGGAATGCCTACCTGCGATTTTTCCATACAAACGCTCTCGACTGTTTCCTCTCTGGTTTTTGAACATAGAGCAATGAATTTTTCAAATAAGATCAATATGATCAATATCTATGCCGCTATGTTTTGCTTTTTTGGATATTTTTATTTTAAAGAAACTTACAGCGCCTTGAAAATTGCAAAATCGGCTTAAGGCTCGTCATCGAAAATTTAAGCTATTTTTTAGTGAGATTTTTGTAAAATCTACATTATGAAATGGGCTGCTTTTCAGATATGTGTTTTTTGACTATATAACCTATTCAGTGATTAAGGTGGGAACATGTTTGCTTAAAATTTCTTCGATAGATAAGAGATCCGAAAATGCGTCTTCAAATTCCGTTTTTTGTGTAGTATGAACAAACAACCGATTAATAAACGGTAAAATTATGTAAAAATGTCATTCATGCCTTTATCTTTTAAGTGATTAAAAAAAATGTTAATAAAACATAATAATATCTTTGATTTAATCGTATTTTTATATCTGGCGCTTACGCCAAAAAACCCAGGCACGTACTGTATATGGCGTTCTCTTTCTGTGATGCGCGTGAACTATAAATGCGTCCCTTATTACAAGTAACGCCCATTCGCCGGTGAGGCTTTACAGAGGTCGGACCTGTGTTCGTTTGTCCCAGCGGCCGCGTCGCGACTAGTGGGCCATTCTGAAGGTGTAGAAAGAACTTCCTATTTTCGAGCGCGGGCACACTGTTTTTATAGCCGAACGGCTCAACGAGCGGGCGCGTAATGCACCTCGGCCAAAGTATTAGTCTATAGTTCGAATCCTCGAGATGGTCACTTTTTTTTACTTATTAATAATATGAAAACATGTTTATTATTTATGTTTTGGCATTTTTGGATAAAATACATAACAAAACATTTATATTTATCTATAACAAAGTATATGTATCGTCGCCTGGTACGCCCATAGTACATGCTTTGCTTAGTTTGGGCCTAGGTCGATTTGTGTAAGATTGTCCCTGATAGTTATTTAAATATGAAATACCTACATAACAGTATAATACCTATATAACCGCTGAAACATATTCGGAGGATTTAATAAATCATGCTGTTCAAAAATGTAATTTGTTTATAATTAATTACCTAACTAATTTTTATCTTGTATCTATTTACTGGAATATTCTGTTCTAAATCTTTCAACCTCTCTCCTCTCTTTTTAGGGTTCCGTACCTAAATGGTAAAAAAGGAACCCTTATGGTGCGACTCTGTTTGTCTGTCCGTCTGTCACAGCAAGATATCTCAGGATCTACTGATGCTATCGACTTGAAATTTGGAATAGTGTTAAAAACCACTAACCCGAGCCTATTGGATGGAAAAAAAATCTTATGCCTTTTTTTTACTTTTTTTAAAGGGGTCCGTAATGGAACTCTGAAAAAAGCAAGTAGGGCTATTATATCGAGTGGGGTATCAAATGAAAGGGCTTGATTTGTAGATTAAAATGCCGTTTTTAGGGTTCCGTAGCCAAAATGGCAAAAACGGAACCCTTATAGTTTCGTCATGTCCGTCCGTCTGTCTGTCTGTCTGTCTGTCTGTCTGTCCGTATGTCACAGGCATTTTACTCAGAAACTACATGATGGATATTGATGAAATTTGGAATATAGGCGTGTTTTATGAGCCGCTACTTAGTTTGGTATATAAATAATTAAAATAAATATTTTTAGGGGGGGCACTCCATACATGTTAAAGACAGTAAAAAAAAATTCTTTCAGCAAATATCAACGTGTGGTACATAGTTCGACAGCTCTTTAAAAAACACTATAAGGTTCCTAAGTAATGTATTTGATTAAGTGAATGTATTTGGAAATAATCGCTCCGAAAGTTGTGTAAATTGTGTCCCCCCCCCCCTCTATTTTCTAAACCGTGCGTCCAAAAAATATGAAAAAAATTACGAAGGTAACGATTAATTAATACTTTCAACGAAAATTATTTTCAACAAGATCGAATGTACCGTTTTTGAGTTATTGCCGATAAACTGCGCTTCTCAACAAAAGGACGTAATTGCTATGAAGATACGCTCTTTTGTTGTTGTACTTTTTTTACATCGTATTTTTTTACCTTATAGTTACGGCTATGGAACCCTACACTGAGCATGGTCCGACATGCTCTTGGCCAGTTATTTTTTCTTAAATAGTTTTTGATTAATATGACGAAAAACGTCAAAAAAATACCATTCCCCATTCATTCATTCATTCATTCTATTATCTTCGAAGTTACTGAACAGAAAAATCTGCATACGTCGTTATCGCGGGTGCAGTTACAAATGAAATAAAGAGCACATATAACAGAATGTCTATTTGGTAGAAACGGACATAATCTGCCTACAGCTATAAGCATCTAAGAAGCTCTTTACATGTCGCTAGCAAAGGTCTATAAAAATTGAAGTCATGTTTACAAAAACAACATAACTAAAATTTTCACGCAAAATAGGCGCATGTTTGTCGTCGAGTTGCGGAAAACAAGCCCACGTAAACCTATAACTAACATTTTTGGCGGATTTGAGATAGTGGTCGTCTAAGAAGGAGCTACAAGTAGTCCAAAAATATTGACCAAAAATTACCCCATTTGTCCAAAATCAGTCTTTAAAAATATACCCATTTTACAAAGGTAAATAATAAACCGTCCGAACGAAAAACCAAAGGTAAAATGATTAGTCGTACACATACATACATGGCACAGTCGCAAATTTTACGTTTAGTTAGTTTTTAGTAGGTTAAGTTCGTTTTCTTTCGGGGGTTTTATACCTACCCTTTTACAAGAACTACATATATACATTATTTTTTACAAAAATAAATAACTGTATGCGTTTACTTAAAAACTTGATATTAAATATGATACATACACACTCTTTTTAGTAGGTTGTATAACTGGCAATTAAGTGCGCAAATGTAAAAAAAATGGAAATAAAAAAATATAGATTGCACTAAGCATTTTAAGTTTGACGTATCCAGAAGTCGTATCATGTGTAAGTTCATCTTAAAAATGGGTGGAAATCATTAATCTCCAGAATCGTTGAGAAATATTACCCTTAAGCGTATTGCTAACATTTTATCTAGCAATATAGAAATTAATGTTGATAAATTTTAAACTCGTACGTGTAGGCATAAATGTTCCTCAAAATGAGTATCGCGTCTGTTATTGCTTGTTTTTCATAATCTTTCTGTACTGTCAAATCGTTTTTGCACCCGCGATAACGACGTATGAAAATCTGTAATAATGAGTTGAGTGTACGATCGGCGCTAGCGAGTTTCTCGTATCGAGATTCAGTGCACCTCTCTCGCACGCGCCAATAGTACGAAAGAGATAGACTGTCGAAAAGTCAACTAATGGTAGGTACAGGGTCAGTCACAGCAGTGTATTTGTTTGCGAAGGACGTATAGGTACGATTCCTTCTTGTGATTGTGAGCCTTACTTGCGGTCCCTCCCTACAGTGAATCATATTGTAAATATTTTATTAAGTAATTATATAGATGCAATTGATGAATTGTATATTTTTTTAAGTAATTATATAGATGCTGTGCAAGATGTCACAGCCTTTTTATAGGTTTTTTTTACTATCTATGTTTTTATACTTACCTTTTTCTTTATGTTTTTGACTTATACTATTTATGTCATTACACTTTTGTTTTACCGAGAACAGTGCATTTTTCTTTAGTAGTGTATACCTATTTGGGGTCTATCTAGTGGTGATGATTGATACTAGTCAGCTTGCAACAAATGTTATATTTAACACAACACATAGGTACACGACACGTGGTGAACGGCTACAAGTGCTTTTGTATTACAGTACATGAAGATACGATGCGTGTTATTCGCTAGCGAGCCTGAGCGGAAGAGGCAGAGGCAGAGGCTCGCTATGCGATGGCGTCCCGGCCTCTCGCCGGGGGAACGTGCGCGAGCGCGCCGGCCAATCAGTGGCCGGTAAGGAACGCTGATTGGCCGGCTCGTAATTCGCGCTCATTCCTGTGTTGCCACACCACCCCCCTAGGGAGAAGGCAAGGTGCGGCATGAACGACTGTGAATGCAAGACATTGCAAATACACAGTTACGTACAAATTTACAACTTACATGCTAGAAACCGTACAACTTACGAGCTAAACTTAACTAACGCACTGCACAACTTAAAACTGGCACTGTCTAAAACTAAAGATTTAACCTATTTCTAAATCTAACTTTGCGACCTGATCGAGTGGTATGTGGGTTAGCAAGAGGGTTTGGAACGACCGTTGTGGAGGGCGGAATGAGGGGTGCGCGCAGTACAGCTGAGGGCGCTGGCGTCGGCACTGGACGTGCCGGTGGCGGCGCCGAGGGCGCTCGTGGCTGTGCAGGAGGCGGCGGAGGCGGCGCTGGTCGCTCCGGTGCGGCAGGCGCGTTCCTGGGAATGACAAAATCGGGATCAGGCGCAATGTATGCGGGTTTGACGCGATCGATACTGACTGTTGTAGGTTTCCCAGCCATATCGATCGTCATCGTTTTGCTGTCGCGCGACACCACCCTATAAGGTCCCGTATAAGGTGGTTGTAGGGAGCGACGGACGGTGTCGTCACGCAACATAACGTGTGATGTTACAGCCAAGTCTTTGAAAATGAACGACACAGGTTGCGCGTGACGTGAAGCCGGAGTAGGACGTATGTCAGCCATCCTAGCACGTAGTTGCGCTACGACGTCGTCGGGCTCGTTAGATTGAGAGGAGCTGGGTACGAGTAGTTCACCAGGTAAGCGCAGCGGTTCGCCATAAACGAGTTCGGCGGACGAACATTTAAGGTCCTCCTTCAGGGCAGAGCGAACGCCTAAGAGCACAAGCGGCAGAGCTCGATGCCAGGTGTCGTTGTGACACATCAAAGCCGCTTTCAGCTGGCGATGGAAACGCTCTATCATGCCGTTCGCTTGTGGATGATAGCTGGTGGTACGAACGCGCTTGGATGCACCCAGTTCCAACAGTCGATTGAATAAGACGGACTCGAACTGGCGGCCTCTGTCAGTTGTGACAGTTGAGGGCACGCCGAAACGAGCGATCCAGCCATCCATGAAGCGATCGGCTACCTCTTCTGCGGTCATAGATACCATCGGCCATGCCTCGGGCCATCGTGAAAAACGGTCGATTGCTGTGAGGCAATACGAGTAGCCGTTTGATACGGGCATCGGGCCGATGATATCCAGGTGGACATGTTTGAATCTCGCCGTCGGAGCGACGAAATCGCCAAGCGGAGCAGAGACATGCCGTGTTACCTTACTCCTTTGGCACGGAAGGCACTCACGGGCCCACGTGCGACAGTCCTTGTCGACGCCAGGCCACACGTAGCGGTCAGCGACGAGGCGGGCGGAGGCTCGCGTGCCGGGGTGGCTCAGGCCGTGCAGGCGCTCGAACGCAGGTCGGCGGTGCTGCAGCGGTAAGTAGGGCCGTGGTTTCCCAGTCGATACGTCGCACAGGATCGAGATGTCAGTGCCTGGAATTATTGTTGGTATTAGTTTTAAAGAAAATTTGTCTAGGCCAGTTATTAATTGGTCGTCGGCCTCCTGGGCCTGAGCGAGGGCGATGTAGTCCTCGTCGAGGGAGACGGATTCGATACGGGACATGGTGTCCGCTACCACGTTATCCTCCCCGCTAACATGCTGGATATCGGTGGTGAATTGGGAGATGAATGTGAGCTGATTAAGCTGCGCAGGTGGCAACTTTTCTCTGCGTTGTTGGAACGCGTAAAGGAGGGGTTTATGATCCGTATATATTGTGGCATGTTGTGCCTCCAATATATGGCGGAAGTGCTGCACCGCTGCATAGATAGCCAACAATTCTCGATAGTAGGCAGGCCACACTGCTTGAGTAGCTGTTAGCTTTTTGCTAAAGAAAGCTAGTGGTTGCCATCCCTGCTCCGTCTGTTGTTGGAGACAGGCCCCCACCTGTGTGCTGGAAGCATCCGTGTATAGAGCCAGAGGGGCATTAGGTACAGGGTGCGCTAATTGAGTAGCATGCGACAGACTGTCCTTACATGCGTGAAAGGCGTTCTCCAACTCGGGAGTCCAGGGCATCGGCTTTGCACCCTTGAGCTTCGATGCTGTGAGGAAATCAATCAGAGGGGCCTGTGTTTCAGCAGCTTGGGGCAAGAACTGTCGGTAATAATTGATCATACCTAGGAATCTCCTCAGTCCCTGGGCCGTTTTAGGTAGCGGGAAGTCGCGGAGCGCAGATATTTTGTCAGCGGGAGGTTGGATGCCGTTCTTCGAGACGTGGTAGCCAAGGAAAGTTACCTCAGTAGCACCTAGTACACATTTAGCAGGATTGACCACTACGCCGTAGTCGGTCAGGCTCCTGAACAATGTGCGGAGGTGAATAGCGTGTTCCTTAGCATCCCTGGAGAAGACCAATATATCGTCGACATAGGGGAAACAAAAATACATACCTCGAACGATTTCGTCGATAAATCGCTGAAATGTTTGCCCAGCATTGCGTAATCCGTAGGCCATATAAGGGAACTCGTATAAACCAAACGGTGTCGTAATGGCAGTCTTGCACACGTCGGCTGGCTCCACTCGTATCTGCTGGTAAGCCTTCACCAGATCAATAGTGCTAAATATAGTGGAACCAGCCAAGTTGTGGCTGAAATCCCCTATATGGCGCACGGGATAACGATCCGGGACAGTGCGCGCGTTGAGGGCCCTGTAGTCGCCGCAGGGTCGCCAAGAAGAATCTTTCTTGCGCGCGAGATGGAGTGGGGAAGACCAGGAGCTCTTGGATGGGCGCGCGGTGCCGGCCTGCAGCATGTCCGCGAACTCCTTCTGCGCGGCGCGTAGCTTGTCCGGCGCGAGGCGACGGGGCCGGGCCGTGACAGGTGGGCCATCGGTCGTCTTGATGTAATGCACGGTGTCGTGCTTGACCTCGCGTTGGATGCCGGGTGGTCGCGTCAGATCTGGAAATTCAGACATTATTTGTGTAAAAATCGAGGAAACATGTATCGTTTTTACGCTGTGTTGAGAGGAGTTAATGATGGAGGCCGGAACTGAGAGACCGGTGATTCCACACCTTAAAACTTTTTTGCGACAGTCAGGCAATAGGTTGTAGTATGCCATGAAGTCTGCCCCGATGATAGCAGTTTCCACATCAGCGATGATGAAATTCCATTTAAATTCACGACGGAGGCCAAAATTCAGGTTTAGTTTACGGCAGCCATATGTTTTTATAGATGTGCCATTGGCGGCACACAAGCTGTAGTCGACGAGCTCAGTTCGCTTTCCCATAAGCTTTCTGGGGAAACAGCATAGGTCTGATCCAGTATCGAGGAGAAATTTAAATTTAGTCTCCTTGTCGACTACGAACAAGCGGCTACTACTAGACAAACAATCAGTTGCCGCTACTACTGATTGTTTGTCTGGTTTCCCGACCAACCACAAGGAGTTGTGCACTTATTTGCCTTATCCCGGAAGTTAAAGTGATACCAACAGAGCCTAATTTCATCAGAAGAACTTCTTGATTTTGATCTAGAACGAGATTGAGATCTTGAATATGAGCGAGATCTTCGGTTGGCTGTCAAGGCTGCTATTTGTCGGGACAGGTCATCGAAACGATTATTTATTGACATCATATCAGGTGGTATTGGAGCAGATTGGTGTAGTGTTGGTGCAGCTGGTTGGGGCGGTGCAACAATAGCAGAAGTAATGTGGATCGGACTCACCTCCATAATTTTGTCAGCCAGCTCAGCGACCTTCTCTAAATTAAGGTCGCTCTGAGCTGTCAAAATAGCCTGTGCGTTGTTGGGGAGCCTCTGCAGCCATAGCTCCCGCAGGATGGCATTGTTGTCATCCTTGAGTGCGGTGCCCGCTAGTGACCGCAGGTCCCGGAGAAATTCTGTGGGCTTCCGGTCACCGATTTCCTCACCTGACAGCAGCTGGCGTAACCTGTGTGAGTCTGAGACGGAGAACCTGCGAATCATTTCTCTTTTTATGTTATTATATTTTTCCCCTTTAGGAGGGGGGTTAATAATGAGGTCCTCCAACTGTCTTGACAGCCTCGAATCCAGTTGGGCGATTACATAGTTGTATTTAGTTTCGTCTGCGGAGATGTGACACAGAGAAAAATGCGACTCAATATGTGCAAACCATGCCGCAGGCCGGTCAGACCAGAATGGAGCTAGATTAGGCCTAACCCCATGCACAGCCTGGGGTGCCGCGGTTGAACCCGCCAGCGACCTCAGCTCGTTGTTTTGTTTAAGGAGCGCCTCATTCTGCTCCAGTAATTTGTTAAGTTTATCTTGCAACTCCTCAAACTCGGCCATTGTAAAACAGGATTAAGTATTATAACCTCAAAATACCACTCAAGCAGGTTGCAATTGTTAGAAGTAATTATAAAATAGCAATACCTTAAACCAAAACCTTAAACAAAAATTAAGTATAATACGGGTAATGAGCGTGGCGGCGTCGCGGCGTGACCGATGAAGGCTGGTGAAGTGCGATGTTGCCGGCGCGTGCAGCGCGGCGTAGCAGGAGCGCGTGAAACGGCGGTACCGGAGCGGCGCGTGCAGTACGCGCGGCGTGCACGTGGGGCTGCGTCGCCGGCGGATACCCCGGCGAGGCCGGCGAGTGCAGCGAGCCGGCGCGTGGGGCGCAGCGTGGCCGGCGCGGCGTGGCCGGCGCGGCGTGGCCGGCGCGGCGTGGGCGCAGCGTGGCCGGCGCGGCGTGGGCGCAGCGTGGCCGGCGCGGCGTGGGCGCAGCGTGGCCGGCGCGGCGTGGGCGCAGCGTGGCCGGCGCGGCGTGGGCGCAGCGTGGCCGGCGCGGCGTGGGCGCAGCGTGGCCGGCGCGGCGTGGGCGCAGCGTGGCCGGCGCGTCGTGGGCGCAGCGTGGCCGGCACGGCGTGGGCGGCGGCCAGGGGCGTCGTTGGCGGATAGGGTACGCCGTGGCTGGCGAGCTGCCGTTATGCGAGCACTTCGCCGCACTTTGGTGAAAATTGACTCCAATTGATGTCCTCTTACGCCACGAATCTGCTCTGGCTGCTGCTACTCGTAATTATTCGGCGTCTTTACGCCGCACGTCGGGGGTCACCACTTTGGGGTCTATCTAGTGGTGATGATTGATACTAGTCAGCTTGCAACAAATGTTATATTTAACACAACACATAGGTACACGACACGTGGTGAACGGCTACAAGTGCTTTTGTATTACAGTACATGAAGATACGATGCGTGTTATTCGCTAGCGAGCCTGAGCGGAAGAGGCAGAGGCAGAGGCTCGCTATGCGATGGCGTCCCGGCCTCTCGCCGGGGGAACGTGCGCGAGCGCGCCGGCCAATCAGTGGCCGGTAAGGAACGCTGATTGGCCGGCTCGTAATTCGCGCTCATTCCTGTGTTGCCACACCTAGATGTAAATAAAAGTACTTAATTAAGAGTATTAGGGTTGGCACCCTTAATTTCTGTAAAAAAGAAACAAACGTTTATTTGTGTTCTACACCTTGGGCCCGAGTAAACGGACCACCTTTAACTATAGATTCTAACAACTTTTAGGAATAAAAAAGTCTAATGGATGTATAGTCGAAAAACGCTTACTTTCCGAGATATCCATTGTTTTTTTTTTTAAATGAAAACTGACAAGATGGCGGTTACTTTTTCTCATTCTCTTGACGGATTCAAAGTTGGAGACCAACCGGATCCCCAGATATAGATTTCGAAAGCAATCGGTCGAATAATTAAAAAGTTCAAAATAGCCGCTACTTTTTCTCATTCTGTTGATTCGATGTCGGAGACTAACCATATCCCCAAATATCGATTTTGAAAGCGATCGGCCCAATAATTAAAAAGTTCAAAATGGCGGCTACTTATTTCAACTCAGTTGGTAGGTACAGTCAGCATCAGATACCTATTATCGCCTAGAGTAGCCAAATATATCTTAACAACGACCTTATCTTATAGCACCAAAGGCGTGTTAAGTTAAGATAAATTTGGCTACTCTGGATGATAATAGATGAGCGTTTTCCAAAAAAAAACCGGGGTAGCTACTTTCTCAAAATATGGACTTTTGAGGTTTTTCTGGCTTAAAATCGTTAGTACTTTCGAACCTTATACGTAAAAAAAAGATTATCGTATCGGCAAAATTATGTGTTGTTACATCCCTAATAATAACGATGAAAGTCGAAGAAAAGATCGTGGACTGTCTGGGGGCACGTAACAGACGCGAAGCGCGGCCACTCGTCTCAATGCGGCAGTCGCGACTGACGGCACCGCGAGATTCGCTTAGGGGCCTTGTAAAAGCGCGCGTCTATGTGTGCGTTCGTTTCGATCGTTTTGTTTGTAGCTTCCTTACTGCTTTAGCTTATATATATACTGTGCCTGTGTCAATTTGCGCTGCGACCAAATAAAACTCCGTTTTTAAATATTTGTGGAATAATTTTGTTGCATAGAATAGAGTGGACAATCAAGAAAAAAAAATAACATGTTTGATTTTCTATTATAGATCATCATTGTGTTCGGCTCCTGATTTTGTGACAAACAAAGAAATATGTGCACAAGATGTATGTGTGATGGCATAGAGACTGGATAAGGATAGGGGTGGGGATATAAAAATTATTTTATGCTTTTCTTTTTAGTAGGTTGGTTTTTTGAATACATACAACCGTGCAAAAAATTGAAGCTAAAGCTGTTCCGGCTTGCCCAAGGATTTTTTTAACGCCACGCCACTGAGATATATATATATATATATATATATGTGTGTGTTTCAGAGGTGTCTCTTTCACGAACACCATTGCCGTAAATCGGATCGCACTGAAACTATGCTGGACTTATTTCACCGAGCTCTGGAATCATCCGATCCCTTTATTTCCAATGTACGACTGCAGCACAGGCTAAAATGTTAAGAAAGATTCCCTTGCCGCTCGCGGTTTTAAATTTATTGAAACCGTATAAAATGAGTGAAGAGCATGATTCTGGATTTGTCACGGAAGACTCTATTTCGCAATTTATAGAAGGATATGAATACACTGAAGTATTAATAAACGAAAATTTATAAATACCTATGCGTTGTAAAAATATTATGTAAATAATTGAAAATTAATATTCTTGCTAGTGGCAACCCTAAAATGAGAATAATCTGAAAAAACTTAGAACGTCATTTTCTCGAAGGACTTCAGAGCTTTTACCTTGATTTTTTTTTCTACGCAAGAGTATAATCAAAATAATAATTTGATGCTAAAAGTGAATCCTAATACTCATAGATAACGTTAAAAATAAATAAATACATAAATGTAAAAAATATATTTAATTAGATTTCCTTAATACCCAGGGCTGTGCTGCTTTCCTAGATTTGAAGCTCTTTGTTACCTCTATTTGATTTTGCTAAGAGCGATATAAATTATTGACAAATAAATGAGAAAAACATTTTTTTTTATTTTCATATTTGTTACGATTTTTATTTTGAACTATATGCATAATTGCCACTCGGGAGTTCTCATTTTGTGTTTATATTGAATAATTCCACCAAATGAAGACATAAAAAACGGATGACCGGATTTGAGGTCAAATTTCATACTGTGCAGCACAAAAGCACGTCACATACGGTACGAAAATGAAATAAAATACTCTTTTTAAAATCTTTCCAAATATTATTAGTAAATAACATTTGAATACTTACGGTCCAAGTTTATTATAAATAAATAATTTATGAGTAATAAATTCTTAAATCACAAATAAATAAATATCTTGGACAATCTTACACAAATCGACCTAGTCCCAAACTATAAGCAAAGTCATCACTAACCCAATGTAACACGCCACCTGTTGCATATTTTTGAAAACAGCCAACTTTCGCCTTAAATTACTACACGTTGCGGTAATTCAGCAATTTAATTATAGAGGGCTCTAGCTCTCATAGCTGCCAGCACTAGAACTACTAGACGTCGCGTTGTAATTATCGAAGCGTCGTATTAGCGAAGAGCACTCTAGGCTCCGCCCATACCCTCAAGGACGTTAGCGCGTGTAGGAGCCTTAATTGAATTGGCTGCCAAAAAAGGCGCAGTATACAAATATGACAACAAATATCAAAAAAATCAAAACATAGCGCCGTAGATTATTTCTTCTTCTTGCAGTTCCCAAAATTTTATAATGATTGGTTGCGTTTTGGAGGAGGAAACAGTCGAGAGCGAAACCTTTTTTTACCCGACTGCGGCGAAACCCAAAGGAGGGTTATGTGTTTGACCTGTATGTATGTATGGCCGTTCCTATATCCGCTCATAACTACTCAACGGCACAACCGATTTTGATAAATGATACATCATTAGATTCGTCTTGATGGCGCGAGTGTCACTGGGTGTCTATGTAGTTTGTTAAAATAAACAAAATGGCAGATTTTATGCACTTTTAAAGTGCACCGCGGTCGGGTTTTTTTTGGAAAGTAAATTTTTGGTCAGCCGTTATTAAAATTGATCCGCAAAAAAAAATAAGCAGTTAAATCATTTGGGCAGCATACAATGATTTGGCTGGCAATAAATAAAATCGGGCGGCAACTCTTGTTCAGCAAACAGTTTAAAAACGGTTAACATTTTAACCAATATTAATCTGCTTTTTTTATCATTTGGCTGCCTAATAAACAGTCGAGCTGCAAAATAATTACTTGGGTAGCAAGATTTTACAATTGGTCAGCAGAGAGTTTAATTGAGATATACAGGGTGTCACTGTGATATATACTGGGTGTCACTGTGATATATACAGGGTGTCACTGTGTTATATACAGGGTGTCACTGTGATAGATACAGGATGTCACTGTGATATATACAGGGTGTCACTGTGTTATATACAGGGTGTCACTGTAATGTATACAGGGTGTCACTGTGATATATACAGGATGTCACTGTGATATATACAGGGTGTCACTGTAATGTATACAGGATGTCACTGTGATATATACAGGGTGTCACTGTGTTATATACAGGGTGTCACTGTAATGTATACAGGGTGTCACTGTGATAGATACAGGATGTCACTGTGATATATACAGGGTGTCACTGTGTTATATGTATACAGGGTGTCACTGTAATGTATACAGGATGTTACTGTGATATATACAGAATGTCATTGTGATATATACAGAGTGCTATTATGTTATATACAGGGTGTCACTGTGATAGATACAGGATGTCACTGTCAGCAGAGAAAACATGTCTGTAAGCAGTTTAATTGAAATATACAGGGTGTCACTGTGATATATACTGGGTGTCACTGTGATATATACAGGGTGTCACTATGTTGTATACAGGGTGTCACTGTGATAGATACAGGGTGTCACTGTGATAGATACAGGATGTCACTGTGATATATACAGGGTGTCACTGTGTTATATACAGGATGTCACTGTAATGTATACAGGGTGTCACTCTAAAAACGAAACAGCTCCCAAAAATAGGTAGGTTAGGGTTATTTTTTTTTGATGACCCTAAAACGAAACGGCTCCCAAAAATAGGTAGGTTAGGGTTATTTTTTTTGATGACCCTAAAAACGAAACGGCTCCCAAAAATAGGTAGGTTAGGGTTATTTTCTTTTTGATGACCCTAAAAACGAAACGGCTCTCAAAAATAGGTAGGTTAGGGTTATTTTTTTTGCTGACCTTAAAAACGAAACGATACACGTTGTGAATAAATAATAATACTTCTAAACATTATGAGATGTATAAAAAATCGAAATACCAATTTTATATGAGCCCATCACAGTGACACCCTGTATATATTACAGTGACACCCTGTATATAACACAGTGACACTATGTATATATCACAGTGACACCCTGTATATATCACAGTATCACTCTGTATCTATCACAGTGACACCCTGTATATATCACAGTATCACTCTGTATCTATCACAGTGACACCCTGTATATATCACGGTTACATCCTGTATCTATCACAGTTACAGCCTGTATATAACACAGTGACATCCTGTATATATCACAGTGACACCCTGTATATATCACAGTGACACCTGCTACTTGACAGCTGACAATTACTGAATGACAAAATGCGCACACGATTGGCGGCAGAATAGTTGCGCCCAGTTAGGTTTTATTGCCCCCTTTTTTTTGATGAACAAAATGAAATATTTTGCTTACCTACTGATTGCTTACCAAAATTTGATTTACCGTAGATCGCTTAATAATAATAATAATAAAAAAAAAAAAATTACCGCTGACAACGACAGACGTCTTTTTTACAATTTTTTTCCGAAAAATGTTTTTATATGTTTTTAGTAGTTTAAACCGATGTTTATCACTTCATGAAAATCAAAAATGCCATGGAAAAACCGCACCGCTCCCTACGGAAAACGGAAATGGACTAAATACGATTTACATGTTCATGTGAACAGTGACAGCCGGTCATGACAGCGCAACGCTTTAAATAAACACTAAAACGAGTAACAAAATATGATAACAAGACGTCGAAACAGAGCGGAAACTGCAGCACGCCCACCATCCCCGCCCGCCTCGTCCAGCTCCTCACCGACCTCGTCCGGCGACGAGTTCGCGACCGCGGCCGACACTAGTGGGTCGAGCGACGACGAGCGCGGGCCGCCGCCTCCACCGCCACGACCACCTGCGCGAAGGGGACGGCCACCGCTGCCGGCACGCTTGGGGCCTGTGGGGCATCCTGCCCCGCCCACGGCCCTCGCTACCGGTGGTGTAGTGCGACGCATGCGATGGACTCAGAGTATGAATGAGAACTGCATGCGCGCCTACTATGGGGCCACAGAGGGAGGTACTAGCCTGACAGCGTACCGTGACCGGATGTTGCTTCTGTTTCAGACTCTTGAACCGACCATCGACGTGTCTGCGCAACGGTTATCGGATCAGGTGCGCGCCATCCAGCGGCTGAAGCGGCTGGATGACGCGACACTTGATCGATTGCGCCTGGAAGTGCTTGCTACTCGCGCGGCCTCCACTTCGACTCGGAATCCGCCCGCTACATCGCCGGTCCCGGTGCCAGCACCCGACCTGGCGCCGGGGGCGCCGCGGGGGGATCCCCCTGCCGACGAGGAGGACGGCGTGAGTAGTGTAAGTACCCAGGCCAATGAGCAATTGAGGAGGGCTCTGGAAGAGGCGATTGAGCAGTACCGATCCACGGCAGACTCTAGGCCGCGGTTACCTCGCCTGCCCACGAATAGACGTAATCTAGCGCTAGTGGCAGCCCTAAACGCTTTGCTAGACCCGTATATGCGGGCTAGCGAAGATCTTGCTGATACCCACTCGATCATGTATTGTGGGGCCATCGCGGCGTGCCGCGTCGCTCGCGTCAAGTTCCCGGACGCTGACCGAGCGCCGCGGACCGCCGGGGGTGTCCCCGCCTGGCAAGTACGGATCGAGCGGCGTATCAGCACGTTTAGGACTCTCATTGCAAAGCTGATCTGCTTCAGGGGGGGTAACAACCGCCCCCGTGTTATGCGTTTCGTGACACAAGCCTTCGCGGGGACTGATATCAGACCCCGCGACTACATGGCATGTGTCACGGAGCGCATAGACTTCCTGAAGCAGAAAGTCTATGCATGGGCAAGCCGTATTCGCCGCTATAGAGAGCGTGTGGATCGATACCAGCAGAATCGTCTCTTTCAGAGTGACCAAAGGAAGGTATACCGAAAGTGGGAGGGAGCCGATCAACGTGTGGCCGACGGGCAACTACCGGATCCTACCGCCATGATTAATTTCTGGCGTAGTATCTGGTCGGCGCCAGTCGTGCACACCGAGGGCGAGTGGATGACTGTTGTTGAGCGAGAATGTGAGCCCATCGAAACCATGGGGGCTGTTACCATCAGCCCCGATGACGTGAGTTGTGCGGCTCGTGCGACCCAGAACTGGAAAAGTCCTGGGCCGGATGGGTTACACAATTTCTGGATCAAGTGGTTTCGATGCGCACATGAACGCTTGGCAACACAATTCCAACACGCCCTTGAGCTCGGCTCCCTACCATCTTTCCTAACAACAGGTGTTACCTTCCTGCTCTACAAGTCCGGTAGTACCACGGAAGCGAAGAATTATCGACCCATCACGTGCTTGCCCACGCTGTACAAGCTCCTTACATCCATTCTGAGATCAAAAATCAACTCGCACATTGTTGCGAACAACGTTATGGCCTTCTCTCAAAATGGATGTAGGGTTGGGTCACGTGGTACTAAAGAGCTCCTCCTCATCGACACGGCCATTTGCCAACAAGTCCGGCGGGACAGGGGGTCTCTCTCGGCTGCTTGGATTGACTACAAGAAGGCCTATGATTCGGTGCCTCATTCATGGCTGGAGAGGATCTTGGAGCTGTATAAAATCAATACAGCTTTAAAATCCTTCTTAGGCGCATGTATGAGGCAGTGGACCACAGTCCTTCGTCAACCAGGCGGTAGAGATGGCCCCCCTGGTCCGCATGACTTTATAAGGATTGAGAGAGGTATTTTCCAGGGTGACAGTCTGAGTCCCCTGTGGTTCTGCCTGGCCCTGAACCCACTCAGCACTCTGCTGAAGGAGTCAGGACTGGGCTGTCGGCTTCGGAGAGGGGGTGAGGTCATTTCTCATCTGCTGTACATGGACGACCTCAAGCTATTTGCACCCAAACGCCCAGACTTGCTGGAGTTACTGAAGGTCACAGAAACCTTCAGTAGCGCCATCAAAATGGAGTTTGGTGTAGATAAGTGTGCGGTCATGCATGTACAACGAGGGAAAATCGTAAATTCCCCGAATTTGCAACTTTCCGAGACAATGACTCTCAGGTCTATCTCCGAGGCTGAAACCTACAAGTACCTTGGTATGTCACAGGCCTTGAGTATTGCGGACAGGGACACTATACAGGCGGTGAAGGAGCGCTTCTTCTGTCGCTTGACAAAAGTACTTAACAGTCTTTTGTCTGGCGGCAACAAGGTGCGGGCCTTCAACGCTTGGGTGATGCCCCTGCTCACTTACTCCTTTGGCATACTAAGGTGGACTCAGACTGAGCTGGACGCCCTGGATAGGCGGGTCCGTGTGCTGCTCACTACACACCGCATGCTACACCCACGCTCGTCAGTTATGAGACTGTACATCCCGCGTAAGTGTGGCGGCCGTGGCTTTTTAAACGCCAAGGACCTCCATAACCGCGAGCTGTGCAGCCTCAGGGAGTACTTCCTAAACAACGAGTGTGGGATACATCGCGATGTAGTAGCAGTAGACAGAAGCCTTACTCCTCTTTCCTTGGCAAACGAGAACTGGCGTAGACCTAAGGTGCTTAGCACCGACGACCGCAAGGACATATGGAAGAGTAAGGAGCTACACGGGCGGTTCTACAAGGCCCTCACGGGGCCCGATGTAGACCTGCTCGCGTCGGTGAACTGGCTACGCTTCGGTGATCTCTTCGGGGAAACTGAAGGTTTTGTCTGTGCAATTGCGGACGAAGTTATGATGACGAACAACTACCGGAGATATATCCTGAAGGACGGTACGGTCGACATCTGTCGGGCATGCCGCCGTCCCGGAGAGTCTATCAGGCATATTATCTCCGGTTGTTCCCATCTAGCTAACGGCGAGTACTTGCACAGACATAATCAAGTAGCCAGGATCATTCACCAGCAACTTGCTGTTCGATATGGTCTTGTGGGGTCTGAGGTGCCGTACTATAAGTACGTACCAACGCCGGTTCTCGAAAATGGTCGCGCCACGCTCTATTGGGATCGATCTATCATCACGGACAGGACTATTGTAGCCAATAAGCCTGATATCGTGCTGATAGATCGATCCAAGCGCCGTGCAGTGCTCGTCGACATCACCATCCCCCATGACGAAAACCTCGTGAAGGCCGAGAAGGACAAGCTCAGCAAGTACCTTGACTTGGCTCACGAGGTTACCGCCATGTGGGATGTTGATTCGACGATCATTGTTCCGATAGTCGTTTCGGCGAACGGGCTTATAGCGAAGAGTCTCGATCACCATCTCAAGAGACTCTCGCTAGATGGTTGGATCAAGGGTCAGATACAGAAAGCGGTACTTCTGGACACGGCGCGCATCGTCAGGAGGTTCCTCTCTCTGCGGCCCTAACCACCGGTAGCTTGGGCCCCGCCCCGCTGCCGGCGGCACTCTAGGTTAGGTTTTTTATAATGTGTTTATGTTTTGTAATTTCATTTTGTATTTTACTTTTTATATATATATATATTGTAAAAAACCTAACTTAAGAAAATAAATGTATACTGAGATAATAATAATAATAATAAGTCTTTATTTCGGACAAAGGTACATCCATAGTTTGTTAGTATTGGCCTTAAAAAACTAAGTTAGTATTAAAAATAAAAAGTAGGCTATTAATATAAAATAAATTGGGCCTTGCCTTTAATTTGATCTATCCAGAACTTTATTAAAGGACAGTCAAATCGGCCCCCTAACGCATTGAGGATGCTGTTGGAGCTCCGCGTGACCCGTTCCAGCAACGATGCAATCTTTTTCCTCAATATTGCCTGGAAACTGTCGGTACGGGCCTCCGCAAACATGCCGGATGCACTGCACCATCGGGGCAACCCCATCAGCATCCTGAATGCGTTATTATATTGTACTCGAATGGCATTAACAGCCCGTTTCGTATACTTGACCCACAGACCGCTGGTGTAAAAAGATTGGCAAAAAGCTTTAAAAAGCATTATTTTTACCTCCTTAGAACACCGAGCGAATCTGCGGACGAGCATATTACTCCGTACTGCCAATGCCCTTCTTTCCCTTTCAATGTCCTGATCATCGCTTAACGTATTTGTCAGGATATGACCGAGATATTTAACCTTCTCTACAATGCTCAGAGGACTACCGTCTAACACGATAGGAGGCACGTAATACGGTTTTATTATTCCAGCCTTGAAAACCATAACCTCGCTCTTCTTAGCATTGTACTGAAGACCATGCGCCAGGGCGTACGCCTCACAAGTTGCCAACAGTTGCTCAAGAGCACTGACTGACGGACTGAGAAGCACCATATCGTCTGCGTAGCTGATATTATTGACGCATGTACCACCTACGTAACAACCAGCGTGCATGCTACTCAGTCCCTCAATCAGTTCATTAACATATAAGTTAAACAACTTGGGAGACGTAATCCCTCCCTGCCTTACCCCACAGTTTAGCCTATATTCACCAGACAAACCATTGGCCCATCTCACCTGGTTAATCTGATTGGAGTACCAATACTTAAACATGCTGACACACTCCCTCGGTATGCCTGTCTCGTTCAACTTTCTCCAAAGTACATTATAATCAACACGATCAAATGCCTTGGATAAGTCGAGGAAACAGGCATACACAGGTGTTCTCCTTTCCGTGTAGTACCGTACTGTCTGCTTCAAGCATAGAATGGCGCTTTCTGTGGACAGCCCTGCTTTAAATCCGAATTGGGCGTCGTGTAACTTTAAGTGCCTATCCAGCCTGGAATCGAGCAGACAATCTAGCACTTTAGCGGCAGTGGTAGCGAGTGAAATGGGTCTATAGTTCGTCCGGTCAGATAAGTCACCCGTTTTATTCTTAACAATAGGTATCACAATCGTTCTCATAAAAGCTTCAGGTAAATAGGAATGACCTATAGACAGGTTAAGAAATAGAGAAAGGACTCGATGTAAGTGAAAACCTGCATGCTTGAAGTGCTCAATACTAAGACCGTCATGGCCAGGGGACTTGCCTCTTTTCATTTTACTTACAACCTTTTCAATTTCTTTAGCAGTAAAGTAGGTGTCACGCCTGTCCGCGACGGTCGAAGTACTTTGCACGGACACAGAACCATCCCGGGGCGAACATGGTAACGGACTAACATTAAAGTGTTGCCTAAACAATTCGGCAATTTCCCCATGTTCACACTTATCATTTACACTGGCTGGAAGACCGAATGCAGCTCAGAATTAATGCAGCTCAAATATTTAATTTGCTGACCAAAATAATTTAGAGCAGATCAGTATATCATTAATTGCAGCCTGATTTATAAATGTTTGCTTACCATAAGTTGCTTACCAACTAGCTATTTTGGCTGACCAAATACATATTTCTGCTGACCAAAATATGAATATTTTGCTGATCGATTAAATGATACCCGTTTTTTTTTAGTAAAAATATTTAGTTATTGAGTTTTTTGCGTGGGATTTTTAGTCCGAGCTGCAGTTGTCCTTATCGCACGAGCTCCCGCTCTCGCCCACAGCAGCGCGACCGAAACATTGTGTCAAAAATTCGAGATTTGAAAAGTTGCTCAGCTAGGCATTGCAAGTAAAGTACATCATGCGTGTCTCGCCGAGTTTGTGCAGGTAGTCTTAAATATATTCAAAGATTCTGTAATAAGTACGCGGAGGGCTTTGGACACTTCTTTATTTCATTATTACACTTCTTATCTTCACAATACGTTTTATAAACAACTCTCTATACAAATGATGACATTGTGTCTTTCTTTCGTGGTGGCTGAGACTGGAGTGGATTGACATGTCATTCAAAAAACGACATCACCATTCTTACATTCAAATATGAATATGAATCATTCGATTCCAACCGGCCAGGCAGTATTGATTGTCATTAAACCTCAATCAATAACACACCCCCTCAATCAACACTGCCTGGTAGTCCAACTCCTCACTTCAACATTAATCCACTTGAATTTCTACCAACTATCAACATCCAAAACAATACCTAAACAAAATTTCGAAACATCCTTATCACAAAATTTTAATCACCCTGTATATATCTAATCTTGCCAAAATATCCAAACACCCTTACACCTTTACACCTTACACCAGATTCAAACCTCTTTTTTGCACTTACTGGCCGTAAGCTGTCCATGCTAGTTTCAAAGATAATTATTATCATGTTTCAAACTTTCAGTTCTATTAGACACCGCTCAAAATTCTCCGTGACAATCCCCAAAACTACACAAAATCAGAAAAAAACGTATCACACCCAGAAATCGGCATTTGTAAGTACCTATATCAATTGTTAATATGTTCGTGAACCAAAAGATATCATGTTACGGTTAACATTACGTGACGTTTTCAAGTTAAAAGCACCATTTTGTCGCTTGCCATCAGGGCTCGAAACCGGTATTTTGCAAAAACCCCGAAATAGCCCAATATTTTGAATTATTTTATGCTTTTTATGTAGAACTCAGTAATGTATTTAAGTTATGATTTGGTATTATTAGATTGTCTGGTTAAAAAACGAAATAATAAACCAAAGAACGATAAGAACGGAAAGAATATCGGTGTTTTTGTATGGAGCAAATACCGGTTTCCAAGCCCTGCTTGCCATCATCATTAGCCCCCTTACCTACATCTATAAAAAATGATTTAAGCACCGTCTATGGAGGTGACTTGTGTGCGTGGCTTGCAAGACCGCTGCGGTAACGGCAACGGCATAAGTGATACACAAAAGTGATGAATGATGATGATATTGGAGCCATACCTTGCCTTGTAAGAACGCAATGACGGGTTACTGGTCTCGTGCCCAAAATAACACATTTCCAGAATACCAGATTTTTCAAAAACCCAGATTCTCGATTTATCAGACACCCCTAATCGTGGATTCCCCGAAATCTACGATTTTATAATGTAGTGTAACGGAAATGTGGTAAGACAGGAATCTGATAAATCGCGAATATGATATTTTGAAAAATCTGGTATTTTAAGAATACGGTATTTTGAGTCCGAGCGGTCTAAAGATTCAAGCAAACAGCGACGATTGGTTCCTTCAGCTTGGGAACGACTCGTATGAAGAGGTGGTGGGACAGAAATGCTATGCTAAAGCCAAGTCCATGCGGTCAAATTTTACGAGTGCGGAATTATCATCTTGGGTCCCATTCGTTTTTTGTCAAGTTCTTAATTCGTCTCATTCTGCTTTCGTCCTCCATTCGTAACTCGTCACTTTCGCCAGTAGTCTTTGTCGTTTTGGGTCAAATATGTTGTTTGTCTTTTTCTTATTCCGGGTCATTTTCGTATTAGTCTTCATTTTCTTTGGGCATGTTCGATGACGAATAACGAATGAGACTAAAAAAAGAAATAGACTAATTTCTTTTTTTAGTCTCATTCGTTATTCGTCCCATTGTCTTTGGTTTTTTTCTAAGTTCTTTTTTTCTTATATGGCCTCTTTAGAAATTGGTCTCATTCTTTGTTGGACACGTCCACTATTTACCCGTCAGTCATTGAGTGGCCAGTAACGTAATAGCGGAGGTTGTACAACTAAAACGGGAAACGAAAACCGAACAAGACGAATTGTGAATGGACACTAAAAAATAAAGAGACTAACACCAAACATGTCAAAAGAGGAAGTGACAAAGACCTGACGAAGTGTGCCTAAATAAGAACCAGACACACAACAAATTTGACCAAAGACGACAAAGACTGCCGGCGAAAGTGACGAATTAAGAATGGAGGATGAAAGCAGAATGAGACGAATTAAGAATTTGACAAAAAACGAATAGGACGACCTAAGATGATACCAACAATTGTAAATGTAGATTACAAATATACTTTCCATACGATAAATACATGACCCGAACTCGTCAGCTGCTTAAGATCTATCCGGCCGACTCTGTATGTACTACTACTCGTAGATCCTGGAATTGAACCCGAACCAACAAGTTAATGATAGAAACTATGCTAGGCTTACACTAAAATTAAATAAAGATTTACTGAAAAAACATTCCAAAATTAGACACAAAAATTCAAACAGTTCATGCATCTGTTGACATCAAATGGCGAGTAGGTATAGATCTTTATTATTTTAGTACCTGACCGTTTTTTGTTCTAATTTACTTAAGATGCTAGGGTGTAAGCTTTTGCAGGATCTCCTAAAAATGCGATGAAACAGACAGCATGGCATCCCATCACCGCGTCAGTTACGAATCTTGCTAGCCTCGTGATCACGTTTAATTAAAAGTGTCAATTGACGTGGCTACAAAAAGGTGAGTTTATTTTTAAAGCCCTTACAGAAACCTTTGATGTTTGTTTTAGATAATTTTCTCTATAATTTAAGGAAGTATGCAATCGATATGTCTTTTATTATTTTTATAGAGAAATTTTGTGTAAAACGTACTTAATACCTTTTTTGGGCAGTTGTGTAAGAATCACTGCAGACTGCCAATATAAAGCAGAAATCGTTTTTACGTTTTTTAGCTCGTATCTATCATACGATTTAATGAGTTACTAATACCAGATAATGCTTTTGCCATAAACAATAAATAATCTCGATTAAAAACACTTCAAATTTCCTGATGCCTCCTAATTTTTCGTTTCTAGGAATATAACTTCGAAATTCTCAGTGTGACAGCGAATTTTGCAATCTTAATAGCTTTAGTTTTTGCATCAGATGTACAAAGCCACTTGCTGATGCCATCTTAAATATAGCCCTGTTGTTCCAGTAAAATGGCAAGAGTGGACATCAGCCGTTGCTTTACGCTCCTGATGATGCTGTTCTCGCTTATCTCCGCAGTTTGCGGCTGCAGCCGGAAGAGGATTGTCTGCACCGGCAACGCTCCTTGCAAACGGGGCCCCTATAGGCATTAGACTTTACTGATGTTCAAACAAGAGCTCGTTTTCATTAGGAATATAATATACCTTCAAATTTTACTCTGTATGCTGTGTTTTTATTGATATTCTTTAGGTGCCACAGAGCTGGCTCATTCCTCAGTTTCGAGGATCTCCTCTGTTCAGAAATGGCGAATGCCCGGTTTATTGGGTTATTCTTCAGAAATATGTCTGCGGTCACCTTATTCCTCTGGCCCTTTTTCATACTAAATGTATGGAGACAGAGGAATAAGTGGCAGACATATTTCTGAGTATAACCCTATTTCGCTTCACTAGCATATCATTTTTGGTACCTAATTGTGTAATACGTGCCAGAGACCAAATGTCATTTTACTGAGGCGAAACCTACAGGGAATTCGCCAATATTTGTGGGCAGAGGAATCAATTTCTTAAAGAATGGGATTATGGGATCAGTATAGCAGTCAGAGGGGTAACCTAGCCAGCTTAAGGCTACGTTTTCACCGGAGCTCTGCGAGGTTAGCTAAGCGGTGTGCAAGGAAAAAATCCACCAATGCCTGGCCGCGCTGAGTGAGACTAGGCACGTTGATTGGTGGATTTTTTCCTCGCACACCGCTTAGCTACCTCGCACAGCTCTGGTGGCCTAATTAGGATCCGATCTAGCAAGGGTAATTTTCTGCCGCCAAGGACCTGTTCTAGGGCACGCCATTTAGCTTTATAGTATTTTAACTCTAGATGTAAGTTTTATATCAATGTACCTAATTGTAATATTAACATTATTAGGTTTGATATAGAAATATTTTTACTATAAGGTCATGTTACGGAAACGGAAAAAAATCATTTACTACGGTAAATGTTTTTAAGAATAGGACTCTTTAAAGATAAAAAAAAAGAATAGGACTCGACCAAAATGTATGTAACTGTGCCGGGTGAATACTTGAAATATGACTTATAATAGAATGTGTCGATGGAGTTTAAGGCCAATTTTGCTGTATTTGTTAGTATTAGGATACCTACTTTTTGTATGTTTTAACATTCGTTTTTAGCTATCTCTGCACGGAAAGTATTGGTTCGGGTCAATTCCACCTTTATTGTTGTTTTATTTGTTTTTACTAAATGTATGTTTAATTTTAATTTAGATTTAAGATCGGTGGAAAGACTCAAATCAATTCTTTCTGTTGCAGATAGAGCGGCGGCATGCATTTTACACCAGAAGTACAGTAGGTTATAATAACACCGAAGAAATCCTTTGTGAGTATATTTGTGCTATAGTAAGGTAAGGATTATTCTTCAGAAATATGTCTGCGGGCACCTTATTCCTCTGGCACTTTTTCATACTAAATGTATGGAGACAGAGAAATAAGTCGCAGACATATTTCTGAAGAATAACCCGTAAAAGATAATGTAGATAAGTATTAAAAGTTAGGTAGGTTAGTATAAAATAGGAATGCTGCGGTGATTTTCAAGGGTATAATTCCCATAAATATTCAGAAGATTCTGCCTCATTAGAGTGACCATTTTCGAAGTAATTTGTAAAGCTGTACCGAACTAAATAATAACCAAAAATGTGTAAAGAGACGGGATGCGCAAGGGAATGATAACTTTCAAGAATTACCTGCAGCCGGGCCTACCGGGCTACTGGTGGCGAGTTCACTTGGCCTGCAACAGTACCTACCTGACCTGTCAATTAGGGTTGCCAGATGGTCGGGGATAGGCGGGATTCTCCCGATTTTTTGTATGTCCTCCCGACTCCCGACAAAGAAGAAAATGTCCCGACAAACGACTTTATTTTAAAACTTAGTCCGATCCACTCAAGGTTCGATTCAATTTCTGCTCTTTGAGGCTAAAAAAAAAGCTCGCGTGTCGAGTGCGCGGGGCATCTGCCGAGCAAAGTCTCAAAATCCCGACATATTGTTTCCTGCTCCCAATAATAGGGTAATTCAATCTGGCAACCCTACTGTCAATGCATATTTAGCTAGTTGAAGTGGCATATAGCTCAAAGAATCGCGGGTCGATGGGGCGGAAAGGTTCTCGAATGGAGACCACGACTCGAAGACGCAGCATGGAACAGCCACCCACAAGATGGTCTGATGACCTGGTTAAGGTCGCCAGAAATAAATGGAGGCATAAACCGTCCGACCATTTGTTGTAGCAGTCTTTTAGGGAGACCTGGTGGCAATGGGCGTCTCGAGGTTGAATTGATAAAGTAGTATTTGTTGCACGACCGACCCATGCATCGTTATTCTCAAGAAATTTTCAGAACCCTCACAAGAATTGTAAGAAGTATTGTAAAATTCCGAACAGGAAATTTTGAGAAACTAGATTGCCACAACTAACGATCGCACGATTTTCGCCTCCATTGACTTGCGGAGACCGTAACCAGTAAGCTTATGATGCTACGCTTTGTCACGCGATAAATAAGTGATAAAGCATCCGTCACTCTCACAAACGTTTGTCACGTGACGAAACGCTTTATCATTTATTTATCACGTGACAAAGTGTAGCATCATAAGCCTACAGGTCGTTATCATGAACCACTGACGATGGATGATCTATATCAAGTCCAATATTACGTAAGTTTCTTGTTCTATTTTAGGGTTATTCTTCAGAAGTATGTCTACGACTTATTTCTCTGTCTCCATACATTTAGTATGAAAAAAGGCCAGAGGAAAAGGTGAGCGCAGATATATTTCTGAAGAATAACCCTTTACGTATGTACTATAACATTCGCTAAAGAAAATTCATTCTCAGAACAAAGTTGAATATTCCAAATTCTATTGTATGTGCAGCACGGTTAACACAGCTTGGCCGCGACCTATCTCGTGACACAGTACTAGCCAATGGGGATTTGTAACACATCGTAATGTACAGTTAGCGTCAAGTGGGTCTTTATTTGAGCGTTTCAACCGCCTCACTTTCGTGGACACATTATTGTCGAAGTTCCCTAAGATTTTAGTCTCATATCTCATATCGAGCTATTTGGTACATATAAACCTTAAAATTACATTAAAATCTGCCGGAATCTCGACAATAACGTGTCCACGAAAGTGAGGCGGGTGAAACGCTCAAATAATGACCCAAGTAGTCTGTAGCATTCAAAGCAGCATATCGTCAGTGTTAATATATCTAGAGATGATAAGTACTTCTTTAGAGATAAATTAACACTTAAATTTGCATTATGACGATTCAAAACGCAATAAAATCGTCACTCGCGCTACCTCTGACTGTGAAATGACCCACTGGCTGTTATACTGTGTCACGCGTATAGGTGGCGGCCATTTTGTGCTGTCTAGCGTCAATATTCAACTTTGTTTCAGAGGATGAAGTGGGCTTGGAGCCTACTCTGTGTGCTGGTGAGCGTATTGGTCAACCTCTTCGGAGTGGAAGCTTGCAATAGGAAGAAGATTATACCCTGCGTACGCCCGGCACCACCCTGCCAAACTCCCGCAAAATAGGTACAATAGCGACTTTGTCTTAGAGCCACCGATCGTTCGTCATTGGACCCATGTGCCACAGTGGACTTTTTAACCTTTTCGCCATAAACGTCGCAAATCAGACGCAATGACATAACAGTGTCAAAACCATAATTAAACTTTATGCTGGTGCATGAAGGTTTATATCGCTTTGCGGTCTGTGACCAATATATGCGTCGTTGGCGTCCAACCTGCGGTGCCAATATATACGTCGTGGGCGTGGAAAAGGTTAATAAAGTGGGCATATCTATACAATGAATACGGTGGCCCCAATGATGAACAATCCAAGGGCTCCAACGACTTTTAATTAGTGTCTTTACATTGCAGGCCGGTTGTCATGGAAACTGAGGTAGTACAGGAGCTGATCATTCTGGTGGTGACGCTGGTCCTGTCTTACTTGGAGTCTTGTTATGGTTATACCTCCGATTGCACCCTTGCCTAGCTCTTGAAGAAAATATCTTTGTGGATTGCCCGCAAGGTTAGTTCTTGCCACGGATCTTTCAGTCCCTTGAAATAAAGGGAAGCTTTTGAAATATCTCATTCACTCGGTAGGTTGAACTGCTTTAGCCAATCCCGCTGGATCGTATGCTCACTTGGCGGGTAGTTTGCCAGGCGATGAGCCATTTTCACGAGAAGAATATCAGCTAACGCCACACACCACTCGTATACGTACGTGTATGCCACTATAATGGCAAATTGTGCTGTTCCATTATTAATATTGACATCAATTTATGTACCGCGATTTATGCAAATAAACTCTTTGACTTTAACGAGCGGTTAAAGTCAAAGTCAAAGAGCGGGTTATACGAAACTTACTCTGGTCTGTTTCTGCAAAACTACGATACGATCAATTAATGTCAACAGCAACTGTTTGGTCATAGAAGAAAAGTTTAGACGGCATTTATGTAAATACGTACAACTTAAGTATAACATAACGCGACTCTTCTCGCGAAAATGCCCTTAACCGCACTGACTGGTAAACTTAGTTCATTCGTTCTGTCTATTTTGTTTCTTTTCCAGTTAAATGCCGTACCTAAACGAGTTCGTCCTCCTTTTCCTTCACATCGTGATCTCCCTGATCGACCTGACGCAAGCTTGCAAGAAGAGACACCAGCGCCCGTGTCGCAACCGTCACTGCCTGCCCTGCCACGGGCACTGCCCTGTTGACAGCAACGTCAGAGTCATCACTAGAGAGGTACTTACATCATCATATCGTCGGGTGAGAACCAAAACTGATTAATTACCAAAAAATCTCAAAGGAAAATCAACCGTTTTAAAAGAGTAATAAATAGGTTGACTGTCTCAGTGATTCGTTTAGTGTATTTTGTGAGTTTTGGTTGTCACCCGATGATATGTTTCTGCACATCGTGTCGTGTCTCGCTGGTCGCTGACGCACGGCTGCAAGAGGAGTCGCCAGTGATCGTCACTGTCTGACCTGCCACGGGCACTGATCTGTTGATAGCAACGTCAGAGTCATCATTAGAGGTACTACATCATTTTATCTTCCTGGACATCGTGTCTCGCTGGTCGCTGACGCATGGCTGCAAGAAGAGTCGTCAGGGACCGTCGCTACCTACTCTGTTGATAGCAACGTCAGAGTTATCACTAGAGAGGTAAGTACGAGTCAGTTTTACCATTACCTCCGACTTGGCAAGAGTTTGAGTAATTCTTATGAAATAACCTCCATTTTCTGTTTATTTCGCAGCCTAAATACTTACCGCCCAAGAATTGAACACCAGGACCCAATCACCGATGCGCTTCAAGAGTATTCTCCTATTCTTGTACACCTTTATGATCTATCCAGTGCAGTGCGTTCAGAAAAATATGCGAGCTCTATTATTCTGCAAAAGACCTTCTATTGAAGTCATCTACTTTAAACAGGTAACAATGCCATCAAAGAATTTTATGCCACACTTGGCCATAAAGTGGGTTTTTCCGCACGCTGCGCGTACGGAATAAGCCGCTTTCTGGCCAAGTGTAGACATACAATTATGTACACGGGAGGTAATAAAGAAAGCCCTCGATCGCATATTTACGTCCCTCGCTTGCAGTTCGGGCCGCAAACATCTGCGATCTCGGCCTTTCTTTGTTTTACCACCCTAGTTGGGTATTGTGTAATGTACTATAGCATAGCTGGCAGAAAAAGCGACCTATATCCCGCGCGACACAGCAGAGTTAACTACTTATATAGCCAATAGGAAGGAATGCGCATCTGTAACGCAGCCAGGAATGGCTCACTCCGCGCTGCTACTAGTACCAAATTTTGCCCCCGTGGAGGGGTTTAGCCAGCTACCAAAAAGAGCACGCGTTATGCGACGGACAGATAGTTGGATCCAGTGCGTGCTGTCCGGTGGTTGGACCCGAACGTTAGTTTTTTAGATAGAGAGGCTTCTGTACGTAAGTAGTATATTAATTATTCTGTGAAGCAGCACAATGTACCTACACGCGTTCACATGCTTTGTTACGTGTGTCGTTCTTCTTTTTTGCCAACAGTGAATCAGTTCCCAATCCCCATCTTAATTACGGTACCTACATACTAATTATTCAGTTATTTTATTATTTTAAGTATGAAATCATCATTACAATTTAATATGAATTTGTTTTGCATTTCATATTTCTTTTACTTGATTTCTCAAATTTGCGTGACAAAGGGCGTCATTCTACGCTTCCGTCACACATTTTACCTAATATGGAGCCACTGTTGGCCAAAAAGAAGAACGTCCCACCAGCTGTAAACAGTTTTTCTTTGTAATAAAATAAAGAGTATTCGTTTTTCTTTGTTACAGAACACAAATAACTATGAAATTTTTGAATAAACTATTACTATTACTTCTATACATCACTATTTCCGCGCTCGGACAGGCGCTGGGGTGCCGACGACGCTGCCGGTGCGTCGAGGCTTACTTAAAAGCTCATCCAGAGGCACTCGACGATACTGGCAAAAAAGAAAGCACTTGCGAGTGCAAAACTGGCAAAGCGATTAAAAAAGGCAAGACGTAGGCTTCTGACATATCTGCGAAGAGCAGTTTTATGGTAAGTACTAAGTCAATTGAAGCTACCAAGTCTTCAAAGAAGGCTAAACTGTGTGTCTGCGCTAAGCAGCTGTTTTTGCAAGAAGCCAAGACTAGGAAGTGAGCCTTGGTTTATACAAAGGTACTACAATCATAATAAAACACCCCATTTTGATAAATAGCGGCTTGTTTGGATCCAACATAATTTATCTTCACATCACTTATGTGTACCTAACAGATTATAATGGGGACTGATTCACTGTTGGCAAAAAAAAAGAACGACCCACCAGCAAGTTTTTCTTTGTAAATGCCATACGATTAAATAAATAACCTAAAAGATAAATTATGTTATTACTTTTATGCCACACCTGGCCATAAAGTGGCTTTTTCCGCACGCTACGCGTACCCTTTCTAGCCAAGTTTAGACATAAAATTATGTACATAACACGGGAGGTAATAAAGAAAACCCTCGATCGCATATTGACGTCCCTCGCTTGCAGATCGGGTCGCAAACATCTGCGATCTCGACCTTTCTTTGTTTTACCACCCTAGTTGTGTAATGTACTATTATTGTACATTATTTATATTGTAGGTAAGTTTTATTTTTCTTTATTACTTCGTCAAGTTGAAGTGGGGTGGGACTGGGCTGGTCATGTCTGCCGCATGCGGAATGAGCTGTGGGCCAGAATTACCTACCACGGAGCGGATGCCCGACAACTCCAAACGAAAACGCGGTAGACCTCGCAGGCGATGGCGGGACGAGTTAGATTCCTTTCTAACTAAACGGATGGCCAGAGAACGCACAAAACCGGCAAATTAGGAGGAACGGCAGCAGTGGGACATAATGGGCTTTTAATAATAACAATAACTACGCATATCGTCGTGTACCTACCTATCCATAATATAAGCATTGCTCAGTTTGAATCTAGGTCGCTTTTTGTAAGCGAGTTCCGAAATATTTACTCATTTTTTACTAGCATTTGCCCACGGCGTCGCCTGCTTTATTCCCATGTTTCAATCCAGGATTTGGTGTACAGTTCCCCTTGTTTTAGCATAATTGTATTGGTTCGAATACTCTTTACACATAATTGTTATTTTACAGATACCATTGACTTTCAGAGTAACCTAACCTAAACTATTCTAAGTGACTTACATAAAAGATTTTCCAAAATATTTTCCGTTAAATCTGGAGAGAAATTATGCGAAATATAACTCGGACTAACAATATATCGGCAATCGGTTCGAGCTATATGCCCAGTCCATTGCCACTTTAACTTGCTTACTCTGGCAGCTATGTCGGTTACCTTAGTTCCCCTACGAATTTCCTCATTTCTGGCTGTCTAGCATAACACGCCGCGACTTCGATCGTCGTGCGACAGAGCATCACCTATCACTGTCACACGATATAAAGTGGAGAAAGATAGCTAGCATTAGTCGCACGACAAAGAGTCGCGTGTCACCTTATAGGGAAGGTGCACGAACTATAGGTGGCAGCACTAAACGACAAAAGAGACACGGGCGGACAATAAAGGAAACTATCGCCCCTGTCAAATCAAGCTGTCAATGTCAATGATAATATGTAAGTGTCAATGTCAAATATAGTAAGTCGTAGCTACACTGACGTTAATCGTCCTTCAACGCGGTAAATTAACGTTATTAACGGCGTTTTCGTCAATGTGGTCCCAGCATTAGAGGGTATATGATTTGGATTGGCGCCACCAGTTGGCAGCACCTTCGTCATGCACGTTCCCTATGCTAGAGGTGCTGATTCAATCCCCTTCATACGTCTTCAGAAACTTTAGTAAGAAACTGATACTTTTCACTGCAGTGATTGATACTTTTCCAGATCCCGAGTGATAATGAGTTTGTTGCCCCAGCTGTTCCTTCTACTCCTCTATATCGCGGTGTCAGTGCTCGGGCAAGCCCTGGGGTGCTGTAAGAAGAAGAAGCCCTGCACGTGCACGAAGGCGTTGATTGAAGCCAGGTCTGGCAAGAATTGAACAGTAACCGTTAACCAGGTAACCCGTAATTCATTGCCTGAGACACAGGTGTTTCCTAGTTCAGGCTCATGATGTAATAATTTACCCACCTACTTATTTTAGACCCTCTTGGTTATGTAATGATACTATGATTATGAATAAATGATTTTATTATTATTACATTACCCGCTCATGCCCAAAATACCAGATTCTCGATTTTTCAGATTCCTGTCTTATGCCATATTCACGTTACACTAGATTATAAAATCGTAGGCTACTAGTACTAGAGGATGTAAATGATTTTGTTCGATCTAATTATTTTGGGAACCTGGTATACGGAGAATGTTATATATCGGGAATCTGGAAGGTATTTTAGGAATGTACCGCATTCCTTGGGAATGAGCGACAAAGATGATTTAATTAAGTGAAAATTGATAAATTGGGTACTTGCCTTTAGATAATACAAATTATTTCACGCTGGCTTCTAAATCGGCTTTGGAAAATATTTAAAAATATAATAATTTTCACCTTTTAAGCGTTTTTAACGATTTAGTTTAAAAGATCAAAAACTAATAATGAATTGGTTTGACCATTGTGTAAAATGACTTCAATATTACTCTTTTTCATAAAAACTTTTAACTTTTCACTCAACAACACAAATAATAAGTTGCTGCTTAATTTACGCGTAATACTTATCATTTAACAGTTACCGAGCCGTACGATTTACGTGTTAAAGGGTTATGTCTTGCTAGAATGAACATTAACGGTCTTACAGATACCAAGCGACAATGAAGCTCCTCTTCCAACTACTCCTGCTGGTCCTCAACATCCTGGCGTGCTCGCTGGGCCGCGCCCTTGGCTGCCGACGGACAGGCCAGCTGGTCAGCCGCCGCAGCCAGACCCAGCGGTCTCGCGTCACCTTCTCTACGACCCAAGTTTGCTGCCCTAAGAATCAGACAGTCCATGAGAAAAAAGAGATACAGACTATTTTAAGCCCGGTAATTTAATGTTAATTTTGAATTCATTGCCCCAGTTTTATTATTAGATGTAACCGAATTTTATCTTAGATGAGCGTTCAAGAAACTGCCACCACTACAACGCAAGTGTGTCGTCCTAAGAATCAGACGACCGTCCATGAAAATAAAGAGATCGTACTATTGTAAGCTCGGTAATTTCATGTTAATTTTCACTCGTTGCCTGTTTTATGTTAAAAATAAATGTAAGCGAAATGAGTTTTAAGATTACCTAGCGCTCAAGTTGTTGTGACTGTGCATCTATGTACAAAAATACGGTTATAACATCCTGTGCAACGTACTTACTGGTCACGTTGTTTATCCTTTTCGACGCCAACGAAGCATATATCGACTCCGCACGCCATCGTCCGATTAATCCGTCAGAGTGCAGAGCGATATAGGCCTACATGAACCAGCATAAACACACTGACACTTTATATGAAAGAAACATTTTTGTCTCTTCTTTAGGTTAATTCCTATTAAAACAGAAAAGATACGGAAGTCAAGGTAGATAGCAGAATTGAGCGCGTTTTCTGAGTGTGCGGTGGACGAATGGTTGAGTCATTGGGCCGGAAATCCAGAGGTACCGAGTTCGATTCTCGGTCTGTACAAAGGAGAGTGCCATTTAGTTTTTCTGTGTACTTTGATTTCCTGTATCTATGTATGTAACACTGACACTGTTATGACACGGCGTCTGATTAGTAACTTTTATATTCGACGTAGCGTCGAAAAGGTTAGCGGTTGTTTGGTATAGGGGAACGTCTGGCTACGGCGACTCACGTGCATATAAATCCACGTTGCTCTGAACTGATGTAGGTGTAATCGCTCTAACGGTGCTCGTTTGGTTTGCAGCCAGTTTATGCAACTCGACACGGCCGGCCTACCAGGCAATGCACTCGCATTGACGTGCCATACGAACGCCCGCACCCCAAGACAAAAGCTCCGTTGTGCCAGGTAAGCCATATTTACGTTCACAGTCCGTGACCCGTATATGGGTCACGCCAAACCTCTATTACAAATCCGTAAGGTTTACAGTTGGACAGTGAATCTTGTCACACACCTGTCGTCATTGGTATTGGAGGTTTTAGAGTTTTTTTTTTATTGTTTCCATTGAGTAAATTGCCTATTACTGGTCATCCTCCGATAACTAGCCACCTTGTAAATATACAGATTAAAGATAAAGTTGTGATATTTGTACAACTTAATCCCTAGTATCCCTGTCTGCCATAGTAAAAATAGCCTCTGGTAAATCAGCAAGTAAATTTAATGACCAGTAATTGAATGACATTTTCATAAATAGCCAGTTATTGACGATTTGGTTTTTTCACAACCTGATTTAGTTTTTTAATAATAAAAAATTGTTTCTAAATTGCGTGCATTATATTTTACTTTACATTTTTTTACCAGCCGGTTTAACACTAGTACGAGTATTAATCATTCATTATTTATTTACAGAAAACGAAGCCAATTGAACCCAACCCACAACTGGCTCATTTGAAAATAAATCACTAACATCAATACCTACATAATCGAATTGTAAGCATGCTTTTGAAATAAAGATGCATTAATATAAAAATTGTTTATTTAATATCTATTTAAACTTAGTTATACATATAATTGAATACAATTGCAATAATACATAGATAAAATAAACAAATTTAATTTCACTCTAAACCATGAAAAAAGCAACGCAATTTGTTTTTTATAGAAATACCCGCAGGGTTAGAGTATACTGTGATTGAATTTAAGTTTTCTTTGAAACAAATTACTTTTCTCTTTTCATTTGTATAACAGAACTATGGCTACGTTACTCTAGCATTTACAAGTGGAAGAATTGCCATGTCACTATGAATTTTTGTTTTTCCATAACCGGTTAAATCAAAATATAACGAACTCAAAGAACGCCCACGTGTCGTCAGCGGCGTCTATCACAGGGAAGGCAACAAATACAAATGGGTATAAATATCCAAAAACTGTACCTAGAGGTAAAACTGATGCACAACCCGCGCTACAAATATTACCTATCCCTTTCCTTTCAAAACGGCGCGTAAGTGACAGGTGATAGTTTGTGACGCGGCAATTGATCTCGCTGCCAGTTGTTGTGCTAGTCTAGCTGGAAATTACTTATATAGTTATATTATATATATTGTTTTATGTGCACTCAGCATTTGCCTTCCCTATATCCACGCGCGAGCATCATACGGGGTAATTAAAACAATAACAAATAATGCCAATTATTTATTTACACTCCCGCACAGTCCTATTCGTAAACGATTATATTTTCTATAATTTTCATATAATTAATTTTATTTGACATGGAATATATTACAAAATCCTAACTTGATGGAATAACAGGTGGGTGAACACGAAAATACCAAAAATATTTTGTTTCACAAATAAGTCATTCGTATTAACCGTCCGTTATTTTGTAAGACACAAAAGACTTGGTTCAAGTACTAAGTGGTATTTTATGTCTATATGAGATAATTTACAATGGTAACAAAAATCAATGGTTGATACTTTTTTATGCATGTGATAGACAACAGATGTACACTTTCACACTACGTGTAAAACGTATTCGCATTCAATTCAATTACTCATGTATGTCATACCTAATGGTAGTATACAACAACCATATAATGGAAGAGTGATAACTATTTTCCCATACAAATATAAAAAGTGTCATTTAAAATGGCTCATGTCACTCTTTATTACATCTGTATAGCAGTACATTATATTATAAAACGACGAAACGTGTCGTGACGCACACAAGTTGTCATAAGCGCTACGAGGACGTACGCCGTAAAAAGCTCATTTTGATACGTGGTGTAAGTTTAATTAGAAACCTGCACAACAATATTTCTAGGAATATATTTTTATTTAATTTTTGAACCAAGTCTCATCTTTATGAACATATTTTCCTTCAGTATTATATCGTAATGCAGACGTATTTCGCGCGCGATAACCCGTAAGGTATTCAACTGTCACGGGCGGTTTTAAGTTTCATTTTACTTTGGCTCTAATATCAACCACATCAGTTACCCCATGCCACGTAATCGTGTTATATCGGTTTTATGAGTGGCTTTTATTGAGAATATTCTTGCCAATGTAGTCGAAACAGTCCCCAGTTGCGTAAACATTTAAATTTATACCGTTTGAGTAAGTGTAGGTATTGTTGCATCAAAGGCAGCAATCGTCCTAAAGTCAATCAGCGTTAATAAACGTTTTCGCAACTGGGTTCTAAGCGAGTCAAATGTTTCACCGCCGCGCCTCGCGCTTAGTAGTACAAATGCTATAGCAACGCGCGGATCTCCTTGTGGATGTGGCAGAGGAAGTCGACGTAGGAGGAGGAGCCGTCGACGCCGCGGTCCTCCACCAGGAAGTGCCGCAGCACCGTCTCCAGCTTGTCGTGCTGACGCATTACAGTTAGCTGTAACAAGAGATCAGGGTATAAATAAGCTGCAACAAATGAGGTCACGTTTTTTTTAAGATAATAATCGTTGACACTGCCATTGACGCACATGATGCGTCATGGGTTATATACAGTTTGTTTACAGTCCGTGACCCGTATATGGGTCACGGAAAGTCTCTATTACAAAGTTGTAAAGTTTACTTTTCATAGTCGGACAGTGAACGTGTTAATCCACAGATACAAGTTCCGAAATATATAGATATTTTTGGACGTGCCACACTTTTGGTGTAGTTTTGTAAACGGTAATAAACGAGATTAATTTCAGATTTAAAAAAAAACGCTCACAAACTGCAAACAATGTTTGTTAGTTATAATTAAAACATTAAGAAATTCGTTACACCACTTCGCTGTCATTATTTGAAGTCAGTAACAAAATCCGAAGCTCACTCAGACATAAAAACAAATCACTCGTATCCAGAAAACCTGTAAACACCAAAACAACTCGGAATATGTCAAAAACAAGCAAAGCTGAAAAAATAAAAAAAAATATTAAACTTAATACCAACATGAGAAGTCCAAAAAACAAAACTAAAATCCATCGCCATTTTATTAGCATCATTCGAAACTAAACTCTTATTCGAAATTCATTTTATTAACATCTTGAGACTTTTCATGCTGTTGTGCACTGAAAAAATGTATCTCTATGTAATAAGACACGTTTCAACTAAAATTGACGTAGTTAAAGTAAAGTGTTAATCCTCATTTTTTTTGTATGGAGAATGAGGCGACTCGAATGAGGGTATTTAGAAATCAGAAATCCACCAGCTGGCAGCAGGGTGGCGAAAGGTCTATTTGGCAGTAGATGTCAAAATCAGGTGATGTGATTGACGCCTACTGTCAAAAAGACCTTTCGTCACCCTGCTACCAGCTGGTGGGTTTATGATTTCTAAACACCCTCATTGCCTTAACTTACTTCAACGCCTTCAAGTGTGATTTTAAAACCCAGCGGATGGTTAACACCTTCGCAGCCCAGTGCCCCATATATGGGTCACGACAAACTAGCTCCACAAGTCCTTGCCCCATATATGGGCCACAAAGAAATTACCAGATACGCAGTCAGATTGGTACTATCACCGGCAATAATGTATGATGAATCGGAACATGCAAAAATATCTGATACTACTCGTATAGCAATAAGGTCGTGTCAGATTTTTATATGCGTTCACCATTTTATCATATATTATTGCCGGTGACTGTACAATATCCTTGTCAATGCTGATGTCTACCTGTTTGCAGGCTAAAGTGTAAAAGGACTTGAAATTGAACCATTTTGTATGGGGACTGTTAATGTTACAGCTAACTCAAAACCCTGCCACCACCACCACCATTATAAAATTCAGCATAAGTAATTTTTCCGACCACTTTCTCCTTCTGTCCGTTCGTAGTATCTTCGCCTCCTAGTTTGTCGTCTTTGTCTGTCTGTTCTACCTTTTCCAACTTATCGTTCAGTCTGTCTGGTAGCTTGTCCACTCCGTCTGTCCATGTGCCCTCTGCCTGAGTGTTTGTCATACGTCTGTTTTTTATACAACTCTCTATCTTTTAACCGACTTTACAAACAGCAGAGGTTCTTTAGTAGCTTGTATTTTTTTTTGTTTTTAACTTTTTTATTGAATCTTATCTTCCAGATAGGTTCCATTTTTTTCAAAATCTATTTATGGAAGCCTAGGGGACTTGAAAGAATGGAGGAAGAAGATAAAAGTCGTAAGGTCACAGTTGCTGCTAATTTTAATCATCAGTTTGTCTGTTTATTAAGCTGTCTTTCCGTCAACAACTCGAACGTCCAAAGCCCCTGCCCACCAAAGCGTGACGTACTCGTACAGTCTAGAGCAGATCCTTGACCCGGCGATGTGTGTCCATCAGCAGCTCCAGATACGACGAGGAGCCGTCGAGGCCCCGGTCCTCGGCGAGCTGGCGCCGGAACAGTGCCTCCCGCTTGTCGTATTGGTGCACGATCTCGAGCTAACCCGTTAAATAAGTTTTAGCTTGCAACGTGCAGTGCAAATGCTCCGTGCATGGAAAGTGTCAATGGCGTGGTGTCTACACTCGGTGGTAACCTTAACAACTCTGACCAATCATTCTCTTAGGATCCATTCATTAGATCCATGATGTATCTAATGATATTTTTTTTTCTAACTAGATCCATTACTCAAAAGTATGGATCTAACGATTTTTTTTTCTCTTCTGATACATTTTGGTACCCTGTCGCAAGAAATGGATCTATGGACAATGTTTTTCTCAGTAGATACATTGCCTATCTTCGGAATAGATCTAGGGAGTGTAGTTTCTCCATAGATCCATTTATTCATTTGTTCATGTATCTAATGAGATCACTTTTCTCGCTAGATACATTTTATAAGATCCATTATGGACCTGGTGAGACTTTTTTCTCATTAGATCCATTGATGCTCTCGATAGTGGATCTACTAAGAACATAATCTCGATAGATCCATTTGCTCTGACCGCATATGGATCTGGTGAGACTTTTTTCTTACTAGATCTATTAGTTCGCTAGATTATGGATCTGTTGAAAATATTTTCCTACTAGATCTATTAGTGCGCTAGATAATGGATCTGTTGAGAATATTTTGCCATTAGATCCATTACTTCGCTAGATAATGGATCTGTTGAAAATATTTTCCCACTGGATCCATTACTTCTCGAAATACTGGATCTGTTGAGAATATTTTCTCATTAGATCCATTACTTCGCTAGATAGTGGATCTGTTGATAATATTTTCCCACTAGATCCATTACTTCTCGAAATACTGGATCTGTTGAGAATATTTTCCCATTAGATCCATTTGCTCTGACCGCATATGGATCTGGTGAGACTTTTTTCTTACTAGATCCATTACTTCGCTAGATAATGGATCTGTTGATAATATTTTCCCACTAGATCCATTACTTCTCGAAATACTGGATCTGTTGAGAATATTTTCCCATTAGATCCATTTGCTCTGACCGCATATGGATCTGGTGAGACTTTTTTCTTACTAGATCCATTACTTCGCTAGATAATGGATCTGTTGAGAATATTTTGCCATTAGATCTATTACTTCGCTAGATCATGGATCTGTTGAGAATATTTTCCTATTAGATCCATTACTTCTCGAAATACTGGATCTGTTGAGAATATTTTCCCATTAAATCCATTTGCTCTGACCGCATATAGATCTGGTGAGACTTTTTTCTTAATAGTTCCACCTCCAAAAATTTAATTATAAGAGTTCGGCACCTAAACGTCGCAAAGTCGTCAGAGACAATGATGATCGAAGTTTGATGGCTCAAATACAATTAATCAATGGAGAAATTAGTATTGGACATTTCCTGGAAAAACGGAGATAATGTGGCTAAAGTGGCTTTTACCGCACGCTACGCGTACAGAAATAGCCGCTTTCTGGCCGAATGTAGACATAAAATGTTGTACACAACCCGGGAGGCAATAAAGAAAGCCTTCGATCGCATATTTACATCCCTCGCTTGCAGCTCGGACCGCAAACATCTGCGATCTCTGCCTTTCTTTTGTTTTACCACCCTAGTTGCGTAATGTACTATTATCATTAAAAGTTGTATATCCAGTATATCTATTAGTCATATTTAATAACGTTATGAAAATTCCCGTAAAAAATCCTTGTACAAACAACCCAATTTTTTAACCGGCTTTCAAAAGAAGGACGGTTCTCTATTCGTCTGTATGTTTTTTTTTGTGTTTGTTCACCGATTACTCGAAGACAGCTGAACCGATTTTGAAAATTCTTTTTTTTTTTGAAAGGGTACACCTCTGAGGTTGTCCCATTTGAACCAATTCAATTAAGTAGTCAAGGTAAAAATATGTATACATTGAGTTTATTACTGTAGTAATAAGATTTGTACTTATACATATTTTTACATTTTTGTGGTGTATACATATTGGTGACCTTGACTGTACTTCAAAATTATTATGATAAGTAATCATTTGCAAATATTCAAACAATTTTTATATTTTACGCCTTCGTGGAATTTTGTAACCTTAGAACAATAGGTACTTTATTAACAAGTTAGGGACAAAGGAAAAATTAGGGTGGTCAATACATTCGGCTAAGGCTGTACGTGATTATGTAAACAAAAAAAGTTGTGTTAAATGTAAATTAATAAGCTTGTTTTAATTTAATAAATATTTTTTTACAAATACGTTGTTTTATGTAAAATGAAAAAGAAAATTACTAAGTAGGTAGATTGGTTATGATTATGACGGCGATGATTGAATATAAATATAATCTCTATTAACTCATTTCACTACATTTAATTCATGGACAACAACAGATTTAAAATTTCTCTATTATCCTCGAGTACATTTTGTAAAACTTCTCATTAGATCCATAACAACTTGTAAGATCTACTGAGGAAAACATTATCCATAGATCCATTTCTTGCGACAGCGTACCAAAATGTATCAGAAGAGAAAAAAAAATCGTTAGATCCATACTTTCGAGTAATGGATCTAGTTAGAAAAAAAAATATCATTAGATACATCATGGATCTAATGAATGGATCCTGAGAGAATGATTGCAAGCCTTTATTACAAAGCCGTAAGTTTCACAATTCAGATTCGAAGTGTGAACGTGTTAAATTGGCGAGAAACGTTTTATCGTTTAATTTCTTAACACTTTCACGACCAACAACCCGCCTTGGCGCTCGTAACTTGCTCAGATGCCGGCTGATTTTGCGTTGCACATTATTGACCTCACAAACCCACCTAGCGGGCTGTCGGTTTCGGGGTCATTGTTAAATTTTTGTCTGGTCAAGAAAGTGTTAACGTAACTTTAGAAGAGGTTAGGATTATTATTATTATACATTATTATGTATGATAGTTTAGGTTCAAAAATCATGAATATGTTATAGTTTCAGAGGAAATGAAAAATCGATGGAATGAAAATTTGTTATAAAAATGAACATTCTATGGAATGTTTCATAAAATATTTGCCGACAAAACACTAGGCTGCCATAAACATTTTGTACAATTATTTTTGAGAGAAAGGTAAGCCAACTTGTATAGCATTTTTGAGCTCCGTATTTCAAAAGGAAAATACGGAAGACGGAACCCTACAGAATTATATTGTTTTCTGTCTGTGGGGCATAAAATTACCCTTTGTAAAATATATGTCTGACAACACGCCACAAACATAAAAACAACGTCTCTTAATTTGAAATACACTGCACTTGGCCAAAAATAATGAAACTTCGATTTTTTTCTGTAATGTGAACTGATATAAGGAAGTGGTAGAGATTACAATATTCATTACGTACAAGTTTATGAATTATATTTTTTGACCAAGAACGCAATGATTTCAAACTAAGTACATGTAACTTATTTGTGCATTATCAATCTAGTTTGTCAAAAAGTCTTACACTTCCTTACCTTACCCTTCTAATTGATAATGTTTATTAATTTTAGATTAAAAAGGAGGTGTTTGCCCAGCAATGGGAGACTTAAATAGCGGCTAAAAAGATTTTCAAAACAGATGGGTTACCCAGGGGTCTCTAACTATGGCCCGCGGGCCAATTGCGGCCCGCGAGCCGTTCCAATCCGGCCCACGGAAAGAAAGCGAAAGAGCCCATGGTCGCTGTCCAATGAAACACATCCAGGACGTCGATTGCATGGTCGACCATGTCGTGTGGCTCGCGCGACATTTTAAAAGATAAAGTGTGCCCCTTTGATAACAAAGTTTCGAGACCCTTGGGTTACCTATACTATTCTACGTATTTACATGCTCGTCACACCCATGCAGTAATTGCCCAAATGAGCGAAGATTTAGCGAGACCATGCGAGTGTTAATCCGATGCTCGAGCACAACTCTTACTGCAGCACTGAGCGGAGTGTCGAACACTGGTAGCGATCTGTGGGGACGCCGCGTCGACACGTCACGGAGCAAGGCAGACGTCCCTCGCTACCTACAGACATGACTCACCCTCATGGCCCGCCGCCTCGCCCTGGTGGCGTGCTCGAGCACGGCTCTGACGGCAGCACTGAGCGGGGTGTCGAGCACTGGTAGCGAGCACACGCGAGTGTCGATCTGTGGGGACGCCGCGTCGACACGTCACGGAGCAAGGCAGACGTCCCTCGCTACCTACAGACATGACTCACCCTCATGGCCCGCCGCCTCGCCCTGGTGGCGTGCTCGAGCACGGCTCTGACGGCAGCACTGAGCGGGGTGTCGAGCACTGGTAGCGAGCACACGCGAGTGTCGATCTGTGGGGACGCCGCGTCGACACGTCACGGAGCAAGGCAGACGTCCCTCGCTACCTACAGACATGACTCACCCTCATGGCCCGCCGCCTCGCCCTGGTGGCGTGCTCGAGCACGGCTCTGACGGCAGCACTGAGCGGGGTGTCGAGCACTGGTAGCGAGCACACGCGAGTGTCGATCTGTGGGGACGCCGCGTCGACACGTCACGGAGCAAGGCAGACGTCCCTCGCTACCTACAGACATGACTCACCCTCATGGCCCGCCGCCTCGCCCTGGTGGCGTGCTCGAGCACGGCTCTGACGGCAGCACTGAGCGGGGTGTCGAGCACTGGTAGCGAGCACACGCGAGTGTCGATCTGTGGGGACGCCGCGTCGACACGTCACGGAGCAAGGCAGACGTCCCTCGCGACCTACAGACATGACTCACCCTCATGGCCCGCCGCCTCGCCCTGGTGGCGTGCTCGAGCACGGCTCTGACGGCAGCACTGAGCGGGGTGTCGAGCACTGGTAGCGAGCACACGCGAGTGTCGATCTGTGGGGACGCCGCGTCGACACGTCACGGAGCAAGGCAGACGTCCCTCGCTACCTACAGACATGACTCACCCTCATGGCCCGCCGCCTCGCCCTGGTGGCGTGCTCGAGCACGGCTCTGACGGCAGCACTGAGCGGGGTGTCGAGCACTGGTAGCGAGCACACGCGAGTGTCGATCTGTGGGGACGCCGCGTCGACACGTCACGGAGCAAGGCAGACGTCCCTCGCTACCTACAGACATGACTCACCCTCATGGCCCGCCGCCTCGCCCTGGTGGCGTGCTCGAGCACGGCTCTGACGGCAGCACTGAGCGGGGTGTCGAGCACTGGTAGCGAGCACACGCGAGTGTCGATCTGTGGGGACGCCGCGTCGACACGTCACGGAGCAAGGCAGACGTCCCTCGCTACCTACAGACATGACTCACCCTCATGGCCCGCCGCCTCGCCCTGGTGGCGTGCTCGAGCACGGCTCTGACGGCAGCACTGAGCGGGGTGTCGAGCACTGGTAGCGAGCACACGCGAGTGTCGATCTGTGGGGACGCCGCGTCGACACGTCACGGAGCAAGGCAGACGTCCCTCGCTACCTACAGACATGACTCACCCTCATGGCCCGCCGCCTCGCCCTGGTGGCGTGCTCGAGCACGGCTCTGACGGCAGCACTGAGCGGGGTGTCGAGCACTGGTAGCGAGCACACGCGAGTGTCGATCTGTGGGGACGCCGCGTCGACACGTCACGGAGCAAGGCAGACGTCCCTCGCTACCTACAGACATGACTCACCCTCATGGCCCGCCGCCTCGCCCTGGTGGCGTGCTCGAGCACGGCTCTGACGGCAGCACTGAGCGGGGTGTCGAGCACTGGTAGCGAGCACACGCGAGTGTCGATCTGTGGGGACGCCGCGTCGACACGTCACGGAGCAAGGCAGACGTCCCTCGCTACCTACAGACATGACTCACCCTCATGGCCCGCCGCCTCGCCCTGGTGGCGTGCTCGAGCACGGCTCTGACGGCAGCACTGAGCGGGGTGTCGAGCACTGGTAGCGAGCACACGCGAGTGTCGATCTGTGGGGACGCCGCGTCGACACGTCACGGAGCAAGGCAGACGTCCCTCGCTACCTACAGACATGACTCACCCTCATGGCCCGCCGCCTCGCCCTGGTGGCGTGCTCGAGCACGGCTCTGACGGCAGCACTGAGCGGGGTGTCGAGCACTGGTAGCGAGCACACGCGAGTGTCGATCTGTGGGGACGCCGCGTCGACACGTCACGGAGCAAGGCAGACGTCCCTCGCTACCTACAGACATGACTCACCCTCATGGCCCGCCGCCTCGCCCTGGTGGCGTGCTCGAGCACGGCTCTGACGGCAGCACTGAGCGGGGTGTCGAGCACTGGTAGCGAGCACACGCGAGTGTCGATCTGTGGGGACGCCGCGTCGACACGTCACGGAGCAAGGCAGACGTCCCTCGCTACCTACAGACATGACTCACCCTCATGGCCCGCCGCCTCGCCCTGGTGGCGTGCTCGAGCACGGCTCTGACGGCAGCACTGAGCGGGGTGTCGAGCACTGGTAGCGAGCACACGCGAGTGTCGATCTGTGGGGACGCCGCGTCGACACGTCACGGAGCAAGGCAGACGTCCCTCGCTACCTACAGACATGACTCACCCTCATGGCCCGCCGCCTCGCCCTGGTGGCGTGCTCGAGCACGGCTCTGACGGCAGCACTGAGCGGGGTGTCGAGCACTGGTAGCGAGCACACGCGAGTGTCGATCTGTGGGGACGCCGCGTCGACACGTCACGGAGCAAGGCAGACGTCCCTCGCTACCTACAGACATGACTCACCCTCATGGCCCGCCGCCTCGCCCTGGTGGCGTGCTCGAGCACGGCTCTGACGGCAGCACTGAGCGGGGTGTCGAGCACTGGTAGCGAGCACACGCGAGTGTCGATCTGTGGGGACGCCGCGTCGACACGTCACGGAGCAAGGCAGACGTCCCTCGCTACCTACAGACATGACTCACCCTCATGGCCCGCCGCCTCGCCCTGGTGGCGTGCTCGAGCACGGCTCTGACGGCAGCACTGAGCGGGGTGTCGAGCACTGGTAGCGAGCACACGCGAGTGTCGATCTGTGGGGACGCCGCGTCGACACGTCACGGAGCAAGGCAGACGTCCCTCGCTACCTACAGACATGACTCACCCTCATGGCCCGCCGCCTCGCCCTGGTGGCGTGCTCGAGCACGGCTCTGACGGCAGCACTGAGCGGGGTGTCGAGCACTGGTAGCGAGCACACGCGAGTGTCGATCTGTGGGGACGCCGCGTCGACACGTCACGGAGCAAGGCAGACGTCCCTCGCTACCTACAGACATGACTCACCCTCATGGCCCGCCGCCTCGCCCTGGTGGCGTGCTCGAGCACGGCTCTGACGGCAGCACTGAGCGGGGTGTCGAGCACTGGTAGCGAGCACACGCGAGTGTCGATCTGCTGCGGGGACGCCGCGTCGAACACGTCGCGAACGAAGTCGATCGGGGCTTGCGATCCCACCCAGATTAACATGTGGACTCCGTTTTCTAAAAAAGAAAACAGATAAATATAGTACACGCTTAGTACTTAATAACAACCTAGCAACTGCTTTCATAGCCAACCAATTCTGCTCATTTTCGAACTAGGAGCGCGTCCAAAACGGTGACCATAATCAAGGTTTCGGACTGTTCCAATTTAGTATATTGCCATTCGGATTTAGGTTGGACCATTTATTTTTCCGAGGACCGTCGGCGGGCCAGATTAAGAGCGCCCGCACATTGGGCCACTTGGCCGTAGACGCAGGGAAATATATTATCACAGGCCATAAACTACTTATTTGGGTCATTATTTGAGCGTTTCACGCGCGTCACTCTCGTGGACACATTTTTGTCAAAATTCCTGGAGATTTTAACGAGATTTCAAAAAAAATATTAGAAGTTTCAAATTAGTACCAAATAGCTCATTATGAGACTAAAACAAGGCACTGGGAACCCATTTCGAAGGACCGTGGGCGGGCCGTTCTTTTCCCCCCACTGAAATAACCTATTGCCATTCATCTTTTTTTGTTAGCTCTGTCCCGTTTGGTCAAAAATTGGCCACTTCGAGCAATCGAGAGTTGTGCTCTCCTCCATTGACACAACGCCTATAGACGTCGAAGGCGTAGTATCGGATCACTTTGCTCAAAGACGACGCCTATAGGCGTTGTGTCCGTCAACGTGTTAATCTAAAGCCACTCACCTAATAAATACACGCCCTGGTCGTTCATCTTATCCATAGAGGCCCTAAGCGGCGTGAGCGTGAGGTCCTCCGCCAGGTGATGCAACGGCAGCAGTCGCGGGTAGGTGTACACCACCGATGTGGACACATCGGCCGTCAGTGTACGGTATATCGCGCAGGATTTGTCGTCGCAGGTTATGTCGGTGCCTGCAGAAAATTTGTGGGTAAATGTATTTTATTTATTCTGTATTTTTTGACTATTCCTGTTGTGACTAATACGACTATAATTGACCATAGTTATGCAGAAACAGACCAGAGGCAAGTTTCGTATACTTGGATTATATACTTTCTGCTCAACTGCATGAAGTATATAATCGCTTCCCCTCTGGTCTCTTTCTCTATAACTATGGTCAATTCTTTGTGTTCTATTTATTTTGACATTTAATGTGTATTTTGACTATGCTAATTGATTTTTTAATATTTTTATTGTTCCATTTTGATTTGTGTAAATTGTGAATTTTATTTATTCCATTTAACTGGCGATCTCGTTTTAAATTTTTATAACTTGACACGTACTGCTATTTATAATGTAATTTAAAAATGAGAAATAAATAAAACCTAATCTAATCTAATGAAATTGTCTTGAAACTACAAGAGTAAAAAATTAACAAGAGTCTTCTAGGTAAACGTGGTTCATCCACCTTGCAGCACTTTCCATCAAAGAACCCAAGTGAGAATACAAAATGTGTGTGTGTCTGTTTATTTAAGCTAAGATTAAAATACGCTGACGGCGCGTATTATGAACATTGTTAATTTCATGGAACAATCAAGGTTGAGGACTGTTCCAATTTAGTATAATGCCATTCGGATTTTGTTGAAATGTGGATGATTGGTAGAGATGGACCGTTTATTTTCTAAGTTGAAGTAAAGACTATGAGTACACCAGAATGTCCTCCGATCGAGAGAGATGGCGATCGATGATGTCGATTGATGTCATTCAGCGAGCAATATCTGCACCGAGTACTACGAACAGATCACGATCACGATCGCTCTACAAAGAGTGCGACAACTGAGAAGAAACTACGCCTATATCTATTAGGGATGTAACGAATATCGGTTTTTGAACATTCGCGAATGCGAATGCGAATACGAATATTGGTTATAAAATTTTACAATATTTCTAAATAAACAAAATTAATATCTATGAAAATTCAATACTTCGTTTTCAATTACGATTAACTTAAATTTAATTCAGTTTTGCAATAAAATAAGTAATTGAAGTTAAAGTTGGAATAATTCGTCAGCTAAAGATAATGATTATGCACGTGGTAGAAAAATTGGAACCGGTGGAAGTTAAAAATATCTTATATTCATTTTATTTCGGTACTTATCTAACAGAGTTTTTAATTACTCATTGATAGTTTCTAAATCCGACTCTGACTTGGCCGTGTTTTTTTCTTTTCCATGAATTTTAGGATCTAAAATGCACCAAAAATATTCGCAATATATTCGCATCGATTTTTGCGAATGCTAATATTGAAAATCTTGCGAATATTCGCGAATACGAATACGAATATTCGTTACATCACTAATATCTATATATCCGTACCTGCGCCTAGCGCGTCCTGCCGCAGCACGCAGCTAGTGTAGAGCGGGAGCAGCTTCATACTCTCCGGTAGCACGAGTTGTCCGGCGCTGGACGGGGAGGCGCAGTGTCGTCTGTAGGCGGCGAGGGACTTGGCGCAGCGCGCCGCGAGCCCGTCCCTGATCTGCCGCGGCGTGTGTTCCCGGAGGGCCCACACGGCTGAAAAATACATTATAGTTAAAAGCTACACAAAACTGACAGTTTAACGACGATGAAAATAAATTATAGTAAAGAAAAAGCGAGAAAAAACGGAGAGTTTAACGACGCTGAAGATACCTAAAGTAACAAAAGTATAATATATGGTCTCTCTTCCTTGTCGTTATCACTCTTGACAGAGTGGTCGTGGTCATCACTTCAGGCGTTGGTGGCAAGCTTCACAACACGCCGCCATCAGAGAATATATGGTAATATGGTTCAAAAGAGAAACTGGTGAGTTTCTTCCGACGCTTCTTCTCACCAGAAGGTCAGTACCCGGAGCGCCAAAAGAAATAATACATATTTAGAATAGAATCAGACTTGTAAAAGAGCCCTTGAGGGCCTACTTACAGAAATAAATTATTATTATTATTAATTTTTTTTATATTTAACGAGAATTAAAATGAATATAGTACTAATTACTGATTTGCAATGAATATAAAAATAGTAATTTAAGATGTGTATGTTTAGCTTGAGCATTGTCTGGTACTCGCAGGAATGCTCAATGATGTTTTCGTTGTAGTTGTAGGTTTATACCTAAGTTGCCATGCCCGGAAGGGTACATGTTGGAACTATTTATACACCTAAGTAAGACCTTTGTAAACACATGTATGCAATAAATTATATGAATATGAAATGTTAGGCTTTAACAGGAACTCTACATTACTGTAGAGGACATGTGACGCACGGAATAGGCTACTTGACAGTGTGAAAAATAATGGAAATATGTATTAATTATAAGTATTAAAACAAATTTACGTCAATATTACTAAAAATAAATGGATTTATTATGATATATATGAATTTATTTATAAAACTCGGATAAAAATTGATTATTTTTTATCTGTCGCCATTTTATCGAAAACGGTTTGGATTGGCCGATGACGTCACACCATAGTAAACAGCATCGACAGCATCTGTCAATCCTATTTTTAAAGGTAGAACGTTATGCGATCCTCGTTGACATTTGTCGGTTTACTATCATGTGTCGTCATAGACGCCATATTGTCCGAGAAACCGTTTTGGCGGCTAATTTTAAAAGTGCATTTTTATTTGCTTTTTTCGGAAAAAATACACAAAATAATTAAAAATTACCACTTTCTGCGTGCTCAATAGACATCATTAAACAATCGGATTGACTTTTCAGAAACCTGTCAAGTAGCCTATTCTGTTATAACAAGTAAATAGAGTCCGACCGAAATTTCGGTTTCGATTACGGCCTAGTTTCGGCAAAAAAACTGGTTTCGGCTTGGTTTTGGTTTCGTCTGCCATTCCGCCGAAACTACGGCTGAAACCGAAACTGTGTTTGAGGAGTTTCGTGCTGCGATCGGACAGTCTTTATTTCAAAAAACACAGATAATTTATTTGAAATAAGAAGTTATAATTAACGATTATACTATATGACAGAGACTAAATGATTAATATGGTATTTAAAAATTACGAATGACTAATTTGATTATAATTTTTTTTCTTCCCACGAAAACATGACTTTATATGGAAGTTTCGGTTTCGGTTCTGGTTTCGGCTGAAACTGAGATGAAAGTTTCGGCCATGAAAACTAGTTTCGGTCGGGCACTACAAGTAAACGATATTAGATGTTGACTTAACTTAAAGTTGCAAAACGAACGCCATCTCGTAACGGCGTCAAAACCGAAATTGAACTTTATGCTAGTGCATGTAAGTCTGTGCGCTCTGACGGATTAATCCGTCGTTGGCGTTGAATCTGCGGTGCGGATATGTACGTCGTAGCCATCGAAAAGGTTTAATAGATGTGCCGAGGTTTAAGCAGCGCCCTGAACTTATTATATCGATAACAGAACGTCCCTATATCATCATGCATGTTTACTTAAAACTCCCATAGTTACCCCACCACCAGTGGCATGGCGTCCAAAGAACTCGATTCCTACCGGCTTGCCTAATATCAGGCATTTGACAACCTTATTCTACAGCTCTTAAGGAAATTGTACGCCAAATCTGCACTGGCTTGCCCAAGGATGCCGGCTTACGCCACGCCACTGCCCACCACTCAATCATGTTATTACATCTAGTATGTAAAACTTAGCACACTCCTTCGATGGGCAATAGACGGCAATAGAATAGCAATCGAAACTTTTTAAATTTCACCTAATACACAGCTACTCGTAAATCTGTGATTGCCCTCGACCAATCACATTGGAGATGTTGGGATTTGCTACTAGACATACATTAGCTTAGCTAGGTATTGAATTGGTATTTTTGTGCGTTATTATTAAGAACATACCCGCCGCTAGAAAAAAATATAAAAAAATTAACAACAAAAAATTTAATAAAAAACTTTTCACTACATTAACTCAATTTTTGTAACCTAACCTCACATACACTTACCTTAACTCCCTTTTTCCTAACCCAACCTCAAAATTAGGTTACACTTATAGGGAACGTGCACGAACATATAGGTGGCAGCACTAAACGACAAAAGAGACACGGGCGGACAATAAAGGAAACTATCACCCCTGTCAAATCAAGCTGTCAGTGTCAATGACAATATGTAAGTGTCAATGTCAAATATAGTAAGTCGTAGCTACACTGACGTTAATCGTCCTTCATCGCAATAAATGACGGCGTTTCCGTCAATGTTGCCCCAGCATGAGAGGGTACTTGATTTAGACTGGTGACAGCACCTTCGTCGTGCACGTTCCCTATACAAATCTAACGGCACTTTTTTAAGGTCCTAGGTCTCTCTCTCCCCTAGGTTACCGTCAACTCATACATAGTAAACATTAAGTTGGTTAGCAGCCCTGGTGATACATAAGACGTATTGATTTTAAAAAGTGGGTGTTATGGGGTAAATTTCAACGTCATTTTTGTTCAGCGTTATCGTTCCATACATTTATTTCGATAGTTTCTATAGAACCTAACATCATACTCACTCTCATCACTCAATCGTCACTTAACATCAGGTGCGATCGGGGTCAAATGCTTGTCTATCACACAAAAAAAAATGAATGACTCAAATCACCTTAACCTTACTTTTACAACATGCTTAGTCAAAATAATACAAGAAAAAAAAAACAGGTTTTGTCAGACAATAAAACAAAACAAAATTCAACCTTACATTTGTTTTACCTCACCTTACTTTTTCCAGCTTAACCTCAAATTTCTTTCTTAACCAGTTTTCTCTCAAATTTTAAATTACGTACCTTGCTTGGTGAGGAAGTTATCTTGCATCCAACTGCATACTCCTATAAACATCAGCCAACTGAGACACTAAGCGCTAAACTCACGTTTCCTAAGCTGATATCACTTTTCCTCCTAACCTCACTTTTTTTACCTACTCTTACTTTTACTACTCTATCTTTTCTAACGTCACTTCTTCTATCCTATCATCACTTTTACCACTCTTAAGCTCACTTTTCCACCAAACGTTACTTTTGCTGATCTAACCTCATTTTATCTATTTGCTGGAATTTTAAAATATTAATATTTACACGTCGCGTCAGCGGCCAAATATGCGAGACTAAATTGTATTCAACATCTTATATCCGTGTACCATATTTGCGTAAATACAGTTCATTTCATTTCATATCTATCCAATCGAACTCACTATTTCCTTCAAACTTTACTTTTGCTGACCTAACCTCATTTTATAACCTCACATTTTCCTAACCTTACCTTGTTTAATGAGACAGGTAAGCGTTGCATGCATTTCCATCCTCCTATACACATCAGCCAGCTGAGACGCTGCGCCAACAGCTAGATTAGATTATAAGCTATACTACAATGTGTCTTGAATGTATAGTCTCGTAAACTAGCCTTTTAACATAGTCCTGTAACTTTATATCAAATGTAGTGTAACTTAACCTCGTCCTTTATCCGCCGTACCCTAATTTTTCTGACTTAACCTCGCTTTTTTCTAAGTTAAGCTAATTTTTTCTGACCTAACCTTACTTTTTTCTAAGTTAAGCTCACTTTATAGGGTTCCGTAGCCAAAATGGCTAAAAAGGAACCCTTATAGTTTCGTCATGTCCGTCCGTCCGTCCGTCCGTCCGTCCGTCCGTCCGTCCGTATGTCACAGGCATTTTACTCAAAAACTATAAGACCTATACTGATGAAATTTGGAATATAGATGTCTTGTAGATGCCGCAACTAAGTTTGGTAGTTAAATAATAAAAAAAAAAAATCTAGGGGGGGCACTCCATACATGTAACAGAAGCTAAAAAAAAATTTTTTCACAAAATGTCAACGTGTGGTACATAGTTCGACAGCTCTTTTGAAAACATTTTAAGGTTCTTAAGTAATGTTTGTGATTAAGTGAATACCTTTGGAAATAATCGCTCCGAAAGTTGTGAAAATTGTGTCCCCCCCCCTCTATCTTCTAAACCGTGTGTCCGAAAAATATAAAAAAAATTACAAAGATAACGCTCAATTAATACTTTCAACGAAAATTATTTTCAACAAGATCGGATTAACCGTTTTTGAGTTATTGCCGATAAACTGCGCTTCTCAACAAAAGGACGTAATTGCTATGAAGATACGCTCTTTTGTTGTTGTACTTGTTTTACATCGTATTTTTTGCCTTATAGTTATGGCTATGGAACCCTACACTGAGCATGGTCCGACATGCTCTTGGCCAGTTATTCTGACCTAACTTTACTTTTTTCCGCGTTAATCTCACTTTTTCTGACTTAACCTTACTATTTTTTAAGTTAAGCTCACTTTTGCTGACCTAACCTCACCTTTTTTACTCTAAAACATGATTTTAGCTCTCTAGCCCTCACTTGTTTCTAAGTTGAGCTCTACACGTTACCTTGTTTAGTAAGGAAGTTAAGCGTCGCATCCAGCTCCATACTCCTGTACACATCAGCGAGCTGTGGCGCGGCGCCTAGAGCCAGGTTGAGCACACGTAACCGCCTCTGCCCACTACGATGCGTGTACAATAGAGCTGCTTGTATGTAGACACCGTCTTCGCCCGTCAGTTTGTCGTCGTGTTTGATTTCGACTCCTATCGCTTTGTCCGCGTCTGTAAAATATCAATGAAATTTTATTGATCGTCCAAATTATTCCTAGGCATTAGGTATCGATAAAAGATGCCATTTCTGAGGAAAATTAGGTAAAATTTTCACCATAAAATGTGCTGTCTGAAAAAATAATTAGTATCGCGTAAAAAAACTGTGCCCAGTTATTTGCTTGTTGCATTTTATAAATGTCATCTTATGTAATAATGTCACAATTGTTGTAATGTTGTTTTTAAAAGAGAAACTGGTGAGTTTCTTCAGGCGCTTCTTCTCACCAGAAGGTCATCTACCGAAGCGCCAAAAGAAAAGAATCAGACATGTAAAAGAGCCCTTGAGGCCTACTTACAGAAATAAATGAGTTTGAGTTTTGAGTTTGAGTTTGAGGATTACGCGTATCGACGCGTAAGTTGTCTCGGCGACTCAACGCGAAAGCGGGGTAGGGGTCGCGGGGAGGGGACCGTTGCCGACTCCCGCGCAGTGCGCTACCGCGGTATCCACAAACGTATGTTTTTTAGGATATCTTTCAGCTGCTAATTCTCAATATTTTAGTACTGAAAGATACTAACTAAAAACACGTATTTTCTATTTTTCGCTATAGAATCCACTGTCAAAATTAGGATGATGAAAAATATTTCACCCTGTATTTGTATGCACATCTGGTAAAAAAATATTTTCTCACAAAATGCCTTTTCACAGAGACTTATCGCCGCTATACTTACTCAACCACGCATCTACTCCAATAGTTTCATAGGAAAATCGCACTTTTCTACTCGTAACACAGGTGCGTTTTCTATCAAACTATTCGAGTAGATACGTGGTCGAGTAAGTATAGCGACGTTATGAAGTTCGTTATGTCACTCACCAATAGCGGCCAGCTCGACATCGGTGGTGTTGGACATGAAGAAGTGTCCGTAGAAGTCGGTCGCGCGCACGCCGGTCGACGTGCGCACGCGCATGACCGCGTCGTGCGCCGTGGGCCGCGACACCACGCGCACCACGTCCGATACTAGCCGGGGGCCGTCCAGCTCCGCCTACACGACAATATAACATTTTAAAATAATAAAAACTTTTTATGCCACACCTGGCCATAAAGTGGCTTTTTCCGTACGCGCAATGATTTACACAACAAGGAAGGTGTTGCTTGCAGCTCGGGCCGCAAACTTCTGCGATCTCGGCCTTTCTTTGTATTACCACCCTAGTTGTGTAATGTACTTTAGATTTCGGTAGCAGAGAACTTCATAAGTTTGGGTGTAGTACTGTATATTGTTACCGTTGATTTCTGAATATAATTTGAAACGTCATAGCCGTATAAATTTAGATAATTTTGTAGTAGATAACGACGAGGCGTAAAAAAGTTGTAATGTACCGATCGAAAGCCCTTGACCCACGGGTGGATCACGAGTTAATATTGAGTACAATCGAAGACACTGTTAACTGTACTTTGTAAACGAATGTCAACTTTATTGCAACGTGTTAAAGTCTATGGGTGGTCAGCTAACAGTGACTTCGTTTGTGGCTTAGGAAACCTAAGCATCACCAATACTGATTGCTAGCAATCATTATTGTGCAATGTAACTACAGAGGTGAATCACGGATTTTTTTTTACTATTTGGGATCCAGTATCGCGATTCAGTCAACTTTGGGAACCATAGCACAGAATAAGGAATAGTACGACGTACAGAGTCTCTTTAACAAAACTGTCGTCCGGGTGCGACCACTGGACGGAACGCACCACATCCGACCGTCTCTCTCTATCACAGCGCAGCTCGCCGCCAGTCAGCCGCGGCAGCTGCCCGACGTGTGTGCGTGTCTGTGCTATGGTTTCAAAAGCTGACTGGATCGTGATACTGGATCCCAAATAGTAAAAACTTTTTTTCCGGAATTCCCCTCTGCAGTTAAAGTTGATATTCGTTTACAAATGTACAATTAACAGTGTGTTCGATTGTACTTAATATTAACTCGTGGCCCACGTGACCCACCCGTGGGTCACGGGCTTTCTTTCGGTCACTACAACTTTTTTACGCCTCGTTATCTACTACAAAATTATCTAAATTATTATACGGCTGTGATCATAGTAACCTGACTGACCTGGAAGTACGTATACTTGTGCAGCTCGCCGCCAGTGAGCCGCGGCAGCTGGCCGACGGTCGCGGCGTCCACGTACGCGTTGTTGCACGTGAACAGCTCCACGGCCACGCCGGCCTGCGAGCACAGCTGCCCGAGCTCGTTGTATGCCGTCGTTTGCGGAGCTGCAAATTGAACTTTATGTTAATGGGTGAAAGTTGAAAATAGATTGGCATTACGGTGATTTGAGTCATTCGCTTTTACAACACTAATCGTGGTAGAAATGCGTTTTATTTTATATGTTGCCATTTCACGCAGACAAATTGTATAAAGCTATAAAATAAAACAATTCAAGCAGAATTTATGTCGTGGAAGCAAACAACGACACTCTTTATGTTTGTATAAAACAACCCAACCGACTCCAATCACCTTGAAAGGCTTTTCTGTTGCATAGGAAATATTTAAGATATAATCGATTTATAAAAACAACCAAAACCTAACTCGTTTTATGGTATCGTTTGCGACGATGAAAAGTGAACTTTGTGTTAACGTGCCCCACGCGTGGGTCACAGGTGATCTGGTTGTCCTTGTCCGTGCCCAACAGTTTCCTGTCTTCCCTGTTGATGAGTTTTTCCGGCGCGTTGTAGGGTAACGTGGTATGCACACTATCCGGCTTAGCGTGTCCCACGCGCGGGTCACAGTATACTCACAGGTGATCTGTTTCTCTTTATCCGTGCCCAGCAGTTTCCTGCCCTCCCTGTTGATAAGTTTCCCCGGTGCGTTGTAGGGAAACGTATTGTGGACACTAGCCAGCCTGGCGTGTCCCACGCGTGGGTCACAGTATACTCACAGGTGATCTGTTTCTCCTTATCCGTGCCCAGTAGTTTCCTGTCCTCCCTGTTGATGAGTTTTTCCGGCGCGTTGTAGGGTAACGTGGTATGCACACTATCCGGCTTAGCGTGTCCCACGCGCGGGTCACAGTATACTCACAGGTGATCTGTTTCTCTTTATCCGTGCCCAGCAGTTTCCTGCCCTCCCTTTTGGTGAGTTTCCCCGACGCGTTGTAGGGTAACGTGGTGTGGACACTAGCCGGCCTGGCGTGTCCCACGCGTGGGTCACAGTATACTCACAGGTGATCTGTTTCTCCTTATCCGTGCCCAGTAGTTTCCTGTCCTCCCTGTTGATGAGTTTCCCCGGCGCGTTGTAAGTGGGTAACGTGGTGTGGAACACCAGAAGCTGTCCTGACGTGTCTGCTGCCTTTAGGGCTTCGTAACCCGCCTGTGGAAGGAATATCTCTGTCAGATTAAGGTTACACATACCTAATACAATAAAATGCTGTGAGAAAATAACATTAGAAAAATAGAAATTAGGGTGATTCATACTTTGTCGATTTTTTTTGGGTCTCAACCCTTCATTTTATTCTAGGGCATGAATAAACATACTAATATATATACTAATACTAATTTTTTATTCAAGTTTTAGGGGTCGCTACCGCTTAACAAATAAAACTGAAAAAAACATTAAAAAATCCGATTTTTTTTTTCAATAATTCGTAAATAGGACATATTTTATTGAAAACCAAAAGGTAAAAAAATTAGAAAGTAGAAAAAAATGTTTTTTCTTAAAACTAAAAAACTGCAATTGACAAATATGTAATTGTAAATTGTTACATTTGGCTAATAAAACAATTGATCTGTTTAAAAAATCTGTGAATGCAGTTCTGTTTCTTTTTAAAAATAAAGGAACGTTTCCTTTCAGTAAAATGAGCTAACTAAAGGATTTAAGGTAGTTCCCCTGCTGAACCCATAGATTTTTTTCCACCCTGTATAATGGTAAATATCTAAAGTTTTGGCTTACCTGCACAGCTGGCAGCAGGATGGTCTCAGTCTCCTTGTTATCAGCGAACATGCTGGGTAGCTGCTGCAGCAGGGCTTGCAGCACCACGCCGCTGTCCTCGGGAGTCACCAGGAACCCTTCCAGGAGAGGGACAAACATATCCGCCACGTCGCCAACTGACATCATCTGCGGTTGGGCTAGGGACCCCTGGGAACAATAGAATAAGTTTTCTAAAAAAAACTGGACAAGTGCGAGTTAGACTCGCGTGGAGAGGGTTCTGTAAGTTCAAAAAAATATAAAACAATTATACTTTATTGCATAGACTTCTTATAGGTTTTCCTGTAATATATAGGTGTAGGACTATTTTTTGTATTTATTTCAAAATTTTACGTCCAATAGTTTCCAAGATAAGAGGGGGGGGGGGGGGGGGGGGTCAATTTTTGCCTATTTTCTTAAATAACTTCAAAAGTAATTATAAAAAAGATATATTTGATATTCTCACAGTGAGTTCTTTTATTTGATACGTCACACAATATAGTTTGCTAACTTTTTTTTTAATTTTCTACTTGACCCTCCAAAAGTGGCCCCCATGATTAAAATTAATATATTTATTTTATTTTTATTACACATCCGTGTTTGGGTTATTGACTTTAATATATGTACCAAATTTCAACTCAGTCGGTTAAGTACTTTCGTAGCAAATTGGCTGTGACAGACAGACAGACAGACACACGAGTGATCCTATAAGGGTTCCGTTTTTTTCCTTTTGAGGTACGGAACCCTAAAAACGTCAAAAAACCTACGACAAGCAAATTCACAAGATACTTCACAAGTACAAGCGGAGCCACTGTTAACTGACCACCCATAGACTTTAACACGTTGCAATAAAGTTGACATTCGTTTGCAAATGGGATGACGACTGGGTTAAAACTATATAATTCCATTCACTCCGTCAGTTACATAGTGGAAAAATATGGGACACGTATTTTTTGGTTTATCAAAATATTAAAAATCGACAAAGTTATAGATCATCAAACTTCTGGAGTGGGGGGCTTGTGACGTCACTCCTAGGCGAAAATTGTACCAAGGAGTGACGTCACTCGAAACTTAGAAATTCTCTCGCACTCTATTCTCGTCATTTTTTGTTTGTCAAACAAAAGAAAAAATACGTATACAATATTTTTTAATAATCTAACTGACGGACTATACAGTTTTTTTTAGTCGTCTAGCCCAATGTACAGGTGGATTCACAAGAGCCGGCACACAATTTTTGAGGCTGACCGTACCGTAAGTCAAAGTGGTCAGTGTTGTCAGCTTACCTTGATGTTGTAGAAGTGGACTGTGGAACTGTAAGTGATGAAGCCGACGCGCGTCCAGCTCTTGCCAGTCTGCTCGTCTTTGGGCATCGCCTGTAAATAACCAATTATGAACCTTACTGCTCTGTAATAGGCTACAAATTTTAAGGCCTTTCCTTTCTTTTAATTCCTTTCTTTGGTTTAGTGGAAATTTTATTAGCTTCTTAAGAGGAAACAGGAGGGCAGTTTTTCCATACAAACGTAGTCCCCTGTTTCCTCCCTGGATAATGCCAGTAGAGCGATAATTTTTTGTCCAAAAATCTATGGCTACTATTGATATGTTCCTATGTTTTCCTTTTTACGATAAATTCATTCTCAAAAGAGATATTAACCTTCAAAAACCTAAAAAAAAATGCCAGATTTTCCGCTGTGTTCACACATCCAGAAAAAAAAATTGACTAGATTATTAAAAAGAAAGAAAACATAGGAACACGGCCAAAGCCTTTCTTTAATGTTTAATGAAAAAAATTAGTTAAATAGGTTAAGTTTTGGGGAAGAAATCAGGGGACTACGAAACGTTGTTTTCACGAAATTTTAAAAGGTATTTTCGGTCCAAGCTGCAGTTGTCTCTATCGCGCTCTGCGCGGGAGAGGCGGGCAGTGCGGGACAGCGACACATTTTACAAATACCTAATTTTCAATTCTCTCCACCTTACTGTTTCCTCTTGATCGTACACTCTTTTCAGGATGATCGCAAAGTCGTCTGACGCAGCTACAGACTACAGCAAAGTATAAAGACAAACATTTAGTCCAACTTCGGCCGTTTGGGGGCGCGCGACACGTATTCGCGATCGCACGTCTGTGTGAGTGCGACCCATACCGGAGCATTCTTGCGCATTCTTAAATCACACGTAACCTACACCTTAAAGTACACGGCGCCACAGAATATATATAAGCTAAAGCAGTAAGGAAGCTACAAACAAAACGATCGAAACGCACGCACACATAGACGCGCGCTTTTACAAGGCCCCTAAGGGAATCTCGCGGTGCCGTCAGTCGCGAGTGCGCATGGAGGCGAGTGGCTACGCTTTGCGTTTGTTACGTGCGCGCGCCCAGACAGCCCGCGATCTTTTCATTTTAAACAACCCTAACGCTCTAATGGAGCGTAGGTATTTATTTCAAAAAGTAAGCGTAGCTTCCATACTGCTCTATTTATATTCTGTGACGGCGCGCACACATTCAAGCGCGCGATGTACCTTTTGTAGGAAGAAAAATTACTGCTATTATTATGTACTGTGGTTACAGTTTTACAAATCTAAACTATAGCTTGGCAACTTCGTTGGTGACACTCACCTGTGTGCTTTTTGTTATGTACAACCGTAACTACTTACACAAGTTAACGCCAACATGAATGGGGGCCTTCGGGCGCTGCCTCCCTCGGCCGCCGTTCGTGTTGGCGGTAACTTGTGTAAGTAGTTACGGCTGCACAGAACAAAAAGCACACAGGTGAGTGTCACCAACGAAGTTGCCGAGCTATAGCGAGATTGAAACGTGCGTAGCTCCTACCTTCCCGGTGTTTTGTAAATATCTACTTCAATACTACTGAAGTTGTAGCTTCTGTGACTGCCTACAAAATCTTTGGGCCTTTATTTTATGTCGACTATTTTATTACTTCCAATTTTAATCAAAATTGGTAAGTACAGAAATTTCATTTTTACATGTAAGAAAAACATACTTATGTGAAAGAAAGCTTCAATTGAGTTACGAAAATTCCATATCTTTTTCGTAAATCAGTTCAAGTTTTCATACAGAATACTCCCTATAAATCCGCGTTGCTCTAAGGTCGCAGTAAACATGAAGAGAACAGTACCTCAATGATCTCCTGTATGTTTTCGCAGATGGTGTGCACGAGGCCGCTCTTGATCGCGTTGTAGGACACGTCGATCACAAACACTATGGCAGGGGGGTTGGGCAGCGTGTTATTCTAAAAAAAAAACAATACATCACTATTTTGGCATATTTTAACCACATTCCTATTTTTTGGCATAGAACGAGCGCCGTCTACTTTTTAACTTATCTACAAAAAACCCGACTTAAAACATTGAATCTACGACACTAGTAAATTCACAAGATACCAAGGTGAAAGTAGTATATCTAATGAACAAAAAGATAATTTCGTTTTATTTCCAAAATACCATAAAAGTACTGAAATGGTTATACATTTGAAGAATTTGTATTGGGAAGTTCCCTCAACTCAGAGCTGGATTTAGAAATTAATTTTAAATAAGTAAGAAAAACTATTTCAGGCTCCCAGCGTTTTTTTAACTTCATTAGTGTCACTCGATATTTACCGCGAAAGACTATCGAGTGAAGACAACTTTTGATTAAATCATTTGTAACCTTGATGCCGTCTATCGTTTATAATAAAAGTTAACTAATCACCACCGCTTGCTGCTATAGAGAAACTGGTGAGTTTCTTCCGGCGCTTCTTCACACCAGAAGGTCATTACCCGAAGCGCCAAAAGAAAAGAAGAGAAAAGAATAAAATCAGACATGTAAAAGAGCCCTTGAGACATGTAAAAGAGTACTTTGCAGAAATAAATTAGGTATTTAATTTTTTTAGTATTTTTATTTTATATTTGCTGGAACACGAATAAAAAAAACCGCTGCGATCGAAACGCTTTAATATCTATAGAAAAAAAAAATTGAGTTATACGTACTCGACAGTATTCCTTAGTAGCGACGATCTCATACGCGCCGAGCGCCATCTCGGCCGGCGTGTGTCCGTACTGCTGCATGCTGTTGATATACTGTGTGTACTCCATGGGTACTGTGGACAACGCATTCATAGTACATTACACAACTAGGGTGGTGAAACAAAGTAGATCGCAGATGTTTGCGGCCCGAGCTGCAAGCCAGGGGCGTAAATATGCGATCGAGGGCTTTCTTTGTTACCTCCCGTATTGTGTATACAGGGTGGGAGGGACTATACCGACAAACTTTAACTATAGATTCTAACAACTATTAGGAGTAAAAAAAGTTATGTGATGTATAGTCGAAAAACGGTTACTTTCAGAGATATTCATTATTTTTTTAATGAAAACTCCCAAGTGTGTAACAAGCCCTAATAAATGTGACTAAGATAGTTTTACTAATTTTTTTTAATCCTTTAACTAAACAGCAATTAACCTTCGCAGTATTTGATGGTAAGCCACTACGAGGCCAAAAAATTGATCTTTCGTTTCCATTTTAGCTTTTTTTTTCTTTTTGATAACATTTCCTCCAGTAAGGACATGTTTATAACGAGGGGCTGAATTTACTTTTTGTCGGTATAGCCCCTCCCACCCTGTATAATTTGATATCTATACTAAACCGGGAGTGCTCGTGGCCTTGTTCGGGCCACACGCGAGTGGTGCGCCGAGCTACTTGTGGTCGCGTTTAGTGGCCGGCACTAGTAGTCCAATGTTTATTTTATTTATTTACTTTTTTTATTTTTTTTGAAGGCTGACTAATTTGCAATCCTTACTGAATGTAGCAAAAATCGGACCCGGTGGGGGCCGTGGCGTTCCCTGGGGTCGGACCACTTTGAGTGGATCGGACTAAGTGGGGGCCGGGGCGTCTGGGATCAGCCAGATCCCTGATCGAACCACCTTGAGTGGATTGGACTACTCAAGGCCGCTTGGGGTCGACCATGTCTCTAGCCGGACCACCTTGGGTGGATCGGACTAGATGGAGGGGCGGGGCGCCTGGGGTCGAGCCAGGTCGCAGATCGGAGCACCTTAAGTGGATCGGCCTAGTGGGGGCGCCTGGGCTCGACCAGGTCCCTGACCGGACCACATTGAGTGGATCGAACTAGATGGGGCCGGGTGCGCTTGGGGTCCAACCAGGTCGCTAGTCTCGGACCACCTTGAGAGGGACTAGGCGAACGCTCTCATGGCCTAATATTTGATACCTTCAGTGGTGGCCTTGCAGAAGGCACACTTGAAGTGCCTCCCGGCGTCGAGGAACTTCATGTTGGGGCACATGTAGGCCTTGCAGCGCGAGCAGCGCACCGGGCCCAGCGTGGGGCTCCCGGTCAGGGCCGCAAAGTCCAGCAGGGGCGGCCTCTCGAACCAGGTCGCTGGCCAGATCACCGCGAGTGCGGGCTGGGGGCGCTTGGGGTCGACCAGTTCAGTGGCCGGGCCACATTAAGTGGATAGGACTAGGTGGGCGCCGAGCCGCCTTTGGTCGACCAGGTCCCTATCTGGACCACCTTGAGCGGATCGGACAAGTTGGGGGCGCCTGGTGTCGACCAGGTCCCTGGCCGGACCACCTTGAGTGGATCGGGCGCCTAAGGTTGACCAGGGCCCTGGCCGAACCACCTTGAGTTGATCGGGCTAAGTGGGGGCTGGAGGCGCCTGGGGTCCAACCAGTACCTCTAGCACAACTGTGACACGCGACTCTTTCTCGCGCGACAAATGCTACCTATCTCTATCCATTCAATATCGTGCGACAGTGACAAGTGATGCTCTGTCGCGCGAGAAACGAAGTCGCGGCCAGTTATGCTAGACGTACAGGTCGCTAGTCCCGGAACACCTTGAGTGCATCGGACTAGTGGGGCCCGGGGTGCCTGGGTTCGACTGGATATAGCCTAATATTTGATACCTTCGGTGGTAGCCTTGCAAAAGGCACACTTGAAGTGTCTCCCGGCATCCAGGAACTTCATGTTGGGACACATGTAGGCCTTGCAGCGCGAGCACCGCACCGGGCCCAGCGTGGGGCTCCCCGTCAGGGCCGCGAAGTCCAGCAGGGGCGGGGGCCGCTCCTGCTCCAGGGTCTCCGCCATTGGGGATATCTGGAATTGGAAATCACGGCAATAGTGCATTGCTGAAAGCCGAAAAGTAAACAGGTGACCGTAAAGCAGGGTTTCTTAAACTGTGGTCCATGGACCCCTTAGGGGTCCGTGACACAAGAGCGGGGGGTCCGTGGCCTATGCATATAACACCAACTTTCATGTGCCCTTGATTTTCTTTTTCTCTGATTGTATTCGGAAAGGGTCCGTAAGGTTTTCGAAGTAATGTAGGGGGTTCGTGGCCAAAAAAGTTTAAGAACCTCTGCCGTAAAGACATCCAGAATCTGATGCTGCGAATAAATAGTACCCAAATAGTACAATCGAAGACACTGCTAACTGACCACTTGCCACCCTTATTACAATGTATTAAGGTCTACTGATGGTCACTTAAATGGGTCTTTGTTTGTACCGACGAAACATCTAAGTGGTCATCCTCAAAGTACGTCACACGATTTTTCTAATTTTTAGAACCCCCCCCTCCATGTCACACTTTTTCCTAACATATTTGACCTCGTTAGTATAGGCTGTCACATTTAGCTGGCTCCCCTCTCCCCTCCCCATGGGTGTGACGTAGTATATGGATGACCCCCTAAATGAGAAAATAGTACCCATAAACTTTTTGAAATATAAGGCCTGTTCACCGGGCGTGTAGCTGGCGTGCACCGTTTGTATCTCTAGAACGGCTTTGTTTACGGAAACGCTTTATAGCTCAAAAAATAGTACCTAAATAGTACCCTAGAACCATAAAATTTCATTTCTCTAGCTAAAAAATGGCGCAATAATTGTAGTTTATTATTTTTTTCTACTCCTGTACTTTTATCTGTGTTTTACTTGGTCACGAACACTAATATAAGAACATACATAATATGAGTTCAGAGAAGTCTATATACTCTATTCCCCATAACAGCACTAGTGTCGTTATAGTCACTTTACGTTATTGCTAGCAGCCACAGACTTCTAAATCTAGGTTAAACTTAGGTCAAGGATTAAGCGCTCAATTCTAACTTTACGATAAAAATGCACAACTACCAACTTAACAAACAATTAAATTCCTACGGCTTTTAAGAAAAACAAAACTTTCCGAACAAAATTCATTGATGCCAACATAAAAGTTTTTTTTTTAATATATTCACTGCGTGTCAATTTAAAATAAAATAAAAAGTTTACCATAGACACATACTGTCAGTTACGTCATATTTGCCTTGTTTGCAGGTTATGCCTTGTTTGTATTTTATATTTTAAAAAACCTAGTCGTAGAAAAAGTATTGTATGCAACGTTGTATAATTAAGTCAAAAAACGCTCATTGCGTCTCTATTTGCGATACTCGCCGCATTCGCGGCTCGTATCGCAACTCACGCAATTCGCATTTTTTGAACCTTCTTATACAACTGTTGCATAAAATACTATTATAACATTTACTAAATACTATAATAGTTTCTCCCTCGTATATCCATTCGTGTAGATTCTACACAAATGGATGTAGAAGCTAGTATTTAATGACTCACCACTAAACAGAACGGCATGGCGGTTTGTTTGAGCAAATCAGCCGTCACTGGCACGTTGTACATTGAGCTCCTGATGTAGCGTGGGCCTGAAAAATTAAAAGACGAATTAAAACAACAATAGTTTGTAAGTTAACATAATTAACTAACAACTTATATGGGTCTTTACCTGAAATAAAGATTTTCTATTCTATTGACGACCGCTTTAGCTTAGTTAGTAGTGACCCTGCCTACGAAGCACGAGGTCCTGGGTTCGAATCCCGGTAAGGGCATTTATTTGTGTGTTGAGCACGAATATTTGTTCCTGAGTCATGGATGCTTTCTATGTATTTAAGTAATTGTATCTATTAAATATATCGTCGTCTAGTATCCATAACACAAGCCTTATTGAGCTTACTATGGGGCTAGTTCGATTTGTGTAAAATTGTCCCCTAATATTAAAAAAAAAAAAAAAAACCCTCTTTCGAAATAGTACATTACACAACTAGGATGATAAAAAAAAAGAAAGGCCGAGATCGCAGATGTTTGCGGCCCGAGGGACGTAATTATGCGATCGAGGGCTTCCTTTATTATCTCCCGTGTTGTGTACATCATTTTATGTCGACACTTGGCCAAGTGAGTGGTAGGGCAGTATGTAAACCAGTGGTGGGCAAAGTACGGCCCGCGGGCCATCTCCGGCCCGCGGGAGGGTTTAATCCGGCCCGCCGGCGGTCCTTCGAATTACAGTAGTACTTATATGGCCCTGATAAACATTTTTTTTGCTATAGTTCTGACCCTCCACTGAAATTTCTTATATTTTCTGGCCCGCCATGAAAAAACTTTGCCCACCACTGATGTAAACGCACACTTTTCTCGATCCTGCTGCAGCAGTATTTAGGGAATTATTGTCGGCAGCGCGAGGGCTGAATGCAAATGTAGTATAACTTACTGGCATTTCCCTTGTCGTCGACTATAAAGTCGGTGGTGACGAGCGGCGGCACGGCCCCCTTCTCGTTGGTGATGAACACCCCGCCGCGGTTCTGCTGGTCATCCGCCATCACCTGGATCTGAAGTTAAAGAAAACGATATCAATATATTGATTTAAACTTTCACCGGCCATTCTCACGAAGTATGTCTGCGTTCACCTAAACCGCGACGCTGTTTTCATACTAAACGTATGGAGACGCGGTAAATTGACAACCTTTCATTTTTTTGAGCCTTTAATTTTATTGGTTCACTGTATTTGGTTTGAAAGGACGAATACGCTGGTAGTTTATTTGTTTCACCAGGATTTGTAATTAATTTATAATTAATATATTAATATTTACTTATTCTAAAAGGGCGTAACTACAGTTCTACGGTAGAATAAACCATTACTTTAGTCTTATCGCGATCGAAAAAAAGTAAGCGATCTGACAGTATGCATTGACAATGTCAAATTCAAAATTATGACAGCTTATTTTTTCTGTGGCAAAAGGCACTGGCATTTCATCTATTGTGCCGTAGAACTGGTAAAATGAGAACATATTTTTTATTCATTTGTATTTTTTATATTAAGCGATATAAAAAAAATATAAAAATAGTGTAGTGTTCAGGAGACAAAATGCTTTCGAATCGTATATACATTTTAAAGTGTTCTTAAAATGAAATGTTGTCAATTAGACGCAGTCATACTTTGTGAGAATGGCCGTCACGATCTTCACTAATTACTAGGGATGTAACGATACCGATATATCGGTATCGCCGATTATATACAACCGATATTTGAAGAGCGTGAAAAGAATTTGCTGTATGAAAAAAGAAATCTGCAAAATTTCAATTACTGACTTAATTTATGTATTTGGTCTATTACCTTGTGCAATGATAATTACTATTACGGATGCTGGGCCAGGAACGGAGCCTGGTACTGCGGCGGATATCCGGGTTGCTATACATAGACATATGTTGTAACTTACAGGGCTGGGCATCTGGTCAGGATCGAGCCGCTTCTCGGCCCGGGATATCCGGGCTGTTGGGCCGGGAACGGACCCTGGTACTGCGGCGGATATCCGGGTTGCTATACATAGACATATGTTGTAACTTACAGGGCTGGGCATCTGGTCAGGATCGAGCCGCTTCTCGGCCCGGGATATCCGGGCTGTTGGGCCGGGAACGGACCCTGGTACTGCGGCGGATATCCGGGTTGCTATACATAGACATATGTTGTAACTTACAGGGCTGGGCATCTGGTCAGGGTCGAGCCGTTTCTGCTGTGGCTGCTGGCCGTACTGGCCTGGATATCCGGGCTGCTGGGCCGGGAACGGAGCCTGGTACTGCGGCGGATATCCGGGTTGCTATACATAGACATATATTGTAACTTACAGGGCTGGGCATCTGGTCAGGGTCGAGCCGTTTCTGCTGTGGCTGCTGGCCGTACTGGCCCGGATATCCGGGCTGCTGGGCCGGGAACGGAGCCTAGTACTGCGGCGGATATCCGGGTAGCTATACATAACATAGACATATGTTGTAACTTACAGGGCTGGGCATCTGGTCAGGGTCGAGTCGTTTCTGTTGTGGCTGCTGGCCGTACTGGCCCGGATATCCGGGCTGCTGGGCCGGGAACGGAGCCTGGTACTGCGGCGGATATCCGGGTTGCTATACATAGACATATGTTGTAACTTACAGGGCTGGGCATCTGGTCAGGGTCGAGCCGTTTCTGCTGTGGCTGCTGGCCGTACTGGCCCGGATATCCGGGCTGCTGGGCCGGGAACGGAGCCTGGTACTGCGGCGGATATCCGGGTTGCTGTGAATCAAACATAAACAAATTAATAGTATATCACTACACAATCGTGTAAATCAGAAATTCAAACTAATTGAACGAGCAAAAGAGAAGGGCTTCGGTTTCAGCTTAGGCTTCAAGGTATACTTCACTTATTATTAAAATGACGTCATATCGCATTGTAATACTAACATAGGGTAGGATTCTTTGTTTTGATTGACTAATCATTATATGGAATTTTTAATTCTGAAATAAATTATTTGATTGATTTGAATTGATATTACTTTTTTCATACAAACTTCATGCCATCTGAGCATTTTGACACTTCATAATAAGTAACTGATTTGTTCTGTCAGGCAGGTACAGTCGAGTTCATTTACATCTGCACACTTACGGGAGCAAAAATATCTGAACACGAGCCTATTGTCAGGAGCATAAAAGCGTGTTCAGATATTGTTGTTCTCTTATATGCGTAGGGCATTTTTATTTTAAAATCTACGGCTAGGCGAAACTTAAGCTATGTTCAAATACCGTCTAACCTGTCAGTCCGTGACGAAATGTATGGAGTTTGACACCAATCGTCAGTTCTGTGACGACCTGCTAACTGTCAGTTAAGAACGCACTTTAAATAAAAAAGCCCGTAAATGTAAATGAACTCGACTATACCATATTGTATTGATACAGTAGAATAACAATCTTACCTGTTGTTGGTACCCTTGCTGCATCGGTGGTTGTCCGGGCATTGGTGGTTGCCCCGGCATCGGAGGTTGACCAGGCATGTGCATCTGTGGCTGGCCTGGCATAGGCGGTTGACCAGGCATTGGCTGTGTCATCATCGGTGGCTGCCCTGGCATTGGAGGTTGTCCGGGCATTTGTGGTTGCCCGGGCATTGGGGGTTGACCAGGCATAGGTGGTTGACCTGAAAATGAAAGAACTCTTTGACATGTAAAATATAATAATAAATCATAATGACTACGGTTTAGGTTTTAAAGTCTGTAGTGTTTATCAAAGGACACTTTTTCTGACATATACTCGTACTTAAGGGCAGGATTTCCGAAATCGACCTCCGGGAGAATCAAAATTAAGTAACGAAATATTCATATTTTTGGATCGAAAAAGAAATATATTATAGTTCAAGAGTGCTTCTGTGTTTCTGTGCGGTTCAAAACACGATAATTTCAACTTCGCTCGATCATAATTCGTCACGAAAACAGGTAATTTTTTAGCAGTGTTTCCAGTTTTACTCGAGTTCTATCACACTTATATCACTAAAAAACATGTCAATCGATAGATAATGACATTTTACTGGGACCTGTGCGGTTCAGTTTTTTTTAAATTACTTATTTTTTAGTAGCTCAGTACTATATAACAAAGTAGCCCACGCGCTGTGGCTTCAGATGCCCGCCGGGCGTGTCCGAGGCCGGACCTGTGTCGCTTTCGAGCTCGTGACAGCTCTCCTCACTCAACGGACAAAATAAACGTCATGCTAGAATCACAGCGTATACACTCTAACAGTAATCCAACGCCTTTGATATCGAATGATTAGCTGAATATTAAAATGATAGGTTATTTAACTTATCACTGTTATTTCTTCATCATGATTAGTAAATTTTAGTCTTGTGCAAAACATAAGCTTCTTCAACTGTATACCATTGCACACATTTGTTTTATTTTTAACCGACTTCCAAAAGAAGGACGGTTCTCTATTCGTCTGTATGTTTTTTTTTGTATGTTTGTTACGCGATTACTCGAAGACTGCTGGACTGATTTGGAAAACTCTTTTTTTGTTTGAAAGGGTATACTTCCGAGGTGGTCCCATTGCAACCAAATCAGGATCTGATGATGGGATCTTGGAGAAACCGAGGGAACTCTTCAAATATTAGAGGCACACATATAGCGATTTCGGTATTTTTCGTAGTTTCTCGTCCATTACTTATCAGCAATAAGTTTTTAGTATTGACCGACTTCAAAAAAGGAACAATTGTTTATGTAGGTTTTTTCCCCGATTACTTAAAAACGACTGGGCCGATTTGGAAAATTATTTTTTTGTTTGAAACGGCAAGTATACTTCCGAGGTGATTCAATTGCAACCAAATCAGGATCTGATGATGGGATCTTGGAGAAATCGAGGGAACTCTTCAAATATCATAGGCACACATATAGGGATTTTGGTATTTTTCTTTGTTTCTCGTGCATTTCTTATTAGAAATAAGTTTCCAGTCTTAACCGACTTCAAAACAAAGAGCAATTTTTATGTAGGTTTGTTCCCCGATTACTTGAAAACGGCTAGACCGATTCTGAAATTTTTTCTTTTAACTAAATAGACTGAAGTCTATTTGGTTAAAACAATATTTTTCCAGCGCTACTAAAAATTTAAAAATAAAGTAAATTTTTAAAACAAAAAATAAAAACCGACTTCCAAAAACTGTTAGTAAATTAGGCCTTATTCCTTAAGATACGGCTGTCAAAATCTCTATTGTATGACAAGAGACACTGCTGAGTTTTCCGTTTCATAGGGTAAGGTTAGGGTTAGTACCTTATTATGACGTTGTCAGTGTCACGTTCAACTATCGTCAGTAAACCGACTTTACAGACAATCGAATATGTCAAAGTCGAAGTCGAAGTTGAAGTCAAAGTCAAAGTTGAAGTCAAAGTCAAAGTCAGAGTCCGAGTCCGAGTCCGAGTCCGAGTCCGAGTCCGAGACCAAGACCGAGTCCGAGACCGAGTCCGAGTCCGAGTCCGAGTCCGAGTCCGAGTCCGAGTCCGAGTCCGAGTCTGAGTCCGAGTCCGAGTCAGAGTCAGAGTCAGAGTCAGAGTCAGAGTCAGAGTCAGAGTCAAAGTCAAAGTTTGATCCCTATATGTGTGCCTATGATATTTGAAGAGTTCCCTCGATTTCTCCAAGATCCCATCATCAGATTCTGATTTGGTTGCAATAGGACCACCTCGGAGGTATAAAATAAACCCTTTAACACAAAAAAGAATAGGTTCAGCCGTCTTCAAGTAATCGGGGAAGAAACCTAGATATAAATTTACTCTTTGTTTTGAAGTCGGCTAACACTAGAAACTTGTTGCTAATAAGACATGGACGAGAAAAAATTACGAAAAAAATACCGAAGTCGCTATATGTGTGCCTATAATATTTGAAGAGTTCCTTCGATTTCTCCAAGATTCCATCATCAGATCCTGATTTGGTTGCAATGGGACCACCTCGGAACTCTACCCTTTCAAACAAAAAAAGAATTTTCCAAATCGGTCCAGCCGTCTTCAAGTAATCGGTGAACAAACACACAAAAAAAACAGACGAATTGAGAACCGTCCTTTTTTTGGAAGTCGGTTAAAAACTAACAATGTTTAAAATTTGGAGCCTGTGAGTCTGCTAGAAGTACTTTAGAATTATGATGATCATCAGTCAGTGAATCAGTGAATCAGTCAGTCAGTCAGTGACAAAACTAAGGAACTTTGACATGCAATAGTTCTTAAACTACACGTTCAATTTGAATGATATTGAGAATATATATGTCTTATTGTGTATCCCTGAAATTTCAGGATTGTAGCTTTAGCCAGTACAAAATTACAGGAGGCTGAAATTAGCTTGAATGGCTTCGAGAAAAGGATGGTATAGCCGTGCCGTGCCTTTGTTTTGCTCGACTTGGCGGGGGCACTGCCGTGCCCCCAGATGAAATATGTACCTACCTTTCACATTGTACGACACGATGCCTGTTGGTCTAATTTATTTATAAGTAAATAATAAATCTACAATATCTCCCAACTGTAACCGGCAGTGATAATATTATCATGTTTATTTATTAACTAAACGTTAGATACCTATTAGAAAAACAACCGTTTTCTTTTCTAACATTACGATGATCCTTTTATTTTAAGTGTTTCGATGTCATAGATAGGTATATCTACCTGATATAAACTTAACCAGAGAGTACGTAAGGTAGTAGACCTACTGTTACAATTTCGCTGCGGCATAAGTTGACACATTTACACAGGTTGGGGTCACGAAAGTTCATTTCGAACGGGATCGCGCCGCTTGTTCGTCTAAGGGGGGCGGGGAGCTCGAATTGCTTGTCGTCTTCGAACATCCCCGCCTTAACTAGCATTTATGTATGTATGCCAAATTTCATGTCAATCCATTCAATTGTCACCAAATCATTTCGTAACAAAGATTCAAACCTGTAAACATTCAAACATCTTCACCAACTTTCACATTTATAATTTTAGGAGTAGGGTATGACTACCAATTCAATCAAACACTCACCAAAAGAGCCCATTGGTGGTCCAGGCGGTTTCCCAAATCCAGGTTGCGAAGTGGGCTGCGCCCCGTACCCTGGTTGCTGTTGTTGCGTCAATGGCGGTGGCATATGAGGCATCCCAGGCAACGAGGGCGAATACTGGTTGAACTGAGACGTCGGCGGCTGCGGCGGCAACCCAGGTTGAGGTGGCAATCCCGGTTGGCGCATTTGAGGTTGCCCGGGCATTTGGGGTTGCTGCATTCCTGGTTGCCCTGGCATTTGCGGTTGCCCAGGGATTGGAGGTTGCCCTGGCATTTGCGGTTGACCAGGCTGCGGCGGCAACCCTGGCTGAGGTTGTTGGCTTGGAGGGAATCCGGGCGCGCCGAAGGGCATTCCTGGTTGCCTTTGTTGCGGAGGCATTCCGGGTTGCTGTTGAGTGGGCATTTGTGGTTGCTGCATTGGTTTAGGTCCAGGTGGGCCGGACATTGGTCCAGGACCTTGTGGTGATGACATCTGACTATGTGGCGGCATTTGTGGTTGTGAGCTTGGTGGCATCTGGCCAGGACCCTGGGGGCCTGGGGGCATTTGGCTGGGAGGTCCCTGAGAGCCAGGGGGCATTTGACCAAGTGGACCTTGGTGTGGAGGCATTTGACCAGGTGGGCCCTGGGACGGTGGCATTTGTCTAGGTGGACCCTGACTTGGCATTTGGCCAGGCGGGCCTTGAGACCCTGGGGGCATTTGACCTGGTGGTGCTTGACCTGGAGGCATTTGACCAGGGGGACCTTGAGAACCTGGGCGCATTTGTCCGGGTGGGCCTTGTCCTGGAGGCATTTGTCCAGGCTGCGAGCTCGGTGGCATTTGACCAGCGTGAGGTCCTTGAGGGCCTTGAGGTCCAGGCATCTGACTTGGGGGTCCCTGAAGCCCAGGGGGCATTTGTCCGGGAGGGCCTTGACGGGTCGGCATCTGTCCGGGCGGACCTTGGCCCATCGGCATCTGACTAGGCTGAGAGCTGGGTGGCCTAGGTCCTTGCATGGGTTGTGGGAATGGCCTATTTTGGTCTAGGTTTGGTGTTTGACTCTGGGGAGGCTGACCGCCTTGCATAGGCATTGGTCTTGGAGGAAATTGACCAGCGTTCGGCGGTTGGAAGCCGGGTTGTTGACCAAAGTTGGATGTTGGTGGGAAGGCCCCCGGTGGTAATTGGCCGGGAGGCAGCTGCGTGGGTGGTATGAAGCCCTGTGGCCCGTTAATGTTCATGCCTTGCATTTTCTGGGCCATATCGCTCTGGTCGTACGGTTTGTGTGGTCCGTTCTGGCTGTATGTGTTGGCGTTTTGGACTCCGTTGTAGTCTGGGCCGAGGGGGTTGTTCGGTGCATTGTTGTTTTGCCCCGGTGGCAGGAACTGAGGATTCATGGCGTTGTTTTAAGCCGGTTCCCTGTAAATAATTAGCTTTTTATAGGCATTTGTGTTTTTTTATACAACTAGGGTGGCAAACAAGGTGCTGCCCATGATCATGTTCACAATAAAGGGTATCTTATCCTGTATTTCACATGGTCAGACGTATCTTGATTTCTGCACTGATATGATAAGATGGATACCTGAACCTTTAGATTTAAATGTAATTAATAGCTGTACTTCACTATTACTGTAATATCAATGTAATTAACCAAAAATAATATTAGCAAATTAAAAGCATTATTTTGTGTCAGAGGCCAAGATCCTGTTTCATTCAGTTAATTAAGTTAATCAGCACATTAACAAATATTTAGTAAAAAAAAAAAAAGATTACACAAACAATTACATCGTATTAATCTCTAATTAAGTTCATTTGGACCTTAAAAAATAAAATTTTCCACCACTTTACGGCCAAGTGTGACGTATTGTTATTTCTTTCAGGATTCCTGTCTGATCCTCCCACATAAATCTAAAATATTTCTATGACTGAACATTCTTTTTGCGTGTCTGATGCCAAACATCGACATCCAATCAAATCAAATCATTTATTTTTGCAAGTAGGCCTCAAAGGCTCTTTTACAGGTCAGGCATTGGCAACTACACCCCACAACCAGGACCATATATAGAAAAGCCAGCAGCTGGTATTGATATCTTGGTAATAGGTATCCGTAAGGACCCCTATTACCAAGATATCAATACCAGCAACAATATGGCGTTGGTACCAGTATTGCTAGGTGAGTACATACTATGTCTAGAAATGTTTAACACATTCAGTGTCAAGGTCACAAATTTTCATACAAAATGAAACTGATAATCGGGTCCTGAAACCATGTTTAATAAGACGGATGAACTGGCTGCTTGTACTTACGAGCTGCATGCACACATTAACTAGTTTTTTCCTATTGCGAGCAGCAGGCACAAATAGGTAGCCGGCTTATTAGGACATGCTTCACTTCTTTGTTAGCGAGGCTCTGTCCGGCTATTTATTTTAAGGTCTTTGGTTCATACTCACTCACAACTAGCTGGGACTTGGTTTATCGTGTGACAGAGCATGACCTGTCACTGTTACACTCTGCCATCCTATGACTAAACCTAGACTAACCTCTATGGAGTTGTATAGAGATTAGTCTAGTTTTAGATATCAGATGGCAGCACTATACAAGGTGCCTTGTGAGGAACCTAAATGATTTTAACCATGCATTCCTGTGGTCATTAGGAGTAGAAAATTCGCACCGTTAGAATGAAAGCGGCCTAATACAATTTTTTTTACAACTGAGTTAAAACTGTTTTAGGTCATTTTAAGATTGAAATCAAATTAGCAAATTTTTTTGAATTAGGTCGCTTTTCCATCTAACGGTGCGAAATACCTACCTTAATACCTTAATACTTAGTACCTTAATATAAAATTCAACAAAAATAGTTTTGTTTACATAAAAAAACCAGCCGAAAGTATCTTTTCGTAACAAGAATAAATGTTTTGCAGAATTTGACATAATGTTATAATATATATAATGATTTGTTGCATGACAAAGAGTCGCATGTCATAGTTGTGCTAGAGTTACTGAACTAGTAAAGAATTTAAACCTGTCTGGAACACAAACGAAGCAGCACAAGAATTGTGTCTTGAATACCAATTAGTTGTACTTATTTTAGGATGCTAAGACGACTTCATTTTCAATCAAAAAGTTGTCAGACCGAGTTGAACTGTATTAACAACTGCAGTATGTTACGGGTACGGTGCCTATAGTAAACATGTTTTTCTCGCTATAAAAGCGATACGAAATCTATGTCAGTACGTTTAGATAAGGACCAACTGCAACAAGACACATCTAGGTTAGATGACAATTTGCTCACCAAATAAGCTCCTTGATTTTTTCACTCGTAGATATCACAGACCGTAACAAAACGAAGCTAAAACAGGGCTAAGATCGCGGTAAACGTAGCAGTTACACTCTTATTAGGATCCAATCAAAACCAGTTAGGTCACTTGGCATAATCAAAATACGAACAAACTTCACTTATCGACGATTAAAAAACAATCCTCAGCTATCTCTTGAGTAACATATTGCATAATAACGCGGTAATTACAACGAAAATCACTTAAATCTGTTGAAATATCACAAAATATTGGTAAGTGGAATCTGACAGCTGCCGTTGAAGATTTCAGAGTTATTTTTACACTAAAAAACAGTAACTACGCCGTCGTAATTTGCACAGAACGTAGGTGAAGAATCCCTTATTGATACTTACGGCTTACGGAGGGTTTTTTAACGATATTTTCGAGTAAAAAATATAAACAAGAACACGACCAGCAGAATATACACGGGCCACGTATCCTGGCGGTGTTGTCAGCCGACAAGCGCTTATGTGGAACTTTTGACTGCTCAATTTCAATGCGTGGAACGGAACGCAAAATTGTTACATTTCTCGCAACAATTTAAATTATAAATTTAAAAGTCCATCAACATAATACGTATAATATTAATTTAGATTATATTTTTTAGTTAAAACTCGTACACTTAGCAAAATTAATACAAATTAAGTAACAATTTATGTTCGTAATACTTGGGAAACGGAACGCTATGACTCAGCATGGCAATGCCAACAATCATCTGTCATTTCTAAAGTAGTGTTAAATGAAAATATACTTTAATCCAACAATAATAGAACATTTTATTATAAGCTCCTACTTAACTGTTTTTAGTTAACCTACTTTGCTCAAAAAGGTGGTAAAGATCAAAAATATTTTTCAACAAACGAAGAGGTGTAGCATGGGAACATTATTTGAATTTTTTTGCGAATAATAATGATAAAATGGCAATGCTGAGCAAGGGCATCTCTCGCTGATTTTATCAACATCATCATTAGAAACGTTCACTTATGAATAACACGTCTCCCTAAAGACTTATTCAACGAACGGTTGCCTGCTCTATGTCCGACCTTTACTAGGCAGGTCAGGCATGCAGGACCAGGAAATTTTAGTACGGCGGTACCGGGATTTCCCGGTCCTTTTTTTGTCATACGGAGGACCGGTGCACGCGGTTTCCGGTTCATGGTTGCCATTTCATTTCAGAACGCCCCATAAGACGAGCTATACTTAATGCCACTTTTGCCAAAATGCCAAGTCTGAGCTGAAGCTTCTATATGAGTATATTATAACCTTTCGTCTTCTACCTGGATTAAGTAATTCAAAAATATGTCTGCGGTCACCTTATTCCTCTGGCTTTTTTTTCATACTAAATGTATGGAGACAGAGGAATAAGTCGCAGCCATATTTCTGAAGAATAACCCAGATAGGTACTTTAAGGCCGAGCCACACCGGCTGCGTGTGCACGCACTGTACGCTGCAGCTCCTTGACTTTGAGCGTGACTAGCCGCTATTTTGAAAAACATTCATACGCGTACGCCACGCGCACGCAGACGTGTACGCAGCCGGTGTGGCTCGGCCTTTAACCACTTCAAGAAATTTCGAGTTTATATTTCCTCTTTCTGTACCTAGCATGTTTCTTAGAACATCACACAATAAACATAAAATGGCAAACTCTAGGCATAACAAATTCTCGTTACGGTAATTGAAGGACAAACCGAACAACATTATTAATTTCACAACTTAAGTCCAATTAACTCGGGAAAGTTTAACCAACTTCCCAACTCAATTACAACTTCGAACTAAGAAGCACCTGCGAAATATCAAACTTTATGTTATACATGTCCGTTTTAGTATGAAACCTGTTTCTCAACATCACTAAAAAGCAACAATGTATACACAAACATTAACGTGTGCTGTAGAAGTACAGTTTATGCTTGTGTGTGTGTCAATACCAATACTGCGCATGGCGCTCGAATTTCAAAATTCAAACTGTGGCGTCCCTTTCACTCTATTCTTTTGATACTGATGACTGAGAGAGTCAGCGCTAACCGTTTCGATTGAGGAACTTCATGGTGAGGTTTAGCCAGGGATGACACACCCCGTGTTGTATGTACGCATGCGCGGTTCAGCATTCAGAGGGTTGGTAATGATGTGGTAGCGAGTTGTCGATAGAATTATCGCCACATCATTTAAAACGGACAACTGTTACAAAATCTAAGATAAACATCTGAGATTGTAGGTAAATAATTTCTAGCGTTTAATTTGTACTAGGTTAGCTATACTAATAGGTATGCATATGCATCATTAAGATTTATAGTTCTGATCTAAGCCACTTATTAACGTAATGTTAATGACTGTTTATTTGTTCCTTGTACCTGTTAAATAAAATAAAATAAATATAATTATACCATAAAATTAACCCATTTACAATGTTATTTAAAAGAGATACTGAAAATGTTGTCCATAGCCAAGTTTTTATGATTTACGTATATCCGCGTATCCAAAGCAGAAACGTCCACTGTTGAACAGTCATCTCTTGATCTCTGCAATAACATTTGATGAAACGGGGCATGCAAAATATCTGATACCACTCAATTACTAGTAATAAAACACAAATATAAATATACTATAAACTAAAACTAGAATACAACTAAGGAAACGAAAATAAATCTATTTCTAAAAACTAAAATTAAAACAAATCTAAATAAAAAATCAGGTCCCCTCGGCATGATCCCATAGATGCTGGCAGCATTTCCTCGCTGTATCGCAATGCCGATGCGTCGTGCGAGGAAGCTGCCAGCCCTTCAGTTCCCTGTGATGTCGACCAATTTTTTTGACAATTCCTTTAAGAACTGCCGGGTACTGGGGCCCACGGACCAAGGGTCTCGACGCCGAAGGGGATAAAGTTGTATTCGGCGCGGCGCCGGGACCCGTATATATTTTTGGGCCTTGCGTTTTTCGGCCGCCTCAGCCGCCACGCCTGCGTTTCGTGGAGATGGCGCACGTAATGCCCCTGGTGTTGCAAGCGACCATAGGCTGCGGTGACTGCTTACCATCAGGCAGGCCGTACGCTTGTTTGCCACCCTAGTTGTATAAAAAAAAAAAAAAAAAAAAAGATGGGAGGGTTAGTGTGTCTATAATAATAGCAATAAGATTATTTCAAATATTTATGCGTGTCAAGTTTCATCATATTATATTGGCGGTGACTGAACATCTTCTCCGAAGATTTTCACCACGAACGGTCGCACGCTTTTTGCTTCCATAGGGTTCCGGTGACCTTAATCAGGTCATCAGACCATCTTATGGGAGTCTGAACCCAGCTGACTACGCTATTTGCCGTTAATTCTCACATATATTCATCGATACTTCTCGTTAGGAACACCCCTATCCCAGCCGCCCTCCCTTTATCGATCTGCACCGACAAAGCCTAATTTTGCCTGTTTGCTCAGCACTACGCACGTCCAAACATCACACGTCACATCATTTTACAAATGAAAACACACCTTGTGCGTATAAAATAAGGTCGAGTTTAAAATAACCGAGTTTAAAGGTGAAGCCTATTGAGGATTGAATTTAATTTCTTCCCTTGACGTCATAGCACGCGATACTCTTTTCTAAACTAATGGAAATAAGTGTCATTTCTGCGTGCTGCATATTAAGTGAGGAATGGTAAGGCCGCGCGGAGCAGTGTTCAGCAAAATGTGTGGTTTACTATGATAGTGTCCAGCCTCGGAGCTAGGGTCTGAGCTGGGACGTGGGAATAGTGGGATGTGGGCTTAGTGGGCTCGTAGGCACGTGGGCTTTGGGACAGCATGGACCGTGCATTTGGTGAGTACCGTACCTTTTTCTTCAGTTGGCATGTAAGGTTTTTAGGGGTCTTGGAGATTACGAAAGAGTTTTTAGGAATATTACTGAGTTGTTAGTAATATGTTTTTTTTTATTTGATTTGGCCCTGACTTTGTTACTCCCATTGACCCAAATTACTAAGTTTATATACCAGAATATCCTCGTAGTTAAGAGTCAATACATGTGAGATTTTAAGTTTTATTAAACTTCTCTCTCCAGAAGTTTTAGATACCCAATATAGGGGTAGACCAATTTCGGGCACTACTATTTCTCCTTTTTATTCAATAACTTACCAGCCTTGGGTAAGGGACGAGAGGTCAATGATGGTTGAATCAGCCTATTCTCTCTTGCCTAGAAGAGATCTAGACAAGACGTCTGAAAATGCTAAATTTATGCCATAAAATGCGATTTACTTACCTAAGTTATTTTTTCTATGATTTAAAAGTAGTCTTGACGTTTTTTAGGGTCCCGTACATACCAAAAGGATGCCAATGGACTAATATTACTAAGTGTCCGCTGTTCGTCTGTCCGTCGGTACATAGGGCTATATCGTTAGATTAGAACCGTAATAGGTAGAAACTTGAGATTTTCACATAATGTGTATTTCTATTGCCACTACTTATAGCAACACATAATAAAAACTAGTCAAGTGCGAGTCGGACTCGCGCACCGAGGGTTCCGTACAAACTCGTCAGTAGATACGTGGATAATTTAAGATAAACTGTATGGTGGGACAAACTTAATTTTGCTCTTGAAAAACTGTTGTCCCCATACATCGACATATGTCGCGGTTAGTTTAGTAGGAGCAAATAAATTTGTCTTACAATTTTTGCGAATTTCTCAATAACGCTGCAAGTCACGAAAACCGTTTTATTTTTCCTGTAATAGGATGATATTAATATTGGTAATTATTACAGATTTAGAAAAAAAAAATAGTTTTGGTTTCTACACATTAAATCCTTTCATTTGATATACCGTTCAATATAATAGCTCTACTTTTGATTTTCGACATCCCATTTCGGTCCCCTTTAAAAAAAACTAAAAAAGGTATAAGATTTTTTTTGTGTCCAATAGGTTTGGGTTAGCGATTTTTAACACAATTCCAAATTTCAAGTCGATAGCATGAGTAGATCCTGAGATATCTTGCTGTGACAGACGGACAGACAGACATACAGACAGAGCCGCACCATAAGGGTTCCTTTTTTATCATTTCGGTACGGAACCCTATAAAGGGGGATCCCTTACAAGAGACGTGTTTTTTTTTTTGGCGTCTTTTACTTGACTGTATTACGGAATCCTTCGTGTGCGTGTGCGTTCTCGGAAACGTTCTCCGTTTTGTATGGAGAGAGAGAACGTTCTCGAGAACATTTCCCATACAAAACTGAGAACGTTTCCGAGAATTCTCGAGAACGGCACAACTCTATGCGCGAATCCATCAAACCGCACTTGCATGTTTTTTTTAGTTTACCGTTGAGTGCGGAAAACATTTGAAAAAACACAAATAAGAATTGCCAGCATGATCGCCACATTTCAAAGACATAACTGATATATTATCGTTCCATACATTATATTTCGATGCCTGAAGACCACGGCCTTTCTCTCACGGCTATAGTCCAGTATCTAAGTGTAGGTACTTATTTGTTTCTATTGTACTTACTTATTAATAAATAATAACGTAACGTAATTAAGTTTAAGCTAGCTTTAATATTATGTAATTGTTCGTGTTTCTTGTGGCAATAAATCAATTTTATTTATTTATTTAATTGTTTGTGTAGCGATGTGGCTGCTGCTGCTGGTGGCGACGGCGCGCGCGCAGAAGCCGAACCTGGACGCCATCCTGAACCGGCGCACCGACGTCTACATCGCCGGGTTCTTCCCCTTCGGCAAGGGCGTCGAGAACTCACACACTGGTAGATATGCTGTTCAAGTTGTTCAGACTTTCCTCCCAGGCACTAGAACCAAATGCAGTGCTGCAAATTTCCTACCGCGCACAATCCGAATGTGGAATGAGCTCCCTGCCGCGGTTTTCCCGGAAGACTACAGTATGGAGTTCTTCAAGAGGGGAGTGAGTAGGTTCTTAAAGGGTCGGCAACGCGCACGCAATGCCCCTGGTGTTGCAAGCGTCTATAGGCTGCGGTGACTGCTTACCATCAGGCAGGCCGTACGCTTGTTTGCCAGCCTAGTTGTATAAAAAAAAAACCAAAACCAGCAACTAAGCTTGTCAATCAATAAATAAATGATAAAAGCATCCGTCACTCTCACAGTGGTTTAAGCCTGGTCGGTACCCGGGTCAGTACCCGGAGCGGTGTAAGTAAAATTTTCGCACCCCGCAGGCACCCCCATCGACATATGATACGTGGTCCGCTGTGTCACCCGTCACCGCCCAGTTCTTGCCACAACACAAAACATCAGACATTTTACCATATTTTCATTGCGCGAAGGCCCAAAAGAAATACAAGATTCTCCAGTCACGTACCTATCCTATCTTCAATTCAAGACACCATGGTGATCTTCATCAGCCTAAAGTATCAATGATTGGAATAAGCCTCCGCTTTCATCTTCCATTCAATACCGACTGTCCAGCCTAATTGATCGACACTCGATCGATATAGATTCTATAGGGTGATTTTCGATAAAGGGGTGAAATTTCAGCCAATTTTATCGGTAAAACTGATTTTAATTTTTGTTTGTGGCCATTCGTTTTTTTGGAAAGTGGCCACTGCCGCCTATAGGGCCGATACAGACGGACTGCAACTCCCTACGATTTGTATGGGAACTGCATCACAACTGCGCAGTCGGCGTGCAGTTGTGATGCAGTTCCCATACAAATCGTAGGGAGTTGCAGTTGGGTTGCAGTCCGTCTGTATCGGCCCATAGACATTTGCGACACTATTTAGATGCATTACCATCCATTGCCGGTCTCGAAGAAATTTGATGACACCCTATTTAAACAACCCTAGGTATATTGTAGCGCCGATGATGGTGGTAGATGTTTACAAAAATCTGGTGCTTTAAGTAGGTTTGTAGTATTTTAGGAAGAAGCTGTAGTATACTGCATGCTTGTTTCATGTTAAGTACAGTCACCGGTATTTAAAATATGATGAATTGGGCATGCAATAATATTTGAAGAGTTCCCTCGGATTCTCCAAGATCTTATCATCAGATCCTGATTTGGTTGCAATGGGACCACCTCGGAAGTATACCCTTTCAAACAAAAAAAGAATTTCCCCAATCGGTCCAGCCGTCAGTAATCGCGTAACAAACATACAAAAAAACATACAGACGAATAGAGAACCGTCCTTCTTTTGGAAGTCGGTTAAAAATATCTGACACCACTATAGCAATAAGTTCGTGTCAGATATTTATGCGTCTCTCGTTTCGTCATATTGCCGGTGACCGTGCACGGTTTATTGCTGCATATTACGTCACTCGATTATTCAGATTATTCTCCCTCTTCCCCGTATGTCACGTTTTTTCTCAAATATTCCCATCTTTTTAAAATAGACTGTCACGTTCGGTTAGATCCCTTCTCCTCTAATGCGTGCAACGTAATACTTACGTATATGATTGATGCGCTCATAGTTGGTGTGGAAAGCGGTAGGTATGTCGTGTAGCACGGGTGGAACATTATTTATACGCGTACGGAAAAAGCCGCTTTCTGGCCAAGTGTAGACATAAAATTATGTACACAACCCGGGAGGTAATACTCGTAAAGAAAGCCCTCGATCGCATATTTACGCGCATCGACTTCTGCGATCTCGGCCTTTCTTTGTATACCCTAGTTGTGTAATGTACTATTTCATTACTATCGCCAGTCGCCACGACAAATCCTTCGTTTCGCTCTGGATTTAAAGTACGCCTTCGCCGTAAGTACATAATTTTGCTCCCTTGTTATCCAATTAGTAATATAATTATTACCAATTATGAATTCTAATGATTTATTCATGCGAAAGAAAATTACAAATTAAATTTAAAAACTAAATACTAAACTAAAAGTCTAAAATAAAAATTAAAATATTTCTATCTAAAACTAAAATATATCTAGACAATTCGGTCCCTTTGGCATGGTTCAGAAGATACTGGCAGCGTTTCCTCGCTGTATCGCTTACTTATACGTTGAGCGAGGAAGCTGCCAACCCTTCGACTCCTTGTGACGTCAACCAGCTTTTTGGAGTTTTTGGCCATTTCTTTGAACAGTTGGTGGGCTGGAGTCTCGACACCGAACGGCACGAAGTTGTACTCCAAGGTCCCTGTATTTATGAGTTTAGTTTGCATATAAAAGACGTGGTGGTGACGATAAAGTTCGAAAGTACTAACGATTCTTAGCCAGAAAGACCTTAATACCTAGTCCATATTCTGAGAAAGTAGCTACAACTACTAGTAGATACAGGGCGATTTCAAATTGGTAATACAAAACACTTGATTATGGCTCAGTTATTAATGCCATGTAGTGTAACACATTAACCCCTTATTAAAATTTGCTGTATTTAATTATTGCTAATTTTCTAACAAAACAAATAATTAAAGTCCTAAAGTGTGCATGGTTACACTCCATTAAATACCTAAGTGTCATACCTGTCTGTCACTCGTATTTTCTTTGACAACTGACAATTACTAATCAAAACACGTTTTCTTCATAAATATTGCGGCATGTGACGGATAACCAAAGAGGAAAGTGTTCATTTGAAAATCTTTAAACCTCTTTGTTTATTATTATGGTAGGATAACCATGTTAAGCCAACAAAAATGGGATAAATTAATAATAAAAAAAAAACATACTTCTGATTATTTTAAAAGTATGAGACTTAATTGAGGGGCTAAGTTTAGGGGATATGTATGTAAAACATTCATTTTGTATTACCAATTCGAAGTCACCCTGTATATTTTGCATTTCTCAAATAAAATTGGACAAACACTGTCCCATTCGCTGAAGAACAAACGTACGTTTGAATTATTAATACGCCACCTCATAAAGTATTCAGAGGTTGATATGAATCGCGACGCATGGAAATTGATACATTTACCTTCGTAACTTTAGCATAATTCAGGTATTTTCCTAAATAAACGCCCTATTTTGGAACTGCGGACATTTTCTAGATTGTCTTTGTTCAAGTTGTCCAAATATAAAATAAATTACCGATTGGGCCAAGTTTTGCTAAAAAACAAAACTGATAAGTTTGCTAAATCTTCGTTCTACTACAAGTAAGCGTTTTTTACACCTTTCCAAAATCACTATATATTTTGGGTTTCAATGAGTAGCAAGTTGACACCATACTATCAACTTTAGGTATTGGTAATGACTTACAGTGACTTTTTCCAATTAGGCTACGGCTCCACTGAGGCGGACACGAGCGGAGCGGAGAGGAGACGTATAGGGATCGACCATTCACATTAGTGTTCGCTGTTTCCATTGAAGCGGAGACGAGATGTGGATTTCAACTAATGTGATTGGTCGAGCCTACACGTCTCCTCTCCACTCCGCTCGTCTCCGCCTCAGTGGAGCTGCAGCCTTAAGAAGATAAGTACCTACTGAGATAGTGTTGAGCACTCGGATGTCTATTTTATCCACAAGAACTTTAATGCTAGTGTTATACTTGTAGTTTGGAATTGTAATAATATTTATTTTTCGCTGAGCCTTTTTATGCTAGCAGCATGATTTGAATATTAACGGTCTCGTGAACTCTACTGTAGGGCGAGGCGTGATGCCGAGTGTGAAGCTGGCCCTCGACCATGTCAACGAGCACGACAGCGTGCTGCGCAACTACCGGCTACACATGTGGTGGAACGACACGGAGGTGAGGGGGGAATGTAGCGTCAGTGTAGACAGGACAGGCGGCGAGTGATGCCAAGTATGAAGCTGGCTCTCGACCATGTCAACGAGCACGACAGCGTGCTTCGCAACTACATGCTATAGGTACATATGTGGTGGAACGATACGGAGGTGAGGGGGGAGAATGTAGCGTCAGTGTAGACACAACAGATGGTGATTGAGGCTGATCATGGCACCGTGCTGTGCAACTATTGGCTCCACATGTAGTGGAACGGCACGCAGCTGATGGGGGAATGTAGTCTAAGTGTAGACAGGACAAGCGGCGAGTGATGCCGAACGGGAAGCTGGCTCTCGACCATGTCAACGAGCACCACAGAGTGCTGCAAAACTACCGGCTACACTACACATGTGGTGGAACGACACGAAGGTGAGGGGGGAATTTAGCGTCAGTGTAAGCAGGGCAGATGGCGAGTGATACCGAGCGGGAAGCTAGTGCTCGACAACAACGAGCACGTTCAAGTACTACCTACCTGCACTGCACATGGTGTGAAATGATACAGAGATAAAGAGAAGAATCGATATATAGCTGTCTACAGTTATATAGGTATATGCAGGAAAGATAACGAGAAATCTCAAAGAACGGTATGTAAGTTGTAGGAACAAAAATAAAATCGTGATAAGCAACTTTTGAAAGTGAATTCGGCGCGTAAGTTTCAAGGTATCACTGGGGTTTTTAAATACTTAAAGAGGTAAAAGCAATCAGCAAAATAATCCTAATTGCGTATATGTGGGAAAGAAGTAAGACAGACATGACTGCAAAGCCAACTCTGTTTTGGCAAATTAGCGCCGTACCTGTTCTGGACTAGCGACTACAATTTGACATCGAATACAGTCGGTAACTCGACAAACCAGCAGTATGATTTTCAATTATTTCTGAATACAATACTCTAAAACAAACAATTTCAAGTACTTCAACTTCATTGATGTAGGTACATATGTACGTTGTTAACTAGGACTTCTAACTAATGACCTGCTTTCCTCCAGTGCAACGCGGCAGTGGGCGTAAAATCGTTCTTCGACATGATGCACTCGGGCCCCCACAAGCTGATGCTGTTCGGCGCCGCCTGTACCCACGTCACGGACCCTATTGCGAAAGCTTCCAAGCACTGGCATCTCACGCAGGTAAACTATAAGCGCAAAACGCAGTGTTTGCTCGAATCAAATTTCGAGTCTTTGTCACAGTAGTTTAACTTCAAAAAATGTATGGTCATCTAACTGGAGACGTTCACTGTTCAACATACTTACGTTTAACACCATTAGACTAGGGTTTTTTAATCTAATAATATTTCAAAAATCCTACGGACCTAATGTTATCAGAGAAAAAGAAAATCAAACGCACTTGAAAGCCACGGACCCCTGGTTCTCGTAACATCGTACCTATCTTTTAGGGGTAAGAGGTCCATGGAGCACAGTTTAAGAAACCTTGCATTACACTATAATGAAAGGTCGCATATTTTTGGCTTCATTAACTTTTAGCGACCGTAACCAGGTTGAACCCACGACGAAAACATACGAGAATTATTTTAATTTTTTTACACCTCACTTATCTTTGATGTCACCAGCTGTCTTACGCGGATACCCACCCGATGTTCACGAGAGAAGCGTTCCCGAACTTCTTCCGCATCGTCCCCTCCGAGAACGCCTTCAACATGCCTCGAATCCGTCTGCTGCAGCATTTCAACTGGACCCGCGTCGGGACCATCTATCAAAACGAGCCACGTTATGCACTTGTAAGTATTTCAATTGTCTTCTTGCACATCATCCGTATAAGACAAGTCAGATTCCGGGCACCATAGACATTTTCATGACTAGAAATAATTAAATTTCCTCTTTTCCCTGAGGAAAAACTTTTCTTCTTCAGGGAATACTTCATCTCAACTTTTACCTGATAGCATTAAGTTCACTCTTACGATTCTGTATCGTCCAATAAATAAAGAAATAAAATATTTGGTTCGCAGGTGCCCTGTACTAAAAATCTGAAATTTAACTCGGTTATTTTTTTTATCCAGGCACACAACCGCCTGATCTCAGAGCTGGATGACCATGGAATCGCGATTCTGGAGCAGCAGAGCTTCGCGACGGAGGTCAAGTCGGCGCTCGCCAAGCTAAAGGAGAAGGACATTCGCATCATCCTGGGGAACTTTAACGAGACCTGGGCTGTGGAGATCTTTTGCGAGGCCTACAAGTAGGTTAAAGAAAAAAAATAGTAGTGGTTGGAGTTGGAGCAACATGGAGAACAGCAAGACAATGAGTACTTACTTAGGTACTATGCTGCAATACTGTCCTTGTCATCGCAATTAATTTTAGTATTTGTCTACGTAGTTGTTGTGGATGTGGAAGCAGCTGCACGCTTAGCAGTAGTATTAAACACAGGTTATTTCACTAACGAGAGCAATTTTAAGTATGATGATGAGCACTTGGGTTATTAGGATGGCTAGGCCAATCTATTGATCAGTCGCGGCCGTCAACTGCTGGACATAGGCCTTATTACTTTCGCACCATTTTCACGAGACAGCTAGACTCGAGCGAGCTAGTTTGGCTAGATGAAACGGTAATCGAAATTTGGACATTAAAAATTAACTACTCGGTAAGAAACGTTAAAGAATGTACATTGTCTAGGTTGGAGATGTACGGACGCGCGTATACCTGGCTGCTCCTGGGGACCTACAACCCAAAGTGGTGGCGGCGTCGCGCGCCCTGCTCCAAGCGCGACCTGGCCACCGCCCTCGACACCGCCATCCTCACCGACCTGCTACCGCTCTCCACCACCGGGGAAACAACAGTTTCTGGCATCGTAAGAACATGACTTCCCGTAAATCAGACGCTTTAAGTCGCAATAGATGGCGTACCACTCTAGCTGACAAGTACAACGTCAGGCTCCGAGAGCCACCTCACCATCATAATCCTCACAGACACCTTAAAACTCTCGACTGCTAGCGAGACAACTATCTTTGACATTCAAGACCAAGGTTTTCTTTAGGAAGAAGACATACTTGTAAAGTCCAAATAACTAGGCGCATCCTTGTTATTAATATTCACAGGGCCAAAGTCTTTCCCTAGACGTTAATGCGTTTCTTACACCTACTCTCTCTCTGTCTCTCACTGTTCCTATGGTAAATTAATTCCAGACTGCGAAAGACTACCAAGTGGAATACGACAGGAGAAGAGGCATCGAATATTCCAGATTCCATGGTTACACTTACGATGGTTAGTAAAATGCACCGAGTGTTATTAGTTGTTTAAGCCTTATTCTCGTTCTATTCCAGTCTTCTCTATTTCCCTATCTTGTCATTCGTCTTAGACCTAACCAAATCTTTGCATAAATATATCATCAATAAATCCAAATATGTACGACACGTGAAACACTTTGCCATTATATTCTCAATCACATAAATCAGATTATCTACCTTATTCATCCCTAAAAGCACTGCTTTGTGCTGGTAGACGTAACAACGTAAGGTTACAAATGTTTAAACTGTTTGCGATTTATGCGTGTGTCAGGTATCTGGGCGATGGCGTTAGCGATCCAGACGGTGGCTCAGCGCGTGAAGCTGCGGTACAAGGAGAGAACGGTTCTGGACTTCAGGTACCGCGACAAGGAGTGGGAGCAGCTGTTCCTGGACGCCCTTAGCAACGTCACCTTTGAGGGGGTCACGGTAAGATATCTAGAATCTCGCCGTTTAGGCTGCGTTCCCACCAGGGATGCGTAACGGTGGATGTGTTTGTGGCAACCAATGGAAACAGCTCAGCGGAGCGAGGATAGGTAAATTAAGTGTTTTTTTGGTTACCTGAAGTATATCCCTCGCTACGCAAGCTTAAGCTTATTAATGAAACCGTATAATATGAGGACCTACCATTATTCACCAAAGACCTTTTTATTTCTCAACTCGATCCCATGGAGCCGTAGGGTTGGCAAAGGAGGATTTAGCAGTAGATCGTTTTATGACACTGAAAAAGCCAGATATTATCAAAGTGGGAACTGATAACCCAGAAATAGATAGGTGTTTGTTTAATGATGGGAGATAAAGTGATAATGCGGGCAATTTTCAGGCTAAGTCGAGCAGTCAGTCTCAATGTATCTCGAATCTCGATTGAGATTTTACTTGTATACGGGCCTGACCAGTGATCCCACGTCATTCTTAATTTCTATTATAGTAAACATTGTTCCTTCTAGGGTCCAGTCCGGTTCCATGACAACGAGCGGAAAGCCTCCATCCTGCTGAAGCAGTTCCAGGGTGATGAGGTGGGGGAGGTGAAGGTCGGGGAGTACTGCGCGGAGCGAGACCACCTCGACCTCACCAGCGGACAGATGTTCAAGTGGTTTGGCAAGTGAGTCATCGATATTCCTTATCTTAATATCTTTAATAAATCGCTCGGGTCCAGTAAGGGTATTGCCGTTGCTCCTTTGTTGCATTTTCTTAATACTAATTGGCTTAATAACTCTCTATGAAGACCTTCATTTTTAGTGAAGGCACAATATGACATCTATGCTCGATCTCCTCACGTCTCACATCATCACCATTAAACTTAAGAGCTACGCTCTTGTCGATGGAGTAATCACCACTCTATTCTCCGCCAGCTTTTTGGTCTCCTAATACGTCGTGACGCTGACTTTCTCCTTCGCTCTTCATAACGCATCCTTAAATCGATTGTTTGACTATCCTAATATGGCTTCATGCTGTAGCCCGAAGAACTGAGAGACGCTTACGATATCCTGAATTGCGTTTTTCAAACATCTGAAGTTTATTTTATATTTTGAATTTGTGTTTGGCTGTAATTTTTCCAGGAACCCTCCGAAAGACCGCACGTTGCTCCTTATCGAGCACACGCAGGTGAACATCACCATCTACTCGTTCCTCGTGTCCTGCTCCATCGTCGGCATCATCATCGCCACTGCCTTCCTCGCCATGAATATTCATTACAGGAACCAGAGGTAAAACTATTTTAAAATCTCTTGTCTTAAAAAACTCCAATATTATTATTAAAATCAGCCACATCTGCATCGGTGCTTGGGCTAATATGACATTTACAAAGCATTTTTTCGCCGTTTTACGCCACTTAATGATGTAGCAGGCTAGTCAAAATCAAAATCAAAAATATTTATTTGCTAAGAATACAGTAGGTACAATGGTGTTAAATATACTTAAAGGATTCACGTATTCAGCCAGTATAGGCGTGCAAATGATTAAAAGATAAAGTTAGACTTTAATACAAAATAAATACAATCAGTTATAAAATATAAGCATCATAAGATGTCCTTTACCTAATACTACATGACTCGAGAAAATCTTTCACACTGTAGAAACATCCGTCGAGCAGCCAGCTATTTAAATTTCTCTTGAAACTATTTCCCTCTAACGTCCTAATATTGCAGGTACACGATTGTATATGCGATGCACATGTTATAAATATTCGCCCTATACATCATTTTATGGCAGCGCAGCTGTTGCAGCAGATGCCTCCCTTTCAATCCAATCCAAGTCCAAAGACGATCAAACTTTTTTGGATAATTTTGGCCAAAACTCACTTTAAAAGAACTATCAATGTTCCAGATACATCAAGATGTCGTCACCGCACCTCAACAACCTTATCATCATCGGTTGCATGCTGACCTACCTCAGCGTCATCTTTCTGGGGCTGGACTCCAGCCTCAGCAGTATAGGTACGTCCCTCTCCTCCCCACACCAGCCCTCTGTACTGTCTATCGCTGTGTCATTAATATCTGTGTCTTCTCTTCAACTTATCGGATACAAGGTAACCTCACGACTGATCATCACATCTCTCAATTTTCCACAATAATTATCATGCTTTGAAGATTCATTTCTTAGAAGCTAGTAGGCGGCTGAGAGCTTGTTCGCTTCTGAGGAACGGTCTTCCCGTTTTGTCGAACAGGACTGAACGATGCCGGTAAAACGAAATAGCTTAACATTGAGCACTGTCGAGTGGCATGCGGCACCCACGGTGGCTGCCAGACACATGATCTCATCACCTTCATTGATTCTTAGGTCTTTCTCAGGAATCCCAGCGTGGAGGTAACGACAGCTTGCTCCCACCCCAGCTTGAGCTTCAACCCCGGGCGATGTGGATGCCGTTAACCAAATTTTGGGAACTCTAACCCCCGACTATTAGATTAGAATTTTCATTCTGAGAAAGACCTAGGTCGTTTTATAGGTCGAGGAGTCGTCAGCATGTTTCCAAGTTTTGGTTTCATTTTCCTTTACTGCGAAGCTTTTGTCGATGGTATGTGAGTCTGTTGTATTTGTATCTCCAACTAGTGTGCTTGTTTTATTGTCATGTTTTGCTTCTATATTATTTTATTCAACGCATAAACTTTTCGAATTCTTTGCATACGTCAAGTCTTGCGTCTTGAGTACTCTTGAGCAAGTATCCTGATTTTGTCACATATTTTGCTCATGAACACTTCTGGGCATGTTGGGATTGTCTTCTTCGGGAACGATAACCAACTTTGAACTAATGTAATGAATGTCCATAGTTTTGGAGTGAAATAATGATGGTAGAGTCCTTGAATGTACATTGTAAAAGTACTGGTACCTAAAATCTCTTCGGAAGGCTTCTGAATCTGTACAAAATACAGCTTTGTAGTACTAGGAACAAATGGCTTTGGAAGGACAACGGGGCATATTATACCTACACGCTCTATAGTTAGAGGCTTCGTTGTCCTTCTTAAGATCTGGTATAGTGCGCCGAGTTACGGACATGCTTCTATGGGAAAAGTTCACATTCGGATACCAGCACCAAATTTTAGTATGTTGTTAGGCATCGTCTCTGGACCCCAAAACTGCCGGGAGACAGTCTCTGAAAGGTCAAGGTCACCGAATATGACGTCATTCATCTAGCCCCTCCCGCGTTCTTAAGAATGTTTAATTGTGACAAAACTACACATCTCACATCCACATAAGAGGTATCAAATGAAAGGTAATTAGATGTACTATAAATGACTTTTACATTTCATTTTAATAAATGTTATACTTTAGGAATTATTCACACAATAATTTCAATGTCAGAAAAAAATATACGGAAATTTAGGTTTTACAGCAAAACTAAAAACAATAAGTTATGCAAATGTACTACAAAAACAGAAGCAATTTATTAAGCTTTATAACACAGTTTAAATCTTGGAAATATGTCAATAAATATAGAAACTATAGCCCAAAAACCTTGAGCGCGCGAAATACTCCCATAGTGCCCCGAGTTAAGGAAAAAAAATGTACTTCCGGATACCAGCACCAAATTTTAGTATAATATTAGGCATGTACTTTGGACTCCAAAACTGCCGGGAGACAGTCTCTGAAAGGTCAAGGTCACCGAGTATGTCGTCATTCATCTAGCCGCTCCCGTATCTTAAGAATGTTTAATTGTGACAAAACTACACATCTCACATCCACATAAGAGATATCAAATGAAAAGTAATTAGATGTACTATAAATGACTTTTACATTTCATTTTAATAAATGTTATACTTTAGGAATTATTCACACAATATTTTCAATATCAAAAGAAAAATACGGAAATTTAGGTTTTACAGCAAAACTAAAAACAATAAGTTATGCAAATGTACTACAAAAACAGAAGCAATTTATTAGGCTTCATAACATAGTTTAAATTTTGAAAATCTGTCAATAAATATAGAAGCTATAGCTCAAAAACCTTGAGCGCGCGAAAGACTCCCATAGTATCCCGAGTTAGGAAAAAAAAAATTCTTCTGGATACCAGCACCAAATCTTAGTATGATATCAGGCATGTACTCTGGCCTCCAAAAATGCCGGGAGACAGTCTCTGAAAGGTCAAGGTCACCGAGTATGTCGTCATTCATCTAGCCGCTCCCGTATCTTAAGAATGTTTAATTGTGACAAAACTACACATCTCACATCCACATAAGAGATATCAAATGACAGGTAATTAGATGTACAATAAATGACTTATACATTTTATTTAAAAAAATATTATACTTTAGGAATTATTCACACAATAATTTCAATATCAAAAGTCAAATACGGAAATTTAGGTTTTACATTAAAACTAAAAACATTAAGTTATGCAAATGTGTAATTGTAAATGTTTAATTGTGTCAAAACTACACATCTCACATACACACAAGAGATATCAAATGAAAGGTAGTTAGATGTACTATAAATGACTTTTACATTTGATTTTAATAAATGTTATACTTTAGGAATTATTCACACAATAATTTCAATATCAAAAGACAAATACGAAAATTTAGGTTTTAAATTAAAACTAAAAACATTAAGTTATGCAAATGTACTACAAAAATATAAACAATTTACTAAGCTTCATAACGTAGTTTTAATCTTGAAAATCTGTCTATAAATATAGAATCTATAGCTCAAAAACCTTGAGCGCACGAAATACTCCCGGTCGGAGCAGGCGCTTAGACATTGTTCAGAGATGGCTTAGGTCTAATGAAACTGGACTTTTGTACTATATGTCTTACTTATGACCATTTTAAATGACCCTCAATAATAGCCTGAGTTACAGTGGTCACTAATTTCAAGTTTAAACGACCAATAAACCCTAAAATATACCCTATGAATCACATATCGATTCACATAAATTTCAAGTTCATTGTCAGTCATAAGTGTAGTTCGCAGCCAGCAGTGAGTGAACTCGGCAGTGGCGTGGCGTCAAGTATATTATTTTCTTATTAAAGCTGTAAATTTGATATCTCTTATGTGGATATGAGATGTGTAGTTTTGTCACAATTAAACATTCTTAAGATACGGGAGCGGCTAGATGAATGACGACATACTCGGTGACCTTGACCTTTCAGAGACTGTCCCCCGGCATTTTTGGAGTCCAGAGTACATGCCTGATATCATACTAAGATTTGGTGCTGGTATCCAGAAGAAATTTTTTTTTTCCTAACTCGGGATACTATGGGAGTCTTTCGCGCGCTCAAGGTTTTTGAGCTATAGCTTCTATATTTATTGACAGATTTTCAAAATTTAAACTATGTTATGAAGCTTAATAAATTACTTCTGTTTTTGTAGTACATTTGCATAACTTATTGTTTTTAGTTTTGCTGTAAAACCTAAATTTCCGTATTTTTCTTTTGATATTGAAAATATTGTGTGAATAATTCCTAAAGTATAACATTTATTAAAATGAAATGTAAAAGTCATTTGTAGTACATCTAATTACCTTTCATTTGATATATCTTATGTGGATGTGAGATGTGTAGTTTTGTCACAATTAAACATTCTTAAGATACGGGAGCGGCTAGATGAATGAAGTCATATTCGGTGACCTTGACCTTTCAGAGACTGTCTCCCGGCAGTTTTGGAGTCCAGAGTACATGCCTAATATTATACTAAAATTTGGTGCTGGTATCCGGAAGTACATTTTTTTTTCCTTAACTCGGGGCACTATGGGAGTATTTCGCGCGCTCAAGGTTTTTGGGCTATAGTTTCTATATTTATTGACATATTTCCAAGATTTAAACTGTGTTATAAAGCTTAATAAATTGCTTCTGTTTTTGTAGTACATTTGCATAACTTATTGTTTTTAGTTTTGCTGTAAAACCTAAATTTCCGTATATTTTTTTCTGACATTGAAATTATTGTGTGAATAATTCCTAAAGTATAACATTTATTAAAATTATTATTATTATTAGTCTTTATTTCGGACAATTTACATATCCATAACGTGTTAGTAGGTCTTACAATTACATTAGTAGGTAACTTAGCACTAAATCATTAAAACTATTCAAGTTAATTACATTAAATTATATACTGGGCTACACTTTTAATCTGCCCAACCCAAAATTTAAACAAATGACAGTCATATCTCTCTGCTAATAATAATAATAATAATAATAATAATTTCTTTATTTCAGGCATCAAAGGCCCATAGATAAATACCTTACAATCTAACATACATATCATACAAAAATAAACTTAACAACTAGGTCACATTTCACTGCGATGTGCTAATGCCTTTAGTATACTATTGGGACTTTGCCTGATACGAGTCATCAGGGAAGTTATTTTTTTGCGAATAACAGCTTGAAAGCAGTCTACGCGGGCCTCCGCAAACATACCCGATGCACTGCACCATCTCGGCAGTCCCACTAGCGACCTAAAGGCATTATTATACTGTACGCGCAGGGCGCTGTAAGCTCTTTTCGTATACTTTACCCACAGGCTGCTCGAGTAAAAGGATTGCGTATAAGCTTTAAATAAAGTTAACTTCACTTCGGTGGAACATCGAGCAAACCTGCGGGCCAGCATATTACTCCGAACTGACAGCGCCCTACGCTCCCTCTCGATATCTGGATCATCATTCATGGTACAAGTCAAAATGTGTCCCAGATATTTTACGCGCTCAACTACATTTAAGGTGGTACCATTTAACACAATGGGAGGAATATAATATGGTTTAATCCTGCCCGCCTTGAACACCATAATTTCACTTTTGGCGCCATTGTACTGGAGTCCGTGTGTAGACGCATACGTCTCACAGACCATTAAAAGCTGCTCAAGTGCACTGACTGACGGACTAAGAAGTACCATGTCATCGGCATAGCTGATGTTATTGGCACAGGTATCGCCTACATAACACCCCGCATGCATACTGCTTAGCCCGCCAATCAGTCGATCTATGTAAAGATTGAACAGTTTAGGAGACGTTATGCCCCCCTGCCTCACTCCGCATTCCAGCTTATATTCGCTGGAAAGAGCACCATCCCATCTTACCTGATTAACCTGATTGCGGTACCAGTACCTAAATATATTTATATATTCTCTAGGTATGCCTGTTTCGCTCAGTTTTTGCCAGAGTATATTATAGTCAACGCGATCAAATGCTTTAGACAGGTCGAGGAAACAGGCATACACTGGAGTTTTCCTATTGGTATAATAGCCGACAGTATGCTTCAGACAGTAAATAGCGCTTTCAGTAGATAGTCCGGCCCGAAACCCGAACTGAGCGTCGTGTAATTTTAAGTGCTTTTCAAGCACAGAGTCTAGCATACTGTCGAGTATTTTCGCCGCCGTGGTTGCCAGAGAGATAGGCCTATAATTGGCTTTACTGGCAAGGTCGCCAGTCTTATTTTTAACTACTGGTACCACAATCGTTCTCATAAGAGAATTAGGCAAATGAGAATGATACATGCACATATTAAAAAACATAGACAGCACACGCGACAAGTGAGGCCCTGCATATTTAAAATGCTCAATACTTAAGCCATCGTGCCCAGGTGACTTGCCCCTCTGCATTTTACAAATAACAGACTTAATCTGCTTGGGCGTAAAGTAGATGTCACACTGATCACGAAAGGCTTCAGCATCGGACAACGTTGTAGCGATCAGGTGCGAGTCAAGTAGAGGCTGGACGGTAAAATGGTCCCTAAACAAGTCCGCAATCGCTCCACTATCACTAACGCTATCCACACTCACAGGAAGGCCAGGTCCCACATTCATTTGCTTGGTACCCTTCCAAAAATCCCCAAATCTTTTGTTGTTATGGGCCTGAGCGATTTTGTCCATTCTTAATTGTTCCTGTCTATCCTGGCACCACTTCAACTTAGACTTAAAGGTTTTTTTGGCAGAGCGCATTTGCTCGAAGACACTACCGCTCGGCGGTCTCCCAGCAAGCTCCCACAGCTGAAAATGAAGCCGGGCCTCCCTATGTGCGCCAGCCACATACTTGTTCCAACCTGGAATGTAACCACCCTTTCTACGTTTCTTACACTTGTAGGTCATTCTAGCTGCATTCGTAAGCGTACTGACAATATCATGGTACATATTATCTAAAATAGCAGTGTGGTCCTTGTTATTACATATGCCACCGCAACAGGCCCTTAAGGAGTCAGGAAAGTCAACGTATTTCAAGCGGTCAGTACAAATCTTTGTATATTCATTTATTTGCTCCTGTTGTCTTTCCGCTCCCCAAACAACCCCATCATCCATGCGGTTGTTTACATTATTTGACACTTGCCTTAGCATATTCATATCACATTCTACGAGCATAGGAAGATGGTCGGACCAGTAGACGTCATCCAGCACTGTAATGTTTCTAATTGTGTCCCAGGCAAACTTAGTAGTCAAGCAATGATCCAACCATCTTCTACACCCGTACACATCACTAATGTATGTATATGTATTTGAGTTAACCCCAAGACGTTCTACATCAGCACAAACCCACTGTTGCTCGATACAGAAACTTGACAGCTCTTGATAAAACGGTTCATTAACATGGGCATTAAAGTCCCCGAGGACATATACCGCTTGCACATCGCTATTCTCTGATATAATCGCATGTAACTCACTAAGACATTCAGTAAACATCGTTAGGTTATCCTTAGAGTCTGTAGGCATATACACCGAGCTAACTATAAATGATTTTCCACCAGAAGATAATTTAACCATCGACACTCTGTCACTGACGCAGTCTATCACAGTTACAGCTTGAAAGGCACTCTTCCTCCATAAGATACCGACCCCCCCATACGGTCTCCCTACAAGTACCCCAGCTGACACATCCACTGCGGACTTCCCGGTCCACCCAAAATCTTTATCTATTGTTCCAAGGAGAGGTAAATCAAAAGGATAAAGCCAAGTTTCTTGCAAAAATACAATATCCGCATTTTTACACAGCATTTGTATGCCTTCAAACGATCGCTTTAGCGATCTGCAGTTAAAAGTAACCATTCTACACAGGTCCGCCATGACGACATACTAATTGTTTTCACCTGCTTTCCCCGCCATATGACGAGGCTCCTCATGTTTGCCTTTATAGAAAACGTAGCGCCTGAAGGTGATATCGCTAGGCCATAAGCTATCATTCAAATAGTCATTTAACTTAGATTTACTAACATAAACTTTGTATGAATCATATCCCTTATCACGCTTCATTACAATCTTTGATAACGTTACTCGTTCCCGCGTCCGTTCAAAAATATAATCTATTATATCTTCACCCGACACGGCCTTGTCAACGTGCGACACAAATAACGGCACTTTAACCTCGGCCGCTTTGAACTTTGTACCAGGATTGGTTGTAGCTTTGCCCTTACTACATAGATATTTATTTCTCGAGGTTTTTTCCGGTACTTTTTTCCATCCATCGCTCTCATTGTTGTCCTTCCATGCACCTTCTTGTTGTACACACTCTGCAAACGACTTTTTCTTCACCTCTTCCACGTTAACTATCGACCTATATTCTAATTTGCCCGTAATATTTATCGGCGCATCCGCATCTCGGCTATTGTAATAAGTCGTTTCGCTAGCCACATGAACCTGTTCGGCCGCCTCACCCACACATACCTGCTTCGTCGCTGTGTGCTGTCGCTCGTCTCGCGGCACAAGTGGAGGCGAGATAGACGTACCTGCCGGCTCGTGAGTCAGAGCGGGAGAGCGCATCTCAGCGGGTTCAGTGACCGGCTCATGGTCACGGTCAGTGACCGTGAGCTCCGCTGCATCTTTAGATAAAGATGAATTATGGAAATTCATACCGTATGGGCCACTGTCAAAAATATATGCACCTCTTCTTAGATTCACGTTCAAGTGAGGATCAAGACTTAACACAGACTCCACAGTTTTATTATGTTGCTGTACCTCAGCTTTAAATTTATCCAACTGCTCGCATGTAGCATATGTGTCCTTAATCTCTCGTACTTGTCCTTGCAAATTTAAAATGTCCTTCAACAGCCTCGTAACGTCTACATTTTCGAAATTAACGGGCGGCAACTTATGCAAATCCTTTGCAACAAATATTGGAACCGCATCAGTTCTTGTATTTTTAAAGAGGCTAATAATATCTTCAATATCCCGTTGAACTTTATCTTTTCTTCTGGTAATTAGCTGGTCACTGCAGCCCACAGAACTAAAAAGCAGGATTTTGGCCTGCTCCACCATCTCGGCCGAAAAACCGGTGCAACAAATACGCACGAGGCTCACATCGTCCATCACATTTAGTTTATTTTGGATAAACGCTAACACTTCACAAATAACAATATTACAAGATCCGCATTTCAGTATCGTCTGAGACGTCATATTCGCAGCGAGAACCATGACTCACACGCGCACACCTCACGGCGCTCGCGCAACGACTGATGATGATATGAAATGTAAAAGTCATTTATAGTACATCTAATTACTTTTCATTTGATACCTCTTATGTGGATGTGAGATGTGTAGTTTTGTCACAATTAAACATTCTTAAGAACGCGGGAGGGGCTAGATGAATGACGTCATATTCGGTGACCTTGACCTTTCAGAGACTGTCTCCCGGCAGTTTTGGGGTCCAGAGACCATACCTAACAACATACTAAAATTTGGTGCTGGTATCCGGATGTGAACTTTTTTCCCGTAACTCGGGGCACTAGTACGTTCCGTGTATGCTACAAGACAATATTTTGATCCTAATCTCCTTATGTCATCGTTCTCAAAACAAAACATTATTCATGTTCATAATTCATATCGGCACGATGAACCATACCCAAAATAACCCATCGATAATTTTTCCTATCTCAACACAATTTTATACTTAAACCATCGGACCATACATTAACACATACTCCGCTTGAATTTACCTTCTCTTTCATTTAACCTCATCATGAGAAGGATGCCATAAGGGGTCAGATAGCCTTTCCTATAGCTTCGGGCGTTTACTGACTAGCGTGTCTACCTCACAGCGGCGTTCCCGTACATCTGCACGGCTCGAGCTTGGCTCCTGATGGCCGGCTTCAGCCTGGCCTTCGGAGCCATGTTCTCCAAGACCTGGAGGGTGCACTCTATCTTCACTGACGTTAAGCTGAATAAGAAGGTAAAGTTTACTTTCAGTAGGAGAAAAAAACTAGATTAACATTACCCTACTGCTATTGTCGATATTCATTCAAACAAGGATTTGCGTTACTGTGGATGGGGAAATCAATAAAGGACACATTGGTTGCCAGCAATACCGTTTAGAGTTTTTTAACCCCCAAAAGATATACGAACGTAAAATATGGGTAGTGTGTACGTTTGATGTCTAATTTATAACTTTGTCCGTTCATTTGTTGTTGCTGTGTCGACGATGTATCAATGTTTATTGAGTACCTAGTTTACAAAATCATAGTACCTACGTAGCACCTGTAGCAACAGGTCTTTTTACAAGGTATCAAAATCTGGGACTCCCAAAAATTCCGAAGAGTAAGTTGTCTCAAAGCACCATTGTTATTTTGTACACTCTGCCCGGTGAATTTAATGCGAACTCGACTGATACACTGCCGTCTAGACTTAGTAAATAAGACCTTTCGCAGCGCAACTACCTGGTAAGGCATCCAATCATACCGCAAAGATTTAAAAAGTCCCTACAGGCAATGACCCCCTCCCCACCCCGCTCTCTTCCAAAATACATTGTGGACCTATTGTCACGTAAAAGAAAAAATACAATCGTGTTAAAAATAGAAATTATTTGTTTCTATTAACAAATTGGTGCCGAAACCAGGACCTTTCGCTACAGGCAGTGACACCATGAGTCCTTATCCCCCTTGTTGCAGGTGATCAAGGACTACCAGCTGTTCATGGTGGTGGGCGTGCTGCTGTGCGCGGACTTCGCCATCATGATCACGTGGCAGGTCTCCGACCCCTTCTACCGCGCCACCAAGCAGATGGACCCCGTCGTTAGTATTCCCTTTAAGTTATTCATTTTTTTGGAGGTTGACATATGACCTTAAAGGCAAGTAGCTCTAGGTACGATTACACGGGTATTTGGGTTATTCTCATTTTTGTGCACCGTCATTACCATGGATGTCATGGATGCCGTGGCTTTCTAATCGTTTGACCGAACCGTCATATTATCATGATTTTTTTTTTATCATATATGGATGAGTGAATTCATGACAGCATTTTTTTTTATCAATTAGAAATAGTAATATGGCCCACGGTAGTGACTGTGTGTCCACAAATGAGAATGGCCCATTTATCGTTACCACAGTTGCCAAGGGTATGGAACATGCAGAAGTAGATAAAAAGGAGATACACTAAATTTCGGCAAATTGAAACAAAGAGAGGCGTCAAACAAAAGCCAAGTAGCACGCGAGTTGGCTTATACAGCCCCTCTATAGCGCTAAAACTGAAGGTGTAGGTAGTGACTTTAAGATTACATTATTATAATTGCAGCCTCACCCAACTAGCGAAGATATCGAGATAGTGCAAGAGAACGAGTACTGCCAGTCGGAACAGATGTCCATCTTCATAGGAGTCATCTACGCCTACAAGGGACTATTGTTGGTAAGGCGTCTCCTCATATATCTGTCGCCGCCAACTAGCTTAATTAGCTATTTGGTTAGCTGCCTAGCCTTTTCATTTATATATATCTATATTGGTTAGCCGTCAACCTGCTGGCGGGTCATAGTTTTGTGAAAATGCTAGGCAGTTAACCAAATGGCTAACTAAACCATTTAGCTGCGACATATTCAATACGACTACGATCGGAGACACTGTTAAATGTACATTTGTAAACTTTATTGCAATGCGGTAAAGTCTACGGGTGGTCAATTCCCAGCGGCTTCGTTTGTAAATTATCGCCAAAAGTGTTCTGTGACTTCTAAAAGATGCATTTTGGACAGCGGCGTAGTAAAGCCAAGAACCTGGTGCAAAAAACAAAAGGTCCTATGAAAACTGGTTAGGTTTTACGATGGGAGAAATACTCGTAATTAAAAGTTGTGTTTTAGGTTCGTATGGTCTCCAGACCAAATCTCGGAATAGGTGTGATGGTCTTCCTGAGTTTCGATTATTTGCGTATCTTATCTTTTTTATATGGCAAACAAGCAGAGTCATCCGATGGAAAATGGGCATTGCCGCATTTACGGATATATCAGAGAAGCTGTCAACACGTCACCGATCTTTAAAAACCTTGCGGTGCCGTAACTAGCTGGCCCTAGTGCAGGTGCTAGTGCATAGGCACAGGGCGTAGACCCTCGAGGGGCACAGAAATGACCAGACCGGGACTAAGATAAACAGTAGAATTAGAGCACACATTAGGCCACTAGTGGCACCCACAGGCCGACCCCTGGTGACCGTCACAAGCTGCGGGCGAGGTTTTTCATACATTGACGTATGGCGGTAGCGCACGGTGGACGCGCTCGTGGCCTCGTTCGGGTCACAAGCTTTGATCGTGGCGCGCCATGATGTGCTGCTACTTTGCACGCCGTTGGAGTTGCCGTCAATATTATTATCAGATTCATAATTAATTGTTCAAATACCACCAAATGAAATGGAAAATTTATGTTTTCTAATAGAGTCTGTGCGGAAAGAGAATAGGCGTGGCGAAAATCGGAACTAACCTAACCAGTTTGGCCACAGAACAGAAAATACGGCACATACGGTAGAAAAGCATTACAGCGCCCCCCAATCTAAATCCTATTCTCTTTCCGCACAGACTCTATCAGTGAATTACACTTTTGGCGTCAAAGGCCAAGTGAAAATGGTTCACGATTGGTTTCCATACAAATCGACGAACTATTTCTTTAAAAAACTGCGTCTGTGAGCGCCGACGGTATCCTGAAGATGACAGCCGACAGGCTCGACTCCGTCATTCTTGGCCGATATATCGAACTGCATGTTAGGAAATGTGCAGTTTGATATATTGGTTAAAATGACAGCATATCTTTTTGTGTGTGTGAACTTTAATTATAAATAACTAACATAGGATGTAGTTGTACTTACTAACAAACTATGGACTTATAATTGTCTGAAAATAAAAAACATCGTCCGGAGGGCTTTAGTACATCGTCCGGAGGGCTTTAGTACATCGTCTGAAGGGCTTTAGTGTCTGCCAATGTTCCTTGTGTGCTGGAACCACCAGGTCTTAGCAGGTCGGATGGCAAAAGGCCGGACGGTCTGACGCTGGTACCTTGGGAGAAGGGCCGGTGCCTCTTGTGGGATGCCACTTGCGTGAGTACTTTTGCTGCCACTCACCTTGGGCGCACCGTGCGGTCACCAGGGGCGGCCGCTGAGCAAGCGGCGTTGCTCAAGAGGGCCAAGTACTCGGGCCTGTCTGGTTATTCGTTTGTTCCCCTTGCGGTGGAGACGTCCGGCTGCTGGTGTGCGGAAGCAAGGGCTTTCCTTGGGGAGCTGGGTCGTCGCTTGCGTGAGAGGGGTCATGACCCCCGCTCCGGTTTCTTCCTGGCGCAGAGGCTGTCCATCGCGGTTCAGCGCGGGAACGCCGCGAGTCTGATGGGCACTTTTGCGCCGGGAGTAATGCGGGGGGGTCTTTTTGAATAGGGTTTTTTTTTTTTTTTTTTTAGTTTGTTTTTGTTTTTTTGTAATTAAGTAAATTGTGTTGTATAAGTCTGACTTTGTATTTTTTTTTGTTTAATAATAAGGTGTTTAGGGTTTAATTAGTTGGTTTTAGTTTTAATTTTGAATTTATTCCTGTGTATAATTTTAATGTATGTATTTAATTACTGACTTATTTCGTGTATTGGTCTATTACCTTGTGCAATGACAATTACTATGTTAATTAATTCTTTGGTTCTTAATTAAATTTATCTTGAAAATAAATGTTTTTTTTTATTGTTATATATCTATTTCCGTCTATCTCTATGATCTATGTGATAATGGCACTGGAGCCCTGTATCCCCGCTTCCTCCAGGTGTTCGGAGCGTTCCTGGCGTGGGAGACGCGCCACGTGTCCATCCCGGCGCTCAACGACTCCAAGCACATCGGCCTCTCCGTCTACAACGTGCTCATCGTCTGCATCACGGGCGCCCCTCTCGCCTTGGTCGGTATCTAACATTGCACAGTATTCAACTCTTTAGCTTTAACAAAATATGTCATTGCCTTTGTCCAACGAATCATTGCAGGTGAATGATTAAACCCTCTTCGGCATTTCACAACACTGCTACTGTAGCTTCTATTAGTGTCGGTGTCTCCATCAGTTCTCTTGTGATTCAAATTACATTTTGGAAAACTTGCAGTTTTGTCAAAGAAGAATTCTTGAATTCTTTAGCATAGATACAAAATTTGCTACATTATCGACACTTTACTCGTAGTGTCTTATCCTCCTCAGGCCCAGAGCAGTGTTTTTGAAATCAGAAAAACCTTCCTAATTCTATAACAACTCGAAATTCCTTTCGAATTAGTCCTATATACCTGTAGCTGCTGCTACTATATGATTGACGCTGCGTAGAAACAGGAATACGTTCTGACAAGAACGTTTCCGATTAACGTCCGTGAGAAGCAGTACAGGAGCTGCGACGCATTCACAGCGACGACTGGCGCGCGACTGTCGCGGCGCGGGCGCCGGCCGATCACGAGACGCCGCGCAACCCCGGCAGTGAGCAACGGACTACTGTGTAAACTTTGGCGCTGCCTAGTTTTATATTGTAGCGAGAATTCAAAACGCCCCATCGCGTGATTATCGTATGATTTTATTGCCATCTTGTTTTTATATATTGTAAATAGTTGAAATAACGAATATCACTTGTCTGTACATATTCTAGTTGTAAGTCTACATTTTTAGTATAAGTATAGCCCTATTTTTGTAAATAAATCATTCCGATTCCGACACGCATCATCTGACTATCATTTAATTAGGAGTTACTTTCCTCTACCAACCAGTCTCTCCTAAAGTGGTGACCCCTGTGAGAAGAAAACCCTGTGAACAAGCCCTGCAAGAACAAGCCCTGCAAGAACAAGCCCTGCAAGAACAAGCCTTGCAAGAACAAGCCTTGCAAGAACAAGCCCTGCAAGAACAAACTCTGCAAAAAGAAGATGCCAGCTACCAGCGAGCAGCAACCTGCCGGAACCAGCATGCCAGCCACCCAGCCAGCACCTGCACCAGTTCCGGAGCCAGCACCTCGCACCAAAGTCGACGGAATCACCCTATCACTGCGCACACATCATATATCCGCAGTCACGCCGGTACCAGCAATGCAGCCGCAACCGCCGCCACTCGTCCCTGAACCACCAACATCACACTGTCAAGGCCACGACGACACAGCATTTCTAGTCGCAGAATTGAGAAGACTGTCGCTAGAAATCGCCGAACTTCGAACAAGGTCACAGCAGAACGAGACCCGCCACAACCGCCCATGCAGCCGAAATCGTCCGCAGTCCCGTTCGAGCAGTTACTCGAAAAATGGCGAAAGCAGAAAAAAATCACCATTGCCGTACTGCTACCATCATCGCCGCTATGGTATGGACACCGAAAAATGCAGCCCGCCATGCAGTTTCCGACCGATCCCTAAGCCGTCGGAAAACTAAAACAAACGCTGGCTGCGGCGGAATCCAGCGTCCCTGAACAATCATACCGCCTATTCGTCACGGACAGGAAGACAAAACTATCGTTCTTGGTCGACACCGGTGCAAACATATCGGTCGTACCGAGAACGAAAAATACACCTGCCACAGCTCTACCTTTTCAACTGTACGCTGCCAACAACACAACAATACCTACCTACGGCGAGAAAACCTACGAGCTCGATTTCAACCTGCGTCGCCCATTTAAATGGAAGTTTGTCGTCGCCGCCGTCACGAAACCAATCCTCGGAGCCGATTTCCTCAACCATCACCAACTCATAGTTGACCTGAAGAACCGAAGATTAATCGACGGCAAAACACAATTAACTACGAACGCACAACTTTCATCCGCAAATATACCTACAATCCGCAGTATCGACGTTCAACAAAACTACCACGACATTCTAGCCGATTTTCCTGGAATTACGCGACTCACTTCTATGAAACTCAACCCGAAACACTCCGTCGAGCATTTCATAGAAACGACTGGGCCGCCCGTCCACTGCCGCGCACGACCTATCGCACCGCATCGCTACGAACAAGTCAGAAAAGAATTCCAGAACATGATCGAACAAGGCCTATGTCGTCCAAGCAAAAGTCCATGGTCGTCGCCATTACACGTCGTACCGAAGAAATCGGGAGATTTACGTGTGTGTGGCGATTACCGAAGACTGAACGCGGTAACTAAACCCGACCGTTACCCCATACCACGCATACGAGATTTTACCTATCAACTCGCCGGAAAGAAGATTTTTTCTACGCTTGACCTGAACCGTGCTTACCAGCAACTCCCAGTCAGCCCGCAAGACATAGAAAAAACCGCAATAATAACTCCATTCGGTTTATTCGAGATGAATCGTATGGTCCCAGGTCTGAAGAACGGAGGGCAAACTTTTCAACGATTTATCCACGATGTACTCAGAGGACTCGACTACGTATTCCCATTCATCGATGACCTACTCGTCGCATCAACTTCCGAAGACGAACACCGAACGCACATACGCACCATACTACAGCGACTCGACGATTACGGCGTAACAATAAATCCCGCCAAATGTGTGTTCGGCCAGCCTACAGTCAAGTTCCTCGGTCATCAAGTAAATCAAGACGGAATACAGCCACCCGCCGAAAAAGTGCAAGCCATAGTCGAGTACCCTAAACCAGAAACAATAGAAGAGTTACGACGTTTTCTCGGTATGATCAACTTTTACCGAGAAAACATTAAAGACGCCGCAACAATTCAAGCACCACTCAATAAATACCTACACAACGCGAAGAAACGAGACAAGTCGAAAATCGAATGGACCGACGAAGCAACGCGCGCATTCGAAGCGTGTAAAGTGAGCATCAGCAACGCCACTCTACTCGCTCACCCGCAACACCAAGCTCCGATCGCCATATTTTCCGACGCTTCAAACTCGTCAGCCGGTGCCGTACTGCAACAATGCATCGAAGGCAAATGGCAACCACTCGGATATTTTTCACGCAAGTTCACCGACGCCCAGAAGAAATACAGCACTTTCGACCGTGAACTAACCGCTATCTACATGTCGGTGAAACACTTCAGAAAAATGTTCGAGGGAAGACCGCTAATAATATTTACAGACCATCGCCCAATTACTTATGCCTATACGAAGTCATCGACCGACAGCGAATCGCCACGCCGAACTCGTCAGCTACTCTACATTAGCGAATTTACCACCGATATTCGCTACGTGAGCGGAAGCGAAAACGCTGTCGCGGACGCACTCTCACGCGTCGACGCAATCAGCTGTCCAACGCCGATCGACTTCCAAGAACTCGCCGCCGCTCAAGAAAGAGATAGCAACAACATTCAAAACCTACAACAACAAAAAAACCTATCTCTCAAACAAATTCAAATTCCCGGAACTGACTACAAAATTTACTGCGAAACATCTACAGGCAACGTTCGTCCATACCTACCTACCGACTTCCGACGCAACATATACAACTGTATACATAACGTCAGTCACCCCGGTATACGAACTACGCGCAAGATGATTGCAAGCAAGTACTTCTGGCCAGCAATGAACAAGGACATCGGGACGTGGGCAAAGTCGTGCACAGCCTGTCAACGAGCGAAGATACAGCAACATACCTCAAGTTCTATATCTACGTTCAAACCGACCGGCCGATTCGACCACGTACACATCGACATCATCGGAGCCCTACCGACGACATCGGAAGGTTATCGCTACTGCCTAACGATGATCGATCGCGCTACTCGATGGCCCGAAGCAGTCCCACTAAAAGAAATCACCGCCGAAGAAGTCGCCAAGGCCGTCTACGAAGGATGGATCTCAAGATTCGGAAGCCCATCCACTATCACAACGGATCAAGGTCGACAATTCGAGAGCCGAGTATTCCTATACCTAACACGGTTACTCGGAATCGATAAAGGTCGTACCACACCATACCATCCGCAAGCAAATGGAATCATCGAACGTTGGCACCGAACCATGAAGACCGCACTGAAGGCCAGACTCCAATCCGCGACCAGCTGGATCACCGAGCTACCTACAGTGCTTTTGGGTGTGCGCGCCGCCTTACGTAGCGACACAGACGTAAGCGCCGCACAACTTACCTACGGTTCGAACATTCGCCTACCCGGAGATTTCCTATCGCCCGACACGAACAATGACGTCATCATGGACAGTACCTACGTCGAACAGCTGAGAGAAACAATCCGCAAGCTGAAACCAATACCTACGCAACCGCATAGCAACAACAAACCTATATTTGTACATCGAGACCTGACTACGTGCAAATATGTTTTCGTTCGTGTCGACGCCGTAAAAAAGCCACTTCAACCACCGTACGATGGACCCTACAAAGTACTACAACGCAACGACAAAGTTTTCACCATCCAGTTACCTACAAGACAAACAAACATATCGATCGACCGCCTGAAACCTGCCTACACCATCAACGAAGACACCGAAGACACATCAACACCGATACCTACAGCTATATTTTACAACAACGTCAACAACCAGAGTTCAACGACCCCGCTCGATCCCGATAACAACACCACACAACGAAGCACTGAAACGTCGCCTACGCACACAACTGCAACTCAAGCACAACAACCGCAACAGCCACGGACTTCACGCAGCGGCCGTACCATCCGTCTGCCCGTACGCTTCGCTTGAAGGGGAGCACTGTAGCTGCTGCTACTATATGATTGACGCTGCGTAGAAACAGGAATACGTTCTGACAAGAACGTTTCCGATTAACGTCCGTGAGAAGCAGTACAGGAGCTGCGACGCATTCACAGCGACGACTGGCGCGCGACTGTCGCGGCGCGGGCGCCGGCCGATCACGAGACGCCGCGCAACCCCGGCAGTGAGCAACGGACTACTGTGTAAACTTTGGCGCTGCCTAGTTTTATATTGTAGCGAGAATTCAAAACGCCCCATCGCGTGATTATCGTATGATTTTATTGCCATCTTGTTTTTATATATTGTAAATAGTTGAAATAACGAATATCACTTGTCTGTACATATTCTAGTTGTAAGTCTACATTTTTAGTATAAGTATAGCCCTATTTTTGTAAATAAATCATTCCGATTCCGACACGCATCATCTGACTATCATTTAATTAGGAGTTACTTTCCTCTACCAACCAGTCTCTCCTAAATACCAAAAATGGGCCTGTGGAGGTTATCATGGCTAATATTAAGTAAGATCCTTATTTTAATCTCCACTTTTACTTCTCTTGTGTGCTAACGCAAATCTCTTTTCTATTCTCCAGGTGTTGGCGGACCACAAGGACGCCCTCTTCGTCCTCATCGCTATATTCATCATATTTTGCACGACCACTACTTTATGCCTTGTTTTCGTCCCTAAGGTAAGAAACTTCAGTTTGCCGCTCTTAGAGACACCCCCACTAGCGTTTTTCTAGTGTCGTCGTGTTGTGAGCGCGGTGCTTCGTTGCCGCGGCACCAGCGTCATTCGAGCTAAGAAGGAAAGGAACGTGAGTTGATTAATCACAGTAATCTCCACTTAACGGTGCAGTCAATAACTTATGATCCGTTCCTCTTCGCGCTGCCCAGCTCCTCGTCAACAGGAGTGGCTCAGTCCGCGATTTCGCCAAATTTTGCTTAGCCAGCGACCAGAAAGAACACGCATTATGCGATACAGAGAGAACCGAACGTCAGTTTTGTTAGAAAGAGAAACTTCTGTACGTAGTACTATTACTTATTCTGTGAAATACAGAAGACATTTTACGTGCTGCCGCTACCCTAATACGGCCTATCCTATTTGTTTTTCAGCTGCTAGAGCTCCGCCGCAACGGGCAGCCGGGAACAGCTCAGTCCCGCATCCGGGCGACGCTCCGGCCCGCGTCCACGCACGAGTGCCGCTCGCCGGGGCCCGAGCTCGAGCGGAAACTCAAGGAGCTCCGGCAGTACAACAACCGGTACCGAAGAACGCTGCAAGCCAAGGAGAACGAGCTCCAGGTCAGTTACCACTGCCACGAGTCAACTCGTGGCACATTGCCACCTAGCGAATATGATGGAAGTAGCGGACAACGTCATCAATACCAATAGATGGCGTTAACATCGACGCCCATACAAATGGCACTTTCTCCATAGTGTTCTACTTGACACCATCGAAGCACACTTTCTGAATATAACACTTCCAACCATCTTCCTTCGGACTTCGCCCCCCAGGCACAACGCTGGAGAGAGATCTCTCTATTGTCCTCTCTTCCACCAATCCATTCCCGCAGCCTTTCACTCTTCTTCTTAAGCCGTTGACAATATGATAATAGTCCCTGTTGTCATTCTTCTCTGAGAGCGGCTTTCCCGGTGGATTCATACAAGACAGCATCCACTTCCACTGTAGCTTTAACATACACACCTTAAAGCCACAGAACCTATGCCTAAGCCTGTCTTTGACAGTCGTCAACCATAAAAACTATGGTACATGTACTATCTGTTTCGTTTCCAGATGCTGCTCAGTAAGCTGGGCAGCGACGCCGGTTCCGAGTCGTCCACGACCAAGGACTCCCGGTCGCCAGCGACGCAGAGAACTAAGCTGCCACTGCCTAAAGAAAATATTAGCCATCCGGGTAAAACATACGACTCAATTACGGATCCACTTCACAAAACCTCGACGTGGTGACACGTCGTTGGCGTTACGATTTCTTCATATATATGATTGCGTAATCACACCGTCAGGGTATTTTGACCAGCGGTGTGGTCACTCCATCTCCATACAGAAATCAAAACGATGGTTAAGACATTTTGTCATGTTATAACCAAACTCAAGGTTACTGTTTTCTGTAAGACCTCAACACCTCAATCAGATAAATCCTAAGTTAATACTTTTGAGAAAAAGCCAATTACCATATTCTTTATCTTAAAATTTTCAGAAACTAGTGATATAACATCAGTATGCAGCCTCAGCGCTTCAGCAGGAGCAGAGGCCGAATACATCAATCTACAAAATCAAGTTAATGAAAAGTGAGTTCATGTTTCAATATCCTTTCTAACGTTTTTAGGAACTTTCACAACTGCATTCCACACAACCCATGACATGAAATGTTTCTTGATCCACAATATCGGTTCATGTTATCTGCATCACCTAATTCCAAGCTACGAATCCATGCCGAATCCCAGGATGAAACCGGTATTCCCCGATGGCACTCTACTGATCTTGAGAAGAAGGTGGGGTTTCGGAAATCTGATTTCTGGTGGAATTTATATTCTCCGAAAAATACTCAGCGCCGTACGCGTATCTGTCCCGAGAACGCTAACTAAAAACACCCCGCATAGCATAGCAGATTCTACCTGTGTCGTGTCCATAAGCAGCCTTCTTCTCATTTTATTTATGTGTCATGGATTGTTATCGCTTTATGCATCTTCTACCAATAGAATCAATTCCACGCTGGTTTAATTTGCTCATATTTGCAGAACAAAAGTATCCGCGCCGCCTCCAGAACCAATCAAAGAAATCCCCAAAGAACCGAAGAAAGAGCAAACAAAGAACGTGTCCTTCAAGAATCACCTGGACTACACCAGTCCACCTTCGTCCAAGGCTGTTCCGGAGAAGGATCAGCTAGCCAAGCTGCCTTACGGATGGACGGCCGAGGTGAGAATGGTGAGGAACTCTTGTGGGATCTATGGATCCCTGGTTAAACACAGTTTGCATCGTTTTTTCTCTTTCCAAAAATGTGATGTGATTTTGAATTTTTCTACCGTGCACTATCCGAATGTGGAATGAGCTCCCTGTCGCGGTTTTCTCAGGAGGCTACAGTATGGAGTTCTACAAGAGGGGAGTGTAGGTATAGGTTTTTAAAGGTTCGGCCGGTTGGCACCACGCATATAATTCTCCTGGCGTTGGAAGCCTCCATTCGGCATGCCATTCGCTTTTTAACCATCCTAGTGTATCTATAACAAAATAAATGTACGGGTGTGGTGAGTTGGGAATTGAGAGGCATGCTTTTGTTATGACAGCATTACCCCTGATTGCAGTGCTGAAAATTTGACCAGTTTTCTTACAATATATCTTTAGGACATGACAGTTTCAATTTCCTCCTTTAGAACTTATGTGACAAGTTTTTCCGTGAAATTTGTATTTGTACATCCTGCTCTTCCCCAATTTGCTGCTTGTAGTTTTATACCTAATCATGGATCAGTAAAATTCCCTGGCGAGATCACATATCTCATTCTAGAATTGGCTCCTATAACTATAGCGTTTTCTCCTAAACGCGTGGACGTGACGGGTGTCAGTTTTAATATTTACTTTGCAGTGTTAATAAAATTGATCATTACGAAGCACTAAATCTGAAACTACGCACGCTCTATCATGGGATAGCTCCACATTTTCATGCGTCAGGGAGAAAAGAGAGCTAACGGAGTTAGAAGCTTCAGGCTTAAACTTAAGAATCTTTAAATGATGTTCCAGTAGAACCTCGCCACTGAAAACCATTATACCCCAACTGCCTATAGCATGACCCCGCCCCACAGGAGCCCCCCGAGCCCGCCCCGAAGTCCTCGCTGAAGCAGGAGGCGGTCCGGGCGGAGGCCAAGACCGTCCCCGCCCTCAAGCCTAGCGACACGCCCACTGCCAAGTCTGTGCCCGCCAAGGTGCAGGAGCCAATGTATACAAAGGCCGCTGCACCGAAAGTAATCAAGGTACGCTGTTTCACTGAGGTATGTCTAAAACCGTGTAAGTAATGTCCTTGACAAACAAGACACCAATAGGAAAAGGGGCCTAAGGCCCAAATATATTACGTGCTGATTGCTCAACGGTTAAATAATAAATAAATATTTTGGAACAATCTTATACAAATCGACCTAGTCTCAAACTAAGTAATGCTTGTACTACGGATACTAGACACTACTAGAAATCCCTAACATAAGTTTAAAAAAAACAACGTTTGAGTTATATTTTCTCTCGCGGCAAAGGAGACAGGACTTACTAGCCCACTTGATCATGCCGAGTTCACGTTTGAGTGGATTTTACGTATAAAGCTTAATTAGTTTGATATTCCAGGCAGGCAAACGGCAAACTAAACCGTGGGTGGTTAAACCGTGGTGGAGTGGAGGACATTAATATCTTTTTTTTAAAGGGTTAGCTCTAATTCAGAAGCAGAAATACATTCTCTCTTTGATTTAACTACTTTACTATCCAGACACCAGAGCTCCAGAAGAAGCAAGCGAAGCCCGAGCCCAAAACCACTCCATCCCGAGAACAGAAGCCGCGGGGACACCGCCGCATGTCCAGCGTCAGCGGAGCCCTGCTCACGGACCTGATGCACGTGACCGTGGACCAGGACGACCTGGAGCCCCCGCCTGGCATGGAGAGGAAGGTTATAGGTAAGCCTGAGAATAAAATGCAACAATAAAGCTAGTATCATTAAGCAAAATTAATGTAGCCAATCATACGTCTAATAAAAGCGGTAGCAGAAATAACATAATAAGCTAATCAAAACAGTATTTCAACAAATATGAAATGAAACGAATGGATAATATCAGGAATAATAAGCGGATTCCTAAATCTCTATAATGTGCCTTAAATTTATTGCCACAGAACTCATTTTTTTATGTTATAAGTGGCAAACGAGCAGACGAGCTGCCTGATGGAAAGCAGTCAACGTCGCCCATGGATATCTGCAACACCAGGGGTGTTACCTATACGTTGCCGATCTTTGAGAGCCCTGTTTACTCGTTTCTTGAAGTACCCCATGTCATAGCGCGCTGGGAACACCTCAGGTGGGAGTTCATTCTACATCCTGCCAGTTCTTGGCAAAAAAGAGCGTGATGCCCGCTTGTTCTTGGGATGCCAAGCATCTAAAAAATGTGGATGAACCTTATTGCTGAGGCGGGAGGTACGGTGATAGAAGTGCGAGAACTCTTGATAATAGACTAATGTACCTCGCTCCTTCGGAGACAATTCCTCCGAAGGAACGAGTCACCATTTGCAACTGGCCAAAGTTGACATTTTTGGTACATCAAACCGGATAGAGACCAATAAAAAAACATAAGATAGGATCGATGACGGTGGTGGCTATAAATGGCCTCTAAACACAGCCCCAAATTATCTTCCTGGTAAACTTTATCTCTGCTACATTCAGCGGCACAATTCTTAATTAGACTGATGTTTATCCTTCTCTTACAGGACAAGAAAGAGATCCACCAGTGCCTCCTAAACCGAAGCAAGAACCTGAAGACATTCTAGACATAGACGCAGACTACTCCACAGCAGAACGACGGAAAGCTTGTGAGTATAAAGACTAAAACTAAATCTACATGCTGCACCCAATTTTTTTTAAGCTTGGTGTCCAAGATCGCCCAAAAGAGACGCAGGAAGACCATCAGCTCGACGACACCCCATGTACGACAATTAAGCAGTGGATGAGGCCGCCACAGGACTATAGCGCCGGATTTCCGCTTAGACCCCAGCAGTGGACCCCAGATATAAGCCATAGAGCATGGCTTGCCTTATCAATACCAACTTACCAAGTGCCTAGTCGCGTAATGAAGTAGAAGCTTATACCTAGGAGAGAGTGGACTGGATACATACAGGCTGAATAGATAGATAGATAAGGATATTGGAGAATTTGCAGACTGATGATTGCTAAGCTGATCAAGATAGAGCAGGAACGTTTGACTGAGAGAAATGCATCTCTGTTGAGATTTACTAAAATTTAAAACACTAATATCACGTCTCGGAAATATCAAATAGACATCATATTGGCTAAGTCCAAGATTTGATTCATCACTTAATCAGAGTGTAACAATGTTATTTAATTGTATGTACAGGCCAAAGACGAGACTCCGAGAAAAGAAAGAAGGAGTTCATAGTGGTGCAGAGTGACCTGTGGGATACAAACACGTTTCAGTACACGTGTCAGAAGTCCCCGCCGGCCAAGACTGAAACAGGTCAGTGAACAATGCAAAATCTACTTACCTTAGATCCAAATTTATCCAAGTCCATGTAAATGTTTACATACATGTACAAATCGAGTTTGGGATCAAGAGTTAGACAGCCCCTTTTGTTTCGTTTGTTTCAGCTAAGAAGCAGCCTTGTTGGTACCATTTCGGATTTTAAAAATCCATGTTAAAAGTTGTATTTTCTTGTCCAGGTCATCACCACTCTCCTATGCAGAGGAGTGTATCAGAAAAGAGTCGACAGCAGTCTTCACCACATCATCATAGGTTAGAATGTCTTAAATGTATGAAAACAAGCTAAAAAGCAGCACTAGCTTTTGACAGACCTACGAGTGCAAGAGACAACATCAATTTCTGGACTATTGGCGAACTCAATCATTCATGATTATTTGCTGTTGAAAGGCAGTATCAAACTAATCTTCCGCTCTGATTTCAGGGGATTTCATTTGGAGTTAAAATTTGCAATGAATAATTGTCATATATTTGCAATGAATAATTGTCAATAATTGTCAGAACAATAGGCAATAACAATTGTTGTTGTTTCAGGGAGGTTGACAGCAGGAGTTTAGAAAGAAGAGCTTCCAATGCTTCCATAAATTATGGTAAGACCAATTCACAAATTCCTCTGTAAGCCAATGTGATTTTAATTTCAAGACTTCCTTATGAAGGTTTGCAGACTTCTGAAGAAATACAAAATCACAAAGTCTATGTGCAGCAGATCATGTCTGCTATGGCTTTTTGAGTGAGCACTCTAAACCTCTGCTTATACGTGAATGGTTGATGTGACTATATTGAGTGTCTTTGCAGCAGGTACAACGAGAGGTGGCACACCAGAGGGCTACCGGGAAGCAGAAACGCTTAGGATGACTGACCGGCTATCGAAGGTACTCTCTCAAAGAATTCACTGTTCTTTTACAGCATTAAACGATGAACCCCTCTTTCAAATGTGTGTCTTGTCTTGCAGCGGCGAGGATCAGAGTTCCCCCAACCAGTGAGCACACCTCCGCTTCAGACCCAGAGTAAAAGACGACAGTCTTCTGCACAAGTAAGTTGACTGTAGGCAAGTCCTGTCGTGATCACCTGACGTTAAGTTTTCGTACCGGTCTACCTATAGCATGCATACTATGCCTATAAGACCTTATAAAAGGGCCTGGAAAAAGGTGACGGTATGTTGGTATAGTGAATGTTTTTGCTTTTTTTGTACAAAGAGGGCCACTAATTTGTTTCCAGGTAAGAAGTTATCAAGAGGAAAAACAAGATAGGCAAGAAAAGTTGGAAAGCACGCCACGGAGACACGACGATATACCACGAAAGCCTGTCCCAGAACAACAGGTGAGAATAATGTGCTACGACTCTATGTCCAGTCCAAAATTGCCATTCTCTGATAAAGTCAAAGTTGGTCTCACCGAGATTGATAGGATTTTTCAGCAGTTATACTACCCAGCGCGTATTCTATGACTATATGACAAAAGATTTATGGTCGTAAATACCACCTTATCCTGATTTTCTCTCGTTGAAGAAGCACTGAAGATCGACAACATGACGCGCTCAAGGGTTAGATGAGCTGCCCTCGCATGGAACCACAACTATCCGACTCAACCGGCGCTTCAAAAAGTATGACATCTCGTGACTCGTGAGAACCAATCGCTAATGATGACGATGATACTGTCCTTTTATCCCTCACCAGGGGCATAGGGCTCTCCGAAGGGATTGTCTTGATCCTGCGCGACCTCCTCCAGCTCCTTCCATTCAAGGCCAGTCGGTGCACCCTCCTTCTCCACCAATTTCAATTTCAAATAGCCTATTAACTTACAATATTTTAGGTTCAGACATCGGAATTCAGATTGACTTGCTTTCCAGCATAGGCCGCCCCCAGAGTCTTCCACAATTCCCGATCATGGGGTTTCCTCCTCCATGTGGTTTTTAAATCGTCTTCCCATCTCCGTAGCGGTCTACCTCTTTTCCTCTCACCTTCTCTAAGATACCAATCAGTCACATCTTTGGCCCATGTCTCTTCCTTCGATCTAAGTATGTCTCCACCAATTACTGAACGTTAATTAAATTTGTCAGGAGAGTGATTGGAGACCAGACCCGGACACGATACGAGTGTCCAAGTCGCAGGACTCGCCGGCGAAGCGTCTGCGGCACGAGGCTGAGCCGCTCAAGCGCGCCAAGGCCGGCGACTCGCCGCGCCTCACGCACGCGCACGCGCCGCGGCCTGATCACCACAAGAGCAGCCCCAACGTTGCCTCAAGGCACAAATCCGGTACGTATTTTGTCATGAAGATGCCATTATTTAGGTAACATCCTAGAGTGGCCGCCTACCCGGCCTTCCTTCTATACGGTGCTGGATTTCCGCCTAGGCCTACAAGGTCTAGCCCTACCAGCCTCTAGGGGCCCCAGTGGAGGATCCTTCACATAGACCCAAAAGCATGGCTTGCCTTCTCAATACCAAGTGCCTAGGGCCCTGGATCTCTAAATACTGGCCTGTCTCTATAAACGCCTAGGGAGGAGACCATCCAAGGACCTTAAAATAAATAGCCGAACTAGAGAACTGAAGCCATTTCTAGTAAGCCGGCTGCTTGTACTTACGAGCCGCACGCACACATCAACTAGTTTTTCTTATTGCGAGCACCACGCTCACATAGACAGCCGGCGGACTTGATATGCATTAGTTCTTGTGTGTGTTACCATCATTGATCATTTCCACCTTGTGACGTCCACTATCATTGCTGGAAATAGATCACCCCACTAGGCACTGAGTTTCTGTTAGTTTATTCCGCAGGTGTAGGTATTTTGAGATTAGTTAAAAAAAAACTTCATTCCAGGTTCACCAAACAAACGCGAAGACCGCAAATCCGCACCATATGGCCGCAGCGAGTCCAAACGCCAAGACTCAGTGGACCAAAGAAAGATGTATACAGCCAGCTCAGAGTCCGAGCTATTCGAGTGCGCCATTCTCCCCATCTTCCACAAACTCTTAACAGAACGACATAAGAGCCAACCCCACAGTCTAAACTTATCATATGGTGTCAGCTGTCCAAATATCTCGATAAAATGCGATATAGTTGAGTATTTGTAAATTCTAACCGTTTTAGGTTATGTTCTGACGTTGACAGTAGCAACTTACTTTTTAAATCGGGATTACGTTAATTAATGTAATCGTTTACAACGGACTTCAAACAGTTCATATCTGAAATGTCAATTGTAATAGAGCCAAGACTCGTGCTGTTTGATTATTAAATTACGCTGCTTTAAGTTCAGTTCTTAAAAAAGAATTTCGCTAGAAGCTCGGGCGTTAGATTGCGGAACCCTAAACACTTTGACAGCTCAGTAGTGTTGCCACGTTAATTAAGATTGGTAGCAATAGTAGAAAAGGCGTAGATATGTTTTTAATAATTCTGGATAAAATCTTCTTCTATTGATGTTTTTATCTTTTGGCAATAAAGTGTTGTGAGCATTGCGCAATAAACACTATTATAGTTTCATTAAAATTAAATTGAATTTGTTAAATAGGATAACTAACCGAAATGATTGTGCCTCGTGACTTTACCAAAAGTGCAATAACGAATAAGAGATATTATACCAATAACGCTTACAATCCTTGTGAATTAAGATTAATTTTGATTAAATTTTGTGAGTACCACGTTACTTGTACAACATTATTAGAGTATTAACTAATTAAACTGTAGCAATTACTATATTTGAAATTGAATAGCTCTTGTATCTAGCCGCATTTGTTTAACATTTGGTACAATTTCTAAATAAATTATTCAGGAAATAATGATTGAATGTTATAATAAGTGAATAAATTTTTCAACGACAAGTTCGCTCACGGGTTTAGAGTTAATTGTAAAAATCAAGTGTTGTTAATTCTTTAACATCGAATATTATACGTCTTCTGTAAAAATCGTTCGCACAAAGTTATTTTGTAACTTGACGCACACCTCATATATTATAAGGTAATATTCTTAAAATCTATCTTGACTTAAACTATTTTTATTTACAATATAAGTTGATAATTTACTTTAACTACACACCGTTTTTATTTGAAAAAGAATACTAAAAGGTTTTGCTCTTATCCTCAATTCACTCATTGGTCTAGGTAAGATTACTTCGGTTTCTTTTGACATTTTAACAATTATTTTATATGCTATGTTTCAAGATAAGGTTTTAGGAATGTTTTGTCCTTAAATCCTTAATCTATAGGTACTCCAGGAAGGTAGGCGTAGTTTGTGCTCAACTTGTACTCGGTCTCAATCTTCCGTATTCAAAGGGATGGAGAAAGGACACACGCTAAGTTTACCTTTCGAAATCAGTTGTGATATCCCTAGTCTTATTAGTTATAATAATAATTTAGTCAAATTAGTTTCCTTTAGATGTTACAAAGTGCAAATATGTAATAATATTTTTTCAAAATATTGTTGTTGGTCAGGCATTTTTTTTATGTAAATGTGCACGTAAATAAAGACTTAATAGATGTAAGACTTTAAAAATATGTATTGTATTGTACATTGTAAGATATTAAATAATTTGATTACAAAACGAGTTTTTCACTGTTGTATAATCATACATAATTAATTAATACAAACGAAACTTATACTTTAGTAGATATAAAACTGTCTAAGAAGCTAAGTTACGATATGACTTTCAAAAAGCTTACTTTTTGGTGCTCGTCTAATACCTTATATTATACCTACTGCAATTTTTTTGAGGTAATTTTTTAAAACAACTTAATAAAGACTTAGGGTTAAAATCAATGACTTTTTTCAGAACTGCCGGATTTATAAATTAGTATAATACGGTTACAGTGTTATTACCCATAATAATAATTCAAAATAATTCTGACCATATTTTGAACTTATTAGTAGAATCTATTTTTTTCCACTGGTCACACTGCTTTAAACGTCAACCGATCTGCCCTTCTCTCGCCCCCACCCCACCCCACCTGTCACCATCAGTATTTTTCTATCCTTCTTTGTACTTGGTTGTGTTCCGTGTACCCATTTCTACTTAATTGTTTTCTTATTTGTGTTTATCATCTAATGTTCAAATAGTGCCTGTGTACATCCAAAATGCCTGTGTTTCACACGAAAATCATCGAGAGTATATTGGAGCCAGTCGCTCAACAGGTGAGTGTTATTTACGAAATAACTTTGGTATTTATAGATTGTTTTAGCGTGCTAGTTTTCTCGTGTAGGTGTCGAATCTTTCGTTCATTGTTTACTGTATGTTTTCGGTTTACGGATTATGTCATCGGCTGCAAGTATATAGATTAGAGCCGGCGCTAATGGCTATATTTGGTCGCCCGGCGTTGCGCACGCCATAACTAGGTATCATATGTTAACCTTGTTAATTGACGGCAAATTTATCTGCTAAATGGCTATTTGGAAGGCTAGTCGAGGCTTCCACAGCACGTCCTATGAGTTCTTGGCACATATTTTGCCCCACATCTGATATTAGACATTATTTAATCCCATCCGTTTAGACCCTTAAAACCGGTCCCAATCTGCCGATTATATTCTTCTATCGACGATGAAACGAGTGTAAATCATTTTTAAAAACATATTTTAATACACAGGCAAACACAACTGCTCTACAAATGCACCGCTAAAACTGTAAATGAAAATAAAACTTATAATACCTACATTTTATTTCGGTTATGTTATTAAAAATACTTATGAATAGACTAAAGCGTTTATGGTTATGCCATGCTTTAGGATGCAATTAAAAATAAGTTTTGGTTAAAAAAGTTTTTGAGACAAGCTTTTATTGCCGTCTACTTTTTTGTATAATCGCAAACTGTACAAACTTACCAAATGAGCCCAAACATGGTGAATTAATATTGTCTAATTTAGACGATCTTATGGCTGCCATCCGGCTTCATCATCAAATCAGCTTCATGTCATAATAATATTGCATTATCATCTGATTTAATTATCCTTACAAAATTTTAGTTCAATCTGAAACCGGAAAGAGGGTCAAATTTTACTAGCAAGATTTGATTATAGTCAGACACTAGGATAGATGAAACTAAATAAAAGATTGTAAAAGTGCAACTACATATGGCCTAGTTTCAGTAGTTCGGTGATTTTAGTCCGGTTCATATATATTTGTTTTAACCGGACTAAAATCACCAACTACTGAAACTAGGCCATAAATACAGCCCTGAATGAATTTCTGTTTTTTTTTGTTTTGTTTGAATTTCTAAGATTCCTTTCTTATTTACACATCCACATTCCATGCATGTTCAGTGTTTTATATAAAAAATAAATAATAAAAAATAAATAAAATAAAAATAAAAATCGTTTATTTCAGACTACAGTCCATAGTTGTTAGTCACATATATATGTATAAAGGTGCTAAGACATCTGAATGTTGTTATTGGAATGCTATTAGCATTGATAAGAGCTGCATTATCATCGTAACCTTGCTAGTGCAGTATTGTGCAAGGCCTTGAGTACCAACTCTATCTCTAGCAATAGATACATGATATATGATAGCTAGAGCATTGATAATAGGGTATGTCGTAAGGTATAAGATGACAATGCTTACTTTATATGAAAGAAATATTTTTCTCTTCATTGGTTTTTTAATGTGGGTAAATTACAACACATTTTTATGTTACATATATAGACACAAGAAATCAAAGTACATAGAAAAATTTAATGGCACTCAACTGTGTCCAGACCGGGAATCAAACCTGGTACCTCTGGATTTCCAGCCCCGGTCAGGTCTGGATTGGGCCGGAAATCCAGAGGTAACCGGGTTCGATTCCCGATCTGGACACAGGTGAGTGCTATTTAATTTTTCTATGTTCTTTGATTTCTTGTAATAATATGTATATGTATATATATATACATATACATTACATATTATATATATGACAATGTTTGTTGTGATTAATGCTGCAAATACCGAATAAATTGAAAAATTAAACATGATCTATTGTACTGTCAGTGTGAAATAGTCTGTAACATCCAAAGCACCATATATACCATCACACATCTTTGTGCATAAAGTAATAAAGATGTGTTCCGATATACAGGATGAAATTTTATTGATTGTGCAATTTTTTCCTAGGCATTATGTATCAATAAAAGATGCCATTTCTGAAGAAAATAATGTCGGTAAAATTTTCACCATAAAATGTGCTGTCCGAAAAAATAATTAGTAACGTATCAACGCGTAAGTTGTCGCGGCGACTCAACGCGGGAGCGGGGTAGGGGTCGCGGGGAGGGGACCTTTGCCGTCTCCCGCGCAGTGCGCTACCGCGGTATCCACAAACGAATGTTAATAAAATAATAAAAAAAATATTTTTGCAAACTGTGACATATGAAATATTTCTGAACATACGGAACCCTCTTGATGCGAGTTTAACTCGGACACTACTTTGCTTATCCAAGAATTTTTAAATTCCGTCCTTGACAGTCCATTAATAACAAAAAAATAACAGACTCTTAAACTAATGTAGTGTGAGTCATCATTTAAGAGTTCCATTCCAATAATGTGAATGATTACATTGCATCGAGAAATGAACTGAGTCACTCATTGTAAGAAGAGTTAAGAATAACATGTTCCAGTAACAACTCTATTTGGACCACTAGCTTTTCCTGCGTCTTTGAGGAATTAGAGTTAGTCTTTCTAACAAAACTGGCGTTCGTGTCCCACCACTGGCCGGAAGGCACTAGAGCCGACCGATCTCTCTATTCTCATAACGCATGCTCTTTCAGGTTGCGGGCCCCTCAGATTCAGATCAGAAATAGAAGCCCCGCGAGCTGATCAACAAACCTAACCTAAAATAAGGAGTGTGTTTAATGAAATGGCTAGGGCAGCTAACCAAATGGCTAACTAAACCAGTTGGCGGCGATATATTCATTGTTTGAGTAATTTTGAGGACACGTTTAGCTTGTGTGTGAGAGACCGCCTACGAAGCTATAGGTTATGGGTTCAAATCCTCGTAAGGGCAGATATTTTTGTAATGAGCATGATAACCTGAGCCATGGATGTTTTTTAACTATTATGTATTTATCTATATCTATATAAGTATGTATATCGTCATCTAGAAGTCTACTTTGTACTGTACAAGTAAAAGCATTGCTTAGTTTGGGACTAGGTAGATTTGTAAAAGATTGTCCCCCAATATTAAAAAAAAAACGATTGCCCATACAAATGCAATCACACCGACCAGTAGAATTAATTTTGAATTGTAGCCGATATCTTAGTTAGGTATTGATTAGGCAAAGGAAGTGTTCAGGCCAAAAACGTGAAAACGTGATAAGAATAAATGTTACTAATTCCTTTGTTAGAATTGTTACCACTAATTGGTACCTACAGTCACTGGCATTTGCATACATTATGTAAATGCTTTTTAATTTCAAAAAAATATAAAAGTTATAGGTCAAGCTTCAAGTCTGGGGAGCTAGATTTTTTGAAGTTGGTTATCTTTTTTTATTTTTCGAAAAGTTATTTTTATTGTTGAACACCTCTTCTGATTTCCTTATCCTATTTTGTGGCGTCAATTTTATGGCGTTATATACGTTTATGCCACACCTGGCCATAAAGTGAGTTATATATACCGCACGCTACGCTTACGGAAAAAGCCGCTTTCTGGCCAAGTGCAGACATAAAATAATGTACACAACACGGGAGGTAATAAAGAAAGCCCTCGCTCGCATATTTAAGTCCCCCGCTTGCAGCTCGGGCACCAAACATCTGCGATCTCGGCCTTTCTTTATTTTACCACCCTAGTTTTGTAATGTACATACTTCTTTCATTACATACTACAATTAAAATATCACATATCGTAGGCTCATTACCGGCAATTAAACTTCTATAATTAGTAATTACACTTGTATATATCTCTAATTAGTTTTGTTGCACTAATTCCCATGGAACTTTATTTTAATTACCTATAATACTATAATGTTGATTGACTGTACTTTTCCCATGCACTGGCACTGTTTCTTTGTTTGTTTTGTGCAAGCTATCTCAACCTACTCTCATTTAAGGTCTCTTTGCTATATAGTGGGTTGAAATGACTTAAAATTATGGGAAACTTATATTCTGTGGTAGTCGAGTGTCAACATCACCTGTATGATGATAGTGTACCTATATCGCGTGATAAATATAATATTATTAATCATAAAGCATAAGTTTTTTTTTCATACACCAAATTCTTTTCACGCTCTTCAAATATCGGTTGTATATAATCGGCGATACCGATATATCGGTATCGTCACATCCCTATAATTTATTACTCACCCGATGTTAAAGTTCACATTGGCACAGCAGAAAATCAAAGGGCAATCAAACTCAGTCAAATAAGTCATTGACATGACCAGCTGTGTGCAAATGAAGTGATCTGAGACTTATTCAACAAGAAAGGTCATATGAGATTCATATTCGTATAACCCGGTTGAGTTAAATTTGCACGTCGTTTGTATGCGTCGTCGTGGAGTTCAGGTGCAAACTTAGCTCAATTGGGTAGGAGGGATATGTCTTTGTTGTTGCATTAAATGTGCGATTGTCTGTGCGCAGTGAACCAGAGTATAGGGTTCAATGACATGGGGATTGAGACATACATATGTTATGCGACATGTCATGCGTTTGTATGTCTTGGGGAAGTAACTGACGGCGACCGTGATATCATTAAAAATATATAATATACATATAGCTTGGCAACTTCGTTGGTGACACTCACATGTGTGCTTTTTGTTATGTGCAGCCGTAACTACTTACACAAGTTACCGCCAACACGAACGGGGGCCTCCGGAGGCTGCCTCCGTCGGTCGTCGTGCACAGCTGCACATGACAAAAAGCATTTTATTATTATTATTTTGTTGTACATCATTATTATCTTTTTAATAAATCTTCTATTCCCTTCTTTAAAAAAAAAGCATGTGAGTGTCACCAACGAAGTTGCCAAGCTATACCTACCTAATAATATCTTAAAAAAACTAGTCAGTAAAAATATCATAAAAACGACAAAATCGCTAATTGAGTCACCAGTAATAACATAATGACGAAACTATAACTAATATCACTACGTCGTGTCAGATATTTATGCGTGCCGAGTTTCATCATATATTATTGCCAGTGACTGTACAGATGCGTAATATGTTTAATGAATTTTCTCGGTTTCATGATATTTTAATAGTTCCCGTGTTGAAATGAAATGAAATGATTTGTGACGTCCTACGTGAAAAGGTACCTTATGAGGGTTTCTAGTTACGGAGATATGAACGGTTTTGTGAAATCCTTCAAAATCATCATTTTTTTCTTTTATGCAAAATTGTAAAATATAGGAATAGACGTGTATTTGTAGCTTGGTTTCACTGCTGTACGTTGATTTTTTTCTATATAAAAATTGGGTTCAAAGTTTAGTAGAAAAGGTACCTTATGGCGGATCACATACAAAAATGATAAAGCTGTTGATAAAATTCATTAATAAAATTTACTAGCAACTTTTGCTTATTTCTTTTTTATACCACGACGGTGGCAAACAAGCATGCGGCCTGCATAATGGTAAGCAAAAATTTTCGAAATGATCCTAGAAAGCTGAAAATTTGGAAGGAAAGGGCCACTGGGTGCCACAGATTCGGAATTGAAAAAAAAATAAAAATAAATACAAATGTATTTATTTTTGTATGTATGTCGTTTTTTTAAATTTTTAATTATTAAACATTTTTTTAAAACAGATAAAAAAGTGTTTTTGACGAATCGTATAACTTTTTGACCATTTTTAGAAAGACCTTGTTTTTTTTTTTAAAAATTGACAAAAATAAAAAAAACACTGGTGAATGCCCATCATTTTTGACCATTTTTGAAAAAGTTTTTAATTTTTTTTTTTCAAAAAAACTTACAAAAATAGAATTTTGCGGTTTCTATAATTTTTTACCACTTTGTCATGTTTCCCTTTCAACCTTTTTAGAAAAAGTCTTAAAAACATTTTTTTTAAAACATAAAAACGTGTTTTTGGCGAATCGTGAAACTTTTTGACCATTTTAGAAAAACGTTGTTTTTTTTCAAAAAAATTACAAAAATAAAAAAACACTTTTTGGCGAATGCCTATCATTTTGACCATTTTAGAAAAAGGATTTTATTCATTTTTTCGAAAAATTTACGAAAAAAGACATTTTTTGGCGGTTTCTATAATTTTTGACCACTTAAGAAAAAGAATCTTTTTAATTTAAAACACGCTAAAATCCACGACGAACACTTCTCACAACTATTCGAACGAAAAGGTAAGCAAATACTGCTCATGCCGGCCGGCTGAGACTCCGAGCGGCCAGCAAGACCGAGAGAGAACGATACGTAAAGTGTAGGACAGATGCGTCGCGGTACTGGCGGTGTAGCCAAAATAATACCACGGCACGGCGGTATGAAGGACAAAAACTGAGCAAGTTACGACAAGTATTTCTAACATTTTTAAATTACACCGCCATAAAGTACCTTTTGTACTAAACTGTAGAAGCATATTATTCAGCCTTTAATTCGCCTATAACAAAAATAAAGATAGGCAAAGACGTGTCGTAACATATAATTTACGAAATGGAAATACATAATAAAAAAAACACAATTTTTACACAACATTGAATATCTCCGTAACTAGAAACCCTCATAAGGTACCTTTTCACGTAAGACGTCACATTTGAGAATTACTCTTAATTGGTCAAGATTTGAAGTAAATTTCTAATAACCTTTTTTCTTCAGTTTTCTGTCTTAATACAAGATTTGTCAATAAATAATGTAAATATCGTGCCATACTGTAATTATCAATAATTTTTGCTTATGGCCCGCCATAAGGTACCTTTTCTCAAATGTATGGGAATAATTTGTGACTTTTACGTAACTTCAATCGTTTATAAATAAAAAAATACGACTTGTAGAATAATAATGACACTTTTGAGATACTTGTGTAGACTGATTAAATATAATTTAGAACTCATTATACGAAAATTGTGAATATTATAGGAATGATGAAACATATAATAAAAATGACATTTTAATTAAAATAAAAATATTTCGTTAACAATGTGATTTTATTTCTATCCCAAAATGTGCAGTCTAATATCTCTAACTATATACAATGGTTCAGATTACAATATGTTAAAGAACAGGCCGAATTTTTTTTTTTTTTAATTTCGTTCTCATAAGCGACTTGCTCTAATCAAAGGCTGATTTTTCACGACCTGGAGGTCACATTAAAAAAACCATTACTGATTTCCAAAGAAAAATACCTTGAGATACATAATCAATCGTCATCTCCATAACTTCCAACGGGAACATACTTAAAATTAGTTTTAAACTTCTTTTGACGATTTCTCAAAAGTGCAATTTTAGCATGTGCAGGTTTGATGTTTTTTAAAAAAAAAAGTATGGGACTTAGGGTCGTGATTCTTTTTGTATTAGATAGCTTATTTAACACAGATTTAGGATCTGTGCTTAACTCAATACCAACCATAAGGTACCTTTTCCCGTGGAACGTCACATTTATTTCTGCAAGTAGGCGTCAAGGGCTCTTTCACATGTCTGATTCTTTTGGCGGTTTGGCTTTCCCATGGTCCCATCATGAGATCCTGACTTGGTGACAATGGACCACCTGGGAAGTATACCTACACAAATATATCGAGATAAAAGGATTCGTCGATTTGTATGGCTACCAAGCGTGTACCGTTTTTCGCTTGGCCTTTGACGCCAAAAGTGTAATTTAGTGATGAAAAACATACCTAAATTTACATAAATTTTCCATTTCAATAATTGGTATTTGAACAATTACCTAATTATTCCATTATCAGATTTTCAATCTGATAACAATATTAACGGCAACTGAAGTTAACGGCGTGCAAAGTAGGTCGCCGCCACTTCTTTTTTGCACGCGAGGTACATACACTTTCCTTCTACCTCGATATAAGAATTTTCCAAATCAGACCAGCCTTTTTCGAGTAATTGGGTAAAATACATGTCTAATACGGATTAAGTGACAAAATTGTCTAAACTAAAATGACAATTATATGTGAGTGGCGTAAGAGTGTACAAATATTTTTGTAGCTTTGGTAACTTTATGCTGTACAAATAAAAACTAACAAAAGAACTATAAGGTTAACTCGTAGAAAATGCCTCATGGCTTTAAGTTCGGCTTTTGTACGATTCGATAAGTTTGGTCTGACGAACTGAGAACCACATTTTTGGAGTCCGTTAAAAATATATGTGAAAAACAGCGTGACCCATAAAGAGAGTTATTTCTGAAAGGTTACCTATATCTAACGCTGTTTGGCAGTTACTGCATCGCGCTATTTTCGTCTCGCAATATTGCTGACTAGGGATGTAACGATACCCATATATCGGTATCGCGGATATATACATCGATATTTGAAGAGCGCGAAAAGAATTTGCTGTGTGAAACAAAAATCTGCAATAAGTAAATTCAATTACTGACTTAATTTATGTATTGGTCTATTACCTTGTGTAATGATAATTACTATGTTAATTATATCTTTGGTTCATAATAAAAAATAACTGGCCAAGAGCATGTCGGACCATGCTCAGTGTAGGGTTCCATAGCCGTAACTATAAGGTAAATAACTGGCCAAGAGCATGTCGGACCATGCTCAGTGTAGGGTTCCATAGCCGTAACTATAAGGTAAAAAATACGATGTAAAAAAAGTACAACAACAAAAGAGCGTATCTTCATAGCAATTACGTCCTTTTGTTGAGAAGCGCAGTTTATCGGCAATAACTCAAAAACGGTACATTCGATGTTGTTGAAAATAATTTTCGTTGAAAGTATTAATTAAGCGTTACCTTCGTGATTTTTTTCATAATTTTCGGACGCACGGCTTAGAAAATAGAGGGGGGGGGACACAATTTACACAACTTTCGGAGCGATTATTTCCAAATACATTCACTTAATCAAAAATATTACTTAGAAATCTTATAGTGTTTTTTAAAGAGCTGTCGAACTATGTACCACACGTTGATATTTGCTGAAAAAAAATTTTTTTACTGTCTTTAACATGTATGGAGTGCTCCCCCTAAAAACATTTATTTTAATTATTTATATACCAAACTAAGTAGCGGTTCATAAAACACACCTATATTACAAATTTCAAAATTATCCATCATGTAGTTTCTGAGTAAAATGCCTGTGACATACGGACAGACAGACAGACAGACAGACAGACAGACGGACGGACATGACGAAACTATAAGGGTTCCGTTTTTGCCATTTTGGCTACGGAACCCTAAAAATACGATGTAAAAAAGTACAACAACAAAAGAGCGTATCTTCATAGCAATAACCTCCTTTTGTTGAAAAGCGCAGTTTATCGGCAATAACTCAAAAACGGTACATTCGATCTTGTTGAAAATGATTTTCGTTGAAAGTATTACTTAAGCGTTACCTTCGTGATTTTTTTCATATTTTTAGAACGCACGGTTTAGAAAATAGAGGGGGGGGACACAATTTACACAACTTTCGGAGCGATTATTTCCAAATACATTCACTTAATCAAAAACATTACTTAGGAACCTTATAGTGTTTTTTAAAGAGCTGTCGAACTATGTACCACACGTTGACATTTGCTTAAAAAAAAAATTACTGTCTTTAACATGTATGGAGTGCCCCCCCTAAAAATATTTATTTTAATTATTTATATACCAAACTAAGTAGCGGCTCATAAAAGACACCTATATTCCAAATTTCATCAATATCCGTCATGTAGTTTTTGAGTAAAATGCCTGTGACATACGGACAGACAGACAGACGGACGGACATGACGAAACTATAAGGGTTCCGTTTTTGCCATTGGCTACGGAACCCTAAAAACACAACTTATTGACAATTTATTTATATTTACTTTACACTTTCAAGGTTGAGTCTGTTAAATATAGCCAAGTTTTAGATATAAATAATAAGAACATACTTACAAATATCTGAAGTTCATACTTCATTATTTAGCTAAGATATCGGTATCAGTATCGCCGATTAATGACTAAAATAATCGGTATCGGTATCGTATCGGCAAAATTATGTATCGTTACATCCCTATTGCTGACTAATACTTATTATGCGAAGCGTGGAAATTTCGATTAGAATCGGATGGTTCTTGGCTTCGAGTGATACGTGTTTACTACATTATTTATCTTGTGGCCGTAAGTGGCGTTTACATGCCGCTTCGAAGCAGTTATGAGCTAAGGGGGAGGAGCCCGCAGTGGGCCTACACAACTGTGACACGCGACTCTGTCGCGCGACAAATGCTACCAATCTCTATCCACTCAATACTGACAGTGACAGGTGATGCTTTGTCGCGCGAGAAACGAAGTCGCGGCCAGTTATGCTAGACGTACTGGGGGCCCTACAATTCTCGATTAACATACCTATGTATTGTACATCAGTGGCGTGGCGTAAAACATATCCTAGGGCAAGGCGGTGCAGATTTGGCATACATTTTCTTTAAGAGCTGTAGAATAAGGTGCTCAAAAGCTTGATATTTGGCAAGCCGGTAGGAATCGAGTTCTTTGGACGCCACGCTACTGATGTACCTACACCAGGAGGCCTCCAGCTGAGGCGGAAAAAAAAACACAATGTGGGGCCCCCCTATACTTACACCACTGGCCTCTAACTCTGACTAGCTGTAGTCCGCTACTGCTTAGCGCAGCCAGGAGTGGCTCACTCTGCGATTTCGCCGCGCAGCTACTAGTAGCATTCCACCAGAATGTCGGCCACGTGATGGATGCCATTTTATTCATACTTCTTACAAAGTTAGGAAGTACATTTTTGGTATGTCAATATTTTATAACTTGGTTTCTAAATTGTTAATGTCATTTAGGACTTTAGGTAGGGCTTCCAATCCCGCAGCCTATCTTTAATCTCGGTACCTGCGGGATTGCACATTTTCGATCCCGGTATTTGCGGGATCCCGCATAGAAATTAATGATATCAATTATAAGGTGAAATAATCAACGTATTTAAACTTTTATTTGAGTTTACCTTTTAAACATTAAATATTACACATAAAAAAATAACATTGCACTTCTACCTATTAGTTCTATTGAGACCAAAATTAAAATCGACCTATGTTAAACAAACTCTAAGGAACTCAATTATAATTTAAGACAAATTATTAATATATTAAATTTTAATGTATGTAAACACTTTACATAAAATCAAATAGAAACAATACAAAAAATAATGGATCGGTACAAAGGCGAACTTATCCCTTTAAGGGACCTCTTCCAGTTAACCTTTGAATTGAGCAAACGAGAAAGATTAACTAACATCAAAGAAGATAGGCAAACTATCATGCTAACTTACTTACACAAAGAAAAGGCCAAGTTTTATTATTATTTATTAGTATTTCTTATTTGCTTGTATCAATATTTTGTTGCAAATGTTTGTCCCGCAGTCCCGCGGGATCCCGCGCTCGTAATCCCGCTATGAGCGGGACTGAAAAAAGGCGCGGGATCCCGGAATACCGGGATTGGAAGCCCTAACTTTAGGTAGCTTAAGTCGGCTGCCATAGCCGTCATGTGCCCGACAAAGTAGACGTTTTCGTGGAATGCCCCTAGTACAATGTTGCCCCTTTCGGAGGGGTTTAGCCAGCGACCAGAAAGAGCACCAACTAGGTATGAAACATCTTTCACGACACACTCGCTCAATTTTAGGAGCGAATTTAAAAATTAACTGTTACGGTTGTTTATGTCCTCCGTTCCTTTATTAGAATAAAGTACAGCTTGCTTTGGTTTAAAAAATATGGTTCTCCTCATTTTTTCACAAATCAGGCTTCAATAAAAATATTTAGTATCTTACTTACCTATTTATGATGTATAAATATCCAAACGATAAATTAGCAATGTATTTTAATGTTTGTGTTGTAATAGTAATGGTAAACTTAACCTTAGTATGTGATTTTATAGAATAATCAAATTGCTGTGCCCTAACAGGGTTCATGTCTGTGCACAAATGTATAAAACCTAACATCTTATGTTATGTACGACATGATATTGACGCAATAAATGAATATGAATATTAACGGCCAAGCCAAGACCACACCGCCGCCGCCGCCGTCGCCGAGAAAATTTTCAGTCCACGCCGTGGAATTGGTTGTCGGCGCTCACATCTAATGATGATGCTGAAAAAAGAAATCGTCAGTGTTGGGCGGCAAGACCGCTGGTGTAATTAACAGGTGCGTCCTCGCCGCTTCCGCCGTCGCGGCTATTTCGGCCCTTCGCCAGGTTATTTCCGTTCCGACTGTCCCTTACGTGAAGGCTACACTAGTGATGAAACAATATCTGTTGTTTGTAGTCGTTACGTTACTGTACGACTGAACAGGGCTACAATAAGTAATAGCCCTACGTACCGAAGTTTCTCGTTTTAACAAAACTTAGACTGAACTGATCAAGGTGGCCCGGCCAGCGACCTGGTTCGACCCCAGGGAACGCCACGGCCCCCACCTGGTACGGAAAAAGGCTTTTGGTACTAGTAGCCACGCGGCGAAATCGCGGAGTGAGCCACTCCTGACAGACTCGTTATCCATTACATATAATTGATATTAGGCATGTAACGATACCGATATATCGGTATCGCCGATTATATACAACCGATATTTGAAGAGCGCGAAAACTTGTTGTATGAAAAAAAAATTGCATAAAGTAATTTCAATTACTGACTTAATTTATATATTGGTCTATTACCTCGTGAAATAATAATTACTATGTTAATTATATATTTGGTATTTGGTTCATAATAAAAAACCAAAATTGTGTTGACAATTTATTTATTTTTACTTTACACCTACAAGGTTGACTCTCTGTTAAATATAGCCAAGTTTTAGGTATAATAAGGACATACAAATAATAAATTTGTAGTTCATACTTCATTAGTTAGCTAAGATATCGGTATCGGTATCGCCGATAATTTACTACAAATATCGGTATCGGTATCGTATCGGCAAAATTATGTATCGTTACATCCCTAATTGATATAATACAATTGTAGAAATTTAATATTTGCTCGCGCATTACGCAAAAACTACCGGAAGGGATTTGTTTTCATTCGCTTGTGGTTTGTGTCCGTCCATTCACCACATCAAAAGAACTGATTGTTTTCCTGCGAATTTAGGCACTTGTACCGACGCCGGTGAGTGAGCGAGCAAAATTGAGGTTAAATCAAATTGCTTTGTTTTTCAGAGATGTTCCGTATTTCATTGTAATAATAAGTATAATAACATACATTTCGATGTTAATAATAACATTTTCATAGATAAGATATTTGTTCTAAGTCTAATGAAACTTTATGCTGGTCACAATTTACAATTTTCAGTTTTTGAATGTATTATAGAGGGTTTATGATATGTATATGGATAGAATTATGGTTCCATTACAAATCGCAAGGCGCCAGGCGGATAGTATTCCAATAAAACCCCATCTTGCACCAATCTAATTTAAAGACGGCCCAAAGCTATTTCGAAAAGCAAAAGGTAGGCGAGTCTGCATAGTGTCACTTCCATTCTATTTGTGCCTCTGCGATGCGAAAGCTCCATGTCCGAAGTCTTCGATCGAAATCATAGCGAATGTGTCTTCACGAAGCTATGACATCAAACATTTATTGCATTCACATATGAAGGTAAAGGTATATGTTGTTGTTGAAAGTTACAGCCGTAACTACTCACACAAGTTACCGCCAACACGAACGGGGGCCTCCGTAAGCTACCTCCGTCGGTCGTAGTTCGTGTTGGCGGTAACTTGTATGAGTAGTTACGGCTGCAAATAACAAAAAGCGTACATGCGAGTGTCACCAACGAAGTTGCCAAGCTATAGTTATACTATGATGATAAATAAGGAAGGACAAGTTACGACCACTTTGATCGAACTAGACTTATGTTTGCGGTCTTTCGGTTTCATACTAAATAGTTAATTCTCGACATATCATTTTTGAAGTACTGAGACGATAATGTCCAAAATAAGATGTAAAGACGATCCATTGTAACGATTGAATGTTTAAATACCGTCTAACCTGTCGTTGGTGACGAAATGTATGCAGTTTGACACTAAATGTCAGTTCTGTGACGACTGTTAACCGCTAGTTAGCAAAAATGCCCAAATAAAGTAAGATGCTAAATACATATTGGCCCCATGGGCCTACGCACCGGACCGTACCTACCTACGAGTGGCGTGGCGTAAAATATATCCTTGGGCAAGCCGGTGTAGATTTGGCGCACGTTTTCCTTAAGAGCAGTAGAATAAGGTGGTCAACCCGGTAGTAATCGAGTTCTTTGGACGCCACGCCACTGCTACCTACGTACGGGAGGGCCGCTGACCCCTTCCCCCAAGGCTGGAGGTAGTAACCCGAACCCGCCGCCCCCCAGCGGATGAAACTGATCACTAGGAAGTTCCTAGTGATCAGTTTCATCCGCTGGGGGGCGGTTCCTAGTAGTAACCGGTCCGCCCTTTAACAGAACCCTGGCTACGTTCTTGATTGGCTTAATGCAACTGATTTTTTTTCAGATAGAATGTAAACATGTCACCTTTTTCATTTAGGTTACAATGTGTGATGAATTTCTCATGTGCAACCACAATAAGATTGTAAATTTTTATATTCTGTATTTTGAGGTGTGGATGGACGAAATTGCTCCTACGTACCAATTATTATAGGAACAAACATCTAGCAGGGAAATTTTACGTCCTGGCTGTAAACCATATAACGGTATACAAGATCTGAAGCACACATATTATGAGCAATGTAGATAGGTTCATAATATGGCCTCCATATAATATAATATACAGAGCGTCGTCAAGTAATAGTGTTCTGTGCCAAGCTGCCAACTGCAACTAGTTCCGTGAATCTCGTTAAATCAATGATTTAATCTTTTATCGACACATCACAAAGGTCACATTATGTAACAGTGTTGCCAGGTGACATAAAATACTATTCCCGCATATGACTCACGCCCGTTTGTTTAACCGTTCATTTTCGCGCCTTCCGTTGGCGCCCAAATTTTAAATATAGAATTGTTTCGCAACCGTCCGTGTTTTCTTTTTTTTTAAACCCCGTAAATAAAGCATGGTCCATAGAAAAAGGGTTATTATGCATTGGCTGTGTCAATCAAATTTATAAATTGTTATTACGATGATAAATCCATTTTTAACTGTCACTAATGAGCAATATATTTTGTTGTTTACAGTTATTAAAGTTTTAGTTTTGATATTTGTGGTCGATATTGATACTTTTTCGTTTTTGTGATAGCCTATTTTTTAGTTTGTGTATATTTTCTTTTTGTTTTCACCTGTGATCTCTAAATTTTAAAATTAGAACGGTGTTTCTCAATCGTCTGCCTTGTTATGTTTTAAGCCATTAACAAATTTAACATGACAGTTTGTCACGTAAATAGTCCAGACAATTTTTAAAAGCGGGCCGGTCAATGGTGTTGATATAATGACACCAGTACGTCTAGCATAACTGGCCGCGACTTCGTTTCTCGCGCGACAGAGCATCACCTGTCACTGTCACACTATATTGATTGGAAAGAGATGGGTAGCATTTCTCGCGCGAGAAAGAGTCGCGTGTCACAGTTGTGCTAGAGGTACAGAGCAACGCGGATCGTGGGGAGTGGACTTGCTTTAGTATTTCCCCTTTGCCGAGCAATTTGCACCAGTGATCATATTCGTTCTATAAAACTAGTTGCGATTGGATTAGTCGTCAGACTAAATCTAGAAACTCACCTGAAGAGATCTCCGTGAATATGCCGAATTGTTCCGTATTTCGCTGCAAAATGATTTCTAACACGTCAAGCGTACAAAGAGATGGTGTTTCCTTTCACATCTAAGGTGTTTAGAATCACATCATCATTATTTACTTCCTTTAAAACATAAATATTACAAAATCTAATTGATCTAATTTGACTTTATTTGAAGTTTGTTTACTAGTTAACAAGCAAGCAACCTCGCGTTGCCATGGTGATCTGCTAAACTTATCAATGTTGTGCGTCACGTCATAACACTATTTCAATGTAAAATGTAGTCTGTGAATGTGAATTGGTCAATGTGTTGTTCTATTTGTTAAGTGTTAGTTTTGTAGTGATAGACGATTTTTCATGTACGCGTGTGTAAATAAGTGTGCGTTACCTCATTCCCCCCCTCGCCAAATATGGCAGAAATTCCGGGCAAGCGCGTCATGGCGCCTCCTTTCCGTGTTGCTCTAAGAATGACACAGAGAAACATAAACATTAAGATAAAAAAATGCATTAAATATTTTCTACATTGAAAATTATATTGAGAAGTTGGCTACAGTTTTGATGTACGCTGATTACGATGTTTCATTTTTCTACTTTACCTTTGTTGGATTTTTCATCATCATCATCATCATCATCATCATCATCATCATCATCGTCTTCATAATTCTAACCTGGATACGTCAACTGCTGAGTATCGGTTATTGTTTTGGGTCAAAAATCGAGCGTTTAAACCGCCTCACTTCGGTGGAAAGAAAGAAAGAAAGAAAGAAAGAAAGTCTTTATTTTGTTAAACATAGGTACAATGGTATGGTGGTAGGTATAATAAAATTGAGCTCTATGTTTTACCCATAATTGTAGGTGTACAAAATATTATTATGCATTTAGCTATAGTTATTATTATTAAGCATGCAACATGCAATTATTTGTGTCTCACAGAAATAAAATAAAAACTGAGGCTTACAATTTAAATCGACAAAAATAATTTAGCGCAGTTAAAACATTAAAATAATAGAAGATAATAATAAAAATTCTGAGTTAAATACGTTAATAATAATAAGTCAAAAGATTATATCATTGTGTCATTTAAATATTCTCTCACTGAGTAATAACACTTCTTAATTAGGCGCGAGTTCATTTCTTTTTTAAATTGAGCATTATCAAGGGCTTTGATACAGTCAGGAATTTTGTTAAATATATTTACCGCCATGCCCAAGATACTGCTTCTCATCAACGCCGTGTTATTGTCGTGCATATTTCTTAATTTGCTTTGATATTGTGGACGTGTTGGAAATCTGCGGTTTTGTGCTACTTTAACAAATAGATCAGGGTTCGTCTTGACAAACATGCTTACCTCAAGGATATATAATGATGGAAGCGTTAATATCTTGAGAGATTTGAAATGGGGTACGCAGCTGTCTCTTAAATATAATCCACACATTGCCCTTATACATCGTTTTTGGGCTTTGAAAGCAATCTCTTTATGTACTGAGTTGCCCCAAAAAATTACTCCATATCTCAGTATCGATGCTACAAGCCCGTGGTATGCCATTAATACCGCATCACGGTTTACTATTTTAGATAATTTAAACAGCGCATAGGCCGATTTAGACAATCTTTTACAAAGATGCTCTATGTGGTATTTCCAGTTAAGCTGGCTATCAATCATTAGCCCTAGGAACTTCGTAACTTCCACATTGTCTATTTTATTTCCTTCATAATTTATATTTAGGCAGGGTGCTGCTTTTCGCTGGTGAAAATGCATCAAGTTGGTTTTACTTAGATTAATCAGTAGATTATTATTATTGAGCCATTTAATTATATTTTTTACTACTAAGTTTATGTCATGTTCGTATACGTTAATATTATTGGTACATCTAATAATTGAAGTGCTATCATCAGCGAAAAGCACCATAGGATGATTAATGTTATTAGGCAAGTCATTAATATATACAAGGAACAGCAGCGGACCAAGTACACTTCCCTGTGGGACACCATATTGTATGAGTTGTTTATTCGATAGATATTTATATTCCCTTTTCCTTGTAGGACATATTCTAGATATTTCGACGTATTGCTGCCGATCGCTTAAGTAGGATTTTATAAGATTTAGTGTATTGCCTCTAATGCCGTATCGACTCAACTTGCTAAGAAGTTTATGGTGATCTACGTAATCAAAGGCTTTGGTCATATCGGTGAATAGAGCGCATACTGGGTTCCTTTTGTTTACATTCTCTATAACAATATTAAGCAGATCGAAAATTGCCATGTTAATGGTAATGTTCTTTCTAAACCCCTTTTGTGATTTACAAAGCAAATCAAATTTAGTTAAGTAGGTGTATATCCTACGGTATATTGCCTTTTCAAAAATTTTGGAGATAATCGAAATTAGAGCTATTGGGCGGTAATTTTGTGGGTATTCTTTATCACCCTTTTTAAATAAGGGTTTTATGACTGTTGTTTTTAATCTGTCGGGGAAAATACCTGCACTAATGCTTAGATTTATTATGTGACTCAGGGGTTTGTCCAAAACATCACTAACAAATTTGATGACTTGGGTATTTATACAGTCATGACCTACACTTTTTGTGTTTTTTAATAATTGTATGATAGTTTTTATCTCCTTCGGTGTAGTAGGTGACATGAAAATTGAATTTTCATTATTTTCAATGTTTAGTTCAAAATGATTATTGTGTGGTTGAGCATCTCTATGTATGAAGTGATCATTGAAAATCATGGCAATATCTTTGGGATCCGTTAAGATTGCACCAGAGCGGTCTCTTATTTTTCTAATGGGCTCCTTTGGGAAATTTGTCTTACAGCTATTTATAATGCTCCAAGCGGCTTTTGCCTTATTGTCAGAGATTTTAATTTTATGATTATTTTTGGCCCTTTGTGTTAGTTTTATAATCTTTTTATATATTTTAGAATATCGCTGTAGGATTAATTTGTTCGCAACAGTTCGGTTCCGTCTGTATTGCCAAAGAAGTTTTCTTTGCTTTCTACTACATATCTTTATTCCTTTAGATATCCATTGTACGTTAGTTTTTGCTCTCATAGTTACGAGCTTTACTGGAAAACATAGGTCGTATAACAAGCGAAAATCTTCGATGAATGAATTGTATGCCTCATTAGGGTCGTCAGTATCATACACCCTGGAAAATGATAGGGAATTCAGATAATATCTAAAAAGCTCAAGATTTACATGTGAATAGTCACGTCTCTCTATTCGCCAAAGTTTTATCGTGTTCAGTTTTTTTATAGGCACTCCCAATATTTGAGCTGCATGATCAGATAAACCTAGGTCAATAACTTTATGTATTTGACCTTGTTTTATGTCGTGTGCGAAGTTATCTAAACAGGATTTACTTATAGGCCTTGTTGGCTCTTTAATTTCTAATTTTAAGTCATAACTCCGTAAAAAGTATTCAAAATCTAAAGTTATATTATTGCGTTTTAGGATGTCAAAGTTAAAATCTCCACATATTATAATTCTTTTTCCGGAGTTATTTTTACAAATTGATTTCAAAATAATGTCAAATTTTTCATAAAATAAGCTTAAATTACTGTATCCGGGAACTCTGTACATACATATCAAAACAATTTCATAAAATATAAGCTCGATCGCACAGCACTCTACCACACCTGAGACTGATTGCTTTGATATCTCAGGAAGTGGACACGTTTTTGTCGAGATCTCTGCAAATGTTTGTGGCGTTTTTACCCGACTGCGGCGAAGCCCAAAGCAGGGTTATGTGTTTGACCTGTATGTATGTATGTAAGTATGTATGTCCGTTCCTATGTCCGCTCGTAACTACGGCACATCCGATTTTGATAAATTATACATCATTAGATTCGTCTTGATGGTGCGAGTGTCACTGCGTATGAAGTTTGTTAAAATAAACTAAATGGCGGATTTTATGCAGTTTCAAAGTCCGCCGCGGTCGGTTTTTTTTTAAATAAAAATGTGGTTATTTAATCTGTTGGGTAGTGATCCCAGACTTCTAATAAATAGCCTGATATCCCATTAAAATCAGTAGGGATTTCGACAAAAATATGTATGTGGCGGTTTAAACGCTCGATGTATGACCCTTTTGTGAATCTCACTAGCAAAAATAAATGATTTGATTAGATTATATTATGGTTCAATATGTATTTTAAACTTGCTACTTATTACTAACAATTGTGAGCAGTTAAATTTGATCAGTCAGAGAGCGGAACACGTCATTCGGTGACGTCATATCGCAACGTTAAGCGTTTAAGGTCATTCGGGCATGCCGGTTACTTAGAAATGTCTTGATAAGATTCTTGGCTGTTTATCCTTATATGGGAGATTGGCATTTACCCGCGTTAATATCCCAAGGGAACTCTTTGCGGGGGATTGAAGTGTCCAATGTTTCAATCCAGGACTTGGTCTACTTGCTTGCAAAATTTCATAATCCATTCTATTATTACAGCGTTATCGTGGCGTTATTTAGTTATGGCTATCATAGTACAATACACAACTAGGGTGGTAAAATAAACAAAACGAGGGACGTAAATATGCGATCGAGAGTATTCTTTATTACCTCCCGTGTTGTGTACATCATTTTATGCCTACGCTTGGCCAGAAAGCGGGTTTTTCCGTACGCGTAGCGTGTGGTAAAAGCCACTTTATGGCTAGGTGTGGCATAAAATAGTTTAAAGCGTAAAAAAATACTATCTGATTGTTAAGGTTATTAAATCAAACTAGGGATGTAACGATACATAGATTTGCCGATACGATACCGATACCGATATATTGTAGTAAATATCGGCGATACCGATACCGATACCGATATCTTAGCTAAATAATAAAGTATGAACTTCAGATATTTGTATGACCTTATTATACTTAAAACTTGGCTATATTTAACAGAGAGTCAACCTTGAAAGTGTAAAGTAAAAATAAATAGATTGTCAACCCAAAATTCAAATTTTTTTTATTATTAAGAACCAAAGATTTAATTAACATAGTAATTGTCATTGCACAAGGTAATAGACCAATACATGAAATAAGTCAGTAATTGAAATTAATTTTTGCAGATTATTTTTCATACAGAAAATTCTTTTCGCGTTCTTCAAATATCGATTGTATATTATCGGCGATACCGATATATCGGCTATACCGATATATCGGCCGATATATCGGCATCGGTATCGTTACATCCCTAAATCAAACCCATTCGATACAGCTTCATAATAATCATAATACCAGAAGTTTTTTTACACAGGTTTCGCTTATCAATTTCAGATTACTAGAAAGAAGCATACATACATACATACAACATTTTCTATACTTATCGCATGGTTAACGTACAGATATACTTGAACTTGACTGATATGGATTTTTAATAACGTGAATCGAATTAGTGCAGTTTTTATTCATGTAGCTATATTTTTTGGTCCTTCGAGCCGGATATGCACGACCCTATATTTTGTCTCGCCTCTCCCACAACTTCTTGTGATACCGTTACGGCCCACCAGCTTCCAAATTTGGTTGTCGACAGAATAGATTCTTTCTACAAATTGTGGCAGCGAAATCGGCGAGTTTTATAGCGAGGCTATAAAACATTTAGATATTCAAATGAATTTCATTGCCGCCATATGGCCGGCGCCTACGCGCGACATTGTACCTGGACGTACCTGGGATTTCTTCACTGTTTCTGACAGACTTGTATATAAATAACTTCTGTCTTAGTTTTCGTGTTTTTTTTAGGGTTCCATAGCTACCAGACTGCCACGGAACCGTATTGTTCATCATTGTACACCGTCGACAGTCTACAGCAGTGGTGGGCAAAGAACGGCCCGCGACAGGGAGGGTTTAATACGGCCCACCGAATAATTAGATATAATAACAAAATAAATAATGATACACACTGTATAAACAAATAGCCCACACGGGTATCTGGGCCATTTTTTTTAAATTTGTACCTACACTTAACTTTTTTTTAGATCTGAGAAATTTTACATCATTTCTACTCTGAATCACGCGTACTATCGTCTCTGATAGAAGAAAAAAGTGTCCCAAATTTTTCATACAAATATTGCTCTTCCGTTCCGTTACCGCCATACAAGTGTGTATGGAGAAGTAACGGAAAAATTTTGGGACACTTTTTTTCTCCTATCATCAGAGACGATAGTACGCGTGATTCAGTAGAAATGGTGTAAAATTTCTCAGGTCTAAAAAAAAGTTAAGTGTACAACTTAAAAAAAAAAATGGCCCATCTCGTGACCATGCTGGCTCCTTCTTAGCTCAGAGAATCGGCATTGCCATTCAGAGTGGCAATGCCGCCAGCCTTCTGGGCACCCTGCCGCCCGGGAGAGACATGGGGGAGTTATTCTATATTCAGGGATTACTTTAATTTTAGATGTTTAAAAAAAATGATAATGAACGAGCATTGGAAATTTGAATCCTCAATATTTGGGATACTTATAAATATTTCTTAAATAAAACTGCAATTTTGTGAAAGTTTAAAAATACAAAAATGATACGTTAACCAAGTGTTTTGCCCGAGTATTACTTAAAAAAAAGTGTTTCAGTTTTGCCTGTATCACGTCCTGCATAATTAATTGCTCCTCTTATCATTTTGTATAAAACATCTACAATCTTTTTATTTCGTTGCGGGAAAATCCCCAGTAGTTTCGGCGTCAAATGTCTCACCCGGCTCATGACAGGGGACTTAAATGTCATGTTCCGGCACTTGACATTTCCATTTCCGGTGGCTGTCGACGGTATCGAGCCCTGAATTGGCATTCGATGTATTGTAAGTTTTGGCTACAATTATACACTTACTGCGTTTCACATTTCACTGATCTATCTATCTATCTACTGGAGTCAGTATCAGATACGTGTTGTTTTCAAGTAATGAAGATATTTTGATAAAAATTGTCACTGCACGCTGTTACAATCTGTGTGGGTAAACACTCGGCCAAAGCTCGCCGGCCTTGCGGCGGCCGTGACCCACTGCGGCTCTCAGCAGGCATTCGGAACTGCGCCGTCAATCTCGCCACTAACATAACTTGACTCTTGAACTAGTAATAATAATAACAGTTCGTAATCAGAGGTCATGTATTTGTGTAAACTTTATTGCACATAAAATTATACAGAAACAATACAAAGATCAATGGTTATGTATAGTGATGTGCCGCCAGGAAATTTCACGTTCTCGGGAATTCTTACCGCCGTAAATTACCGGTACTTTTCCGTAATTCTCGAGAATATTACGCGTGACATATTTTTATGAAGACTTAAAGTTGCATTTTTAAGACATTAGATTATTTTTGTATTCAGTTTTCGTCGCTGATGTAGTTTGTAACGTGGTAATTTCTTATCAATGTCATTTGAAGAGGTACGTTTTACGAGTATCAGGTAAAAAAACCCAAGATAAGCGAGCTTTGAAATCCATGTCTCACAGTTTCCTGCAGGTGTACAGGTAAGCAGCAAGCACATGTTATTGAATTAGCTAATTCTATGCCGTGTTTTATTAGCCGAGGCTTTCTAATTGTTTCTCGCCTTTTGTATGGTACGGGATTGAAGTGGGGAGAGCAGTAACTAATAGTCATAGTTTTATCCCATCATTAGATCTATAAAATGTGTTCCTCCATGGTTAAATAATAGGCAAGTCGGTGGAAATCGAGTTCTGTTGATACCCCCCCGGTACTGACTTTGGCACGACTTTGTCTAGATTTCATTACTTTTTAGAGATAAACAAGCAGCTCCATCGAGACTTGGCTAGTTTTTTACAGAATGTTTTTGATGGGATCTCATTTCTTTTTGTAAGTGATCTTCCTTTATTTATTACATTCCAATCAATTATTTTTCTAATTTGAACTGCTAAAAACTAACTTTGTAATCGCATGTATTTGTATAGGATTACCAACTTATGTGTGCAGTTGTGACTGAAATTGCAATATTTGGAGGTTTTTTAGGACTTGATAGGCTAAACACTATGTTTAAAATTTCAGCTCTCTGAAATTTATGGGAAGTACTAGTTCTATTCTGATGATCATGAGTGAGTGAGTGAGTGAGTCAGTATCTGTCATAAATGTGAAACTTTGCTTTCGCTTAACTTCGGAACTAAATGACCTACAGACTTGAAATTTTGGATTTTAAGTAGGGATGTAACGATACACAGTTTTGCCGATACGATACCGATACCGATATATAGTAGTTAATATCGGCGATACCGATACCGATACCGATATCTTAGCTAAATAATGAAGTATGAATTTCAGATATTTTTATGTCCTTATTTTAACTAATGGCAATGACTACTGGTTATATTTACCAGAGAGTCAACCTTGAAAGTGTAAAGTAAAAATAATAAATTGTCAACTCAAAATTCTTTTTTTTTATTAAGAACCAAATATTTAATTAACATAGTAATTATCATTGCACAAGGTAATAGAATAGACCAATACATAAATTAAGTCAGAAATTGAAATTACTTTTTGCAGATTTTTTTTCATACAGCAAATTCTTCAAATATCGGTTGTATAATATCGGCGATACCGATATATCGGCGATACCGATATATCGGCCGATATATCGGTATCGGTATCGGTATCGTTACATCCCTAATTTTAAGTATGTGATTATAGTTTACTGGATGACGAACATTTCTGCGTTCTGGTCTTATCCAGAGGTTCTCAAATAGGGACCTGAATATGCGGCGAAATGGTTCCAGTAAAGGATGGTACGGCAGTGTTTGCTTCGCGCTCGACTTGGCGGGGGTACTGCCGTGCCCCCAGATCTGAGACTGCTCAACTGTGAACTGCATAATGTGTTGCAAATACGAGTAGTTTGAATCAAAACGATGAAGCCTAATACCAAAATTTTGCAATATTTTAGCGAATCGACCGAAAATGAACGAACCAAATATACTTGTTTATATTGTGATCATGCGTATTTATGGCCAGAAATGTTACTCGGTTTGCTATTAGATCTATAAAATGTGTTCCTCCACGGTTAAATAATAGGCAAGTCGGTGGAAATCGAGTTCTGTTGATAAAACAATATTATGGGAGGCTGAAAATGGCCTGAATGGCTTCGAGAAAAGGAGGGTACGGCCATGCCTTTGTTTTGCTCGACTTGGCGGGGACACTGCCGTGCCCCCAGATTTTTATCCATGTCCTTACTGTGTTGTGAATTAAAATAGAATCTATTAAACTGATATACCAAGTTAATTACATATTGTTTATCACTAAATCATATCGATGTACCTTATATTTCAATGAATCAGATTACTTTTAAATATATAACTTCGATATACTAAATATTGTGGTTTACTTATATAACTAAATCATAAGTTGTTTACATCAAAAAAGTAAAAAATATTCCAACAAAAATTTACCTGACAACTTTCTCGGTAATTTCCACCGGTAATTTACGGTAAGTTTACGGGAAAGTTGGAAAAGTACGCGACGCTTTCATTTTTTCTTTATGAAAACTGTAGTGTAGTTTATTATGGTCATTTAAAAGAACCTTGTATAAAAAAAAGTAAAAAATACATAAAACTTTAACTACTTTCTCGATAATTACCGTTACGGAGAATATTACCGAGAACTTTACCCGAACTTTCTCGCTGTTCTCGTAATTTACGGTAACGGCACATCACTAGTTATGTACAAAGGCGAACAGGTATTGTTGCTGTGGTCAAAGTCGAAGCGACGAGCGTACCACCAAAGTATAGACAACCAAGTAGTACGACTTCGGCCGTTTAGGAGCGTGCGACACGTATTTACACAGACGCACGACACGTGTTTGTGTGAGTGAACTCCATACTGTGGCAGGCCCGCGCAGGTCCAAATGCTTGCCTGTGGTGCATCCGTTCACGGCGCGCACAGATGCGCGCTCCCGATGTACCTTTTGTTGGAAGAACTTCCGCTTATACCGTGGTACCACTATGAACACTAGTGGAGAAAATGGACTGCCATAGGGGATTCGACGCGACGCGTGTAGTTCACGACGGCGAAATTTTGAATTACGCTACGGAACTTCCGCTAGACGGTGGACGTATCGACCACGTTGGTCCGTTTTTAATGTAATAAATTTGAAGAAACGGGCCATTCATTAATTAAGTAAGGACAATTTTGACCATTTTAACCCCCCTTCATGTACACATAAGATTTCTCGGTATCCCCCTTCTCACGTAAGATTTTTCTTGGCTTTAGATATCGCATAAAACTATATCACTCGCAACGCTCTATGTTAAAAATCGCGTATTTTGACATGAAATATTACGCAAGAATCGCGTTTATCCCTCCCCCTGGAGATAAGGGCGTGTAGAGATTTTTGAACCCTCCCTCCCTTAGGGACCCTTACGTAATTAATGACCCCCAAAGAGGATGGATGGAGGTTGGTACTGAATTCCGTACCAACGAGTCTATACTTCGAGAACTCGGCATCAAGCAGCGTCTATCATCTTTGGTACAGTCTCGTATCCTCACCTTTTTTGGTCACATATGCCGCCGAGGGGAGGTGGCTATTGAGCGACTTGTGGTCCAGGGAAAGGTCGAGGGTACCAGGCCACGCGGAAGATCGCCTATGAGGTGGACTGACCAGATAAAAGCGGCAGTAAATGGCTCATCATCACTACATGAATGCACGAGGAAGGCGGCCATCAGAGAAGAGTGGCGGCGTGTTGTGAAGCTTGCCACCAACGCCTGAAGTGATGACCACGACCACTCTGTCAAGAGTGATAACGACAAGGAAGAAAGAGGATGGGTTTTTTAAAGTAATTAGCCTGGTACAAACGCCATACTACACAGCCAAGCTTTATCAAGAGTGCAACAACTCGGATTCCAAGCATTTGTCGAGAAAAACGTCTGTTGATTTCTTTTGTCCTAATGAACGTTTCATTAAAAAACAGATAAAAAAAATCATTTATTTCAGACTTTACGATCCATATACTGTTACAGGAAGTCTTACAAAATAGGGAGAGCAAAGAAGAGCTGTCACAAGCTCAACTCTACTTGACCCTCTCAATGGCCACTGCAACCCAATACCCAGTGATTGGGCAATCGAGGCGTTCGGCCAACATCCTCAGAAAGCTAACGACATACAAAGACGAACGACATATGACAGAATTAACTAGCAATTTGCTTGAAGTTAAAGGATTTGGTCACTTTTCAGTTACGGAGGACAATTTCTACCAATAGGTTAAGGCTGGGCGCACACGACATGACTTTGACATCTACTGCCAAAAAAACTTCGCCACCGGCCATCGTGCTGACAAGCTGACATTAAAATCTAGATTCTAGATATTAGATGTAAACACAGCGTTGTAGCATTTATAAAATAAAATAAAATAATTTATTTCTGCAAGTAGGCCCTCAAGGGCTCTTTTACATGTCTCATCTCTAATTATTTTCTTTATACAATGCGGACTGAGCGAAGCGGAAAGTCTTCAACCCCTACAGACAACACGTCGGAACTAAATGCCATTAGCGGGAATTGAACAGGCTACCCCGCCGCGCCCGGCCGCGCCCGCCACGGCCATTAGCGTGGATTGTCTCTCGAAATAAAACTGAATTGATGGAAATGGGGTACAATAATGACGATAGGGTACTTGTCTGAAGTCGATATACTTTTTCACGCTAACCATTTAATAAAATGCAGTGTCACTAACACGGCCATTACTACCTAAGTGTACAGGAACGCATGTACATTCGCCATCAGATATATGAGCTGTCAGTGTACTCATAAATATCTGAATACGGTTCTAATGCTATGAAAAAAGAGTCGTCAGATATATCTGAACTGTCAGTGTACTCATAAATATCTGAACACGGCTCTAATGCTATGAAAAAAGAGCCGTGTTCAGATATTTATTAGTACACTGACAGCTCAGATATATCTGATGGCGAGTGTACGAGTACTCTTATTAAGTCTGGTACTCTATTTTCGTATACATGCAGGGCCGGACTTTCCCGTCCTGGGTAGCATAAAAATGCTCCATTTAGACATGCGCAAAATGTGTCACTAAACTGAAAAGTGTGATATGAATCTTTAGCTCTCAAAGATGTGTATCATTCTTTTAGCTCAAGTAGCTCCGTGGTGTGACAACGGCTCGCTATGCTAGCTCTTATAGCTCAGTAGTTCCTTGGTGTGTCAAGAGCTCATTAGCTCTTATAGGTCAGTAGCTCCAAATCTGAATATTTCCGAACTAATTTAGGTATACGGTGCCAAGACAGGGACGAAAAGTTCGTGTTTATCGTGTCTTCTTGCACTGAGTTGTTTTAATCTGAACCGAGCTAGACCAACTGCTCCTCACTCAACGGATCAGCTTAGCGTTCCAGAGGGGGAACGCAGTCAGCGTGATGGGGACCCTGCCGCAGGGGCCCAATCTGGAAGTCTTAACTTAGTTTTAGTTTAGTTTAGGTCAATTGTGTAGTTTATTTTTAACTTATTTCTCAATGTAACCCCACTCCCATTGTAACAAGTTCGAATTAAACAGAGATTATACTTAGTAGTATGTAAGTACACTTTCGCTGTCAGGAAGTGTGAATATGAAACGTGCGCGGGCGCCGGTCGAACAGGCGGCCATTGAGAGCGAGAGTTCCCGGCCCATTCATTACACGCTATTGACAGGAGCCGGGTAAAGTTGACGGCGCAGCCAGCGCGAAGATATACGGAATTACGGATACTTTGTGTCGTCAGTGCCGTAAATAGGGCGGTGCCACCGGTGCCCAGGCACAGGGCGTAGACTCTGGGGGGCGCAAGAATGGCCAGACCAGGTAGGAACCTGGGTAAAAAACAAGGGCACAGTTATAGAAGCTCGCACAGGGCGCAGAAACGGCACTGTGTGTCGTCACCGGCAATAATGTGTGATGAACCTGGAAACGCATAAGGCTGTGGCTCTACTGAGGCGCAGAGAAGACGTGTAGGGATCGACCAATAAGTTTAAGTTTAATCTAATGTATTAATGAAATCTTATATTAACGCCATATTGTTGTAATACTTTTTGGTTAAAAAGAGAAACTGGTGAGTTTCTTCCGGCGCTTCTTCTCACCAGAAGGTCAGTACCCGAAGCGCCAAAAGAAAAGAAATAATACATATTTAGAATCAGACTTGTAAAAGAGCCCTTGAGGGCCTACTTACAGAAATAAAATTATTTTATTATTTTTATTTTTTATTTATTTTATAATCACATTAGTGTTCGCTGTTTCCATTGAAGCCGAGTGGAAAGATGTGGATTTTAACTAATGTGACTAGTCGCCTCAGTGGAGCCGCAGCCTCAATACACGACCTTATTAAGGAATGCAGTAGTCGTGTCAGATGTTTTTGCAAGATCCTTTTCATCAAGTATTATTGCCGGTGACTTTACCCAGTTTACGGGTCTTATTTTGTAGCCATCCTCCATTGCGTTCGATCTTGAGTTACTTACACTTTATGTCACTCCACTTCTTCCCAATGTTTTTCGCCTGATCTGCAACTGGTATAAAATCAATGGTTATAAAAATAACTATCTAGATCAGTGGTTCCTAACCTTTATTATCATATCACCGGCATTCTTATCGAGATTTGTATTATTATCCCTCCAAAAAATAGGTATTATAAGCTTATAAGAAACTGCTCAAAGTAAAGCAGCTTAACTTTCATGCGTATTACCCCTGAGAAATCTTGTTTTACCCCTGGAGGGGTAATTACCCCCAGGTTCGGAACCACTGATCTAGATTCACCACACTAATATCATAGGGAACGTGCACGAACTATAGGTGGCTGCACTAAACGACAAAAGAGACACGGGTGGATAATAAAGGAAACCATCACCCCTGTCAAATCAAGCTGTCAATGTCAATGACAATATGTAAGTATCAATGTCAAATATACTAAGTTGTAGCTACACTGACGTTAATCGTCCTTCATCGCAATAAATTACGGGGTTTCCGTCAATGTTGCCCCAGCATGAGAGGGTACTTGATTTAGATTGGCGGCACCAGTTGGCAGCACCTTCGTCGTGCACGTTCCCTATAAAGTGAAAGCTTATAAGTATATTTGGATGTTTGTTACAAATAACGGGGTAACAATGCATAGATTGAGCTGAAATTTATAGCATGCAAGTAGACCAAGTCCTAGTTTGAAACATAACTTTATATCCCGCTAAAGAGTTCCCTTGGGACAGTAACGGGAACAATGCGGGCGAAGCGCGGGTAAATGCTAGTTTGGTATGAATTCATCTCCGCTACCTTGCAGTGCTTTGTGTGCACCCAGCCTTACACATAAAGGCGCACAAAAAGTGTGCAAATGAACCTCGCCCCAATTAGGAGCGATGATTGAATCGGCGCGCGCGCACTCGACCCGTATACGTCGTAAGTATGTTGTAGCTGTTCTATGTGCCATATATGGGTTCATTCATGAGTTATATTAATTTTATCGACCATTTTATTTATTTTAACGAACTTCATACCCAGTGACATTCGCGCCATCAAGACGAATCTAATGATGGATCATTTATCAAAATCGGCTGTGCCGTTGAGTAGTTACGAGCGGACATAGGAACGGACATACATACATACATATATATTATACATACATACAGGTCAAACACATAACCCTCCTTTGGGCTTCGCTGCAGTCGGGTAAAAAGGTTTGTGCAGTAATTTTATTTCAAAACGGTTTTTCGGACTAAAGTGAGTCATGGTTAAAAGTGGTCTAACGGTGAAAATTAATAATAATTAAGCATTCATGTAACAAAAAGGTCTCCTTTAAAGAATAAAATGGTTTTCGAGCATAAAAAAAAGTTAAAATTCTATAAATGTATGAGTTTTTTTTTGTTCAACTGCTGGTAGCGACCTCTAAAACTTGAAGAAAAAATCTAAAAAAAACAGTCGTATGCCCTAAAATAAAATGAAGGGGTGCCCCGCAAGAAACAAAAAAATAGACAAAATAAGGAGCACCCTAGTAACCACACGGGAATGTTGAGCGACTTACAACTCTTCTTAATTTAGACGTGTAATGCAATGCAAATCGGGCTTACCTTCTTGGGTTACACGACTGATAACGAATTATGATTATACACGGCTAAATTATTATTATTAAAAAGGCAAAATTATCCTTGTACCTACCCCTCTTCCAGCTTTTATGTATAGCTGTACTTTTAGGTACTTAAAAAAAGGTAAACAAAAAACCACGTGACTAGGGTCGTTCAGCCAGTGGTATTGTGCCACAGATACAAAACATTACTTTGATTGGCTGAACGACCCGTCACCCGAGTCACGTGGTTTTTTGTTTACCTTTTTTTAAGTACCTAAAAGCACAGACTATAGTTTTATACTATCCCACTACCCTCGCTCCGTGGAGAGAAAATCCCTTTTACTTGTCAGGGGATGTCATAAAATTATGTGCACGTTACGGGCAGTAACACGTGCAGTCTGGCTCTTTATTTTACCGCCTAGTGCCTAGCCTAGGCACGTAAAATACTAGTTCGTCTACAATATTTCCGAAAGGGCGTAAAAAATAATCATTTATGCCACACCTGGCCATAAAGTGGCTTTTTTCGCTGCGCGTACGGAAAAAGCCGCTTTCTGGCCAAGTGTAGACATAAAATGACGTACACAACACGGGAGGTAATAAAGAAAGCTCGGGCCGTAAACATCTGCAATCTCGGCCTTTCTTCGCTTTCTGGCCAAGTGTAGACATAAAATGATGTACACAACACGGGAGGTAATAAAGAAAGCCCTCGATCGCCTATTTACGTCCCTCGCTTGCAGCTCGGGCCGCAAACTTCTGCGATCTCGGCCTTTCTTTGTATTACCACCGTAGTTGTGTAATAGTACATTACACAACTTTACGGCCAGGTGTGGCATAATAGTACATTATGCCACACCTAGCCAGAAAGCGGCTTTTTCCGTACGCGCACATACCTGGCCATAAAGTGGCTTTTGGCGCTTTCTGGCCAAGTGTAGACGTAATAGTACATTGTGTATCAAGGGCGGTAAGTAAGGAATTACAAACGAGTGTTTGTTACAAGGCCGAGGCGAAGCCGAGGGATTTAATAACACGAGTTTGTAATTCCTTTACCGCCCGTGGCACACACAATGTTTTTCATCACACTTGTGAGGAAATCTGATTAAAATAACCTTACTTAACCTAAATAAAATTGTAAAACTGACAGTGACATTAGTGACATATTCCATATGTCAGCTTGCTAATTGGCTGAGCTTGTGTAGTAAGTATACCAGGGTTAAATAAATGAAACAAGGACTCTAGTATCACAAATGTGTATTACCCAGACACACTCCGCTCCTAGATTAGGGTACATTCAGGTCTCAGGACCCTTACTACCAGCGCAGTGTAAATAGGGAATACCACAATAACTCTCGGGTCGCTTTATGTAAGTCCGTTGGTGATAAGAAACGATTTAGTTGCCAGAAGGGCTATTACAAACTAAGACGAACTCACTCAGACGGAAGCGCCCTCAGGCGGTTACTCCCTGCAGAGACACTGAAGTGCCGAGGCTCCTGGGACAACGGGTCCAGTTTCTCTATCAGCACTGAGGTCTCCCGGAGAAGGCTATTCGTGAGTCCGCAGCTTGCCGGGCTCCCGCCTAGAATGGAGGCCGTTCAGGGCATCCAAGCAAGTCTTCATATACCGGTGTTCACGCGCCGGTATCTGTAGAGGGCTTGGCTGGCTTGAAAGTACCTCGTCGCACACGTGACAGGTATAGCGTTCTCGGTATGAAACTATACCGTTAAATCAATCAATAGATCACTAGATACCTATCTATTTATCTTTATATTAATATTTATATTTATCTTTATATTTATGTTTATATTTATCCCACCTGAAAGTAAAAAGAGGAACCTTAGTTAGTGGTTATTTCCATCTTCATCAAATCAGTCTGGACAACATTATGATCACTCTACTGACCCACTGCCAGCGATACCTCTGCTGTCCTCCCATATAATGTGCCAACGTGTGAAGATGATCCGCGCTACCTGTAACATTTTTTTTTTATTACTGACGGTTCCGCCGATATTCCATGGCTTTAAGGATGAGCCGTCAACTTACGTCCAGGTGTTCCTCTCTTAACCAGGCCTATATTAAATTCTATATTAAGTTACATGAAGTCTCCTCTGTCGTCCTGCAACAAACCACGAGGTTATTTCACTTCTTCATTTTTCCATTAAATATCTTCCCTTCTATGTTACACTATACCTCTGTCGTCTGTCCTGGAGGCTACTCCCTCAATCGGGCGCCTCTCGCCACCGATGGGCCCAGATTTCACTCATGCGCCTTCGCAAGTTTATTCCTGCCTCCATCTCGATGGGGTCTGACGTTGACAGCAGTTGTCATGTTGACATTTGTTGGGATCGTTCCGAACACTTTATTTAATTTGCAGTGACAACTGAGCGGTTTTTATTGTGTGCCTAACATTCCCAACAGTTTGCACTAATATCGCACAGATGGCGGTAAAGGTATGATTTGCGGTGTGACAATACCCCCTCCCTTATGAAAAGTTTTGGAACGAAGTGAAAAAACTACGCTGCCCTCAGCGCTCTTCAGAACGACACAACCCATGCTACCGTTATCTATCCTAAGTTAGATCTACTAACTGTAACACAAATTAGTCCCCACAATTTCAAAATCTCTAACATACTTGTCCTTTCGAAACGAAGCGATAGCTTTTCCTTAGCTATTCGCTGCCTGCAAGCACACATCTTCCCGAGTTGCTCCTGTAACTCCCAGTGCAGCTCAATGAAGTTCCCAAGTCGAGTACGCGTTTTATTTTGTAACGCTACTCTTTAAGTTAAACTAACCCTAAATCTAAGCTAACCCTACCTTGGCGTCGTTAGTGTGAGAATATCACCCCTAACACGTGAAACACGTCCTACGGTAACTGAGAACTCAGACCAAGCCCTTGACAACAAGTGTTTCTTTTCTACATATCATATCTTGATATCCTTGATATGCCACTGCCCTAGGTGTTTACCATCGTAACCCACCAGTTCATACACTAACGGCGATAAAACTTTCTTCACTATGCACTTCTGGTATTTGGGCGCTAACTTGGATGCTTTAAACTTATCGGCATCGCTTTGTATGTAGGTTTTCTTCCAGACCTCCTGGCCTTCCCGCAATTTGACGTCCCTCCTGCGCAGATTGTAGTATCTGGCATTCGTTGCATGAGCCTTATCCAGATTATCCCTGACTTTGCTGTAGATGTCTTGAAGTGTCCCAAATTCTCCAGCATATTCTTCTCTCGGCATAGCTACCTCGTAATCTGTATCACTTGTGTCTTTATAAAAAGAGCCATTTATAATCGGTTCCCTACCGTGTACCAAGAAAAATGGTGTGAAACCTGTAGTTTCATTCACCGCGCTATTTAAAGCAAATTGTACCCTAAAAATATTATTATCCCAGGATCTATGATCTTCCTTTACGTAGGATGAGATCATTGTTACTACTGTCTTGTTGAAGCGTTCTACGCTATTTACTTGAGGCGTATATCTCGGTCCATAATGAACTCGAGGGACATTGTACGTCTTCATTAGTCTCCGAAATTCTGATCCAGTGAATTGAACCCCATTGTCGGTAACCACTGTCTCTGGAACTCCGTGTGCTAAGAAGACATAATTTTCTATATTTTTCGCCACATTTGCGCTTGTAGCACGTCTTAATGGGAATAACATTGTATATTTTGAAAAAACACAAGTTACTACTAAAAGATGTATGTAACCGGACCGTGATTTTGGCAAAGGTCCAACCAGGTCCATACTTATGACTTGCCATGGTTTGTAACATTGCTTTGGTTTACCCATGAGTCCTGGAGTAAGAGTCGTTTTATGTTTATATGCTGAGCATGTCGCACATTGCTTGATGAAGTTAACTACGTCACGGTACATTCCGGGCCAGAAATACCTCAAACTTAACCTTCTGTGTGTTTTAAATACACCAAGGTGTCCCGAAGTAGGAGGTTCATGGTTCTCAGCAATGACTTTTGTGCGATTTGATTCAGCAACGACCACTTTCCAGTCAAACTCGTCGGTTAGTGAATATTTGCCCTTACTATACCTATATAATATATTATTCTCTATTCTGTAATTCGGGTAATTTCTTGGGTAATATTTACAACCTGAGTAAACTCTATTATACCATGCATCACTAGCGGTTGAGGCCGGAGTCGTACTAATAGCCTCCACCTTAATCAACCGCGAGAGAGCATCTGGGATAACGTTATCTTTCCCTCTCCTATGTTCAATATTAAAGGTATAATGAGATAAACGACAACCCCAGCGAGCAAGACGACCTGTTGGATTTTCCAAATTCATGAACCATTTTAACGATGCGTGGTCAGTGATAACAGTAAACGGCCTAGTACCTAGGTACGGCTCAAATTTCTCGACAGCGTAAAGGACAGCCAACGCCTCACGCTCCGTTGCACTAAAATTTCTTTCATTTTTATTCAAAGACCTACTAATGTATGCTATAGGATGGTCGTGGCCCTCCACTTCCTGTGTAAGGACTCCACCTATTCCGTAGCTCGATGCATCGCAATGGACTGTAAAATGTTTATCAAAGTCTGGACAAATTAAAACTGGTGCTGAAACAAGACGGTTTTTTAAATCTTTAAATGCTTCTTCAGCACTTGAGGTCCAGACAAACTTCGTTTTTGAGCTGGTTAACGCATTTAGTGGTGCGGCTATGGAAGAGAAATTTCGAATAAACCGCCTGTACCAAGAACATGTCCCTAGGAACATTTTTACCTCCTTCGCGTTCTTCGGTACGGGAAAATCAATTACCGCTCGAACTTTACTCGGATCTGTGCGTAACCCACACTCATCTACGATATATCCTAAATATTTTAAGGATTTTCTAAAAAAATTACTCTTCTCTAAATTGATCGTTAAATTTGCTTCTTTTATTCTCTTGTGAAGCTTCTTCAGCAATATTAAATGAGTCTCATAATCCTCTGATACAACTATTATGTCATCGACGTAACAAAATACTAATCCTTTATCTATCTCACTACAAAATGGAGTTCCAAAAAGCTTATCCATTAACCTTTGCTGGCGCGCAGGTGCCCCTGTCAAACCGAAAGCCATGACCTTGAACTTATATTGACCTTTACCGGCCACGGTGAAACTTGTTTTATCCTGCGACGACTCATCAAGAGGTATTTGCCAAAAGCTTGCTTTAAAATCAATTGAACTAATATACTTTGCGTTTCTTAGGCTATCTAATATCTGAGGGATATGTGGTATTGCGTAAGCGTCACCTTTACTGACTGCATTTAATTTACGACAATCCAAACAAAACCTCCATGACCCGTCAGGCTTTGGAACCATAAGGACTGGATTGTTCCAAGGGCTTTCGCTTGGTGTGATCACGTCGAGATCCAACATTTTATCCACTTCCTTATGCAGTTCTTTCAGCTTTTCTGGTGACATGGGGTATGGTCTACATTTAATGGGCGGTGAAGCTCCCGTATCTATTTTATGTTCTATTAGGTGAGTCCTACCTAACCCTTTATGTTCAAACGAAATTTCTTTAAATTGATCAGTTACTATTTCCGCTAATTGTCTTTGCTCAGAGGTCAAGTTATCATACGACAAGACATTATGTACCTGACTGTCTATGCTTGAATTTCTAATGAAATGTTTTGGTTTTTCAATGTATCTTATATTTTCAAATATCTCTGGCATTAATGAAAATTCCTTCCAAAAATCTACACCGAGTATTACATTTGACACTATGGATGGTATGACGTAAAACTTTATTACTTTAGTGATACCTTTAAATGATATTAGTAACAACATGGTACCAATAGTTCTACAAGTTGAACCATCTGCTACTGTGACAGAATTGTCATTTGATGAAATTGTGTATCCTAAATTCTCAAAACGCTCGTGCGCACCACATCCAATAATGGAAACAGCGGCACCAGAATCCAATAGTGCACATATTGTCACATCCAGTATATTCACATTCAAGTATGGCCGAACATCATTATCATCTGGTTTGAAGAGAACCGTGCTGACGGAATTGTTTTTAAAATATCTAGTAACTAAATCTAACCAGTAACTATTACCAGCTCCTTCAGCCTTTTCTGCCGAGTAATAGCCACGGTTCTCGCCACCTAGTTTTTTGACTGATTCATGTTTCTACACTTTGGGCATGACCGCAAGGTATAACCCGGTTCACCACATTTAAAACATATAATACGCTTGTCCCTACAAGCTTTAGTGTCGTGAGTATTTGTTTTACACCTATAACAGTAAACCGTATTCTTTTGTTGTGGTGATTGTCGAAATTGAGGCGCGTGCGCTTGTTGTCCCTGCTGTCGGAATTGTTGTGCTGACCCGTTTTGTCTCTGATGTTGGTGTGAGGCAAAATGTCGAAATGGTTGATGTTTTGGCATAGGTGTGTAATGCCTGAACTGTTGCTGGGACGTGCCCGCGACACCCGCTACCTCTGATTTATTACCTTTACCATTATAAGCAAAATCCGGATTCAAGGTAGATTGTCTCGGTGGTTCCGTAAACAATTTACCTTGCTGCCGTGCAGCTTCGATTTTCCTGCAAACCTGCCGCAATGATTCAACCGTATCGAGTTCCTGCAACGCTAAGTGTTCGGAAAACGACGGTCTTATATTGTGTAATAATATTTCTAATTGTTGTTTGTCATCTAAAGGTTTTAATAAGCGTGAGAACATTCCGCTCATCACCGCAAAATATATGTGTGTAGGTTCATCCACCCCCTGTGTGCGCGCATGTATTTCACTCATTAGACGGTAATCAAAATCTACAGGTGCAAACTCCTGTTTCAACAAAATTCCTAATTCTTTCCAAGTGCTAAACCTATGTTTATTCCCTCTATACCATAAGAGACCTTGTTCCGTGAACAGACAACAAGCCGCGTTAAATAACTGGTCGTCAGTAATGCCAAATGCTTGAGCCCTCTCCTCAACTGCTTCTAAGAACGCGTGTACACTAGTGAGTCCATTGAATTTATTATTGATATATTTGAGCACATTCAAATTTGACGACTCCTTTGGCTCCTCACTACGACTGCTTGCTGATTCTTTAACGTTGCTCTGGCTTGGTAATAACGCATTTATTGTTACTCCGCACTGTTGTATTTTTGTCCTTAACGCAGTGTAATTATCTTTATCGGCTTGTGTGCTCAAAGTACCTAACCTGAACATTCTGTAAAATAAGTGTGCATACAACGCTTTCGCACGTATCAGCAACCGACGATCCCTAGTTTTCTCTATTGTAGTTAATTTACTCTGTAGGTCCTTTACTTTTTCCGATATTATTGGTAATTCACTTGCGGCCTGCAGTTCCTCGCCAATAACCTCCTCCGGCAGAAATTCGAAGCTTAATTTCTTGAGTTGCTGTCTCATTTCCTGAACCGTTGTCCCGGGCGTCTCCGACCTAACGTTTATTTCATAAGCTAGTTCGTCTTTTAGCAAGGAATGATAGTAAATCGTTTTTAAATCCATGTTTACCTCCACAAGTGATTAAACAATACTAAAACAGCAATACCAAAACGACCCACAAAAGTTACCAATATACTAAGAGGAGTGTTGCAAAGTTTGTTGTATTCACCTTATTTACTGTGATTTTTACCTACTGCACTGATATCCGGGTTTACACTTGCAAAGTTTTAAATTTAATTTATATTTGATTTTTACTAACTGCTTATCACTATAGTATTACTGTGAACACACTCTATTACCATTTATAGATGGGTTTAGATATAACTTTTTAAGTACCTTTGTAAAATATTGTAAATACAATAAACTATGTACATTATTGTACTGTACTCATTTTCCAAAATTATGGTGTAGTATCTCACAATGTGTGTTTTACCTTGTTTTGTCTCATTATGTGGCACAACAACTTGGTGTGGATATATATTTAACCTTTACACTTGTATTTTATGCTTTTGTAATATAATTTATGTTAACAAGTCTACTTCAAAAATGTTGAAGCGTTGTTTTCTTTAATTATTATGTATAAAATATTTGTTTAGTTATGAGAGCTTGGTACAGTTCCAAGTGGTTGCCCAAAGTCTCATATCCAAATAAGCACTCTTTAATTATTATGTATCCAATATTTGTTTTGCTATGAGAGCTTGGTACAGTTCCAAGTGGTTGCCCAAAGTCTCATATCAAAATAACCACTTAATATTACTTGTGTAATTTGTTTAGACCGAGCATTCAATGATGCCGGATAATATGTATAGCTTATAGATTTGTGTACTTATATTCCAACAAATATCAATAGCATGCGCATCTAACTTAATGAAATAATGTTTATCATATTTTGTTAAAGTTTCAAAACATGCATAAATAACCAATAGAGGTTGGTTCACCCTAGAATTATAATATATTTATATTTTAGTTGTAATAGCGCAATGTCTATAATAACTATCAAAAGAATTATGAAAATATTGTCCGCTACTGTGTGCTGGACACCAAGAAATAATCCACCAATAGTGTTTATTACACTTTAAAGAAATAAGTAACAATATTGGCAATGCCAATTATAATACTAAGAAAAAATACTAATATTTTAGTGGGTACACACATGTATTGGTGTACTACCAACTAATAAAACAATTTCCCCAACAGGACAGAACGACTTGAGACTAAAGGACTGGACAACTAACCTAATGTTTTACTAATACTAAATAATGACAAATTTGTTTTACCTAAATTTTCTACAAAATAAATGCTAAAATAGCACTTTAGCAACTAGGCTATCTCTCGGTACCAAATATATGACAAAATGGGATACTGTGTTCACTTTCACGTTGCTCACTCTTTGTTATTAATAAATATCTATCAATATAGTGTTCTCATTATGTTTTGCATGTTTTCCTAAATGTATCAATTAATTTCAATGCAATTATTTCAACTTTTATAAATTTATTTGTCACTGTTACTGAATTTAACTTTTACTTTCTTTGTCCAAAACAACTCACTCTTGTGTACTTAAATTAATAGCAAATATCTAATGTTTGTTTCAAAGTAATTATACTGTTTAACTTTAAATCAATATATTTTATATGCTGGTGACTATTTGTAATTTTGAATGTTGAGATTCTTTACTTACTAGTTTATGTTGAACTGTGTATGTTGTGCTACATAAAGTTATCTTCCTAAATGCTTCTAGCACTAGGGAAAACCACTTCCTGCAGCTTTCATGCACTTAAAGATGTCACTTTTGTGATTGTAATTTGAATATTTTAAACACTTTTATTATACTTCATTTGTCACACTTTCTGTACACTTGTGAACACAGTTCCTGAAATAAATGTTGTACCATATAACTTATCACTATTTACACTTTTAACACTAAGGTTTAGGCCAAGAGAAAAGGAATAAAACACCGGACTAGCTAAAAAGTTCTAACTACTTAAAAATGTTTGAGTATGTTTGTGAGCTATTTGCCAGTGAAATGCTCACTTCTTTTATTGACAAATAATCACAAAATCATCTCAAAATCAAGACTTATCACCATAGCTGGGCGCCATTTGTCAGCTTGCTAATTGGCTGAGCTTGTGTAGTAAGTATACCAGGGTTAAATAAATGAAACAAGGACTCTAGTATCACAAATGTGTATTACCCAGACACACTCCGCTCCTAGATTAGGGTACATTCAGGTCTCAGGACCCTTACTACCAGCGCAGTGTAAATAGGGAATACCACAATAACTCTCGGGTCGCTTTATGTAAGTCCGTTGGTGATAAGAAACGATTTAGTTGCCAGAAGGGCTATTACAAACTAAGACGAACTCACTCAGACGGAAGCGCCCTCAGGCGGTTACTCCCTGCAGAGACACTGAAGTGCCGAGGCTCCTGGGACAACGGGTCCAGTTTCTCTATCAGCACTGAGGTCTCCCGGAGAAGGCTATTCGTGAGTCCGCAGCTTGCCGGGCTCCCGCCTAGAATGGAGGCCGTTCAGGGCATCCAAGCAAGTCTTCATATACCGGTGTTCACGCGCCGGTATCTGTAGAGGGCTTGGCTGGCTTGAAAGTACCTCGTCGCACACGTGACAGGTATAGCGTTCTCGGTATGAAACTATACCGTTAAATCAATCAATAGATCACTAGATACCTATCTATTTATCTTTATATTAATATTTATATTTATCTTTATATTTATGTTTATATTTATCCCACCTGAAAGTAAAAAGAGGAACCTTAGTTAGTGGTTATTTCCATCTTCATCAAATCAGTCTGGACAACATTATGATCACTCTACTGACCCACTGCCAGCGATACCTCTGCTGTCCTCCCATATAATGTGCCAACGTGTGAAGATGATCCGCGCTACCTGTAACATTTTTTTTTTATTACTGACGGTTCCGCCGATATTCCATGGCTTTAAGGATGAGCCGTCAACTTACGTCCAGGTGTTCCTCTCTTAACCAGGCCTATATTAAATTCTATATTAAGTTACATGAAGTCTCCTCTGTCGTCCTGCAACAAACCACGAGGTTATTTCACTTCTTCATTTTTCCATTAAATATCTTCCCTTCTATGTTACACTATACCTCTGTCGTCTGTCCTGGAGGCTACTCCCTCAATCGGGCGCCTCTCGCCACCGATGGGCCCAGATTTCACTCATGCGCCTTCGCAAGTTTATTCCTGCCTCCATCTCGATGGGGTCTGACGTTGACAGCAGTTGTCATGTTGACATTTGTTGGGATCGTTCCGAACACTTTATTTAATTTGCAGTGACAACTGAGCGGTTTTTATTGTGTGCCTAACATTCCCAACAGTTTGCACTAATATCGCACAGATGGCGGTAAAGGTATGATTTGCGGTGTGACACATAGACAATGCGAACTTCAAGTCACGTTCGTAAACCATAGCGGTAAAGACTCAAAATGGTTGATTTTATATTTGCAAAATACTGAAATACTATATTTAAACATTTAATTAATGTTACAGAAATATGTGTTTACATGTATTTGCAATAACAGTTCTCTTTAAATAAATATTTCAGTAATAAAAGTTTAAAAAGTAAGTTGGCGTTTTTCTTTGAACATGACAAATAAGAGTAAAACAGAACCAGCGTTTCAAATTTAAAAAGAAAACCATTACGCCCTAGGGCGTAATAGGTCATTTACGGCCCGCAAAACCTACGTGTAATGACACCATTTTCGAGCAAGTGTGATGAAAAATTATGTACACAACACGGGAGGTAATAAAGAAAGCCCTCGATCGCATATTTACGTCCCTCGCTTGCATTTCGGGCCGCAAACTTCTGCGATCTCGGCCTTTCTTTGTATTACCACCCTAGTTGTGTAATGTACTAATTTAGGTACCTTTTTTAAGTTTACAACAACTTTCATTAATGATACACCGTGCTCTTTGACTTGAGCTTAGTCTAATAAGAGTGAATTAAAATTGTGTCAATATTATTCGTATTTAGTATATAATGATTTCAAGAAGTTTATTACTCACCTAGTTAAATACATCTTTCTGTGTCATAGCTTCGTTTGTCCCCATTAGGACTGATTGGAGGCCCATATTTGTTATTACAAATTCGTTATCTTTAATGAGCCGGTGAGTGTGACGCAATATTGCTAAAGAGTAGCAGTTAAATGCTGTTATGGCAATATTTACTGATTATGCTGTATAGACTCATAGGTATTGATTGTGGGTTATGGATTCCGTTTCGAATTCCGATGGCGTTCCATTCCACCGTGTATTTTGGTTTATAGTTTTACGCGGGCTACTTGTTCGCTACAAGACCTTGTAGGCGCCTATTTTGCGTGTTATTGTTGCTGAGTGTACTCGAAAAATGTCGCAAACAGAGCAGTGTCCGTCGAAACAATATCAAAGCATGGAATCTAAACGCGCCATGCGGTTACTTTCACTCTATCTATCACAATAAACACTTTGCAAAGCTCTGTACTTCAAAACAAACCATTTGGACTTTAATTCTAATATCGACCCTATTTTCATTGACTTAGCGTCCAAATTACAACGTCACAGCTACCAGATCAAGCTTCTATGTATAAAGCTGTATAGCCGATCGTAATGCAAAGAAATTTAAACTCTCAGACGTTTACATAAAATTCATATTAGATTGTTCCATTACTGCCAGTAGAAAAGTAGCTTGGACTACAAGATACATAAGCGATTCTGAATTTTCAGTCCTTTGGTATAGAGTCTGTAATAGATTGCTATCCTTGGCATGGTATGATATTATCTATTTTGAAGGAAAGGGCTTAATTTGCTCCGTTTAAGGTAGTTTTTCCTTTGCAGATTTAAAATACAACTCTTGCGAAATTAATTTGTTAGTATGCAGTGCTCACAACAGTTCAAAAAGATAATAAGACTATGTAGTTTGTGTGTATGTAAACACTTTTTTAAAATCATTTAGAAGCAGTACAAAAATCAATGGTTATGTACAAAAGCCAACTTATCCCTGTAAGCCGTAAGGGATCTCTTTCAGCTAACCTTTGATCAAATGAGAACGAATAACTAATACCACAGAAGATAGACAAACTAAGAAACTTTTTATGGTAATTCGAAACGCGTTTAGTTTTCTTCGCGTCTTCTTTCTTATCCAGTATGCCTTTTGGAAGCGCCGCTAGTTTCTAAGGTTATTATACGCTTGTAAGGATAACCTAGCGACTCGATCCTTTATCCAAGCACACAAGGAGGGTCATCGTTTGCTTCCAGGACATCAATCGTGGTTGAAATGCGTTTCATTTTATAGCTTTGTCTCTACAAAATGACGTGATAAGTCTAAAAAAAAAACAGATTTAATGTGCAAATTGCTGATGGATATCAGCGCCATCACTTATCATCATTTGAAACCAAACGTTTTTTTGCTAAAATACTTTTTTGGTTATTTACGAGTTCTTATGTCTATTTTCGAATGATTATATCGATATGATTATTTTCGAATAGGGATGACGACTGGGCTAAAAATATATAATTCTATTTAGTCTGTCAGTTAGATTATGGAAAAATATGGGACACGTAGGTATGTATTTTTGGTGTATCAAAATCGACAAAGTTATAAATCATCAAACTTCTGGAGTGGGGGCTTGTGACGTCACTCCTAGGTGAAAATTGTACCAAGGAGTGACGTCACTCGAAACTTCTAAGCACTCTATCTTCGTCATTTTTTGTGTGTCAAACAAAAGAAAATAGTATTTTTTTCTTGTACAATATTTTTTAATAATCTAACTGACGGACTAAACAGTTTTTTTAGTCGTCTAGCCTATTGTCACAATTCAAACATAATTGTCGCCGTGGAAGCCAGCGATGACCCTGTTTTTATGGAAAAGAAAACAAAAAAGAAAACAAACCGACTCGAATCCTTAAAAACCTTAAGCAAACTTACTATCTTTTGGATCTTCCGTACTTTTAACAAAGAGCACAAGTAGTATTGAATCTTATACCCTTCGTATAGAGATTAGATTTGTATGAAGGTATCTAAGTTACATTGTGTAAGTATGTATGTTCGAAGTACAAGTCGGGAATAAGTAAAGCGTTGTTGTTATCTAGTGTACACTGATAAGGCAAGTGAAAGCTTAAGGCAATTTGCTTTGTATGCTAAGTAGTCTAGTAACGTGCCGATTTTACACAAAAATAAAGGCGAATATTTCTTTTAATATGTTATGGTTTCGGGTTTGTTATTGGTGCCAAATAGTGCCAATATACCTGATCGTGAATCGTTCGTACCAATATATTTATGGAAATGTTTTGATTATTTTTAGAATTTAACTTATCTATTGACAGCAGTACCGTGAAAAAAATCACTGCCATCCTGACGCTAAGACCAAAAACCCAACTTAAAAAGAAAGAATTTGCATTTAAAAAGGTATATTTATATAAAGTACTTCTGAACCGGGTAACGGGTGTCGACATGTGTATGTATAGCCGACTGTGGGGGTGAAAAGGTTAATGTGTAAACCCCACAATTTTTATTTCGATGTCATTGGGTCTGTGATAGAGCTAGCGCACTCAAAAGCCTGCCTATGCCCTAGGGTCTAAAACATGATTGTAACTTGAAACTCTTTGCTATAATGCTATTGTATACCTTGTTAATGTACCTGTTGGTCTACAGGTCTCCCGACTGGTGATCCTGCACGAAGAGGCCGAAGATGGCAACGCCATGCCGGATCTGGCGCGGCCGGTGCAGGCCGTGTCGCTCGCCGTCAACAACCTCGTCAAGGTGAGTTCGTCAGGCTAAGGGCCCGCGCAGACAGAGCGCGGTCTAGAGTTCGGAGTTCCGCGTTCAGAGTTCTTCGTTCTTTCGAATGTACTGAGTCTCTTACGATAATGCACACAGTAGGCGGTGAGACTGCGGCGGGCAAAGCGGAACGCCGCGTTCTAGAGTTCTTTTGCCGCCGAGACAAAGAACGCCACGTTCACCACGATGTCTGGAGTTGCCAATATAGAAAAACGAATTAAATTTGTTAGAGAAAGGAGATTATTATATAATTTAAGTCAAGTACACTACAACTAAGTAATTCATGAAAAATACTACTGAATCCGCCTTGTTCTTCGTGTTCGACTCTAAGTGTCCACTAAGGGTGGAAACGTTTCCACTGTCGCGGAGCATAGATTATGTCACCTCTAGTTAGCACATTTTGACAGGTATTTTCCGATACACAAGGACTTTTTCTTACATCTAACCTCTTAAGCCCTGAAGTTCACCAAACACAGTTTTTAATGCACCGTAAAATTTGTCTATTCCAATGTCTTAAAAGCGGCTAACTGCTATACAACGCCACAGCGGTCAGCCGTCTTTTAGTCACCGGACAGTATTTCGGATAGTAATTTTATTTAATAGGCGTCCTCTATTTTCTCTAGTCTTCCCACCTATAATTAATTACTTATTCATATTATTTTTGTTATTCAGGTCGGGCACGAGACCATCGAGTCGTCAGACGACGCGATCCTCAGACAGGACATGCCGGGCGCGCTGCGCAGGGTCGAGGGCGCAGCCACGCTGCTGCAGCAGGCGTCAGACATGCTGCGCGCCGACCCCTACTCCGGCCCCGCCAGGTAACTGACACAGTATTATGTTTGCATTTCATTTCTAGTTCTGATATTTATCTACACTCACGGAATATGGGTCATTTTCTATATAATTGTTCATAGAAAGTGACCCGAATTCATTTGGTTCAATAAATTATTTTAATTTTAATTTTTTTCTTAATAAAAAGTTAATGAGTAATTCACTGTCTGTGAGTGTGTTTGCCATTTGTACTGTTTCTTTTTATTTTATTATGATTTAATAAACAGCGTCATAGGATTCTACATTTTTTTAATCTAGTTCCATAATTGTGTTTGTTCGATTTTTTTCTTGACAGGAAAAAGCTAATAGAAGGTTCCAGAGGCATTCTCCAGGGCACATCTGCTCTTCTCCTCTGCTTTGACGAGTCTGAAGTCAGGAAAATCGTCAAAGAATGCAAAAAGGTACATAATTGCATCATTATAAAATCTCTTACCTTTTAAGATCATAATTATCTAGTTACTCATTTTGATATTAGTTCTAAATTGCTTGCAACGGACCGAACATTCCCATATCATTCCCTTTTATGACAAGATCTTTTTAATTTTCTCTTTCTAAGACCCTTTCGGAATATGTAGTACGAAATTTGCGGATAAAAAAAAACTTTTTTTTTCTTGATACGATGATATTTTTGATTGGTTTTTGTAGATTTCGTGGTTTTAACCATGTCGCGTTTCTCAAAAGTGCTCATGAGGAACCCAACATGTAAAATGCGACAGTAAAAAAAAATATTTTACGTAAATAAATCAATCAAATAAAATCCTCGTAACTTTTTTCTTGTGTTTTTGTATTACGTTATATAACATTTTTTACTCCTAATGACCTCAGGAATGCGTGGTTAACATCTTGTGGATTCCTCACGAGCACCTTGTATAGTCCGATGATGATAAGATAACGATTGACTTATTTTTTTAGTTGTTCACTTGTTTCTTTGATACACCGAAAACGATTTTGACCTCGTTTTTTATTTGTTTCCACTCATCGTAGTAACCCCTGTGTGTCTAGGTGCTAGATTACCTCGGTGTGGCTGAGGTCATCGACACCATGGAGGATCTGGTGCAGTTCCTGAGGGACATCTCGCCGGCGCTGTCCAGGGCGGCTAGAGAGGTAAGTAGACTGTTTCAACGTAAACGTACATTTTTACGAATTATCTACTAAGTTATGAATCTTCAGTTTCTGAGAATCTACCAAAGATGATTGTCACAATGACAAGTACATATTAGTGCCGGGAGCCCGTCGCATATTCTAAACTTTGTTAGTTCTAATGTCTAAATATGTCATGTGACACGTTTAGCCTAATGGGAGTGCCATCGCCTACGAAGCTAGAGGTCCCGGGTTCAAATCCTGATAACGGCACATATTTGTGAGAAACTTTTGATGGGCCCTGGAGGGGAACTACCCTAAATCCTTTAGTTAGCTCATTTTACTGAAAGGAAACATTCCTTTATTTTTAAAAGTAAACAAAACTGCGTTCATAGATTTTTTTAATTTTCTTGACCTTTGTATTGGAATTCATGGTAAAATAAAATTAATGATGGAGTTCACGATCTTTTTTACTTGTAAGACCAAATTTTTATTAGAGAAATTTTATCCTGACTAATAGTCCTATCGATTAGTAGAATAAAATAGTGAGTGCTTATTTTTTGAATTTTTAGCTGGTTCGATTTCCGGGTGAGACAAGCGAATTTTAGAAAATCTTTAAATGCAGATTTGTTTCATTTTAAAAATAAAGGAATGTTTCCTTTCAGTAAAATGAGCTAACTAAAGGATTTAAGGGGAACTATCCCCTCCAGGGCCCATCAAAACTTTCCACCCTGTAAATTTGTCTGTCTGTTTGGCTGCAGGTGGCGGCGCGCGCCGCGGAGCTGACGCACCCCCCACACGCGGAGACATTGGCGCGGTGTCTGGAGAGCGTCAAACAACTTGCGCCAGTGCTCATCTGCTCTATGAAGATATACATACACATACTTACTGAAGGTACGAAATGGAAACCATGTACTAGTAATATCCCACTAATATTATAAAATTTATTAATGTGGAAGTTTGTAAAGATGTTATTGGATATTTGGATGTTTGTTACCTAATAACGGGGTAGCAACTGTATGAATCAAGCTGAAATTCTGAATGTAAGTAGACCAAGTCCTGGATTGAAACATAGGATACTTTATTTATATCCTGGTAAAGAGTTCCTTTGGGACAATAACGGGAACAACACGGGAAAATGCTAGTCTTTAATAATTTTATGCTACACTTGGCCATAAAGTGGCTTTTGACGCACGCTGCGCGTACGGAAAAAGCCGCCTTCTGGCCAAGTGTAGCATAAAATGATGTACAGAACACGGGAGGCAATAAAGAAAGCCCTCGATCGCATATTTACGTTCCTCGCTTGCATCTCGGGCCGCAAACATCTGCGATCTCGGCCTTTCTTTGTTTTACCATCCTTGTTATGTAATGTACTATTACCTACGTCATACCACTTCCCGACCAAGAGAAGACGTAAAATTGTGAAATCATTCGTCTGTAAATTCCCCAACAAATATCTTTAAAGCTAGAGTAAATAAGCTTAGGTTGTTACTGAACTGGCGAACTAGATCTTTGACCTGGTAGCTGCTTACTACCAGGCGCGTTTTTGGTCGATCGCAGTGTAGTTATACAGGGTGAAATTTTTTCCACCATCCAAAGGAGAACCGGCAAAAATGTATGGAAGCTGGTCCAAGAACCAATAGCGACGTGACATATATCATTAGAAAGGTGTTTCAATATGCTACAATAGTTACTATGGGAGCTCATTTCAAATCACTGTGTGAAAGAAGTTATGGCAATATAAAAAAAAATATTTTATTAGACGATTTTAAGCAATAAAAATGAATTATTTCGTATTCCATGACGTTACAGTCCACCTGTCAGGCCTCCCCGGCCCCTCAGGCTCCTCCAGCCCCTCCGGCCCCCAGGCTGCCGTTAGCATGACACCGAAGGCACCCCCCGCACCGTTGACGGGACTTGAGCTGGAGGCCAGCAAGGCGAAAGCCCTAAAGGCCCGAAGCAAACACGCCACTAAGGCTATAAGCGGAACCAGTTCGACGATGAGAAGTCTCTGCGCCTTATGATCCGGGGAATTCCGAAGGAGTTCGCCAAATCAGAGGTCAAGGATGACCTGGTTAGACAGGGGATAGCAGTTCGCGAAGTTCACCGCTGCTATCGCAAAAACGATGGCAAAAAGTTCGATATTGTCCTCGCCAAAATCGACTCGAATCACCCGTCAGCCCACACGATTTGGAAGTTGACGGAGATCTGCTTGCTGACGGGTTTCCCGGTCGAAAAACCGCGTCGCCTAGAATACACTAGGCAGTGTCACAACTGCCAGTATTACGGTCACAGCCAAACGGGCTGTTCCCTGCGCCCTCGTTGCGTAAAATGCACGGGCGACCACTTGACCCGCGATTGCAAAAAGTCGAAAGATGTGCCGCCATCTTGCGTGGTTTGCGGTCTTACTGGCCATACTGCCAACTGGCAGGGTTGCCTTAAGGCCCCAAAGCAGATTGCTAAGACTAAGGACGCACAGCCTGGAGCTCTTGACGACCGCAACAAAGGCCGAGTGGTCCCCGAGCGCAATTCGCGCAACTTCCCGGGCGCTTCCCCTGCTCCCGTGTCTTCCACGCCCTCCGCGCAATCTGCGCGCCCGGCGTCCTCAACGCCCTCAAGGCAAGTGCGTTCGTATAGTGAACGCCTTGCTGCTCTTAACGGAGCTCTTGCCACGCTCATCATGCGTGAAGTAGGACAGTTAGTCGCTTCTCAGAGCGGTTTTTATCTCTAACTAATATGGATAGTACTAGTCTCAAGATCAAACCACGCTCGCTTATCTTAGGCTTTTGGAACGACAATGGCCTACGAGACGAAAAGGAAGAGTTGGTCGAGTTCATTAGGGAACACGCGGTCGATATTCTATTGGTCCAAGAGACATTTTACAAACCGTTACACAGAATTTTCCGAATCCCGGGCTACGAAATGGTTAGTGGGTAAGGCCGTAAAAAAGGGATGATTTCGTGACTTGTAAGCGTCCGGCATTGTTTTTACGAAAAGTAATTACAAAATTTTACTTTTTTAATTTTCCGTGCAAAATACAAAACTTTTTCTACTAGTTCTAGTCCACTAACAAATGTAAATCTCTGTGTTTGTATTCCAATTTTTTTTTCTTCTATGCAATTACATCGATTTCCATACAAATAAAAATGTCCCAAAAATGTTCCTGAAAGATTGTAATTATCGTTTTTTAGTTTTGTGATATTATACTGATATGTTGGAGTTTTTTTTATAACTGTCATATATTAATGCAACGTTTTTCGAGCTTTAACATTAGCATTGCCCATTTAAAATAATAATTTACGTGTAACATAAGACAAGTCAACATATTGAAGCTTTTAAGTTACTTAATTTAAGTAACCGTTCTGTCTTGCTATTTTAGCAGTTGATTTGCGGAATTTGATTTCATTATAACGGCAACACTATTTATTCTTTAGTCTTGGTATACCTCTCACTGGTCGGCCATTTTGTGGGTAGTTCAGTGCGTCGATTCAACTTGTGCCGAGGATTTTTTATGGAATTTAAAAGTTACGAGTGAATTTCATGGTAAATTTGTTCTGTTTTGTATTACGTAATACATTATTAATATAATCTTCATATTAGTTTATAGCTAGGTGTCGTGTTCGAGTTAATATGTTTGTTATTGTTCTATATAATGCAAATGAAAGTGAATAGAGGTTAACTTTTATGTTACTTTTAAGTTACATATGTTACCACTTTAATTTATTTTTAAGTTAGGTAACATAAAAGTAAAGTAAAGCTTTGTTCACGCTTTCTTTTCAGTTACAAGTTCTTGCAGTCGGGTTTTTGAGTTTAAAATATTTGGTTTGTTTTAATTTTTATACCCAACTGCGCAACACAAAGAAGAGTAACGTGTTTTTTATTTTATTTTACATAATTACAATGATTATAACAAGTAATCCGGGGAAAAATTATGATTTAATTTTATTTGTGAAGACAGCTTTTGTGTGGCTATCAGCCTTTAATTACTTATTCATCTTTGTTCAAAAATGTACCAAAGTATATAAGGTCCTAATTTATTAGTTGCAGATATTTTAACACATTATACTTTACATTAAAATAATTAACTTTAAATAGAAATTCAGAAATCTTTTCATATAACTTTTCTGATTTCATTTACCTAACAATAAAATTTATTTTAATTTCGTCTAAATAAATCATCATGTGCATTATCACATGTCACAATAACACTATCTGTCATATCAACAATTTGTTGTCGTAAATGTCGTAACGGTTCGGCGGGAAAACTGCAAATGTCTTTTAATTTATCTACGTGAAGTGGCCAGTTACAGTTAAGTGGTACGTAAAAGAGCTACTAGAATCTTTTCAATGAGTTTTCATTTAGTAATCACATTAACAGGGTGTTATTACGTAGCAAATTTGTTTTTCCTTTTTCTCCAAAAAAACATCGTAAAAGCTATAATGTTTCATGCTTTAATATACTCCAGAGACCGAGTACTATCAGCTGTAAAAATATCTGCAACTAATAAATTAGGACCTTATATACCTATTTGATCTCTTAAATAAACACTTAGTACAAAAAGTGTTTGTATTGTAGACATTGTGAATATCCCTTTAGAATACTTTTATGTAACTTTTAAGTTACTCAGTAACATATATTTTTAGTTACTTTTATGTTACATAAGCCCAATTTTTCAGCCTTACCCTAGTAACGATAGGGTAGATAGGCCCGCGGAAGGAACTGCGATTTTCTTCCGCCGTAGCTTCCACCATGATCGGGTCACCACCCGGTAACGATCGCGTCAGTATATTTACCCCCAGCTAACACACTCTTACGCAGATGGCTGCAGGAGGCGATCGCAAGGTGGGCACCGGCGGTTTTACCCGTACCGGGGACCGACTCCTTTTCCTGTCCCCGTCAGCGTCGCTGCACGCAGAGCGTGGGCGAGACTTACGGGGACCCGAACGGGAGCGAGAGCGGGCCTCAGTAGAGGCCGGGGTGGCTGATACGAACGCGGCCGCCTTTACGGGGACTGGCGGCTTCTTAAATGAATCCGCGGCCGGAGGGGCGGGGTGGGCGGGGGTTGCCTTAGTGGCGTGTTTGCTTCGGGCCTTTCGGGCTTTCGCCTTGCTGGCCTGCAGCTCAAGTCCCGTCAACGGTGCGGAGGGTGCCTTGAGGGCCTTTGGTGCCCTGCTAGCGGCAGCCTGGGGGCCGGAGGGGCCGGGGGAGCCTGAGCGGCCGGGGAGGCCTGACAGGTGGACTGTAACGTCAAGGAATACGAAATAATTCATTTTTATTGCTTAAAATCGTCTATGAAAATAAGTTTTTTATATCGCCATAACTTTTTTCACACAGTGATTTCAAATGAGCTACCATAGTAACTATTGTAGTATATTGAATCACCTTTCTAATGATATATGTCACGTCGCTATTGGTTCTTAGGACCGTTTTGTCCGGTCCTCCTTTCGACAGTGGATTCTTTAGCGAAAAATAGAAAACACGTCTTTTATCAGTAAGCATTTTTCAGTACTAAAATATTGAGAAACAGCAGCTGAAAGATATCCTAAAAAAACATACGTTTGTGGATACCGCGGTAGCGCACTGCGCGGGAGACAGCAACGGTCCCCTCCCCGCGACCCCTACCCCCCTCCCGCGTTGAGTCGCCCAGGCAACTTACGCATCGATACTCGTAATCCTCAACGTTACTAATTATTTTTTCCGACAGCACATTTTATGGTGAAAATTTTACCTAATTTTTTTTCTTCAGAAATGGCATCTTTTATACCTAATGCCTAGGAAAAAATTGGACGGTCAGTAAAATTTCAACCTGTATACTAATAATTCAAAATACTGGTGTTTTACAATATACATTTTATGTTAGCTTTATCACACATTGTTCACTTCGTATCGCATATCCCATTTTATATGTAAAGTTGAGAAGGTTCTCGGGGCGCTAATCAGTTAAGGGTTGCACGCTCCTACGACTATTTCTTAAGAATAACAATATGTTGTTTTATATATATTTACAGGTGGAAAAGGTATCGAAGAAGCGGCTGAAAACAGAAATTATCTCGCACAAAGGATGGCCGACGAGATACATGAAATTATCCGGTACACCTTTCAATAAATTTTTGGGGTCCTATTTTATTTATGCCACACCTGGCCATAATGTGACTTTTTATGCACGCTACGCGTACGGAAAAAACCGTTTTCTGGCCAAGTGTAGACATAAAATGATGTACACAACACGGGAGATAATAAAGAAAGTCCTCGATCGCATAATTACGTCCCTCGCTTGCAGCTCGGGCCGCAAACATCTGCGATCTCGGCCTTTCTTTGTTTTATCACCCTAGTTGTGTAATGTACTATTATTTCACGTCACCCGAGCCCGTAATTGGCCTTTTTCTGCTCGTTACGCGTGGAGAATATCCTTAATCTATCTATGTATTGTATGTATTTTATAAAAGTATCTATGTTTTCTTGTGTACATAACATATTATCACAGTTTTGCACCACCTACTTTTCTATTCTTTCTTGCGTCATCTTCGCTACCCAAAACGTTGTTTGGAAGAGATCGCTTCCTAGCGATAAGACCGCCAGTTGTCTATCATTAGTTTTTAGTATCTTGTTTATTTAAGGATCTCTGTAATTTTTTGGTGTGCAATAAAGAGTATTGTATTGTAATACTCACTCGCCGTGACGTTGCCTCTGCCTGGTTCCACCGGAAGACCAGTGCCGGCTCTAGAGTTGGCTTTATGCTGAGGTGACCTTTTTGTGGCAGTGAGATTTCTTTATATTTTCTTTTTTACCCGACTGCGGCGAAGCCCAAAGGAGGGTTATGTGTTTGACCTGTATGTATGTATGTCCGTTCCTGTGTCCGCTCGTAACTACTCAACGGCACATCCGATTTTGATAAATGATACATCATTAGATTCGTCTTGATGGTGCGAGTGTCACTGGGTATGAAGTTTGTTAAAATAAACAAAATTGCGGATTTTATGCAGTTTCAAAGTGCACCGCGGTCGGGTTTTTTTTAGTAAAATGTTGTATTTATAAATTGTACCTCCTGTTAACGTTTAATGACAACACTATTGCTTAAGGACAGCACTAGTTACATAGACAAACTTTAGTCCACATTTCCGTTGTCTGTGGAATTCTTTCAAATTAAAACTACGTTCGAATTTTCTTTCTCGTATTTATTTCTATAAATACATCAGGTTATGGGCTCTTGCCACCTGATTTTCAATAAGCAACACAGGGAAATTGTTAATTTATAAAAATCTAGTGTCAAAAAGTAAAATCGGACATAGTAGTGCAGTATACCGCAAAACTCGACGCCGGTCACGTGCGCAAAAATCTTCATCAGCAAAATGTCGTCAAATAGTACGATGGCACTGATTGAAAAGCTGACAGGAAGAGAAAATTATCCTACTTGGAGATTTGCCGTTCAAACATATCTCGAACATGAGGAATTATGGAGTTGCGTAACGTCGACAACTACCGATGTCAAAAATGATATAAAAGCTAAATCTAAAATTATATTACTGGTTCATCCCATCAATTACGTACACATACAAGAAGCGAAAACCGCTAAGGAAGTGTGGGATAATTTAGCCAAAGCTTTTGATGACAAAGGGTTGACACGCCGAGTTGGTCTGTTGAGAGATCTGATAACCACGACCTTAGACAATTGTCAGGACATTGAAGATTATGTCAACAAAATAATGTCAACAGCTCATAAGCTCAGAAACATTGATTTTAATGTAAATGATGAATGGTTGGGAACCTTATTGCTAGCCGGCTTACCTGAAGTCTATCAACCAATGATAATGGCCCTGGAGAGTTCTGGTATGACAATCACAGCTGATTCTGTGAAGACTAAGCTCCTTCAAGACGTAAGGAACTCTGAGTCGACTGCGTTATATGTCAATAGAGGTAAAGGCAAGCGTTCGCAGTATGTCAAACAAGCTCAAAGTAAGCAAGTTCAAGAAAATAAGTTCAATAAACCTAGTAAAGGTCCGAGATGCTATGTGTGTAACAAATATGGGCACATAAGCAAACGGTGTAGAAACAACAAGAAGGAACAGTCTGATGAGAACTCTGGTTATGTCGCTGTGTTTTCTGCAACAACAAACAATGACGAAGGATGGATTATTGACAGTGGGGCATCAATGCACTTAACAATGCACCGTGACTGGCTCTATGATGAAATCTCACCTCCGGTCAGCACTATCAAAGTGGCAGACGACAAAAAGTTACTTGTCAAAGCATGTGGAACTGTCAATTTAAAAGTCTTGAACAACAGTGGTAAAATTGACACTGTAAAAGTAAGAAATGTTCTCTACGTTCCTGGATTGGCTACAAACCTGCTTTCTGTAAGTCAAATGATAAATAATGGATGCCAAGTGCAATTTGACAAGCAAGGCTGCAAGATCTTCAACAAAGAAAATTCACAAGTTGCCTCTGCCCGAATGGTGAACAATATGTACAGGCTAAACACACCCAGTGTCTCAGCATACATATCTACTGCAAAAGATAATGACTTTTATCTGTGGCATCAGAGGATGGCGCACTTGAATTTTGAAGACTTGAAGAAAATATCAGAAACTGCAGGAATTGAATTCGAAAACAAAGAAAAGGTGATTTGTATATCATGTCTGGAAGGGAAACAGTCCAGGATTCCATTTCCCTCACAAGGATCGCGAGCTGAAGGCAAGCTGCAAGTGGTACATTCCGATGTGTGCGGCCCAATGGAGGTACCGTCCCTCGGAGCAGCCCGCTACTTCGTGACCTTCATTGACGACTTTACCAGGAAAGTATTTGTTTACTTATTAAATAAAAAGTCTGATGTGTTTGAAAAATTTAAAGAGTTCAAAGCCTTAGTTGAAAATCAGCTTGATTTAACTATAAAGACTCTCCGTACAGATAATGGTACAGAATACTCTAGCACTGAGTTTAAAGCTTTTCTTAAGAAGTCAGGAATACATCATCAGACTTCCGCTCCGTACACGCCTCAACAGAATGGCCTAGCGGAAAGAATGAATAGGACTCTACTGGAACGAGCGAGGTGTATGCTAACTAATGCTAAATTGCAGAAATACCTTTGGGGAGAGGCGCTGTCCACCGCGGCGTACATCACTAACCGATGCCCAACAAGAGCTCTAGCCTTCTCTACACCTGAGGAGATGTGGAGTGGTAAAAAGCCGGATATCACCCATATGAAAATCTTCGGTTGTGAAGCAATGGTACATGTTCCAAAAGAAAAAGCAAAGAAATGGGATCCTAAGGCAAGTAAAATGATATTTGTTGGCTATAGTGAACAGACAAAAGGATACCGGCTCTTAGATCCAAAGGCAAGAAAAGTGCTAATTAGTAGAGACGTGGTCTTTCTTGAAAACTCAGTCAAACGAGAGTATGCCATGGTACCATTGTCAGACTCAGTCCCAGAACCTACTGAAGGTAGTTCTACAAGTAGTGATACCACTTCAGAAAAGGTAGAGATAAATGAAGATCCCATTCAAAGTGGTTCTACTAACGATAGTAATATAGAACAAAATGAAACCTTAGTAGAAACAAGTGAAGATTCTTATTACACTGAGGACTCTGAATATGAACCTGATCAAACAGTAAAACTGCCAATATCAACGCGAAATATAATTACAAGATCGAAAGGCAAAATGATTAAAATGCAATCTAGTACTTATATGTGTGCGAATGCAGTTACAGAACAGCAGGATGTCCCACAAACATACAGTGAAGCAGTTTCAGATAATGTGAATGCGGCGAAGTGGAAACTGTCCATAGAAGATGAGTTAAAGTCACATGAGAAAAATGAGACTTGGCACCTGATTGAGAGACTACCGGGAATGCGGGTAATTGGCTGCAAATGGGTCTTTAGAATAAAAGATGAGCCATCTGGTCCGCTCTATAAGTCTAGACTATGTGCCAAAGGTTATGGACAAAAACACGGGATAGATTATACTGAAGTTTACTCCCCCACAGTGAGATATGATTCTGTCAGGGTTTTACTTTCAGAAGCCGCCCAGCATAACCTAGAAATCATGCAATTTGACGTAAAAACAGCATTTCTATATGGAGACGTCGAAGAGGATATTTACATGACTCCACCAGAAGGTTTGGCTGCTTCATCGAACATGGTATGTAAACTTAATCGTTCACTTTATGGTCTGAAACAAGCACCGAGGTGCTGGAATCAAAAATTTGATTCTTTACTAAAGAAATTTGGATTTGTTAACAGCCATGCAGATAGATGTGTTTATGTTGCAAATGTAAACAATAATAAAGTGTACTTGCTACTGTATGTTGATGATGGGCTCCTAATGTCAAAATCAAAGGATTCACTAGACAGAGTCATGTGTGAGTTGAAGAAAAATTTTGAAATGAAACAGTGTGATCCAAAGAACTTTGTAGGATTGCAAATTGAGAAGTCTGAAGGACGTATTTTCATTCACCAGTCTAAGTATGTTGAAAGATTGTTATTTAAGTTTAATATGCAAGACGCTAAATGTAATAACATTCCAGTTGACCCTCATATTACATTGGAGAAGAGCACTGAGAATCCAGATAAGAATATTCCGTACAGAGAGGCGGTCGGATCCCTCATGCATCTGGCAGTGGTGAGCAGGCCTGACATTATGTATGGAGTCAGTCTGGTGAGTAGATATCTCAATTGTTATGATCACACGCACTGGAATGTTGTCAAGAAAATAATGAAATATTTAAAAGAAACCAAACACTATGGTTTGTGTTATACTTCGTCACAGCAAAATATACTTGAAGCATATAGTGATGCAGATTATGCTAAAGACATAAGCACACGTAGGTCTTTGACTGGGTATGTGTTTATGAAAAATGGAGCTGCCATAACATGGGCAACTCAGCGCCAGCAAAGTGTTGCTTTATCCACTACAGAGGCCGAATTTATGGCTGCATGCTCTGCGACAAAAGAAGCTATGTGGTTAAAACGAATGTTATTGGACATTGGTGAATTTAATCAGGACTCTATATGCCTAAACATAGATAACCAAAGTGCTATTTGTCTAATTAAAAATATTGATTATCACAAGCGATGCAAACATATAGATGTAAAATATAATTTCATCAAAGAAAAATATGTAGAGAAACAAATAGACTTAAACTATGTATGCACTAATGAGCAATATGCTGATTTGTTTACTAAAGCTCTACCTAGAGACAAGTTTCAGTATCTTAGAACTAAAATTGGTATTGAAAAATTGAAATAGATAGAACTGTTATCTAATAATACTTAAATTTACTAATTTAGTTTCTGTTTAAAACTTGTCTGTTTAACTTATCATTTAAGAGTGAATGATAATCGGTGCATTTAGGTGAGAGTTTGTCATAATAAACTGTTTAACAGGTTCAAATTTGGTGAGAGTGTTGTATTTATAAATTGTACCTCCTGTTAACGTTTAATGACAACACTATTGCTTAAGGACAGCACTAGTTACATAGACAAACTTTAGTCCACATTTCCGTTGTCTGTGGAATTCTTTCAAATTAAAACTACGTTCGAATTTTCTTTCTCGTATTTATTTCTATAAATACATCATAAAAATGTGGTTATTCTTTTCTATTTACTTACTGTCTACCTTTCTGTGCTGTCATACATAAATGTATTTTGATTCTTTCCAATTCTTGACCAGGGTAGACGTAAAATTGGTTTACTATTGGATCGCATAAATTTACAAGGCATAATTCATCATTTCGCATAATTCATCATTAGGTATAATGCTTTTTTTTCTGAACACGTAAACTTTTCAGGATTATTATAACGCAAACCTAACTTAACCTAACCTATTTAACAGGATGAGGCCTTAAAGAGTCCTGAAAATTCTACAGTTTAAGAAAGAAATGTATTATGCCGAATGATGAATTATGCCAAATGATGAATTATGCCTTTTAAATTTATGTGATCCAATAGGATCCCCGTAAAATTATGTACATACTCGTATCAAGGGCCCAGAATGGTCCGAGCCGCAGGCGAAATGAACACCTATACGATCTGGGCTATTTATTATAGCGCCCCAGGGTCCTCAAATAACACTTTCACGCCCAACAACCTGCCTAGTAGGCGCTCATAACTTCAGTTCGGATGCCGGCCGATTTGTGTTCCACATTATTAGCCTCACAAACCCACTTAGCGGGCTCTATCGGTTTCAGTAGGCGTATGATGCTACGCTTTGTCGCGCGATAAATAAATGATAAAGCATCCGTCACGTTCTGACAAATAGTGTATAAGAGTGACGGATGCTTTATCATTTATTTATCGCGCGACAAAGCGTAGCATCATAAGCCTACAGGCGTTAAATTTTTTGTCTGTAGTTATGTATCTTTAGTTTTCAAGTAGGATAACATGTAAAATTGATAAATTGCCTGTTTTGTTGTAGAGTGTTGCAGCTGACATCATACGTGGAGGACGGAGGAGAGAAGGACAACATTGCCGTACTGAAGGCTTTACAGGCCCAGATACACGGCAAGATCGCCAACGCACACGAGTTCCTCAACGTAAGTGTACAACTGCCTTATTATCAGGTTTTACCCTAAAGTCGCCGTCAATGGACTTTGCTAACTATGTAAACAAAAGGCGTAACTTTGTTTTGTCATTGTTTCTCCTTGAATTTTCACACCACCTCATCAAACAGTGTAGGTTAAGTAACGATTGCTTTATTCGCCAAAAAACTGTTCCGCAGTTTGGCGAAGACAGTGGTAGTGTAACTATGTACAGTGTTTCTGAGAAATAAATAAAAAAAATAACACAACTGAAACCATACACTATTTAAACGATCGTACGGTCGACGGTAAAATACAAAACCCTAAAATAAATAACTGAATCTTGAATTTAATTTGTTGTCTCTAGGATCCTGACGCCCTCCGCAACAGCGGCGGCGAGCGAGCGCTGCGCTCCGTCCTGACGTCGGCACAGCGCGCCGCCGAACACCTCGCGCCCACACACGCCGATGCCATACGGAGACACGTCAGGTTAGTTGGGGGCCATTCATTTATTACGTAAGACGATTTTTGTCAATTTTTGCCCCCCCCCCCCCTTATGTAAGAAAAAATAAGAAATGGCTGTCCCCCTCCCCCCCTATTTAATATTTATTACGTAAGAATGTAAAGGAAAAACGATTTTACGTTTGGGCTGTTTTATTTTTATTTTTCAAAGAATCATTTTTGTAGGGACGTTTATTTGCAGATACTAATAGTTTTTAATTTTTTAGTAAAATACCTATACACAACCGAGCACGCGCCTACGCTCTAGCGCGGATTTGCGCGCTTTTTCAAAAGTTAAGATTATTTTGCGCATTTTTATGATCTTACGTAAGAACGATCAAAACTCCCTCCCACCCCCCTGTAAGAAAAAATAAGACGTGGTTGACCCCCCTCCCCCCCTAAATCGTCTTACGTAATAAATGAATGGCCCCTTGCCAGTCAGATTCTGGTCAGGTTAATTACCCAAAGTTTAGTTCAGTTTAGTTACCAAAATAATCAGACATGTGAAAGAGCCCTTGAGGCCTACTTGCAGAAATTAATTATTTAATTTCATTTCTTTATCAGTAAGATCCTGGTCCCCAAGTTCCTTGAGAGTGTCAATTTGTCAAATATACTTTCTTTGCGGCATAAACGGCCATATCTTTTTTTATTTTATGCCACAACTCGGCGAGTGTGCGTGTGGATTGAGTGAGCACCCTTCTGAAATAAAAAAAAACATCCTGTTCATTTAGTAAAAGTTCTAAAACAATTGTAAAACTAAATCTCTGTATTTGTAAAAAGATAAATCAAAAGATATAACCTTTAACGTGTGCTCACTCAGTTCTCAGAAACTACCAACGAAATCAGGGAATGTATTCATTTAACATATAATATTTATATACGGTTTTTTAGTAAAACCTGTGCTAACTTACCTTTATAATTTGTAGATCACCTAGTAACGTATTTAAGATTTTACAAATAATTTCTTATGCTCACTCAATCCGCACACTTTCGAAAACCCGATTTCTGATGAAAAAACTGAAGATTTAAACTGCTATATATGTGTATAGTTTAGTAAAACTAATCTGGGAATTTGTAATAGTACATTGTGTATCAAGGGCGGTAAGTAAGGAATTACAAACGAGTGTTTGTTACAAGCCCGAGGCGAAGCCAAGGGCTTTAACAACACGAGTTTGTAATTCCTTTACCGCCCGTGGCACACACAATGTTTTTCATCACACTTGTGAGGAAATCTAATTAAAATTAACCTTACTTAACCTAAATAAAATTGTAAAACTGACAGTGACATTAGTGACATTATCCATAGACAATGCGACTTCACGTCACGTTCGGAAACCATAGCGGTAAAGACTTAAAATGGTTGATTTTATTTTTGCAAAATACTGAAATACACTATTTAAACATTTAATTAATGTTACAGAAATATGTGTTTACATGTATTTGCAATAACAGTTCTCTTTAAATAAATATTTCAGTAATAAAAGTTAAAAAAAGTACGTTGGCGTTTCCTTTGAACATGACAAATAAGAGTAAAACAGAACCAGCGTTTCAAATTTAAAAAGAAAACCATTACGCCCTAGGGCGTAATAGGTCATTTACGGCCCGCAAAACCTACGTGTAATGACACCATTTTCGAGCAAGTGTGATGAAAAATACAAAACGAACCACTAACGTGGCAGGTTTTTGGATAATAAATGTTTGTGAATGCTCACTCAGTCCACTCGTTTCAAGTAAGTTAAAAATGTAAATATCTCAATATTTGTAGTATTACATAAACTATAAATTACTTCAACTTTTAGTAAAATTTTTTACTAAATATCCACCATCTAATATTTTATATTCGTTGTCTGTTTTTAAAGATATTCAATTGCAATTTTTCTAATGTAAGTAGATCAATTAGGTTGACCACACTTTATTATATTATGGTCATATCCATGAATTAAATTTTAAAGTAAACAATTGTTTTGATTAGGTTAGTACATACTTATTACAATTAAGAGTTACCTGATCCGTAATTATTACCTTTCATTTACTGTGAAAGATTTAATCCGAGATCAAAAAATAAAAATAAAAAATCTTTCAATGTCAAAGTGACGTACCAGGGGTAGTAACCTTTTTGATCTCATATATTTTTTAAATGAACTGTATTTTGGATATGACCATAATATAATGAAGTGTGGTCAATCTAATCGATCTGCTTACATTAGAAAAATTGCAATTGAATATCTTTAAAAACAGACAACGAATATAAAATATTAGATGGTGGATATTTAGTAAAAAATTTTACTAAAGTTGAAGTAATTTATAGTTTATGTAATACTACAAATATTGAGATATTTACATTTTTAACTTACTTGAAACGTGTGGACTGAGTGAGCATTCACAAACATTTATTATCCAAAAACCTGCCACGTTAGTGGTTCGTTTTGTATTTTACAAATTCCCAGATTAGTTTTACTAAACTATACACATATATAGCAGTTTAAATCTTCAGTTTTTTCATCAGAAATCGGGTTTTCGAAAGTGTGCGGATTGAGTGAGCATAAGAAATTATTTGTAAAATCTTAAATACGTTACTAGGTGATCTACAAATTATAAAGGTAAGTTAGCATAGGTTTTACTAAAGATTCGTATATAAATATTATATGTTAAATGAATACATTCCCTGATTCCGTTGGTAGTTTGTGAGAACTGAGTGAGCACACGTTAAAGGTTATATCTTTTGATTTATCTTTTTACAAATACAGAGATTTAGTTTTACAATTGTTTTAGAACTTTTACTAAATGAACAGGATGTTTTTTTTTATTTCAGAAGGGTGCTCACTCAATCCACACGCATACACTCGGCGAGGCATATTTTTTATGCCACACTTGGCCGCACGCTGCGCGTACTGAAAAGCCGCTTTCTGGCCAAGTGTAGACATAAAATGATGTACACAACACGGGAAGTAATAAAGAAAGCCCTCGATCGCATATTGACGTCCCTCGCTTGCAGCTCGGGCCGGAAACATCTGGGATCTCGGCCTTTCTTTGTATTACCACCCTAGTTGTGTAATGTACTATTAACCTAGAAGTTTGATTTTTTCACAGCTTCAAGGGACTGTAGACCTAAGTATTTGGTATATAATAAGTGTATTTCAGAGATAAAGGGTCTCAACAAACAGACAGACAGACGGACAACAAAGTGATCTTATAAGCAGAGATCGGAATAGGTAGAGTATATTTACCTAATCTTCAAAGAACATAGTCGCAAAGTGGAGACTCCGTTACAACTAATTTTTTTTCCGGGACTTAAGTCCCGGAACCTTACTAAAAATAGTACATTGTGTATCAAGGGCTGTAGGTAAGGAATTACAAACGAGTGTTTGTTATAAGCCCGAGGTGTATGTATTTCTCACTCACTTTTTAATAATGCTGTCTCTTTCACTCCTTCGAGAAATTTCGCCATAACTATACTGAAGTGTAGTACAAAGCCCCACAAGTGGTCCTGAAAACGGGTTTTCAGGTTATTGCGCCATCTGATAGACGGTGTCCTGAAACGGACTGAACACATGTTTCAGGCGCCTGAAAACAACGGCAACTTGGGTTAATTTTCAATCTTCTACTAGTAAGTTTTAACCTACACCACCGGCGCAACACACATATACACATTACTGTTGCGCCGGCGATCAAACAAAGACCCCTTATGGGCCTTTGAGCTACACTTCAGCGAAAATATATAAATATATTATATGGCGAAATTTCTCGAAGGGGTAAAAGAGACAGCACTATTAGAAAGAGACAGCTATACTGAGAATGTTTGAGAAATGTGCGCAAGAATACCAATAATATGATTTTATTGTAAGATTCCGGGACTTAAGTCCCGGAAAAAAATTTAGTCGACTATGTTCTTCGAAGTTTAGGTAAATATACTCTACCTATTCCGATCTCTGCTTATAAGGGTTCTGTGTTTTCCCTTTGAGGTAGGGAATCCTAAAAACCGACGAACTGAGAACCATACTTATTTTTTGAAGTCAGTTTAATACCATTATAGACATCTTCGTGAAAATGATATGACCAAACTAATACGTATTTTTTTTGCAGATCTGGTGGAATAAACGCCGATCAACTCTGCGATGAAAGACAGTACGGTCATGGCAGAGAAGCCAAGGTAATATTTCTATACTGATTGTCTTCTACACAGTTGAAACCCACGTTTTGTATCATACTTTCTCATTTTGTTACAGTAAAAACAGAGTACAAACGAAGACACAGTTAAGTGACCATCAGTAGATCTTAATACATTGTAATAAGGGCGACAAGTGGTCAGTTAGCAGTGTCTTCGATTGTACATGTACAGCAAATCAAAAGAGCATAAGAAACTTGAATTAATCTGACTTTAATATTCAATTTAGAGATCGATCGGAGCGGTTTTAAACATTGTTTATGCCACACCTGGCTATAAAGTGACTTTTTCCGAACGCTGCGCGTACGGAAAAAGCCGCTTTCTGGCCAAGTGTAGACATAATAGTACATTGTGTATCAAGGGCGGTAAGTAAGGAATTACAAACGAGTGTTTGTTACAAGGCCGAGGCGAAGCCGAGGGCTTTAACAACACGAGTTTGTAATTCCTTTACCGCCCGTGGCACACACAATGTTTTTCATCACACTTGTGAGGAAATCTGATTAAAATAACCTTACTTAACCTAAATTAAATTGTAAAACTGACAGTGACATTAGTGACATATATCAAGACGAAAAGTCACGTTCGGAAACCATAGCGGTAAAGACTTAAAATGGTTGATTTTATATTTGCAAAATACTGAAATACACTATTTAAACATTTAATTAATGTTACAGAAATATGTGTTTACATGTATTTGCAATAACAGTTCTCTTTAAATAAATATTTTAGTAATAAAAGTTAAAAAAAGTAAGTTGGCGTTTCCTTTGATCATGACAAATAAGAGTAAAACAGAACCAGTGTTTCAAATTTAAAAAGAAAACCATTACGCCCTAGGGCGTAATAGGTCATTTACGGCCCGCAAAACCTACGTGTAATGACACCATTTTCGAGCAAGTGTGATGAAAAATGATGTACACAACACGGGAGGTAATAAAGAAAGCCCTCGATCGCATATTTACGTCCCTCGCTTGCAGCTCGGGCCGCAAACTTCTGCGATCTCGGCCTTTCTTTGTATTACCACCCTAGTTGTGTAATGTACTACTATTAAACTTAAGAGAACCAATTCATTGGTATTTTCACTACATGCTGTCATTCTTTTCGTTTACATCGAGGGTTTTAGGCCAAAGGGGCGTATGTATGATTTGATTTGATTTGATTTATTTATTTCATAATATAAAAATACAGTATAAATTACACAATGTCAATTTACATGATTTTATACTATGATCGTCAAAATAAAAATAAAAATATAATATAAGTAATCACAATAAAAATATACCATGTCAGAAACACAGTCGCAAAACAAATTCAAATTCAAATTCAAATTCAAATCATTTATTGCATGTCACATTACAGTTATCAAGATGGAACTAAGATTAGGTATACACGTGACGCCCTGTAAGGGCACAGCAACATAAAGCTTAAGAGAACTAACTTATTATATACGATACTACAATTATTAATAAGGTGGACATAACACTAAACACATATTTTATAACTTTTTGAGGGTGATTTGAAGGTTCAATAAACCAGATATTATGTACTGGCACATAAGTTAAGAGGTTAAACTATTAAATAAACATCAAATAAATCAAATTATATATCTCCCAATAAGGATCGTCATCATCATAACATAACATACAAGTAAAAACAAAAAGGAAAAGCAAACAATAGGAGAAAAAAAACCATTTCACAATGTCACTACTGTTAGAATAAAAATAATTAATTAATCATATCTCCCAATAAGGATCGTCAATGTCACAAAAAAAAAAAAAAAAAAAAAAAAAATATACTTATAGTGTTAGTTCCCTGTACTAGAGGTGTGCGCTGACCGGCGCGGCGTACGCCGCCGGCCATTTTTACCACGCCGCCGCCGCCGATCATTCCACCGGCGTGAAATCGGCGTGAACTAATACTATGATGGCCATGACCCAATTTATCTATCTTCTCCGTTATTGGAGGAAAAACTACCTTTAGAACACAATAAAAGCATAAAAGGGGTGTTACTTATACAGTGAGATACCATAATAGCTCATAATATCGTAAGTCATCTACATTGAAAGGTATAAGCTATTGGTAATACTTCCAGTGAAGCTACAGAACAGATTTCAGCTTTTTATAGCACAGGAATAGTTTGGAGCCCTCCATTATAAGGTCTGGAAGAAGTACCGCATTTTAGGTATCTAGGAAGTCACTTTCGACGTGACTTTGACATCCAAGATAGTTTCCCACAAAACTAAATCAGTTGCAGCCTGTGGAAAACTTAGACGGCGTATTTGGCAGAGTTAACTTGAGATTATGAGTTGATCTTAACCTAAACCTAACTCTTCTATATACTACAGAAACATGGTGCTACTACAAAACAGAAGACTTCTTCGATCTCCGTTATCTATTCTGCTCATTAAGTGTCAAGATCAAGAACCAAACAAGAAAGTTTTACTTTGCGTCAAAATACCTGGCATTCAGGCTCTCATAATGAAACATCAACTGCGGACTGCGGTGTATGGTCACATCAGCGTGTTTGGGTTTGGGCGCGAACATCAGCAATACCAGGTCTTGTGAAGTGGAAATTAGGAGGCGCATAGGAATGGCCAAAAGTGCAATGTCCCTGCTGCAAGATATATGAAAGAATTGCAACATCTCACGCTAAACTAAAACTAATTTAGTCCCTAGTCTTCTCCATATTCAGCTACGGAGTTGAGACTTGGACTCTGACAAAGGCTGGCCGTGATCGCATTGATGCTTTCGAGATGTGGTGCTGGAGGAAAATGCTTCAATTTTCTTGTAATTCTTGGACAGCTTTTCGCACGCAAATGCATCTATATTACGCAAATTGAACATCAAGATCAGACCATCAACCATCTATCTACGCAGACTACTAGAGTTTTTCGGTCACATAGCCAGGAAAAAAGGCCATAATCTTGAACAACTTATTGTTATTGGCAAGATTCATGGCAAACAACCTATAGGCCGCAGATGCACTACACGATGCCAAGAACAGACACAGACGCTGAGACACCGTCAGAAAGAAGCGGAAGTCACGGGAATTTCAGGACCCTCAGCAATGAGGAACACGAAGCGAGAAGGAAGACGAGGAATATAATGGGACTATTATCTTGACCTTACAAAAAATTGCAATTCCACCAAACACATAGAATATAAAATAGCTAGCCAAAATACTGCTACTTTCATTTTTACAGTGAAAAAGTTACCAGATCTCATAAAGACAAGCTTAAAGCGCTAACTTATTAAACCCTATATCTCGGTCAATAAGTATGTATGACTTGACCATTTTATGGAACTACTGCTTTTAAAACAAAGACCCGTGGTAATTTTTCTTACTATTTGAAACGACCGAATGATGCTCATATAGCCCGACCGTTTCACTATATGTGTAGAAATGTACTGTAATATGCATAATTACTTATTGTGTTTACCACGCCGATCACGCCGATTACGCCGCCGCCGCCGGTCAATTTTTGACCGGCGGCCGCCGCCGACGATTTAGCCATCGGCGCACACCTCTACCCTGTACTCGTTTACCGAGTACAGAGGGTTTGTATGTAAGTAGGGTTCTTGCTTATACGCCCCTTTAGCATGAAGCCCTCGATATCCTATTGTTTATTACAGGCATTGAATCTAGCCTCAGACCTGCGTTCACAAATCAACGAGGTAGATTCCATCGTGAACGAAGGAGTCCGAGCGGCAGAGATGCAGGGCGGCAAGACCATGCGGGCCAGGATGGAGACTGCCCATAAGTGGCTGCTGCATCCTAACTCGGATCCTCACACCAGGATAGAGGGGCAGAAGGCTATCAATAGCATCGTTTCACAAGGCCAAAGGGTAGGTTTCTACTTTTATAAATTTCACGAGAGTTGAGGTGAATGATTACACACACAGCTACATGAAGTACTCATTGCAAAATATTTTTACTAAAAAAAACCCGACCGCGGTGCACTTTAAAAGTGCCTAAAATCCGCCATTTTGTTTATTTTATCGAACTTCATACCCAGTGACACTCGCGCCTTCAAGACGAATCTAATGATGTATCATTTATCAATATCGGTTGTGCCGTTGAGTAGTTACGAGTGGACATAGGAACGGACATACATACATACAGGTCAAACACATTACCCTCCTTTGGGCTTCGCCGCAGTCGGGTAAAAAGTGAATGAGTGAGTAAATAAACACAAGGCTATAGTTAAACGAAACTTTTTGGTCTATCTTGCAATACACTGTTGAACTTGCTATCGGTACGAAAAAAGAACAGTAATTTCAAAACCTCGCTGTCATTACATGACAGTGTTGTTGTGTGCGTGGCCTCAACTCTCGTGAAACTACCTATACATACATGCCATCACAGTAGCACTAGAATATCCCGAGAAAGAAAAAAGAGGGTTATTTTTCAGGATAGTCTGGTGCTCCTGTGATGACAAGGTTAGGTTTTGGTGTGATATAAAACGTTATTGGATTGTATTGTATCGGCTATACCTCATGGTAAGATAATAATTAAGTGTATAATAAAATATATATTCTTAAACCCATGCATATGATTTTATGCCACACTTGGCCATAAAGTGGCTTTTTCCGCACGCTGCGCGTACGGAAAAAGTCGCTTTCTGCCCAAGTGTAGACATAAAATGATGTACACAACACGGGAGGTAATAAAGAAAGACCGAGATCGCAGAAGTTTGCGGTCCGAGCTGCAAGCGAGGGGCGGTACCACCTGTATTACCACCCTAGTTGTGTAATGTACTACTGGCTATGGAAAGCTGATAAGCCATGAACTATCATATTTTCAGTATACCATGGCTGCCTCATCTCTTTTTTTATATCTATAACTTTGTACCATCTTACGTATTCTATTTTTCTATGTTCGTCCTCGTTAGAAACATACGATTACAGTATAAAAGTACAACGTTTTTCAACGATCCGAAGACTTTGTACTAAATAAAGTTAATGTTTAGATAGCGGACGGGCTTCAAGGGCGCGAGAAGGCGGAAATCCTACAGCTTTGCTCGGACGTCCAACGGTTGTCCGACAAGTTGGCCGACTTGTGCGCCAGCGGCCGCGGGGACTCGGAGGAAGCCAGGGCTGTCACCAGGTGAGTTGTATCTTGTACATGCTTTAGCTCAGTGAAACAAATACATAATTAACAAAGTAATTATCATTACACAAGGTAATAAACCGAAACATAATGGAAGTCAGTTATTGAAATTACTTTTTGCAGATTTTTTCAGACTGCAAATTTTTTTTGTCGCTCTCCAAATATCGGTTGTATATCGAGGGCTTCATGCTAAAGGGGCGTATAAGCAAGCGTTTTGCTTTGCGTATACGCCCCTTTGGCCTGAAACCCTCGATATAATCGGCGATGATAGTTAAATCCCTATTCAAAATGATTGATTTTTTATTCGTGGAAAGTTCGTCCAAATGTATCGTAGTAGGTGAAAAAAAAAAAATATATGCTCTTTTGTGTTCAGTTGTCCCAGTACCAAGTGTTTCGGTGTTCACTTGTCCCTATACAAGAATTTTCCGAAATACGTCCAGCCGTTTTGACGGCTACATACATACTAGGGTAGAATTAATAACATCTTTTTTTAAAGTCGATTAAAATCCGTGAAATCTTGTGAAGTGCTATGTGGATGGCACTAGCTGACGTTTTAACATATTATGAATAGTATTCTGCCGCGATAACGCAAAAGGGCACATTTAACATTTTTTTTTCGAGACTGAGTTCTATACATATTCAGAATCAGTAAATTTCACTGATTCCGAATATGTATAGAACTCAGTGTCGAAAAAAATGTTAATTGTGCCCTTTTGAGTTATGGCGGCAGAATTACATTCGACCTGACAGTAAAAATTATGGTTAGCAAGAGATTCAATTCTAAGAACCCTTGTCCATTTAGTTACCTAATAGGGAATATGCATGATATTGTTTATTTACTTAAATAAAACAGTAGGAAAAAAATATTTTTCGAATAACTATAAAAATAACCAAGATATAACACTTAACAAAGATTTATCTCTATCTCTTTTTCGCAAAACAGAATATAGTATGGAGATTGTATGGCGGCCGTGTACTGTGACGTCATAGTCCATATCGGATATCTCTCTCTAATCGCTGTCTGATTAGTGCTTTAAAATGTTTATATCTTCCGTATTTCTCGGTCGATTTCAATTTTATTTTGACTGTATGTCATCTTTTTTACAGTATTTTCATATTTTGTTAAGAAATCTGTTAAAAAAAAATCATGCATATTCCCTATTGTTCGATGTCATATACCTGGTAATCTTCCAGAGAGCTGACGGACAAACTGCACGCGCTACAGCGCGGCATGGAGCGCGCGTGCGTCAACCGCGTGGTCGAGGACTTCATCGATGTGGCGGCTCCGCTGCGGCACTTCACTGACGCCGTCAACACGCCCGAAGGTATCATTTACCGGTTTCAGGCAAGAGTGGATAGGCATCTTCTGGGTTAGCGTGCTCCATCTTAGACCTTGTGCTCACTTTCCATCAGTTGAGACCGAGGTCAAACGCAAACCCATCATCCATAAAAAGGGGCATTCCACGAAAGCGTCCTACTTTATCGGGCACGTGACGGCTATGGCAGCTACCTTAAAAACGAATAAAAAGTCCTAAATGACATTATGAATTCAGGAACCAAGTTATTAAATATTGACGTACCAAAAATGTACTTCCTAACTTTTTTAGAAGTATGGAAAAAATGGCGTCACGTGCCCGACGTTCTGGTGGAATGCCCCAAAAAGTGGGCTCCGCTGCGTCACTTCACTGACGCCGTCAACGCGCCTGAAGGTATGAAATGAACGGCCTAGGATGGAAGTAGAAGCTACGGAACTAAAATAGGGTTCTCCTTGTTTTATCCATCTAAACCAGAGGTCCCCAAACTTTTTTTCGTAGGCCATTTTCAATTACAGTCTTGAAATTTCAAAATCTCAATACTACTTCTTTTCACCTAAGTATTTTTAAGTATTTCCATTTTTAAGTTCCGACGTTTCGTAACCCTTTTCAGGGGTAGACTGAGAAAATCATAAATTCCCTCTGTCAAAAATTACTGCTGTGCAAACCTGCCCACTTCAAAAAATACGAATTCAATATTAGTGTTGCCAGATGGGCCTAATGTGTAAAGATGTTTACACACATGCCAAAAACCTAACTTTAGAAAAAACTAGCAGCGTTTCCAAAAGGCATACTTGATAAGAAAGAAGGAGCCAAGGAAACTTATCAGCCACGCCTTATGCAAAAACGAAAATATTTTTTTCTTAAATATAATATAATTTTTGCTTAAATTATTTTCTTTCTTTTTACTTATAACTTGTGAACTCCCATATTTTTTTACACAAAGTAGACCCCTATTGAATCTCTCGTGGACCTCTGGAGGTCCACCTGGAGCACCAGATCTCAACAGGAAGGCTTATCTGGGGTTTGGGAATCACTGATACCTAACCATTAACCTAACGTGTAACCTGAACCGTCTGATCTTAAACCCGTCTAACCTGTTAGTTTGTGACAAAACGTACATTTCTAAATGAAAATGCTCATAAACGCGATGCTCATTTTGCAGGCACGCCAGGGCGGGAAGCCAACTTCCACGACAAGGCAGCCGCGCTGCAGGCGTTCAGTCAGCGCGCCGCGTCCGCCGCACACATGGTCGCGGCGCACTCACACCACAACAAGCGGCTCGCCGACCAGCTCACACACCACGCCAGACAGGTACGTGTTGCAGTGTGAGTTACAGGCGTTCAGTCAGCGCGCCGCGTCCGCCGCACACATGGTCGCGGCGCACTCACACCACAACAAGCGGCTCGCCGACCAGCTCACACACCACGCCAGACAGGTACGTGTTGCAGTGTGAGTTACAGGCGTTCAGTCAGCGCGCCGCGTCCGCCGCACACATGGTCGCGGCGCACTCACACCACAACAAGCGGCTCGCCGACCAGCTCACACACCACGCCAGACAGGTACGTGTTGCAGTGTGAGTTACAGGCGTTCAGTCAGCGCGCCGCGTCCGCCGCACACATGGTCGCGGCGCACTCACACCACAACAAGCGGCTCGCCGACCAGCTCACACACCACGCCAGACAGGTACGTGTTGCAGTGTGAGTTACAGGCGTTCAGTCAGCGCGCCGCGTCCGCCGCACACATGGTCGCGGCGCACTCACACCACAACAAGCGGCTCGCCGACCAGCTCACACACCACGCCAGACAGGTACGTGTTGCAGTGTGAGTTACAGGCGTTCAGTCAGCGCGCCGCGTCCGCCGCACACATGGTCGCGGCGCACTCACACCACAACAAGCGGCTCGCCGACCAGCTCACACACCACGCCAGACAGGTACGTGTTGCAGTGTGAGTTACAGGCGTTCAGTCAGCGCGCCGCGTCCGCCGCACACATGGTCGCGGCGCACTCACACCACAACAAGCGGCTCGCCGACCAGCTCACACACCACGCCAGACAGGTACGTGTTGCAGTGTGAGTTACAGGCGTTCAGTCAGCGCGCCGCGTCCGCCGCACACATGGTCGCGGCGCACTCACACCACAACAAGCGGCTCGCCGACCAGCTCACACACCACGCCAGACAGGTACGTGTTGCAGTGTGAGTTACAGGCGTTCAGTCAGCGCGCCGCGTCCGCCGCACACATGGTCGCGGCGCACTCACACCACAACAAGCGGCTCGCCGACCAGCTCACACACCACGCCAGACAGGTACGTGTTGCAGTGTGAGTTACAGGCGTTCAGTCAGCGCGCCGCGTCCGCCGCACACATGGTCGCGGCGCACTCACACCACAACAAGCGGCTCGCCGACCAGCACACACACCACGCCAGACAGGTACGTGTTGCAGTGTGAGTTACAGGCGTTCAGTCAGCGCGCCGCGTCCGCCGCACACATGGTCGCGGCGCACTCACACCACAACAAGCGGCTCGCCGACCAGCTCACACACCACGCCAGACAGGTACGTGTTGCAGTGTGAGTTACAGGCGTTCAGTCAGCGCGCCGCGTCCGCCGCACACATGGTCGCGGCGCACTCACACCACAACAAGCGGCTCGCCGACCAGCTCACACACCACGCCAGACAGGTACGTGTTGCAGTGTGAGTTACAGGCGTTCAGTCAGCGCGCCGCGTCCGCCGCACACATGGTCGCGGCGCACTCACACCACAACAAGCGGCTCGCCGACCAGCTCACACACCACGCCAGACAGGTACGTGTTGCAGTGTGAGTTACAGGCGTTCAGTCAGCGCGCCGCGTCCGCCGCACACATGGTCGCGGCGCACTCACACCACAACAAGCGGCTCGCCGACCAGCTCACACACCACGCCAGACAGGTACGTGTTGCAGTGTGAGTTACAGGCGTTCAGTCAGCGCGCCGCGTCCGCCGCACACATGGTCGCGGCGCACTCACACCACAACAAGCGGCTCGCCGACCAGCTCACACACCACGCCAGACAGGTACGTGTTGCAGTGTGAGTTACAGGCGTTCAGTCAGCGCGCCGCGTCCGCCGCACACATGGTCGCGGCGCACTCACACCACAACAAGCGGCTCGCCGACCAGCTCACACACCACGCCAGACAGGTACGTGTTGCAGTGTGAGTTACAGGCGTTCAGTCAGCGCGCCGCGTCCGCCGCACACATGGTCGCGGCGCACTCACACCACAACAAGCGGCTCGCCGACCAGCTCACACACCACGCCAGACAGGTACGTGTTGCAGTGTGAGTTACAGGCGTTCAGTCAGCGCGCCGCGTCCGCCGCACACATGGTCGCGGCGCACTCACACCACAACAAGCGGCTCGCCGACCAGCTCACACACCACGCCAGACAGGTTCATAATTAAATTGCAGAACGTGAATTACACGACCGAGCCAGAGGGCGAGGCCTTATATGTACGCGCCACCTTGGTCGCGGCACAAATGACTATTCATAATCATCATTCCAATGAGACATCCACACACCACGCCAGACAGGTGCGTATTGGATCACCAGAGGGCAACCGCCCGCAACTTCGTTCTAGAGGTTGAAATAGTACATTACACAACTAGGGTGGTAATACAAAGAAAGGCCGAGATCGCAGAAGTTTGCGGCCCGAGCTGCAAGCGAGGGGCGTAAATATGCGATGGCTTTCTTTATTACCTCCCGTGTTGTGTACATAATTTTATGTCTGAAAAATCCACTTTATGGCCAGGTGAGACATAATAAGTTAAATGCCTCTTCCTTCGCCGATGGTTAGATATATTATAAATTAACCCGTCACCAACTCAGCAGCTGATTATAAACTCGAAAGTGAGTTTGTCGGTTTTGCTGCTTGCCATCTTTCACAAGAGCAATGGATCTGTTTGAGTTTTTTGTGTAAGGATAGAATCTCGGTCAATTTTTACCTACTTAAAAAAATCATTATAAATACTTATGGTGCGGCCCGCTATGCAAAAAAACATTCTTGGCCCTTGAATTGTAAAAGGCTCAAAACCCCTTAGACCAGTCCTGACCTATTAGACCAGATAAGAAATTATATTTTTTTTGTATATTGTTTTCAGGTTGAGAAATTGTCTCCGCAGTTGGTCGCTGCCGGCAAGATCAGGCTCAACTATCCCGATAGCAAGGTAAATACAATACGTCAACCTCTGTTTACCTTGTTTGGGTAATGAATATCCAAATGGCTTCGTGCTTTTCGTCATGTTCATAATGTCAAAGAAAGCCGGTATCAGAATTCAATAAATCATTTATTTTCATAAAACTTGGTAATTACTACATACCTATGTGATTGTACCGGTCGATCTGAGGTGTGGGAGTGATAAAAACAACCGTTCTTTCCGGTAGCTAATGCAAGACCGTTTATTGTAATAAACATGCAGTTCGAGTGCATTTTGAGACGCCTAACGCCATCTACATACATGAATGTGAATTAATCTTTAATATTTATGTAAACATGCAAAATTTATCTTTTTTATGAATGGTACATGAACGTTAGGTAATAAATTAGTAACTATTAGCTTGAACATACTCCCCCCGAAAGGACGGAGTCCTTTGGCAACGGTAAGATACAGAGTTTGGTTATCGATCTTTGCATAACACCAGACGCCGTCCTTATATCGTATGTCCGAGTCAAACCATCAGGACCTGAGTGTTTTTGAATTATGCGGCCCATGGGCCAGTGACCTGGAGGGAGTCGCTGGTCTTTGACCAATACCAAATCTCCAATGTCCAAATCCTTTGTTATACGATTCCATTTCGGCCGTTGCTGCAGACGTGTTAAATATTCTGTCTGCCACTTCCTCCAAAAGTCTTGCAGCATCTTTTGAGTTAGCTGCCATCTGGACAGCTGGTGAATCTTAAAATCTGTAAAGTCATCCTCTGGGATGCTGACTATCTGTTCGCCTGTCAGGAAGTGGCCAGGTGTCAAAGGTTGCAACGAGTCAGGGTCTTCGTTAAGCGGATATAAGGGGCGTGAGTTTAGGCAAGCTTCTATCTGTGAAAGCAACGTCGTCATCTCTTCAAATGTGAGCGTGGAGTTGCCTACGACTCTTTTCATGTGAAATTTAATCGATTTCACGCCGGCTTCCCAAAGCCCGCCAAAATTGGGAGATGCCGGAGGAATGCACTTCCATTTAATGCTTAAGTCCTCCAACTGTGCGGCAAACTCATCGGGAATTCTTGCGTGACCTTGGCGCCACATCGCAATCAATTCTTTCTTGGCACCTATAAAATTTGTCCCATGGTCACTCCAAATCTCTGCGCATCGTCCACGTCTAGCCACAAATCTCTTTAGAGCGGCTAGGAAAGCTTGTGTAGTTAAACTGCTAACAAGTTCAATGTGGAACGCTCGCGTTACCATACAGACAAAGAGAGATATGTAGGCTTTGCTTGATTTTGCTCCACGGCCCTTGCTCATGCGTACGTTTATAGGCCCCGCAAAATCGACACCGCTAATCAAAAATGGCTTTGCAGGCTTCGCTCTTATCGCAGGTAAGTCTCCCATAAGCTGATTGCTTGTTTCTCCTCTCTGTCGTATGCAAACAATGCAGTCACGTACATATCTCTTTATTTTATTTCCTGTGTTAATAAGCCAGTATTTTGAGCGTAAATATATCGTCATTAGCTGAGGACCGCCATGTAGAGTGCTGCTGTGTGCTTCTGCTAAAAGAAGAGGTAACAGAGCATTGTCCTTCGTTACGATGATAGGGTGCTTCTGCCCGGCTCCTAAATCAGCATGGCGTAGTCGGCCGCCCACTCTTAACACACCCTTTGCATCTAGAAAGGGGGTGAGGGACAACAATCGACTTCTTCTTTTCAGCTGTCTCTTACTCCTTAAATCGTCCATCTCCTCAGGAAATTCATTTTCCTGGGATCGCCTCAAGCAAATGCTAAGTGCGTCATTCCTCTCTTCAGTCGTCAGGTAAGTCGGTAAATGTTCTTTATTTGTCCTTTTTCTTTTCAGGTGCAGTACCCATCTTCGACAGTATGCGACGATTCTCACCAACTTCCCGAACGACGAGTATCTACGTATCAAGGTAAGTATCAAATCTTCTTCATTTGCTTTAGTTTCAGTTACTAATGACGTGATAATTTTACGATGTTCTAATTCTGTTTCAGGTACTTCGCGTTGCGGTAGCTCTACAACTGGTTCCGCTAAAAATGCTGGTCCATTCCACCACAGGGTGTTGGATAATAGTTTTCTGGGCATTATTCCTCGCGATGCTGGATCAGCTGGATTGTGTTTCGTATTAACGTAGTACCACCCGTGAATCTCGTTCGTGTTTTTTATTACAGTAACTCGATTTTTTACAAAAGGAGTCCATCGAACTGGATCACCCCTTATCCATGCTAGCACGACTTGAGAATCTGACCATGCAAACACTTGATGTTTTTGTAGTTTTAATATCTTTACTACGTGCTTGAGCAGTTTGCATAACAGAACAGCGCCACACAACTCTAATCTTGGCACGGATACCTGCTTCAGAGGGGCTGCCTTCGTTTTAGCTGTAAGTAACGATACTTTTATTTGACCATTTGGGTCTATAGCTCGCACGTATACTACAGCGGCATAAGCACTTATAGATGCATCTGCAAACCCGTGAATTTCAATCGTGCTTCTATCAGCCGTGCTATGTATCCAGCGATCGATTTGTACTTCTGTCAAAGCAGGAATCTCCTTCCGAAATTTCAACCACTCTTCTTTCACATCGTCTGCGAGCTCCTCATCCCAACTTACACCAAGTGTCCATAATTTCTGCATAAATGTTTTCGCGATGACAACGGAAGGTGCCAGCCACCCCATTGGATCGAACAAAGAAGCTATATTCGCTAAAACATTTCTCTTGGTTATTGGTTGTTCAGATAAGTCTTTCAGATTATTCGTTATTTGTAGTTTGTCTTCTCTCATCTTCCATATAATACCCAATGTCTTGATGCTATCTCTTCCATCTACTTCTCGTTGGGTAGTATGAGATCTTTTGCCTGGTTCAATCTCTTCCATGAAGCTTTCGCTATTTGAACTCCACTTCTGGAGTTCAAACCCACCCTTTCGGAGAATTGCTGTTATCTCTTTTTGATTACTCTTGGCTTGCTCTTCTGTTTCATGTCCGGACAAGAGATCGTCCATATAGAAATCTTCTAGAATTATACGGTGTGCCTCAGGATACTCTTGACCTTCATCCAAGGCCACTTGACGTAAGGTTTTTATAGCTAAGTAGGGCGCACAGGCAGTTCCGAAAGTTACCGTGAGAAGCCGGTAATCTTCTATGGGCTTCTGAGGGTCGGGTCTCCAGACAATCCGTTGATAATCTGCGTCGGATTCATTTACTTTAATCTGCCGATACATTTTAATGATATCTGCTACGTAAGCAATCTTGTGAGTTCTCCATCTAAGTAGAATATCTCTCAGATCTTCTTGCAGCGTTGGGCCTATGAGTAATCCATCATTAAGTGTGATTCCATTTTTACCGGCGCATGACGCGTTGAAAACCACTCGAACTCTCGAAGTCTCCTTGCTCTCTCTTACAACGGCGTGATGCGGCAGGTATACGCAATTCTCAGGGGCTACTGTCTTGTCAACCTTCTCCATGTGTTTCAGATTTATGTATTCTTGTAATACATCGTTGTAGTCGCTTTTCAGTTGTGGTGTTTTCTCTAATCGTTTTTCTAAGGACTGCCATCTTCTAACTGCTATATCTCGTGACTCACTTGGCAAAAGTGGTGTTTCTTCTCTAAATGGCAGTTTGACCACGTAACGACCATCTTCTCTTCTAGTGTGTGTTCTCTCATAAATGTCTTCTGCCTTCTTTTCGTCTGAAGTTAGTGTGTTGCCTTCTTCTTCTTCTATAGTTTCTAACTCCCAGAACTTCTTCAGCATGTTGTTTAATTCGACATTGAGGTGCATGCTGACGATGTTTTTAGTGGCAGTGTACTCGGTCTTCGCGTTCCCGGAAACTATCCACCCCAGGTGTGTATCTTGCGCTATGGGTGTTCCTGAGGGGCCTTTCATCACGCCAGGTTTAATAACTTCGCTACAAACTTCGACTCCTAAAAGCAAGTCGATGTGACCTGGTGTGTGACATGACGGATCCGCGAGACATAACTTCTCAAGATGCTTCCAATCTTCAACTTTCATTTTGTTCGCCGGCATCATGTCGGTGATGTGACGTACCACGTACGCAGTTACTTCCATCTTCATTTCAGGCTCGATTCTTGATGAGAACTGTATTTCAGCCGCGTGCTTAAGGGAAGTCTTCATTTGGCCAACTCCTGTGACATGCCCGCTTATTGGTGTGCGGCGTAAACGAAGCCTTTGTGCAGCTGACTCGGTTACGAAGGATTCTTGTGAACAGGGATCCAACAAAGCTCTCAACAAGTGTTTTTCTCCATTTGCAGTGTTTACCTGCACTAAAGCAGTCGGCATCATCACCGCGTGGTTCCCCGTAGTGAGGTGAGTAATTATATGCTTTTTATTTTTATCTTCTTTTTCTTCCTGGATACCTTCTTTATCTTCTAGACGCGGTGCTGACGCCTCCGGAGCCGACCCTATGGTTTGCGGCTGCGGACTCCTCGTACTGTGAAGCAGAGAGTGATGCTTTCTCCCACATCGGCGGCAGGATGATCGGTGTTTGCAGAACTTGACTGAATGCCCCGGTACCAAGCAATTAAAGCACAGCCGCCAGCCTTGCACGTATTCTACTCTCTTCTCCACGTCCAGTTTTACAAATTCTTTACAAGTGTATAATAAATGATCTTGATTACAAAAAATGCATTTTTGTTCAACTTTATTTACATGAAAACTTCTTTGTTTCACAGGTGCGCTCGACGAAGGTGTATGAATCATTTCCAAAACACGGAATCTTTTTTCAAGGAACTTGGTTAGCATGCTCAATTTAGGTAGTTCACAAATATCTAGGGATCCCAGTTCATATTCCCATTCTTTGTGTGATTCTGCATCGAGTTTATTGACGATTAAGTGAATTATTAAAATATCCCATGTATCAACTTGTATTCCTAGGTTATTCAATTTATTTAAACATTCACTCGTCGTGTCCAACAAATCTCGTAGACTCTTTGACGTTCCAGTGGTTAATTTTCGTTGATTTACTAAGCGCTTCAAAATAGTGTTAACAATAATCCTTTTGTTATTGTATCTATCGGTTAAAATCTTCCATGCCAAGTCGTAATTACTCTCGGTTATAGGTATATGTTTTAATAATTGTTCCGCTTCGCCAGATAAACAACTTTTTAAATAGTGCATTTTTTGTACTTTGCTTAGTGTTGTTTTGTTGTGTATTAAGGATATATATAAGTCCTGGAACGAAGTCCACTCGTGGTAAAGGCCCGAGTACTGGGGAATATTCACACGGGGTAATTTCACTTCTTCACATACGTGTGGGGCTGTTGAAGGGTTATGAGAACTTGACGTACTTGCTTCTCCACTTAATGCACTTATATTTAATAACGTGTCCATCATATTTGCCCGTAAATCGATGTATTGTTCCTCCATTTCCGTGTAAACATCTTTTGTAAAATACTCGAACTGTCCACGATCTTTTACAGGTATTAATTTCAACATGTCGAAATGATTGTTGTTGAATTTCGTCCAATATTCAATAAGGGTTTCCATTCGCAATTGTATATAACCTTTCGTTAACCTTTGCTTGGGAGTTTTCTTGAAATTAGTTATTGTTTTCATTAACAACAAATATAGGTTTTCTTGTTCTCTTATATAGTTATCCATGATGAATCGATGATATTATACACGCACCAATGTTCATATACACTTATAAAGTCGTTTTATCACTTATTATTGAGTCTTTTCACTTTAATTTTTAATTTCAATAATATATTTCACAAGTCGTAAACAACATTTTTAAGGTTAGTTTGTAGTTGCACGAAACTAGTTCTTATATCCGTTCGTTAAGGACCACTTATTTGTACCGGTCGATCTGAGGTGTGGGAGTGATAAAAACAACCGTTCTTTCCGGTAGCTAATGCAAGACCGTTTATTGTAATAAACATGCAGTTCGAGTGCATTTTGAGACGCCTAACGCCATCTACATACATGAATGTGAATTAATCTTTAATATTTATGTAAACATGCAAAATTTATCTTTTTTATGAATGGTACATGAACGTTAGGTAATAAATTAGTAACTATTAGCTTGAACAGTGATAATATAATATAGATCTCGCTCTAATATCTATTTCGGCTTACAGTTTTAAACATGTCAATATAAATTAATATTATTTTATTAGAATCAGCATCAACCAGATTCGTCTTGTTTCAGATAATCTTTTAAAGAATAGTAACATTCGTTTAGTGGCAAATAAATAAAAAATCCGGTGAAGTTCCCTAAGAGTCGTATAATTATGTATACATTGACATTATAAACTTATGAATAACTTATAAAATATTTTAAGTTTAACAGTTTTATCATCATTAGCCTACCCTAGCTACCTTTTGACTCCATCGTCAGACCTGGCTGTAACTAAGTCGAAATTATTATAAGGTTGATTTTCATAGAAACTCATGTATGAATAAAGTTTCATAAGAATCGGGTTGGTAAACGTAGAAACAATTGCAGGATTCAAATAAATATACGGTGTTATCCTACTTCCTACTATAAATGATTATTATAAATTTGTTAAGATGTTTGTATGTTTGTTACTAAATAACGGGGTGACAACTGAATGGATTAAGCTGAAATTGAGTGTGCAAGTACAGTCCTGGATTGAAACACAGGATACTTTATATCCCGGTAAAGAGTTACCTTGGGACAGTAACGTGAACAATATGCGAATCTATCATTTAATATGTTTTCCCGATGGCAAAACTTGTTCACTACATCCGTAACACAAGTAAAACTATGCGGGCAGTACATTGTGTAAGTTTGCACAGGTAGCGGAGGAACACTTCAACAACCTGAAGAACCAGTACGCAGACGCGGTGCTGCGCGTGCGCGACCTGTGCGACCAGGCCGTCGACCCGCTCGACTTCGTGCGCACTGCTGGTATGTATACTGTATAGAATAACTAATAGTACTACGTTACATATACAGGGTGATTTCTTTTGATCCCGGACCAGTTTTTCTGACTCTATAACTGGTCAATATTATCTTATGATAGCATTTGATCAAAACAGCGTTAATTATAATTTTCTTATTTTCAAGTAAAATAAATCTTAAGCTAAGTAAATCAAGGTCACCCTATGACTTTTGACATACGCAGTATGGGAAGCAACAAGACGTCACATTCAGTAGGGTGGCCAAATTTTATGCAAAAATGTTTTTTTCTACTTATAATCTGAAAAATAATTACAAATATTGGTGATACGAAATTAATAATTAACATCATTAGGTTCATCTTTGAATATTGTATTATGCCTTATTTTCTTGCTCCACGACCCAGAAATCACCCTGTATAGATACAGGAAATCAAAGTACACAGAAAAATTAAATGGCACTCGCCTGTGTACAGACCGAGAATCGAACCCGGTACCTCTGGATTTCCGGCCCAGTGACTCAACCATTCGTCCACCTTACACTCAGAAAACGCCCTCAATTCTGCTATCCACCTTGACTTCCGTATCTTTTCTGTTTTAATAGGAATTAACCTAAACACCACAAACCAATGAAGAGACAAAAAATGTTTCTTTGATATAAAGTATTAATAGTACTACGTTCAGAAGTCTCTAAGAGAACCGACCACCGGACGGAACGCACCGGATCCGACCGTCTCTCTATCGCATAAAGTTACTATTCCAAATTCAAATCGATAACAGCAGTAGTTTCTGAGATATCTGGCTGTGACAGACGGACAGACGGACAGACAGACGAACAGATAGACAGAGTCGCACCATAAAGGTTCCTTGTTTACCATTTTGGTACGGAACCCTAAAAAATCAAAACTGAAGGGCTATAGTTTCAAGAGAAATTTAAATAGCTGGCTGCTCGACGGATGCTTCTACAGTGTGAAAGATTTTCTCGAGTCATGTAGTATTAGGTAAAGGACATTTTATTATGCTTATATTTTATAATTGATTGTATTTATTTTGTATTGTAGTCTAACTTTATCTTCTAATCATTTGCACGCCTATACTGGCTGAATACCAAGGACCTTAAAAATAAATGGACGTAGCGTCGCGAACAGATAAGTGAAGCACTCATGATGCGCCGGCAATGCGCCGGCGCTTTGTACGCACGCACGCACACATCAACCAGCATAATGGGCCGGTCGGCTGCCATTGGGCCGTCAACGCACACATGCTCACTTCGGCGGCCATTGCTTGGCTTCACCCGCGTCTTAGACCGCGCGGTATCCTTCTATTGTATACATCCATGCTGAATACATGAATCTTTTAATTATATTTAACACCATTGTACCTACTGTCGCCAGCACGATGGACCGACCAGCTTAAATGCGAGCAACCATCCCAAAAATTCTACGATGTAGTGAGGAACGCGATGGACCGGAGTCGATGGCGGGAATGTATTCGTGCCAGAAAGACGACCACCAACCACGATCATCATTCATGATGGATACGACTAAGAAGAGTACCTACTGTATTCTTAGCAAATAAATATTTTTGATTTGATTTGATATAATTTATATTGTAATTTTTCGCAGGCGAACTGATGCAGAAACACACGTACCTGTGCGAGGAGGCGATCCGGAACAACGACTCGCAGAAAATGGTCGACAACACTTCTGCGATCGCCAGGTAATAAGTTATTTGGGGTAGTGTTTTATTATGAGAAACATTTGTTGAAAAATCATGGTGTCGCCAAATAGAGATGGAGCTCTCTCACTGAGAAGGTACCACGGCTACCTGTACCAAATCGCCATGAACTGTTTTTGTAAAGATAAAAAAACCGGTCAAGTGCGAGTCAGACTCGCGCACCGAGGGTTCCGTACAAACTCGTAAGTAGGTACATGAATAGTTCAAGAAAAACTGTATGGCGGTTAGCTTAGTAGGAGCAAATAAGTATGTGTACGATTTTTGAAAATTTCTAGAAAACGATGCAATTTAGGAAAACCGTTCTATTTTTCCTGTAATATTTAGGATGATATTAATAATTGGTAATTATTACAGATTTTTCTGTTCAGTAACTTCGAAGGTAATGGGGCGGGAATGGTATTTTTTTGAACGTTTTTGGTCATAAATCAAAAAGTTCAAAATTAAGAAAAAAAAACAAAAATGGTTTTGGAATTTACAAATTAAGCCCTTTCATTTGATATCCCACTCGATATAATAGCTCTACTTTTGTTTTTCCACATCCCAATTCGGACCCCTTTAAAAAAAAAGTAAAAAAGGTATAAGATTTTTTTTTCTTTCCAATAGGCTCGAGTAAGCGACTTTTAACACTATTCCAAGTTTCAAGTCGATAGCATCAGTAGATCCTGAGATATCTTGCTGTGACAGACGGACAGACAGACAGACAGACAGACAGAGTCGCACCATAAGGGTTCCTTTATTTTAAGTTACGAATCACAATTTTTCAGGTCAAAAACAATAATATTGGTATAGGTAGTTCCAGGAGAGTTGAGGTGAATGATTACACACAGAGCTACTTGAAGTACTCATTGCAAAAAAGCTAATGAATGAAATGAATGAGTGAGGAAATAAACACAAGGCTATAGTTTAAGGAAACTTTTTGGTCTATCTTGTAATTCACTGTTGAACTTGCTATCGGTACGAAAAATGAATAGTAATTTCAAAATCCCGCTGTCATTACATGACATGTTATGTGCGTGACCTGAACTCTGCTGGAACTATCTATACTAATGTTGCTAGTTACGACTTGTTATTTGGTACTAGACGACGATATACCGTTTTATATAGATTAATAAAAACTTACATAGAAAACATTAATTATTTGCCCTTACCAAGATTTGAACCCGGGACCTCTAGCTTCGTAGGCGGTGTCACTCCCGCAACTAAACTGTATATAATCCAAGTATACGAAGCTTGCTTCAGGTCTATTTCTGCATAACTATGGTCAATTGTAACTTGTAGATCTATGAAAGGGACTACAGGCGACTTGCACAGATCGTTTTTAGGGTTCCGTACCAAAATGGTAAAAAAGGAACCCTTATGGTGCGACTCTGTCTGTCTGTCTGTCTGTCTGTCTGTCTGTCTGTCTGTCTGTCTGTCTGTCTGTCTGTCTGTCCGTCTGTCACAGGAAGATATCTCAGGATCTACTGATGCTATCGACTTGAAACTTGGAATAGTGTTAAAAGTCGCTTACTCGAGCCTATTGGATAGAAAAAAAATCTTATACCTTTTTTACTTTTTTTTTAAAGGGGTCCGAAATGGGATGTGGAGAAACAAAAGTAGAGCTATTATATCGAGTGGGATATCAAATGAAAGGGCTTAATTTGTAGATTCCAAAACCATTTTTTGTTTTTTTTCTTAAATTTGAATTTTTTGATTTATGACCAAAAACGTTCAAAAAAATACCATTCCCCCCCTATTATCTTCGAAGTTACTGAACAGAAAAATCTGTAATAATTACCAATTATTAATATCATCCTAAATATTACAGGAAAAATAAAACGGTCTTCCTAAATTGCATCGTTTTTTAGAAATTTTCAAAAATCGTACACATACTTATTTGCTCCTACTAAGCTAACCGCCATACAGTTTTTCTTGAACTATTAACGTATCTACTTACGAGTTTGTACGGAACCCTCGGTGCGCGAGTTCGACTCGCACTTGACCGGTTTTTGAAGATTGGTACAGTGGTGATTTTTGAAATTGTCTCCTGCTCGCAGGCTCGCGAACCGAGTGTTGCTCGTCGGCGGCGCCGAGCGCGAAAACACAGAAGACGCCGAATTCGCTCGCGCGCTCAACAACGCTCATCAACGGTTACAAGCGGCGATACCGCCCGCCGTGCACCGCGCCAAGGCCGTAGCCTTAGGGGACGCCGGGCAGGCCCCCGCTTGGCGCTCCGCCAACTCTGAGGTCAGTTGTTATACTGTTCATTTTTTAGCGGGGTGTGTCAAGATTGAATAGACTTACTGAATCGGCGAGTTACATCGTTGTCCTCGTAGTCACTTGAGGCCTCTTCAGGCACTACTAGGCCAATCGCAGGTCAGTTATAGAATAAAAATAAGTTACAAAATCTTCACGGGATTATAAATGGACAGTGTTAGGCAATCATGTGTTATGTGCTATGGAAATCCTATATGCACTTGACACATTATTGCATAACAGCGTCCAAATAAGGACAAAACCAAAATTTGGGTAAATTAATCGTATATACTACACCTACCGCTACCATTTACCTTATCTACCATTTGGTGCCGTGACCAGGATCTTGCCCGGAAAATTGATTTAGGCTCCGTTTGATGTCCATCGCGTAGCTTTGGTCGAGAACAGATATACGGTATCTTTTGCCTGTCGTAATAGGCGTCGAAAGGGGGGTTATCGAGGTTGCGAGACGCCAAACACTTATAAAAAACATGTCGCCTAAGTTTGTACCTGCCGACCTAGCACAACTTACTGCGACGTCGCTATTCGCGCGACACGACTTGAAATCGACACTATTGAATGGAAAGAGATAGGTAGTATTTGTTGTGCTACGGACAGGTACCTTTAGCACAGTTGTGCTATAGGTACCGGTCCGTCATTCTCTCAACTTATAAATTTTTTGTTGTTTAGATAATCAACGCAGCATCAGCCGTAGAGTCGGCCCTGAGCCGGCACTACGCGCCGCCGCCGCCGCCCCCGGCGCTCCCCGAAGCCCTGTCTGCGCTGCACGTGTCTCCTGCGCAGGCGCCGCCGCGCCCGCCCCCGCCCGCCAGCGGGGCCCCGCCCCCGCGCCCGCCGCCCCCGGACACTGATGATGAAGGGGAAGACATATTCAGTCGGCAGCCGCACCCCAGCCAGCCTATATTGGTAACTTATACTGTATTATATAACAAGTGTATCATATAAGGAAGCAGTCGAGAAGCAGATTATTCTTGGATCTGTGGAAGGAAAGCGCAGATGACCTCGTGAGTAATAAATACTTCCGTCATACGGAGATAAAGCGCATCTGACTTTATGAAAAAAAAAGGGTGAGTCGATGAATGCGGTCTACACAGAAAGAAAGAAATAAAAAAATAGTATATTACACAACTAGGGTGGGAAAACAAAGAAAGGCCGAGATCGCAGACGTTTGCGGTCCGAGCTGCAAGCGAGGGACGTAAATATGCGATCGAGGGCTTTCTTTATTACCTCCCGTGTTGTGTAGATCATTTTATGTCTACACTAGGCCAGAAAGCGGCTTTTTCAGTACGCGTAGCGTGCGGCAAAAGCCATTTTGTGGCCAAGTGTGGCATAAAAAATATGCCTCGCAGAGTTTCTTACGCCAGCACATCGGAACCGGTGGCAAAACTCTGCATTCATAGGAACATTTTAATATACCTAAATTGAAGAATAAAGAATTATGACATCCAATGACATACAAGAGAAAGTACCGATTTTATCATATCATATCATATCATCATTTATTTCGGACAAGATCCATATTGTGTTAGTAGTTTACAAATAATACTTACGCTTCTATTGTTAGTAGTATGAGTTTTAGCAGTGACGTTTGAAGATTTGTTAATGAACATACGCGTTAATTACCTAAGCGACGTATTGACAGGTGCACCATCCGGACGCCGGCAATCAAAACGTCCCAGTTTCACAATATAATTATCGTGACAATACGCAAACGCCGTCGATGTCGGCCGAACGCCGCTAGCGAAAACTATGCGAGAACGTATCGTACTGTGCGAAGTTTCCGTGCCGTGGCGGTGGGAACTCCTACGCTCGCGTCAAAACAATAGGCTTCGACACGAGCGTGGGAATTCTTGTTTTTTGTATGGAAACGCGCGACACTGAAATATCTGTTTATATTCTCAAACTCAAACTCATTTATTTCTGTAAGTAGGCCTCAAGGCCTCCTTTACATGTCTGATTCAAAGTCAAAGTACTTTATTCTTCAATTTAGGCATAATACAATGCACTTATGAATGTCAAGATTTACTACCGGTTACAGTGTAAAAAATAAAACCTTTGCCCCAAGAAGAACCGGTTAAGAAACTCAGCGAGGTATAACTTTTCCAAAACAATTACAATATTAATATTATTATATTAACTTACCTTACTACTACACAGTTTTTTTTCTTTTGTCGCTTCGGTAGATGATCTTCTGGTGAGAAGAAGCGTCTGAAGAAACTCCCCAGTTTCTCTTTTAAAAACAACATTACAACAATTGTGACATTATTACATAAAGATGACATTTATAAAATGCAACAAGCAAATAACTGAGCACAGTTTTTTTTTACCTTTTACCGAGAGACGTATATAATCTCCGGATCCATTACATTACAAAACTTAAAACTACATTTTTCGAGATGTAAAGGGTCTCTAGGCGTCAAAACACGATAAAAAATATAGAAAATAGGCAAACATAGACTAAAATTAATGGAGATGTAAGGAGTCTCCGTTGTCAAAACATTATGTTTTGGAGGTGTAAAGGACCTCCAAACGTCGAAATACAAAATGGGAAACGTATGTTTCACGTCGAGTAATAGACTATTAAGCTAACAGTAATTACAACTAGCTACTGTATACATAATTATGTGGTATTGCCTTGGCACCTTCCCCAGGTGGCGGCGCACAACCTGCACAAGGCGGTGCGCGAGTGGTCGTCCAAGGACAACGAGATCATCGCGGCCGCCAAGCGCATGGCCATCCTCATGGCGCGGCTCTCCGAGCTCGTGCGCTCCGACTCCAAGGGTGAGGCCGATACTGATCATAAATACTTGGCCCATAGCTTGGCAACTTCGTTGGTGACACTCACATGTGGGCTTTTTGTAACTACTTACACGAGTTACCGCCAACACGAACGGGGGCCTCCGAAGGCTGCCTCCGTCGGTCGCCGTTCGTGTTGGCGGTAACTTGTGTAAGTAGTTACGGCCGCACATAACAAAAAGCCCACATCGGAGTGTCACCGACGAAGTTGTCAAGCTATAGTTTTAAGTTTTAGTAGTTCGATGTTGGAGCATTCCATGAAAACGACTTTTTGTCCCTTACGAAACGCTATGGTACCCTAATAAAACATATTAGCTGCTAAGAAACACTACCCATGTTATAGCCGAGTTTAGAGATGTGCCATTCCCGGGAATATTCCCCGTTCGTATGGGGAATATTCCCACCGCGGGAATACAAGTGGGTAATATTCCCGGGAACGGCACATCTCTAGCCGAGTTATAATATTAAATACTATACCGAGTCGGTATTACCGACATTCAGCTTCCTAATTTTACATGTCAAAAGTATTAAAAAGGTTTTTTAATACTTTTGACATGTAAAATTACGGAACGGTTTCGTGGAATGCTCCTGTATAAAAAAGTCTACGAGGGCGGTTTGATAAGTCAGTGACTTTGAGTAAAAAAAAAAACTTTTATACGGTTTTTTATTATCACTTTTCTTCGTAATCTCCTTTTAACTCTATGCATTTTGTCCAATGATGTTCCAAACTTTTGCAACTCCTCCAAAAAAATGCTTTTTGTCAAACCCTGAAAAATATGCTTCAGTTTCAGCTATGACTTCCTTATTCGATGAAAACCTTTTTCCACCAAGCCATTTCTTCATGTTTGGGAATTTAAAAAAATCACACGGTGTCAAATCTTGAGAATAGGGCGGGTGCGGCAGTATTTCATAACGCAATTCTACTAATTTGGCGGTTATGACGGCCGAAGAGTGTACAGGGGCATTGTCGTGATGAAAAAGGATTTTGTCCTTTGCCAGATGTGGTCGTTTTTTCACAACTTCTGCGTATTTTTTTTTAACAAAATAACATAATAAAGGCCATTTATTGTTTTACATTTTTCTAGAAAATTGATATAAATAACCCCCTGGATTTTCCAAAAAACTGGCCATTACCTTTCCTACCGTAATACCGGTTTTCGCTTTCTTCGGGGCCCGTTCGCTAGCGAAAGTCCACTGTTTTGACAGATTATTTTTTCTTTGGCGTATATAATGAATCCATGTTTCATCTACCGTCACGTATCGATGTAAAAATTCATTGGGATTCCGCTTGAATTTGGCTAAGCATTGCTCGAAAGTTCTTACGCCATGTCGTTTTTGATCGGCTGTCAGCAAACGCGGCAGCCATCTTGCGGAAAGCTTTTTCATTCTTAAAATATTACGCAAAATTTATAAAACTCGTTCAGATAAAATGTGTACAGTCTCAGCTATCTCACGTATCTTCACTTGACGGTCATCCAAAACAATATCGTGGACTTTATTCACGATATCATCAGTAGTCACTTCAATCGGTCTTCCAGAGCGTACTGCGTCATTGGTGGTGATATGTCCAGTACGAAATTCAGAAAACTACTTGTGTACCATTTCATGAGACGGACCAGATACCCCATAATATTTTTTAAGTCGGTTTTCAGTCTGTTTGATCGTTTTTCCACGTAAAAAGTAGTGTTGAATTAAGACACGAAATTCACTTTTCTTCATTTTCCAACAATTTTCCGGACTCATCTGACATTCGACTAATTTTTTTTTATTTTCCCCACCATTCATAAAAATTATAATGACAGCTAGTCACCAAAGAGTTAAGAATTAGAAAAAATAAGTTCATATGTGAAAGTGTCTATTTTTAAGCTCAAAGTCACGGGCTTATCAAACCGCCCTCGTATGGGTGCAAGAAGTGTGTAAGTTCTTTCTCAGAGTATAGAGAAGAGTTACGTCGATAAAATTTCAGTGATGCACTATTAAACTTTTCATATTCTTGGCAACATTTTGTTTCATAATCTAAATTCGCCTAATTTTGGCATCGACTATAGGTACAGTCGAGTTCATTTACATCTACACACTCACAGGAACAAAAATATCTGAACACGACCCTATTGTCATCAGCATAAAATCGTGTTTAGATATTTTTGTTCTCTTGTATGTGTATATGTAAATGAACTCTACTGTACTCCAATATACAGCAAAGTTATCTACAAAGAATTTCCAGAACAAACCATCTTGTATAGGGTATACTATTCGGATTATATGTGTAAGAATAAAAAAGTATTTTTTTTAACGAAACTTAAATGTTTATAAAAGCGAAAATTGAAAAATGCCTCGGACAATATTCGAACCTACATCTCCGACGGCTAAATACTAACACGGGCGCACTGCCGTTTGTGCCATCGAGACCGTTGCCCAAGTCGCGTTATGGTGATACTCCTCTGATGCTTAATCCCCTATTTAATACTTTTTTATTCTTGCGCCTTAAAAATGCTTCGCTTCCAGCTTCCAACTAAACATATTAACACATAAATGTCGTGTATACTTGCATAGAACGCCCGCGCGCCCAGGACTCTGCAAACTCGGCCTACCGCGCACTTCTCTATAGTATGTAATATGTATGTCTCACGCCATGCCATCTCACGGTTTCAGACCGCTATTGTACATATGTGATAGCCAACTGGTTTAGTTCGCCATTTGGTTAACTGCCTAGCCTTTTCACTAAACTATGACCCGCCAGCAGGTCGACGAAGCCCCGGTGAGCGGGGCTTCTATTTTTCCTCTGAGAGACACAAGCTGACTAACAAAACTAACCTAAAATAAGGAGCGTGTTTAATGAAAAGGCTAGGCAGCTAACCAAATAGCTAATTAAGCTAGTTGGCGGCGACACATACATTTATCTACCCTCGATAGACGATGGATAGATTTACGCACATTATAAAAAAAAAATCGTTTATTTCAGACTACAGGAGTATCGAAATAAAATATAAATTAAGTCTGTTTCAAAAATTAGCCCAATCCAATTGTTCCAGTTTTCATTATACTATATTATCTACATCTAAATCATAAACCCTCTATTATGCGTTCGGAAACCGTATATAATGACCACCATTATTGCAACCAGTAATGTAATATCAGTGTGTTATCTGTGATAGTGTTGTAAAAGTGACCGAAACATCTTAATAACATGGAAGTCGATGCTATTACGAAAATCGCATTGGCCATGATTTGAAATCTAGTCCGCCATGACGGTGCAATGGCGGTCCTTCTTCCCGGTTCCCGAATAGATCATTGAGGATTTATAATATGTGTGAAAATAAAATAATATGCATATATACTGTGCGTAAATAGGCCTTAAAACACTTGTGTGGTATTATGAAAAGAACCGAAGCCCAGTTTCATAATACCACACTCGTGTTTTACGACCCTTCATTACGTATCAGTCGTCACATTTAATTGTGTTTATATTTCACGGAATATTCAGAAAAACGACAGTGGGACGTTACCAACTCATAATAACCGCTCTTAAGCTGGGTTTGCACCTGGTGTCATGGCATCGTATTCAAACCAGTAGGCGTATGGTAATATCACAGAAATATATCGCATAGAAGGAAAAAGTACCTCGCGTGCTAAAAAGACGCGCCGGATCGCGCCGTCAACATTATACTCATACTCATACTCATACTCATTTATTCGTAAAATGTTTTTCGATTTCACATGTCAAAAAAATATTACAATAAGATTAATTAAATCAAATTACAATAATAAAAAGATAATAATTATGTTCCAATAAATTTCTTACACTGACAGTTACTTACACTAATAATATTCAAATAATCATTCGACGATAATAATTGGTTTCAGGATGTGAAATCATAGAATTCCGAAATGTCATAAAATGCCTTTCGGACAAGCCATTTTTTTAATTCATTAAAAAAAGTTTGGTCATTAGCATATTGCTTAATGCAATCGGGAATTGCATTATATATTTTTGGGCCGATTATACGGGTTATCTTGGTAGACTTGGCTAGTTTACACCAGGTTGTTTTGAGTTCTCCGCTATGGTTACTCCTTAGATCAGATTATCAGATCCTTATTATCAGATTTTTAAAATCTTATATAAATGGTACCTATAATTCATTGTTCAAATACCACCAATGAAATGTATGTTTCCCATCACTAAATAACACTCTTGACGTCAAACACCAAACGCAAAACATTAGACGTTTGGTTCCCATGCAAATCGACGAATTATCCTTCTATCTCAATATATTTCTGTGGATAATATGATAAAGCACCCGTCACGTTCTGATAAATATGTATGCGTGAGAGCGACGGATTTTATCATTTACTTACATCACACCTGGCCATGAAGTGAAAATCCCACTTCCTGGTCACGGGGAGACGTAATAGTATATTATGCCACACCTGGCCATAAAGTGGCTTCTTCCGCACGCTGCTATGCCACTTTCTGGCCAAGTGTAGACATAAAATGATGTACACAACACGGGAGGTAATAAAGAAAGCCCTCGATCGCATATTTACGTCCCTCGCTTGCAGCTCGGGCCGCAAGCTTCTGCGATCTCGGCCTTTCTTTGTATTACCACCCTAGTTGTGTAATGTCCTATTACTTACCTAGGCTGGTCAAACTAGGAATGTCTCAGATCGCAGTTATTTGACGCCGAAGGCAAGGGCGATAAATATGCGATCTGAGGCTTCATTACCTCCCGTGGTATGTACAAAAATTTACGTCTCCCCCATTATGGCCAGGTGAGACGTAAAATTTTAAATGTACTATTATCGCTCGACAAAGCCTAGCATCATAAGCCTGCAGGTGCACTCGGCTAGTAAGTAACCAATCATAACATCTGTCTGTATATAACGCTATCGTGTCGTTGTCTGTTCGCTCCCGGATAGTGGTCGCTATGAATCTGAGCGGTAAGTCGCTTGCAATGTGAATTCTACTCTGTGTGTTTGTATTAAAGCTTGTTTTACCAATACTAGATTTTATGGTGTTTAGATGAATCAGTAGTGTGAGTAATACGTATTGTTTGTGTGATTTTGTTAGTAATTGGATTATAAATTATTTTCATTTGCAAGATAAGTGATTCTACTTATTTATACTATGATTTCTGGTGTGGTGGAGTTTATATTGTTTAAGTTAAAATATTTTAGAAAATAATTATTAGGTGGCTCGTCTGCTACTTATACAATAAAACGTTATTGGAAATTTCTGATTACCTGCATGTATTTTTGAAAGTATAATTTCTTCTATTTGTGTACCATGCACGATTTTTGTCGAGTTTGGTAAAATTTATAACGCTTTTGACAAAATACTATTTTAGAAATGAATAATCAGTAAGGAAGCACTCCTTACTGATTATTACTGGTAATAGATGAATGAAGATTTTTTAGGACATCATAGATGTCATTTTAGTTAATGTAACCTTAATAAATATTTTTACTAAAAAAAACTCGACCGCGGTGCACTTTAAAACTGCATAAAATCCGCATTACTAAAAAAAACTCGACCGCGGTGCACTTTAAAACTGCATAAAATCCGCATTTTTTTTTTCATTTTAACGAACATCATACCCAGTGACACTCACGCCATCAAGACGAAGTTAATGATGTATCATTTATCAAAATCGGCTGTGCCGTTGAGTAGTTACGAGCGGACATAGGAACGGACATACATACATACATACATACAGGTCAAACACATAACCCTCCTTTGGGCTTCGCCGCAGTCGGGTAAAAAATGATCTGTCAAAGCGTTTTTCACTAAATTGCATCCATAATCACAGTTACTAATAAGCAGTGGTCGGCAATTTCGTTGCAAAACTTCAATAAAACTTGCCAAGCGGACATAATAGAGTGTTTACAGCCATGAAAATATTAATCTCTTTATATTCAAGTATCGGAAATCCGAAATTTCGATATAGAGTTAAATTTAAATCTGATCTACCAATATAGTACATTACATAACTAGGGTGGTAATACAAAGAAAGGCCGAGATCGTAGAACTTTGCGGCCCGAGCTGCAAGCGAGGGACGTAAATATGCGATCGAGGGCTTTCTTTATTACCTCCCGTGTTGTGTACAGTATTTTATGTCTACACTTGGCCAGAAAGCGGCTTTTTCAGTACGTGCAGCGTGCGGAAAAAGTCACTTTATGACCAGGTGTGGCATAAAATATTTTTAGGCTTTTTCCGTTCGTTTTTTCTGCGCGTACGGAAAAAGCCGCTTTTTGGCCAAGTGTAGACATAAAATGATGTACACAACACGGGAGGTAATAAAGAAAGCCCTCGATCGTATATTTATGTACCTCGCTTGCAGCTCGGGCCGCAAACTTCTGCGATCTCGGCCTTTCTTTGTATTACCACCCTAGTTGTGTAATGTACTATATCTCGTTGCGGCGCTACCTTCCATTGCCGCGTAGTTGTGCCTAGTGCGATCTTACCTCTATTGGTCATCTATTTCAAACTCAACCAATGAAAACTAAACCCTACATTCATGTCACTAAAGTCTATTATCCATTGCAGGTAGCAAGCGCGAGCTGATAGCTACAGCGAAGGCGATCGCCGAGGCGTCCGAGGAAGTCACACGGCTGGCCAAGAAACTGGCTCTCGAGTGCACTGACAAGAGAATTAGAACCGTAAGTATATAGCTTTAGAGGTTAAATTTATATGCGGTCTATCGTCGCCTTGACAACTCCCCACAGGCAGCAATTTAGAACAAATTTATTATCACTTTATATGAAAGAAACATTTTGTCTCTTCATTGGTTTTTTAATGCGGGTAAATTACACCACATTTTGTCTACATATAGTATAAATACAAGAAATCAAAGTACATACATTACATTCGCAGTATGGTAGGGGGTATACTTATCTCTGGAGCTGACTGTACATAGAAAAATTAAAACAAGTTCTCATAGATGGCGTTTAGGTTAAATCCTATTAAAAAACAGAATGATATAGAAGTCAAAGTAGATAGCAAAATTGAGGGCGCTTACTGCGTGCTCCGGTGGACGAGTGGTTGAGTCGCTGGGCCGGAAATCCAGAGGTACCGGGATCGATTCCCGGTCTGGACACAGTATCTATACTATAATATGTAAATTTACTATCATCCGTTTGTATACAGCGTGGGAGGGACTATACCGACAAACTTTAACTATAGATTCTAACAACTATTAGGAGTAAAAAATGTTATGTGATGTATAGTCGAAAAACGCTTACTTTCCGAGATATCCATTATTTTGTAAATGAAAAATCCCAAGTGTGTAACAAGCCCTAATAAATGTGACTAAGATACCTTTACTATTTTTTTAAAATCATTTAACTAAATAGAAATTAACCTTCGCAGTATTTGATGACTACGAGGCCAAAAAATTTACCTTTCGTTTCCATTTTAGCTTTTTTTTTCTTTTTGATAACTTTTCAACCAGTAAGGACATGTTTATAACGAGGGGCTTAATTTACTGATTTATTTTGTTCCATAAGACTATTAATGTAAAATGACAATATTCGACCCATGTTGATATAACATTATTTACTCGTCACACCACCAGGAATTCATGGCTAAAGTATGTCGGTATAGTCCCTCCCACCCTGTATAATTTATAGTCTTATTTCCTATTGTTATTGTTTTATTTATGTTTTATTGTTTACGATAATCACGTATTTTCAGAACCTGCTGCAAGTGTGTGAGCGTATCCCCACCATCGGCACGCAGCTGAAAATCCTGTCAACTGTCAAAGCTACCATGTTGGGGGCACAAGGTAAAGAAATTTCCCCTTTTTTTTAGTATTTGACAAAACGATACGACGTATAGACGGAGGGATAGGGTTGAAAGTGTCGATTTCGGCCACGGTGGTTTGTTTTATTCGTTTTCCAGCGAATATAGCAGCAAGCGGTAGTGAACAATTTACTTTTATTATAAACAATATACTGTATACTGTGCTGATTTAATCAAAATTTGACGTAACTCGATGGTACGTTGTGGTAAAAATCGAGTGACACCATGAAGTCAAAAAGAATCGCTGAAAACGCCAGAAATCGACCCGAAAATAAAGAGGGAACTATTTTGAAATAATTTACTGTGAGTTTACCGCACTATCCAGTAATTTGTAGCTATAACGACCCTACTCAAAATATGACTGGTATTATTGAATATTTAAACATTACTGTAAACTTTTACTTTAAACCTTAAAATTGTCTAGAAATGAATATTGAGTTCCGTTTAGACACAAATTAGCGGATTATTTTTTTTTATATTTCATAATAATGATTCCTCTTTTAATTTTTACTATATTTTATTAATCTAAATCTCAAAGTATCACTATATTTTTTCCTTCTATAAATCATTATTATTAGAAAGTAAGGGAAAAACTCACATTCCTGCTTTTAAAAGCCACATAATATTATGAACAATTGTATTAGACCAAGTTGAATATATGTCGATTTTTAATTAACGAAAAATAAAATCAAACTCATATTTAAAAGTTAGTTTTTAACTGACTCGTAAAAGAAGGATGCTTCTAAATTAGACTGTATGTTTGTTACGCGATTATTCGAAAAGGGCATAAACGATTTGGAAACAGTGTACTTTCTAGTTCAGTGGTTCTTAACCTTTTAACGATGAGGGACCATTTGACAAAATTTGTGTCTTGCCACGGACCACCAAATGTTTGGAGTTAATATAAAGTGAGTAGGTTTGGATGTAATACAGTATATTTTCGGATGGCTCCGCGGACCACTTCGGGTGCTTCCAGGGACCACCAGTGGTCCGCGGACCACCGGTTAAGAACCACTGTTCTTGTTTCATTGCAACCAGGTCCATCCTAAATCCAGCCATTTGGTCTAATGCATCGTAAATCTAATATTTTGAATTCCGGCTTCCTCGCTAACTCTGCTTCTTGCTTCTTAACAGTCGGCATGGCGGACTTCAAAGGTACGAGCATTAGCTGAGCGTTTCTGTGTTTATTGCACATTGTGGTTGTTTTTATCCACTAGAGTATCACAAAAAAAAAATTAAACCGTATTTTCTAGGTGCCTTACGTTTCCTTAACAAATGTTTAATTTCGTCGACATATTTTTTTGTAAGTGTAAAATTGTCATGATTTGCAATATGGCGGAATAAATAATTAAGAGATCGCAAGTGTTTCAAACTCATCCCGAGCCGCCCGAGCCGCAGGTGAGAGACACGAATAATATCCGATCTGGGGTCGATTTCAGAGCGTTTCGACCGCGGCGGTTTTTTTATTCGTGTTCCAGCAAATATAGCAGCAAGCGGTGGTGATCACAGTTAACTTTTACTATAAACGATAGACGGTATCGAGGCTACACGTGATTTAATCAAAAGCTATCGTCACTCGATAGTCCTTCACTTTAAAACTCCAGTGACACTAATGAAGTTACGAAAAACGCTGGAAAAACGCTTGAAATCGACCCTCTGGGGCTTTACTAACTACCGCCCGTGGTTTGTCCACAATTTTGGGTTATGTCTTGGCCAGGAAGTGGCATTTTTTCCCATGGGTGGAAATTGCCACTTTCGGCCTAAGGTGACGTAAAAGGTAATTACGTAAATATCACTATTGACTTAGGTTAGTTGTGTTTGTTAGAAAAACGGTTTAGAAAAATGTTTCGATTATATATTGAGGAAGTTAAACATTTGTCAACAATTCAAGGGTGAATCGTTTTTTTCGCACATTCAGCTTATGTATATGCACATAAAACAGTGTTAAGCACATGAGTAAGGCACATCATTTTTATTGATCTTAATGCCATACCATTGCTATGAAACATAACATATCTTTTGAATATTGTGGTTGTGGTGTTGATTTTTAAACAATGGGGTTAAAAAGCGCCACGGCTCGAAGTACCTCATTTCGGCTGCGTTTCCACCAGAGCTGAGCGAGGTACTGGATCTTGATTGGTGGGTTTTTTCCTCGCACACCGCTTCGCTGCCGCGCACAGTTCTTGTGGAAACGTAGCCTTAGTATCTGTTGTGGATTAGTATGTTGGAATAGGCTACTTGATGACAGTTCAAATCAGCTTCTCTTTATGAAGTGTCAAAACGCTCTGAAAGTAAAAAAAAAGTATGCAGTTTAGTATGATATACTATCTTGTGACGTCATGCTCAACATGGTGCATTATTTTTAGTTTTCGTCATTGTAAAATCGTTGATGGGACGAAAATAAGTTTGAATGATTTTATCCGGGCTGTTTTGGAAGCGTAATTTGCTGGTTAGAGTTTGAATTTGAGAGAAATGAATTTATTTTGATTGTTGTCAAATACTCTATTGTGTAGTCACTAAGGGGTTCGTTTTGTTTTCGTACAGTACACAGAAAAAACTTCCAAAGGCTGTAGTAGATGTAATTTCTTTACAACATACATTTGTTTCTATTTGTTAATACATATTTGTATGGGATTACTTTATTTATGAGAAGATTACAGTTTTTCACAAATACGTGTACTTCAATATTTAAAGTTGATTCAATTTAAGATAAAGTAAACGAAAATGGTCATTAGAATGGACATAGACATTTAATATTAATGGGTGGAATGGTTTTGACACTATTTTGAAATAGTAAAAGTATCTTACGTCCGCCGGTTTTCTTGAATCATTTATTTATTCCGAATCGGTGTCAATACCTTGAGTACTTGAATGATAAAGATATATAGATGATGCCGACTTACTGGATCATCATCAGCAGCCTTTATACGTCCCACTGCTGGTTACAGGGCATTTCTCCAGAAATATGTCTGCGACTCATTCATCTGTCTCCATACATTTAATATGAAAAAGGGCCAGATGAATGAGGTGACCGCAGACATATATCTGGAGAAATGCCCTACAGGCTTATCCTCATAGATGAGAGTGAATGGGCTGTGGTCCCACGTTGGCCAATTGTGTTTCCATGTTGTGTAGTTAGTGGTAAGATTTGTCTTTGTTTACAGGAAGCGAAGAAGATCAGGAAGCGACGGAGATGTTGGTCGGAAACGCGCAAAACTTGATGCAGAGCGTAAGTTCCCTTAACTTAAAAAATCCTATCTCACCTACTATACTAATAATATTAAGTATAAGTGAGAAATTGTCTGAAGATTGTTGAATGTTTGTTACTAAATAACGCGGTAACAATTAATGGATCGAGATGAAAATTTGGCGTGTAAAAAGCCCTGGATTGAAACAGGACACTTTATATCCCGGTGGTAGGATATAACTCAGGCGAAGACGTGGGTAAATAATAGTTAATCATAAATGTTACTGCCTATACTTATTTACGTAAGTTGCAAGTAGGAAATGTTAAGAACATTGTTACGTTAAGTACAATGTTAAGTATTGATAATCTAATTTAGGTACATATTGCAATGTTATTACAGGTGAAAGAAACAGTGAAGGCAGCGGAAGGCGCGTCAATCAAGATCCGTACAGAGCAAGGCGGCTACCGGCTGCGCTGGGTGCGTCGCTCGCCCTGGTACCAGATCTAAACACCGAGGGCCCTGCTACTGACATCTTTACCCTCCTAAGGTCCATATACCACTACAAAACAAACGCAATCTACGATTTACTGACACAAAATCCAAATACATTGAAAAATTACAGACATATTGTAGTTAAAGGCTGGGTCCGCATCAACGTATTAACCGTTACACCACCTAGCCACTCGCAAGCTACGTTGATATTTTCGATGTATCCGTAGCAGCGTCACTAACAACGTTTGTATCTAGACAAACCTTTTTGATGAACCATCTGGTTTGGTACTCATTATTTATACAATACGGAATAAAAATATAATTTATTTAATCTGGGGCTCATCGCAACCATAGATGTTAGACACGTCTGTGACGTCGCGCTAAATAAATCATGTTTTTAGGCGATTAATACTAGATTTGTTAATGAGGGAAACTCGTAAAAGCTTGAGTTCTTGTCTGATTACTCGCCATTATTCGGCCGAAAATTGCCTACTAACTCTGGCAACCTTCACCAGGCCTTGTGAGAGGAGATTGACTAATAATCGAAAAGTGGGTGAAAATTTTATTCTGGCCTTAGGAGGTAATTTAAATACCAAAAGGCCAATAAATAAAGCCAGTAAGCCTATTGCGGATATTTACTGCTTTCGTTGTATTAACTTTGTATAATGTAGGCTTCTAAAAATACTTCCACCTTAAACTTCCATTATTAGAACAACAAAAGTGCGAGTAGTGTTTGATGCATCTGCTACTCCCATATTATTCAAAACTTTAATCCCAAAAATATTCGTTATCGTTAAGCTACACAATCGTACAAATCATATACAATACTGAAAAGAGGATAAGATAGAAGATTATGATCAACGTCCCACGGTTGGGCTCAGACCTACTCTCATTTATGAGACGGAATGGGCTTTAGTAAAATACATAAAAGGAATTAGAAAAATACTACATCAAAGAATTATCTTTATTCATCATTAGGTCAAGTTATTTTTTAGATTCGTGTACATGAGATTGCATAATATTTAAAATAGCTGTAGCTTAACTTAATTAACTATAGTTATTAGTTTCGGCTGTCGAGATGAAATAGATTTCGTGCGGTTGGTGGTTATATCATTTTTATCATATCTTATATATGTCTGCAGTGATATAATCTTTTTTTGTTCGACAACATTATTAATGTTAATAATCATTTTATTGAATACAATCGTACTTTTACAATAATTTTGAATGTAAAATCTAATTTTATGGTTTAATCGGGTTGGCCAGCGTTAAGTACAACAAAAAAAAAGAACTTTACACATACGTTTATAAGTCATATTCGCTTGGTGGCTGGCAGTATTTTTTACAACGAACTTTTTTTTAATGAACAAATGAGTGTGATTCGAGAAAGTAAGTGCCATGTGCTAGTGCTTTATAATGTAACGTAGGTTTAGAAATCGGTCCTAATAAATTTTCAAACACCATTAGTACTTAGTACTGAAATAAATGCCTTATAGGTATAGGTACGCCTTTGTACTCGCATCTGTTTTGGTTGTGTTTTTAGTATATTATCTACAACAGGGTTTACATATAATATGTATATTCTGCCTTGATACAAATATTGATGTGTCAAATAATGATATGAAGTACAACTTTAAAAAGAAAGGGCAGTAGAGAGATATCTTCAGGTGGGCGTTGTGGCTGAGAACCGAAGTCAATGAGATTTGGTTGGAAGTTGTGTTTAGCAACCGACTTAGAAACGTTCGGTAGTGCAATGTATAATATATATGTCATAATTAACTAGAAACTTCTGCTATTATTTCCTAGATGTCTGTGATGTCTTCACACTTTTATACCAAGTGTAAAGTACTATTTTAAAATGAATTGGTAGCTATATCAACTTGTTTCACACAAATTCGCTTTAATTAAACAATTCTGTAATTACTATTGGTGTTTGAAAACTCCATATTAATTCTGACATCATGTATTTTTATATACTACGAGTAATATTTAATGTAACATATACAAGAAACTGGTCTATGTGTGCTATATGTTGACTATATTTCGCGTCAAATAATCGTCCTTAAGAGAGGTTATTGACTCCAAACCGGTGTATTTTACATTTCAAATACTATTGTTTGAAATTCATAGAAATATTTTGCTAAGCTGTTAACAGCCCATAGGAGTTTGTATTAATAAGATCTGTCAAACAATGGTTGCAATAAATTCTTTGACTATGGCATTTTGTGACGCCTGAGGTATTTTGGTGCTTATTATTGAACTCGAGTTAAAGAATTGTTTATTTTCTCAAAAAATATTGATATTATGAATATAATTTACTATAATTATATTTTCGAGATACGCTTGAAGATGTAACACGTGCTCTGTCTCTTTCACACTGTGCGATACCCAGAATCAGATAGATATATTTGTTTTATAATATGTCAGCTTATGGTGCCAGCTCTTTCGGTTACGTATATAAAGATATTATGATAATACTGAGTCAATGACCTCCTAAGTGTATTTATTGGGCGCAAAGTATAAATAGCTACTGGCCTTCAAATATCAATCCTAAGCTCTTAGGCATAAGGATGAATTTTAGGCGCTTCATTTGCAATAAGAATAAAGATGTAGCAAGTAAGAGAGAATCTTATATTGTATAGCGTGCGGTTCATTTTGTATTGGACAAAGAAAGGTAGCTATATTAGTGGTTTTATTTGTGATTATTACCTTAATGAACTACATATTAAAACCAAAATGTATAGATTATGTTGTTCATTGTAATGAGGACTAACAATTTTAAGTCTATCAGATAGCCGTTAGCCGTCATCGTATGAGTTTTTGATGAACTTACATAAAAAAGTATAATCGTTTATTTTATGTCTTCCTAATACGTTCTTGTGTCATAATTATATGTTGTGAATAGGTATTTTACTAGATAACTAGCCTTCCTATCTCCGACTGTTATGTGTTTACTGTGAAATGCTTCAACTTTATCCATTTATATAGCATTAGACCAGTATCAGCTGGAAAAAGAATCGAAATCCCGGGGTCGCGGGGCTTCTATTTTCTAAAGAACACAAGTAATGAACCTATCTTAATAATAATAATAAATAATAAAATCATTTATTCATAATCATAGTAACATTACATAACCAAGAGGGTCTAAAATTAGTAGGTACTTAAATTATTACATCATGAGCCTGAACTAGGAAAAACCTGTGTCTCAGGCAATAAAAAAGTGAGTACATAAGGAAAAACAACTAGATTATCTAAATATGAAATAAATTCGTGTTTAAGGTTTAAGTCAAATTATAGCTAAAAAAAAAATAGTTAACAATACATCTATGTCTTTAAGCTAGACTTAATCTTGATAGAGGTATGGGCCATATGATTTTTTTTGTGTTTTCTACTTTTTACGCCGATGGTGATCAACAAGCCTTCAGCCCACCGGAAAGCTGAAAATAAGACTTAACTTGTAATGATAAAAACTGTTTAACACTAAAATGGCAAAATTGCAGTATGTCACAGTAGACAGAAATAAACAGTATATCCTCTGGTTGTGATGTCCGTTATTCCAACGGTACCATGTATCAAATTCATAACAAAATGGGACTGCTTTTATTTATTTACCTCGACGTTTTGGACGTGTCGTTCGGACTTGAGTCCCCTCGAGACCAAAGACGCTACGACACGTTCGAAGCGTCGTGGTAAATAAATGGTTTTACCAGTTGTTAAGTCTCGTTTTGTTATAATTAGTGAAACTTTAATAGATTATATCAGATAATCAGACTGTCTGGTCCTCTGCCTTACTTCGCCTTGACAGTGTCTTGTACAAAATGAAATATAGCGTATATTTTTGTATGATCGGGTGAATGATACTAACGAGTCTAGATCAGTGTGGATACCAGTGGCGTGCATTGAAGGTGGACAATGAGAACGGGTTCTAGTCCAGTTATTTTAAAGGAATATAAAAGAAATAATCGAAACAGACAAAATTTTTTTTGGTCATTTTGTATGGACTGCCTACCCTACTGCCTACCCAAATTTGTACTGACTGCACGCCACTGGGATACGTGCAATGACATCACGTGTGTAGTATCATTAATTGTGAATCTTATACACACTGTTTGGACTCGTGTGTTACCCTTTTTAACGCCACGTCACGGTGATATTACTAAATTGACCTCTAGGACTGTACTAAATTGGCCTCTGTGCCTGGTACGACTATTGCCACGCCCAATAAAGCAAAAATTGCAAGTTTGTCAGGTTTAAAAAAAGGCCTCTATGCGTTTCTTAATTGACCTCTAGACGTTTTGTGGTTTAACATACTTAATATTTAAGTTATAAAGATCTTTTATAAGTTTTTCATAACTGCGATGCTAAGGGGCGCTGCGCTGGTCAATTTCCAATCAGTGTTAAAAACATGGCGTGGCGTAAAAAGGGTTTAATAAATTATACATATTAAATAGCTATAGGTGTATTTAATATAGTGATTTAGTATTTAACTCTCGTGTAGGGCCCGTGCTAAATTGTCATTAAATTTAATACCAGCGTGATTTATTAATATTTTCAATTTTTTTTAATTATTTTTTGTTGCCTTATTGATTATTATTTATTCTAATAAAGGTTTATTTTTAATTTGTGCTTTTATTTGTTTTCAAGAATCCATACTTGAACGTGACAACTTCATTGTTATTTGGGGGCGTCCATTGATCACTTACTTTGGGGGCGTACTTGAGACGTTTTTTGGGGATTTTCTGACTCCCCTTTCCCCGCGATAAGATGTCGTGAGATTTGGCGCAACCCCCCCAACCTCAAGTTTTTTTTTCCAAAATAGTGTAAGTGCGCTGGATTTATGTTAGTGTGTGCTGTTTTTTGTGAAACAATAATTACATGATATTCACTGAGTGAGATTCGGCTTGACCCTCGCCCGCCTAAACGTCTCACGAAAATAATTGACGTCACTTCCTCTTTGCTATTACTAGTTTTATATGTAAAGGTAAGTTACTACTACTATGTAAACGACGAGCAAGTTTCCACTTGGCCTAAAACGTAGTTTTGCTTTTTGCATGGCTCATTTAGTGTCACCCTTTTTGCCTAGTTTCATTATAGAAACGACGAAAGTTAGGTAAATAAAAAAAACTTGGCTGGTAATATAAAATATGTGGCAATAAAAATAAACACTCAATACCGAGAACGCGTTTCGTACGCGTTATGCTTGCAGCAAATTATCGCTACATATTGAGAGCAATGCCTAGCTGAGCAACTTTTCAAATCTCGAATTTTTGACGCAATGTTTCTGTCGCGCTGCTGTGGATTCCGCCTCCAATTCGTGCGATAAGGACACCTGCAGCTCGGACTAAAAATCCCACGCAACAAACTCAAAAATCGAGGTTTCGCTCTCGACTGTTTCCTCCTCCAAAACGCAACCAATCATTATAAAATTTTGGGAACTGCAAGAAGAAGAAATAATCTACGCCGCTGTTTTGATTTTTTTGATAATTGTTGTCATATTTGTATACTGCGCCTTTTTTGGCAGCCAATTCAATTAAGCCGTTTTTGCGATTTTCAAGGCTCTGTAAGTTTCTTTAAAATAAAAATATCCAATAAAGCAAAACATAGCGGCATAGATATTGATGAGATGATATTGATCTTATTTGAAAAATTCATTGCTCTATGTTCAAAAACCAGAGAGGAAACAGTCGAGAGCGTTTGTATGGGAAAATTGCAGGTAGGCATTCCTCTTAAGTTTGAGTAGAACGCAATTTCAAATAGATTGCATATCGTTTAAACTACAAAAAATGTGATTGGTACTGACGTGGGAAATTCATTTGCCGCTATAGTTTTTTCTTTAGTACTAAGTATTAGCTCCACCCCGTTAGTACGTATTTCGTGGGGTCGATTTTGAGTGTCAGTTACACTTCCATACTTATTATATTTCGGTGCACATGGTAGCTTTGCAGCTGCCGATATGGGCTTAAACGTTAAAAGGGAAAATAAAATGAATAGACAAATATAAAGTAAAAAGGTCTTTAAACGTGTAACTTAGCGTAGCGTGCTAATTGACAGATTTATGTCTTAGATTAACGAAATATACTATTTATTCTTATAAATCTTTGGTTTTATTTAAATTGGCATGGGTTAAAATTAGTTATCCTACCTTTTTGCCGAATTCTTTTTTCTAACCGTTTCCTTTACCAACTCTCCATTTTCTCCGAAACCAAAAAATAAAATCCAGCCTATTTTCTTATAGTCTTATAGAATACAGTAGGTTAGGTTAGTTCAGTAATCTGTTAGCCAAGCTACGACCGGCTATTTATTTTATGCTTCACCTGGCCATAAAGTGACTTTTACCGCACGCTACGCGTACGGAAAAAGCCGCTTTCTAGCCAAATATAGATATAAAAAAATGTACGCAACACGGGAGGTAATGAAGAAAGTCCTCGATCGCATATTCACGTCCCTCGCTTGCAGCTCGGGCCGCAAACATCTGCGATCTCGACCTTTCTTTGTTTTACCATCCTAGTTGTGTCATGTATAGGCAATAAAAACCAGTTTACAATAAAATATAAATCTTTATTACATTATGGCACTTTGTTCTTTGGTCCCGACGTTTACACAAGGACCTATTAGCAAAAATAACAGTCTTTGGTTAGTGGTAGTTTTTGCGTACCCAGCGTATGTTAGGCCCGCCGCGCTGCGACCGGATCTTCACGGATGCGCTCGCCGCGGCTTTCACTACATCTTGTATCTGTAACACCAATAAATGGTAAATATTGAACTTCTGTAAATAAATATTAGGGGACAATCTTACGCAAATCGAACTTAGTACTGCCGCCATAACGCAAAAGGGCACAACTAACTTTTTCTTTCGACATTGAGTTGTATACATATTCGGAATCAGTGAAATTTACTGATTCCGAATATGTACAGAACTCAGTGTCGAAAAAAAATGTTAGTTGTGCCCTTTTGCGTTATGGCGGCAGAGTAAGCTCAATAAGGCTTGTGTTATGGATACTAGACGCGGTATATTTAATAGATAGAAATACTTAGACATAGAAAACATCCAAGACTCAGAAACAAATATCATCACACAAATAATATTTGCTCTTACCGGGATTCGAACCCAGGACCGTCAGCTTCGTAGGCAGTCACTAACCACTAGGCTAAACCGGTCGTCAACCGGTGTAATCTGGGGGCACGGTAGTGCCCCCGCCAAGTCGAGTTGGGTTTACGGGAAATTATTTAAGAAAAAAGTTCAAATATGACAAGGCCATTCGAGTCGATCGGTTTTTCGGACAATTATAAAGAGGGTCATTGTTTCGTTCAGGTACCTATAGAATTTTGTCATACTTAGATTTCCTAAATTATTACTTTTCCTTGAAAATAATTTAATGCTATTTAATATGTGGTTTCATAGGAAAGCTGATATTTTTTTGAAATCGCCTCATTTAAAAACTTAGTCGTAATAATAGTATGTTGCAACTATTTTCATATCTGCAATGGAGGACTTACACTCATCATCAAGTTCTGGGCGTTCCCGATCAACATGTTCATGGCTTCAATATCCTCGTCCGATCCTGGAAGTAAATTATTATATTATTGTCATTGACGTATACAAAATACAGGGTTAAGCGAGCGCGCAGACAGTTCCAACGCTTTGGCGGTAAAAATACCGTCAAATCAGTGCCAGTCGGCAGTGCGACACGCGGCGCGTTACTGCGCAGCTGGTCTTTATCCTCGTCCTGCCCAATGTTCTCAATTAAGAACAAATTAGATTTGATAGTTCCTGCCCAAGCTTTTTTATTTATACTTCCAAATTCTGCCCAGTGTTCTCAATTAATCACATATTCAAATTTGCCGCACAGCGGGCAAATGTTTCGCACTTTGCGATTTTTATTTACTTGTTTCTGATTGGTTGGAGTATTAGCCAATACTTAATCAAGCCCTTGTGGTGAACTTCCGCGGACTCGCCGATCAGTGTCACGCCACGTGTCAAGGATGGTGCAATTTCGCTGGAGAGGTAACTTCCATCCCTCTTTACCTTGATAATCAACCGTGCGTTTTTACTGAGTACCATATAGATGTAAAGCCATATAGCACTAATATGTCACAATAGCTTTATTTTTGGAAAAGTTTTTATTTTAGAGTTTTCAAGGTAACTCATCGAAAAGTGTGATTTATTGAGAACATTGGGCAGAACTGACTACCAATACCGCTTAACTCAAGTTCTATCTATGAAACAGTTAGACATGTCAGAGATGGATGTGGTCGCAGATTTCACGGTCAACATGGTAGTAGACGAGGTGGTGGCAGAGAGGTAGTTAAAGTAGAGACTTACAAGCTGGATCAACCAGAGGCTCTTTGCCATTGCAGTCGTCACCAGTTCCAATTCCTGCGTGGCGTGATGACTCATTTGCACCTAACTTGCCAGAACAGGTATCAGTCCCTAATTTGTTGCCGGACCACACTGAACGTCGGTCAATTCTGAACTACTTTACTGAACATTTAAACGATGATATTTTGACTGTATGTGTTGAAAAAACTAACCAGACTGCGGTGCAAAAAACAGGAAATGGCATAGATCTGAACTGTGTGTAATTGAAAAGGTGCAATGGGATAACATTAATCATGGCCACTGTGGACTATCATGTTCTGTATATGTATTATTTTCCACGATAAAAATCAATTAAAATCCAGGCTCTTTAATTTATTTTCCTTTAATTGTTCAATAAATACTATATTTTAATTATGAAGTTCATGCCCAATGTTCTTAATAAATGCCAAATCAAAGATAATAAATTTACTAAAATCTGCCCAATGTTCTTAATAAAGAACATAAGATATCGTCGAAATATCTAGCTCAGTCTATTTAATATCTAACCCCTATAACCTAAAAAATAATATAAAAAATCCTACTTACTTTTTACACACAAATTTCAGCAAATAATGTCTTGGGCAGAACCCATCAAAATTAACTTGTGCTTAATTAAGAACATTGGGCAGAAACTGAAAGTCTATTTAAATATGTTTGGGCAGGACGAGGTTATAGCTGCATTTTTTGTTACGGGAAAATAGTTCCGAACTGTTCGGATGGGCCTATCCTTACTTTTGAAATCATTGATTATTGTATTAAGTAACATAATGGATTATGACAACTTTTCTAGACTTTTACTTTTTAATGGTTATGTACAGGTACATTCCTATAGGTAGTTCCACATCGATCAACGGAACCGACCAGTAACATTTGCATAGAATGAAACTCAATCATGATAATATTTGTTTCTCTCAAACCAACTGGTTGACCAACTATAAGTATTTACTTATTTTGTAATAAAAATATTCCTAACAGGTCAACTGGATAAAGGACATTGCCGACGCGTCTATGGGGCCTCGTACCAAATCAAAAGTCATTGCGTCAACACGAAATCAACTGTATCTTAAAGAACAAGAAATTGCCTTTCCTAATCACTAAATCTCATTAAAATTGTATTCGGGGATCCATAGGAAATTGAGATTGATTTCCAGATTTCGAGGATAATTTTTGGGTAACAAAACGTAAGTATCCGACAACCGGCCAAATGCAAAATCATCTAATAACTTTAATTCCTGACGCTGACGAGACTTCACTTAACTTAGTCGTATGACATGTCCCTAATAGGGAACAAAAAACTTTTGAGTCAGGTAAGTCTCTTTTGTAACTGTTGTCAATTAATTGCATCACGAGGAAACCTGCATGCATTCGCGAAGAAATTCAAAAGCTATTGTGAAAGTGTACGGGATTGATGTAAGTTATCGTGACTGACCTTGGTGTCCGAGGAAGGATCCCTTGACAGTCGTCAACATCTTGAGCTGGCCGCTGATGGTCGGGATTTGGTCGCACACTTGCAGTAGATTCTGAAAATATCGTTGACTCATCAAATAACTTGAATCTACTAATGTAGATATTATAAATGGGAAAATTAGTGAAGATGTTTGGAGGTTAGGATCAATCTATCAGCCACGGACGTCACTGTTGAACATAGGCCTCCCGTATAGATTGACACAGAGTGCAGTCCTGTGCAGACCGCGTCCACCGCGATGTAGAACAGTATGGAGATGACGCTATTTGTATGGACGTTGATGTAAGCGCCATCTATCCATAGTTGATGTTGATGTCCACTGTTACCGGCGTATGTCACTAGGTGGCGGTGTCGCCACAACAGTGTTAGTGTACTGACCGTCCGTATCCTCATGTCGGTGCACTCGAGAGCCAGTTTCCGCGCCAGCCGCGCCACCTCGTGGGACGCCGTCACGATCGCCTTCGACGTGGATATCACCTCGCGTTTACGATCTAAAACGTGCAAATGGAGTTTAGTAAATACTTATACTGTTTTACTCATTTTTAACCGACTTTTTCCGATCACTCGAAGACGGCTGGACCGATTTAGAATATTCTTTTCGTCACACCTAGCCGCAAAGTGGCAATAATCGCCCGCTGCGGAAAATCTCACTTCATGGCCTGGGGGAGACGCAAAAATTTGTATTTACCACGGGCGGTAATAGAAAAAGTCTCAGACCGCATATTTATCGCCCTTGCCTTCGGCTCGGGCGTCAAATACCTGCGATCTGAGACATTCTTTGTTTTACCGCCCTAGGTAATTAATGTACTGTTTTTGTTTGTGAGGATATAAACCTCCTAGATGGTCCCATTGCCACCAGCTAGATCGGGATTTTATGATGGGATCTTGGAAAAATCAAGGCACTCTTCAAATACCTATATAGTTATGTACAGCAATAATTGTGGTTTGGATTTTTTATAGTAACACCTGATTCATTCCAAGACGATCATTTTTAAATGTTAAATTTTGTAGGTTTACTATTGGATCGCATAAATTTAAAAGGCATAATGCATAATTTCGCATAATTCATCATTTGGCATAATGCTTTTTTTTCTGATCCCGTAAACTTTTCAGGATTATTATAACGCAAACCTAACCTATTTAACAGGATGAGGCCTTAAAGAGTCCTTAAAATTCTACAGTTTAAGAAAAAAATGCATTATGCCGAATGATGAATTATGCCAAAAGATGCATTATGCCTTTTAAATTTATGCGATCCAATAGGTTCCCAATTTGGTATGAATATTTTTGTACATCGAACACGTAATATGCGTGTTGTATGATTTGGTATAGCTTCCGTTTTTCTGAAGGTACATTTTGAAAATATACATGCCTACAAACAGAAAGGTGTCAATATTTTTCTCGTAAATTATGGAAATTTTTGCCATTTTTCTGTCGTTTTGGGTTATTTGAGAAAAATTATAACATTACGCGTTCTATTAAAAAATAATTACTTAAGATAATTTCTATAATATGTACTTAATAAGAAGAGGTCCTTGACCCTGAGAAGAAAAACCAAAAATTTCCAATCACCACAAGGATTTCTTTTTCATAAACCAATAATATTATATATGGTTAATGTGATACGTGCTATCGTTGTGATAAATGCATGAATCATACACATGCTGCAATGCATGCATTGAATTGTGACGCTATGTATGAGCCCTCACTACGCTCACAATTCAATATTGTATCACAGCTGAAAATAATGCACTTATGATTATAATTACAATCATTATAAAGATGCATGGAAATTGTCAATAATCATTCCTTTAAAGCTAAATGAACAGCCAGATGATTTTGATTTTGACTTTTTTCCATACCTAAGTTGCCCCTCGCATGACCAACATGACCATTCTGGCGGTTACACTTAAAGTCTGGTTAAATAAAAAAAGGTTAAACAAATATTATTAACAATACAACACCAAAATAATTAAAACCTCACCAGAGGGAGATATCATAATATGGTTAAATTATTATTAATGCTCTGTTAGAATTAAGCTAGGATAAATACGGAACCCTAAAAGTTAAATATAAACTTTTCTTTTATAATACATACGAGTATATACTTTTCTATAAATTTTAGGGATGTAACGATACATAGTTTTGCCGATACGATACCGATATATTGTAGTAAATAATCGGCGATACCGATACCGATATCTCAGCTAAATAATAAAATATGAAGTTCAGATATTTGTATGTCCTTATTATGGGTGGCCGTCTGGTTGCATAACAACTATTGTCATATTATTGATTGTCATAGCAGTTTAAGCATAAAGTTGATGCTCATATATTTTTTCGGCATAAATTTTCCTATGGCATAATTGTTCCGTGTCATAATTATACGGAGTCATAATTGGTTTAACCATAATATAAATTGTCATACATTTATTTAGTCGTAATATTGATGATTATAAGTCGTTTTTGTAATAATTGTAAATTTCATACTTTTATTAAGTCATAATATTGATGATTATAAGTGGTTTTAGTAATAATTGTAAATTTCATACATTTATTAAGCCATAATATTGATGATTATAACAATCGTATTGGAAAAAAATTTATAATGGACTTGCGATGGTTCTTCAAAAAAGAAACGATTTATATTATTGAAGTATTTTTAATTTCTACTCATTACACAATATTAGTGACCTCACACAGAACCAAATCGCTGCCAGAAAAGTAGGTTAGGTTAGGTTAGAACTGTTATCTCACACATAACCGAATCGCTGCCAGAAAAGTAGGTTAGGTTAGGTTAGAACTGTTATCTCACACATAACCGAATCGCTACCAGAAAAGTAGGTTAGGTTAGGTTAGAACTGTTATCTCACACATAACCGAATCGCTGCCAGAAAAGTAGGTTAGGTTAGGTTAGAACTGTGACCTCACACAAAACCAAATCGCTGCCAGAAAAGTAGGTTAGGTTAGGTTAGAACTGTGACCTCACACAAAACCAAATCGCTGCCAGAAAAGTAGGTTAGGTTAGAACTGTTATCTCACACATAACCGAATCGCTGCCAGAAAAGTATATTAGGTTAGAACTGTAACGCAACATAAAAGAGAACTTTTAAGAAAACTTTTAAAATTAGGCTTATGCGTTTAGCAATTTATGCATTTACTTAGTATGGTTAAAGTGTTGTATGAGCAATCCATTATAAAGTATGCTTGAATAAAAGTATGCATATCAACTATATGCCCATTACACAGTATGTAAATAAACATTATGATTAAAATCGTTATGCGCTTAAATGTATGACTATTTACAGTTATGCGTAATCATGAGTATGACGAATCCTCGTATGCGTATCAAAAATATGACCTTAAACTTTATGCAACCCGACCCCTACCCCCTTATTATACCTAAAACTTGGCTATACTTAACAGATAGTCTACGTTGAAAGTGTAAAGTAAAAATAAATAAGTTGTCAACTCAAAATTCAATTTTTTTTATTAAGAACCAAAGATTTAATTAAAATAGTAATTATCATTGCACAAGGTAATAGACAATAGACCAATACATAAATTACCTAAGTCAGTAATTGAAATTACTTTTTGCAGATTTTTTTTCATACAGCAAATTCTTTTCGCGTTCTTCAAATATCGGTTGTATATAATCGGCGATACCAATATATCGGTATCGGCATCGTTACATCCCTAATAAATTTCTAACAACCCCATAGATACCTAACACCAATAAACACCGTACGAAAAGTCGATGAAAGAGCAATGAAGAGAGCATTTCTAAAAACACAAAAAAAAAATCAATTTTTTGATTGTAAAGTGTTTTGTCCAACCAATTAGAAAAAGAAACTTGCCCGAATTATCCATACATTAATGAAACTTTACTTTGTGTTGCCGTTATACAAATATAGAAAGTGCTCAAAGCACTCGTGTAAAAATGCATAGCAAATTTTTTGTCTGTTCGGGATTGTGAAAGCCCGTAATTCTAAAGACACAAAACAACAAATAACAAAAAAAAAATTATATAAGGTGTTTCATTGAACGTAATAAAAGCAATTCCAGCTCACTCGACGGAGAACAAAATGCACTAATTGATTTATTAAAATTCGTCATAATTAACTTTTCCTACTTTGCTAACAGAACTAAGAAATTGCAATCTCGTAGTGACCTGTTTGTTTGTTATGACCAATAACTTCAATAATGTGTCAGAATGCATGCATTTTATTCATAAACTATCGACCAAGATAAGTAAAATGGTAAGTATACACTACAAAATTAGATTCAAACTTTTTTCTTTTAACTCAAAGTAGGGTAACCATGATGAGACCAAAAAACATGAATAATTAAAACAGTGATATTAATTAATTAGATGACTTTAACAACACGAGACCTAGCACAGGGTTTTAGCACCAGGGAGAGGAGTTTAAAAAACATGAGTTGTATGACTTTCAATGAAACACACTTGTATAACATAAAATTGTCACTAAATTGAACATTAAAAAACTGGTAAACATTTTTAGAAACGCTCTAGAGAACTAAGTAAGTACTTATGTTTCAAACTTCAGATCTTCGCGATCTCACGTTAATTTATGTTCCCACAAGATAGGGACAAGTGATACACAGTACACACACACAGCGACCAATATGAAGTACCACCACTTGATATTAGTGTCCGACCGAAACTTCCATATAAGGTCATGTTTTCCTGGGAAGATAAAAAAAATGATAATTATAATCAGTCAGTCTTAATTTTTAAATAACATATTATTCATTTAGTCTCTGATATTTAGAGTAATCATTAATATAACATATTATTAACTTTTTATTTCGAATAGTTTACCTGTGATTTTTGAAATAAAGACTGTCCGATCGCAGTACGAAACCAATGAAATTCGGTTTCGGTTTCGGCCATAGTTTATGGAAACCGTTTTTTTGCCGAAACTAAGCCGAAAACGAAATCAAAATTTCGGTCGGACACCGTGTCACTGAGCCTCAATCAATGATCGAGGTAAGGTTAGTCGGTGGCGTTTGTTTTTTTGAAGCCTGACTAACTTGCAATCCTTACTGGACGTAGCAAAAATCGGACCCGGTGGGGGCCGTGGCGTTCCCTGGGGTCGAACCAGGTCGGACCACCTTGAGTGAATCGAACTAGGGGGGGGGGGGGGGGGGGTCGCCTGGGATCGAGTCGGTACGTACCGTTGTGCATGTGGTCGGACAGCTTGGCCATGAGCACGGCGGTGCGCTTGGCGACGGCCACGATCTCGTTGTCGCGCGCCGACCACTCGCGCACCGCCGCGTGCAGGTTCAGGGCTGCGTTCTGGAATCAGAGACGATACGTTCAAATTAAGTTCGTCAAAACCAGGTCAACGATTGCATACGAGTAGGTAAGACAGAAGAATCTCAACCGAGTTAAAAGCCGAGAGTACATGCAGTTCTAGCTGCAACTTTGTTTGAATGAATTTCTTGTTGGAGTAAAACCTCGGTGTAGTAGTTAGCAGTTTATGAAATAAACAGATCGATGTCACTCGCTAAATAACGTGGCAGGTTATGGGCCCAACACTCGCTAAACAACGTGTCATTTCTAACTGTTACCCACCGTGTATCAATTCGGCCTTGGAAACGGGGTAGAAAACTTTAGTGAGGTTTCACAGGAGAGATTGAATTTCAAAATATGCTTCCTTAATGCACCTTTACGTCCATTAAAGAATATATGCTTCATCCGCGTTGCTCTAAGGCTTCAAATGTCATCCCGTTATCTATTTAAGTACCGTAAACTCGGGTTTTTATGATCTAATGCACATAAATACGGCCCAAACTTTGGAGTTTATATATGCCGTGCATTATATCTAACAACTTACGTAAATAGGCTGGTCGGTTTCACGCTGTTCCTTGAAGATCATCTCTCCTCCAAGCACTGATTCCACTTCCCCTGTAGCCCGCAGAATCTGAAAACGAAAGCATCCAAGGTAAGTTTTTTAATAGTCTGATTCAGTGTCCCACTTCTGGGCAAAAGCCTCCGCCTCTCATTCCCATTCGTCCCTATGGAGTGTATTTCTTCGCCAGCCACTCTTTGCGACATGTGTTCAAGTCGTCACGTCATCTCTTTTTCGTCTGCTTCTATTCGGGTACCGGTCTAGTGAGATTCACTCTGTAGTACATTAGCCCAGCGTTCCGGATACATTCCGCAAACGTACCATGTTCAGTGCCATGCGACTTTGGCTCCCACATCATGAAAATCATGAAATTGACTTGGTTCTGTTATCCATTGGCCATTCTCTTGCATCTCAGAAAAAAATGTGCATTGTGTTGGAAGAGGAATAGTTGATTTGATAAAATAATGATTAAGTTGAGTCTTTTGGGCGAAGAGGCATGTTTAGTATCGCATCCAACTTCACTGCATTCCCTTGTTTGTTATGTACCTAACTAGTCACAATTGCTATTACCACGCACAAACCGATGGAAACCTAAGTGAATTACCGGCTAACCGGTGGACATCCTGACGGCGCTTTCCGTTCACGTCGACATCTTTATATATAAGATTCTTCTGTACGTGTGTTTGTCACCTAACTCCTCCTATACGGCTGGACCGATTTGGATTAAAACTTCGTATGTATATTTGAATCGATTTCTGGATGGTTTGAAAATACAATTGAACCCGGTAGATGCGTGGTGATCGCGTTTTTATGAGGCGGGATGAAGTTCGCCGGGACAGCAGAAATATAATTAAAAAAATTGAATAAACTAGTACCTCGGTGATATTGTTTCGCCAGTCGGGCAGCTTGCTGGCCCTTAACGCTCGCTGTGGCTCGGCCTCCTGCAGCTTGAGCTGCGCGGCCGTGAGCGCGCGCATGAGGTCGGGGTCGCGCTGCGCGTTCTGCGACGACATGCTCACGTTGATGACGCGGTGCGCGAGCCTGCAGGACAAAACATCATCATCATCATTTCAAATCGGAGTCGCCCACTGATGAAGTCACCCTCCCCTAAACTTCCACAATCGTCGCACGCTTTTTGCCTCCACCGAATCTACTTAGGTCGTCAGAGCATCTTGTATGGGAACGACCCGCAATGCGTTTTCCGGTTCGTGGTCTCCATTTGAGAACTCCTACGCCCCATCGCCCATCGGCTCGAGGGACAGAAAGAACGAGACCATTTTCATTGTTGATTCATATTTTTAAAGTTTCGGTCCCAAAGGATGCCGACGGAACCTTATTATTAACACTTTCACGCCCAACAACCCGCTTAGCGAGCGCTCGTAACTTTTGCTCAGTTGCCGGCCGTTTTTTTCCTATCGCATTATTGACCTCACAAACCCGCCTAGCGGGCTCTTCGGTTTCTGGGGCAGTTTTAAATTTTTTGTCTGGTTGTATCCATCCGTCTATTCTTTATTTCGAAAATATCTACATCTCAGAAGGACACGGTTTTTCAAAATGATACTTACTTTCTAATAGCAGTAGAGGTGTGTGTGCACTTCTGCAAATCGTTCTGGTGCGCCGTCGACTCTTCTTTCATACGCTGCATTGTCTCTTCTGCAAAACACACCGATAGTTTATATCTATCTGTCAACAGCATGTACTCATTTAGCTAATCCGTGAAAGTCAATAAAAATTAATGTTCAAAATGTCAGCAGATATCATACCAACACACGACCGATGTATTGGTGACAGAAAGATGATACGGTGGAAACAACTAGAGAGTCTGAAATATATGCTTACCGGCGGTTTGTACGAACTGCATGGGATCCACGGCGCGGTCACACAAGTCCCTGACCCTGGACAGGGACTCCGCATACTGCGCCAGCTGGGTCTGATATTCCTCCACCACGGCCTGCAGCATCACAATTCTTATTACTTGTACCTTAAACTCAAGTTTCTGTGGCCCAATGCACTCAACTATCGTCCAAATCATGAAGTACTCCCATGTGTACATGCCGCGCTAATTTTGGCTTCTGTCATGTGAATCGTGAGTAATAATTGAATATATACTACATCATATAACTATAGTTAGAACTAGTGTGCAACTGTTTACACGAGATCGCATTATAGTTTAGACCATAGTAGTTTGGACCAACGTTTTCGTATCATTTATGCAAGTTTATTGCGTGAAAAATGAAAAGTAACACTTTTAACACGTTGCTTGCTAAATATTACTAGTGTTTTGTGCTACAGTTAGAAGCGAATGTATTCAATGGTGAAAAATGCTAACAACAGTTGGAATTGCTTTCAAAACACGTTTGTTGACAGTTAATGTATTCGTTATGTGTTATTTGTAAACAACATTAGTCTCAATTTTCAGTACCTAGGTTATGTGAATGTTTTGTTTACTTATCAAACGGAACATATGGGTACATTAGACACAAAACAGACAATAGAAATAATACTTATGGGTCGGAAGGTATAAATGACTACGTACCGTTTCAGTAGGACACATGACTCTCTTCTCAGCGGCTTTAACGAGCATCGGCGCCAACAATTCAGCCTGAAAATACATTTATAATATTATCACTACCAGTCCCCTTCAGATTCTTTTATCCACTGATGTATAATATTAAAAAAAATTGAAACTGAACTTTTTACATATAGGGTCAAACTTGGTGCTATTCAAATTCGGAATAATCTCATTCGGACTCAGAAATGCACGACAACTTTCCAAAACCAAAATTTACCTGGTTGCTGCATTTGTGCAATTCCGCTCCGTCGCCGCCCTGGCCGTCGGCCACGACTCGGGCCGTCTTCGTCACTCGTCCCAGGTGCGCCAGGAGGTCTGCTATCTTTCGCTCCAATAGGAACTTGCGTTTCGCTTCATCTGGTAGGTAGATAGTTAAGTAAGGTATGAGGCTTGGGAGATAGAAAACATATTGAAAAATGTGTTCCACTTCAGTAAAGATCAAAATTCCCCACTTTGATTCCAACGATGTACCATTTTGCCTCATAGAGTGTACCTTTGTGTGTATCGATAGACAGATTTGGTCAGACTATTTGAACGAGTTGCTTGAATTAAAATGATTCCTACGAGCAGGAATAGATCAGCATGGTACATCATCACATGGTGGTCATCGTCATTAGCCAATTGCAGTCCACTACTGGATACAGGCCACTCTTACGTCACGTCATTAAATAAGGCTTTTAGCAAGAGGGATTTTACGGTAGTCACAATATATACCTCTCTCAGCATCCACCAGCAGGTCAAGGTCAGCTAACGGTTCCTCGTCCTCAATCAGGTCTTCGACCACCATGGTCACTATACTGCGGTCCACAGCCTTGGCCAAGTCCTTCAGGCGGTCCATCAGGACACTACAGGAAAATAAATTTAATCATCAAATGGGGCGCATCGAGCTTAGTTCTATTTACATTAATAAAGGGGAAATATTCAGTTCAGAGAATACAAGGTCTTTAACGTAATCTTCTATCGACTTCATTTTCGTAGATTAAATCCTAAAATGAGTAGCGTTGTGAGGGATTTTCTAGTTCAGTAAAAAACCGCAGGGTATGTCACTCTAGAACCACCAGGTGAGACCAACGCCATGTAATTCGGGAGTTACATGGACTGGCCTTGGGGTGATTGGTGTGACTTGGTCCCATGACCATGAATCATTAGAGCATTTCTACCAAGTTTACTTTAAATTACGAGCCACATATTAAATATAAAATTTTCCACATATTAATGGGACTTTCCTTTATGTTACCGTTATACAAAGTATATGGAAAAACAGTAACATACTAGGACAAAAGGTTAGGACATTTTTAGTCCCATTGGGACTGTAAAAGTCCATAATTCTATGTAGAAATAACATAAAATTGGTAGAAAATGGCGCTTTAAAAAAATGGCAAAAAATTTGAAAAATACTCATAAAAAAGAGTAGGCATTATTGCTGTACCTGCCAGTCTCCAAGGTGTACTTGATGCTGCACTGCGCCAGGAGCTGTTCGCACTCCTGCACGAGGTGACTCATCTCCTCCTGCTCAGCCTCTTTCAGGTGGGTCATCATCTGCACAAAAACGAACATCCAATTATTTCGACTGCACTTTTCAAATGGCGACCAAGATTAGGGAATTTAATCTCCCAGCAAAACTTTGATTCCGCGATCGATCCGAAATCCCACAAAAATCACGCAGCATCCCGCGTTTACGGTATCCAGCGTTTATGGGATTGGATTTCCTTTAGAAAATTAAATTATTAGCATTTAGCCGCGGCTTATCCCGCTTGTTCCCTTTACTGTCCCAAGTAACCATTTACCGGTATATAAAGTATCCTGATTCAATCCAGGACTTGGTCTAGTTGCATGCCAAATTTCAGCTCAATCCGTTCAGTCGTTACCCCGTTATTTATTAACAAACATCCAAACATCTTCACAAAATTTCGCATTTGTAATATTAGTAGGATAGGATAGGATGAGCCGCGGGCAGGACTCTAATCCTTATCTCTAAAGATTGCCTGAATTCCAGGCGCTCTAACTAGTGAGAAACAGCTCAAATACGCTTCATTTCTTTGGCCAACGTCGGACATATAGTGGGCATATTAGTCGAAGTGGCGTTTATTAGCCGGGCCCCAGCTTTTGCGGGCCTCCCACGAGCCTGGCTTGCGGGGCTTGCCGCAAGCCCCCGGCTTGTGGTTGTTGTTAAGGGGCCCCTGACTTGTGATGAGCCACCCGGGCCTGACTCAGTTCGACCCTGTCTTTGGATGCAGTGATATCGTATCGGTGGATTGTTTTGAGCTGGACCCACCACTACAATTTACAGATAGAATCAAGTGGGTCCAAACCATATCGACTGTCAATTACCTTTTTCCCAACTTCAATGACATTTCTCGCAGCCTGTTCTCCGTCCATCTTGATTTGAGCTTTGAACGTAGGTTTCTGTAGCCATTTGTTAGCGATGAGCACTCTGAAAAATTTGCAATAATTACAATCAAGTGATTGACATGGAATTAAATTTTTAATACTTCATTCTTTGAATATTGGACTGGATATTTAATTTTAAGGATCCAAACTAAGTAAGAAGTAACTTACTGCGTTTGTACGTAGCTCTTTGATGTCATGTCGACGTCCTGAAACTAATTTAGTAGTTCAGATGAATCGCGTAACCTTCTACATTAGTACTAAATAAGCACACTGTTGTGTGCACTGGTGGTACACCATTGTCGAGTACACCATTTACTTTTTAGTTTTTAGATATACCTACTCATTACAATTTTACTTTACATCGATTTATGCATAGTAAATGAATAAAAGTCCTAGCATGAAGAATGTGATTGTTAATACAAGTAGGTAGGTAGGTCTACTTACTTCTTCTTCTATCGCTCCTTCTATTAAACCTGCTTGTTGACCACTTTCCCTGAAACAAACGGGCAGATTTGATGAGATAGTGTTTGGTATTTTTAATCTAAGGATAACTGATTTTCTTTAAAGAACATTTGTGGCCGCGTCTTATTCTTTCTAGGTTGTCTAAGATAGCATAAACAGAGATTCTTGCCTGAGTGCTAACAAAGACACGACGACAAGACAGTTCTTACCTATACACACGTGTTAGGTACACATATATAAAGGATAATAGAAGAGAGATGAAGTAACTTCTATATTCACATTCTGGACATCTATTCATATTTCTAGTCGGAGATTCTTTCTCCGGTACGGGTCTCCACAACTCCCCTTATAACCCGCCCTGACCACACGCAACCATGTCATTCTTTCTTGGCTGTTCTGGGTAATTCTCATTCTAATTCTTTCTATTCTTACATCTCTCTACCATGATCCATTAACAAAAATACTGGTGTAATATACTCACCAAATTACAGTAGTTCTGCCGAGGTTCTATTACTCACAACTTTCCTCCTCGCGCCCTCCTTGCACGTGGTAAGCTTCGCGCGTAAAAAAACACCTCCATAACTGTCAACACCATTTATCGTTCTCAGTTTAAAATTCTACTCAGTGTTGTCAGCTAAGCCAGGACTGTTCGAGCCACGCACTTACCGGTTTTACTGGAGGCTCGCGTTCTTCGCGACACTCCCGACGGCCAAGCAGAGTTATAAGAGTGCAGACAATTGGCTGGTCCACAGGGCTATCTTCTTTCTGGCCCTTACAGCCGCTGTTCTCTTGATTCTTTCTTCATTGCCACCATTATTTACATCTCCTCCCTCTCCCCTTTCTCTGCCATCATCTACCAAGAAGTCATCTTCGTCTTCTCCATTGTCATCCACCACTTCCATTGGAATAGGCGATCTAGATTCGTCCACTTCGTTACTTTCTGAAGCAACATCATTCTGAACGGTGATTTCCTTTTCTGATTGAACCGTTAACTTCTCGGTTCGATTAATTGGATCAGTACCAACAGAGTCAGATTCTTCACCTGCAGGTGTTACTTCTATTTCTCTCACACCTGTATCTAAAGGTAAGGTTTCTTGAACTTCTAGTGGGTACAAGTGGCCTATGGAACGTATAAATTCCTTCCCTTCCACATTTACTCTTGCTACCCTACATTCTCCATCAGCTCCTCTTTCTAAGTTCGTTATTTTTCCCACTCTCCAATTTTCTCGATACTTTGATTCTCCTTTGATCTGGACTATGTCACCTACAAGAGGACTTCGGTGGGCTCTTACTCGAGGTTCTTTATGGGAATGGTGATACCTCTCCCGGAGGCTGCACAGGTACTGTCCCATAAACATCCTTTTGAATTCTTCGAGTATACTTTGTCCTTTCTTCCATCCTTCGATGAGGTTTTCCTTTGTCACTGTTCCTCCTGGATGATGACCTTGACCTTGTCGCTGTACTGAAGGTACGATTTCTATGCATCTTCCAAAGGTCAGGAAATCGGCTGGCCTCAACACATATTCTACTTCAGATCCTACGCAGGTCAATGGGCGCGTGTTTGCCACAGCTTCTATTTCTTTAATAACTGTGTTTAATTGTGCATCATTCAACATCTGCTTTTCTAGCGTTCTTTTCAGACAATTCTTCATTATGGCCACCAACCGTTCGTAAAACGCGCCGTGCCACGGACTGAGCTGCGGAATGAATTTCCATCTTATTTTGTTATCCACGAAATAAGCATCCGACAGCAATTCTGCTGTAAGTTTGAATTGTAGAGCATTGTCGGAAACTATAAGTTCTGGACGTCCTCGTGTTGCTATAAATCGTCTCATGGCAAGTAAGCATTCTTCGGCTGTGAGATCACGAACACATTCCATGTGAACGGCGCGTACCGCCAGACAGGTGTACAAACATATCCATCTCTTTTTCACTTCTCCATTCTCTTTTATGAGAATTGGGCCAAAATAGTCAATTCCCGTGTAGGTAAACGGTGCGCTGTAATTAGCACGTTCTGTTGGAAGTGCCGGTGTAGGCGGAAGCTTATAAGGGCCCCCGCCGTGCTTAATACATTGCTGACATTTTCTTAATATTCGCTGAACCTTTGCTCTACCTTGAGGTATCCAATATTTCTGTCTAATGATACTTAAGGTGTGCGGCGTGCCCACGTGGTAGTATTGTTCATGAGTCTCTTGAATAAGTTTATCTGTAAACTCGGAGTTCTTTGGAATCAGGATTGGATGTTTTGTGTCATATGAACACATTGTGTTCATAAGTCGACCCTTGCATCTTAATATTCCTTCCATATCCATGAACAGTCCTAGGTTTCTTGATAGGCTGGTTTTCTTTCCTGCTATCTCTTGAGGGAAGTGTGCCTTTTGTAACATCCTTATAAGATTGTTGTTGTCATTGATGTCCTGTCCAACTGATTCTGTCTCTTCTACCTCCATAGTTCCTTCTTCTGTGATCTCGGTTTCACTTGATATTTCTGGTACATCCTCATTTTGAGTCAACATAACTTCATCCCTGTGACTTTCTGGTTCTAGGCTTGTGAAAAGAGCTGCCTGGCCATGTTCTTGTAACCTTGGCCAGTCCTCCTCACCAAGCAAAAGAAACTGCGGTCCATTGGTCCACAATTCCTTCTTCATGTGCCACAGTTCTGGTCGTGTAGCTAAGTCCGCTGGGTTGAATTCTGAGTTGACATACCTTGGTTCTATATCCTTGCTTTGTTTGACTTCATTTATTCGTCGGGAGACAAATGGAGGCAGAAGCTTTTCAGATTTCATCCAATACAGAACTATTTCACTGTCGGACCATAGGCAGAGTCGTTTAATTTTTAACCCAAGACTATCTTTCACATAGGTTAAAAGACGTTTTCCAATGACAAATCCAAGCAATTCTAGTTTGGGTATTTTCAAGTCTTCCTTATGGTTGATTGGAGTGACTCTGGATTTGGCCATGATGAATACTACCTTAGTATTATTTCCTTTTTTATCTACTATTCGTAGATATGTTACTGCTGAAAAACCTTTCTTCGAAGCATCTGTAAAGCAGTGTAACTGACACTCTGTCTCTTCTTCTGAAGTGTCTCCTAAGTACCGTGGAACTTCTATTTCTGCCGCAGATTTCAGGGCCTTCAAAGCACTTTGCCATTCTTCATCCAGTTCTTCTGGTAATGGAGCGTCCCATTTTAATTTCCTCTTCCACAACTCTTGTAGAAGCAGCTTTGCTGGCAAGATTAAAGGAGCTGCGAATCCGCAGGGGTCATATAGCGACGCGAGAGTTTGTAATATTCTTCTCTTTGATGGGATCACATCATTCTTCTGGGCATCGGAGAGTGTCTCATTGAGCCTGAGTTTTAAAGTGTCCTTTTCTAAGTGCCAGGTAAGCCCTAATACCTTTGATGACTCCGTGTCCTTAGCTTGGTACCTTTTCGGGATGCTCTTCATCAATTGCCTGTTATTGGATGTCCACTCTCTGATATTCATGGACAGTTCTGTGAATACAGCCCTTGTTTTAGTAATGAGGTCGCGTGCCTTTTCTAAGGTGTCTGTTCCACTGACTAAGTTATCTACATAAGTCCTATCTGCTATTTCTGACATCAGAGTATGGTCACCTCTTGACAGATGATGCCGGATTGTTGCCGTCAGCAAGAAGGGACTAGAAATAATCCCAAAAGGTACCCGACAAAAACGCATGTGGAGGACATTTTCCTCAGTCACCCCCTGCTTTGTGTCCTTCAGCCACAGAAACCGAGTCACATCTCGATCTTCAGGTTGGAGTCCCACTTGAAGGAAAGCCTTTTCTACATCGGCTGTTATTCCTATTCTATGTGTTCTGAAATTCAGCAGAAGTGCAGTCAGATCTTCGAGCATTGATGGTCCTCTATACAAGCACTCATTGAGGCTCTTATTATTTCTGAGTTTGGCCGAGGCATCATAGACAATACGACTCTTTTTCCCCTTTTGGATGACTATGTGGTGTGGCAAGTAGTGCACTGGATGAGTAACTGAGTTGTTCTCGTTAGGCTCAATCACTTCTATAATTCCTGCGGCTAGTTGTTCTCTTAGGATGTTGTCATATTCTTGCAAAGTGTCTGGCCGCATCCTTCTGACTAAACTAGACAATCTGCCATAAGCAAGTCCGTAGTTTGTAGGCAAGTCCGGTGGATACACTATCCAAGGCCATTTCACTTGATATCTGTTATCTTCATATTTGACCGTATCATTGAAGTGTTTGACAGTCTCTTCTTCTCGAGTGACCTTAGGAGAATCTGTGATGCCGATACTTTCTAAAGCCCAGAGAAATTTGATGTCCGGTTCCCGAAGAGGAAGGTCAGGTGTCACAAGGTATGGGTGTTCTGGTTCTTGGCATTGGCAATATGTTACCACTGATAGTGCATTTGCCTTTTCTTCTTCCATGATCTTCTCTGTGACCATCCAGCCGAAGTCAGTATTGACAAGATACAAGTTATCTTTCAACTGTTTCATTTCATTCTTGAAAAATGAAAAATAATAGTCGCTTCCTATCAATACTTGTATGTTATCACCAGCCGAACCATCGTCCGCTGTGATATCTACGTCTTCTATCGGTATGGGAGGAGATATTTTATCGGTTATATGCGGTACGACATTCACCTGAATATTTCTCACAGTACCTCTTCTGGTAGTTATCTCAACTTCGGCTAATGGACTTGTGACTTCCACTGGAGAGTCGGCACCGAATACAAAAATCATCAGTAGGTCTTCACGGATCACTGGTAACTTGAGTTCTTTGGCAAATTTTGCTGTTATGTAGCTTCTTTGGCTTCCACTGTCTAAAAGGATCCGGCATTGCTTATTTTTGCTGGAGTCCTGATGACTCGCCGACACCACCGCCGTCTGTAGGTAAGATTGAGAACAGTCAATAGTATTTCTGTCATTTGAAGGAAGTGCAGCGAGTCTTATTATTGGAGTACTACCTGATTTACTTTGTGGGCACAGAGCTTGATTGTGTTTCCCCTTACAGACGTAACACAGTTTTTTGTAGCTGCATGTAGTGGTCTTGTGCCCTTCTCGGAAGCACAAGTAACACCTCCTGCCCAGCTTCTTCTTCCTTTCTTCTATACTTTTCACCTCAGTACACGATGCGTTATAGTGATCTCCTTCACAAAATATGCAAGACTTCTTTGGTTTCTTGTTCATGTTTGGCCTCGTATCAATACTTTCCGTCCTTTTCCTTTTAGGTACGCGCAACCCCGTCTTTAAACTTAGGCGTTGTTTGCCTTTTCTTACTTGTGGTTTGGAGCTTATTTGTAAAACACCCGTTGATATTTCTTGGGTACTAGCAGATGAGCTAGAAGCAGGTACTCCGTTAGATATTTCCATAGCACTAATGATTTTCTGAAGGCCTGTCCTTATAGTGGGAATGTCCATATCTTCTTTAGATACCAAGTGTAGCTCATAAACCACTCGTTCAGGAAATTTGGATAATATACAGGATCTTAGAGTATTTCCATTTATTTCCTCTCCCAATGTCTGTAACACTCTGAGGTGTCGGTCAATAAGATTCAAATTGGACCGACATTCTGCTGCATTTCCAGCACGTTCAAGACTATGGATGGCTTTATAATGGGCGTCTATAACTTTATATTCCTTTCCATAGCGGTTCTTTAAGACTTCTACCGCTACTTTATAGTTTAAGTCGGTTATGCTTAATCCTTCCACTGACTGGAGTGCTTCCCCTTCTAGGCACCCTACCAAGTATGCCATCTTTTCCGCCTCTGGTAGAGATCTTGCATCTATATTATTTTTGAATCTGTCCCAAAATTCTGACCAGCGCAGAACTTCACCTTTAAACTTGGGTAGAGAAAGTTTAGGGAGTTTAGCAGCACTTGTTTGGTGCGTCACGCTTTCAGCTGCCTTTTCCTGATTACTATTTTTTAATAGTAGCTTCATGTCCACTTTCCATTCTTGAACTTTAAACTGAGTTTGTGTAAAAAGTTTTAAATTTTCAAGTGACATTTGTTGACCCTTTTCCAAATAGAAATGTATTTCAGATGTTAATTCATTACTGCAATCTTCTACAAGCATTATATTCTTCTGCAATTCATCTTCTGTAATTGCTGTCAACCTTGTTGCTCCTTCAAGTAAACTTTTAAGCCGTTCGTGGATGAGTTCCACCCGCGTTAACATTGGGTCCGCCATCTTGACGCAAGACGCCGCTGAAAAAATAGTTTCCTAAAATGTCTATATTCCCTAATTCTAGTCAAAACCCTAGATGCAACAGAAACTTACTATATTTGCAACGTTAAAATTTGGTATTCACTAAATTCTGATCATAATTAAACTATTTTAATGCTTGAAATGGATATCGAGTGTATCCTGCAGGTACCTACTCACAAGATTAAATAACTTTTATATCGGCATGTTTCTATGCATAAATAACATTTAAACTAAATACGGTTGTTTTCTATGATTGTAATTTAATAAGTCTTGTGATTTTACTCAATTGTATTCAAAATAAGTGAACAACAAAATCCGTAAGTTTTCATACAAATGGCGTGCTAACAAGAATCTAACAAGAATTTGCAAAAAACTTACGTCCGCTCCTTATGATAGCTATCGCTCATCAAATATACACTGTAATCCTTCCGCAGCACACTTATTTTAGCACAAATAACATTTTTATTCATACAAACGCGAAACTTTCAAAGTAATCCAGCAATGGCGTTAGCAAGGTACTTTGTAGAATCTTTAGATCAGATCAGTTTCAGCTTCTTTGAAAAAGTATTCCGTTTCCGTTGATATTTCGCGTTCGTTCCGTTCACTAACTTCAGATCGACCTAACTCAAACCATGGAATGATCCGAAGTTAACTCCGCATAAGTGACCAAAAATAATCCTAACCAGTGTGTTTTCGTTTACAAAATATTCATTCTCAACATTTGCCAAAATTCTTAACCAATAAGAAAAATTCCAAACCGTAAATCGACCAATAAGAGTTCATTCCGTTATTGTATTGACAAATTGTGTCAACGAAAACAAATTTGCAATGTTGCCACCATAACAACCATAAGGCGTTTTTCGATCGACAACCTTTATGGTGTTTTAAGCAACATCACATTCATTCAATTGTTGTAATGCGATACTAGCGCCACTAATTTAACCTGGAAATAAACTTATTCCAATAATTGCTGCGTAATAAAATAAATATGGGTTCTAGGATAAATAAAGGCATCTGTATATTGTTTAATTTTCTTTTTTTCTATATGTTCTGTAACTGCGATCCCAGACTAGGATTCCTAGGCTATGGGGTCACGTTATTGACAAAGACAAATAACTATTTCTTATTTTCTAATTAAGTCATTGCTGTCTCTGGCGTAAAGTGAGTTTCTGTGTCTCGACCGTGCCTGAGCTTCTGGGTCTCGACTGTGCATGAGCTTCTAGGTCTCCACCACACATGAGTTTCTAGGTCTTCACCGCGCACAAGTTCTGTGTCTCGACCGCGCCTGAGCTTCTGGGTCTCGACTGTGCATGAGTTTCTAGGTCTCCACCACACATGAGTTTCTAGGTCTCCACCGCGCACAAGTTCTGTGTCTCGACCGTGCCTGAGCTTCTGGGTCTCGACTGTGCATGAGTTTCTAGGTCTCCACCACACATGAGTTTCTAGGTCTCCACCGCGCACAAGTTCTGTGTCTCGACCGTGCCTGAGCTTCTGGGTCTCGACTGTGCATGAGTTTCTAGGTCTCCACCACACATGAGTTTCTATCCGCTATCTATCTCGGAGCCTCCCGAGGCAAGCGAAAAGAGGCTTCACACGCTTCGCCTTACTTTCCCTATTCTATGATACTTCTTTTACACAGCGTCTCCACCAATTTGTGGCCGCGTCTTATTCTTTCTAGGTTGTCTAAGATAGCATAAACAGAGATTCTTGCCTGAGTGCTAACAAAGACACGACGACAAGACAGTTCTTACCTATACACACGTGTTAGGTACACATATATAAAGGATAATAGAAGAGAGATGAAGTAACTTCTATATTCACATTCTGGACATCTATTCATATTTCTAGTCGGAGATTCTTTCTCCGGTACGGGTCTCCACAACTCCCCTTATAACCCGCCCTGACCACACGCAACCATGTCATTCTTTCTTGGCTGTTCTGGGTAATTCTCATTCTAATTCTTTCTATTCTTACATCTCTCTACCATGATCCATTAACAAAAATACTGGTGTAATATACTCACCAAATTACAGTAGTTCTGCCGAGGTTCTATTACTCACAACTTTCCTCCTCGCGCCCTCCTTGCACGTGGTAAGCTTCGCGCGTAAAAAAACACCTCCATAACTGTCAACACCATTTATCGTTCTCAGTTTAAAATTCTACTCAGTGTTGTCAGCTAAGCCAGGACTGTTCGAGCCACGCACTTACCGGTTTTACTGGAGGCTCGCGTTCTTCGCGACAACATTAATAAACTACGGCTGGCAGAAGCTACACTACCTACCAAAGTTATAAGCTATCTTGTAATATTATTATTTCATTAATACATCGATATCAAAAAGCGGAAGCGTAGTAACCGCCATTGTTTGCTTTGGTTGGAGGTTACTACGTTTTGCGCTTTTTGCCATCAATATGGTTTTGAAAGTTACTGGACGGATGTGTTACATCAAAAATCATTAAGAAGTTCTTACCTGATACACTGTACCAGCTTCTCGGAGATCTCGATGACCCCCTTGGTGTAGGTGTTGAACATGACCCAGGTCATGGCCTGTTGGTCCTCCGAGGTCTTTATAGCCCGCATCAGCCCCGATGCTCGGTTCAGCAGCTCTCTGTAAATTCAAATCAAATATTTTTTTATTTTGCACGTAGGGCTCTTTTAGGGTCTGAGTATACTAGCGCTTGAAAACGACCTTCTGGTGAGACGCAACGACGCAAGAAACTCGTCAGTTTCTCATTCGAAAAAAATTAAACATCAATTAATACTAACTATTAATATACAATATCCTTTTTTGGAGCTCGTCGCATGGTCTAAAATTGGTAGTCCTAAGCAAGGATAAATAGCCGGACGTAGCCTCGCTAACGGATAACTCCAGCACTTCTAGTCGATCGGTGGCTTTGTACTTGCGAGCCGAAAAAAACTTCCGTCCGGGTTGCCCCGGATTTGTCCTCGTTTAGAAAGCGTCCGGGGAACGTCCGGGCGGGGTTTAATTTGTAGTCCGGGCAAGTCCGGGTTTGCTACTCGCAGCCCACGAGAGCTAATCCCCCTTTGCGACAAAAAAACTGCGTTACTGTTGACATGTCTGAGGTTTGGGCTCCAAAATCCGGGATTTACGCTTTTTGTCCTAGGTGTCAAATTTTGGAGATGGCAGACCTAGGTTAGGGAGACATACTTGGAGTGTTCGATAACTTCGTCGGCGCGCTTCTGCGCGGCCGGCGCGGGCGCAGGTTCGGGCGCGAGGCGCGGGTGCGCGGTCACGTCGCGCAGCGCCGACAGCGCCGAGATTGTGCTGAACGCTGAGGGCGTCACTTTCTCCTGGACACGAATTTCACAAGTCAATAACTTAGGTCACAGTTAAGAGACCTTATTTATTTTAATCGATTCTATGACGCAAGCGAATATAGCGTGTAGCGTGGCGTATATAGCTTAATAATAATACAAATAATGTCGCTATTTAACAGGGGCCCATCTAGCGGAGAGCGAGTCACCGTCTGTCGGTATCATCGTAGCCATGAGATACTTTTTCCTGACAGACGCCGTCATGTCTCAATCAATAACCCAGTTTCCTGTCCACATTTCCATCACCATAGTCCAGTAGATTTAGATCCCATCAATGCACAATAGTCCTCGCATCTGGCGGGGGCTGTCTCTGTGTGCGTCCCATGGCACAGACAGAGATAGCATTTTTTGGGTGTACACTTTGCCTTTCATTCAATTGTCGAAAGGGTCTATATACGCGTTGGCTACAGCTCTCCCAAAGGTCCAGGACACCGTCGTCCCGTGACTTCTCACGGGACAATGATGTCGGTGTAAGTTATAAATAAATAATTATCTTTGACTTTATTGCTTGTAGCGGAATACACCGAATACAAGCCCGATGAACTGAAAACCTCCTTTTGTTCTAAGACGGTTAAAAATGTTAGAACGTCTTTTCCAAACTCACCACAGAAACGTTAGTCGTGTTCAGCTCAGCCTGCAACTTCAACCCAGCGGCGTCCACATTTCCACTTGCGTCCAGAAGACTCCTCTTCACCCCCTCGTCCCTGACTTTGGTGGAGCACTCCTGTATGGCCTGCTTGAGGTCTAAGAGTTGTTTGGAGAGGAGACACGACTCTTCTTTAGCCTAGAAACAAGTTAAAATATTAATTAAGCTCGAGCGATATTGTCGACTAACTCAAGATAGTCAAGATCCAGAAGACGCTCTCCTTTGCGATGGACGGACCAAGTGAAAGCCCTTAAGGAATCATCCCTAAAACTCTGTATAGTTAGTTTTATTGTTACCTGATCCACGATCCCTGGCCTCGTGACGCGGAAGCAGGAGTCCTGGGCCGTCGCGATCATCTTCTGCACGCGCACGGTGTCGAACATGCCGTCCTTGGCTAGCTGTGGGTGCTGCTCTGACACTGATAACTGTAAACATTGATAAGCCCATTAAATGAAGTTAGCGGCAGCTTCACCGTGCAATGCCTTAATACAGGGGTCGGCAAACCGCGGCTCTTTGAAGGGTATACTGTATACGGGCATTTTTATTTTATGTTCAAATACCGTCTAACCTATCAGTCCGTGACGAAATATATGGAGTTTGACACTAATCGTCAGTTATGTGACGACCTGCTAACTATCAGTCAAGAAAGCACTTTAAATAAAAAAGCCCATACAGTGAAAAAACCAAAAACCATGATTTGATTGTTACTTGCTACTACTGTATTTTGAATCGTTTCACATTGTTAGCTTTACCCTCATTTTGAATTTTTATGTTTAACAAATTTAACAATCATGGCGTGATACTTATGACTTTGTCTGTACTACAAATTTATTCTGTTATTCGTCGTGTGTAAATAAATGATCTATCTATGTATAAGCTGCGGTTCTTTGAGCTTCCGTAATATGGATAGTTTTCCAGTATCTGTCTCTTTGTCTAAATAGTTTTCCGACGCTGCCTTAATAGAATCAAGGAGGAGGGAAAGGAAAGAGTCTAAAGTTGTCAAAGCCAAATCACAAAAAACTCGTTTGCAGAGGGTTTTTTGAGATGATGTGCGATAACTCACCAGGTAAGCACAGTGTTCAGCATAGTCGGCTTTGTTGCTCACGGCCGATGCCAATAAGTCGAGGGACGTGCTGAATTCCTCCCTGGATACAGGCTCCTCGCTCTTCAAGTTTTCTGCAAAACAGAAGCACATTAAGTTTGGGAATCGAGGACGCAGATGACAGAAGTTGTGATACCAAAGAGTTATTAACCACAATGACGCTTTATGAGCATTTTGCAAAGGCAAGCTGTTGAACCATTTTAAGTGCGTTGTTGCATCACCTTTTGTGGTTTATATTTATGGATTTTTTACATTAAATGGACTTACACTCGGCTTCCATTGTGAGCATTCATGGAGCCTATTATGAAATGGCGCACCCAGTAGAATAATGATCTGAGTGACTCAGCAAAGTGACCCTTTTTAATTAAAGGGTCATAGATGGCAGTTTCTGCACTTGTAGTGTGGTGCAACATGGGCCTATACGTTGGCTTACGGATCGCCCCATGCGTCTATTAGCTTACTGTAAAACCTAGGTCGAATCATGCTGCATGTAGCTTGACGTCGTTTGTCTATCATCGGCACCAAAAGTACGCTCTCTGTGGAACTTTTTGGAGGAGGCGTATATTCAGCAGAAGACGTCTCAAGGTTGAAATGTTGATGATTTATTTCTAAAACTATATAGTAGATCCAAAGATAGAATGGCCTGGCTAAGATTAGGAGAACCGACTGCAACTGAAATGGGAGAAGGCGAGGATAAAGAAGGGGATGATGATAACTTACTGATAGCCTCATGCTGCGTCTGCAGCGCGGAGACGCAGTCTGCGTAGGGCAGGGCGCAGGTCGGTCGCGGCTGCAGCGTGCCCTGCCGCAGTTGCAGGGCACGGTTCAGCTCGTTGCACTCACGTTGCAGTTTGTCTCCGCTGGATGACGCCCGAACCTATTGAAGTATTCAGTATTGATCACACAGCTCAACAAAATGCAGTTTTATTTATTGCACTTATTATTTGTAATTTAGACTACACAATTTCAGAATTCAATTACGGGCGTAAGTACCAGATTTCTTTTTTAAGGCTTTGATTACTAAATGTATCTTTTCTACCTATAGAGTATAGTAGTGCAAAAGCCAAATCAGTACGAGGCAGAAGTGAGTTTCGGAGTCTTTAAAAATTACGCTTCTCTTAAGCCTTTTCTAAACAGGAAGTCAACCGACATTAAACATTGAATCTACAATACTAGTAAATCCATGAGATGCTATATAAATGCTGAAATTGCTATAGGTAGATCTGCTCGTAAGTATTGGATTTTATAAAAATGGGACCCTACTGAAAATATGCTTTCAATAAAAAAATTATTGCGGTCATGCAGTTACAAATATTAACAATGAACTCAAAGTACCTACCTAATCAAAGCATTACTTTTTCGTGAAAAACTTCAAAGAAATAACGATTTTTTTCAAGTTATCTTACCAATTTGTTGATGGCTTCGTTCAGCGACCGGCACGCGTCCATCATTCTCCTCCTTGATTCGAATGTATTTGGTTCCTACAATCATATTCATTAAGTTAAATTAGTATTTAAATTATTTGACTAGAAAACACCGTGCAAAATCGATATTTAATAGACTGAATTCATACACAGACTTACATTATAATTAAATAGTTACAGTTAGAAATTTAACACCATAAAATCCAAGGTAAATGTCCTAGTATTTGACATGACATTTACCAATGGTTGACCTGCTGTCACCTCTACTGGCAATTACTTAAACTTCAAGATGACAACTAGGTACTAGAACACTGTCAAAAGCTCGGCATTTTTGGAATCATCATATTTACTTCAAATATTTTGATTCCCTAGGTATAGCTTAATATGGAAACACTCAATGTATTCGCTCAATGGATCTGGCGCAGCCAACTGGTTTACTGGTTTAATTAGCCATTTGGTTAACTGCCTAGCATTTTCACTAAATTATGATCCGCCAGCAGGTCGCTTCTATTTCTACTCTGAGGGACACAAGGCTGACTAACAAACCTAACCTAAAATAAGGAGTGTGTTTAATGAAAAGGCTAGGCATCTTACCAAATAGCTACCTAATTCAGCTAGTTGGCGGCGACATATCTATAATTTTATATTTCTAATAGGTAGCTGAGTACCATAGAAACAATAAACGAAACGATTTTTTTTTCTTGGAACCACTACTAGTCATAGAATGGCTTTGGAAGCTTTCTCCAACCATGAATGCCACTGAGGGAAATAAATACATAAAATTTTCTGAATTTCACAGTGCCTTGGTGTATACTGTTATACTGTGTAATTATCTAAATAAAAAAAAAAAAAAAAAAAAAAAAAAAAAAAAAAAAAAAAAAAAAAAAAAAAAAAAAAAAAAAAAAAAAAAAAAAAAAAAAAAACCGCTGACACTGACACACGTCGTCTCCGTATATTTTTGATAAAAATGTATTTTTTAACCGCTTTTTACCACGAATATGTGTTTTTTTTAACTAAAATCACAAACACAACGTGCCGAATACATAAATAAACAAAACGGAAATGATTACGAGACGACGACGAGCACAAGCGGCCACGAACGCACGCCCACCACCATTGCCCGTGCCGTCCAGCTCCTCGGAATCGTCGTCGGGGGACGAGTTTGCGACTGCCCCCGAGATCAGCAGCGAGTCGAGCGAGGACGCGCGCGGGCCGCCGCCCCCGCCGCCGCGACCACCTGCGCGACGAGGACGGCCACCGCTGCCGGCACGCTTGGGGCCTGTGGGGCATCCTGCCCCGCCCACGGCCCTCGCTACCGGTGGTGTAGTGCGACGCATGCGATGGACTCAGACTATGAATGAGAACTGCATGCGCGCCTACTATGGGGCTACAGAGGGAGGTACTAGCCTGACGGCGTACCGTGACCGGATGTTGCTTCTGTTTCAGACTCTTGAACCGACCATCGACGTGTCTGCGCAACGGCTATCGGATCAGGTGCGCGCCATCCAGCGGCTGAAGCGGCTGGATGACGCGACGCTTGATCGACTGCGCCTGGAAGTGCTTGCTACCCGCGCGGCCTCCACTCCGGCTCGGAATCCGCCCGCTACGTCGCCGGTCCCGGTGCCAGCACCCGACCTGGCGTCGGGGGCGCCGCGGGAGGATCCCGCTGCCCACGAGGAGGACGGTGTGAGTAGTGTAAGTACCCAGGCCAATGAGCAATTGAGGAGGGCTCTGGAGGAGGCGATTGAGCAGTACCGACCCACGGCAGACTCTAGGCCGCGTTTACCTCGCCTGCCCACGAATAGGCGTAATCTAGCGCTAGTGGGAGCCCTGGACGCTTTGCTAGACCCGTATATGCGGGCTAGCGAAGATCTTGCTGATACACACGCGATCATGTATTGCGGGGCCATCGCGGCGTGCCGCGTCGCTCGCGTCAAGTTCCCGGACGCTGACCGAGCGCCGCGGACCGCCGGAGGTGTCCCCGCCTGGCAAGTACGGATCGAGCGGCGTATCAGCACGTTTAGGACTCTCATTGCAAAGCTGATTTGCTTCAGGGGGGGTAACAACCGCCCCCGTGTTATGCGTTTCGTGACACAAGCCTTCGCAGGGACTGATATCAGACCCTGCGACTACATGGCATGTGTCACGGAGCGCATAGACTTCCTGAAGCAGAAAGTCTATGCATGGGCAAGCCGTATTCGCCGCTATAGAGAGCGTGTGGATCGATACCAGCAGAATCGTCTCTTTCAGAGTGACCAAAGGAAGGTATACCGAAAGTGGGAGGGAGCCGATCAACGTGTGGCCGACGGGCAACTACCGGATCCTACCGCCATGATTAATTTCTGGCGTAGTATCTGGTCGGCGCCAGTCGTGCACACCGAAGGCGAGTGGATGACTGTTGTTGAGCGAGAATGTGAGCCCATCGAAACCATGGGGGCTGTTACCATCAGCCCCGATGACGTGAGTTGTGCGGCTCGTGCGACCCAGAACTGGAAAAGTCCTGGGCCGGATGGGTTACACAATTTCTGGATCAAGTGGTTTCGATGCGCACATGAACGCTTGGCAACACAATTCCAACAAGCCCTTGAGCTCGGCTCCCTACCATCTTTCCTAACAACAGGTGTTACCTTCCTGCTCTACAAGTCCGGTAGTACCACGGAAGCGAAGAATTATCGACCCATCACGTGCTTGCCCACGCTGTACAAGCTCCTTACATCCATTCTGAGATCAAAAATCAACTCGCACATTGTTGCGAACAACGTTATGGCCTTCTCTCAAAATGGATGTAGGGTTGGGTCACGTGGTACTAAAGAGCTCCTCCTCATCGACACGGCCATTTGCCAACAAGTCCGGCGGGACAGGGGGTCTCTCTCGGCTGCTTGGATTGACTACAAGAAGGCCTATGATTCGGTGCCTCATTCATGGCTGGAGAGGATCTTGGAGCTGTATAAAATCAATACAGCTTTAAAATCCTTCTTAGGCGCATGTATGAGGCAGTGGACCACAGTCCTTCGTCAACCAGGCGGCAGAGATGGCCCCCCTGGTTCGCATGACTTTATAAGGATTGAGAGAGGTATTTTCCAGGGTGACAGTCTGAGCCCCTTGTGGTTCTGCCTGGCCCTGAACCCACTCAGCACTCTGCTGAAGGAGTCAGGACTGGGCTGTCGGCTCCGGAGAGGGGGTGAGGTCATTTCTCATCTGCTGTACATGGACGACCTCAAGCTATTTGCACCCAAACGCCCAGACTTGCTGGAGCTACTGAAGGTCACAGAAACCTTCAGTAGCGCCATCAAAATGGAGTTTGGTGTAGATAAGTGTGCGGTCATGTATGTACAACGAGGGAAAGTCGTAAATTCCCCGAATTTGCAACTTTCCGAGACAATGACTCTCAGGTCTATCTCCGAGGCTGAAACCTACAAGTACCTTGGTATGTCACAGGCCTTGAGTATTGCGGACAGGGACACTATACAGGCGGTGAAGGAGCGCTTCTTCTGTCGCTTGACAAAAGTACTTAACAGTCTTTTGTCTGGCGGCAACAAGGTGCGGGCCTTCAACGCTTGGGTGATGCCCCTGCTCACTTACTCCTTTGGCATACTAAGGTGGACTCAGACTGAGCTGGACGCCCTGGATAGGCGGGTCCGTGTGCTGCTCACTACACACCGCATGCTACACCCACGCTCGTCAGTTATGAGACTGTACATCCCGCGTAAGTGTGGCGGCCGTGGCTTTCTAAACGCCAAGGACCTCCATAACCGCGAGGTGTGCAGCCTCAGGGAGTACTTCCTAAACAACGAGTGTGGGATACATCGCGATGTAGTAGCAGTAGATAGAAGCCTTACTCCTCTTTCCTTGGCAAACGAGAACTGGCGTAGACCTAAGGTGCTTAGCACCGACGACCGCAAGGACATATGGAAGAGCAAGGAGCTACACGGGCGGTTCTACAAGGCCCTCACGGGGCCCGATGTAGACCTGCTCGCGTCGGTGAACTGGCTACGCTTCGGTGATCTCTTCGGGGAAACTGAAGGTTTTGTCTGTGCAATTGCGGACGAAGTTATGATGACGAACAACTACCGGAGATATATCCTGAAGGACGGTACGGTCGACATCTGTCGGGCATGCCGCCGTCCCGGAGAGTCTATCAGGCATATTATCTCCGGTTGTTCCCATCTAGCTAACGGCGAGTACTTGCACAGACATAATCAAGTAGCCAGGATCATTCACCAGCAACTTGCTGTTCGATATGGTCTTGTGGGGTCTGAGGTGCCGTACTATAAGTACGCACCAACGCCGGTTCTCGAAAATGGTCGCGCCACGCTCTATTGGGATCGATCTATCATCACGGACAGGACTATTGTAGCCAATAAGCCTGATATCGTGCTGATAGATCGATCCAAGCGCCGTGCAGTGCTCGTCGACATCACCATCCCCCATGACGAGAACCTCGTGAAGGCCGAGAAGGACAAGCTCAGCAAGTACCTTGACTTGGCTCACGAGGTTACCGCCATGTGGGATGTTGATTCGACGATCATTGTTCCGATAGTCGTTTCGGCGAACGGGCTTATAGCGAAGAGTCTCAACCACCATCTCAAGAGACTCTCGCTAGATGGTTGGATCAAGGGTCAGATACAGAAAGCGGTACTTCTGGACACGGCGCGCATCGTCAGGAGGTTCCTCTCTCTGCGGCCCTAACCACCGGTAGCCTGGGCCCCGCCCCGCTGCCGGCGGCACTCTAGGTTAGGTTTTTTATAATGTTTATGTTTTGTAATTTCATTTTGTATTTTACTTTTTATATATATATTGTAAAAAACCTAACTTAAGAAAATAAATAATAATCATATGTAGGTACACACTTACTTGACTGACAGCCTCTGCAGTTTTAAGCAGGTTGTATGTGACGAAACACAACTCTTGCGATGTCTCGTCAATTTTGCTGTTCTTTGTTGGGTCCTGGCGAGAAAAATTTGAACTTTTATAATTTTTATATTTAAGTAGCTAACTTATGAAGGTTTTAAGAACAGTGCTTTGGGCAATTTCCTGGCAGAGATGTCGAATATTACAAAGCAAATATAGAGCTAGATTTGTTTCTCTTCCTTTTGGTCGGTGCACAGACGCACAGCGGTGATAATCAACTGCTATAACTGCCAAAGCTTTTGTTAAAGCCTGTAAGTAAACTCTACTTTTATATATATATATCGTCGCTGGAAAGCAATAATGCTGTAACCCGCACCACCATCGAAAATGCTTTTTTTGCATATTCTTATTCAGTTTTTTTTTCTGCGTCGGCTGGTATAGTTATTATTTGCCTGTGATGATAAATAAAATGTATACAGCATATATTTTTTCACCTAAATTTGTAATCACGGAATGAAGAATCGCTGTAACCCGCATAAAATCCCGTGTTTTCAACTGCGTTGTGGTTTATAGCAAAATGGTTTCCACAATTAGTTCTCCGTCATCACGTACAGCATTTTTGCTTTCCGTAAATTTCAACTTTTGACCAATTTTTGTCATTTACAGCTTTTTGTCGGGAGATGTTGTGAATAAACTATGGTGTACAGCATTTTAAAGATACAGTAATAAATGAATAATGACAGTAAATACATTTTAAAATATATAGTAAGTTGGAATGTATATAGTATTGAGGGTCGTTTTTATTTGTAGTTTGCTAGTTTTCGTTTTTTAAAAGATTTAATCATGATTCAAATTAGATATAAATGTTTGCAAAGCTCCCTTTAGATTATAGAGGTAATATAAACATAACCTACTTTTAAAGAAAAACACGTTAATTATTTTTCCGTTCAAACTTGAATGCATGTAAACTACCGGGTGACTTCTTTTTCGTGATACAGGATAATTAAAACTCAATCTATCCATGATTTTGAACAACTTTTACTATGGGGTTAACTTTGTAAATTGCAAAATACAACTCTCTTATAAATTTTGGTCTACCCATTGATGAACTTTTCTATGAAACAGTTAATTTTTCTTTGCATTTACAAAGTTGACTCCATAGTAAAAGTTGTTCAAAATCATGGATAGATTCAGGTTTAATTATCCTGTATCACGAAAAAGAAGTCACCCTGTATACGTCTATCATAATTGTTCTGTAAAACAATCTATACTATTTTTTGAATTGAATTGAATATATTTATCGATTAGATAAATAATAACATTTTTTTTTATAAAATGACACGTCAACCTTAAAACAACGATTTTTTTAACTAGATTTAGTGTCTCACTGCTGTGCATGAGCCTCTCTTCTAATACTTTCCTCTACCTCTGAAGTCCTCCTAGACCTTAACTGGGCGCCATAAGTCAGAATGGGTACAATGCACCAAATCTCCATGAGCTTACATTTCAGGGATATAAGGGGTTTCCCACTATTAGTGTTTTCATCAACCACAAGCTCCTCCAGGCGTTTCTGATACGTCTTTCGATTTCTTTATTATGTAAAAAAGATTAGTTTTTTTTTAATACTGTGTACTTATAGCCTGATAAATACCATACTTCCGTTCTCACTCATCATCCAAACCAAATGATAAAAATTAGTTTAGGCGATTACATAGTGCTGCTGCATCTACATACATACAGTCCAACAACATAAATATAACCATACTTAATGATAACTTTTTAATAGCCAAAACATAACATTTTAAGCATAAAGATATGTATGTGTGGCATATTAATTAAGTAGTTCAGAAAATATTACTACAGATCAACAATTATTTACCACTGACATTTAAAAATGGATCGACATAAACTACCATTCGCACTTACACTGCTTAATTCATACCTGTTTCCTTTCATTCATTCAGTTACAGCAATATTGCAGTACAAAAATCTTGTCAATTTAAGTTTTCATCTCCCAAAAATTGTATTACGAACCACTTTTTAGACTTACAGCATTTTAAAACGACTGTGAGATTTGGTAAAAATAATGTTCCCATACAAAAAATTTGTAGGTTACAGCATTATTGCGTGCCATGATTAGAAATATCGAAATGCTGTAAACGACAAAAGTCATATTAAAATCAAGTTTATACTAATTTTACCACCAAAATTATAAACTTCGATTTTTTTACAACGAGTCTACCAAAGGGGGTTTAATAATCTCTTTTTGTTTGAGAGTTATGAATTTTTCTAAAAAAAATGCAAACGTTTTTTGGCTCTAGTGAAAAGTTTACTTTTTGAGGGTTACAGCATTATTGCTTTCCAGCGACGATATATATATATATATATATATATAGCTTAGAATGTAACATACAACTTACCCACCTTCTAGGTATTGTGAAGGAATGGCTAGACGACCATAATTTGGATATAAATTTAGAAAAAACAAAAATTATACAATTTAAACCCATACAAAAACAACCCTTAGACTTAAAACTGCATTTCAACGGTAACGAAATAGAAGAGGTAAATGAGTTTAAATTACTAGGCATAACAATAGATTCAAGTCTTAACTGGAAAGCACATATTGAACGCACAAAAACAAAGTTAGCCAAGTTTATTTACGCTCTAAGCATATTAAAAGTTAACACGGATTTTGAAACCACCTTATCTATGTATTATTCTCACGTTTATTCAAGCCTCCGATATGGCGTGGTTCTGTGGGGAGCGAGCTCAGAAGCTCACCAGCTTTTCGTCACGCAAAAAAGTGTGTTAGAATACTAGCGAATGTGCGCATTCCAAACAGCTGCCGCCCACACTTCATAAAAAATACACTTTTAACGCTACCCTCAATATACAGGGCTATTTTCTTTTTAGTGCACAAACTTTGCGAATGTGATGGTTATCGAAATTAAAAATACCCGTGTTTTTTTGTTTAACCCGGTTTAGTAGAAAAAAACAAAAATAACTGCATCTGAATTTATTCATTAAAAATGTTTGGTTTGTGCTGACCATACCTGTCACACAAACACGCGGGTAGCGTTACGTGAAACCAATTTTTCCTTCATACTTAAATGGGCTTAGGACCATCAAAATAAAACATTAATAACAAAACAATTAGGCTCATGAGGTATGGTGATTTGAAAACCGGTAATTTCATTTAGGCGTATTTAAAAAATTGGAATCAGCTTTTTAGAATCATTCACAATCAAAACCTAACCTAGCCTTATTACTGGAGTCCTTTTTCTCAACACTAATCGACATACTTAAGCAAATGTTCAAAATGATTACCTTCTTGTTCTAAACAAAGTCTCGTACGTTTTTGAATGTTTTTTTCGAGTCGTCCTAGTACAGTCCGGTAGTTCTCACTTTTGAGTTCATCAAACGCACGCACAATTTTATTTTTGAGGTCCTCAACACTTTCACTTCGTAAAACTCTCTGTTGGTGTACATTTTCACTAATTATCGATCGCGATCGCAGAGGGTGAGCGCGTAACGTCGCGAGCGCGGGAACGACACACATGCGCACACCTTGAGAGCACGGCGCAGACTGAATGGACGGGTTAGAGCGAGTCGCACGCAGCGCACGCGCAGGCGCACAGGAAGGGAGTCGCGCGGTAGGTACGATCAGCACAGCAAGTTTTATTCAAGTTTACGGGATGTTAAAAATAAGAGATAAAATTTGCAAAAAAAAAAATTTTTTTTATATTTTTTTCGGGATCTATTAACGATACCTAATACGTTTTGAAAGTTTGTGCACTCAATAGAAAATAGCCCTGTATATACTCGAGGTGGCACTTTTCGTTCGAAAGCATCCAAACCTATTTCCGGCTAAAACAGATCTTTTTAAAACTAGAAGCCAATATAGAAATAAATTGCTGCTACCAGAATCTAATTTAGCTATCTTTAAAAAAGGACCGCAATATAAATGCATATCAATATTTAATAAAATTCCCAATGTAATCAAATTTGAACCTAATGATAATATATTTAAATCTAAATTAAAGGCAATATTAATAGAAAAATGCTACTACTCGGTAGAAGAGTTTTTGTGTGACGAAAAGTTATAATACGAAAATTTATAATACTAAAATAATAAGATATATGAATTAATAAAATTAGGATTATCACTTGTACCTACTTCCTTAAGATTATGGCATGGACATTCCAATGATACTTACCTACATACATACCGTAAAACCTAACACGGAACCTGACAATTATAAATAATTAAAGCGATCTATAATAATACAAAATAAACTGACTTACGTTATACAGATTCAGAAATGACATCCTAAATTTATTTATTCAATTTACATTACTTATATGTCGGATCTCGCGTGCGTGACTGACTGTCAGGTCAGGATGGGTTAGCTGCAGAATGCTGGCCGATGAGGTATGTTGGTTAAAGAAGTGGATTCATGTCAGATCAAATCATTTATTCGTCTGATTCTTTTGGCCGCTTCGGTAAATGACATTCTGGTGAGAAGAAGGGCCGAAGAAACTCACCAGGTTCTCTTTTCAATCATCAGGCATTACAATAGTTGTTACAATATTATGGCGTAGATACTCAAGAGAGCAAATAGACAATTACGTTACACAATATGATTCTTTTCATTATTAATCGACAGAATTACAATTATCAAGTAGCAACTTTAACTACTGGCAGACGAACTGACAGAATCGTAAGACAAGTGTTGTCGCCACGACAGTCAGAAAGAGAATCGACACTCTTGTCCAACGAGCCCGCCCACGTGCAACGCAACCGGTCGTTACGTCACACGGCGTTCGCGCCATTTTAAATCTACTTAGTACTACAGTAGTCAATTGAGGATCTTAGATTTCTTGAATTATCGCTGCTGTCCCCGACACGGCCATCCTGCATAGCACACGTCCTCGTGTGTCTATCCTGAAACAAGCAAAAAAAAACAACACAGTACGCCATTCGGTCATTCCTGACAATAATCACCAGAGTGACAAAAAAAAATAAAAACCGACAAAATAATTTTATTTTCATTTCTCCGTAATAGTTCTTTACGCTACAACTAAATACATTTAGCAAAGGTGACTATGAAAATAAAGTGGAATTTGTGGTTTATTATTTCTCAATATTTACAGTGGTACCAATCAACTTTCAACCAATTACCAATTGAATCATTACTTGGATATTTATGTGCTCACATATAGTCTAAGATTTATGTACCAACAGCAATGATTAGCTAAGCAAGAGACTGGCAACTTGTTCGTGGCCTATGGCAATTAAGCCCACACAGCAAGTCACATGCTTGCTTACGCGCATCCACCAAATGGATCGCCGTGCATCCCCCTGGACTACACTACGGTCTGCAGTAGACCCGACCTCCACTAGGGCTAGCCGCGCACCGCGCATCCACGGACTACTCAGAGCAGATACCGACTTCTAACGGACTACGGCTACGATCTAACCTCTAGTATAGTCGACCAACCGAACCAAGAGCCATCTCCAACTAAGCAACTAATAAAAAAAAATCGTAAAACAATATTATCGTTTCAATTATCATCCCGATTTTCCTTTTCTACAGTAATGTCAATAGGTATTTGGCTTTCAGGCATTTTTCGCAGCCTATCGTGTGCGTACTTATAGGTGTATCTAGAGTTTAGTACTTTGAAAACAAAACACCATTTTGTGATATCAAATGGACCTTTGAATTTGGGGGGAAACTTTATCTAGTTCCTTTCTTGTTTCCTAAATCAAAATAAAATTTAATGCTAGAGTTCAAGTACCCATTACAACCAAACATTTTTTTAAAACTAAGATTTCAAGGTAAGTACCGCTTTTGTCCGGCAATTTCTGTAGTGCTACAACCATCCCTGTGGTTACTCGGCATAAAACCAACTCCGTAGTCCTATGCGATACATCCGATCACCACTGAGATCATTATGACTCCATAGGACATTTATCTTGATTACCAAATTAAAAATCGCACAAATTGTACTATACGCAAATTCTGAATTACTAAAGTTAACGGGTATTTGTCTCTCGACCATTTTTAGCACATCGCAATATTTACAATCACTAGAAGCCATAGAACCGCGCTTTTTCTCACATAGGTAAACTTTACATTACTTCCAAACACAATACGTAACTAGGTATTTGTAAAATCATAAAATTTAAAGGTAGTTGAAAACAAATGTTGACAACATTTATTTTCCTCTCAAGAAACGTAGTAGTGTTGAGTCGATTTTATAACGGAGAAAACTATATCCGAAACAGCTCGAACAGTTACAATATTGTAATACGAACAATTGTCGGGTAGAACGTAAAAATAAGTGACTGTCATAAATAACCACTTCGTAAACTTGTTTGTTACTGCTAACTTTTTCATTGTCAATCGCAAATGGTAAACTTTAAAGTGTTACAGTCAATTTAAAAGTAAAGTTTCGCTTTGTGAGAAAATACTCGGGTCAAGAATCGTCATAAAATGGGTACGACTCACCAGATCGCATTGGATTTCCACACACTCGCGAATCTTGCAGACGTTGGTGCCTTTTGTTGACTAACACGCCTGAAGCGCCGTTGCCGCTCATGTCACCTTGTAGTGGCTCATCCGTAGCGTGTCGTGATGTAGTCCAAACGACGAATCTTCTTTTGCTCGCGGCAGCAGATCATTGATGATATTTGTTGTGGCTTCAAACCGTACTTCTTGAAGGATTCTTCATTGTTTGTGACTATATTTCACGGTGTTGACTGTTGTGCAGTGCAAGTGCCTCTTATTTTCGGAGATCACAATTAATGATGTTGCGGTCACACTTTCTTCAGAGATTCCATTTTAACAAAACCGGCAGTGTTGGATATTCTGAATACTTTAACGTTGGCTGTGCTGTAGTTGCTGGACTTGCTTTGAAGGTAAGAAATTGTCTTCTTTTTTAGTAAAACCATTTTTGTTTTGTCACAATGATTCTACACGCAGTAAATGCATCCATTCGGTTGATTATCATTGACTCACATGTCCACTGATGAGATCCAAGCATTTGCAAAGCATGTCTATTTCGCTGGACACAAAATCTCATAATTGCCTTTCACTGGATATTGACGAAGATGTGGAATGCCTCAAACACTGGAAATCATTTACATCCTGTGGGCGCTGATTACATCCCACTTCTGATGTCGGATCTCGCGTGCGTGACTGACTGTCAGGTCAGGATGGGTTAGCTGCAGAATGCTGGCCGATGAGGTATGTTGGTTAAAGAAGTGGATTCATGTCAGATCAAATCATTTATTCGTCTGATTCTTTTGGCCGCTTCGGTAAATGACATTCTGGTGAGAAGAAGGGCCGAAGAAACTCACCAGGTTCTCTTTTCAATCATCAGGCATTACAATAGTTGTTACAATATTATGGCGTAGATACTCAAGAGAGCAAATAGACAATTACGTTACACAATATGATTCTTTTCATTATTAATCGACAGAATTACAATTATCAAGTAGCAACTTTAACTACTGGCAGACGAACTGACAGAATCGTAAGACAAGTGTTGTCGCCACGACAGTCAGAAAGAGAATCGACACTCTTGTCCAACGAGCCCGCCCACGTGCAACGCAACCGGTCGTTACGTCACACGGCGTTCGCGCCATTTTAAATCTACTTAGTACTACAGTAGTCAATTGAGGATCTTAGATTTCTTGAATTATCGCTGCTGTCCCCGACATATATATATATAAATAATGCAATACATACATATTAATTGTAAACTACTTATAAACTAGGTTAAGTAAGTGGTTTTGTATATTGTGTGCCCTCACAGGGCGTCATGAACTGACTTTTAAATTGTAACACCTTTATGTACATGACTATGCAATAAATTATGATTATGATTATGATTATATATATTTTTAGCGTTAAAGTCAAGTTTCGCTTACCTTATCGTTATTGAAGGCTTTAGATAAGAGGTAGACATAGTTGAGTGTCGCTTACCTCATCGCTTTCCAAAGCTGTAACTAAGAGCTGGACTGAATACGGCCGTAAAGTCACGGAACCAGTGAGGAAGGTTTCTCGATATTGAGCGCTAACGACTTGGCTATAGAGTTGAGTGTCGCTTACCTCGTCGCTCTTCAAGGCTTTAGCTAGCGCTGTGAGCTGGACGGCAGACTCGGCGGTGACGTGGGCGGAGCGAGCGAGCGAGCCCGGCTTGCCGATACTGAGCGTTAACGTCTCGGCCATAGAGTTTAGTTTCGTGGCGTAGGGCTCCAGTTTCGCTTCTAGTTTTCTGTAGGAAAAGAAGTATAATGGAGGTGTGTGTGTGAAGGCATCAAGAGTGTATTGTGGTGTATCTGCAACCTGCACCGGGCAAAAGATTGAAGCCCAAGTTCTCGTCAATGAGAGGCGGCAGATTAATGTAAAAAAAAGGCAACATGAGTTTTGGATTTGTGGTTTATAAATCAACGGCCTCATGTGGCCACAACTCTCATTCACAAAAAAGCAAGGACGAAAGACTACTAAAACGACCATATGAAACTACTAACTTTAGTTATTTGAGAGACTCACGAACACAAGAGACTGTACTTACTTTTTATCCCCTTCCATTTTATAAGTATCTACAGGCAGGAGGAGTTTCTTCAAGTCTTCGTAAGCTATGTGGTTCTGAGTTTTTTCGGTTTCTGCTCCAATCACAGCTTCAGCGTTGTCTAATTCCTGTAGATGAAACAGATTTTTTCAAGTGTCTCCGTGGTAAGTAGGATCAACCTGTCATGTAGATTGGTGAGCCGTTCAGTGGTATTACCTTGAGGATGTCTTCAGTAATGGCGACCACTTCTCCCTCGTTGGCCGGCCGCCAGGTCACCACCTGCCGTCCTGTCTCCATAGTTAGAAGCTTCAGCCTATCCTGAAGCTTCTTGAGATGCTCAGCCAACCTAAAGTGGAATATTCGAATGTTAATCGCACCATCCCAGCACAGTATACTTAGTGATGGGGAAGCGAGTTAAAAATTCTCTTCAAGTTTATTAATTACTTGATTGAAAATTAATACCAGATATAATATACCAGGGAGATTCACGAAGCTACAAGTTACAATTTTACAAGTCTAAAGTAGCAACATTGGCCAAGCTTTCATCGTGAAACGAGGCCCTGATGGCCTTAAAATGAAACAAATGATACTATCTTAAAATATAGTAATTACATTATGCTATCTCTATTATCAGTCTTCGGTTCGGTTCGCTTCATGCTTTTAATTGGCAAGAGATATCACAGAACCGAGAACAATGGCGCGCTCTCGTGTCGGAGGCCAAGACTCACTTTAAGTCGCCGAGCCAATGGGGTAAGTAAGTATCTTCGGTACCACGCCGTAAGCGCTATTTGCCACACCTTTCAACTTTCTTTTGGGATTTTTTTATTCGGGATATACGGTTACAGATTGAACTTGAAGCATCCAGTTGTCCGCTTCGAAGTCGGCTGGTATTTCACGTGAAGTCTGAATCACTTTCGGCTCGTTACCTCATCCTTCTTTGTGAGTCGGCGACGTCAACATGCGCGCGCATGTCCTGCACGTAGCGCGTGAAGGCCGGCGCCAGCTCCTGCGCCTCGCGACCTGCGCCCGCGGCCGCCGTAGCCAGGCGAGCGCGGGAGGACAGCAGAGAGAGGGAGGGAGCGCTCTGGAACACGATATTATTGTAAGTAGATATAAACTAAAGTGCATCTACTGTGCAAAAAAATCTGTGAAGTACTCGTTAAGTTATGATATAAGAGTATGATATTGTACCTATATGACTGTTTGGAAAAAAATATACCTCGCCGAGTTTCGTACGCGGGTTCTTCTCGGGACAGAGATTTCACACTGGAACCAGCCTCGTCATTCATAGATGCATTTTAATATACCTAAATTGACGAATAAAAAACTGACATTCAGGTACTTCGTCAGTTTCGCTGTTGTAACGCCGCTTTAAATGCACATAGCCGCTTTAAAAGTACAAACGGAGAACTTAATGCCATAAGGCATTCTCTACTAGTAAACCGTTGGGTCAAACAGAAAATCTAACCTTAGGCACATGTTTCTCTCCCTGTCTAGGCTGCAGCATCTTGTCGATCCTATGCTCCAAGTCCGTGAGGTCGTTCAGGGCCTCGTCCAGCGCCGCGCATTGTGCAGTCGCTAAAGCCGACTGGGACGCGTATCTATACACATCAGATAAGTTTAGTAAGATACACTTGTATCTCGGTAATAGGGGTCCTTTCGGATACACTTCGACGTAATGGGACCTTTTGTGTATACACTTGATTGTGTATACATCTTACTATACTACATTAGATCTATAGTGGCTCCTACTACGATACTTAAATCAAATACCGTTCTACCTCCTTCCCAAATTTGGTTGAAGGATGGTTGAAACTAACAGAATTTTCACATCTTAAATCAAATTTAAGGAGGATACGATAAAATGTACTCGAGTTATAATCGGACAGGTAAATATACAAACATCCGCCGACTTCACTTGCTCGATCAATGAAAACCCTGAATGTATTTCATAACGGCTGGCCCCGGCACCGGAACGATTAGAAATGTCTAGAAGGGCTAACAAAAAAAGATATTAAGTAGAAAGTCGATGGAGGCAAAGCCTATGACTGTTCGTGGTGGAAGGCTTAGACAGACCTGTGTTCAGCAGTCCATGTTACGTTCAGGCTTTGAAGAGAGTTGAAGGTTATTTAATAGGTACTAAACTTACTGCAATAGAGTGCTACTCTCGTTGAGTGGACGCGCTTCTTTATGGAGCAAAGTCTTCCCGGCACCTTCGGGACAGCACTCGATCGTCGTGTTGATCTTCTGCACCCGACTCACGCACTCCTGGAACCGGAGAAAAGAAATATCACTAAAGAAACTAGATTGATTGTTACGATGATGATGGTCTTGGCAAATAGCGTGGTTATCGTCGAGCATCAGTAAGTCGCATGAAGTAGTTAAACATTGAAATTGAAATTCCAAATATTTCAAAAATTACCACTCCTATGACGACTTTTCGGAATACCTTTACCACATTTCTTTCTTTCTTCTTAATAATTCTACATGGTTATGGTGTCCGTTAAATCAACTTGCCGTATTTTTCCATTTATTTCGTCTATCTTCGACCATATCTTTCAGTTTTGCCTCTGCACCGTCGATTCCATTGCAGCGTCATTTTATCTTACGGTTGGTCGCTTTACGCAGATTCTATGTACCTATTGGTTGACGTACTCTGCTCTGCAATGCTCTAACTAGCACGCCGCTAGTAATGCTTAGTCAGGACTAGCCTGAAATATACATTCCCGGTTACCGCTGAAAATTACTAACAAGATAATGTTCTAAAGAAACGCCACTTTTTGATCACCTTAGCAGCATGGTCGACGTCAAGCACGGGCAGGCCGTGGTGCCAGAAATTGAGTGTGAAATATCCGAAAACCACGATTTTCAAAGAAATATTATTTTAAATTAAATGAGGAGAGTGAATGAGCTGTAGTCGCCACGCTGGCCCATTGCGAGTTGGGGATTTCACATCCACCGTGAAATTTGTGAAAACGCTTTGTCACTATTTTTACCTTAGCAGCATGGTCAACATCCACCATGGGTAGCCCGTGGTGGTCGGTGGTGGATCTGGCGGCGGCGGCGCACAGCTCCTGGCACTGCGCGGCCACGGCGGCGGCGGCCCGCGCATGAGCGCCGCCGCTCTGTTCCGCGCCGGAGGCTGCAACGTTCAGGCGGTCTGCGTTCGTTGAGACGTCTTGGAGGAAGTCCTAGTGGGAGAAGAAAATTGGGTAAAAAAAATCATTTGACAGATAATTCTGCTGGTAGTAGAATAAGGTTACAAGAGGCGAAGAATTAGATTTTGTGTGGATATTGTTCTCTAGCCTAATAGAATGAAAAAAAGGCTTTGGTGACTTGCCTTCTACCACATTGCTCGTGATAAACATAACGAACTGGAAGATCCTGTTTTTTTTCCCTTTGGAGCCACCCACATGGTCGGTGCTCTTTCTATCTATTTCACTTTCATACTAGTTCTCGCTTTTATGCCTCTCGTACTTTTATGCTTCATACATCGTCTTTTGCGCTATCTAATAGGTGATACTCCCATTTCCCTACTCTATACTGCATATCTAAGGGGGGAGGGGGGGGAGTGGGTACACATGTTTATTTATTTTATTTGGAAGATCCTGTTTGGATTAACCGGGTTACGACTCCCAGGCTAGTGAAAAAGGTACAGGTAGGTTTTAAAAAGGTCGGCAACACGCACGCAATGCCTCTGGTATTGCAAGCGTCCATAGGCTACAATGACCGCTTACTATAAGGCAGGCCATACGTGTGCTACCCCAGTAGTATCAAAAAATAGTAAGGTCATCAACTCATCATAAACCGGTGGATAATCCTCGAATGGAGCGAGAGATCCCTTCAGCCGTAGACGTATCCAGACTGCAATCAGTATGATGAGTGACTTTGACGACTCCTTTTTCTTTGGGCTTCAAGTTCGGAGAGATTCTTACCGAAAGATTGACGATGTTGCTCTGCGCGGCGTCGATGGCGCCACCTCGCGGCCGGCACTGCAGCACCAGCTGCTGCAGATTCAGCACTGCGTCCTCCAACTCTTCGCGTTTCTTCATGTCCTGGTTGCAAATTCAAAGTTATAGAAGAAATTGACTCAAGTCTGGGATGGTCAGGCGAGAGTAAATAATTTCTTAAAAAAAATAAACGAGTTCAAATAATGAATGAAGAAAAAACTACCAAGATCAATTCCTTATAGGACGTCAGAACTGGATTTCGAAAAAAAATTGGATCAACTGAAAAGTTTATTTTGAGTTGGTTTATAAATGACTGACTTTTGTGACAGTAAAACATAAAAAACCAGGCCAAGTGCGAGTTGGATTCGCACACGAAGGGTACCGTAGCAGCTCGAGCGAAAGACACGTTTCTTATATGTTGACACCCTTTTATTCTAGATTTAATTAGGTATGTTTTTATTATTTGTTGTTATAGCGGCAATATGTACATGTATTAATGTAATAATTTTGTTTGACATTTAATTTGAATTTATTATGTAATTGGAGTAGGTATAATTGGTTGACTTGAATGTATTTACTAACATAGTCCCAAGACATTTGTAACTAACACATAGGTATGGGCTAAATTACCTGAATAAATTTTTTTCAATTTCAATATGAATAAACCTGTAACAGACGGACGGCGGACTCTTAGTAATAAGAGGGTACGGAACCCTAAAAACATAATCGATTTGAAAACCCTCTCTTTTTTGTGAAGTCGATTAAAAAAGGTACGATATGGACTACTTACATGAGGTGCTTTCTTGCATCGAGCGTTGGCCACATCCATGGTTTTGAGGGCGTCTGTGAGTTTGTTGGCAAAGTCGGCCATCGCTCGCCTCTCTTCTGCCGAGTTGGTAGTACACTCCGCATTTTGCTGGAAACACAAGTTGCTTTTTACCAATTTGTTACACTTACCTACATATGTACAATTTGTTTGGTGATTTGGGGTATTCCAGCTCAAGACATGATTCCGACAGGTGGAATTATTGAGGGTGCGTTTCTTAGTTAAGGAAGAGAACTGACTGATGAAAAGTAAGGTTTAGAATGAAGGTTGGAATTCCTTTGAAGAGTATTGTGTAGGTTGAATCCTTTTCGCTAAACTACATTCAAAAGTCTTTACCTTAGCATCTTCAATAATTTGCGCCGTCAACTTCCTCAGCGGCGTATCCTCAATCGTCAGCTTTTCTTCCTTCTTCTTGACCAGTTTCCCACTCGCCACATCACTCCTCAGAGCCTCCAGAATCTTCTCTAAGTCTTGCAACTCCTGGGCCATTTTGGGATCCTTGGATGTAGGGATGTTCTTTAGCTGGGCTGATAAGTCGTTGGAGGCGGTGATGAGTGAGTTCTGGCATTCTGGGTCTTGGATTGACGGCGCTACAAGCTAGAAGAAAGAAGATTATGAAAGAAAGCCCGATAACAAAAGTCAGATATTGTATACAATTCTTTTGAAGTTCGCATCTTTTAAAGATGTTTTAGATGAGTGTGATGAAATTGGCTACTGTGCGAAATCTACGGTTTACTGTACCCCTAAGTAGGTGAGTTTCTTGTACGGCGCTTCTCACCGGGTCATCTTTCAAAGCGCTCATAGAATCAAACCTATAAAAGGCCCACTTGCATATGTGGCGACACTGCCACCTAGCGACACTCGCTCGGAAGAAGATGACATTATCATAATTCAACGACAAATGGCGCTTAAATCAACGCCCATCCAAACGGCACAGATCTACTCACGCTAACTCTTCCAACCAACTTCCTTCGGATTTCGGTCCCCAGGCATAACACCCGCCTTGAGAGAGATCTCTATATTGTCCTCTCTTCCACACATAAATAAATGATTTGATTGGAGTAAACGATCACAGCGCACGCCGTGGTAAAACATTAGAGCAACACGGATATTTGGTAAAACAAATCTGACTTAGGAGGTATGGGCCTATATTGTAAAACGCCTTTTTCGCTCACTCAAATTTAATGCGAGGAGAGAGCGAATGAATTGAGCCTCTGAAGTGATGGTTGCCATAGTTTAAATTACTTTGACATCTTTTACAGTTAACATTCTGTTCTACTAACGAACATATTTGTGTGTTGTATACAACGGACGTAGCCTCGCTAATAGATAACTGAAGCACTTCTAGTAATCCGCTCGCTTTGTATTTTTTAGCAGCACGCTCAACTAGCGAAGTGTCCACTTCGGGCAGCACGCACTCTAAGACATGGGCGAATGCAGTGTCTTCTGGCCCCATTCCTATTACAGCAGTGACAAGCCAGCGAGAGAGATGGCGCCGTGCACAAGTTAATGCACTTTTTATGGAATCAACATATTTACTATTTATTTGAATCTAAATATTTTGAATCCTCATAGCTCAATGTGGAAACACCACAATGCGTTCGCGCATGTCTTAGAGTGGTGCTAAGGCGCTAAGCCTTTCAAACAAAATGGTACAGAGGGCGCTACTATCGGCGATACGAATGCATTCAAAATTTACGTGCGGTGTTGACAGAGGCTAATTGGAGAAATTGGATAACTCGCTGTCCCGGAATGACAGAGATGCGGGTTCAAATCCGGCATTAGCTGTAGTCGATCGTATTTGATTTTTCAATGCATTTGCTCAATGTATCTATAATTATAATAAAATAGGGTATTTGACAGCAATCAAAATAAATTCATTAACTCTAACCAGCAAATTACGCTTCCAAAACAGCCCGGATAAAATCATTCAAACTTATTTTCGTGCCATCAACGGTTTTACAATGACGAAAACTAAAAATAAGGCACCATGTTGAGCATGACGTCACAAGATAGTATTTCATACTAAACTGCATACTTTCGGAGCGTTTTGACACTTCATAAAAAGAAGCTGATTTGAACTGTCATCAAGAAGCCTATTGTGGTGTTTCCACATTAAGCTATGAGGATTCAAAATATTTCCAGGTACCTGATTGTTGATTCCTTAAAAGGTGCATTAAAAGGTAGTTTGTGAAGATGTTTAGATGTTTGTTACGAAATAACGGGCTAACAACTGGGTTGATGGGGACGAAATCTGGCATGCAAGCGGACCTGTTCCTAGATTGAAACATAGGATCCCCCTGTAAAGGGGATATTAACGGGAATAACGCGGGCGATTCTTGGTTCTGTCTGTCTGCGTTTTTGTGGGAAACGTACCTTGGCAGTGTACATAAGCAGAGTAGCCTGGCTGGCGCAGCGACCCGCCGCGGGACCTTCCGCGGAGGTCTCTGTCACGCGGCACGCCACGTCTCCCGCCGCCTTCACTCGCAGCAGGACCTGCGGGGCAAAAGTAATATAGGGTAGGGTAGGGTAGAGTAGGGTAATATATATGTTTAATCAGTAGCAAAATTTTGCGTATAAACAGGAATCACTTACTGACTAACATTTTGAAAAAAGGTAAAATTGAAAAAGATTGGAGGTGGCATGATAATGAATTGTTTTATAAGAATAAAAGAAAAGAAATCGAATACAAAAATAGGAATTGATGTAGGTTGGTGCTTCATCAAATTGGACGTGGGGAGCAAGCTCGTTTAATGCAATCTAACAACAAAGAATACTGTTTTGAAGCATCTTTGGGGCACTTTAACTCAAGATTTTTAATACTCAGTGGTAATAAAATACAGGGGTCTCATTATTTTATTGAAAGATCTTTTTTTTGTAATTAAAAAGTGTAACTAGTAGGCACTGTTCGGAACCAAACAAAATATATATTATATAGTAAATACTTTTTGATGCATGTTAAAGTTGAACCTCAATTGCCTATGGCCGTATAGAAAAAGGGAGGGAGAAGAAAAATTATGTGAAGTGGAGTTGGTTGTAGTAGCGAGTTGCTGAGTTTAAATAAATATAATTAGTGAGTTTTAAAAGAGTTGTTTTTGTTCCGGGCACGAGAACCAGAAAATATATTGTCTGGAACAGGCACTTTGTCCTGAACAATGATTTCTTTCCTCTTGCCGAAATTTGGTAGAAGAGCAGCAGGAAATGTACAAGATCTAAGTGTCTGTACGTACCTCTTTCTCCTGACTCGGATCGATATCAGTTTGGAGCCCGTATAGCAGTTTAGAGGAGTGGTTACCGAATGTGACAGCAACTTCTTTCAGCTTCTAGAATATCAAAGAGTCCAGAAATTAGTCAACAATACAAAACAAATATTCTTTTGCAGCCCAGAAAGATATAATACAAAAAGTACTTATTAATAAAAGCAAAACAATTGAAGCGATGTTTACAAACATAACATAATTGACTAGACTAATTGACACCTAATAAATAGAGGAACCGTTTTAATTTATTTAATTATATGACATTATTGAGTCGCTTTACAAGTTAATGACAATCAGCTTAGTTAGTTATGTTGTTTTATCAAATATCCCTTCAAGTAAAAACTTTCGGGTAGCGGAATTGATAAAATAATAAAGCAAACAAGTAGGCATCAATATTTTCATTTTAGTCTAAGAAATCTGTTAGAGAATTCACGGAAAATATCTTCAGGTTTGGGTTTAGCCTTAGAATAACATTTAGAAAAAAAAAAGATTTGTGAAAGAATAGACAAAATCCAGACAGATCAAACAACTCCATGGCAATAATATAACATTTTACCTTCCAATAAAATGATTATTATTTTTCCTGAAGTCGTTCGACGTCTTCATTGAGAGAGTAGCGATGCACGCGCCGATTTGAACGCCGCCGGAAGCACCACGTGATGCCGTCGCCGCCTCCAAGCCGCACCCGGTCCCCGCCGTCAACTGTCAAAAGCAAAAACCCGCCAACTCGCTCGCCGCCATGTTAAACCATTGTTGCGGAGGTAATGCGTTTGGTGGTCCACCAGGAAGCCATTACTCAGACGTCGAACGACTTCAGGAAAAATAATAATCATTTTATTGGAAGGTAAAATGTTATATTATTTGTTCCGTTTCGTCGTTCGACGTCTTCATTGAGATCTGTTTATTATCTCCTGGTGGCGAGTGAGAGGGCGCAACAATGTGAAGCTTAAGTCAGCGAGAAGGGAAAGGACTTGCCTTGCATACGGCAAGAGTACTTGCCTAACGTACCTGATGGTAACGCATTAGTTACCCGGTGGTTCACGAAGTATGCTAGTGTATGTAGGACCCACTTGACAGAAGATACTCGGCAGGCGCAGTCTGCGGTTCTCGATGTCCTGATAACATAGTTGTACTTTACCCAGGACCGTGAGAAGGGAGCCCGTTTAGACGACTCTTGGCTCGAGGCGAGTAGGACTAGCAGTCCTCGTCAGGGATTTTTGAAATCTTACACGTAGACATTTTAGAGATACTGATAGGGGATTAGACCTTTTATATTTCCACAAAGGCATATCATACGTATATATAGGATATGAAGCATTCAGTGTTGATACTAGTACTAGTTGACGGTAATTCGTTTCCGAATTTAAAAGAAGTTTTGATTAGTTAGAATATATATATGACACTGTTGTATGACATTTTAACATGTTTTTGGATATCGTTATATTACGTTGTTGTATTCTTATGATGTATATTACCAAGCTCAAGACGAAACTGTACATGTTGGACATACCGTAGGCACAGTTCAGACAGGAGGAGGGATGCATAGCACTTTATACTCTGGCGTGGCGTCAAAAGTATCATTGGCCAAGTCGAAGCAATTTTGGCTTAATTACGATTGCCAAATTAAGTTTTAGAGAATCAGAATATTACCAGAACACAATCTTAACTGTTCTTATTCTGAATAGTACTAGGTACGGGTGCTCACGCTTTAAACAAACACATAAAATAAAAGTAAAAAATAAATAGTCAACGCGATTAGGGTCGCGTTCTATTGACCCTGACATTTTACCTTTTGTTAGGCTAACGACCCTCCGATTAGTTTTCTTGGGCCGCCATGATCTTCTACTTCGGCCAGGTCCGATGTCGGAGCCTAGCGGCTGTAGTAGCCAGATCTGGCACCTTGGAGATACGTACAAAGGTGTGTCTGCAGATTGTGTAGTTTCGGTGTTTGCCAGCGGCTCCGCAGTGAGAGAGCGGAACGTGATGTAGATGAACAGACTTACTTAGCAACCACTTGAAATTGTGTCTCCGAAAACCGTGTCGCGCCGGCAACTATCTCCACCTTGCCAAGCGGATAGTTTTCTGGATATTTGTGCATTTATTTACGAATTTGTTTGATTCTTAAGTAAGGGCCATTAACTGGATCGGCTTTAGAAGTTTAACCATATGGTACATCTGTCCGTATAGACAAGGAAAATACCTCGAGGGTTTCATATCTCACCCCTGTATGGCAGGGCCGCCGTAGCGATTAAAGAATAATGAAGAAAAATTAAGTATTTGCCGATATAACTTAAAAATCTCTACCGGCGCGGCTAGATTACTTTTAAAGTGTACGCAAAATAGGCGTATAAATATCAGTCAGATGTGCAAAAGTAGCCCACATAACTTCTATAGTGTTAAAGATGAACCGCTGCACGCTCTCTCGAGTTTTTACCCAGATTGTCTATTTAGTCGCGAGCAAAAATGCTGGGGTTGGCGAAGCCTGGCCACAGTGGCCGCGGCCGGGCGGACAGCTGCTGCGCGTTCTGCTTTGAACCTGATGGCATTGCCTTTTCCGATAAGGATGTAGCGAACACAAGATGACATACCTGTACTCTTAAGAGTCGTAAGACAGTTACGGTGATTGGTTCCAATGGGATAAGAAGCATTTTTTACTTTGCGCCAGTCTCATTGGTGGCAAAGGTCTGTTCCGACTGGTCAAAACGCGTACGTCGGGATATCGACAAGTCTTTTAAAATGGTGGTGCTCGACATTTCCCAGCTTCTCGGAGAAACCCGGGAGGCGCGACATACTTTTATAGATGTTGATGTAGTGGCGAGAAAGATGATGACGTCGGAGTGACGGCTGCGACGGAGTTTGGTCGAGACGCGCGCTTTACCTCTGAATTCTCTGAAAATACTGCAGTAGCGCGTGTAGCGCGCGGCGCTTCAGAGGTTACCTGCGACAGCGCCATGGCGGTAGGTGGTGCCGTTGCGGCAGCCGGTAGTGGCGCGTAGACAGCGGTCGGTGCCGTTGTGGCGGTCGATGTTAGTGTAGTGGCGGACGGTGCCATTGCGGCGATCCGTGCCCTTGCAGCAGCCGATATTGACGCGTAGACAGCAGTCGGTGCCGTTGTGGCGACCGATGTTAGCGTAGTGGCGAGCGGTGCCATTGCGGCGATCCGTGACATTGCAGCAGCCGATATTCACGCGTAGACAGCAGTCGGTGCCGTTGAGGCGGCCGATGTTAGTGTAGTGGCGAGCGGTGCCATTGCGGCGATCCGTGCCATTGCAGCAGCCGATATTCACGCGTAGACAGCAGTCGGTGCCGTTGAGGCGGCCGATGTTAGTGTAGTGGCGAGCGGTGCCATTGCGGCGATCCGTGCCATTGCAGCAGCCGATATTCACGCGTAGACAGCAGTCGGTGCCGTTGAGGCGGCCGATGTTAGTGTAGTGGCGAGCGGTGCCATTGCGGCGATCCGTGCCATTGCAGCAGCCGATATTCACGCGTAGACAGCAGTCGGTGCCGTTGAGGCGGCCGATGTTAGTGTAGTGGCGAGCGGTGCCATTGCGGCGATCCGTGACATTGCAGCAGCCGATATTCACGCGTAGACAGCAGTCGGTGCCGTTGAGGCGGCCGATGTTAGTGTAGTGGCGAGCGGTGCCATTGCGGCGATCCGTGCCATTGCAGCAGCCGATATTCACGCGTAGACAGCAGTCGGTGCTGTTGAGGCGGCCGATGTTAGTGTAGTGGCGAGCGGTGCCATTGCGGCGATCCGTGCCATTGCAGCAGCCGATATTCACGCGTAGACAGCAGTCGGTGCTGTTGAGGCGGCCGATGTTAGTGTAGTGGCGAGCGGTGCCATTGCGGCGATCCGTGCCATTGCAGCAGCCGATATTCACGCGTAGACAGCAGTCGGTGCTGTTGAGGCGGCCGATGTTAGTGTAGTGGCGAGCGGTGCCATTGCGGCGATCCGTGCCAGCGCGAAGAGGAGCCCCGCATAGAAGATTGGTGTGGCAATTGATACCGGGGGCAGTGGCAAGTGGCGCCATTGCGGCAATCCGTGCCAGCGCGCAGGGTAGCCCCGCAGAAGGCCAGTATGGCGAATTATGTCGGGGACGGCGGCAAACGGAGCCATTGGGGCGATCCGTACCGGCGCAAAGTGTGATTCCAGCATTGATGCCGGCGCAGTGGCCAATGGTGCCATTGCGGCAGCCTGTGCCAGCGTAGAGACCGCCGTATAGCGGTGGTTGATGCCATTGCGAAGACCGATGCCTGCGGCGCGCTAGATGCTGTAGCATGGTTGGCGCCCTCGCAGCGACCGATGCGGGCACGATGAACGCCTCACAGCAGCGGTCGGAGCCATCGAGGCGACCCGTACTGGTGCGGTGGGTGGAGCTATAGCGCGTTATTTACCATTGCGATGACACCCAAGTGGTGGCGTTACGGCAACAACCGGAGAGATGACCGACGCCATAGCGGCGACCGGAGCCTCGATAGAAGCTGACGTTACGGCGGATGCCGCGACGGCGGACGGCTCAATGGCGACACCGATAACTTACATAGGTACCTGTACAGCAGGTGAGGCCATAAACTGTAGTAGCATTTCAGTGTCGAAACCCGCCAAAATCCGCAGATTCTGACGCGGAGTGACGCGGAGGGACGGCCGAGGCGGTGTCTGCACGAGGACGCAGCGTCACGCACGAAGTGACGCAACAGCACACATTGTGACCTCGTTCTCAATTTCAGTGAGAGTACATGGTGGCGCTCGATGTCTTGGCGCGTGGCGGGTGCGGGGCGCGGGCGGGGCGCGGGGCGGGGGCGGGGCGCGGGGCGGGGGCGGGGCGCGGGCGCGGGCGGCGCCGCGGAGCCCCCGCGACCGCCCGCGACCAGCTACCCGCGCTGCGAGGGCGCCCACACGAGGTCACGCGAACATTACTGGCCGACGGGTCGTTCGATGCGTAGAGTGAAGGCGTACCTGTAGACGTAGCGGTAAGGGCGTGGGCGCGCGGGGGGACGAGCGGCGGATCGTTTGAGGTACTTCTCCACAGCAATCTTCGTCTCTACGGGATTATGGATGCCGGATACTTATGCCGCTTCGCTGGATCCTACGGCTCTGCGATACCCCGCAACGCCTCTCCTAGGGTTCATGCCTGGCGATCTGTACCTGTAGTCGGAGTCCGCTGGAACTATTTCTCAGGGTCCGGCCGGTGCGGGGTCACTTTCGGAATATTATTCCGGAAAAATCTATATCACCCCCGCTGTTACAATTATCTCGCAGCTGGGGATCGAACCCGAATTCATTCTGAAGATTCCTTACGTTAACCCTGTTAAGATACAGTCGAAGCACTAAATAAAAGGCGCCACGCACGCGGTGCTCAGGGAGCGGCGGGTCCGCGGCGCGGCGACCGCGTTCTGGACGCGCGTCTATCACGAGACGTCGATAATGTGCTTCTTGTCTAGGCTAGGGAAGCGCTCATGCGGCTATTCTGCGGGATGCGGTGAAGGCGGCCCAGGGGGCACGGGACCTGAATCGACACGATGCCCGCTTTTTGCGGAAGGGTTAACCACGTGTCATAAGTGACTTTCGATAATTCTCTTAATCATTAATTCACGTTCAACACGACGTTCACGATTCAAATAAAATATAACGCGGCATAGTCAGCGATAATTATTCATTAATTCAATAAATTCTCGTCGCTCTAAGCACAGATAAAAATAACGACGTATACGTTAGCGACTACATCTTCGGCGACTATGTGTCGGCCGTTAAAATACTGTTTAGATAGCACAGATGCAAGATATTACGTGGCAGAAGACCACGTACTTAATAACGGTCTTTACATCCAGATCCGAGGGTAGGATGGAACGCGCGTGATAAAAGAACACTTATTAAGAAGATCGCAATGCTTTCAGCTGAGAAAATAACGCAATATGACTATTGCAAGAGCTAAGCATTGAAAATTTTAAAAGTAAAAATGAGGGTAGGTTTCTACCACACGAGTTAATTTATACGCTTGGAGCAAATTCGCTTTTGGGACTGTTCGAGCTCCAGATAAAGAACCTCCGCTTAATAAAAGTTCTAATTTCAGTGAAGTAAAATGATAAAACACTCCTGGTTGGTAGGTAGGTATGATGGCTGACTCACCGGCTGTCGGTACAAGTTTGTACCTGACCGTGTCCTCGGCGCTGCTGTACGCGACGCTCTGCTCCGGAACATGCGACGGCACGTTGTGGCACTTCGTTCGTATCTCCTACTTCACATCTCGGAGATACGCGGGCTAACTATTCACGGGGACGCGAGATAGTCAGACCTATTAACCTTGCAGTAACCGAGCGATTTTTGAAATCGGCTTTTAGCCGAATATTAATAATTAACAAAAATGATAATATAGTTTTCGCCGGTTAGAGCAAAGGCTAAGGGCGGACGTCCGTCTCGGACGGCGGACGACGCAACAATGGTTTAACATGGCGGCGAGCGAGTTGGCGGGTTTTTGCTTTTGACAGTTGACGGCGGGGACCGGGTGCGGCTTGGAGGCGGCGACGGCATCACGTGGTGCTTCCGGCGGCGTTCAAATCGGCGCGTGCATCGCTACTCTCTCAATGAAGACGTCGAACGACGAAACGGAACAAATAATATGACTATTGACAAAAAAAAAAACAGTGATGCCACTTAGTGGTCACCAAATATGCTATTCAGCTTACCTTTTTGTCGGTCTTGGCTGTGTCGCAGAGATCCTTAGAAGCGGTGCAGAGTCCAAGTGTATCGCTCAGGAACAGCTTCCTACCAACTGGGTCCTTCAGGTCAGCTAAAGTTATGGCATCTGTTTTGCAAACAGTTCTTTATCAGATTTTGTCAGTCAAATATAAAACACGACAAACATTACTCAACTCCTTTCTACAATTACATAGTGCGAGAGAGACTGGTGATGGGAATAATTGGGACAGGGGATCTATGGGAGGGATGGAATGGATTTAAGGGCGTTAGATGAGAGGGGGAATGTATGGGAGAAGAGAAGGAGGGTAGATTAGGGAGCGGATAGATGGGAGTGGAGATGGTTTAAATGGGGTGTGGGGGGGATGGATCGGTCGCGAGAAATATGAGAGAGGGTGTGTATGGGAGGCATGGAATGAATTGAATAGGGATTAGAGGAGAGGGGGATCGATTGGTCACGAAATAAGTGACCTCACGGCCAGTTGTGAGACTACCAGCTTACTTACCTTTGGCGATAGTTGGCATGAGGTCAGATACTGCGCCCACGCACTTCGACGCCAGCTTGTAATCCGGCTTGTCTCCACCTAGTGACAATTGGTAAAAATTAACATGGCTCCTTAAAGTTATAATATCTAAAATGAAGTAGATAAAATGGTTACTTTAGCACAATAGTGGCCAAACTTTCTACATGAGGGGCCTGATATTTTAAGACATATCAGAGGAAGGTCAGAATTATAGCAAAAAATAATTTTGTTTTAAAATCTCTATACTGCTGGACCGTTAATATATATTGTCACGGGCCATATACCATAATGAAGGACACAGGGAATACCTATTGTAGACACTTAGAGAGACCTCAAATCGTAATTAAACATGATGATACACAAGAGTTCACGTTGTAATGACAAGGGCTTTGTGACTTACGCGCAGGGCAAATTTCAGCCTAGACCTACAAGGCCTCGGCCAGCCTAGCCCCAGCGATTGACCCTTCGAATAAGTCTAAAAGCTTGCCTTCTCAATACCAGGTGCCTAGGGGCCTAAATACGGACCTGCTTGGGCGGTATCACCCTTCAGTGATGGTGTCAGCTTCAGAATATGCTTACCTCTACAAGACAGCAGATGAGCGGCGGCTGCGTTGGCTCTCGCCAGCTTGTGTTCCATCTGCTTGTTGAGAGCGAAGATCTGAGCGTTGTCCAGCGACGCGCGCACTTTGACATCAGACTTGAAGGCCTGAGGACAGGTATCAAGGTTATTTGTCGAAGAAACATTACCTACAGTCTTAGATACGTCCACCATCGACCTCGTCCTTTTTCGGGCAGTAAAAATAAAAGAAAGCGTTGCCATGCCATATCCTGGAAAGGCTTTATTTAATTGAAACTTATTTACTTCTAATTTAATGTTTATTTGACAGTTAAGGTTTTTTTATACGCATTTGACAATGATCCCAAATTTGGCAGATCAGGTACCTTTACTGACTACCACCTTGATCTTCTTAACTCCTGTGATACGGAAACCAGACTGGATCAGGGATAAATAAGTTAATACTACTATTAGGAACGGGGTATTTACCATGTATGTTTGTTTCACTGAGCTAATAGTGATGTCCCTAAAACCAACTTTGATATGAAAAGGGCTGATAGACCAGCTCATAAGACACCAGATTTAGTAAATTTGACCTCAGTAAAAATCTCTTAGTTTTCGAGATATTGACGTTTTTGCAAAACTCGTGCTAAGTGATATCCTGACTCGGTTATTTGAGTGTTACGACTAAAATATCAAGTATTTTTCAAATCTGTTTTTTGATATGGGTAGCCAAATAACTATGCTATTGGATGTAATTCCTATTTCTGTTAATTTCTTCATGGTGTGGCCGCAGTAGGATATCAAAAAATAATTTTCAGATTTTTCCAAATTTCACGTCTGATTTCGAACGAGGGTGGTGAAAAAAAAATGTACCAACACAACCTGGCACATGACATAAAAAATAGCGCATTTATTGTAGTTTCTAAAATAGTATAAAATTTACTAAATACTGTAATAGTTTTTGAGATAATGATATTTTGTTACAAAAATAACCAACGTGGTCAACAGCTTGAAATCGTATATACTTTAAGTTGCCTCCATGTGCTGGTTTCCCCTCGGTGTTTCCTTTAATGACTGTAGTCACATAAACCACCAACAATAAATAAATGAATGTATTCGTACCGCTTGCAAAACATCCTCAGCGGTACAGATGCTCTTCCGTGCATCCTGAACGCTCTTGGTGAACGCGAGCTTGGCTCGTTTCTCTTCATCAGTGCGCGAGGGCGTCGTCGGCGACTTCACTGGCTCACAGATGCTATCTTTTTCTGCAATACCAAGAAAAAACGTAGGTAACGAAGTTGTTTTTATGCAAAATGTCCAAAACTGAACATGGAACTACTTAAAAGAACGCCAATATAACGGTCCTTGGAACTATGACTTCATTAGATGGAACATCTGGTGATATTCCACTCGGCCGAGTGGAAGGCCATGTGGACGATCCGCAACAAGAAGTCTAGACCTTGTGAAATCTGTCACGCAATGTCCTGTGACTGATTGTTCCCGGAATGCCGCTAACAGAGAGAGATGGAGAAACATTATGAAAGCAGCTACCAATGGTGTACACTCCGTAAAGACAAAAGACACTATCTACCCTCTAGTTTCTTCCCTATTAAGGGTAGGGGTAGAAATTAGAGGGTAGGCATGTCTATTTGACTTTAAGGAGTGCACGTTACTGGCAGCGACTACCGGACCAAACAACCCATAACAATGACCACTCTGTCAAAGAGTGCCGACTGAGAAGAAGGATGAGTCCTGGTCCTGCACTAAACTTTTCACCTTGTAAAATACCTTTGCACCTTCTAAATTTGTATGTCTGCCTTTGCAAAAAGTCGGTTTTAACTCAATCTATAAGATTTAATTAAGTACACTGCTTAGATCTGATTTGGAGAGTTGTGTTTGTTTAATCTAATCTGCTATTCCTTGGGCACTGATAACCTCGCTTTTGCTGTTTTTGACTCCATGATCAGCCAAAAGACTTACACTTCTGGACATAGGTTTCACCCAAAGAACGCCACCAGAACCGGTCCTGTGCCACCCGCATCCATCTGACTCCAGAAACCTCGTCTTCAGGATACTGACTTCTTACCTCGTACTTTAGAATAAATCATTGACTTACCCATGCTGCTCTCGCATCGCAGTCTGTCCAGGAATTCCCTGGTTGCACCAATCACCCGCACCTCGGGCGCTTTAGGCTTCGCCTTCTTCAAGGATCCAGTACGGACCGGGACCGCTGGAGGGCGCTTGCCTTTCACACCTGCTAATTAAATTACGCTTTAAGGTGTGTATTCACTGACGTGGAGCTGGGTGGGGAGGGACGGGCTGTGAGTTGACCAATCACAGTGCTCGAAATCTCTACTACGCGTTAGTGGAAGTGCACTTTTAGGTGCCACGAGAAAGCTGATTTTAGGTCCATTCAGCATCAAACAGTCTGTAACATTCAAAGCGCTATAGGTATAGATAGTCACATGTATCTATCTTTGAATGTTACAGACTATTTAATGCTGACTGTAGGTCTACCAAAAACGGTGGTGTTATGCAGACAGCCAGAGCGTCCTCTTGTTTGAAGCCGGTTAAAAGGAAATTTGTGAATTTGTTCATTTATTTTTTCTCTGAATGCATCTCAAGTGATCTAAATGGCAATTCAAACCTTTCCCGTCGTCAGTGACCAATCGCCTCAGGGTCACGATCTCGGCCTCGACAGCGTCTGCATCCTTGGCCAGCTGCTCCCCACTAGCCTTGAACTTGGGAGCCTTCACGACAGGCACCCACGCGGCTTGCAGCTCCTGGATGGATGTGGAAAGGTGGTCTGAAGCATTGAGGAGCGCAGATTGGCAGGGCACGGAGTGCGTCGAGTGGGCTGTGAGCTGTGGAAAGAAAATAAGTATTAGAAGATGACTAGAGCAAGGGACAATAAAAACTAAGAGCAGTAAGAGTTATGGAGAGCTATAATGCGGAAAACTATAAATTTACGACCACTTTAAATTTCGTTTGTTTTACTTTGATAAACCTTAAACCGTTTTTGGTTTCCAGGCATTTGAAGAACGTTTTAGAGAAAAGGGTACGTCTGCATGGTCTTCGGCGTACCTAGGGAATGCAATCTCGTTCTCGCGAGATCTCGTTTTTGCGAGATCTCGGCCTTTTTTAGCGAGACTGATCTCGATCGAAAAATTGGCGAGATCTCGCGAGTTTAACGAGATTGCGCTCGAGCATAAAAACGTTTACTAATAACAGTTGTTGTCAAGTCATCGTGAAAACGTGATTGCGTTCGAGTGTTTTCGTGGTTATTAATGCAAAAAAGAGTTTTCTATGTGATTTACGAGTGTAATAACGAACGATGTCGGAGAATACAGTTTATAACGACTATGTGAAATTTGCGTGTGACGCAAACTGATTACTGAACAAGCTTTTTATTTTATTAGTATATCTGTTAATTAATATTTAATTTCTAATAGATCTCTTTCATTTTTAATAATATTTCAATTTTGGTCAACTCAACCACAGAATATTTAATACTCAACTTAGTTACTGAGATTCATTTTTCATTTTAGTTTTTTGACTTGTTGTTGTTATTTTATTATTAAAAGACTTTTGTTTTATGTTAGAAGAGAAGACTGATTGTTTATTTTATTTCTTATTTGATTAGATACATGATAATTGATAATGATACACCAAAGTTTACTTCTTGAAAGTTTATTGAAAAATGATAGATTATTATTAGCTACGTCATTACGTAAAAGTTTATAAAAATAATACATTAAAATAAATGTTTATTTCATAACATCTCTAATCGTTTTTTTCTCCTAATGTATTTAAGTATTGTTGCAAGAACAAACATACAAAACCGCCAATCTCGCGAGATCTCGAAATTGGCGAGATCTCGCGGTATTCATATTCACAATCTCGCGAGATCTCGCCTGAACCCTAATCTCGCGAGATTGCATTCTCTAGGCGTACCTGTATCTAAGTGTTTTACTGTAGTATGGCTAGCTGTTGACCCCACCAAGAACTATCTCATACTACCAGACAATGGACATGATGATGCTGTCCTTTTATCCTTCATCTCGGACATAGGGCTCTCAGAATGGATTTCCACTTGTCACGATCCTGCGCGACCTCCTCCAGCGCCTTCCATCCAAGGCCAGTTGCAGCCTCCTTCTCTACTATGCGCCTCCAGGTGTTACGAGGGCGACCGGGTTTTCTTTTCCCGGTAACTTTCCACGTAAATTAACATAGCCTCATTAACCACTGTCAGGAAAATTTGTAAGACCAAACCTGAGCAGTGGTGAGAAGGGCGCGCGCCGCGTCAGAAACTGCTGATCCCTTGGAGTCCAGGTCTGCCGACGTGGCCCCTTCTTTTGCGGTTTGTTTGGTCAGCTCGTGGACTCGTTGCAGCATCTCTGAAGTCTTGTGGCATGTTGACTTGCATGTGTCTATTATCTGAGAAAGGTGAAATGACTGTAAGCTCTTTTGGAAATTGTTAATACCGAAATACTCGAACACGGGACTACTAAGTCCCGTGTTCATCTACTAAGGGGTCATCTTTAAAGTACGTCACATAGAGTGTAGCCTTGCGAAGTCAGAAGTAAAACTCGATCATCTCAAATAATGCACTTAAAAAATGCACAAATACCTACAGGAGGAGGTGGTTTGTGGTCTTTATTCAAAAACCTTTACGCCCCATCGATTATCAGCTTTTAGAGATACTTATATGCCCAATTTAACAAACAGCACAAATATATCATAAAATCATAACTTTATGAAAATACTAGAAACTATGTGCACAGCGCATTATTTTTTTTTACCTGATGTGTTTTCTTCTGATCCGCGTGTGGATTGAACACGAAATTGAGTTTGCCAGATGCTAGCGAGTACTGTGTCGCTGCTTTGTTCAGTTCCTGTAAAGAGAGAACATTGTGATCCTTTCCAATAATCAAGAGTTAGAAGTAATTTACAAATAGGTAAAGGATTTTTATATTAAAATTTTCGCCGAAAGCTGCTACTAATTCAAATGGAGAACCGCCAAATCAGCAGAAAAACTCATTTAGGATAATTTAAAAAAAATGGAGTTTTATGTTTTACTGGATCAATGTGAATCGTTAAAAAGTGTCGAAAGCAATAACCAATTTTCACTATTAGGGGAATTACTGCAACCGATATGAATATAGATTCATATCGGTTGCAGTAATTCGAGTATAATTCAAACATGAGAATATCTGTCTCACATAATGGATACAAAAGCGGAGTTAATCGTATTTCAGAATGATTTTGGAGGGAAGAATGGTTTTAGAGGAAAACTACGAGCCGCTGCTTTTAGGACACCTAAGCTTTCTGCCTCGCACTACTGAACTGTGGAATGAATTGTTGCTTACGGTTTTTTCTGAATTTGTACGACCTTCAAACCTTCAAGAAAAGAGCGTATTCTCACCTAAAAGGCAGGCAACATACTTGTGGCTCCTCTCGTGTTGCAGGTGTCTATGGGCGGCAGTAATCGCTTACCTAATAACTGAAACGGACTTACTTCGGGAGAAAATTGGTCAGACTTAGCGCTGACGCCCAGCCGGCGTGTCGCCTCGCACAGTGCCTTTATCTGTTCGAGCAACTCTTTTCTGGACTTTGGGTCTTTACTGCTACTGAGGCTCTTCGAGTCTATAACAATCGTTTCACGTTACCGATCATATTTCTAGAAAATTTTATGGAGTCTCAGATCTTTGTAGAGTTTATCTTCTTTTTACATTAAGTTGGTTGGCCATGCATGATTGGTGAATGCTACGATCGAACGAACGTATCCAAAAGATTCTGATCTGTGTCTTCGATTTATAATTATTTATCTGGATTACTGTCATTATCATCACTAGTTGATGTTCTATTTTAAGGTTAAATGTTTCAGAGAATTTTCATACAAATTTCAGTCCCGTTTTTCTCCGGCCGTGATCACTTTCTGTATTTGAAACACTATAAGTTCGATAGTACTTTTCCTTCTGATTCCGCCAATGAGAAAAAAATACCGAAAAAATAAGAAATATTCTAAATAAATCCATTTGAAAACTAATAAAATTTTGATCAAACCGTTGTTTGTGTGAGTGTAGAGTATCGTGTCGGTGTAAACAAAAGGGCGGCATTTATCAACAACAGCTGATTCTAGGTGTCAAAAGAATGCCTAGATTGTATAAAACCTACTCCTAAAACTTCTGGCCACTAAGCTAATAAAAATTAAAACATAAAGTGCTGTCAGTCTGTGTCGAAGTTTTTCTCCATCAACCAATTTCATTTGTAACCGTTTTTATCGAATAGATAAAAATTGTACAAATACTTGAGTTAATTTTTGCTATGGATATAAATACGTGCTCTTATTCTTAGTAAAAAATATTGGATTTTTCGATGCAGTGCATTAGTTTTAAAAGCTAAAAGAGTTTGCTATCATTGACCATAAGTATATCGTTTGAAAAAAACCTTTTTAGTTATTGCACTCCCATGCTCGATTAAAAAAATATGTTGCCTACAGTCACATTTATATTTGAAGTTGTCAAAATTTTTCATACAATAGCAAAGATTTTCCTTGTTATTAATTTTATTATTTGAATAGAAAACGGTTAATTATATATTTCCTTGATCAACATTTTGCATATTACTTGGGTGGTAAGCTTGCCTGATGTGAAGTAGTCACCGGAGCGTACTGCCATTTTACTAAAAATAATGAAAACAAACGTACGCACACTCGAGACCAGATAGATTACCCAAGTAAATCTTAATTTGCGTCATCATCAGAAGTTCGTTGCCATCACCCCTGCTATGAAAAGCTATAGCTCTACATGGAGATGTTCGGCTGGAATCAGCCAGACTGGAGATGGCCTACCTAGTGCGTTCAAGAATTAAGAAGCGATATGAGGCAGCTGAAAGGCTTGCCTTTGTATTCTACCAGTCTATGAATAATATTCTATCGAACCCGTGAATCAACCTTTTTTTTACAGCGCAATAATAACAGATCCTAAATGTATGACAGAGTAGATAAGTACCTAGAACTAAAAAGTTATAATAAAACAATACGATATAAAATATGTTTTTTTCTTGGCTTGTAAGTAAGTATACTATAAAAGTATACTAACTTAGGTCAATATACTAGTTACATGTAAGTTACATGCACAACTAACTATTCATATGAGAGAGGTCAAATTACAAAGAAAGAAGTAATAAACATGTGCAGATAATCAAAAAATCAGAAATATAACAATATATTGGATACCTAACAATATGAAACTAAAACTTTCATATTTCAACATCTTCTGAAACTACGTCAAAATCTTTATCAAATGGATTAAAATGGCGCCAAAATAATATGTAAACAAACATGACCTGTCATACTGTCATAATAATAATTATTGACAGTCACTGACACTAATGACTGACAACGGGTACGCGTGTGTGCGAGAATGTGGAAAATTGCGATTATTTTAAAGAAATCTGATTTATTGTTCACAAGAAGACTGTTGAGCTGAAATTGGTTGCGATTTAAGCTCACCATTTTTTACTGGTTCCGCCAATACATAGAAATAGTAAATATTTAGTTTGGTTTAGCTAAAAATAATAAAAACACTACGCAAACGACGTACAACGCCACCTGAGCGGCTAAAATTGGTAACTTTCCGTAACGAATCCCCTTAATGACAGTTACTCATTCTTTTATCAGTATATTAGGTGAAAAACTTAACTAAAGCACTAAACTTGTTGCATGTAGTAGTGTACGGAATTGATATGGAACTTATGCCCTTTTTCTAAAATGAAACATCAAACTGTCTATACGGACAGGTGACTACTACAAGCAACAGGTGCTTTTGTTAAGTTTTTTACCTCTACCTACGCTGATATGCTTACTATAATAACAAATTTGTTTGTATCGTTTTATGATACTTCTACCATTTTAAGATACTTCTATGGAAATCAACAATTTTTTTTTATAATGGAATGTGCAAAATAGGTAGGTTTAATGATCAGACGTTGCTATTGAAATCTGATGTCAAAATTATTATTTACCTTTAACGATATCCGGTATTAACTCCCGAATAGTTTTAGAAGCAGATTCAGCAGCTAGATAGTCTGGGTGTTTATGATCTGCAAAGAAAGTTAATTGATTAATTATCTTTTGGTTTTACAGTGATAACGGGATAAAAAATGTATCCTTCTCATGCAAAAGCTTCAGGTTCTTCACACTTACGTAGTAAAAAATTAAGTTCTAAATAAACAGACATCGTAAAATAGGCTAAGTAGATGACTAAAGAAAACTGTTCAGTCTGTCAGTTAGATTATTAAAAAATATTGTAGGTACACGTATTTTTTCTTTTGTTTGACCAACAAAAAATGACGAGGATACAGTGCTTAGAAGTTTCGAGTGACGTTACTCTTTGGTACAATTTTCACCTAGGAGTGATGGCACAAGCCCCCACTCCGGAAGTTTAATGGTCTTATCCCCTTTGTCGATTTTTAATAATTTCATAAAACAAAAAATACGAGCCTCATATCATATTTGTCCATAATCTAACTGAAGGACTAAATAGAATGATATATTTTTAACCCAGTCGTCATCCCTATTGGTAGCTTTTTCAGTGCAGGCATCATGACGAGTGCTATATAAATTAGGAATAAATCAATTCTAAATTATTAATTAGAGTTAATATCAACGACATTCACTGAAATGGCGGCGGTGACCACTTTTCATCTGGTTTGCCTGTCTAAGGCCAAAAATAATCGTGCACTCTACCAAATCAAATGCAAATCTACAATGCCTGCAAATAAATAAGACAACTGATACTATAAAAAAAAAGTTGTACAACTATCCCTTAAGAATAAGAGGTAAAGTCTAAAATCGTCTAAGCTTAAGTAAGTCTAAGCCTTTGTCTTAAATCGTCACAAATGAAGTGCTTACCGCTGGTAGCTACTACCAGTGAATTGATAGCCGCGTTTAGAGAAGCTAGTCGATTAGCCAAAGACTCCTCTAGGGCGGTGGCTGCTGATGCTGGCAGCGGCTTCCCGTACGGCTGTGAATCATCATCATCATCATCATCATCATCATCAACATAATCATCATCATTATCATCAAATAAAATGTCGCAGTGTTTTTTGCGCTAGTCCTTTTCGAGGTTCATTTTACCATCCGCCGGGAGAGAGAGCTCATTTTGGTCGTATACAAAAGTATCGTTTAGATGAGTTACCATCTATTGCTGACTATGAATCTATTTTATCCCTCATTGCACTGTTTCTACACATAATAAAGTATATGTATATACCTCGGTGATTTCCTTCTCTGCGTTTTGGACGGCCACCTCAGCAGAAGCCATGGAAGCGATGAAGCGTAGTTTGTCTCTCTTCGCTTTATTTACAGTAGCGGCATCCAATACTCCTGTTTAATATATATCATTGATTATTATGGTTTTTGTGTCTTTATCATTCATATAAGGTTATACTTAGTATTTTTACATGATTACACGGTCGTCTAAGAGTGTCAAGCGATAACTCCTTTGAAATTTACAAACAATATTCAATCTTAATTTGTAATAATTGAGTTTATTTTAGAAGAAGTTAGCACTATTACATTTTTAGAAAACGTTATGAGGATCAAAAATCATATACAATTATTGGGTATTGGGTAATTAGTAGCTATTTTTTATACTTTTATACGGCAGTACAAAGACCTGGCTCTCCGAACTATTTCGTTTATCCATGGATGTGTTCCCCAAAAATTCCACGTCCACAACATCTCAAGTTATAACACTTCAATTATGAGATAGGTACATATGTTCAACTTACTCTCCTCCTTCAGCGCTTCCTTCAACCTCTCGATCTCCTGGTCCACTTTAGCCCTGGCCTGCTGCAGCTGCTCCCTCTTGTCGCAGTGCTGCGGCAGCGTCATGGCGGAGGACGAGAACAGGTGCTCCACTGACGACGAGAGCGCGGACACTGAGGTGAGGAGGGAGGATTGGCAAAGGGGGGAGGAGATGGAAGGTGCTGTTATCTGTGAAGAATACAAAAGAAGATCAATTGGGATTAGGGCACTGAAACCTTGAATGGTAATGCTTCTATGGTTAATGATGCATGCAGCCTGCACTGCTTCGTCTCATGTAGTAGAGAAAATCTAATAGCTACAAAATCCTTCCATAGTTGGCCTATAAAGAACAATAGGTTATGAGAATATTTCCACAACAACTTTAAACGTAATAACTATTATTAACACCGGGATATGTACCATGTATGTTTCTTTTTACCAGTTCCCGATATTTTGACACTCTTTCAAGCGCCTTCATCACGGAATAATTCAAATGAAAACTCAAACTCATGATGGCGCTTACGTTCTACGTACCTACGTTTAAAGCTTAAAAACTTTAAACGTACTTTTTTCTTTGTACATGGTTGTAGCAACTAAATGATTATAAGTATTGTCATATTTCAAAAACGACCAGTACCTCAGCAGTAGTGAGAAGATTCTGTGCAGCATCAGCGAGCCTGGCTCCCTGCGCGTCCAGTTCCTCGCCGGCCTGCCCGTCCACGCCCCGCGCCAGGTCGTACACCTTCTCCAGCAGTTCCGACGTCTTCTGACATGTTGACTTGGTTAGGTCGATGATCTGAAGAAAATAGAGTTTGTGCTATGAAAAGACATAATAAGAAAACTTTTGCACTACACTGAAATAATACAGCTACAAAACTTTCAAGAGAACAACAGTAAGATAACTTTACAACGACAACAAGTTATATTATAACTAATAATAATCACGTGTATGCTGCGACAGCCGTACAACTGCGCAGAGCTGGCTAAGTCAGCCTTTTCTCATACTAGATCACATTGTCTGGTGGTTATGTCTATGTCATTTAACTGGGTTGTCTACCTTGCAGATTTGCGAGCCGACCAGGCATATTTGTTTGTCTTCCTCGTTCATTCAACCATCGGTCGGAGTCGTGATTAAACGAATGAGGATCGATCGATCGATCGCAACTACAAGTTGGCGGTGAGGTTGCAAGATACATAAATGAAGGGGTTTTTCTGTACCTGGCCTTCCTTGGCGGGATTTGCACGAGGGTTGAAGGTGTACACCAACTTCCCCGAGGCGTCAGTGAACTTGATAACAGCTTCTTGCAGTTCCTGTTTTATAAAAATAAATAATAGGTAAAGGTAAGGTTGCATATAAAGTATCCTACAAATATTTTAAGCTTGTGAAGATGTCAGGACGTTTGGATGTTTTGAACGCTGGCGAAGTTGCGTGCGGGTATATTATATTTGCTAATAATGATAATGTAATGGATCTCACATCTTCTTTTCCGCAGTATTCCCCGCTGCTGAGCGCTTTGGTGGCGTCACACAGCGCCTGCAAGTTCTCCAGTAACTTGGACCGCGCTGCCTCATCTTTCCCGGCCGGCAAGGTCTTTGCATCTGTAAACGCAATCAATTATGAAGTAGAAGTTCGCCCCAAAGAGTCGCATCTGGACTCCAATAAATTGAGTACCGTTAAACTTACTCCTGAAAATTGGTTGGATTAAACAGAATTTTTGGATTTTAACATGAGCAGAATGAAATCTGTTGACTTCAACTCAACTAACCTCCTACTAACTTCAGGAAAATAGTATAATCAATAAAATAATAAAATGTTTAGTTGCCCAAGGCTATCTTTGGGCAAATAAACTAACTAGGTTTAATATTTTGAATACACAGGCAATGTTTTTCCCTTAAAGCCTAGAATTAAGAATCTGTAATTTCGAATTTGAATTTAACTATACAAAATACTTACCAAGTGTAGCTAAGCTCTAATTTTTTTAAAAGAAAACACCAATAAATTCCAAAGAATAATTTTACCAATAGGATATTTATTCCGAAACATAATTCCGAACGCTTATTTTCCGCTGGAGCCGGTATTTTTTTCCAAAGATTGTTGTCTTACCTTTGACTAGATCTGGCATGAGCTCCTGTATAGTGGCCGTGGCTGACTCGGCTAGTACGTAATCAGGATTTTGTGGATCTGTTAAAAGGTTTGTATCAATTAATAACGGTACGAACTAGGACAAAACCCGACAACTACATCTTCGTCCTTGTAGTACTCGGGCAACAGTGAGGTTAATTGCTGGTCAGTTTAAAAGCTAATAAAATATAAACCTTTAGGCAATTTTCAGTGTATTATTACACGAAATAAAATAAAACAAGACCACGCTGACGGTCTTTTCAAGAAGTCAGCCAGCTCAACAGGGGTCTTCCCACATGCCAGGGCATTGCTTGCATTACCTTAAGAGTAAGAACCCTGGTGATGCGTATTTTAAAGATTCCATTAAGAGGAAACAGGAGGGCAGTTATTCCATACAAACGTAGTCCCCTGTTTCCTCCCTGGATAATGCCAGTACAGCAATCATTTTTTGTCCAAAAATCTATGGCTACTATTGATATGTTCCTATGTTTTCCTTTTTACGATAAATTGATTCTCAAAAGAGATATTAACCTTCAAAAACCTAAAAAAAATGCCAGATTTTCCGCTGTGTTCACACATCCAGAAAACAAATTTGACTAGATTATTAAAAAAAAGGAAAACATAGGAACACGGCCAAAGCATTTCTTTAATGTTTAATGAAAAAATTAGTTAAATAGGTTAAGTTTTGGGGAGGAAATGAGGGGACTACGAAACGTTGTTTTCATGAAATTTTAAAAGGTATGTTCGGTCCAAGCTGCAGTTGTCTCTATCGCGCTCTGCGGGGGAGAGGCGGGCAGTGCGGGATAGCGACACATTTTACAAATACCTAATTTTCAATTCTCTCAACCTTACTGTTTCCTCTTTAATCTGAACTCTTTAAAATTATTCCTACCGTACCTGCCTGTAAAGAACAGCGTATACTACAGGCAGGTACGGTAGAAATAATTTTAAAGAGTTTGGATTCAAGGGAATCTTTAAAAGACGCATTTCGCCCCATAAACGCAATTCGGATGTTGACTAATATTGAATTTTACAACATAATATAGTCACATGGATTGGAAAATACTAAATTATCATAACACAAAAGAAATAAACCAAAAATGTATAAAAAATATAAAGTTATGAGACCAAAAAGTTAAAAAAAAAAAACGATATTTTTTTTATCGTCTTAAAGAAAATTTTAAGTCAATTTCGGAATGCTTAAATAACACTGAAAAAATAAATGTACAACAACTATGTGCTTAAACGCACTTTTTCGTGCTCAAAATGGCAAAATGCTATTTTTTTCATACAACTTAGTACAGCGATAGAAGCGATGACGTCATAGGGAGGACCCGATTTGTATAGAGAGTTTTCAATGCTCAGTGCGATCTGCTACTTTTGATTACAATTTGTGGCTGTTATACTTATACAAATGTATTAGGTGTCATATAGATATTTGTTCCTCACGAATAGAAGAATCGATTTACGACAGAAAAAAATCGAGTCAACAGGCGAATTACCCCATACTACTTACCCCTGGTGGCGGTGAGGAGGGTAGCGATGGCAGCGTTGAGCGTGGCCAGTCTGTCTGCCAGCTTGGCCTGCAGCAGAGCGGCTTGCGGCGGCGCCAGGGGAGCAACCTTGCCCGTCTGTGAGAAGAAAAAACGGTTACCAATTGCAGACTCGAAACGGAATTGCATTACATATATGATTAAAAATCGTAAGTTTTTATGAAAGTTAAATATTGTTTTGGAGTCCCACATCATCATCATCAGCATCGGTGCAAGAATCAGCGCCTATCGGCAGCAAAGTTGTGATCTTTTATCCTCGCTAGGCTCCGATTGGCCACCATTTTTAATGCCATCTCTTTTCTTTTATTTAAATAGTTTATGTACCAATATTTATGTGTGACATTTTTCTTCTTCCTTTATTATCTGATAGTTATTCTTTATTGAATATGGTCGCTGTACTTTCTGTGCCGTAAAAGCTTAAAACAAGAGACAAACCTTCTTCAACTCTTGCGCAGCATTGTCGAGAGCTTTTTGTGCCGCGGAGCGAGACGCCACGAACTTCAGTCTATTCTTCTCTTTCTCCGCTGCGCTGAGCTGTTGTGAATCACCTAAGCCAACCAAATGAGAAATAGTAGAATAACCTAAGAAGATTGGCCCCCGCAGGGGATTTGGTTGTAATTTGAGGTGCAGTAGTGGCAGGCCCTAAGAACACTATATGCGTAATATCAGCCCTCGAACTTTTTTGGTTTTTTTTTTTTTTTTTTTTTTATTGTTATAAAAAATCCACAGCACAAGTTACAAATAATTTAGGCATATACATTTTTGCTTAACAGTGGCCAATTACGGATTTACATTATATTTAACTATACATTTTAAAAAATAAACCATTACGAAAAAACGCATTATGACATGTGACAGATTAACAAATGATGTGACTTGAAAATCACCGACAGAAAAAAATTAATTTAAAGGAAATCAAACAGAGTATAATGAGTAAATTACAAAAAATTACAAAAGTTTGGAATGATAAAGAAGTGTGTGTGTGTGTGTGTGCGTGTGTGTATGTGTCTCAGTGTCTCTATATGGGAGTGTGTGTACTCTGCGCTTCATGAATGTGGCAACTGTTTTATAATGCCACTTCTGAAGGAAGCTCTGCTCAGGTGGAACGGGTCAACAGACTCAAACATCTTATTGTACGTTCGTGGGAGGCGACTTGTGACACAGTTGGAACCGTACTTCGTACGGTGAAGGGGCACGGCAAATAAGGTGGTATGTCTGGTCCGTTTGGTGGTAGCTTTCAGTTTTAGGAGTGCCGCCGACAAATCGAGGCAATCCAAAGAGCCTGAACATGCGTCATACATCATAGTTTTAGACTTATTTACGAAAATGTCAAAAGATCATGGTAATTTTTAAACTGTGATATTAGCTAAACCAAGTAAGCGAGAGTAACCAAATAAATACAGAATTAAACAGCATGAAATGGGGTTCATAATGCATATTTTTAAAGACATTCATATCCTTGAACTTGGATGAAAAAAAAAATAGTTTTTTTTTCGCTTATTTTTTTTGCCACTCTCACGCTTCTCGCGGAGGCACAACTACCAAAAAAATTACTTAATAAGCCACAACTGGCAACTACGTATACATTTAAAAAGATTTTGAAAAATCATGGTGCGTCATGTCAAAAAAAAACATTTACGAACGTATGTTAATATGTGCTGTGTGCTAATATGTGCTGTCCGAAAAAATAATTAGTAACGTGAGGATTACGCGTATATCGAGAATATCGACGCGTTAGTTTCTTTACTTTCTGTGGCTTGGGTCGCGGGGAGGGGACCGGTGCCGTCTCCCGCGCAGTGCGCTACCGCGGTATCCACAAATGTATGCTTTTTTAGGATATCTTTCAGCTGCTGTTTCTCAATATTTTAGTACTGAAAGATACTGACTGAAAAAACACGTATTTTCTATTTTTCGCTATGGGATGCACTGTCAAAATTTGGACGATGAAAATAATTTCACCATGTATATTTCTGTAAGTTATTTTGCCGCCCATTATGTAGATCTACTTTTTTTAAGCAAAAAAACTAACTAAGGAGATGCTTACGGCGTCTCCTTCTTGCCTTAAGAATCTCTGGTAGATTGAGGCTTGAGCCTTCTTCAGGCCTCTGTGGGCTATTTGCATTTTAATTTTGAGTTTTGCTACTTAAGATACCTTCCAACGCCTTGATAGTCGCCATCAACTCTCGAACAGCGTCATCGAAGTCATGCCTCTGCTGGCCCAGCAAATCCGCTCCCACGAGCTGATGCGCCGCCTGGCCTAGCTGAGTGACGGCCTGGGACAACTCTGCCGCGGCTTGGTGGATCGCTGACTGGCATTGTGGCGCGTGGACGGTCAGAGCTGACAGCTATCATGGGGAAAAATAACGTAATTTGGTTAGGGCTTAAGAGATACACACACAGACACGTTACGAGGGCCTCAAGGGAAGCCAGTCCTGTCACGCTGTGCTTAGTTGAAAGATAATCAGATGTACTGCCTCGAGTATTGATATATGGAACTCAACTCTCTCAAACACCCACACAACACACACAAAATAATAATTGTTGTAAATTTTTAGCGGCCCCCGATTCTCAAGGATTAATGGCAGTCGATACTGACTGGTGGTCATTTTGCGATCTATTCATTTTACTACTAAATATTTCGGAATGTATACGTGGCACCATGTTGTGCAAACTTGTCGTTTTGATACTAAGCTATTCTGAGATGAAGATCTTCTGATCTCATTTCGAAATATAGGTACCTTTGTTTTTTGCAGTTGTGGTCGTTTTGCGTTCTAGTCGTTATGCAGATCAGGTCATTTTGTAGGTCAATCGTTTAACACCGACCCATAATAGTCGAGTAAATCGTACTCGTAGTAATAATACGCGATTTAATCCACTTGAATTAATTCATTACAATAAATAAACGCTTGTTAAAACTCCATTTTCCTCAGCAGTAGTAAGCAGAGCGTTCGCAGCACACTCCGCTTTCTTTGCCTTGTCGACGACAGCCCGTGCCTCCTTCCCGTTGTCGCCCGACTCACTCGCCACCTAGCTCTCCGCCGCCACTAGCATAGAAGACCAGTCGAACACATTATCGGCCTTGTTCACTCCCTGAAAACTACACTTACCTCAGCAGCAGTAAGGAAAGTGTTGGCAGCATACTCCGCTTTCTTTGCCTTGTCGACCACAGCCTGTTCCTCTCCGTTGTCACCCGACTGACTCGCCAGCTAGCTCTCCGCCTCCACTAGCATCGAAGACCATTCAAACACATTATTGACCTGGTTCACTACCTGAAAACTCCACTAACCTCAGCAGCAGTAAGCAGAGCACTTGCAGCATACTCCGCTTTCTTCGCCTTGTCGACCACAGCCTGCGCTTCCTCCCCGTGGTCGCCCGATTCGCTCGCCAGCTTGCTCGCCGCCGTCACCAGGCTCGAGGAGCGGTCGAACACGTTGTTCGCCTTTCCCACTACCTGCAAATTAATGTATAATAAATAAAAGTTCTTAATGCACTTAGAATTCTACAGCTTGAACCGACAATTAACTAAAGCGGTTGATATCGCCCAAAAATTTAAAACTACTCCAGTTTGGGCTTCGAAAGCCTTTATTCTTTATAGCATTTTCCCGCGGCTTCGCCCGCGTTGTTCCCGTTATCGTCCCAAAGGAACTCTTTACCGGGATATAATGTATCCTATGTTTTAATCCAGGACTTGGTCTACTTTCATGCCAAATTTCAGCTTGATCCATCCAGTTGTTACCCCGTTATAAGGTAACAAACATCCAAATATCCAAACATCCAAACATCTTCACAAACTTTCGCAGTTATAATATTAGTGGGACTAGCATTTTCCCGCGGCTTTGCCCGCGTTGTTCCCGTTATTGTATTGTCCCAAAGGAACTCTTTACCGGGATATAATGTATCCTATGTTTCAATCCAGGAAATGGTCTACTTACATGCCAAATTTCAGCTTGATCCATCCAGTTGCTATCCCGTTATTAGGTAACAAACATCCAAACATCTTCACAAACTTTCGCATTTATAATATTAGTGGGATAGTGGGATCCTACTAGGATGCAAAATTTAGCTGATTTTCATTTTGGTTATTTCATTTGTATTGTAATATTTATATTCCTAGTTACTCACTTGTTCCTGGTTCTTCTTGATCTGAGTGTGCGGAGTGCAGACGAAAGTCAGTCGTCCCGCAGATTTAGCGTATTGGCGCACAGCTGTCTTAAGTTCCTGTAAGGATCAAAAACAATTATGCTAGGACGCGAGCACTACGTAGGTAATGTCGAAGAGACACAACTCCGAATGCACCATTCTTCCGAATATCATTCCTAAACCCAAGTAACGTTGAAATATATGTTTTTAAAGATGAAATACTAACTTAATCTATTTATATTCTGTATTGGTTGAGTTTATTTATTTAAACTTTATTGTATTCAGGAACGCTGACTTGTTTGCAAAATTTTCCGCGTTAGGTTCTACATCTCTCACCTCGGGGTTTCCATGCCGTGTGCCTTCTCCAAGCGCCTTAGTAGCGGCGCAGAGAGCCCGTAATTCCTCCATCAGAAGACGTTTCTCTGCTTCATCCTTACCGCTGCTCAAAGTCCTTACATCTGAAGATAAACACTGTATTAAACCCAAATATCTCTTTTCAGGTTTCTTTTATTCAGGTCGAATATTTTAGGTTCGACTAGCAATGTACATAATTATGAATTTAAGAGCTAGGCTCTTGTCGGTGGAGCAATTTCCATGTCTCTCTTTCTTAAGCCCTCTCCTTGACAGCTTGGTACGACACGACTTTCACTTTTTCTTTCTTCTTGGTCTTCCTCTCTTTCTCCTAGCAATGTACTTGTACAAGTTGCAAAAAATATGCAGAAAAGTAGCCAGTACTTTCCAGAAACTTTCACAAAATATAAAGCAAGTATCGATCCCGAAGAAAGATAACGCCCAGTACCTGCTTCTAGAAACTTACGACAATCGCCTAGGGGCCTGCTGTGCGCAAAGCATAAACACAAACAAGTAGTCCAACTGCGACCGTTTAGGAGCGCGCGACACGTATTCACACTGACGCAAGATCGCGCATTCTTAAAGCTTTGCTTGTAGTGCGTTCGTACACGGCGCGCACACATTCAAGCGCGCGATGTGCTTTATGTAGGAAGAAAATCCAATGTCCGGCCCGGCTGTAATGCACGCGATAGATAATAATTACCTTCAACAACTTCTGGAACCAAACGCTGTATGACACCCACCGATGCCTCTGCACTCTCGTAGTTCACGCTCGATTGATCTATAAATAAGTATATAAATTAAACAGCTGAACATGTTGAATAACAATGAGACCATGGTACAGACAGCCCCAAAAGTAGCTGGACACTATAGTACTACGCCACTCGGCCACTATGTATGCTTTGGTCTTAAAACTGTACCGATTATGAAGAGGGTTTAATTCCACCAGCTCTAAATCTTGTGGTGGGATTGGTGAATTTTAAGATATTCTGTCAAAAACTTTCGCAGTGGAATTATTATTTCTGGAAACTTATCGCTCTAAGAAAATAACGTCGGCAGTGAATTCCATATCTTGACTTATGTAGCTTGTTTTATTGCAGGACAAAAACTAATACATAAATTTGGTTAAAAAAGTGCTAACCTCCGGTAGCCATCATCAGGCCAGAGATGGCTGCATTCAAAGACGCCAGTTTATCTGCGAGCGAGTGTTGCAACGCTGTAGCTTCGACAGGCGTCAGTGGTTTTGCTGACAACGGCTGCAAGCAAAGTGAAACGAGCGAAGTGAGAGGTATTCGAGTTAGGAAAGACACAATATCTGCATTCTATGTTGGTCACCCTAAGTGTAAGACCTGAGTGGACGCTAGAGCGGGCCACTCGGGCCTTAAACTTAAGGCACCTCTATTCGCGGCCACTAAACACGACGGCAAGTGGCTCAGTTAGACCACTACACGCTGTCACCGGTGGCCGCCACTGATGGCCGTATCCAGCCACTAGTGGCGGGCGGCCACTCGTGGCCTATGTGGATCTGACACCATAAGAAAACACCCAGGATGACGTCACAAATGAAGGGACTGATTGAAAAATTGGGTGACTTGGGCAGAGTTTCGGTAGCACAGTTGGTAACGCGCCTGTGTTTGGCCCGGATAGCCGAGGAGATGCCGGTTTGAATCCTGCCCGAGACATAGAGTTTTTTCAATTTTTCTCTTCTAATAAAATATTTACCATAAGAAAAACTCGTGGTACCCCATGCAGAGGGCAGCACATATGGCTCTTGACCGCGTTATGTGGACTGTGGAGGGACACTACAGAACCTCAGTAATGAGGGAACGACAAAAAAGAAGAAGAATTAGCAAGCTACTAGGTACCTTCTTCAAATCCATCTCAGCTTTGTCGATGGCTTCCCGAGCGTGGGACAAGGATACTCCGAGGCATAACTTTTTGTTTTCTAGTTTAGGATCAGTCTGTGGTACTGGTCGTAGGGGTCGTGGTTCTGAAAACAGTGGACAATTGTAGGGATGTTTACAAAAACAACATTACTGACTACTCGTTAACACTCATAGAGGAACATTTTAAATGTCAGTAGCCAAAAAATTGCATAGGTAATATTTTTTTAATACCATTAAGTGACACACAATTGCGTCAAGTGCGAGTCGGATTCGCACAGGAAGGTTTAGATATTATCGAGCAAATGACGCCAAAAAAACACGTATTTTGTATTTTCCCTCTTATTTTTACTTTAATCATGTGTTGTTATAGCGGCAATAGGGATACAAATTTAAATTCTCTGACTATTACGGTTTAAAAGATACAGTCCTGTGACAGACGGATAGCGGAGGCTTAGTAATAGGATTCCGTTGACTCACACTGACCCAAATATAAATTTATTTTATCAAATACTCGTAGTAGTTTGTGTGCCAAATTGAGTTCTTTTTAGAGTTCTGTACCCAAAGGGTGTCACTTTGGGTACAGAACTCTGAAAAGAACTCAATTTGGCACACAAACTACTACGAGTATTTGATAAAATATATTTATATTTGGGTTTTATGTGTATTCAAAAGTTGCCCTATTTTCTTCGTGTAAGTAAATGTGTATTCTTCGAGTATTACACTAACCTTCTTTAGCTTCTGGAACTTTCTGGACGGCAACCATAAGATGGTGGAGTTCCTTCTTAGCCTCTTTGTTCAGGTCTGCCAATTTCTGTTTATCTTCTTGAGACCTGCAGGCCACAGGCCAGGTCTTAGCTAGGTTATCCATAGCGGATTCCAGATCTCTGGCTGATTGGAGGACTACGCTCTTACTTCTTGCTGTGTGGATCGTGGGTGCGTTTAACTGGAAATTATGGAACTTTTAATCATGACTAGATGTGAAGATTATAAGTTAGTCAAAGATAATTTTGTAAGGAAGAAACAGAAAAAAGAAAATATTTACAAAGGCAATAAAAGGTGCTACACTGGAACCATCAAACAATAACGCCTAGCAAATCAGGCTAGGAAGTTTGGGGGTTGAACCGTTGGTAAGATCCTCGAAGATACGAGTCCATTTATGACACATGTACACTTTCTACTTGTGACAAAAAATAGTAACCAAGTATAGAATTTACCAGGTGCTCAAAACGTCGTAACAAAAAAATTGTAACAACGTTTTCAATTGATCTTTTACAAATGAATGGTTCTACCAACGTTTCAACCGCTATGAAACATTTTCCAGTACATTCGGATTACCATTTTCGGTTATATGGAGAATATCATTTACTTCTTGAAAATAACAGGAAATGGTAATACTTCCATAAATACAGGGAAATAGCCAAGACCAAGAATCATTGAATGAAACCCTGATAGAACTACCAAAATCTTATTTTGTCATGGCTATCAGTTGCGACGAAGGCAAAAAATCGCGCGGTCGTTCACCAACAAGATGGACCGATCAAGTGAAAGACTCGTCGTCCTCCAAATTCTACGCGGTTGTAAGAGACGCGCTGGACAGAAACCGGTGGAGGCAGATAATCCGCGCCAGGTGCAACCCTGATGCTGACCACGATCCTCAGACATGAGGGACCGACCCCAGAGAGAGATCGGTGGCGAGGCGTAAAAGATATCCTTGGGCAAGCCGGTGCTGACGTACGTTTTCCTTAAGAGCTGTAGAATAAGGTGGTCAAATGTCTAATATTAGGCAAGCCGGTAGGAAGCAAGTTCTTTGGACGCCACCCCACTGATGGCTATACATTTGCTTAACAAGACCGATTTATCGTGCCACGGCAATACCTGAATACAAGAGAGCAACTCCTGCGCAGCGTCAGCGACCTTCGTCCCCTTGGCGTCGAGTTCCTCTCCCCCCTGCCCCCCCACCTCCGCGGCCACCCCGTACACGTATGCCAGTAGTTCCGAGGTCCGTCCACAAGCTGATTTTGCTAAGTCGATTATCTAAAAAACGTTTAAGGTATTTTCATTATTGCTTGAGTGTAGACAATGACGCCATACTCTCCATAAAGGGTATGTTCATTGATTGCGTGATGATTTTAAGACACTTAAGTTTCACGTGATTAGTCAAGCCTAGGCTAGGGTATGAAACTTGGAGATAAACTGAGAATTTGGCTTCTGTGTCTCCTTGAGTTGACTAGGTAAGCTTGGATAAATTGATGGTTACGACTAATATTGCTTCTCTTAAGTTTAATTTCTGCTAACCTCTTCCCCCTCTTAGAAATCCTAACAAAGGATTACTTCAATACTTTCAAATCTCGCTTATACAGGGTGTCCCATAACTGACACGTCACAGTGACACTGGAGGTAGACCAGGTCAAGAGGTACCAAACCAACTTAACATGACCCCAGTAAAAGTGGCACGGTTTTTGAGTTATTGTCGAATTCAAGTTTTGTGACGTGTCAGTTATGGGACAACCTGTATTTGCTGTCTGAGCAAATCCATATCTGAGAAGTATAACACTGTAAGTTCCATTGTTTTCCATACATACTTACAGGGTTATGCCTCCCAGGTACGGAAATATGGATGATACAATTCGGATCCTGCTGGGGCTGTCACTAAATCAGCGAGCTTAATATTTGACTCCTGAATCTCACTCTCAGATGATAGGGTAATTTTTTAGTTTAGACAAAACAATAGCTTACTCATCATCATTATCATTTACTATGAACGTGAGACCCTTGCTACTTAGTCTACATTAAAGATTACAAAGGTAAGTTATTCTTACTCCATGTTCTATCTCCGGCACTGCATGTTTGTCGAACACGTAGGTCAACTTCCCAGATACATGCGCATAATCTGCTACCGCTTGGTTTGGGTCCTGTTAAAAGATAAAAAAGAAATATAGGATTTGACTTTGACTTTAAGATTTTTATAGTACATCGTATCGTCAACTTTTCAAATGCCTGGATTAGACTAGTACCAATTTTGCCACTTTTAGATATCAGTGTTATTCTTTGTCCGTAACAGAAAAAAAATCCTTTGATTGCCCGTCATAAATCATTCAATACGTAACCGTTTACTGTATTGTTTCCATCCAACTAACTGGACTGGCGCAACGACCCAAAATGAGTCTTGAAATGGCCGCCGACGCAAGAACACGCCACTTCACTTGTTTTTGCGCAGTTTCTCGTAAGCTTACGCCAGCTCTATGGTCACGCAGATTCGCTTCAACGAGGTCTTTCCAGCGGTATTTGGGAAGAGCGTCCATTATTTCCATCTATGTTTCTTAAATATTTTTTATAATAAATGGGCTTGACCTTAGCTCCGACTTATCTCCTATTGTTTACCTCTCCGTGGTGCGTTATGAGAGCGAGCGCGCGCACCATGTCACAGAAAGCTTTGGCGTCGGCCCGTGTTTCATCGCGCTTCGCTGCCGGATAGTTTGCCGATTCACGTTTTATTTCTGCAAAAGAAGGTAGATTAGCAGTTTGTACATTATTTATTCCTTCAGCTGATAAGGTTCCAATACGGGGCATAAGTCTCCTCCTATTTTTACTTTTTTGCATATTTTTGTTCTTTTTTGCATATTAATGTTTTGAAAAGAGAAACTGGTTAGTTTCTTGCGGCGCTTCTTCTCACCAGAAGGTAATTTTCCTCAGCGCTAATAGAATCAGACCTGTAAAAGAGCCTAGAGGTCTACTTGCAAAAATAACTGATTTGATTTGTTCCTCAGCCTAGTCGATAACATGTTTGCCTATATGCGCGATTGGCGGAGCGACTGAGAACCAAAGTTTATTACTATAAATTAATAACACAAAACATAATGAAAGTGCCATTTAAGGTATAAAACAATGTGATTCTTCTTCTTGGCGTGCGATCTTCTATCGAAGGTCGGCGATCGTTAAGGCAACTTATTCTCGACACAGCAGATCTGAACAGCAAACGGGCTTTTATTGTACCACTGGCGTAAGTTCTTAACACGTCCCCTGTTCCGATGTCCCCAATGTGGGGTCATGAAGGTTTTTTCAGGATGCTTCCACTATGGGGTCACTTCCCCATACTGATTGCACGGTTGGGACTTGTGACATTGTCTGATAGTTTTGTATGGGGACAGTGAAGGCTAAACCAGGATTTTCGGCTTCTTCCAACATTGCGTTTTCCTGATGTATTAAAGTAGCGTTATATTCTTACCATTGGCGATAAAAGGCATCAGATGTACCACTTCAGCCATTGCTCGATCAGCTGCTGGGTAATCCGGATTCTGGCTATCTGTCAAGATAAACATATTAGGATTAGTTTATTACTTCTTGTCATACTAAGTTAGACGTCTGAGTGCTCGACATTGTCCCAGTAGTCGCCATCTTCAATGTTAAGTCATTAGCAATAGTGGTGACAGCAGTGTGTCAATTATTGGGCTAATGCCTGTCAAAGATAAGGAAGTTTACGTTAGCACTAAGTTTGATATGGTTTTTATCCTAAGTACTTCTGGGATCAATGCATCTAGTGCATCTATGAATGTCAGAGTCAACCGATCTGTAATACCTAAAGTAAGTTATAGTTCTACGTACTACTTACTCTCTCTAACAAAACTGAAGTTCAGGTCTGACCACCGGATGAAATGCACCGGCTACGACCGTCTCTCTCTCTCGCAAACGCGTGCTCTAGTTGCTGGCTAAGCCCCACCGGAAGGGAAAATTTGGTACAGTCGAGTTCATCATTATCTGAGCAAAGAACGGATCAAAAATATCTGATCTATTTCTTATGCTTCTGACAATAGGGTCTTGTTCAGATATTTTTGGCCCAATCTTTGCTCAGATAATGATGAACTCGACTGTACTAGTAGCCACGCGGCGATATCACGGATTGAGCCACTTTTGATAGTAATATTGAATGAATGATTAAGTAATGTAAATATTTACCTCTAGTAGCTGCAACCAGCGATGCGATGGCAGCATTCAAGTCGCCCAGGCCTTTCCACAAAGGTGGACCCGTGTACACTTTTGGAACAGAACCCTGAAGACCATTTGACAGTATATTAATGATTAGTTAAACACGTACAGCCTTGGTCAAGAGCATGCTTGTTTTTGTGGAATAACTTTTAAATTAAATATTATATAGTATTAATAATATATAGGTACAAAAACGCAAAATGTTATAAAGCTCTTATTAATCAAGAAAATTTTCTTCAATTAACCTCAGAGTACCTACCTAAGTATTTAGATAAAAAAAAAACTTGTACTGTAGGCGTATGATGCTACGGTTTGATGCGCGATAAATAAATGATAAAGCATCCGTCACGTTCTGACAATATGTGTGTGAGAGTGACGGATGCTTTATCATTTATTTATCGCGCGACAAAGCATCATAAGCCTACGTGCTCATTACACAAATAGTTGCCCTTGCTAGGATTTAAACCGGAGATAACCAGCTTCGTAGGCGGTGTCACTAGGCTAAACGAGCCGTCAATGGAAATTAAAAAGGTTTTCTTGCTTACATCTGTCAGGAACTTGTCGCATGAATCCAGGGTTTCCTGGGCTTCGGACAGGGTGCTCACGAACTGGAGCTTTTCGCGTTCGCGCTGGGCATCAGATTTACCTGAATAGCATTTAAGTTCATTTAAAAAGGTGATAAGCGTCAGCAAAATTCAGGGAGTAATCTTCACCGGACGACATTTACCACCAACGACAGTGATAAAACGACAGCTGCCGTAGATGCGATGCTATAGCTTGTGGTAAGTATTCAGTCCATCGGAACGGGTACGGACGATTTTATCGGAAACCTTTTACGCAAGGATAGGTTAGTTAAGGATTTTTTTCTGAAAAGTTAATTTGTAAACTAACTGGTGCAGAAATAGTGTTTGGACGAACCATTCATTTGGGCACATTCAATTCTACCATGACAAGGCTTTTGTAAACTCTCAACGGAATTGGCATTACCCCAATATCTAACTTACCATCTGCATGTCCGAGAATAAATTGAAGTCTGCGGGCTTTTATATTGTAATTGTTTGCTTCTTCTTGCATTTTCTGTAACAACAAACCAAATGAGAACATACCTACCAAAAAGCTCTGAAACAAACGGCATGTTTTCGATTTTGTCTCTTACCTTCAAATCCTTGCTTTCAATGCTCTGGTAAATCTTGCCGGTGGAATCTAAAATCTCTTGCAAATCTTTTATGAGGCCAGCTCTGTCCTTACCGTCTTTAACAGTACTCAGTGCTTGAGCGCCTGAAATCAAATGATTATCATTATCAACAGATTCGACATTATTATTATCATCATATACAACGTATAACATTATAGTAAAATGTTCATCATCTGCATCAGTTTCATCGATTTCCTGATCACCGTTTACAAACTTGATAAATATTATGTTTTTAAAAAGTAGATACAAGATGCATTAATTTTCTTCTGGCCACAACTTGTGTCATAAGTTCAGGACTTTGAAGCTCATTGTATTCAATGTTATCATCTACTTTCTTCACAATAGAGGTCTTAAGAAACGACGAAATATTTACCATTTGCTAGATCCGGAGTAAGTTCCTTGATAGTGTCCATAGCCTCGGCAGCAGCTGCATAGTCGATATTATTCGGGTCTGAAGTGAAAAATAATCAAATAAAGAGCAGTGAAAATTTACAAAACGGAAAAAAGAGCGGGGTAAAATGGCTTTGGCTGGACTCGTTGACTTTACACGTAAACTCCTGAAAATCATCACCTTTCTATTTAGCAACAACTATTTTCTCTGTATAGGTATATGTTCGTATTGTTTGTGCTGTCATTCTTTTTTCTTATTACACCGATATTACGGTATGAACTACTAGCATTTACCCGCAGTTTTGCCTGCCTTATTCCCGTTATTATTCCGAGTCTATTGACCGTGACATAACGTATCCTATGTTTCAATCCAGGATTTGGTCCAGGACTTGCATACCGAGCAGCACAATCTGTTGCTGTGTTATTTAGTAACAAACATCTAAACATTCAAAAATCTTGACAAACTTTCACATTTATAGGTGTGATTTTTTAAAACTAAATTTAAATTATATAAGCTAAAACTAAAATAGATCTAAAAATGCCCCCTGCGGCATGGTGCCTAAGATGCTGGCAGCATTGTAAGGCTGATGCGTTGAGTGAGGAAGCTGCCAGCTCTTCGGTACCGCGTGGTTTCCCTATGTCTCTTCGATAACTCTTTGAAGAAACTTAGGGCGCCAGGGCCCTACGGACCAAGGGTCTCGACGCTAAAAGGAATAAAATCATTTTCTGCACGCAGACCACTGTACTTTGTGTGATTTGTTCTCCAAATAGACCACATGGACAGTTTTACAAGTTTTAATTGGATACCAATGCTTCGGAAAGTAATCTGAAGAGGAGAAACTGAAAGGTTGCTACTGTCTTACCGGCATGGGCAGCGGTGAGTCGAGCAATGGCGGCATTGAGCTTGGCGAGCCTGTCTCGAGCCGATTTCTCCAATGCCTCCGCTTCCTTCGGACTTAATGCTGGTCCTTTATATTTCTGAAATCAGAGAAGGATGCTTGAGATTGAAAAAAGAATCGTCCATTGAATAAATAAATACCGTCAATGATATATTTAACCAACTTCAAAAAAGGGTATTCAATTCGTCGGAATCTTTTCTTTACGTATGTTCCCTGATTACTCGAAGACGGTTGGATCGATTTGAAAAAACCTTTTTAGTTTGAAAGAATATTCTTTTTGGTTGGTCCCATTGCAACCAAATCAGGATCTAGTAATTCAATGGAACTGCATTTGTTATTGTCGACTAGGTTTGAAGTCGGTTAATTTAATTTTGTACTAATTCTATAATTTAACTTACGTCTTTCAGAATCTTGTCACACGAGTCCAGAGTTTTTTGTCCTCCAGAGAGGGTGCGTACAAACTGAAGTCTTTGGCGTTCTGCTTCAGGTCCGTCCACAGCCGCTTTGTCTTAAAAATTAGGATTATACATTAAAATGCAAACCTTGGAAAAGTGATGGGGCTGATACACAGAAATATGTGACGTTCCGCAGGTAAAGGTACCTTATGGCGGGTAGGCGCTTACGCTGTTATTAACGGCACTCCTATATTAATTTGATGCTACACGACGTAAGTGCCTACCCTCCATAAGGTACCTTTTCCTGCGGAACGTCACATATAATCGAGATAGAAAGAAATAGTTCGTCGATTTGTATGAAAACTAAGCGTGTAACATTAATACTTTATATGAAAACATTTTTGTCTCTTCATTGGTTTTTTAATGCGGGTAAATTACACCACATTTTATGTTACATATGTATACAGGGTGTTTGGCAGACGGATGGACAAACTTACACAGGGGATAGGTAGGACCATTTGCTACGTGGCCCACCCCAAAACTTTCACCTGGGCTCTATGATTTTTTTTACATATTTTTTTATTATTTAAAAATTTTCCGTTTTCAAAACTTAAAACCTCCATAACTTTTTCAAAAACGATGAAACGGACTTTATCTTTATTTTATTTTTATCTAAACTGATACTAGAGTCTTACAAATTTAATAATTTGGTGCACACGAAGTAAATTGAAGAAAATTAAAAAAAAATCATATGGCCTAAAAAAAATTTTTTTTGGGTGAACCTAGCAAATGCTCCCACCTATCCCCTGTGTAAGTTTGTCCATCCATTTGCCAAACACCCTGTATAGATACAAGAAATCAAAGTACATCGAACAAAATGATACGGAAGTCAAAGTAGATGGCAAAATTGAGGCTGTTTACTGGGTGCTACGGTGGACGAGTGGTTGAGTCGCAGGGCCGGAAAACCAGAGGTACCCGGTTCGATTCCCGGTCTGTACACATGTGATTGCCATTAAATTTTTCTATGTACTTTGATTTCTTGTATCTGTATTATGTAAGCGTGTAACGTTTTTCGTTAGGCGTTTGACGCCAAAAGTGTAATTTAGTTACGGAAAACATAATTTTTCCATTTAATTTGGTGGCATTTGAAGAATTAATTATACCATTATTATCAGATTTTCAAATCTGCTAATAATATTGACGGAAACTGTAGTTGACAGCGTGCAAAGTTGGTCGTTTCCACTTCTTTTTAGCACGCGAGTTACGTGGTACGTTTTCATTCTACCTCGATAAGTTTCTGTGGGCCAGTAACTAGAAGCTATGTATTTAAGAAAACAAAATTTCAGCTCAATCGGACACCAATAAGTCGGTCAAATTTAAGTTCAAAGATTTGATTAAAGACGGGCACTCTGTCCCGTGAAACTTAATAAAGCTTGTAAAAATAATTCCTATTCCGCCGGGTGAGGATACGTTTGTGCCATACATATTCATCGATTTGTATGGAAATGGCTGGATATGACACAAACGTATTCTCACCCGGCGATTCTTCAAATACATAAACTGAATTCTCAACTTACCGTCTACTTTGCCGAGAATGAATTGCAATCTACGCGCTTTTGTAGCGTAACTCTTCGCTTCTTCTTGCATTTTCTGTGAAAAAATAATGAAAGTATTATATTGAAAAGAAAGGGAATAAAGAATGTTACGAGTTTCCTAAATGTTTCAATTTATGATGAAACTTGTAAATTACAGTCACCACACAGCAATGTCGAGTCACTTGTCACTGTTCTTAAGTTAGCTGTTTAATCCTAATTCGTTAACAATCGTGTAGGTACCCGAAGTATGTCCGATTTGCATTACATGGCTAATTTTAGAACAGTGGCAAGGGGCCCAACGTTTCCGTGTACTGTATAATTTGTTGTTTTTAGTTTTATATTTTCTAACAATTTTGCAATGATATTAGTACAACTCTTTGTTATAGTAGTGTTTCATATACATTAAATATTTTTAAGCAAATGTTTCCTATTTCATAATTCATAGATTTTCAACCTATGTGTTATGAATTTCGTCTCTTACCTGCAAATCCTTATTTTCAATATTCTGGTAAATCCTTCCTGTAGAGTCTACAAGCTCTTGCAACTCTTTTATTAGGGAACTTCTGTCTTTACCGTCCTTCACGGTACTCAGTGCTTGCGCATCTGAAATGTATTAATGATTAGCGTCAGCCATATCAACACCATCATTATCATTACCAACAACATACCACCATTTACCATTCATTATCAATTCATTACAATATACTACTTTACTTGACCTACTATTAGTAAAAGTCTACCATCAGTTTTATTAATTATGCAATCAGGCTGATCAATATTTAGAAACTTGCTCTGTGTAAATTTTTGTCAATTATTGCTTATTGTAAATCATAAAGTTTTCTTAGTTATTATCAACCACTTTCCATAACATTGTAACAAGAATAGGTTCACAATTTCACAAATCATTACCATTTGCTAATTCCGGAGCTAGTTCTTTGATAGTTTCCATTGCTTCAGCCGCGGCTGCGTAGTCGACGTTGTCTGGATCTACGAATGTTATAACAAGTAATATATAAGTATGATCTTCGGATATACCTGTATGGTTACAAAGATAAATGGTTTTGGGTAGGGCCGGCTGAATGCTAATGTTAGTTTTGTTCTTTTGCAGCATCGTTACAAGTTACAAGTTATAACATCCTTTTTTTACATTTTGTGAGCATCTCTGTTCAGATATGCTTGTGACATCTGTAATAACTCACCAGCATGTGCCGCTGCTAGCCGAGCGATGGCTGCATTTAATTTGGCGAGCCTGTCACGAGCTGAGCGCTCCAACTGCTCCACTTCCTTCGGACCTAGTGCTGGACCTTTGTATTTCTGAAATCATAGAATCCTAGGATGCTTAGGGTGTATTAAATAGTCATCGATTGAATTCATTATTCCTCAATTTTCAGTAGATTCTAAGTTTTTGACTCTTTCGTTATTATTTGTAGTAAAATATTTTTATACTTATTTCAGAAATCAATCGGATTGAGATGTTATTGGAAATATATATCTAAGTTATATTATGCGTTATATATCACAAAAAAACATGGTTCTAGCTTAAAACAGCACAAAATTACAGTTTGAAAATCGTCTGAATGGCTTCGAGAAAAGGATGGTAAGGCCGTGCCTTTGTTTTCCTCGACTTGGGGGAGGTACGGCTGTGCCCCCAGATATCATGGTTTGTTTTAACAGTGAAAGTTTTGTCAATGTCCTCTTACGTCTTTTAGGATTTTGTCGCATGAGTCCAGAGCTTTCTGCCCTCCGAATAGATTGTGTACAAACTGAAGACGTTTGCGCTCCTTTGCCTCCGGTCCGTCCATGTCTGCATCGCCTGATCAATAATTCACAGTTTTTAATCTCGAACATGTCAAGTAATCAGTAACAACACTACAGAGAGGCACATAGCCAGTTAAATCAAATAGTCATCGTTACTGGTAGTCCAAAATGACACATATCATAAAATATTGCTCTAGCATACCCTTGGACAATTAATGTTATTTTATGTGTGCTTTTATCTACTGAACATTTCCTGCGTTTGAGGGTTTATGAACAACTTGAATTAAATGCAGTAAAATTCATAGATACATACTGTCAAACGCAGAGCAGACGTCTCTCAGCCTATCCAAAGCTTTTTTAAGATCAGCACTTTGATGTTTCAGCAAATCTGAACGATTTCGGCCCTCTGGATGCTCAAGTAAAGGCCTGTAGGCTGTCTCCAAGAGCTTTTCTGATGATGACAGGTCTTCGACTGCCACTGATAAGGCGCTACGGCAGTGGGGTTCATGGATCGAAGACGCTGTTAGCTGCAGATTTAAGTATGTTATAACTGATCGTTTTTTAATATACTTTATGCCACACCTGGCCATAAAGTGACATTTTATGTCTACACTTGGCCAGAAAGCCGCTTTCTGGCCAAGTGTAGACATAAAATGATGTACACAACACGGGTGGTAATAAAAAAAAGCCCTCGATCGCATATTTACGTCCCTCGCTTGCAGCTCGGGCCGCAAACTTCTGCGATCTCGGCCTTTCTTTGTATTACCAGCCTAGTTGTGTAATGTACTATTATCTGAACTGTGAAATCTTGACGATTGAGGATGTATTAAATTATAGGAGGATGGAGCAGTGAAGGAATTCAGAGAATTGCGGATAAAGTTAGAAAGAAGCAGGATTTTTTATGTGAGCCTCTACAGCTCGTTGCTGCACATCAAATATAAAGGAAGAATACAAAGAAGCAAGATGTTGAAGGAATAAGCGCGCAGCTTATATTTTTGTTAGCAATCTTTATCAGGGTTTATAATTTATCATTTAAAACGTACCATCTTACTATGGGTCATACTATGGATGCGGCAAATAAAGATAAAAAAATCTTGGAAATGCTACGTTACAAATGAGAAACATAAAGCTATCAAAGAGATATGGGTAGAAAAAAGTTAACACAAGAAATAACGCCACAGATATCAGCCACTCTGACAGTGTAATGATGTAGAAGGATATACCTGTGCACAAGACGTCAATCCACCAGCAGCATTGGCACATTTGTCTGCCGAATGCTTGACTTTAGGTGACTCAGGGTCATTGACCTCGCTGGCGAGTTGGTTGGCCGTCGCTACTAGTAAGCGAGTTTTGTCATCCGCGTCTTTGGCTAGGTCTATGATCTGAAAATGGAAGGCATTTATATTAGGCGTCGTAAAAAAATGCAAAAAAATGTTATGGTAAAAGAATAATAACATTTTAGTCCCGATTTGCATTACACGGCTAAATTAGCTACAGTGGTCAGTGGCGTAACAATCCCGGGTGGTGACTGTACCTACATAGTTCTTTAACGAGTAGCCTAAATTATTTGTATATTTTCCTCACCTCGTTTTCCTTGTCTGGGTGAGCTCCATGGCCAAAAATAAATTGCAATCTGCGGGACTTTTTAGCAAAATTGTCGGTTTCGTTATGCATTTTCTGTAAAAAATAATAATTGTAATAGGTACTTATCAAATGAAAATTTCTTACGTCATATGTGTTCCGGATGGGAACAAGGAATATTGGAATAAAATATAGATTTCATAAAAGTACTGTTTAATTACAGTTTCTACAATAATTTTGGGAATAAGTGTCGGTTGGGGGTTGGAATGCAAGTGTGTGGTGCTGAAGGCATAGTTGCATGACGCGAGTGTGTGGCGAGCTTTGATTGGCGGATACAATATCACGCGATATGTAAGCTACTTGATTGGGTGCGTCTCGATATAATGCAAATAAATGTCGTATGTTAGTGTCTCAAGAATTTTTATACGATGAACGCTGCAGCGTGAACAATATGCTTTTCTGCAGCTTACAGGATAAGATTATTTTGAATTACTAAGTAAACCATATTTGGATGGAAATAAAGGCAAGCATTGCACATCTTTCTTTAATTTGTCTTACCTGCAAGTCATCACAGCCTATATTTTGAGCGATCTTCCCAGCAGCGTCCAATAGCTCTTGCATCTCCTTTATTAAGCTTCTTCTATCCTTACCGTCTTTAACGGCACTAAGTACTTGCGCATCTGTTAATTGAAAATCAGTATCGTTAGCTTTGACATCATCATTATTTTCCATAATAGTCAATCGTTGATCTTCAATTCTTCAGTTCTATTACTAAAAGCCTTATTGAGCTTACTATGGGGCTAGTTCGATTTGTGTAAGATTGTCCCCTAATATTTATTTATTTATTACTTAAGAGAACTGAACAATTGAAGTTTTAGTGCAGATCAGTGACGTGGCGTGAATGATATCCTTGGGCAAGCCGGTGCAGATTTGGCGTACATTTTCCTTAAGAGCTGTAGAAAAAGGTGCTCAAATGCCTGATATTAGGCAAGCTGGTAGGAATCGAGTTCTTTGGACGCCACGCTACTGATGCAGATAGGCCGTTAGTTAGGACTTAGTTATTGTGTTTAGTATTAGCCTTAGTTTGTAGTTTTTTTATCAAATGTTTTACTTGTAATTGTGACTAGTTCTGATATATTTTATAATGTAACTGGTTCCCAGCGATACAGGCGAAGCCTAGTGTGGAGATCCCTGGTATATTGTGTTACTGTAATTTTGTAATAAATGTTTTTTAGCCTTAACTGTTGATCTCTGAAGGACCTGCATTTCCTTATATGAAAATCCCAAAGTATTCCACTTAAATCATTATCTATGTTTCACGGTATATGTGCCCTCTGCAACCTGATCACTTGTCGTAAAGACAAAACAGATATCTTGTATTAAATCAAAATGTATTGAAGAATAATTAATTACCATTTGCCAATCGTGGTACAAGTTCTCTGATAGTGTTCATTGCGCTGACAGCTTCTGCGTAGTCTATATTCTTAGGATCTAAAACCGAAATAAATGATATACAGTTTAATTTGTGAATTGTGATATAAATTAGTTTATTTGTTAGGTTTCGTAATGAAGTTAGTAGTGTCATTTTACTATCTACCTACAAGTTATTTTGAAAAAAAAAACTTGCAAGATGAAGCGTTGGTGGTTTACCATTTCTAAGGATTTGTCCAGATTACAGGATTTTTGAACTCATGCACGAGAGGATTCCGACGGGAATTCAAAATATCAGGATTTTCGATTCTTGTAAATAAACAGAATACCGTTACAGTATATGCCTTCTTTCAATATAAGAAACTTAGCTATTAGAAATGTAAATAATGATAAAATCTCAGGACATTTTTTGTAAATGGGACCTTTCTGTTGAATAAAAAATGATGTAGCTTAAGCAACCGAGCCTATGAGTTGGTGACTGTGAAGTGCATTTTATGTTAGTGAACTGAATTCGTTTCAATGTTTATTTTTGTATAGTTATTGACTTTTTCGGACTCCACTTCTGTCGCTGCTAATAAACCGTAAGTCTTACTTCAGGCTTCAATTATTGATCTGGTGACCCCAGAATAAAAATGTCCTACCAGCATGCGCGGCAGCAAGCCTGGCTATGGCCGCGTTGAGTTTGGCGAGCCTGTCGCGCGCTGAGCGTTCCAACGCATCCACTTCCTTAGGACTTAATGCTGGACCCTCGTATTTCTGAAATCGGGAATTGATAGAATTATTCAATAAAACTTATTAGACATCTCACAGAATGCTGGCAATATTCCAATGCTGATAAATCTTTGCAAGTTTTTGGCCTCCGTAATTTTCACTTTAGTTCAAGGGTATCATAAATACAAGCAAAAAATATGTAGCCATATAAGGTCGTAGTCGTTCAACATTGCTGGGCGTCACTTCTATGAGTGACTTGTGCGAAATTTCATCAGTATGTTTTCTATTTATTAGGTATTATATTTACCCTTGTTAAGGTGTCCCTCGCATCATCTATCGCATGATTGGCTGCGCCGACGCAGTTGATGAACGAGGCTCGGTGCAGCGTCGCTTGCGTCTTCTCGTCTTCGATGAAGCTCTTTCGAGAGTTCTAGAATACAAAATGGAGATCCTTAGGAAAAAAATAAATTTTACACTTAAAAATTTAAGATGTCTATCTACCCTAAACGTATGTTGCGACATCACCACTTGTGACTTACGCTGGAAGCAGTGGACAATCAACATCGACAATGGATGGATGGTGATCAAACATTGAACTTCATATCCCACTAAGGAATTATAATTATATGATTTCCAGTTGTAAACAGGGCTCGGAATCAGTATTTTGCTAAAACCCCGAAATAGACCAATATATTGAATCATTTTATGTTTTTTTGTATGACTCAATAATATATTTTCATCACACTTGCTCGAAAATGGTGTCATTACACGTAGGTTCTGCGGGCCGTAAATGACCTATTACGCCCTAGAACGTAATGGTTTTCTTTTTAAATTTGAAACGATGGTTTTACTCTTATTTGTCGTGTTCAAGGGAAATGCCAATTTACTTTTTTAACTTTTATCACTGAAATATTATTTAAAGTGAACTGATATTGCAAAAACATATAAACACATATTTCTGTAACATTAATTTAATGTTCAAATAGTGTATTTCAGTATTTTGCAAAAATAAAATCAACCGTTTTAGGTCTTTACCGTTATGGTTTCCGAACGTGACTTGAAATTTGCATTGTCTATGGATATAATGTCACTAATGTCACTGTCAGTTTTACAATTTTATAAGTAAGGTTATTTTAATTAGATTTCCTCACAAGTGTGATGATGTTAACCAATTACTCAGTATTATTAGATTATTCGATTAAAAATGAAATAATAAACCAAACAACGAAAAGAACGGAAAAAATACTGGTATTTTTGTATGGAGAGAATAACGGTATCCAACCCCTGGTTTTAAGTGTGAGAAAACTCTAAACTATGCTTTGTTTTATAAGGCTTTCTTACCCTGACCAATAGGCTTCTTCTCTTGACTCGAGCATCAAGAGCGAAGTACATCTGAGTTGTGAGATCCGCTATCCTCATCGCAGCTTCCTGCGCTTCTTGGGGGCTCTAAAAATTATAATATGAGGTAAGTATCATCATAAATACATACGCGAAGAAATCCAAAGGTGCATGTTAAGTTCCCAATCCGTAGTGGGCTAGCGTGGGCATTACAGCCATTAGCGTGGGCACTGTCATCTATGAGAGTCCGAGCCTCTAGTCCAACCCTCTCCAGGGGACCGGGACTGACTACCGACCTGGTTAGACCCCAGGCGCCCCCGGCCTCCATCTAGTCTGATTCTCTCATGGTGGTCCGGCCAGCGACCTGGTTTGACCCAACGCCAAGGCCCCCACCGGGTCCGATTTTTGCGACATCCAGTAAGTATTGCAACTGCAATCCTGCCTGACTAACTAGTCGTAGTCTGAGCCTGACTGACTAGTCAGGTTTAAAAAAATCAAAACAAATCTATGAGAGTAGGCCTGTGCGCAGGACTGGGAAGTATAAAGGTTGATGATAATGATCATCATAAAAGATTCATTATGAGCGTACAGCTAGTTGCCAATAATACTCACATTGAAGTCATTAAGTTGGACGATGTTGTCGTTAAGCTCACTCAGTTCAAACGTGAGTTTCTTTTTAGCGGCTTCGTCGGTCTGTTGATCTATGCAGTGTTTCACGCCTAAAAACGAGAATATGGAAAAAACATATTAGTTTGACACGTATAAAGTATTCTAAGTTTTATAAAAGGTCCATGTCATTTGGTTTTCTACACAAATGAAAAGACGATACCTCCTTCATATTTGTGTGTCAGGGGAGTTCAAACTTGCCTGAATACAAAAGTTATTCTCGGTATGTTTAGCACAATATAGCTGCGACGGAATGCGCAAGACACGACGGCCAATAGGGAACGTGCACAACGCAGGTGCTGCCAACTGGTGCCGTCAACCCGAATCTTGTACTCTATCATGCTGGGGGCCACATTAACGGAAAACTCCGCTGTTGTCGCCACGAAAGACGATTAACGTTAAATAGCCACGACTTACTATACATGACATTCATTTATAACCAGTTTTCTTTTTTAGGCCTGATAAGTTCTCTTTACTGTCCGTATAGTGTCACTTTTGGATATCTGCTGCCTCCTATAGTTCCTGCACGTTTCCTATAGGAACGCGCATTTGTAAAGCAGGGTAATGTATTTGTCATCCTAAGCATCGATACGTACTTCACTGCTCTTTCACTTACGAAGTGACCAACAGTGTTCTCTTTGTTTAAGAGTAAACCTTATTTCGTTTGACTTAAAGACTAATTTAGTGTCAAAGCTGTTTGCACTTATAATGCCTTACATTTCGAAGTGGCAGTTGTGGCCACAGTTAACAATGCAGATAATGACTATTATTCGTCAGGTACAACGCTAAGTGGATTCGCTCAAGAATTATACTTTTTATTATATACGGATATTTTTTATCGACTTTTATACGCTGTGTCGCGGCCATTTTGTGCTAGCTACGCATGCATTATAACGCTATAACTGACAGTAACAAGTTCATTACCAGCAACCAGTGTAGGCGAGTCTCTATTGATGATGTCGATTATTTTCTTCGCCTCTTCAATGTTTGCTTCGTTAGGATCTGGAATTGATGAAAAATAATATATCAAAACTTCTACAATGGTAGAGTTAAAACAGAATAAAGCAATTATGCAAATTCACATCCCTTATACTACTATTATGATTATGAATATAGCTTGTGGATTTGAAAACTTCTTCGGCCAAAGATGTTCCTGACTGGAAAAACGCTTCCTTCGGTTCAACTCTACATTTCGTCGGGGATAGAGCAATACCGCGTAAGAAGCATATCGATACCTTTAGACTCAAAGGGCGTAAACGCCCTTTGAGTCTGAAGGTATCGATATGTAGATAAGGTTCAGTTTCAAGCAGAATTGTTAGAAATTGAAACCTTATCGACATGTGCTACTTACGCGGTATTGCACTATCCCCGACGATTTATCTCTGTTGTCAGCGACTGAACCATACATTTTTTTTGCACCATCGTACCACAACAGTGTAACGTAATAATTAGACTTTTATTATTAAGTCCAATAATTACCATCTATCTAACAGCACCTTAAGCCATAACAAGGCAGAGCTACACACGACATTGCAGTTACATAATTATGAGATTGCTGTGCTAGTATCTCACATGCATAGTGATGTGTTATTCGAATTAATACATTTCTATTCTAATCTAAATCTCACCGTTAAGAAGAGTGACAATCTTGACGGCGTTTGCGTTGAGGTCGTTGAGTTTCTTCCCCGTGTCTATGGACATCTCGCCCCGCATCATCGCATTGGTAGCCTGTTTGCCAGATATCATCGTATTATTAAAATATAAATAGGTAGTCCAACATCGGCCATTTAGGAGCGCACGATACGTATTCAAGGGCGGTCGCGGCGGAGACAGTGCGATCCGTACTGGGGCATTCTTATGCAATCGTGAAACTTTGCTTGTAGTGCGTCCGTTCACGGCGGGCACACATACAAGCATGTAGCTTTTGTATGAAGAAACATTACTGCTATCAGTCGTCACAGATATCGCTTGAGCGATGAAGTCTACAGTTATTTCAAACTCAAAACGCGAAACTCAAAAAATCTTGACTTAACTCATATAAAACTAAGTAATCTTCTCAAAGAGGAGAGGACGAGGAGAGGGCACAACCTTGAACGACTTATGGTCGCTGGCTAGGTTGATGGTAGACGTCCGAGAGGTCGCAGTCCGCTGAGATGGTCCGACCAGATCCGCTCATCACTTGACACCAAGTTGCATCACGCTCTCCATGATGCCAAAGACAGAACTAAGTGGCGCTCTACTGTTAGACGCGTAATTGCTCTGCAAAGGAGGAATCACGACCCTCAGTAATGAGGAAATCGACGCGAGGAGGGGGGAATCTTCTCGAAATAGTAACTCAATCTCAATTCTCACCACAGCGCTCTGCTCATTATGTTGTTTGTTAGTGACGATCACCGTGTGCGCCGTCACAATCTGCGCCCCGTGGGATTGCGCTGTGGATCCTGAAAAATATTCACTTCATAGAAGAAATGTTCTACTAGTAATGACGAAAATCTTTGTCAAAACTTTGTTGCGTACCTATGCTTCTTAGTAGTTAAAAGTGTTCATGGTCTTAGTCACTTAGGTGACAGGTCCTTAATAAATAAAAACATGTTTACTTTTTTCCTGATTCAATGTCAATGATCCCAGTAATTGGATGAATGGATCAACCACACCGAAGCTTGACGCTACTTATAATGCATCTTTGGCTTCAACATTTCTACATACATTTGGCTGCGTCAGCGCATTTTGAGCAGGGATGTGGCCAGTTTTGAACATTAATTAATGATTTTAAAAAGCGACATCTCTCTCGCTGACTTAACACTGCTAAAAAGGAGTGTCGTAGAGTGGGTCTAATACCGTGGGTGGGTCAACCCGCGGCCCGCGAACAGCTCATTTGTGGCCCGCGAGCCTCCCTGGCTATTTTGTATGTAAAGGTCCGAACAGACAGACAGAGGTATTCAAAACCGTATAAATTCACAAATTACTAACAAAGTGCGGCCTGCGCCAATTTCGTTACCTACTATGTGGCCCTTGGCCCTTGGCTGCTAAAAGGTTGCCGACCGCTGGTCTAAGCCATGAAGCTTTCAAACAGAAAAACATACAAAGATTGTCAGTAATTTTGTTAACTACAAACACATCGAAAATTTCAATGTGGTCGGCAAGCAACCAGGTGATGTAGCGGTTAGCTCGTTGTCCCGGCAAGACAAAGGCCTTGGCTATAGTACGTTACGTTTAATTTTTCTATGTGTATCAGTAATCGTAACAATATTTACCTGTTTCAGCCGACACAATCTTGCTAGGTCCGACAAACGAGGTCTCCACTCCTTTGTGAGCCGAGTGCGACACCACCTCCATCATTGTGCCCCTGTTAAAATAGAAAATCATGACCAAAAATGTAGATATTTGAATATATGGCAATAGTATAAGAAAAGGTTGAAGGTGAAATGGAAAAGTTGAAGAAACTCTGCAATAAAAGAAGTTATTTCCTGCATTCGAAATCCCTATATGACATTATAAATATGCGCTAGAAAAACCGATTATTCTTGGATCTGTGGAGGGCAAACGCACCAGAGGAAGAGTCCCAGCGCATTGGTGCCAAAAGGTGGTGGGCCAAAAGGGCTGCAAAGTGCAACCTCTATCAGGCGGCCCATAAAACCAAGAACTGGACTGTATGGAAGGCAGTTGCATTCGGCCGTGATCCTCAGCCATAAAGGACCGTCTAAGAAGAAGGGAGATACACGAAAAGCGTCCGTCAGATCTTTGAAAGGTGGTCAAGTTGAAGAAACCCCGCGATATAAGAAGCTTTGCGTACTTGCTGCACTCGACTGTGGCGCTGTGTATGACGCCGCCCTCGTCCCCGCAGGTATTGAAGGCGGCCTCCATTTTCTTACGGATCAGGTCGATGTAGCCCTGCAGGATGTCCCTGATGCGGTACGCGTCGTTCGTCTTCACACAATATTCCTTCTCACTGAAATCAGATTTAACAATTTCAACATATTTCTGGTAAAGTTCCGGTTATTATAGAATAGGAAATCAATAAATTAAAGGTCTCTCCACGGATCTCCAGGGTTCCCTCTCTCTTTCACGGTTGGTTTTACAATTAACTCCACCGAGGCTCACACCTGAGGTACCTATAGGCCCGTGGAAATGGACGCGTTAAAATGCTAAAATCGGAAAGCATGATATACTTAATTCAGATTTTCTTGGTATGTTGTTTGGACCAGTTAGCAGTAGCGTGGCGTCCAAAGAACTCGATTCCTACCGGCTTGCCTAATATCAGGCATTTGAGCACCTGCTCTTAAGGAAAATGTACGTCAAATCTGCACCGGCTTGCCCAAGGACATCTTTCACGCCACGCTACTGCCAGTTAGGGAAGTGTGAATCGGAATTTGCACGTTCTAAAAAGCTGAGCAACACGCGAAAAACTACGCTATTTTAGAACTTTTTTGGATTCCTGCTCTAACTATGCATTTTTGGCAGTGACATCTTTGACACAAATTAATTACATTAAATTTGCTACAAATTAGGTTCTATTAATTTTTACTGTAAGTGTGATAGTTACCGAGAGTTAAGGTTTACATTTAGATCAGGACTAGGATTAATTTATGATGATGACACCTTTCCAGATTGAAACATGTTAGCATTACCTGTAGTCTCCAAAGTTTAGTGTGAACATCTCTCCCCTCCCCGCCTTGTAGGTCTTCACCTGGGTCAGCGGCCAGACCTGGAGCACCTCCTTCGTGGTCTCGTCGAGCCGCAGGATCGACGACGCGTTGATGCCCAGCAGCCGCGGCACAAGCTTCTTCTTGCCTTTTTGCATCTCCTGGATAAGAACTCATATCATCATCATCGTAATTTTAGCCATAGGACGTCCAATACTGGACACAGGCCTTCTCAATAGATTTCCACACGGGCCGGATAGAAGTTTCCCGCTTCCAGCGAGTCCCTGCAACCCTAACTAAGTCGTCCGACCACCTTGCAGATGGCCGTCCCACGCTGCTTTTGCCAAAAGCATAGTTCGAAGAACCGATGGCCGTTGGGGCAGAAAGGTTCCCGAGTGGAAACCACGTACAGGATAAGAAGTTAAACTGTGACAATGCATTATATGAATGGGTGACGATGACCGCTTTACAGCAGGTAGTTCGTCTATTCGTCTGCTACTAAAGAATTGTACAAAAAAAGGAAAACATAATTGACGCAATAAGTGGCCAGGTCTCTGGTGGTCTGAGTGTACAGATATTTGGCTTCTATCTGCGTGAGCCCGTGCCTACAAATCGTAGTTACCAAGGAACAAATGGCGCTGTAAATGGGCAGGTCTGTGGATGGTTTTCTTGCTGTACAGATGTTTGGCCGTTATTAGTCAGAATCTGAAGTGCTTATAATAATTTTAACTTTGCACAGTAGAACTGTACAGATCTTATCTAGAAAGAATGTGACGCCATAGGTGGGCAGTCTTGCGGTTTTGGTCTACAGATTCTAGAGCTGTACTCAGCCTTTACGGACTTTAACAAGAAAGAAATAAGTGACGCCGTAAGTCGCGACGCCGGTCTCTGGCGGTCTTTTTGTACTGATGTTTAGCCGTTATCAGCGACAAACTGAACTGCTTTCAAATTGCGCGTCAGGACTGTACACACCTTAACGAGGAAGGAGGTGACGCCGCAAGTAAGCAGGTCTCTGGCAGTCTTGCTATACGAGTACAGATTCTTGATCTCTATGAACGAGAGACGGAATAACTATAATATTGCGTATGAAGCCATTACAGACCTTAACAAGGAAGAACGTGACGCCGTAAGTGGGCAGGTCTCTGGCGGTCTTGGTGTACAGATGTTTGGCCTCTATCTGCGAGAGGCCAGTGTGCTTGCTGTGTTCTTTGGTAACCTTCTTCTCCATGCCCCAGGCGTTCGCATAGTTCTGGGGGAGGAACTCGCTGAGGCTGAAAGGGACATTATACAGTTGATGACACCATTTAAAAAATTCCATATTTAGACTTTATTGCACAATACAGAAAAATACTAACGGCGAACTTAACGCCATAAGTAAGAGATTCCCTACCAGTTAACCGTTGGGCCAAACTGACATATTAGAAGAAGAATTTATTAAACAACGTATTATACAACAATATTAAATTGGTGTATGAACACTGTCAAAGTATAAAGATAAACAAGTAGGTAGACTTCGGCCCTTTACCAAGTTACCGCCACCACGAACGGGGGCCTCCGGAGGCTGCTTCCGTCGGTCGCCGTTCGTGTTGGCGGTAACTTGTGTGAGCAGTTACGGCTGCACATAACAAAAAGCACACATGTGAGTGTCACCAACGAAGTTGCCAAGCTATTAGTACTATTATTATTCTGTGGTGATCCTTACTTTTCAATAAAGCCATGCTTATGCTTCTCCTCCTGGTAGTCCCCATATTGCACCTGGCACTGGATCCCAGCGAACTGGGCCGCTGTTAACAAAACAAATTGTTTAACTATTAATTAAGCGAGTTTCCCTTATGATACTTTCTTATGGGCGACGCACACCTCTTGAGTTCAAAACATCTGCCAGACGTCTAGAAATAGGGTACTTTCCTGGCAGTTACTTTTTATGATGTGTCAAAACGCTCAGATGGTATGAAGTTTGTATGGAAAAAAGTGAAATGACGGCATTTTATTCAAACATCAAATCAAAATTAAAATTTAAAAATCGTTTAAAACGCTAAATAGGCGATGTTTAATTGATTTTAGCATATTTTCGAAGGCTGATTTAAAGGTTAGCGTGTAGTAATTTATATTGACTACAGGCAAATACCCTATTATTTAAAATCACACCGACACACCTGCACTGGCCAGGGCTCGGATACCGGTATTTGCTCCATACAAAAATATCGGTATTTTATCCGTTCTTTTCGTTCCTTACTTTATTATTTCATTTTTCAAGAAAATAATTCAAAATATTGGGCTATTTCGGGGTTTTTGCAAAATACCGGTTCCGTACCCTGGCACTGGCCATGCTGACTGCGAGAAAGCGGGACATTTTTAATCAATATTGGAATGCGGGACAGAAGTATGCAATCCGGTACGGTCACAGAATGCGGGACGGTTGGCCGCCTAATATTTTTGCTCTGTAATTACCCGACCCGAGTATGTATGTATGTCCGTTCCTATGTCCGCTCGTAACTACTCAACGGCACAACCGATTTTGATAAATGATACATCATTAGATTCGTCTCGATGGCGCGAGTGTCACTGGGTAGCCGGTAGGAATCGAGTTCTTTGGACGGCACGGTACTGGTACACTCCCAAGATATACTTCTAACACCTAGTGTAAGTATAACAATTGTACATGAAAACAATGAATAAACAATAAACAATTTTGTGATTCCCGCTACTGTTTGTTGTAAAATTTAACATGAGTCATCATCATCATCTCCGTAAAAAAAGATCATCGTATCTGTCGTCTTGATATTGTTGGTCCCAGTATGTGTATAACTCAGATGTGATTCACAGCAAAGCCAATCTTCCGTGAAGAATGACTCATCGATCACGTAAATAATAGTGACCAATACTGGTCTGGTTCCTAGCAAATCATTCATGATTATAAATGTAAATACAAAATGTTACAAAGTGGTCATCTTTAGCTGCATTACTAACATCTGATGCAACGGGAAGAGTTATAATGGTCCCAATTTTAACCGACTTCTAAAAAAGAGATTTTTTGTTCACCTGACCTATTGAGCCATACATACATAAAAAGCAATAAATAATTCAAAATATTGGGCTATTTCGCGGTTTTTGTAAAATACCGGTCCCGACCTACCGTTTTGTACATCAAAGTTACTAAAATAACTGTAAACATCTGGACAACTTTGCACTGAAATACCTCAATATCCAAGAAAAATCACAATAACTAATAAACTACGTCGCTCTCTTATCACGTCATAAAAGTTATATGTCGCGTAATTTAAATCCCATTTTTGTATCGTCCGATTTGTTTGAGAAGTAAACACCCGCACTACGAGCACTATCATTCCCAACAAAAACCCGTTACTACTTTTAAAACGGCATACATTGCTTGTCAACCACCCAACTGTGGTTTACCAATTTCTTTACAGCGCGCAATGTATGTAGCGTTGATGTTGTGGTCGCAGAACGGTTTGGAGCGTGGTAGGGGCGACGTTGCGAGGTTGGATCGATCGCATCGCGTGGCGTTCACGTGACGCGCGCGGGCTTTAGCCAGCAACGCGTCACGACAGCAGGTCCGTACAGTCACGATTTTAAATATCGTCATTACTTTGAAAAAATAAAAACACGTATCTGACACTGACTCCAGGTAAAAACGCAGTAAGTGTATATGACGTTCGTACGTAACTTTAGTCGTTTTTCTCTACGACGTTTTTAGATACGAGTTTTTTTCAAAGTACATAGTGACGTTATGTGACCCACCTGAGGTCCAATCTCATGCAGAAAAATGTATATAAGTATACCATAAGTACCAAGTATGAATTGTTTACACGTTACTATGTGACCTACTTGCCAAAGTAACTATACATTTTCTTCCTGGGCAAAGATTGGGCGGTGGGCAAAGTTGGAGGGTTTGACTGTGGTTCAACTTAGGTCGTTTAGGAACGCGCGATACGTATTTAAGGTGGCGCAGGCAGTGCGATCCGAACTGGGGCATTTTTACGCATTCGTAAAACTTTGCTTGTAGTGCGTTCATTCACAATGTGCACACATACAAGCCGCGTAATGTACTTACCTTTTGTAGGAAGAAACGTTACTTCTTTTATACTGTGTAGTGTACCTAATTGCATAATTTGTTTTCATACAACATTTCTACTACGTGGCTGGGTGACGAATTATATAGTTCATAAATTATAACTGTACATTTCGTATCACTTTATTTATAAAATAAATACAGACTGACACCGGGACAGGTGAAACTAAATAAAAGCTTGTAAAAATACTGTATTTCATTCGAAATTAATTACATTTCGTTCAGATGTTAACCTAGCATAATATCGTACACTACTGATTGATAGCTGTAATTTACAATTTCGTATGTAAAATGTGTAAAAAAAAATCCCCTATTAATATTTTAAAATTCTCGGCTCCGCCTGACCCTACCGCGTTAACGCTAACTGCCGTATATCGTACGCGCTCCGTGCGACGTTGCCGCTCCGTCGCCCCTCGGCAGTCGTCCCGTTACAGTCACGGAGGCCACACGTTGCACTTTCAATCCAAACTCAGAACAAAAGTGAACTGGAGCAATGACGTTCGATTTTTGAAAACGTCCGAAGAAACTGTTGAAAGTCGCCGCTCGAAAACCAAAGTGAATATCGAATGATGTTCGACTTTTGAATTTGGTATTCTAAAATGAAACTGTCGCAGGTCGTCGTTCAAAAACAAAAGTGAACTTGACGTTCGATTTTTAAAAACGTTAGAATTTTGAAAGAAGCTTAAAATGCCGTTGCCGTTTAATAAGACTTTGGATTTGAAATTGTTGGCTTTGGTGAAGGAAAACTCGATATTATACAACACGAAGCATCCGAGATATTTGGATTTCGACGCGAGAGAGGTCGTTTGGCAGAAGATTGGAGATGCGCTGAACAGATCTGGTGAGTATTTTTTTCTTTTTAACCGACTTCAAAAACCAGGAATTCTCAGTTCGATTACTTGGAGTGAATAATTTTGTGTGACTGTGTGTACGTAACTTACCATCATCAGCCGTAACTTTGCCTAGAGTCTGTGCGGAAAGAGAATAGGATTTAGATTTGGGGGCGCTGTAATGATTTTCTACCGTATTTGCAAAAAAAAAGTGCCATACTGGTTAGGTTAGTTCCGTTTTTCGCCACGCCTATTTTCTTTCCGCACAGACTCTACTTGATTTCATAAACTTCCATAAAAATATTAAATATCAAGTATTGAATAGGTAAGTACCTGATATTGAATAGTTTTATGTGCAGCTTCATTTCATGTCCATTATCAACCGACTTCTTTCAATTTATACATTTGTTACGCGATTAATCGTGGATGGCTGGACCTATTTGAAAAATTGTTTCTTGTTTGAAAATACCTATATTCTGCCAACAACCTCTGTAAGGACACTTAGGACCTTGGAGAAATTGAGGGAAATCTTCAAATATTATAGTGTCAAGAATAGAGATAATCGGGATTATCGGGTTCATTTTGTATCAAAGGGAGCTCGGCATTGAATGTGTTAACTCTTGTATTTGTTAATGCAATATACTAGTTTCAAGTCGGTTATTTTTGATTATGTATTAATAACTTAACAAAGTTGACAGTCTTCATGAAATCAAAGTACATAGAAAAATTAAATGGCACTCGCCTGTGTACAGACCGGGAATCGAACCTGGTACCTCTGGATTTCCGGCCCAGTGACTCAACCATTCGTCCACCGTACACTCAGAAAACGCCTTCAAATTTGCCATCTGCTTTGACTTCCCGCACCATTCTGTTTTAATAGGAATTAACCTAAACGCCATCTATGAGAACTGCATTACACAGGTTCCCACCCCCAATGTGTATCCTTCCGGATACAACGCGAACCTTGTTACAGGTACGACGATCGAGCGAGAGATGGCGCCACTATTAATACTTTTTATATGAAAGAAACATTTTTTGTCTCTTTATTGGTTTAATGCGGAAACATTACGCGGGGGCATTAAACCAATAAAGAGACAAAAAATGTTTCTTTCATATAAAAAGTATTAATAGTGGCGCCATCTCTCGCTCGATCGTCGTACCTGTAACAAGGTTCGCGTTGTATCCGGAAGGATACACATTGGGGGTGGGAACCTGTGTAATGCAGTTCTCATAGATGGCGTTTAGGTTAATTCCTATTAAAACAGAATGGTGCGGGAAGTCAAAGTAGATGGCAAATTTGAAGGCGTTTTCTGAGTGTACGGTGGACGAATGGTTGAGTCACTGGGCCGGAAATCCAGAGGTACCAGGTTCGATTCCCGGTCTGTACACAGGCGAGTGCCATTTAATTTTTCTATGTACTTTGATTTCTTGTATCTATATATGTAACATAGAAATGTGGTGTAAATTACCCGCATTAAACCAATAAAGAGACAAAAAATGTTTCTTTCATATAAAAAGTATTAATAGTGGCGCCATCTCTCGCTCGATCGTCGTACCTGTAACAAGGTTCGCGTTGTATCCGGAAGGATACACATTGGGGGTGGGAACCTGTGTAATGCAGTTCTCATAGATGGCGTTTAGGTTAATTCCTATTAAAACAGAATGGTGCGGGAAGTCAAAGTAGATGGCAAATTTGAAGGCGTTTTCTGAGTGTACGGTGGACGAATGGTTGAGTCACTGGGCCGGAAATCCAGAGGTACCAGGTTCGATTCCCGGTCTGTACACAGGCGAGTGCCATTTAATTTTTCTATGTACTTTGATTTCTTGTATCTATATATGTAACATAGAAATGTGGTGTAAATTACCCGCATTAAACCAATAAAGAGACAAAAAATGTTTCTTTCATATAAAAAGTCTTCATGAAGTTTTTCTCGCTTTCAGACCAAGTGTGCAAAGCGCGGTGGATCAACATACGCGACATGATGCGCCGCAAGATCCGCGAGCGCCTGCGCAACCCCTCGCACCGCTCATACAACTACAAGTATGAAGACGAGATGTCGTTCATGATCCCTTACTTCAAAGACGCCAATACGACCAGTGAAGACTATACTGACTTCATCGACGACGCACCGTGCGACATTTCCGCTCCAGACGTCTTCACCGATAACATAGAGGCATACCCTAAAGAATCCAAACCCAACATCAGTAACATCAAGTCCAAAGAAGACTTCAGTTTCCAAGAACTCAACCCAACGGATCCTATAGACGTGTTCCTCATCACGATAGGGTCCACCTTGAGGAGGTTTAGCCCGTACTACCTGAATCAGGCGAAGAGCAAGATCTTCCAAGTGGTGCAGGATTATGAGCTGCAGCAGATTGTTAGTAAGGATGATCAGGTTAATGCTTCTAGTAGTGATGCTAGGTAGTCCAAGAAGGATTAGGTCTAGGGAAATATATCGTTGTTTGTTATTGTTGTGTTTTATTTGAATAATTATTGTGGTGTCAGTAAAAGAGACCTCCGTTTCTTCTGAAGGAGCGACTATGTTGTATGGTCTTGGCAGAGTGTCTTGAGTGTCTGCCGTATTATACAAATCACTTACCCTGCTCCTCTGTCACTGGGTGTCTCCCCTCCAGCACGGCGTCTCTCGCTTGCACGTACAGCAGATTCAGCTGGACAGGGTCCCGAGCGTCCACCTTCCTGTCCGAGTAGAAGAGACGCCTCTTCAGGAGGAGAGTCTCGTTGGGGGCCACCGCCATCTCGCGGAGGGTCTTGTTTTGTTCCAGCCATTCCACTGCGGATAAGACACAGGGATAAAAGAAAAATTACAGCAGATAACAGCCTAGTTCTAATTTTATTGTAATGATTAGGCAGTGGTTGTCGAAATCTGACATAACTTTCTGGCAGCTTGCAAATATTATTAGATCCACAAAAATCTGCACGGCGACTCAGTCACAGAATAAGGTAGTAGTACTACAGTACAGAATTTCTCTTTCTAACAAAACTGACGTTCGGGTCCGGTCACCGGACGCAACGCACCGGATCCCTCTCTCTCTATTGCTTAACGCGTGCTCTTTTTGGTCGCTGGCTAAGCCAAGGGGCTTAGCCAGTGACCAGAAAGAGCACGCGTTTAGCCCCGAAGGCGGATCATTTGCAATGAGTTTACGGGCTAGATGCTCTATTGATATTATCACCAAGACCTCGGGTGCTTTGGATGGGATTACTTAAAATGCCCAAATACCGTACCATTGTCATCAGTTTTGAGCTTCTTGCTGAGCTGCTGCAGCGCTGCATCCTTCTCTTTGTGCTGGTGTTTCCTCTTCAGCGTCAGCGTGCCCGTGGACGGATGCTCTTCCATCGGTTCATCCTCGCGACACTGCGGGAAGTACATGAAACTCATCATCATCTCACTGCTGGGCACAGGCCTAATTTCACAAATAATCAGAATGAAACATAATAACTTTGTAGTGACACCGCCACTTAGTAACATTCGATGGAAGCAGCGGACATCAATCGACAACGGATAGATAGCGCTTACATCAACGTCTATACAAAGAGCGTCATCTCCATACAATTCTACATCGCGCTATCGAAGTTTATAAAGATACTTCCTATATATAATACTTCCAACCATCTTCCTTCGGATTTCAGTCCCCAGGCACAAGGCAGCTTGTCCAGGTGAGTGCCTGGAGAGAGATATTGTCTTCTCTTCCACAACTTAAAACACATCTATCATAAATAGTTCCTTGACTAAGGTACTGACAAACAACTTACAGTCACACATTTGAAACGTATGTATTTTAGAGTAGGTAGAGGTGCACTAAGAAATGATTTTTTGATATTCAGCTCCTAAAGGAAGACGATAATTTCTGAACGGAAAACCTAAATCCTAAGTGAAATTAATTGTTAGGTCGAAAGTAATCTTCCACCTAGTTATGTTGATAAATCTTAAAACTCTAAGCTATACCTGGGCCTATATGATACTGGACGTAGGTACTATGGATTGCAATAAATGCTATGACCTTAAGTGTCCCACTCACCAGGCCGTACTCTTCGTAGTTGGTGATCCCCAGCTTGGTGCACACGTTCATCATCAGCGTTTCTACCGGCTTGCTCTCATCCACTTGCATCGTCTTCACCGCTCCTGGAACGTCACAAACACAACCTGTTTAAGGCTGCGTTTCCACCAGCGCTCTACGAGGTAGCGGAGCAGTGTGTGAGACAAAATCATCAATCAATGTGCCTTAGCCTCGCCTCATTGATGATTTTTTCCTCGGACACCGCTCTGTTACTTTGCACATCCCTGGTGAACAGTTCCGTAAATAGCCTTTTCTGCGCCCTGTGCGAGCTTCCTTCCTGCCTAGTCTGGCCATTCTTGCGCCCCCCAGAGTCTACGCCCTGTGCCTGGGCACCGGTGGCACCGCCCTATTCACGGCACTGCTGGTGAAAACGAAGTCTTATGCATTATGTAATAATTATGTCAGATGCTCCGTAGAACAGACAGCTAATGGGACCGACGAATGCTTTATTTATCACGCGACAAAGCCTAGTATTATAAGCCCTAAATATCGGGGGGACAATCTTACACAAATCGAGCTATACCCAAATTAAGCAATGCTTGTATTATGGGAATAGACGACAATATAGATACTTATATAGATAAATACATACCAGTGGTGTAGCGTAAAAGCTATCCTTGGGCAAGCCGGTGCAGATTTGGCGGACGCCACGCCACTGATCTTTAACCTATTGGAGGCCCTGGGCATATTAGGATAACGGGGCCCCTATGACTTTGACAGAACAGTATTTAATCTGAGGGGGGCCCCTATCGATCGGGGGGCCCCGGGCACTTGCCCAAAGTGCCCACTGGGAAAGAGTGGTCTGCCACTGATACATACTTAAATAGATAGAAAACATCCATGACTCAGGAACAAATACTCGTGCTCGTCACACGAATATTTGCCCTTACCAGGATTTGAACCCGGGACCTCTAGCTTCGAAGGCGGTGGCATTCCCACTGAGCTAAACGTCGTCGCTGATAATAATAATGCTATATGCTCCAGGCGTGGAAGTGATAAAAGGCATAACGCCGCGAGTACCCTCGGAGAAAGCGCAGCACACCTCTCGACACCCTGCAGCCCTCGGCAGCGGTGTTGCCCCTGGGCCATTGCTCATAATGTCGCTATTTAACAGGGGCCCATCAGCGGAGGGCAAGTCACGGTCTGTCAGTGCCGCGAAAGCCATGAGACACTTTTCCTGACAGGCGCCGTCATGTCTCAATCCATAACCCAGTATCTAGTCCATAATTCCACCACCATAACCCAGTAAATTTAGATTCCATCAATCAACAATAGTCCTTGCATCTGGCGGGGGCTGTCTCTGCGTGCGTCCTGTGACACGGGCAGGGACAGCATCCGCTGGGTGTACACGTTGCCTTTCATTAAATTGTCGAAAGGGCCTCTACGCGTTGGCTTCGGCTCCGCGCACGCCTCCCAAAGGGCCGGGACACTATTGTCTCGTGTACGGGAAAGACATGCTAGGCAGCATGGTAAAGTTTCCTTACCATCTAACATCCTGATTTTCAGGTTCCTCACTCTGCAGCGGTAGTGCAGACTATCGCCGTCCTTCAGCAGATAGTAGTCCAGCCGCCGAGGGTCCTCCAGCCAGCACCCTGATAGCTCATCATCGGCTGACGTGAGGAACAGGCCATAGTCTGTTGAAGTACAAAAAGAAAATAGTCATCATCTTGAAAATTTATGCCACCGGTATCACCGAGTTCTCCAAATATTTTTAAGGTTTGCGTTTGACCTTGGCCGCATCGAATGGAAAGTGGAAAAAAGGTCTATGATGAAGTGTGGTCATTGGACTCTTTTTGATATCTCCTCGCCCTAGGCCTTGGCTTGGAGGCAGAAGCAATTAATTCCCTGGGTATTTACTTTCTCGGGGCTTAAGAAAAACTACAGATTCTCGCCGATACACAGACTCGCGTCCCATGGATGTGCTAGAGGTACCTACTAGATATTTTAAGGAATGTAAAGTGACTTAAACGGTGCTAAATACTAGATATGGATCATCGTCGTAAATATCTACGGATAGAGCGGCTGGCTCGGCTAGGCTAGCACAAGTCGGTCGCGACTATTTCATGCCCGAAACAGCATGTAACAGCCAATGGGAACACGCATCGTACGCCTATGGGCTTTATCACACTGGCGAGCGAGCGAGTTGAAAGCGAGGCGAGCGCGCAGCGAGTTCGTTGCAAGCGTGTAACGATTTCGCCGCGAACGCGTAGCGATTTCGCAACGAGTGCGCAACGAATTCGCTGCGTACTCGCGGGAAAATCAGCATGGCGTCCCAGCTCTTGACGCAGCGAACTCGCTGCGCGCTCGCCTCGCTTTCAACTCGCCCGCAAAACGCCAGCCAGTGTGATAAGGCTCCAAATTAACCTCAAAATTAAATAAAAACAAACTCGAAGAATGCAACATCGATTTTGTCCCAGTTTACAGTTCTGCTGACGCAGATAGCATGTCCCATTTGGTTCAAAGTGATACTAGTTAATAAGATTTGAATTGTATTAAACTGTATATTTATTATGTGAATATTTAGTATTAGATATAAATTTTTGATAGTCCCTTTTGCCTAAAATAGGTACAGGGAATCCTAGTTCAGGCATAGGTTCAACTCTCTAATTGTATATATTAGTTTTTAGATGTCATCGTTGTATACTCCGTTCTTTAATAAATTTATTCTTATTCTTACCTGTAACGCAGTTTAATGTAGGTACGCGAGTTATTGGCTGTCATGTTTGATAAGTTGGCTTGTAGCTGTGTTGCCATTCACTCATAACTGAAAATTGTGGTCACCCTCGGAGGGTACCTATATGTTTAAATAGTGAATGATTTCACTAAGCAGATCTGTACTCCTAGCACAACTGTGACTCGCCACTGTTTATCGCGCGACAAATCGTCGACCGTAGGCTGAATTACGGTAAGGGACATTGTTTTGCCTGTCCCTTTGCGTGGCGAAAAACGGAACTAACCTAACCAGTATGGCATTTTTTTTGCAAATTCGGTAGAAAAGCATTACAGCGCCCCCAAATCTAAATCCTATTCTTTTTCCGCACAGACTCTACCTATCTCTTGCCACTTAATAGGTATAATGTAACAGTGACAGGTCATGCTCTCAGGGTGACGTATACCTTTCCCAGCGGCCCCGGTGAGGACTTTCTCTTCAACCAGCTGGACGGCGTCAGCGACGGTGGCACCGTTGGGGAACTTCATCGTTCGCGTCACCGCCCCATCCTCGAGGATGATCTTCAGCGACAGAGACGGCATCTTTTAGCTGAAATAGGTAACCAAGTCCATAAATGACAGGTTGACAAATACTGAGTGCGTCTCCACTGACGCGGAGCAGGGCGGGGCGGGTCTGAACGGGCCGTGAGTTGACCAATCACACTGTTTCCTTGAACGTGGAGATGTCCAACACTGTGATTGGTTAGCTCACGAACTGTTCCGGCCCGCTCCTCCCTCCACGTCAGTGGAGACGCACCCTTAAACTTGCAAACAGGCAGACGGCCCAGCTGATGGAAAGTGGCCGGATTAGGTCAGCGAAACCTAACGCATTTCTTTATTTTTATTATATCGACAACTGCGACTGGCCTAACTCTGGCAACCTGAGCCTCTGGTGCCTGCAGAACTGTCAAACTAGTTAGCCTAATTATGGCGTTTTCTTTAGTAGTTGTTTTACTTTGAGCAGCCGACTTACACTGCCCTCTACCGGGCAGCTACCTTTAACCGCTGCTATTCTATTCTAATCGGCGTTTTGTTTTCCTTAAACGGAACAATGTCAAACAATACAGCCCCTTATCGTTGCATACCTAAACTAATGTCAGGATAACTTCCTTTACATATTATTTATTATAACCAACATTGTAATACATTAAAAGACATATTTCGTTTTTTTTTGTACATAATTCATCATCGTCATATAATAACATAATAAGTTCCACAAAAACGGTGGCACATTTTTGTCTATAAGATGGTTATGAAACAACATGAGAAGTCCCGAAAAACCAGAAAAAACATGGAACACTTGGTACAGTCAGCGACAGTAATATAACCTGGATCCTTTATACAGGTGTCCCGAAAACCAACGTACAGTCGCCATCAGATATATCTGAGCTGTCAGCGTACTCATAAATATCTGAACACGGCTCTAATGCTATGAAAATAGAGCCGTGTTCAGATATTTATGAGTACACTGACAGCTCAGATATATCTGATGGCGACTGTACCTACGAAAAATTGTACCTAGGAGTGACGTCACTCGAAACTTCTAAGCACTCTATCCTCGTCATTTTTTGTTTATCAAACAAAAGAAAAAATACGTGTACAATATTTTTTAATAATCTAACTGACGGACTAAACAGTTTTTTTTTTGTCCTCTAGCCCATTGTTGGTAACTGCTATTGAAGTTTGAAGTCACCAACCCGTATTTCCATGTCTTCTTATCAATAAAGAAAGACACTGAGACGTGATGTACGGTGTCTGTCAGTCATGGAACTGTTTCTATGTATAGTTTATTGTCGGTGACCATACAGATCATAAGCTTGGAAGTCACCAACCCGCATCAAATCGTTCTCATCAAACAGGAAACGGATACGTTTAACTTTGATTTATATTGTTATATAGCTTATACTTAAGAAATAAATGATTCCTCTTATAAACTTGCATTACCATTTTTACCCCTTAAGGGATGAATTTCGGGATAAAAACTATCCTATATCCTTCCAAGAGCACCAAACTATCCCCTTCCTAAATATCATCCAAATCGGTACTGCAGTTTAGGCGTGATAAGGTAACAAACAGACAGAGTTACTTTCGCATTTATATTGTTGATTTGGATAACTTAAACACAATAACAACATACCTTTAACTATAGTCTGATAAATCCAACAAAAACACTCTTTAATTTCACACTTCACTGAACATTGAACTTAAAACCTCACTCAACTTTCATTTAAGTATTATTTTATAAAACAGATCCGTCCAATACGGATGCAATGTTGATACTGATGATATATCGCTGGATGAGCGAGTGTGAGTCACCAAGTGTTATGACTGTATAGTATATGACCGTATACTCGTTTTGTACAATCATTATAGAGGTATTGAGTCAGTGGACTCGTTTTAAGGCCAAAAAAGTATACGTCATCATGATACAAATACAACTCTATAACGCCTACGCTTTTTTTACCCGACTTCGGCGAAGCCCAAAGGAGTAGTATGTATGTCTGTTCCTATGTTCGCTCGTAACTACTCAATGGCTCAGCCGATTTTGATAAATGATACGTCATTGAGGATTCGTCTTTGAGTCGCGAGTGCCACTGCCACTTATTCTGTGGTCAAACGCATTAACCACAAAAAAAACTAATAGATAGAGTCGAGTAAGTATTCTAGCAAAACAACCACGATACCTACAACCTTATCATACTAACATGTCGTTCCGTAATAATGCAATTGAATGATTAATTTCCAAAAGATCACATGTGTGTATGTATAAGCTATATAAATATGCCCTATTAGATTGACCGTTGAATTTGAATATAGAGAAAGCAATGTGAACCTTAATACTAAAGTTGTAAGGTATCTTTTGGAATGGCGTGTCAAACAATAAGGATAGTCACATGATAACGTTCTTTCCTAAAATATGTGTGTGGGGAATTCCGAACCTGTGACGAAGTGGCTATCTCAGAATCAAAAGAGTATACTCGTAACGCAACGTTATTATATTTGATATCGTTCTGACATTATAAGTGTAAAATTGGCGTAAGACTGCTGTCATTTCCCTTCCGCTTCTGGATCCATTTACTTATAATATGCGTATAGATAAAATATTGTATGCAACTGTAAAAACGAAGACACAGTTAAGTGACCATCAGTAGATAGTTAGTCTTCGATTTTACATAATTAAATTCAAAATTATTTTTTATAAGACAACGAAGATTCATATTCATATATTGTTAGGAACAAGGAGCTTAAAATAAATAGCCGGACGGAGCCTTGCCAACAGAGAACTGAAGCCATTTCTAGTAAGCCGGCTGCTTGTAGTACTTACGAGCCGCACGCACACATCAACTAGTTTTTTCCTATTGCGAGCAGCACGCACACATAGCTAGCCGGCGGACTAGACATGCTTCAGTTCTTTGTTAGTGAGACTCCGACGGCTATTTATTTTATGCCACACCTGGCCAAGTGTTGACATAAAATGATGTACTTACACAACACGGGAGGTAATAAAGAAAGCCCTCGATCGAGCCTCGTGTTTGTATTACCACCCTAGTTGTGTAATGTACAGTCGAGTTCTTCATTATCTGAGCAAAGATTGGGCCAAAAATATCTGAACAAGACCCTATTGTCAGAAGCATAAGAACTAGATCAGATATTTTTACCCGACTGCGGCGAAGCCCAAAGGAGGGTTATGTGTTTGACCTGTATGTATGTATGTCCGTTCCTGTGTCCGCTCGTAACTACACAACGGCACATCCGATTTTGATAAATGATACATCATTAGATTCGTCTTGATGGTGCGAGTGTCACTGGGTATGAAGTTCGTTAAAATACACAAAATGGCGGATTTTATGCAGTTTCAAAGTGCACCGCGGTCGGGTTTTTTTTAGTAAAAATGTGGTTATTGATCCGTTCTTTGCTCAGATAATGATGAACTCGACTGTACTATTAAGGTCCTTGGTTAGGAAGTACCTATTTAAGTAGCTAGGTCAGTTGATTAAGTTATTAATAAAAATATCTATATTACAAACATTTTTAATTACTTCTAAACGCTTCACTTGCAAGTGTATAACGTGTTTTTGTGGAATAACATAACATTATCATCTATCACAAACACTCATATTTCACGTACGTGTCAGTGTCTTAGTTTATACTTCGGTGGTCGAAATGTAAACATGGCTCACCACAAAAGGATCAAGTCATAAATTATTGAATCACAGCGGATTTACCTAATTCTGAACTTTGCTGTGGATCTCGTCGGTGCTAATAAATTAGGTACCAATATTTTAAAAGATGTTAACTTAGATCAACACAATAAACTTTTTATAGGAATTAAGAAAACTTTTTATACGATATTATTGGTTTTCATTTCCCGAACAAAATAAATGAATTAAAATTCTACCCAAACTTAATCATACTGTTAAGTTGTGACAGCTCAAAGAGCTAATATAGTTCTAACGTAAGTGGGTCGATTTAAGGCGTTTTTCCAGCGTTTTTTTAACTCCATTATAGTCACTCGTTTTTTGCCACGAAGGACTATCGAGTGACGACAAATTTTGATTTAATCATGTGCAGCCCCGATACCTTCTATCGTTTATAATAAAAGTTAACTGTGATCACCACCGCTTGCTGCTACCTATGTTTGCTGGAACACGAATGAAAAAAACCGCGGTGGTCGAAACGCTCTGAAATCGACCCACGTCCATTTATGTAATTTCACCCATGATCGATTAATACCAGGAGCCTATTCAATAAATGTGACAATCCGACAATTAGTCAGTTTATGACAAATAATTCGATTTGTCACCATCAATTCTGTTTCTTAAACGTGACAAATATCTTCGATTGCAACAGGTAAATGGTTGACAAATTGTCAGTTGTACTCGGCGGCATCTAAGAAAATTGTTAATTACTTTTATGCCACACCTGGCCATGAAGTGGCTTTTTCCGCACGCTGCGCGTACGGAAAAAGCCGCTTTCTGGCCAAGTGTAGACATAAACTGCTGTACACAACACGGGAGGTAATAAAGAAAGCCCTCGATCGCATATTTACGTCCCTCGCTTGCAGCTCGGGCCGCAAACTTCTGCGATCTCGGCCTTTCTTTGTATTACCACCCTAGTTGTGTAATGTACTATTTTGTCATGATAATCAACATAATTTGTTTATTAACGACTTTATCATAACATACATTTTGTGACAATGATGGTTATAGGGACCGGTATGAATTTTGATTGGTTTTGCACTCCTAAGTATGTCATGTCTGCAATATATCTTTATTTTCTCAAGTTAGGTTTTTTTAAAGTATGTTTTTCACGTTCACGGGACAATGGTGTCCCGGACCTGTGGGAGGCGTACGCGGGGCCGAAGCCAACGCGTAGAGGCCCATACAACACTTGAATGAAAAGTAGTGGGTACACTGAGCGCACACAGAGACAGCCCCAGCCAGATGCAAGGACTATTGTTGATTAAAGGAGTCTAACTCTACTGGGCTATTGGTGGTGAAAATATGGACTAAATACTAGGCTATGGATTGTGTATTGATTAATACTATTATTTCCTCGCCGTTGGCGTGAAAAGTACTCTATCAAGTTTCGGCTGAAAGTGCAATACGAACTCGTAATCTTCGAGCCCAATTTTCCGGCCTTTACATCAATGTCCTAATAGTATGTAAGTTACAAGTGTAAGTGGTGTACAGTCAACCAATTTAATTCCTAGGCCACTATAGAACTTTGTCGCATTAACTAATAGAGAATTACAAAGTCAGTGCGGGTCAAACGATTGATTGATTCATTGTGACATGGTTCTATAGTGGCCTAGGAATCAAATTGGTTGACTGTACACCGCTCTAGTAATAATAAATAAATAAATAGGGACGAGTAGACGGTAAACTTCTGAATTACCCTCCAGGTATGACTAAATGAAATGTCCTCTATTACCTAGACGTATTTGACGTATATCTATCCTGCTCTGATGCCTTAGTGTAAGAAGGTAAGAGCATATCCAGGTCACCTTGTAGATATGAAGTGAACTCACAATTGCTGACTATTGTCGGTCAGAAGTTACAAGAACGACAACAGATTTTATTAAAGCGTCTGGCTGATCCTCCATTTGTAAGTCGGCCCCTGGCTAAACATATAATCAAGCATCGGAAATTCGGATGCTTTTATAAGTACCTAAAGTTGGCCAAATTCCGGAAAAAGTTAAGAAAATATGGAATCAGCTTCTTAAAAATTTGATTTTAATATTGTAATTTCCCGGATATTCTCCCTTATACAAAACGTCATAGTAATGTAATATCTCGCGAATATGTTTAGCTTATGACTATTTTTAACCGACTTCAAAAAAGGAGTACATGAAAAACAACTGTAAATAGTTAAGTTGGTTAATTTAAATACTTAAATAGGTAGTATGTATTTATGTTAGCATAATAAGTTAATTTAGAAATCTAGGGTTTAATAATAAAACAGAAAAACAGTCTCAAAAAAACGTGTGGCAGACAATAAAACAAGTGATAAACAAGCATGCCTACTTGATGGAAAGCTGGAATATTTGCATCTAGAATCATTGCTATATAGAGTCGATAAATAGATTACAAATGTATAGTTTTTAGATTTTTCCCTATACGTATATAGTCGAGTTCATTTACACATATAACATACATACTACACATATAAGAGAACATAAATATTCGAACACACTTTTATACTCCTAACAATAAGGTCGTGTTCAGATATTTTTACTCCCGTAAGTGTGTAGATGTAAATGCACTCGACTGTATAGTATAAGACGGTATTACTTGCCAAATTTCATAGTTCTAGGTCAACGAAAAGTACCCTATAAATTTTGGTTTTCTTGAGAAGGTCGAAATGGGTGAATCAACTTTTCTTTGTCAACCAAATTTCACCTTCTCCGACTAAAATTAAAAGGAAATCTTTATTCGGATATTTTTTGAATAAAATGAATACTCATTTAAAAGACAGATAATAAAGCTACGTAATGCAAATATGTTTTATTATAATATGTTTATTGCAACTTATTTATAAGCAGTGACCGAGCAGACATAGCTGTCCCCCACTTTTATATGAAAATAAGGGTTCGTCCGCTGGGTCACCCTATTTATTTGTTAAAAACGAGTTTTATTTTTATTTCTACCTAATCTATCTCTAGATGCAAGATAGTGTTCCATTTAAATCATGTTAAAACAGGCACAAAGTGAACAAATAAGGAGAAAGAGCAATATTTGCATGAAGCAAAGAAAAGTTGATTCGCCCAAATATACGTTTTTTGCGGCACAAACGGCCATAACTTTATTTTACGTTAATTCTCGTTTTTTGAAGTAGTTTAAAAACTAGTTTAGCCACATACCATCAGTCCAGTTGGACAAGGCTCTTCCTTACTGCACTGATCGGTAAAGTATGCATATTACTCAGATGCACCGAGCGACCTTGTCGAGTCTACGTGAGTAACACTAAGCCATGTTTGTGCATGACGTCGACAGACGGTGTCAATACGAAATTAGAGAGGCTATGTCATCGTCCAGGGTACAGAACATAGGTACAATGGGGATGTTGACTAATGTTGAATTTTACAACATAACATAGTCACATGGATTGGAAAATACTAAATTATCATAACACAGAAGAAATAAACAAAAAATTTATAAAAAATATAGTTATGAGACCACAAAGTTTAAAAAAATCGATATTTTTTTTATCGTCTTAAAGAAAAATTTAAGTCAATTTCGGAATGCTTAAATAACACTGAAAAAATAAATGCATGACAACTATGTGCCTAAACGCACTTTTTCGTGCTCAAAATACAGTGAGGACAAGAGATGACGACACAGAGTGCGTCCGTTTTGTATGGGCCGTTTTCAACGCTCGGTGCGGTCAGCTAGTTTTGATTGCAACTTGTGGCTGTTATAATAATCCAAGTGTAGTAGTTATAGATATATTTGTTCCTCATAAATAGTAGAATCCATTTACATCAGAAACAAAATTAAGGACGCAAGCCTATTATATACACGACAGTGTCACAGTATTTAAGGCCAACGCACACCGGCTGCGTGTGCGTTGCGTGCACGCAGCAGCTCCTTGACTTTGTGCGTAACGCGTTCAAAATGGCGGCTCAAAGTCAAGGAGCTGCAACGCGCACGCGACGCGCACGCATCCGGTGTGACCCGGCCTTAAGTAGTAGTAATTCTTCTTCCTATAAAAGGTACATCGCGCGGCTTGCATGTGTGTGCGCCGTGAACGGACGCACTACAAGCAAAGTTTCACGGATGCGTAAGAATACGCTAGTACGGATCGCACCGTATGCGCCTCGACCTTGAATATGTGCGTTCCTAAACGACCGAATAAGTATCGGCGAATCTAGGAAGACCCACGATTAGATGCCAAATTCAAAATTTCTATAATAATCTCTTAGGCTCCATTCAGATTCAGACCAGGGGAAGACTCGTATGCGAGTTTAATTGAATTGCGGACTACCTATGTACAGTCACCTCACGGGAATGTTGCGCTACTTGCTATTGTTCTTAATTTAGCCGTGTAATGCAAATCGGGCGTACTTCGGGCACACGACTGATAATGACGCCTAGAGTCAAAACCGCGAGCCATCCGGTTGCCAATTTGACTTGATTTTAGAACAAAGAGCATAAATCCTCGGATTTTCCAGCTCAAAACCCGGATACGGCAACAGCAACGCAGTTTTTTTTTCGCCCGGGGGGGGGGGGGGGGGGGGGAGGTGCATTAGCTCGCGAGTGGCAACTCCGGACTACAAACCCCGCCCGGACGTTCCCCGGACGCTCTCTAAACTACGACAAATCCGGGGTAACCCGGACGGATGGCAGCCCTACCTCTAGGACACTGCAACCACGCGTCTTTGCTTTAACTACTAGCGCTTCTTCCAAATCAGTTCCGAGTAATCAATATACATAAAAATATGCTATAAACTGAGAACCACCTCTTTATGAAATCATTAAAATCACTTACCAATCCTCCCCTTCTCTCAAATCAATCTCCTCACAATGTCCTAACTTCCAACACAACACGGTAACACCGACTGAAACTTTGTCCTACTAACATCAAAATATACCTATATGACCTCATCTTGCGGTTATTCAGCATGATATAGCTACTCGTATTTCTATATATCGAGGGTTTCAGGCCAAAGGGGCGTATACGCAAAGCAAAAAGCTTGCTTATACGCCCCTTTAGCATGAAGCCCTCGATATGCATTATCCTCACATTTGTTCAGTTATTTACAACGAATTTATTAGGACTTATTAAAGAATGCTGGGTTGCTCTTTGGATGTTTCCTCTTAATGAGGAAGAGGGAAATCAAATTAAATGGTGCCTATATTATTATTAAACGAAGTGTCGAATTGTGTCCGTCTGTATGAGACAACGTCACCAGTTCTTCAATTTAAAGCCGCATCGAAATCTGTGAAGGATTTCATTACACCTTATTAGTGTCTCCGAGTCAAGGGCAAAGTTAAATATCCACACAAGTTCCAAAACCTTATCTATTTATTAATTCAAACAGCATACAAAAAGGAATAAATTTAAAATTAAAACTAAAACTAACTAACTAAACCCTAATCACCTTATTATTAAACAAAAAAAAAATACAAAGTCAGACTTATACAATACAATAAACTTAATTACAAAAAAACAAAAACAAACTAAAAAAAAAAAACCTATTCAAAAAGACCCCCCCGCATTACTCCCGGCGCAAAAGTGCCCATCAGACTCGCGGCGTTCCCGCGCTGAACCGCGATGGACAGCCTCTGCGCCAGGAAGAAACCGGAGCGGGGGTCATGACCCCTCTCGCGTAAGCGACGACCCAGCTCCCCAAGGAAGGCCCTTGCTTCCGCACACCAGCAGCCGGACGTCTCCACCGCAAGGGGAACAAACGAATATCCAGACAAGCCCGAGTACTTGGCCCTCTTGAGCAACGCCGCTTGCTCAGCGGCCGCCCCTGGTGACCGCACGGTGCGCCCAAGGTGAGTGGCAGCAAAAGTACTCACGCAAGTGGCATCCCACAAGAGGCACCGGCCCTTCTCCCAAGGTACCAGCGTCAGACCGTCCGGCCTCTTGCCATCCGACCTGCTAAGACCTGGTGGTTCCAGCACACAAGGAACATTGGCAGACACTAAAGCCCTCCGGACGATGTCGTTCAAGGCATGGTGCCGCGGGAACCTACCCGCGCAACGACCGCAACTCAGGGCGTGATGCCCATTGCTCTCCACCATGGAACCGCAAATGCATAGATGTGGTTGGCAAACATCACAGCCCAGGCGAAAAGCAACAGCCACCCGCAACGAGTCATTGTCGAGGAGAGTACCTAGTTCCAAAATATGTATACATAAACTTTACTGTCATAATAATCTGACCTGTATACATATTTTTGAAACTTTTTGGTGTATACATATTGGTGCCCTTGACTGAACCTAATAGAGTTTTCAATACTAGTTAATTTGTCCCCCCACTCAGTCCGACCCCTCGGGGTGGTCCGGCTAGCGACCTGGTTCGACCCCAGGGAACGCCACGGCCGACCACCTGGTCCGACAATCGCTATGCCCATAAGGGTTGCGAGTTTGTCAGATTCTAAAAAAAAATACCAGGATAGAGTATTGCCCATACAAATAATAATGGTATTGCAAGCTCTACCTGGAGACTGGAACGAATTCGAGATACAAGAAGATACTATACATTATATAAGGACTTCAATCAATTCTGTAGGATTTTCAATAAAAACGTTATAGTACACTGTGCATTAAAGGTAGTAAGAAGGGGATTCCTAACGAGAGTCTTTTAATGACTCGTGTTTGTAATTAGGTATCAATGTTTTTCATCACATTTGCGAGGAAAAAAATAAGACATAAAAATCCAATAAACTAGGTAATGGCACCGCTAAAAGATTGTACCGATTTTCAAGCCCAAAGAAGGGTTTAGGCTATGTGTGTCCGTTCCTATGTCTGCTCGTAACTACTCAACTGCACAACCGACTTTTATAAATGATACATCATTAGATTCGTCTTGATGGCGCGAGTGTCACTTTTTTATTTAGGATTTTATCCACTTTTAAAGTGCACCGCGGTCGGGTTTTTTTTAGTAAAAATATTTAGTTTAGTACGTACTTCGGGCACCCCCCCGTACACGAGACTTTATGCTTCGAAATCCTTATTAAAAAAAAGAACATACTTTACCTTAAACATAGTAATTTTGAAGTCCATTTGATTAACTTAGCCTACTGCGTTAAGGAATAAGGAAACAACTTAAGAATGCGCGTGCGGTCATCAGACGACCGATATTTTTATCGTCATGCTTACATTTTTGCAAGGGTACGTTTATTGATACAGTATACACTCATTGGATTATGAACTCTAACACAATAAATAAAAGTCCAATATTGTATGTGAGAATGATATCTGCTGGAGTTGTTTCTCGATTTGTACTGAAAGGGCAAAGAACCTCTTTATAACGTATTACTCAGAATAAGTAATAGTACTAAAGTACAGAAGTCTCCCTCTCTAACAAAACTGTCGTTCTATGGCCGGAGGGGCAATATTTGGTACTAGTTAGGGCTCTTTCACACAAACACGTTACGACGTCGCAACGTGAAACTTTGCCGTGTCGTAGCACGTTGCGATGTCGTGTCGTGGAAATCTACGACGACCAACACGATATCGTGTCGTGCTACGACATGGTAGTGGCATCGTTTTACGACACGACGTCGTGACGTGGGAAACTTTTATTCATAAAACAACTTTATGTCAGTGTAGAAAGATTAAAAATTAAAGTATAATTTTCCACGTGACGACGTCGCTACGTGAAATGATGCCATGTCGTAGCACGACGCGATATCGTGTCGTGAATTCCTATGTTGCTCGTCGTAGATTTCCACGACACGACGTTCGCAACGTACTACTCTCAGATCATAGAATACTAGTACTACTACACGGCAACGATTCACGTTGCGACGTCGAAACGTGTTTATGTGTAAATCATATTGGAGGTAACACAAGATTAGTTTTTTTTTTTTGACAAACTCGCAACCCATCCTGGTCGTAGCGATTGTCGGACCGGGTGGTTGGCCGTGGCGTTCCCTGGGGTCGAACCAGGTCGCTAGCCAGACCACACCACCCTGAGTTGGGTCGGACTGGGTGGGTGCCGGGGTGCCTGGGGTCGAACCAGGACACCTTGTCCGGTCCACCTCGATATGATCGGGCTAGGTGGGGGCTGAACGCCTGGAGTCGAACCAAGTCGTTTGGCCAGAGCCACCTTGACTTTGCGCTGATTGCTCAGAGTGAGCAGCGGACCAGCGGGAAGGATAACTCGGGTCATCCTGTCCTTATGTGAACTTGTGTATCGAACTAGTGGGAGTTTTAGGTGCCGGTTCGCTAAAAACCAAGCCCAGCTAAGAAGACTCCGGCAAGAAACTTAGCTGAGCCCGAGCGAGGTCGGAGTAAAGTTAAACCAGGACAATCGGGTCCTGGGGCAAGTCGGGACGTGGGTTTAGTTACATGTATAACTTCTTCTTCAGTGTGCCATATCCTTACGGATGTCGGCGATCATCACGCGAAAGTCCCTGTACTTCTCGCCACTCTGCAAAGAGTGGTAGCGTCTGCAGCACCGGTCCAGTCCCTGATATTCTCACATCATTATGTTCTGGGTCTTCCTCTACCTCTTTTTCCTTCTATTTTTCCATTTATTATCCTTTTTAGGGTTCCGTAGCCAAAATGGCAAAAACGGAACCCTTATAGTTTCGTCATGTCCGTCCGTCTGTCTGTCTGTCTGTCTGTCCGTATGTCACAGGCATTTTACTCGAAAACTACATGATGGATATTGATGAAATTTGGAATATAGGTGTCTTTTATGAGCCGCTACTTAGTTTGGTATATAAATAATTAAAATAAATATTTTTAGGGGGGCACTCCATACATGTTAAAGACGTAAAAAATATTTTTTTCAGCAAATATCAACGTGTGGTACATAGTTCAACAGTTCTTTAAAAAACACTATAAAGTTCCTAAGTAATGTTTTTGATTAAGTGAATGTATTTGGAAATAATCGCTCCGAAAGTTGTGTAAATTGTGTCCCCCCCCCTCTATTTTCTAAACCGTGCGTCCGAAAAATATGAAAAAAATCACAAAGGTAACGCTAAATTAATACTTTCAACAAAAATTATTTTCAACAAGATCGAATGTACCGTTTTTGAGTTATTGCCGATAAACTGCGCTTCTCAACAAAAGGTCGTAATTGCTATGAAGATACGCTTTTTTGTTGTTGTACTTTTTTTACATCGTATTTTTTACCTTATAGTTACGGCTATGGAACCCTACACTGAGCATGGTCCGACATGCTCTTGGCCAGTTTTTTATAAGTAGTATTGCATATTGGGTGTTTTTTAGATATATCCAAAATATGCCGTAAAACAGTTATATTACAAGCCATGGCAAACACGCATGGAAGAAATTTATTGCTATTATTTTATTAAAGGTATATTCGACAACCGAGTTAAGAGGATTTAGAAATGAAAACTTGTTCAATTAAAAAGGAAAGTATTTAAATGTTAATGCACTATTTTAAGGAATCATCATATTTACTGGAAATATTTTGAATCCTCATAGCTTAATGTGGAAACACCACAATTTTATTATAATTATAGATACATTGAGCAAATGCATAGAAAAATCAAATACGATCGACTACAGCTAATGCCGGATTTGAACACGCACCTACAGAGTATCAGAGTTTGGTACAGAGGGCGCTAGTATCTCGATACGAATGCATTCAAAACTTATGTGCGGTGACGTCAGAAGCTAATTGGAGAAATTGGATAACTCGCTGTCCCGGAATGACAGAGGTGCGGGTTCAAATCCGGCATTAGCTGTAGTCGATCGTATTTGATTTTTCAATGCATTTGCTCAATGTATCTATAATTATTTAAATGTTGCTTAAATTGACGTCACACTTAAGACTTCTTACTTTACCTTTCTAGTTGCCTCCCAAGTAAAGAGCGAGCGACAATATCAAATCAGTTTTAAACTTTGTTAATATTTTACTTTCTTAATGTTCTAAGACAGTGGTTCTGAACCTGTGGGTAATTACCCCTTTCTCAGGGGTAATACTCATATTAAGTCGTTTTTCTTTGGGTACTTTCATATACTTCTCTGTATTACCTATTATTTGGAGGGGTAAAGATACAAATCTAGAGGGGGCCTGTGGGTGATGTGGCAATAAAGGTTAGGAACCACTGTTCTAGGACAAGTGATCAAACAACTTCTTAATACATAGCTAGCTATAGGTCTCTTTCTATCGGTTTAGGTGAAAATGCGGACCCATTATCAAAAAAAGGATTGAAGGAGTCAACAAAGAATTGGGTGATTAAAAAACAGTACTAGTAACATATTTTTTTAATTCTAATACAATGTCAAGCATGATTAGATACTTAATACCTTCAAACGAAACGGCATTGATAAATAAAGACTGTCTTAAAGAAACCTGACACGTCACAGAGCAGAGAAAAAGAGAAGTGATTTAATAAAATTAACATTTCAACGTCCTATACAACGAACATTATCCTTTCTTTCTATACTCTATGATTGACTAATTTAATTTATTACTAGTGGAATGACTGATGCTCTAGTGTTTGGTCGGCTAGATCGTTGGCACGTTGAATCACAGGCACGGCTATGTTGCAGTCATTTTACTTTCGTCTGCGAGCCTGTGGACAAGATAAGAAAAGGTTAAAAACGCGGAAATGTAACTGTATCTTACTCATTTGAAACGCTTTTTTAAGAGAGTTGCCAGTCCTAATTCTAAAAAAGATTCTGAAGTCTTACTTATAAAGAAGTAAGGACTTGGTCGCTGTCTCGAATAGTCTAAATGAATCGGCTGTAATTAGGGATTGAATAGTAAGAATAAAACTAGTCTACTATCTATGACTGAGCTATAAGAGTAATTCAGAAGTGCAGAAGAAACCCACCCCCTCCTTCCTGCTCTTGTTGACGCAGATGGAGCGCACCCTGAAGGGGTCGACATAGCCACACGTGCAGTCCTGCACGAGGGTCTGTGAGAGCAGCTTGTGGGCGATGGCGCCGGCGGCGGTCTGCAGGAACTGCTTCTGCTGACCCGCGTCCATCTTCTTGAAGTTGCTTGAAGACAGCGTGATGCCATCGGTCTGAGGAGGTAAGTTGAGGTTAGTTGTTTTTGTGGAACTCTTTTGTAATATAAAATAGATGTAGTCTTCGTGAAATTCTTTGAAATACTTATACTGCTTTGTGGATGAGATTCTATGCGCGTTTGCCTTACTTGGAAAAAATGGGTCGCCAATTCAATACTGATTAAACGAGACGAAGACATAAAAACTATAAACGTTAAATAAATTGGACCACTTCAATTCCTTTGTCAAAGTTTGGCCATTCAGGAAGTGGTAGGTATGGATGCTTAAAATGGATTAGAAAAATTAAGATTCCATAAAGTCTTAGTTAGTTAAGATCAATATTATCGGTCAGAACGAATGCGCCAGGAAAACAGCTCTTAGAGAGCAATAACGTGTAAATTGGTTGTAAATAAGAAGATTGTTAAGAGAAGATTTTTAGTTTAGTTAGTACTATACATGTTGGGAATATTCAGAAACAAAGACATTGGTTAGGATTTGTAAGACCAGGCTACTTACAGATTCAGTGAAGTCGATGCAAGCGTCCCTCGGGATATCCAGGGTCTGTCGGAGCTGCTCGGACTCGCGGCTCTGCTTCTTATCTCCCAGCAGCAGCACAGAGTCCTCACTGAAGCCAACCACCTGGTCGGGGTTCTTGCCTCCACCGATCTGCAGACCTTCGGTCACGGTGATCAGAGTATGGGTGTACGCGTTCTCGGAGAAGATCGTGTTGAACGCTTGGCTACGGAAGAATTCCACCTGGAAGAGAGATTAAGGAATTATTTTTGTGACTACCCAAGTACGATTTGAAACATCGCTCTAGTGAGGAGCATTATGGGCCGGCATGGGCATTGAATCATGCCAAAACCACTAACCGGAATCAAAAACAACGATGATTAAATCTAAGAAAGTCAGGAAAACAGATTTATAATGTATAAAAGCTTCTAGGAAACTCTCGATGGAGTTGGGTAGCTAAAGCTTACTGTTCACAACCCAACAGTCAGAACTACGTTAGAAAAATGGAGCTACAGAAAAGAGAACAAAGGATGAACTAGCAGAGAGGCCAGGTAATCTGACTGAACGTTAGAGCAGGGCTAGCTCAACTAGTACGAATCCTCCTGTCTTGTACGGCCATGTTACTTTCGCACTATATTGAATGGAAACTGATAGATAATATTTGCCGCTTGTCATAGTTATGCTAAAGGGATCAATGTAAGAGGGCTGGTATTGTAACTTTTCTTGAATGAATAAATCTTGCGGTCTCCGTTTATTCACCGATTCCTCGAGTCATATGCTTATGCCACAGTAACATGCTAAGATAAGGGGGGTTAGTAGGAAAAAGAGTCTCACCAGGAAGTCCTGAGGCTTGCAGTGTTCTCCGACAACGTTGATTGCGTGTTTAACTGCACCGGGCCGCAGTGGGAGCTCCAGCACAGAGTGGTAGCCGGCAACGACGTTGGTGAGACCTGTAAGTTGGATTCATCGTTAGAAAAGTCTGCCAGTTGTAACCTAGGGTTTATAATCCAGTCGTTGCCATCTTGAATGTTTAGTAATTAACAATAACTAGAGGTAACAAATGTTTTTAGTTTTACGTTTGTGGAAGAAACATTTGTTAAGACAATGTTGCCGGATGTTATAGACTTACCGAACAACCGTCTCAAGGTGCCAATGGTGTCCAGGATGACCGCCTGTGCCTTGTCGACCTTCTCGCAACCGGTCACGATGTTCGGGATGCGCTCCACGCGGCTCTCGTCGTCAAACTCTACCTTCGGGGTCTTCAGTTTCACTGGAGAAGGTAAGAGTGCCATTAGCGTTATCGATACAAGGTTCAACAGTCAATATCACTACAAAATTTCAAGAAATAATCGATTTCAAACAAATGAATTCAATTAACAAATGCAAGAGATTGAACTGATCTGTTGTTTTATGCTATCCATGTACCATAGTCGCGGGGGACTGGGTTGAAACATGGAAAAAGAATGTCTAAAGACAACCGTTTATGTAGTCAAGTTAAGCTTGTGCAATTTGCCCAGCCGATTTTGCAGTCAGCAATAACGTCGGGCTTTGTACATTTACAAGCATAATTTTCGAATAATCAAAATTCCTAATTGGTATCATGTAGAAGTTGCCTAAATCAACGATAATTTATTTTGATACTTACGATCAGTATCATAGATAATAGGGTAGGGCATCTTAGGCGTGATGCCGACGAGGTAGATCTTAATATCGTCGATCTTCTTGCTCTTCAGGGTGTCGACCAGCTGGGAGACCAATGGCACGGCCAGGTTCTTGTAGCTCTCCTCGGTAGGCTAAATAGAATATTTTTTATTATAACATTAACGTCTGCTAGCGATTCTAAATGCTTTAAAGAAAGCGAAAATTTAAAAATGATATGCTTTGGGTAGGATTTGAATTTGAACCTCCAACGACTCTCTACGGCCTACGGCCTTACCACTTAAGGTGTTTAAAAGATGAAGCGACTAGTTGAAAAATTGGATGACTTTGGTAAGCTAAAGCGCATCACATTGATAGTGCATCTGTGTTGGAATTGAAGAAACTCTCGTGAAAAGTAAATGTGGTGAAATTCTCTTGATTAAGTCCATTTCAATATTGTTGAGGGAAAGAACAAGAACATGGACTAGAATTAAAATATTGTAGTTGTTTCAACTGTAAAAAAACAACGTACTCTTAGCCATCAAGGATTAGTTTCAAAATCTCAAACCTACCTTGGTAGTCTCAAATGTGACGATGATATCAGCCTGTTTCTTGGGAAGCTTGAACTCGTAGCTCTCTCCTAAGGTCCTGGGCTTGTCGGCGTCGGTACACTGGAGGCAAGCGGGGGGCATCACGGCGGGCAGGAGGCCGCTCAAGGCCAGAGAGGCGTAGCCCATACCCAAGTCGCAAGCTTGCTGGAGGGCGTTGGCTGAGTCGCCGGTCACTGCGTGGATGCAGGCTTGTCTGGAAGTAGATTAAATATTAGATTTCGTAGTTTAAAGTTCAGGTGGGTTGAATTGGAAAGCCAGATGAATCGCTGATCAATAGAGATGAACTTTCATTGCACTTCGCAAGAATGTGTTACTAACGACTCGGTGCATTATTTATTAAACCATAAACTGGTGGTTATTCGGTAGGATCCAAAAATTAAAATACGTATCAGCGGGTAGAAAACTGTGTAGCCATTAATGTCAAATGGTTTCCAAATCATTGGCCTATGATAATTATTTGTTAGATGCTCTTAGTCTCTTTTTTTCGATTGGTTTTATTTCCGTTTGGTCAGGTTAATGACCCATTTGCGGTGGTCTTAGTTCTCAGAGTTATTCGCATCAAAGCATTGGATGTTTGATGGTTCTTGATTGGTACATGGGACAGCTGGAGGGGCTCGTGTTTTGGGCTTACCTGAATGGAGCCACGTCAAGTACGAGCGAGAGCGGGCGGAGAGGCGAGGCGCCTCCGAACACGGTCTCGCAAGCAGCGGGCAACGCGGCGTGGTGCTGGTGGTGGGAGTGTTCAGGGCACTTAGCCGCTGGACAACTAGAGGCCAGTTTGTACGCGTTGCCGAAGTCGCTCTCTGATGTCGTGATCTAGAAATACGAGTATGAATGCGTATAAATAAGCTAAAAAAGAAGAAGGAGAAAGCAAAAAAAAAGGAGAGAAGAGGTCAGACTGGTCAGACGTTTGACAATAATAATTTTCGGTGCTATCGAATTTAAACACAGATAGTAATAATTAAAGACACCGATGAAGGGGACATAGGGATGTAACTAAAGAGATAATTGGTGAATGTTACCTTTCCGTTAGGCAGCCTGAAGTCATCGAAAGGCTCGTTGTTACCGTCTCCGAGAAGACCGCGCAACTTGCCCAGGTAGAAGCCAGAAACTTCGATGTAGCAGACCTGGAAATAAACAGTTATTACAGAAATGTACATAATATATTTGAAAATATCATCGAGTAGGTAATTCAGGGTACACTACATAAATACGAAAAACTTAATTCCGATATTCACAATCACGAATATCAAAATACCGATTTTTAAAATTCCGAATGGATTAAAATTCCTATTATTACAATCCCGATTTTTCATAACTCCGATTTTTAAAATTCCGAAATTACAAAACGTCTAACTGTCAGAATTACGATTTTCAAAATGCCGAGATTCCATACACCGAACAATGAAAATTCCGAATCTATAATAATCCGATACATCAAAAGTACGAATTCCGATTATCAAAACTCCGAATTCCAAAATATCGAAAAATAAAAATTCCGAATAAATAATGATAAACATAGATTTATAATAGAGGACTTAAAAAACAGTCGATCGGACTCCGCAACTGCTCCGCCGCTGCGGGAAGAGCAGCCCCTTCGCCCTTGCGTATCAAAGCACAGGTACTAATGCTCGCCTTCGCAGCTTCGGCTTGTTGGTCGCCTTCGGCGACTAGCCTCAGCCGCTACGGCTCACATTGTGCCTGTGCTTTGCGACAGTGGGCGAGGGCTGCTCCCCCTCCGCGCCTCCGGCTTTCTATATACACTCTAGGGGTAGGGCAGACAAGACCACGTGGATAGTGGGGTGCTCCGATTGGGTGTGTAATGATCGGTATAACTACTTTTGATATATTTTCACTGGATATATCAACATTTGATATAATTTCATAGTATATAATCACTTAAGAGGCATAATAAACTTTTGATATAACAACTAAGTAGATAATTTCAGAGTGTATAATGTTCAATAAGTATAATAGTTGTTTAATATAACGTTTATCTAATATAATGAACATATGCAATAAATATTATTGGTATAATGTGACCTGAGATATAAAATGTTCTGTTATTTTCATTTTTACGGTTCTAATATAACCTAAGCTATTTTTTGGGCAGTATCGTTTATGTTAGAGTCACTGTTACCTAACCTTACCTAACCTATTTTTTCTGCCAGCAGTTCGTTTTTGTTGAGGGACGCAGTTCAAACCTAACCTAACCTACTTTTCTGACAGCAGTTCCTTTTTGTTGGGGGACGCAGTTCTAACCTAACCTAACCTACTTTTCTGACAGCAGTTCGTTTTTGTTAGGGGACGCAGTTCAAACCTAACCTAACCTACTTTTCTGACAGCAGTTCGTTTTTGTTAGGGGACGCAGTTCAAACCTAACCTAACCTACTTTTCTGACAGCAGTTCGGTTTTGTTGGGGGACGCAGTTCGAACCCTAACCTAACCTAATTGAACTTATGGTTAGAGTTTTTTTTAATGCGGGGGGCTTCGCCCCCCGAGCCCCCCTTGCGGGGGGCTCCGCCCCCCCGTCCCCCCTTTTCCTTCTATGCCCTAATAACTAATTAACCTAACCAACCTTTCTGGAGACAGTTATACATTATACCAATACTTCATTATACCCACTGAACGTTATATCGAACAAAATTATATCACGTGTACTTTATACCACATTACTATTATATTAATGATTGTTATATTACATGTTCATTATGCCGGATAATAGTTAGATCCTATCAAAATATACAAAATGTTGTTATTCTAAAAGTTCATTATATCCCTTAATCTTGGAAATAAGTAAATTGCAGTGGAATAATATGTGTATAAATATATTTAAATTACTATCGTAAGCATTTACCTATGACATTGCCAACATTTTTCACCAGACAGTTTTTTTTACTTGACAGCTATTCAAAAAGCATGATCTGTTGCTGCCAGTGTTATATTCCATCACCCCCCCATAACTCGGGCATCAACAGTTAGGCTATACTATACCAAGCTGCCGGCTAAAGCTCTGATGCTTAATGCAGCCCAGCGGCTTGGTGAATACGTCTGCAATCATTGCATCTGTAGGAACGTACAATATCTTAACATTGAACCTATCGACCATATCCCTAACATAATGGTATCGTATTTCAATATGCTTGCTTCTCTTATGATGCACCCTATTAACAGCAAGTTGCATAGCGGACTGGTTGTCACAATACATCACAATATCGCAATTAGATATCATCAGCAGTTCCTTAACCAATGCTTGTAGAAACACCGCCTCTCTACTAGCTTCGCTCAAGCTAATATACTCCGCCTCGGTGGACGACAACGAAATACACGACTGTTTGTAACTGCCCCATGATATCGAATTACCGCCGTATTTAAATACATAGCCCGTGTACGACTTTCGATTGGAATCTGAAGCCCAGTCTGCATCCGAATGTCCCTCCAAGAGGGGTTTTTCATTTGATTTCTCAAATACCAGAGCTTTTTGTTTCGTACCTTTAAGATACCGTAATATACGCTTCGCTTGGTTCCAATGGAATTCCGTATAACAACTGTTATATTTACTTAAATATGACACAGCAAACGAAATGTCGGGTCGCGTAGTAACGCACAGATACATTAGGCTACCAATTAGTTCTTGGTATGGAAACTTGCTTACATTGTTAATCGTAGCATTATCAGTACTCTCACTTACAGAACTAATATTAGTTATCATGGGAGACTTTACAGACTTGCAGTCTGTCATGCCGAAGCGATCTAACAACTTGTCAATTCTGTTTTCCTGACTAAGTTTGATAGAAGTAGCATCACGTTCTACTTTTATACCCAGCATATTCCTTACCGGACCCAAGTCTTTTATCTTAAAATACTTTGACAAAGAACTTTTCAACATCTGTGCTAGACGTTCGTCATTGTAAAACACGAAGAAATCATCAACATACAAAGCAATAAAGACAATTGACTCACCAGATCTCCTAGTGAAGATACAGTCCTCTTGTTTGCATTGCTTGTATCCCATAGAAAGTAAGACATCTTTTACCTTTTGATACCAGGATCGCGAAGCTTGTTTCAGCCCGTAAACAGCCTTTTGCAGTCTATAGACTTTGTTTTCACTCCCAGGGCATATGAAACCTTCCGGTTGTTGCATAAAAATTTCCTCATGCAAATCACCATTGAGGAATGCTGTCTGAACATCCAGGTGATCAATCTTTAGCTTCATTTCTACAGCCAGAGATAATAACAATCTAATAGAGCAGTGTCGAACGACCGGTGAAAATGTTTCATGGAAATCTTCACCATATTTTTGGGTAAAACCCTTCGCTACCAACCTCGCTTTGTAACGTGTTATATTTCCATCCGAGTCCCGCTTCAGTGTAAAAATCCACTTGTTTTTAACAATATTTTTGTCAACTGGTTTGTCAGTAAGCTCCCAAGCTCCGTGTAAGACAAAAGAATCGATTTCTTCCTGCATGGCTTTCTGCCACAACTCTTTATCTTCACAACTTAAAGCTTCTTTGACAGTTCGCGGCTCTATAGGTTCTGTTACATTACAAACGTTCGTTATATTACAGGTTGGTTTAGGTACACGTGGACGTAGGTTATATCGTTGGCTAGTAGACTCAGATGCCGATTCAGGCGCTTTTGCAGAGTCTTCACTAGGCACGTGCTCACACTCTATCTCAACAGGGTTGTTAGGTAACTCGATGCGATCTGGCTGCCGCTCCGCCTCAACAGGATAATCTGATGCCTCGACGAAGTCAGGTTCCTGCTCCGCCTCAACCGGCACAGTCTTCAGATTCTCCTCATTACCACCTCATACGTCACTTTTCTTCGCAATGGGGTACACGAACACTTTCCTGGAGTAGTCGTCTAGGAAAGTGAGGATGTAACGCTTCCCTCCGAGAGAAGGAGTCGGCAGGGGCCCCAAAACATCGCTGTGAAGAAGCGCCAGCCGTGCGTCAGCTACCTGTTTGTCAGGGTTAGTCACAAAGGGTGCGCGGGATTGCTTACCCTTAAGACACACATCACAAACTTGCTTCTGAGTAGTAACCTGAAAATCAACATCATTAGCCACCTTCCTAAGCGATGCCAAGCTATCAAAATTAAGGTGCCCTAATCTTTGATGCCATAACATCATGTCTTTTGAAGTAGCTGATGTTGTTATGTTAGCTCTACCAACAGTGACAAGTCTGTAAATTCTCCCATACTTCCTAGCTCTTAAAACTACCTTTCCAGCTTTCAATAAACTACATTCCGTATTATTGAAACTAAATGTAAAACCTTTTGCGGTAAGGGTAGACACTGATATCAAATTAACAGTGAGACCAGGTACAAACATTACATCTTTTAAAGTTATATCTATCGTATTACCATTAAAAGTCACTGTAAAATGTACGTCTCCTTTTCCCTGTACTACCAGCTTCTTACCGTCGGCAACACATACCTCCTTCGTCGATGACTGATTAAGGAATTTGAACCATTCACGACATCCTGACATGTTGTCCGTCGCCCCAGAATCAATAATCCAAGAACTGTCATTCTCAGCCGTGTTAAGTGCCGTCAACACCATAGAAGTCGATACGTCATTCTGTTGAGGACAGTGCTTCTTGACGTGACCTTTAGATCGACACTTCCAACACCACAGTTTCTTATTCGAATCTGACGACGAGCTAGCATGTTTCGATGTACTTGAGGCGTGCTTCTTGTCACCTCGGGAACTAGTCTTGTTATTCCCACGATTCCGTGTAAACAAGCAGTCATCTAGACCACCAGTGCTCCCTTTCCATCGCTTGTCCTGAAGGAGTTTAGTTTTTACCATGTCCGTCGTAATGTCCACACCAGAGTGCTCCAAAGCCATAATCATGGGCGCATAGTCCTGCGGCAACCCTTGAAGCATTATAGCTGCGAGAAATTCATCATCCAGAGGCTTCTTCATGTTGCTCAGTTGATCAGCAAGTGACAAGATCTCATTTACATAAATCTCCATACTATCAAACTGTTCCAGTTTTATCGAGCATAAAGCCCGAAGACATGACAACCTTCTGTGCAAACCGGTGTCGTCGTACGCTTTTTTCAAAGCACCCCATACATCTTTAGCCGTCCCGGCGTTTACAATGTGAGGATAACATGACTTGTCAACACTTAAACATAGTCTCGCCCGAGCCTTCTCCTCTTTACGAGCTATAAGTTCAGCGTTCTCACCTTCTGCGGTTACAGGACTCCCGGTAATGCAATGCCACAAATTTTCGAAAACGAGAATATTCTGCATTTGGAATGCCCAATCCCGGTAATTAATGGTGCCTTTTAGCTTTTCCATCGTAATTGCCGAACTTGAATATTCACCCATATTTCGACGTAAAAATATATTTACACAATATTTACATGATGCGGCACATAACCTCTTGGAAATAAGTAAATTGCAGTGGAATAATATGTGTATAAATATATTTAAATTACTATCGTAAGCATTTACCTATGACATTGCCAACATTTTTCACCAGACAGTTTTTTTTACTTGACAGCTATTCAAAAAGCATGATCTGTTGCTGCCAGTGTTATATTCCATCACTTAATCGTTATATTGACCAATAATATACCATTAGTTGTTATATCGACCGTTACGCACCCGCTCCGATTCGGGTTTTGTTACCTATTATGTATTCTCCAATGCAATTTCAAAACTCCGAATTTCATAAATCCTAAAAGAATAAATTCCGATTATTGAAAAATACGATTTTAATTTTACCGAATGACAAAATTCCGAATTAGCAACGAAATTTCGGACAACTGAAAATCGGAATTCCGTTTAACGGACAAAGAGCACATCGAGCTTTTAATTTTTCGGAGTGATAAATGTCGGAATATAGAAAAATCGGATTTTTGAAATTCGGTATCATAAATATCGTGTTTTATAATAATCGGAATTTTATTTTTTAGGATTTATGAAATTCGGAGTTTTGAAATTCGGAATAAGTAAATTCGGAATATAATAATTCGGAGTATTTGGGTGTTCCCGGTAATTCATCATAAATTGAAGAGCTCGGTTATTAGATTATTTTTGGTGTAGTGATGTTGTTAGTTATAAAGAGGTATTGAGTTATCAAATAACTCCTCCAGTTCTCCGTTGTTTAAAGCAACATTCTTTATGCCACACCTGGCCATAAAGTGGCCTTTTCCGCACGCTGCGCGTACGGAATAAACCGCTTTGTGGCCAAGTGTACACATAAAATTATGTACACAATACGGGGGGTAATAAAGAAAGCCCTCGATCGCATATTTACGTCCCTCGCTTGCAGCTCGGGCCACAAACTTCTGCGATCTCGGCCTTTTTTGTATTACCACCCTAGTAGTGTAATATACAATATTACTATTGTATTTATGAGGTTGGTCTTACCTCCAGCTTGTTTCTGCAGAAAGCCATGAGACCGTAGAGCGATCCGAGGCCAATGTGTCCGTTGGCCATTCTGAACGCGAACACCTCTTTCTCATTGACGGGGAAGCCGTGAGCAGCGCCGTTAACGATCACCTAAAAAAAATAAAAACTGAAATATAATTTTGCTTAATATTAGGTCTCTGTGCAGACCGCTTGGTGCCCATCTCTTAGTAATCTTTGCTGCCAGTCAAAAACGCAAAGCATTGTTATGTCCCAGTTTCAGAAGTAAGACAGCCCATGTAATTAATGACGAGTGATGTTACATCTAGTAATCCAACCTACCAGATATAACATTTTCGATTTTGTCACTTAGTGTTTGAAAACAGACAACCTAAAGATGGTCACTCTGACGACTTCAGTAGTCTGTTCAGCCGATGTTGGCTGTTGATATGAGGAATATTGTCTGTTTTAAATTTAGACTTCATAACAAAGTAATTATAGTTATTCCATTAATTATTTTACGAGACTACGTTCTGTCAGTCACGCTTCACATACTCAAGAGTTATCTTGATTTTAAATTTCCAGCTTACCTGTCCGTTCTCCTTTAGTTCAATGGACTTGCCGTCCTTATGTTCCAGGATCAGAGCCTTCGGGTTGCCGTTCTGCAGCTGGATGGCCAACGTGAAGTTCCTGTCGACGAAGTCGTGTGCGAGCACGTAGCGGCACGTGCCGGGGAACGTGAGGTGGCGGCCGTCGAACGTGAAGATGTGCTGGCCGTTGACAACAACAGCGCGGACTAGAGGTACAGAAAAAAGAACATGAATATTGAAAAGGACGATGACTGCGTCGATAAACATAGCGTCGACTGTAGGGAGAGAAGACTGTAGGGTGTTCATATTGACAGAGGAAAACAAATAAGTGACGCTTTTGAGGGAATAAAGGATCGTGACCATTGATATGAATAAATAAGTGAGGCTCTGTGGGGCAGAAAAAATTGTAACCCTAATGACTGCATTAATAACCACTGCACGGACTGTTACGAAAGGATTGTTTAAATTGCAAGAGAAATGGATGAAACATTAGGAGCAATAATTTTTGATTTGATTGAAAATGATACTGGTCGAATCGATTTTAGGAAATCGACATAAGGCTTTTCAGATGGGTCAAATAACCAACAATATTTACTTGACAAATGTTTAAATCCGTAACACAAGGACGGATATAGGAAGCAGCGCTAATAAAGATCAACTTACGCTTAGCAGGTATTTCGTCCAGCGGGTTGATGCTGCGCGGGCGGTAGGCTCTCAGCAGCGCGAGCGCATCGGGCACGTCTCCCTTCAGGAACTGGTTGAGGAGACTGAAGGAAGCTACACCGCTGATCGAGGGGGCAGAGAAGCGGCCGGGTCCGTTGATGAAAGCCATCTGGGGGAGAGTGGGGAAATCATCGATGGAAGGTCTGCGGTAGATGTGATACTACTTGTGCTTATTTTGCTGTAAAGGAACCCTGTATTTAATGGTTATTCCGGTTTGAAGAGTGAGAAACACTTCGGCGATGCATTGTCAGTTGTGCTGACAACTGATAATGCATTTGTCATTCTCTGATATTAGTACGAGTGCAGCCAGATACAGAGAAGCAGTTCTAGATGCGAAATTTTGCATCGCGGCAAGTCTCTTCTGCAGCCGTTTGTACATCAATCTGAATTTTTATTTTCAATCAATAAGGCATGGATCGATTTTTAAAATCGGGACGATAATTACGGTGATCTTTTTTCTTTTTTTCATGATAATAGATTTTTTTACTCACTGGGTTGATATTGACAATGCCAGGCACGCCGAGTTCGTTGACCTGCGCGCGCACGAATTGGACGAGTGACGTCAGCGCCACGGCGAACTTCTCGTAGATGTTGCGGAGCTCCTTGGGATCGTCGCACTTCTCTTGACGGAGTTTCTAGAAGAAAAAGTTTGGTTAACGAAAACTGTGGCTCATTTAAGGTAAAGTCTATAAGGAGTTCCGAAGACCATGTTCAAGGGCGAGCTATAGGAGTGGCTAATAGCAGACTGAAATATGACATAAATTATACTAATAGAAGTTTCTAACTTTTGATTTGATGGAGTATCTAGTTAATGAAATCTTTGTAAAGAAAACTGCAAAGATTAGCAGTGTTCATGGATCGTTAGAATAGTGAATTCATTTTGCGATAGGGTTTGTTTGGGAAATTGAGGCTTAACACTGATGTGGATACAAAAGTACTTTACTAATATAAAAAGCAGAATTAAAGTACACCCTAAATATAAAACAACTCCCCCATGTCTCTCCCGGGCGGCAGAGTGCACAGTAGGGTGGCGGCATTACCACGCTGAATGGCAATGCCGATTCTTTGAGCCAAGAAGGAGCCAGCCCTCTGGTCACCAGATATCAGACAGCAGAAGCAGAAACAGGTTTATGTATAGTTTAGCTTTGGTGTCATCAGTCGTAATAATCGAGGATTCGAATCTTATAATACAGTAGGATTCTAAAATGAAAGCAGAGAAGTTTTAGGATAGATAGATCAACCAGACACCTACGTACAAAGAAACCCAAACTGGGTTGGGGAAAGGCCAGGAAGAAGAAGTTTCACTTTTAAAATATTGTTTGTTAATTACCTTCTGCACGTAGTTGTGTAGTGCTTCCACGAAAGCCTTGGCCTCGCGGGTCGGGATCACCTCCTGGATGGCTTGGTGGGCGTTGTTTAGGAGGCCGATGACCTGCTCAGGCACTGCCAGCTCTTCGAACTGAAGAAGATAGGTTTCATCGTTAGCCTATTTATTTACGTCGCACTGATCATCTTCTATTACATAATTAGTTATATGTATAGAAACAGTTACTGCTATGACAAGCAATGTACAAAGATTCATATCCTTAAAAGATTCCAGCGATAAGACCTATTGTTTAGGACTATATAATTTTTAATTATAATGTTCTTTTGGTGTTCAAAAACGAATTATTGTATCCTTAACTTCTTAAGATGACGTACCTTCTCCTTGAGCGTCTGGATGAACGGCATTTCCTTGATCTGCTTGCTGACGCTGGCGAACAGCTCTCCAACCCTCACGCGGAATTCCTTGAGCTGAGCTACGATCAGGCGGGTCAGGTCTGTAAAGACAATTTAATTGAAGTTTCATAATTTTCCTTTTGGAAGTAGTCATTTAAATAAGTAGCGTTGTCTCAGATTGTTGGTTTTAAGGCAAGAAAGAACCGGTATCTTTTAGTGTGCTTCATAGCCCTTGACTTCACTTTGAATCAGGTAAGACCAGGTCAAACGCAAACCTACTAACCATCAAAAAAGTTTAAACCAAGGTAAACAGTTGCTTTTCATGAAAATAGGCAAGAAGGCCTCTGCCTATATGGACTATATGCCACTGATTAAATGCGCATCTGTTACCATTATCTGTTGGGGCTTCACTATCGCTACCTATGTATTTTACTGTCTCAGAACCCAGAATAAAAGTGAACTAAAAGATTGCCAGTGAAAATCTATTTAGGGTATAGGTGGAAACACAGTGTTACAATTGTTGTGTTGTAATTTTGACATATAGATGCATTTTAATATGCCTAAATTGAAGAATAAAGGTGTTTTGCTGATGCATTTGCCTGCTATGCTATACTCTAATGGTGATTCTGATGGTGAACTCATCTTACCTTTGAAGATTTCAGCAAGCGTGTTCGTCAGCTCTTGAAGCTCAGCCTTGTGCTTTTCGAAGAAGTCGGTGACCAAGGCAGCGAAGTGTGCTACCAGGTCGATGAGGCCGTCCAGGTACTCGCGCACTAAGGCTGCTGCGGTCTCGTAAAGTTTCTTAATCTGAGGTTCAAGCTGAAAGGGGAAACATTGTTAAAACTCATGTTTTGAACTATTGTTAAAGGTGTGGTTTTGGTAGCAGAAACTACCGTAGCGAGGAATATTAGGAGTGTAGGGTACTAGAGGCCCTGGTTCTTGTTGTGCTGTCATTTTAAAGTAAGGATTTTCGTTGTAGGTAAAAGGACACTGTCCCCCGTTGGTAATAATAATATAAGTACTTATTTAACAGGGGCCCATCAGCGGAGGGCAAGTCACAGTCTGTCAGTGCCACGAAAACCATGAGACACTTTTCCTGACAGGCGCCGTCATGTCTCAATCCATAACCCAGTATTTAGTCCATATTTCCACCGCCATAGCCCAGTAGAGTTAGATTCCATCAATCAACAATAGTCCTTGCATTTGGCGGGGGCTGTCTCTGCGTGCGTCCCATGACACGGGCAGGGACAGCATCCGCTGGGTGTACACTTTGCCTCTCATTAAATTGTCGAAAGGGCCTCTACGCGTTGGCTTCGGCTCCGCGCACGCCTCCCAAAGGGCCGAGACACCATTGTCTCGTGTACGGGAAAGACATACATATAAGTACTTACTTGCTTCTCGTACATCTCATGAATCTTCTTGCAAGTTTCAGTGATGGTTGCATACGACTGGTCAATCATGGGCTTGGTTCCCTTGATCACGTCATCAATGAAATTTGCGACGAGCACGTACATTTCTCCCCTGAAAACAAGGAAGGCTTATTAGGATAGGTAAGCGAAACTAGAAAAATAGGCAAGTTGGAGGTATGAATGTTTAGATGTTTGTTGTTTGTTATTAAATTGAAATGTAATTTAGCATATAAGCCCTGGATTGAAATATAGGATACATTTTATCGCGGTAAGGAGTTCCTTTGGGATAGTTGTGGGAATAACACAGGCGAAGCCGCTGGTAGCTGTTGTGCAGAGTTGTATTCAAAATGTATAAGTAACTTCAATATCAAAGATTCTACAACTTACAAGAAGTGGAAGGTCTCTTTCAAGGCCATATCGTTGACGATCTCCTGGTTGAGCTTGGTCAGCTCAGCCTCAACGGACTTGCCGATCTGATTGGCGGTGGGCTCCACGCGTTTGAGGGTCTCCTTGAAGTCCTTGCTAGCCTTCTCGCCCAGCTGCTTGATGCGAGTCTCCAGGTTCGTTAAGTCGTTCTTCAGAGCATTCTGGATCAAAAAATATGTAAATTTAAAAAAGGTTCCTCAATATTACAAATATTCTTGGAGTGAAGCTGTTCTGCACCAATACTTCGAATGAAATAGATGGAATTATCATCAGACGTTTATTACTGGACATAGGTTTTCATCATCAGACGTTTATTACTGGACATAGGTTTTCTCCAAAAACTTTCACAACAGTCGCACGACGTTCGCCCCCATCAACTTCTGGCGACCTTAACCATCTTATAGACATGCTGTGTCCTTCCAGGGTCCATAATGTACCCACTATTTTCCGTTCAACCCTATAAGAGTGTTGTAGCTATAGCTACCAAAAGCAATTGAGTGGCTATAAATAAAAAATAGACTCACCACGAAGTAGTTGAAGTTCTCCTTGGAGACGCCGTACTCGCTCTTGACCAGGTTGTCCTGCAGGTAGAGCGCGCCGTGGAGGATGTTCTTCTTCTCGCCGGGCAGCGCGATGTCGGCGCTGATGTCCACGCGCTTCTCGGGCTGCAGGTGTCCCACCACTGACAGCTTGCGTTCTGATTCGTCTGCACCGTTAGTATTATATTGAGTTTAAGCCTTTATAGGGCAGAATCAAAATTGACCACCTTACAACATCGTGTTTAGGCTTTTTTTTCTTAACCAGAATAATTAGAATAATTGAGCCCCGAGGAGGCTTGAACTCCCGACCTTGGTGATTTTTTGGCGTTAAAAGGGTTAAAGATTTACTTTACGTGACTGTGGTTTTGAATAGGAAGAAATTTTAAAAGGGAGTCGAATCGTTAATAATTTTTTGTTGCCTTTTTGATAATCCATTACTAATTTTAATGTCATTCTCAAGAGCAATTTCTATACAAAGTATCCCCGTTTTCGTTATTACGGGTTCACGCAACTAAAAATGTGTGATTCCTCTCTCCTGGGAATAGGACATGTGAGTGAAACCGCGGACAAAATTTAGTAACTTATTCATAAAACTTGTATGCTGATAATAATATGATTTTAGATTACTCGTCAAAGAAGTAAGTTATCTGAAAACTATTGAGATACGTAACTAAGTAACTCAAGACCTGCACATAAACAATTAGTTAAGTTAGTGTTAGAAGCTCTCACGGTAGACTTACCACTGTATCCAGTAGTGAACTCGTAGTACTGGAAGTCCTTGATGATGGCGTGTACCACAACGGGCTTGCCCTCAAGCAGGCTGAACTTTATGTCTCCTTGCTGCAGGTTTTCCTTCAGCACTGACGAAGCTTCCAAGTCGATAACCTTGACGATGGGAGTGTCCACCTGAAAGAGGACGTTAAGTTAATGGTAGTTATTTAAAAGATGAATAACGAAAAAGAATAAAGAACTTTCTTGGACTGTCGAACCGATGAAATGCAAAAATGTGTGGTCTGAGTTTAGTGTGCCCCGCAGGATGATCAATAAAGGCAAGAATAGCTTAAAGATGACGGTGTTAAGACTTATTTTGTAAAAAATAGTAAGCGTAATAAAGACGATTCATCGTGACTATTGCTAAACTGTCTGTGCACTAGCACAGAAAAGATACAAAAGATTAATGATTTGAATGATCCAAAAAAAGGTTCCGATAACTTACCAAAAGCTTGACGAGTTGAGGGTTGACTTCCAGGAGAATCTTGGATTCGCGATCCTGAAACAGAAATTGTCATTATTGTGTGGAAATACTCGTTTCCACGTGTTTCTATAAAATATGTACTCAAGTATTTTTTCTTACATTTTTGAATCATACCTACATTTTAAATGAGGAGTGAGTAGATTTTACGATTTGTTAATTCTATTTCAGCGGATTTTCGAAAGTGAACTTTACTGCGAAGTCTAAGTAGATGTCTTTTGACCTCAAGCACGTTATTTCCTTCTAGGTCGTTGCAATACTTACGTTGCCGAGGGTCGGGTGGGAGATGGACGCGGAAGACTCGAACTTGACGCTGTTTTCAGTAGGGGTATGGATTCCTCCTTTCACCTTGATGACTGCCTCCTAAGAGGAAAATACATACCGATTAATGATTTAATACTATTTAAAATTGAATTGCAAAATTGTGTAAGATTTTTAATTATGGAAAATGAAGACCTGGCAAAACAAAGCCCATGAGGTTCTGTACAAGATTACAAGAAAATATGGAATTTCTGTCAATTTGACTTGATAAGCTACATTTTTAACTTCATCATCAGTCTTTATGCGTGTTACAGCTGGGCAGATGAACTAGATAGCTCTTCTGAATGTGAAATAAACTCAAACACTAATGAAACCAGTTCTAGAGAACAGAGGGTATTACGAGCCAAATTGTAAGCTGACGACGATGTAAGAATCGAAGATCAAAATGAACTTCCTTACCTTTCCAAGCTTGGGATGGCTGAAACCCAGCTCGGCAATAGCAGAGTGAGACTTGTCAGCGCCAGTCACGTCAACCTTGAACCTAGCAGCAGCCTTGTGCTGGGGCTTGTTCTTGTCAGGGTGCAATTCGATGTGGCCCTGGATAGGGAATGGCAGCGACTTGTCCGTGGGGTAGGAGACTACGGACTCCAGCGCCAGGACGCGGGTCGGGAGGGTCAGGGTCACACCAGCGGGGTATTCTGAAGAAAATGGTAAATTGGTTAAAATTATGTAAAGTACATAAGACAGTAACACAGTTTGAAAAAATTAAGAAAGAAATGCCATTACAATAAAGAAGGTCTTAGACATTTTTGAAAAAAGGAAAACAAAAAAGAAATCTAAAGTCAAACAATCCAAAGACCTACGATCAAGAAAGGAGAAGAATTAAATCTCAGCCAAAATTACCGATCCCGCGACTTACTACAGTGCACAAAAATATCTTTAAACACTAACCTACATAGGCAACATATTAGGAGCAACAATGCTCTACCAATTATTCAAAGCCTAATGAAGAAGATGATGCTAAAGATGACATAATAAGTAAACGTAATAAAATACTCACTTCCTTGGTCAGGGTTGCTGTAAACGTGGAGATGGTACTTCTTATCCTCCTTGTTGATGTGGAGGTCCAGGCTGTACTGCGGCAGCTTGCGCTCGGAGACCTCGTTCATGACCTGCAGACCGAACTCGGGCGCGAAGCCGAGCTTACGCAGGTCCACGCCGATGTTGAACGAATGTTGGAAGACGCCAGGTTCTGTAGAAGAGTTTTTAATGTGAAACTCATCTTCAAAGATGAAAAAGTTATCACCGTAGCAGGATAGAAAGTAATACCTAAGATACATTTTGAGATCACCTTCTCTGTATCAGAAATCGTTGAAATTATTTTGGTGCGATGTGACTTAACCCAATGTTTACACACTTTTTTACCATTTTGAAAGTGGTCTAAAATGCGTTTTTTTTTCTTAGACTATTTGTCTAGCTCCGATAAGGTCTTTAGATATATCTTTGTCAGTACCGCCTATGTATTTGTGACTATGAGTCTTTAAAAGTGTGTATTTTTTAACTTTAATGTTGCCATGATCAAATAAAAAAATCTGGATATGTAAACTGCACTCATTTATAAAGTTGGTTACTTACTCTGTACGTTGATCTTGGAGTGAAGTTCAGCGTTAGCGCACTGCTTCTTCTCCTCGCAGTAGACGTAAGAGTTCTTGTACTCCAGGTTAGTGACGCGAGTCTCAGCTACGTAGCTACGCTCGCCAATGGCCAGGTTCAGGAAAGTCTAGAGGAGAAGCGTATGTCGTCAATAAGATCCCATGTAAATTAATCAATGACCAGGTTAACAAGCTGCTAAGTGTGTTGACACACTAATAATAATTTTGACGACCGCTTTAGCTTAGTTGGTAGTGACCCTGCCTACGAAGCAGGAGGTCCTGGGTTCGAATCCCGGTAAGGGCATTTATTTGTGTGATGAGCACGAATATTTGTTCCTGAGTCATGGATGTTTTCTATGTATTTAAGTATTTGTATCTATTAAATATATCGTCGTCTAGTATCCATAACACAAGCCTTATTGAGCTTACTATGGGGCTAGTTCGATTTGTGTAAGATTGTCCCCTAATATTTATTATAATATTTAATAATAGGGCTACATTAATAATAATAATAATGGTTCGCTATGGTCTTGTGGGGTCTGAGGTGCCGTACTATAAGTACGCACCAACGCCGGTTCTCGAAAATGGTCGCGCCACGCTCTATTGGGATCGATCTATCATCACGGACAGGACTATTGTAGCCAATAAGCCTGATATCGTGCTGATAGATCGATCCAAGCGCCGTGCAGTGCTCGTCGACATCACCTTCCCCCATGACGAGAACCTCGTGAAGGCCGAGAAGGACAAGCTCAGCAAGTACCTTGACTTGGCTCACGAGGTTACCGCCATGTGGGATGTTGATTCGACGATCATTGTTCCGATAGTCGTTTCGGCGAACGGGCTTATAGCGAAGAGTCTCAACCACCATTAGGGAATGCAACCGAATAGTGAAAAAACCGAGTATCGGTTTTAACCGTCCGGTTTTAACCGATTTGAAACTCGAATATTACTCGGTTAATAACCGAGTATTTTTTACAGTAAGCAAAGTATTGAATAATGATAGGTTAACGTGGTTTTTATGATTTTTCATCACACTTGCTCGAAAATGGTGAAATGACCTATGGCGCCCTAGGGCGTAATGGTTTTTTTCTTTAAATTTGAAACGCTGGTTCTGTTTTACTCTTATTTGTCATGTTCAAAGGAAACGCCAACTTACTTTTTTAACTTTTATCACTGAAATATTTATTTTAAGATAGCTGTTATTGCAAATACATGTAAACACATATTTCGGTAATATTAATTAAATGTTTAAATAGTGTATTTCAGTATTTTGCAAATATAAAATCGTTTTAGGTCTTTACCGCTATGGTTTCCGAACGTGACTTGACATTCGCATTGTCTATGGACTTATGTCACTAATTGACATTAGTGACATAAGTCATATTAAACACATATTTCGGTAATATTAATTAAATGTTTAAATAGTGTATTTCAGTATTTTGCAAATATAAAATCGTTTTAGGTCTTTACCGCTATGGTTTCCGAACGTGACTTGACATTCGCATTGTCTATGGACTTATGTCACTAATGTCAATTTCTCTTTTAATATTTTCTGGTCATACTGTGTCGATTAGTAAGGTTGTTTAATTAAGATTTCCTCACAAGTGTGATGTAATAGTACATTGTGTATCTAGGGCGGTAAGTAAGGAATTACAAACGAGTGTTTGTTATAAGCCCGAGGTGAAACCGAGTGCTTTAATAACACGAGTTTGTAATTCCCTTACCGCCCGTGGCACACACAATGTTTTTCATCACACTTGTGAGGAAATCTGATTAATATAACCTTACTAATCGTCCCAGTATGACAAGAAAATATTAAAATAGAAAGTGACATTAGTGATATATGTCCATAGACAATGCGAAATGTCAAGTCTCGTTCGGAAACCATAGCAGTAAAGACCTAAAACGGCCATTTTAGTTGATTTTATATTTGCAAAATACTGAAATACACTATTTAAACATTTAATTAATGTTACCGAAATATGTGTTTACATGTATTTGCAATAACAGCTATCTTAAAATAAATATTTCAGTGATAAAAGTTAAAAAAGTACGTTGGCGTTTCCTTTGAACATGACAAATAAGAGTAAAACAGAACCAGCGTTTCCAATTAAAAAAAAAAAACCATTACGCCCTAGGGCGCCATAGGTAATTTATGGCCCGCAGAACCTACGTGTAATGACACCATTTTCGAGCAAGTGTGATGAAAAACATTGTGTGTGCCACGGGCGGTAAAGGAATTAAAAATTCGTGTTATTAAAGCCTTCGGCTTCACCTCGGGCTTATAACAAACACTCGTTTGTAATTCCGTACTTAACGCCCTAGAAACACAATGTACTATTAATGTTAATACTAAATAAGTAATTTAATGAGTATGTCCTTATCTAGAAAAGGTCACAAAACCAAAAGAGACCGCGAGATAACTCTTATCTTGCCAATACAGCTCATCCCTTTACCTACCCTAATCCAGGTACGTCAGGTACTCAGGTAACTCGATGTTATTTTTCATCGCACTTGCTCGAAAATGGTGTTATTACACGCAAGCTCTGCGGGCCGTAAATGACCTATTACGCCCGAGGGTGTAATTTTTTTTAATTTCAATACGCTGGTTCTGTTTTACTCTTATTTGTCATGTTCAAAGGAAACGCCAACTTACTTTTTTAACTTTAATCTCTGTAATGTTTATTTAAAGAGAACTGTTAATGCAAATAAGTCCATGTAAACACATATTTCTGTAACATTAAATAAATGTTTAAATAGTGTATTTGAGTGTCATTTTCAAAATACTGAAACTTATTCAAATTAAAAAAAAAACATTACGCCCTAGGGCGTAATAGGTCATATACGGCCAGCAAAACCTACGTGTAACAACACCATTTTCGAGCAAGTGTGATGAAAAATCATAAAAACCACGTTAACCTATCATTATTCAATACTTTGCTTACTGTAAAAAATACTCGGTTATTATTCGAGTATTCGATTCGAATTCGAGTTTAACCGTGGAAAAACCGATACTCGGTTTTCGGTTATGGCTGCATTCCCTAACCACCATCTCAAGAGACTCTCGCTAGATGGTTGGATCAAGGGTCAGATACAGAAAGCGGTACTTCTGGACACGGCGCGCATCGTCAGGAGGTTCCTCTCTCTGCAGCCCTAACCACCGGTAGCCTGGGCCCCGCCCCGCTGCCGGCGGCACTCTAGGTTAGGTTTTTTATAATGTTTATGTTTTGTAATTTCATTTTGTATTTTACTTTTTATATATATATTGTAAAAAACCTAACTTAAGAAAATAAATGTATACTGAGAATAATAATAATAAACATCATTCATTTTGAAACTCATGCCTTCATATCAAAATACATTGAATTTAAATGATACATTACATTAAATTAAATTTTATACATTACGTTAAATTATTACATTAATAAGATGCATTGCATGGAGCGAAATTACATTCCATGACAAACCTCAGCTACGTGGGATCAACTCAGATGAAGAAGACTACTAAATTATGTTAAGTTTGAAGTGACGCTAGTGGTATTTACCTCGATTCCCTGTTCGTTGCCTTCAGTAAGCAGAGTGCGGATGTACTTGAAGTTAGCGGACTTCTGATCTTCCTTAACCTTCACAGATCCAGAACCTTCAACGATGGTCTTAGGGCCTTCTTGCTTGCTTATGAACGAGGTGCTTCCACTGAGGACGTTCTTTCCATCGTTGGTCGCGTGGAACTCCAGACGCTTTCCACTGCCTGAGTCTTTGCTAATGATCTCAACGTTGTAGTTCTTCCAGCCGAGAGCTTCCGAGTTGAGTCGACTTTTGACAACCACGTTGTCCTTTTGTACGTGAGCTTCAGAGACAATGTCGAGGTTGACATCCTTGATGTTCTCCACCTTGATTTCGGCTTTGCCTTGGTTCTCGCTGGGGTAGTCACCCTTAAGGTAGATCCTGTTGATAAACAGTTAGTTGATATCTTCTGTGAGATGCCTAGGATTAGCGAGAGTTGGATTTGATACAAGACAAAGTGTCTGGTGTTTGGTGATTAACTATAAGGTATGGATATGTAATTAAGTAAATACATCAAACTGATAAACGGAGCAGAAGAAGTAAGCAAGCAAGTCTAAGAGTGAGACTAGTGAAGAGACATCTATAGGTGGATTAAATTACCTGCTAGTCTTCGGGCTGCTAGGGCTGGTGTATTTCAGGTCGACCAGCGGATGTGACTTAGAGTAAACCACCACAGATTCAGATTTGTAGATGCGACCATCAGCATCGACAATAACGATTGAGCTGAATGTGTCTGGAGAAGGATTCTGGAAGAAAATTTTGAAAATATGGTTCAACATTGTTTTCTTCAAGAGGTTTCGAAAGCTATTATGAATATTGCAACAAGATTTAGCTAGTATATAAAAGCGGTATCCTGTCAAGGAACGAGAGATTTTTCAGTAAATATTTTTAAATAATATGTACTACACAAAGATGTCTGGCTTATAGTAATGACATCGCTACTTTTGAAAATTTCCTGACCAAGTGCATCAATAAAATCTCTGAAATTAGCTCGATAAGCGACTAATCTTTGTCTGCATCTTATGAAGAAAAAAAATCCGAAGATAATATACATTTTTACCTTCGAGTTAACGCTGAATTCCAGTTTCTTCAGCTGCTCGTTCTGTGGAGTGTTGGTCTTGATCTTGATGGTGTATTCCTTCTGTCCCGCAGCAGCGTCCACCACCATATTGGCAGTCTTGCCCTTTCCATACAGAGCCTTCACTTCCACGTTGCCAGTCTTCCTCTCAGCTAAACAAAAAAACACAATTACATTAGTATTAGTTTGACTTCAGTTGCTAGTCTATTTTACCCGACTACGGATAGCACTCCAGGTAGCAGCAACATATCTTGCGTGCGACATACCGTGTAAGAGTCAATGGAAACACACTCATCTGTAAGTCAGCGCAATGAACGCGCGATCTCATTAGCTTTACAACTTTTGTGGTCGCGGGTGTCTGTCGTTTCAATTGTTGCGTCTGTGTTTACAATAGTAATTACTTTACTTAAACTCTTAAGAATTCTAGATATGTCGTATTCCCTTCATAATTGTCTCACCTTCCAAATCAGCCTTGTAGTTGAAGTCCAAGCTCAGAGGATCAACATGCGGTACCAGGACCTTCATCTTGGAGAAACCATTCTTCGGTCCGATCTTGCCGCTTGCGTCAAATTTGTAGATATCAGCATTCACTTGCACCGACTGAACCGTGGAGTACTGTTGAAAATAAAGATTTTGTAAACATTCTTATTTTGTATTTTGACGTTTGGAAATCCTATACACCTCCAAAACATATTTTTTTGACAACGGAGACTCTTCTTCTTCTTTGACATCTCCATTAATTTTACTATCTTTTTCTATTATTTTACTGTCTTGTTTCAACGCCTGGAATCCTTTTACATCTCTAAAAATGTAGTTTTAAGTTAGATGTAATGTAAAAGAAATCTAATGTATTAATGTCATATTGTTGTAATACTTCATACATTTCAAAAGAAAAACTGGTGAGTTTCTTCGAGCGCTTCTTTTCACCGCAAGGTCATTATCCGAAGTGCCAAAGGAAAAGAATAGAATCAGACATGTAAAAGCACACTACTTGCATAAATAAATGATTTTGATTTTTAAAAACCCCAGGCCATGCTAGCACGACCTGTTTTGTCAGGCGCACGTCAAAAAAGTGATGCATGAGTCAAATCACTGCGTTTACGGTGCGTCAGCGTATTTGAGCCTGGTGACCGCACCTTTAATTAGGCTGTATTTCCACCTGAGCTGTGCGAGGTAACTGAGTAGTATGGGAGGGCAAAATATACCAATCGTCGTGCCTAGCCTCGCTTAGTGCGGCCCGGAATTGATGGTTTTTTTCTGGCACACCGCTTCGCTACCTAGCTCAGGTAATCCTTCAAAAATTCAGGTAAGCCTTAATAATCATTGTAAAGGTAATACTCACTTCGAAGTAAACACCCTTGTTTTGAGGTACCAGCCCGAGGTAGTTTGAGACGATCTTGATGTCATGCGCCTTCTCCATCGGCAGCCGGAGAGTGATGGTGCTCTCATCCAAGTATCTAGAAAAAATATATTTTGAATTCTCTGATTACACAATCTAGGGGCACACCAGTGCCCCCGCCAAATCGAGATCGTTTCTTTCCATTTATGTCGTGTCATTTGGTACTTAGTCTTTGACACGCTAATGCCCAATACCTATTACCTTTATCGCTAACGACTTTACATTCAAGATAGAAACTACTGGAACAGCGTCAAGCCTTTTGATGTCTACCTTATATAGCTTGTTTGATAGTTTCTAAGATCAAGATAAAAACCATATTTAAGCTCTCTTTATACATGCATGATATCTACGTACATTGATTTCTGCTCCTGCAAAAGTATCGTATAATACAAATGCTTCTGTTCTGAGGTTACTGATAGAAAATATCTAAGACATTTACTCTGCTTTGTACTGCCCTTTAGCATATTGATTCATTTACTAGTTGGATAACATTAGACACTAAGGAGGAGGTGGTCGGATGCAGAGGGCAAAAATCAGGTGTCAGGTGAAATGTAGGAGGGAATATCCACGAATGGAAATTCCCTCACAATTATATTGATTTTACTTACTTCTTGTCGCCTTCGCCGGTAACTTGGAGTTCGAATTTGCCGTCAAGCTCAAAGCCGATGTCGCTGCCGTAGCTGCCCTTCAGCCTGTAGTTGTCAGAGCCTTCCAGGGAGTCAGGGTTGGTGTAGTCGATGCTGCCAGCCAGGGAAGCCGGGTGGGGGATCAGGTTGCCGTTGACGTCAGACTGGGGAGAACAATGGTTTGTCAAAATCTAAGTCCTCCGGGATTTAACCGAGCCAGAAGGGGTCGGGTGCCATTTTGTTTTTATATTAGAGCTTCCCTAAATCTTGCTCCCTTAGATACTCTAAGATAAGAAGGGTCTGGTCTAGCTAACGTCCAACCGGTAAACGCCACTTTATGGTCATATGGAAGTTGTCAATTTTGCTTTCCTCACTTATTTACTGGGCGGATCTGCTGATAAAGCTACATTCAATAATCTTTTTGAGCTGACTTATCAAGTACAAGCCGAAGCTCTTTATTCTTCTACTTAAACAGTTGAATCTATTGGTTCGGAAAAATAATCAACTGTTCTCGAGACTCGGCGTAAGAAATTCTCCCCTGATTATAAGAGAGTACTAAAAGGATTTCGCCGTACCTTGAGTTCCAATTTGCCCTTATCACCATCGACCTGATTCTTGACGAAGAACGTGTTCTTCAGTTGCTTGCCGTCCTTCAGTGCGAGGCCGAGTTCTCCCTCGTAGTGGTAGACATCCTTCTTGAAGTTGCAGTTGTTCAGCTTAGACTTGTAGGTGATCTGGGAAGCTGCTCCTCCGCGTTTTACGGCGTCGGCGAGGATAATCTCAGCGTGTCCGTTGTAAACCTAAACAATTACAGCATACATGAAAGTAGGTATAAATCTCTCTTCCTAGCTACAAATTATCGAGATTAGACAAACATTCGTGTTAACGTCCTGGTCTTTTTGTATATTACAGAAAGAGACACCAACATGAATCTTCGCTGGATCTCCGATTAATGTGGCCGTGTCAGTTCTTTTTGGTATTATCAATTATATAAAGGTTATCTAGAAGAGATACCTTTTCCGAAAAATGCCTGGTTACCTCTATATGCTCATAATCTTATTGAAATTGCTTTTATGTGCTGTATATTAGATGTGCAATAAAGAGTTCAGATCGCAGTGCGTAAGTCTGCCTCAGTGAAGTTAGTCGAAAGCCCTACCTTCTATCTCCAGACTCCACATGTATTACCAACCGTGAGGATTAATTAAGAATGTATGCTTATTTCACCGGCTGTCTCATCTTCACACCTAAACTCGACAGAGCGAACACTGTTGCTCGACAGCAGGTTAGCGGCATTGTAGGTACAGTGAAAATCATAAATATATAATTACATACGTTACCAAGGCGACAAAATATCTGTACGCCCCTGACAAATTTATCATTTTAGAAAATTTTGTCACTTCATCCGTATAGATATTTATGATGTTGACTGTACACTATTAGCAAATGTGTTAATGCTCTTGGGATCAGAACACACATTAGCGCGTCTGGCAGAGTTCAAATAAGAATCCGAGCGACTTGTCTGTGGTGCGTGTTTGTGTGTGCGTTGCAGTGTGTTATTTGTGACACGGTCCTATCCGCTAGAACTTATTTATACTTACATCGTCTTTAACAGTGATGTCACGGTCGAGTTTCAAGCTGAGCAACCTCTCAGTGGGCAGGACCACCTCGATCAGCGCTGCGGTCTTGCCGGTGGCTTGGATGTTCAGGTCATGGTTCACGTTCACGTTAACTTCAGTCCTCTTGCCGGCGTAGTCCAGTTTGTTCCTGACAAATAAAACATTACATAAAGCAAAACATAATTTCAAGCTGCCGTTTCTACAATTTACTGCTTTGGAATAGAAAACTTTGTTTAAGATCAATAGGGATAATATACGTACTTGGAGTCAATGAGTTTGTCCGTGGTCTTCGTTTTGGTTGAGAAGGAAACCTTATCCTTATTGTCCTTCTCGAAGTTCAAGAATACGTCTACATCAGCGTTGTACACTGGGTTCTTCACTTGGAATTTGACATCAGCCTTAATCTTGCGTCCAACGTTTTTGAAGTCGACTAGCACTGCTCCGTTGCCCTGGCCGTCGGCGTCGGTTACAGCGTATTGGCCGTTGGCACTGATTGTGTCCTTGAGGAGGAGCTTGAGTTCTCCCTTGGAGTTGGCTCCGCGTGTGACCTTCAGGAGGTAGTCGAGGATGTCGCCCTTTGAGTAGGAGATCTTGGCGTGGGAAGCATATTGGTTGTTATTGTCGATTACTCCGATGTCGAATCTAAAAGAAAAGAAAGACGTTAAGTTTATCCAGCACCGAGGAATAACGAATCTCTATGATGAAGAAGAACGAAGCAAATCGGAGGAGGCATAGTTATCAGTAAAAGAGTAATCCATCCAGGATTGGAGAAACTCACTTAATGTCTTCATTCTTGCCGCCTCCAGCAATCTTCATATGACCAACAGCACCAAGGTGCACGTCGTTAGGCTTGTTTTTGTGGGTGACGACTCCCGACAACTCGTATTTGCCAAAGTTCTTAATAATGATGTAGTTTTCCATGTTGGATTTATCAGCAGAGACGATATCGCGCTTAGCGAAGATCTCGACGCCGTGCTTGTCGCAGTTTGTGATGACCTTCAGGCTGTAGTCTCCGGGGTGCTTGATCTGAGTCCTGGCTTCGAGATCAAACTCTGCCTTCTTGTCAATGTACTGGCCTTCGACCTCAATGTCGACCTTCTTGTTGTCGATTTCAGCGTCGAATTTGATTTTCATTGGCAGTGCGTGAATTTCGACTATAAAGAAAGAATAAGCGGTTATACAAACAATATATAGTATGGAAAAATTTCAAGACCATGTTGGTAAAGTTTCATTACAATTGAAATGAAAAATATATTTTTCAGGGTAAAGGAGATTATGTAACTCATTTTAGGATATCCAAGAAAGCTCGGCGAGGTAACGGTCAAATTTCTAGCCAAAACTTATCTGATGATTTTGGAATCTATGCTTACATTTGTTCTTGGTAATCAGCATGAACTCCTTAGGGTTGTTGTGATGTTTCAGGAGCTGGTTGAAAGTGACGCGATTATGTTTGTCGGTCAGGTCCCCACCGTAGTACAGGTCAATGTCATGTCGGATAATCTGAAAGAATAGCTTCTATAAAATATCTGCTTAAGCCGCATAGAAATTTATGTTGTTTGCTCAAAAAAAGAGATTTGCTAGTGATAAGCTGGTTAACTTGTAACTCACCCCGCCATATGCAACGGAGCCGATAACTTTGAAGTTGACGTATGCATTAAGAGTATTCTGGAATTCCAGTTTGAAGTCGGATCCCTTCAATGAACCGCTCAGCAACATGTTGTGTTCTCCCTTCTTTGCCTTCAGGTCGATTTCACAGCTGTGAGGTGCATGAGCATAGTGGCCAGTGATATCAACAATCTCGTTAGAGCTTGGCATGTTAATTTTGATACCCTCGAGCGTGTACTTAGAACTATCTCCGTTAATTTCTCTGACCAACTGTCCTTCGACCTTGAGGGTCTGCTTGCCCTTCTCACCAGGCAATTGGTATTCGGCGATGGGCTTGAACACACTGCGCTTCTCGTTTCCTTGTACATTGAAGCCGGCACGAGCATAGTAGTTTTGCTGGTCCAAGTTAGCTTCGACGACGAGAGCATATTCGCTGGGCTTGGTGTACAGAGCCACTTGGCCTGAGGCCTTCTTGATCGGAGAATCCAGGGTCAGTTTCAAGCTCTTTTCTTGCTGGTTATTGACAAGTTCTCCAGTAAGCTGGGTGCGGCGGTTCTTGCCACCTTCGGCCTCGAAGAGCAAGTCAAAGCTACGGCGTTCAGGGTTATCGCCGCGGACGATACCCTTGATGTGGTAGCCACGGAGATCGTTCTTCTCAATGACCAGTTTGACCTTCGATGCTCCGGTCAAGGGATAGCGAGCCAGGAACTTGGCGAGAGAGTTTTGGGCTTCTGGGCCTACAACAAAAATATATCATATTAAAAATTTATGCAATAGCAGATTCATTTTTAGAGACTTAGAATCCATAGTATTTAACAGGTTGTTAACGTTTCCTACTTATATCATTATTATCTAGAATTGAGTTTGAAAGGTGATCTTGTGATGAACTTACCAGAAACAGAGAAAGGCACAGAGACCTCTCCGCAGAAAGTAAGGCCGATAATGCTAGACAGCTGATCGAAGCATCCACTGTACTCCTTTCTTTCAGCATCAATCTTGATCGGAATGTGTTTTTCTTGCTGTCCCTTCTCAGCGGTGTAGTAAACCAAGTCGTTAGAGGCAGTGAGGATCTCCTGCTTTTCAATCGGGAGAGCGAACTGAAGGTCAATGCCATGGCCGTTCTCCAGGACTTTAGCGATAAGATGTCCACCAGTAGAAGAGTGCAGATTCGTCACTACTTTAAGACCAGTAGTAACCGCGTCGGCATCAACAAGGAAAAGTCCAGAGACTTCGATGTCAGTACTGGGTACAAGCTTGACATCGACTTTAGCGTTTTCAGGGTTACGGATGATTTGGCGGATATCGACGTTGGTGGCGATGTCAAGACGACCGGTGGCGGCACCGATGAGGTCAAGTTTCAGCGGCAAACCAGTGGACGTTGGGTAGACAAGCTCCAGATCCATGAAGAGCACATTGGCGTGGATTTCCTTCTGGAAGTGCTTGACCTTATTCATGCCATCGGTGACGGATTTGAGCAGCTGGTCCAAGACGTGGTTGAAGTCAAAGCCCTTATCGTCTCCAAGGGAGAGGAAGACGGCATCAGTTCCGAAGAGTTTGACGTAGATGTCCAAGTCTAGCTCATTGTGGTAAGTGTTCGACTCAGCCTTTACCTGTTCACAAGAAATTTATTTGTTAACTGTCTAATGCATCATACATATTTATTTTGTGGACAAAAATAGCTAAAACTTTGAAGAAAATAAAGATTTAGCAGCCAAAATTGAGAGATAGAAACATAAAGATTTAGATAAATAATTGGGAGGTGCGGGCGCAGTGATGATTCATGTAAAAGACAAAGAAGGAATAGATAGTATTCTTGGAGAGAATTCTTACGTGTTTGTCGAAGTTGTCGATTTCAGTCTTTATGGAGCGGCGGCCGCGCACGCCGTGCTCGACCTTCTGTTCGGCCTCCTTGAACCTCTTCTTCAGGTCATCATACAAGGCCTGAGGCTCCTCAGTACGGAGGAAGCTGCGGGGGCCGAGGAAGTGCTCAACCACGCGGTCCAGGTTGCCTTGACGGCCTCCGAACTAGAAGGTTAACATATTTTATAAATATAATTTTTTTTCGAAGTCGCTGACATCCTTTCCTACATCTTTTGAGATTTGTTTTATTGCAAGTATTTCATCCTTTCAATAAAATTTTATTAAGTGTTTTGTTGTGCGGGTCCTATTGTTAGATGTTGGAATATTATATCGATTGATCATTAGTGATTAACTCTGTGCAGTATATACTTAAAAGAAAAAGTAGGTAAAGATGTTTGAAAAAATTGTAATAACTGTAATTTAGCACCCGAATAATAACCATAATAATAAATGTAATGAATGTATGTATATTGTATTGTGTATATTAGTATACCTACCTACATGAGAATAAATGAATTGAAATTCAAATAAAAGGCTTTCTAACGTCATAAATCTTGTTACGCATTTTGCCAAGACTTGGCGAATCCCTTACCTCGAAAACGTTGAAGTGGTGTCCGAAGACTTCAGTGGTCAGGTTCAGGCTGGCAGATCGGGGCAGGAACGAGTTCTGCGAGTAGATCACGCTCTGTTCTACGTTGCCGCCAACGCCGAGAGCATCGATGTTGTAGGATCCTTCGCGGTAGAAAGAGTATTTCCTGTTGGAGTGAAAGAAAGCGTAAAAGGAGAAAAACTACGTTAAAATTGTTTAATCATTGACTGGCAAGCTTTTGTCATATTAATTAAGCAGCAGCGAGATTCAAAAGTCTCTAATGTTCTTTAACGGTAACTAGTTAAAAACAATAAACTAAAACTTGCAAAGCACTATATTGCTCAACTATACAATTCTTTCTTAGGTAAAATACTAGAAAGAAAACCAGAAGTGACAATTAATGATGATGAAATGATTGAAGTACCTGTCATCGACGTTGAAGCGATTGGGAGTGCGGATCTGGCCGTAGTGCTCGCGAGCGTTGCGCTTGTCGGGGTTGGCGGACGCCCTGATGTGGCGCAGGTTGGAGGTGATGTAGCGGCCAACTGCAACCAAGAAGAAGGTTAAAATTCTGACAAATAAGACAGAGAAGGCTAACAAGAAGCAATACGCTAAATCCAGCAGAAAATCTGTCAGATAAAATACCAATTAATTAACTAGATCAAGAATTGCTAGCAATGTCCTATTTACCTGAGAAATGGGAATACCATAATATTATCATGTGGTTTGGTGTTATATTATCTAATCTTTGGTACCTTGGTGCACAGGCTCGTTGTCCAGAAGTTTCTTGATCTCGCTGGCAGACTTGCCGCAGGGGCACTCGATGACAGCCAGGTAAGCCTTGATGCGGATCTCAGAATCCAGGTTGGTGTTCTTCATTAATTCAAGCGCTGCTTTCTTGATCTGAAAGAAGAAATAAAGATCTTTCAAGAGTTGTTTTGATTTTTTGGTTTCTGGTTCACCATTTACTTGATCATATTTAAAAGTATCCGATCCGAGTTCTTTCGTAGTTAAAACTAAAGAAGGCATAACTCCTTTCGTAATGACTCCTTCAACTGACTTAATAGGTAACTCCTTTTACAATGCTTAAAGAAAATTAAGGAAATATTATACTGTAAAATAAGTGGATAAATAGATGGTTTTACCTTAGCAGAGCAAGCGTCAGCTTGGAAGGCCTCAAGAGCTGCGGCCCTGACCCTGTTTTTGACAGCGGAATCCACGGCGCAGTGGACGACCTTGTCAATGATACCGTCCTCCAAGTGCCTAATGTTGCGGATACCCTTGAGAACGGCTACCACCTGTTCAAGATAAATTGTTTGCTTGTACAAAATATTCTGCTGGAAACAGTAAGTAGATAGAAACATTTCTTCATTCGAACATGGAACTTTTCAAAATTGTAAATTCAGAATATTGATGCATGAAGCGTTTATTTTCGTAAATTGGGCTGTAGAAATTATTAAGTACTAGGTTGACCTTAAAAAAAGTGGCTATCTCAAACTGCTGAAACAATGAAGAATGATTGTGTAAATGATTTTGTCAATAGCTTACAGTATCCTCTTCGACTTTGGTCTTGGGCTTGCAGTTGCCCAGCTTGGCAGCCAGCTTGGCGCTCAAAGCAATGATGCCGTCATTCTTCTTCGTGTGGCACTGGTGGTCACGGCAGAAGGAGCCGGCTAAAGCTCCGACACCGAGGTACGTGTCCTTGGGGATGTTCGGGATGTCCAGGAGAGACTGTGGAGTGAAAGAAATTTAAGTATCCATGATGTGCCGACGAGTCGGTAGTAGTAATAGGTAGGCTATTGTTCCGCAATTGAACACGCAGAAAGAAGAATGTAGACGATGGCTCTCATAATTATTATTTAGAAATGTTTTATTGTGAATTTATTGTATTGAAATAAAGTCATCTATGTGCATATTCGTTTATAAAATTTTCACAATATAATACTCACAGTGGCAGCCTTAAGAGCATCGTTATTGACGTGCTGCGCATTGCCAAGTGATAGGAACACGATCTGCTGCTCTATAGCATCAAGCTCTTTCTGCTTCAGGATCTGGATGGAAGCTTCGATACTATTGCCCGTGCCGGCGCGAAGGAGACCGTCCAAGAAGACGCGTCTGGAAGAAGTAAGTCATTAGAAGAAGTGAAGGCAGAAAGGAGTCTTTGCAAAATCTTAATGGATAAGATGATGGGATTATCGTAGGTTAGCTGGATTTATTTAGGAAGGATGCTACTTATATTAAAGTCTATGACAATGAAAAATACTATGTGGTAAACTAAAAAAGTTAAAATTCAACTACTTACTTCTCTAAGCTGTTGCCTTTAACCGCGTTGAAGATCTTGATGAGATCATCCTTGGTGGTAGGCCTCAAGATTCTGACAAGCTGGGCAAAGTTCCCGGCAGACTTTGAGCTAGCTTCCGACGCGCAGGTCTTCGCGGTTTCCTTAACCTGAGCCAAAGCGGCTTGGAAGTTGCTCTGTTCCATGACAACTCCGTGAGGGTTTTCAAAGATGATGGTGCGGACTTGAGTGAAGGCTCCGGTGTCAGCACCCGCTGATTTGCCAGTCAAAGTCAGTTTTGTGTGGACCTTGGCACGGGCACCATTCTCACCGACGGAGAATGGGCGGTACAGGTATTCTTCGGTGGCCGCTACTTTCTCTGGCACGCCATTGTTAACTTTAGATTCTACGTTAAGTGTGGATTGCAGCACTTGCGAGTCAGCGATTTGCTAAAGAAGAGAAAAGTTGGGATGAGTTTTGAGAAAATTCTAACAGATTACAACAAAAATTACTACCTATAACTATACTCACAGCGTGGTCGTTGACGATAGAGTTGATGGGACCATTTTGACCCTGCTCACGATGCGTGCAGCGGGAAAGGTCACGAGTCCTGTGTACCAGCAATGCTCCACCCTCTTGCGAGGACGAAGCGTCTGTGGGGCAGGCGCCGAAGACGTCCACCTGGGGAGAAATAAAGTTATCAGAAATGACGAAACCTTTAGTGAAACATTGTAATGGCATTTTTGTAGAGCTTAAGTGAATATCAATCATAATAATTATAAATACGAAATTGTATGGCTCATAGTAACGACAGTGTTACATTGCCCAAGCTTAATTTAGTATTAGGTTTACTACCTCGCTAGATGTTTTCTGTTCTGTCTGCAGCAGTGAAATGATGGCTCTCTTAATGTTGAGAGAGCGGCGAGTGTCGCCCTCTTCCGCACAGATATCTGATCCGATACGGCCATCCTCCAGGGTAAAGCGCACTGGCTTCTCCAAACCTGGGGGCTTGTTGTATTTCTGAGAAAAATAAGCAATTTAATTAATAGTTGATTCTTATCGTTAAATGACATTAAATTTCAGAAGACAGCGATGTACCTAACGTTGAAAAACTAACATTTACAATGTTAGGAGTACCACAAGGTTCGAATCTAGGACCTAAATTATTGTTAAACAAAATAAATAAAATGTATAATGAATGGAAAAATAAATTATGGAATGTTAACTCATAAGAAACTAGCAGATAACGTACTTCTTACAAATTCTTTCAGTTATTCGTAATAATTTGATAATATTCCTTAAATTGCAATTTTTCTCCACTCTAAGTACGAACTAATGTTTTTTTGAGTAGTTAAGCAAAATTGTTGTGTATACCTTGCCATCAGGACCAGAGATGACCAGGTTCTGCACCCTAAGGACATGGGCGCAGTTGCCCAATGAGGCCACAGAGACTTGACCCAGAAGCTTCACGCTGGTCTCCTGTTTGTCCGCACCAGTCAGGTAAATTGACACCGTGCCTTCTACGCCATAATTGTACTTGTGTCCATTTAGGAAGGTGGGACCAGATGATGCTGAAAATAAAAATAATAACTTAGTTAATTTAAAGGAGTATGAGATTATTTAATATTAGGATCACTTTATTTTTAGTAGAATTAGAAAAAACTGTACAGTCTCATTTTACTAGTATCATAGTACTGATTGGTAAAATTGGTGATCATTAAGACAGTATAAATTTAAAGATTTAAAAAATAATTAATGTTATAAGAGCTAGATTTAAATTGAAATATCACTCATATAAATAGCATATATTTAAAATTATCTGCTCCTAATAGAACAATTAGCCTGAATAAATAATGAAGATAAAAACTCATAATACTTACATCCTTTGCACCCGACATTGCATTTATCTGTAAAGAACAAAACAACAATATTAACATACTTAATATAGAAAATAACAATGAAACACTAATTATTGATGATTTAATGATATAATTACGACCACAAGCAGCGTCAATAATGATAGCATATTATTGTCTTGTTATCAGGCAATTTATGTCAGTAATTTGTTATTTGTGACAACAACCAATTAAAATAAGTTATTAATGACAAAGATTTTCCTATCTACACGTAGGGTAAGTATTGGATAGTTAATAATTGGAATTATCATTATTTTATCTTCGCATATTTTCTCAGCTTTACTTTTATTAAGACCTTTTCTACTGCATGATAACCGTTAAACCGTCTAAATCAGGTAATTCGCCATCATTTGCATTTAAGCTTTCATTTGCAGAAAAGATAAACAATCAAGTAATTATTTTTCCTGAACATAAGGAACCATTGGTTACAAATAACATAATTTTGATCAGTGTTTACAAATCAAAGAAAATAATTCCACAAAAACATTTCCATGAAAATCAGATAGCTTATCATATTTGCGTTCTATTGTGATTAAGTGGGGTCAGAGGCGACGGACAATGTTGCCGGATGTGGGAGGATCACGGGGGTCAGTGGGGTTAAGGGGGTCGGTGTTATCGATGAATCAGTGCACCGGGAGATCCTAGCCTCGAACTAGAGCTGGCTGAAGATAGCAGAAATTGTTTAGATAGTAATGAGGATGTTGATATTCTCAATTAATAAATTATGCACAGGCTTCATTGATGTATATAATTTTGTATTGAAAATTCAGCTTTACTTTTACTTATTTACTTTCTATAAGTAATTCAGGACGGTAAGCCAAGTGGTTTGAGATGGCATTGTCATTAGGCAATCCCACGATAGATAACAAAAGGATTACTTTTGGACATAAATAAGCACTTTTATTATCTACAGCACACATAATTATTAGATTGAACGTAATGTTTATTTCAACGAATATTGCTATAAGATAAAATAAGCTTTGCCTATTAGTTTCAAAGTTTATGGCAAAGTCTTGCATTTTTTGTTTCCAATATATTCATATTGAACGCATGTAATTTATATATCGTATTCTATTTGATGCTTACCTATTAGAAACTGTAAGAATAAGCTGTACTGTACCTATACTCTAACAGAATGATCTTAATGACAATTATCCCAAACAGGATGGTATCATCTGTCGTAGACGCAGTCTGTTAGATGCACCAACATGTGTTCAGTTAAAAATGATCCTACTAACATTTTAGGCAATGTAATTTGAACTTTATATCAGCTTCAGAGAGTCGATATACCTAGTAATCCTTCTTGCAGTTAGGCCCTGTAATTTTTGTAGTTTGAATGATAAACGGACACACGAATCGATGTCTAACATCCGTCGCCAATGCTATGCGTAAACGATCATCCGCGAACCTGTTAAAACACGTTTGACCCAATATCTTGCAAAAGATGAAACAGATCGTCTAGTTACGATATGTGTTAAGAAAATTGGAATCATATTTTTGTAATTTTTTGACGCTGACTTCGTTGTTAAAGCTTTTATTATAGATACAGCATCGCAAAATACAATACAAATTACATGTCTATCAAAATGTATTAATGTGTAAAAATATCAACTTGCTAAAGAACCATCAACTTTAGGAAAATGTGATTTCAAGGTATGCTTTAGGAGCCAAACCTAAGGGATTTTGGAAATTTGAAATTATAATTGATAGCAATTTATATTTTGACTTTGAGGCATCACATCATGGGACGATGGCCAGTTATTTACTACAGTAGGTAGTTACTAATCAACCACGTCCGACAAAATATACGAAGCTTAATGACAAAATGACAATAATGAAGCATCCTCGGTCACCTTATCGGTGTCTTCAGATCTTTAAATGTCTAAATTAAATAATGACATTACTTTCTTTCTTACGCCTTACTGTTCGAACATAAGATTCAAAATGTTCATATTCTACTTGTGATTGTATAGTCAGCTCCATCAGTCTGTTATAGTCAATTCAGTCAAATTGCTATACCCGCGGCGCAGCCTTTATTATTCCCGTTATTGTTACAGGGGAAGTCAATTCAGGCCTTGGTCTACTTGCATGTCAAACATTTTAATCCGTTTAATATAAAAAAATATTGTCAAAGAAACTAACTGCTCAACAAAATAATAGTGAAGCTTTTAGATTTTTATATGCCAGGTTCTTTAAATCCGTGGTTAAGTGTACCACAACGAGCAATTATCCTATTGGCCGATCAGTGCCCTGACTGGGGGCCGACCCCTCCGTCCCATGTGATGCTTCAGACCTTGGCTGGGAGTAAACAAATATAAGCAGACACTGACTATGAGAGAATACCGCTTGGAATGACACCCGTTTAATTGCCAGATGTCTAAATGAAAGTAATTAAAAAGAAGGCAAAATTATAAACAGTGTGTGTATTTTTTTTCGAGACAAGCTTTATATCGTTCTGTACTTTTTTTGTTGATTCGCAAACTGCATATCAAAACCAATCAAATGAGCCCATCACGATTCGTTTATCTTATGTTACTCAAGTGATCATAACGACCATCTTCTAGCTCCATCATTACATCATTAGACCAATTCGATGGTATATATTACCTCATATTGCGTTGTCATTTTAATGTATGTTTAGCTGAATTTAGTGTACAGGAGTACGCTCGACGCGATCAGCTTTCTCAAGAAGTTTATACCCTTTTGATTCTATGGCCCTACTCCTTCTTCAACATGACTCTTGGTCGTAATTTCAGGTGCTGTTGGCACGCTTTACGATACATCACCATTCACCATTTCGCTCTCTAAGAGCTGTTTTCCTCGTGTTTCGTGGAAGGGAACGTCTACTGCAGCTTTAACCAGGACTTCTAACTCATCTACTTTTCATTACTTATATGAAATGAAATGAAATAATTTATTTCTGTAAGTAGGCCTCAAGGGCTCTTTCACATGTCTGATTCTTTCTTTTGGCGCTTCGGCAAATGACATTCTGGTGAGAAGAAGCGCCGGAAGAAACTCACCAGTTTCTCTTTTAAAATAAACATTGAGCATTACAATAATTGTGAGCATTACAATACTTCAGAAGTTGGCAAATTAGTGGCAAAGGTGCAAGGGTGTTAAACTTATATCATAATAACGTCGTGTTCTTGGTAATAAGCTAATTTTGTGACTATTAATATGTCGAAAACATTGGAACTCGATAGGCGGGTTAGAGGTCGAAATAAGTTATCTGTTGTTCGTTGTATTATCTTGTGTACTCGCTGGTCATTGTCAAGGCAAGGCAACAATGAGATATTGAGGAATTTATTTAAACTTGCTACGTGTCAGCTTTTAGATGTGTGTTTTGCTTTGGAAAATTAGAAGAAAGTGCAGTTTTTGTAAAATAGGTATTATTTAAAGTTCTTAAATTGCTTAGAAAACTGAGAGTGTAAGAATATTAACTAGAGCTTTTTTTTAAAACTCAAAAACTTATTTTTCGGAGGAATTTGAATTGTTTATGCTTGACTGTTTGAATTGAAAATTATTACGTGTCGTGTAATGTTTTAAACAAATCCTGGCACTAATTTTTTTTCATAACAACTACGAATAACGAACACAGAAAAGAAATAGTTGGAAAGTAAACTTAAGAAATCTTCCACATTTTTTGCTTGCCAGTGTAATTTCTTGCCAGATTTTAATTTTTTTAAAACAGTTTCATTTAGGTTGACTCTGTATTATAAAAAAAATATTAAAGGGACAATCTTCCACACATCAACTTAGTCCTAAACTAACCAATACTTGAGCTATGGGTACTAGACGATGATAACATATAATGTAGATAAATATAAACTCAAACTCAAACTCAAACTCATTTATTTCTGTAAGTAGGCCTCAAGGGCTCTTTTACATGTCTGATGTCTGAACTTAAATAGATAGAAAACATCCAAGACTCAGGAACAAATACTCGTGCTCATCACACAAATATTTTTGCCCTCACCAGGATTTGAACCCGGGATCTCTAGATTCGTAGGCGGTGTTACTACCACTAGGCTAAGTCGTGTGTTAATATTGCCTAACAGTAACCAATTAGACACCAGTGGAATATTATACAGAATGATCAATGTCAATATTGTCGCTTGTCTGTCAACTGTGTGACCGTTATACCTAAGTGTTGGAGCACGATTAAGGGGGCACCTACAGAGATAAAGTCAGATAAGGGTGCAAAGGTTATCCACTGTTATTGAAGCCGGTTATCTATTAGTTGGCAACAGTTAGTGGAAATAGTATATTACACAACTAGGGTGGTAATACAAAGTTACTTACTACTAGTTAATACTTTGTTTGTTTGAAGGCGCAATGTATTGCGATTTTTTTTTTGTGTTTGTAGCGTGACAAGCGACGTCAATTAGACTGATGTTAACATACATTAAAAATACTATTCAATTAGTATGAAAATGAGAAAATCTTAATTCTACATAATTTCTAAAAGTGTTTGAACAAAAGTTACATTATTTGAGGAGTAGAATCTACGTTTAATTTTTAGATCTTGTTACAGGGCCCACGGTGTTTATTAACATGGGTCTTTATTAACATCTTTTATGCCACACCTGGCCATAAAGTGGCTCTTTCCGCACGCTGCGCGTATGGAAAAAGCCGCTTTCTGGCCAAGTGTACACAACACGGGAGGTAATAAAGAAAGGCCGAGATCGCAGAACTTTGCAGCCCAAGCTGCAAGCGAGGGACGTAAATATGCGATCGAGGACAATACATTGCGCCTTCAAATAAACAAAGTGTACTAAAAAGACATAAGGTATTTTAAATGTCGCTGAACAAATGTTGTTTATAGGTAGTTTGAGGAGTAGAATCTACGTTTTAATTTTTGGATCTTGTTACAGGCCCCACGGTGTATAAGCTATCATCATCTCTCTACGTCTTAATTAAGCTTCGAACGACACCTTTAAAAAGTTCGTCCGTGTAACACCAATAGTAAACAAGGTCTCTGTACCATATAAGATAACTTTGAATGATTTTGAATTTAATCCAATCTAATTTTTATAATTTGTTGTTACCGCGGCAATAAAATACACACTCTGTGAAAATTTCAACTGTCAATCTGTCATTTCATAATACAGGGCACGTGCACAACGAAGGTGCTGCCGACTGGTGCCGCCAATCCGAGAAGTTTTCCATCATGCTGGGGCCATATTAACGGGAAACGCGCGATGAAACGATTAACGTTAGTGTAGCCACGACTTATACTTGACTTTAACATTTATTAACAGTTTATTATTAACAGAAGTTTCCTTTACTGTCCGCGTAGTGTCTCTTTTGTCATTCTTGCATGTTTCCTAATTTAGGTACGGAAGACCACTTACAAAAAGAAATGAGATCCCATCAAAAACATGACATGTAAAAAGATGCAAGTCTCGCAACGCAGTTCTTTTACAACAAAAAAGTTTTTACATCTCAAAACTTTTTTGTCGTAGGTAAAAGAACTGCGTTGCGGGACTTGCATCTTTTTACATGTCATGTTTTTGATGGGATCTCATTTCTTTTTGTAAGTGGTCTTCCTTTATTTATTAGGTACATTCCAATCCATTCTTTCAATTTGTACTGCAAAACTAACTTTGTAATCGCGTGTATTAGTATAGGATTACAAACTTATGTGTGCAGTTGTGACTGAAATTGCAATATTTTTAAATTCTGTAGGACTTGATAAGCTAAAAACTGAAAAGTGAAACGCACCCGTTCTAATGGAATACTATTGAGAATATATTTAAGTCTTATTGTGCCCATATATCCCTGAAAATTCAGGGTTCTAGCTTTAGCCAGCACAAAATTACAGGAGGTTCAAAATGGCCTGAATGGCTTCGAGAAAAGGATGGTACGGCCATGCCTTTGTTTTACTCGACTTGGCGGGAGCACTGCCGTGCCCCCAGATGATAAAAAGGAGACTGGTTGATCAATTGGATGATATAGCATCGGTAGCGCAATTGCTAGTGCGTTTGTGTTGGCCCGGAAAGCCGATAGAGACGCGAGTTCAAACCCAACAGAAACAGTGATGTTCGAGAACAGTTAAAAAATTATATGCTCGAGGCATATTATAATTTTATGCCACACCTGGCCACAACTGGCGCTTTCTGGCCAAGTGTAGACATAAAATTATAAACACAACACGGGAGGTAATAAAGAAAGCCCTCGATCGCATATTTACCCCCCTCGCTTGCGGCTCGGGCCGCAAACTTCTGCGATCTCGGCCTTTCTGTGTTAACACCCTAGTTGTGTAATATACTATTTCAACTGTTCTCTTCTAATAAGATATTCAATATAATAATAGTCAGCGGCCCGACCACGTAACACTATGTTATTCATCATTTCAGTCGAAAAGTATTATCTGGCAATCAGGACCCTGCGAGACATGATATTTTAAAGCCCTTAAGCTTGAGATTGTCCAGAGAAAATGCAAACACATAATAGGGATGACGACTGGGTTAAAACTATTTATAATTCTATTTGGTCCGTCAGTTAGATTATGGAAAAATATGGGACACGTATTTTTTGATTTATTATAATATTAAAAATCGACAAAGTTATGTAGATCATCAAACTTCTGGAGTGGAGGCTTGTGACGTCACTCCTAGGTGAAAATTGTACCTAGGAGTCACGTCACACGAAACTTCAAGCACTCTATCCTCGTCATTTTTTGTTTGTCAAACAAAAGAAAAAATTTAATACGTGTACAATATTTTTTAATAATCTAACTGACGGACTAAACAGTTTTTTTTAGTCGTCTAGCCCATTCATACAACAAAATTAGTTTAAGCCTATAAATTCTATTATAATTAGCAAGCTGTGTGTTGCAAAAATGATTGTGAAAAGCTACCATGGAGATTATAGAAAAGAAGATTAGCCTCATATTTTTTTAACGATTAACCCTGTGTTCGAAAACCACAAAAATTATATGACTAACAAATTTAGTAACTATTATTACTAATAATTATGAACTAACAAATGTACATTCTTCTTGCGTGGAGGCCACACCCCATTCGCCGTCTTCTATGGAAATAGGTCTGTTCCGCGCAGTAGGACGTATAGGGGTCAAATGCAGAAAAAAGGGGAAAAACTGATAAATTTTTTATCAGTTTCGTTACTATTTTCCCCTATATTTAGTTTGGGTGTAACGAAACTGAGATTCAACATTTTTACGGAAATTTTGTACATTTTGGACAGCTTTTTTATTTCATAAATGAAAAGTGCTCATGATTCTGAGTAAAATGGTATAAGACACACCATGATCAGACAAAAAAGTAAATGTTTTTTTTTCTGCAATTGACCCATAGCTTGATGATGATGGTGTATTCCTTATTTACATTTGCTAATGATATTGATTTGTGATTTTAGGGCATTTGTTTGATATCTCATAATGTATTTGTAGATGACGATGATAATTTTGCAATGGCAAGTAGTTTTGATGGGTTTTCAAAATTAAATATTGTGACAAGAAACGAAATTTAACGATCGGTGATGAGCTAAGTTCCAACAATGTCATTATCATCATTACAACACAGAGACATACACTGCAACCACAGAAATATATCGAGCTAGAACGAAAATAGTGCATTACACAACTAGACTAGACTATGTCCTCGATCGCACATTTACGTCCCTCGCTTGCAGCTCGGGCCGCAAACTTCTGCGATCTCGGCCTTTCTTTGTATTACCTCCCGTGTTGTGTACATAATTTTATGTCTACACTTGGCCAGAAAGCGGCTTTTTCCATACGCGCAGCGTGCGGAAAAAGCCACTTTATGGCCAGGTGTGGCATAAAGTGTATGTACCTCGCGTGCTAAAAGGAAGTGGTGGCGACCTACTTTGCACGCCGTTAACTTCAGTTGCCGTCAATATTATCATCGGATTTGAAAATTTGATAATAATGGTACAATTAATTCTTCATACCACCAAATGAAATGGAAAATGTATGCTTTCCATCACTAAATTCTAGGGTGTACAAGTCAAATTTATACCAGGTCCAAAAGGTGACAACTCTACAGTATGACTTAAGCTCTTTTGCTCCTAGGTTAAATGTGTCTTGTACCCCTTTACCTACACTAGACACACAGAATAGGCTAGATGACTAAAAAAAACTGTTTAGTCCGTCTGTTACATTATGAAAAAATATTGTACACGTATTTTTTGTTTTGTTTGACAAACAAAAACTGACGAGGATAGAGTGCTTAGAAGTTTCGAGTGACGTCACTCTTGAGTACAAATTGTACTCAAGAGTGACGTCACAAGCCCCCACTCCAAAAGTTTGATGATCTATAACTTTGTCGATTTTTAATATTTTGATAAACCAAAAAATACGTGTCCCATATTTTTCCATAATCTAACTGACGGACTAAATAGAATTACATATTTTTAACCCAGTCATCATCCCTATTACACTTTTTGCGTCGAACGCCAAGCGAAAAACGTTACACGCTTGATTCCCATACAAACCGACGAACTCTTTACTTCTATTTATATTTCTGTGACTGCAACATAGGTCACCCTTAACGACTTCCACAACAATAATAATAAAACACAAGTAAATAAAGATATAGAAATTCTACACGGTTGTAAGAGACGCGCTGGACAGAAACCGGTGGAGGCAGATCATCCGCGCCAGGTGCAACCCTGATGCTGACCACGATCCTCAGACGTGAGGGACCGACCCCAGTACCTCTAGCACAACTGTGACACGCGACTCTTTCTCGCGCGAGAAATGCTACCCATCTCTTTCCAATCAATATAGTGTGACAGTGACAGGTGATGCTCTGTTGCGCGAGAAACGAAGTCGCGGCCAGTTATGCTAGACGTACAGAGAGAGAAATAAAGATATACGGAACATAAAACTCACGAATCACATACCATGGAAAACACTAATAGGTCACCATTGTCTGTTACACGTGTCCTTTTCTATTATTTAACTAATAAATAAATTTCACTTTAAGTTGAGAACAAGAAAGAGTTTTTGTATAGGACAATATAGATGGCCAGCATATTTGATTGGTATTTTTTGGTTTGCGTGTATTAGTCTGTAAAACGTTTACTTACACCATATATTGAATAACAATAATATAACGCATGTTGGTTCAATAAACCATTTGAATCGTAAAAACCACAGATTTACAAGTACATTGCGATAAAACTTTATTTTGGCTCGTTCGCTCGTTTGTTGATAAATAAAGATTCTAGAAACAAACAATATAGAAACAGTTTTAAACTATAATATGTTTGTAAAATAAATTCGTTCCAGTTTGTGAAAATTCAAAAATAGGTTGTTTTAAAATATAACTTTTATATAACTCAAAAATAATCACGGATACATTGATACATCAAACTGGTACTAGTTAATAGTAAAATATAAACACTTTCGTTTTTATTTCAATAAGGTCAAAAAGTTAACATCTAGAAATGTAAGACCTATGTAAAGCTATGAAAAAAAAAAAACGAGCTGATAACTGATCTAATTTAGTGCCAAAATTTAGCTAAATTATTAAAATAAACTTACCTTCAGAATACGCAGGTTTCCATAAAACGGAAATTACTAGTAGAACACTAAAAATGCTCCAACTTAAACTAGTCCCCATGGTGGCGGGGTATTTAAACACTAAATATTAAATAAAATCAGTCGGCAGTCCTTATTCTAGCAATACTTGCTTCTACCTCGGCCGAAAGGTAAATGCGACGAAACGCGCCGCGCACCCCTTTATATAGACGTGGGTGCCCACAGCCGACCAATCAGAGGGCGCGGACTAACATCTAATTGTGTTTATGTAATTGTTAGAGGGTGTTACACCCCGTTAGGTAATATGATAACGCGCTGAAATAGGTCTTAGTGGTTGTAATAAAAGGTTGCTTATCGTTTGAGCTGATTAAGATTATTCGGCCACGTGAGGTTTTGTTGTGGTGATTTACCCTTAAATCTCTATTATCTAAATATGTTATTCAAAATAATCTCTCAAAATTACAAAACTACAAACAAAGTAGGGCTGCCATCCGTCCGGGTTTCCCCGGATTTGTCCCAATTTGGAGAGCGTCCAGGGAACGTTTCATTTGTAGTCCGGCTCGCGAGAGCTAATGGAAGCGAAAAAAAGCTGCGTTGCTGTTGAGATGGCCGGTTTTTAAGCTCCAAAATCCGGGGATTTACGCTTTTTGTCCTATGTGTCAAATTTTGGAGATTGCAGCCCTTAAATATCAACTTAAATTATTATTTAAAGTTTTTCTCCCTGTATTGGTTTTGACATCAGCAATAGAAAATGGTTTAGTCTGAACGACATATATGTGTTAAAAGGGTATAATGAAATATTGCTTAAGGTATAAGAGCTTAATTTATAGATTTCCCAAAGTGGTCAAAATTGACCAAACGGGACACAGACCATCCAAAAAAAAACCGGTCAAGTGCGAGTCGGACTCGCGCACCGAGGGTTCCGTACAAACTCGTAAGTAGATACATGAATAGTTCAAGAAAAACTGTATGGCGGTTAGCTTAGTAGGAGCAAATAAGTATGTGTACGATTTTTGAAAATTTCTAAAAAACGATGCAACTTAGGAAAACCGTTTTATTTTTCCTGTAATATATAGGACGACATTAATAATTGGTAATTATTTTGGAATCTACAAATTAAGCCCTTTCATTTGATATCCCACTCGATATAATAGCTCTACTTTTGTTTTTCCACATCCCATTTCGGACCCCTTTAAAAAAAAGTAAAAAAGGTATAAGATTTTTTTTCTATCCAATAGGCTCGAGTGAGCGACTTTTAACACTATTCCAAGTTTCAAGTCGATAGCATCAGTAGATCCTGAGATATCTTGCTGTGACAGACGGACAGACAGACAGACAGACAGAGTCGCACCATAAGGGTTCCTTTTTTTACCATTTTGGTACGGAACCCTAAAAAAGGTTAATTTATTTTGAAAGTGTTTTTATTTGGTTCGGAGACGCGATGAACAGGAACCGGCGGAGGCAGGCACGACAGAGAGTTTATTTAGTTATAAAGTACATATTTAGGTACTTAAGTTTTAATAGTTGATTACACAACTAGGGTGGTAATACAAAGAAAGCCCTCGATCGCATATTTACGTCCCTCGCTTGCAGCTCGGGCCGCAAACTTCTGCGATCTCGGCCTTTCTTTATTACCTCCCCAGTTGTGTACATCATTTTATGTCTACACTTGGCCAGAAAGCGGCTTTTTCCGTACGCGCAGCGTGCGGAAAAAGCCACTTCATGGCCCAGGTGTGGCATAAAGTTACATAACTCTACAAAACATACTCAAATTTTAAGTATCCTACTCCTAGCATACTTTTGTATTGGGCGTTCCAGCCCCAACAAACAACCTGACCCCATCTCTTGACTAGCGATATTGCATTGTCATTCAACTTACGCCAATTGAAACATTTTCAATTTCCTTTCCAAAAACTGTTTCAGTGCACATTTTGACCGCGAATATTTAGTGTAGTTAAATTTACAATTTAAAATTACTGAAAATTGTATATAAATGAAACTGCAAAGTGTAGCAAACATCGAATATTGATTTTTTTATGGCTGAACGCCGTGATGCAGTGTCACAAATAAATGTGGAATAAAAAAAATCTTGCAGGCCTAGGCCGGCAATGTTGTATGAAATTCCATTAAAGGACTCTCGTCTAGCCGTAGCCGCACTACAAGTATAGCGAAAAATGTGAAAACTATACAATCGTAAAAAATATAGTCCCGTATTTGAATTATTTGTACGGAATATGCACGAGTCCGACTCGCACGTGTCTGGTTTTAATGAGATCAAAAGTGATGGGAAGTAATTTTGCAGTATAAGTGTTCGTGTCTTTACTGTGGACATCACAGGGTTTTAACCTTTTTCGCTCTTGTATGTGTCCCGCTTACATTATTCTACGAAGGCTGAGGAGATCGTGGAATATGTACGCGTAAAGACAGGGCTCATCCTGAGGGTCGTTAAGTTGGAGTCTCGCCACAACTTGAATTTTAATTCTTATGTGGTGAGAGTTCCAACTGAGAAGATCGCGACCTTCACCAATGAAGAGTTTTGGCCGAAGGGTGTCATGTTCCGGCGCTTCCGCGGGCGGCTACCTGACACCCCGAACAGCGTTACCACATCGCAGTGAAATGTGACCTAGTTGTTAAGTTTATTTTTGTATGATATGTATGTTAGATTGTAAGGTATTTATCTATGGGCCTTTGATGCCTGAAATAAATAAATTATTATTATTATTTTTTCTAGGTTTTTAATTCTCAGCCTGAGCTGGCAAATGATGTCATCTACGGGACAATGCCAAGTAGATTACATGATAATTTATTTTTTTCTTATTTATGAGTTGTCGTCTACTTGTAAAAACTTTCGAACGATTCGGCAAGTATTAAGTATAGCAGCTTTTTGTAGCTGCATGTACGTGCTTTGTTTCAGATCAATGAGTTCCAGACTGTGGTGAAGGTACTTAGGAATGACACCAGTGGAGGATAAAACTATTGGGACTATGTAAACTTTGTCTTGTTTCCAGATTCTAGTAACTTCATCTTTAAGATCGGTATATTTGTGTATTTTTTCAGCTATTGTTTTTTGCAGGTTATGAGTGTTCGGGACGGCAATATCAATAAGGTAAGTGGTTTTGTTTAACTTGTCTGTCAGAGTTATGTCTGGGCGATTGAAGTGTATAGTCCTGTCAGTCAGTATTGCGCGGTCAAAGTACATTTTATGAGTATGGTTTTCTAGCACAGGGCTGGGAGCGTGTTTGTAATATGGAGTATTAGTATTTGGTATGAGCTTATGTTTAACTGCCAACATCTGGTGTATGATGTTTGCTACCTGATTGTGTCTGTGTGTGTAATCTGTTTGGGTAAGGTTAGGGCACGCTCCAGTGATATGTTGAATTGTTTCAGGATGACTATGGCATTTTCGGCATTTATCATCTGCGAGTTTGGGGTCCTTGATTATATATTTCCTGTAATTTTTAGTGTTTATGACTTGATCTTGAATTGCTATTATGAATCCTTCTGTTTCTGGGAATAGAGATCCAAGAGTGAGCCATTTGTTGGAAGCTATAGGGTCAATGTGTGATTGTGCTAGATCATGTGGGTGTCTACCGTGTAAAACTTTTTTCTTCCACTGTTCTAATCTTGTAGTTTCAGAGTCATTTTCACTAGAGAGTAACTGTTGTTCTGTTAAGTTTAGAGGAGTGTAATTTTTATCGTTACAAACTATTGCTTTATGAATGTCACTGTTACTGGCTTTGTGGAAGAAGAATGTTTTAAGGCTATTAATTTGTTTTGTCCATAGTGCGTGAATGTTTATTAATCCCCTGCCTCCATTCTCTCTTTTGATTGTCATTCGTTCTGTAGCTGCCTTGGGATGATGGTTATTATGTTTTGTGAAAATTGTTCGACTGGTTATTTCGATTTGCCGGATATCAGTTTTGGTCCATTTAATGATCCCGAAAGAGTACGTTAAAATCGGTATTGCATATGAATTTATTGCTTTTATAAGATGCTTTGCTGTTAATTGACTTTTGCATATAGAGTTAACCCTTTTCCTAAATTCGTCTGTTAGAGATTTTTTGATTTTAATATGATCTATTCCCTTTGATTGCTGATAGCCTAAGTATTTGTATAAATCATCCGGTTCCATTGCTGTTATTGTGTCTGTATCATTTACTGCGTAATCCCCAGGTCGGATTTTCCCTTTAACAATATGGATGGTTTTACATTTATCAAATCCAAACTGCATGTTAATGTCCATACTAAACTCTGTCGTTGTATCTATTAGTGTTTTCATTTCCTTTTCTGTTTTTGAGTACAATTTTATGTCGTCCATGTAAATTAAGTGTGATATGCGGGTTTCTTCATTTTCATGTTTCAGGCAATATCCGGCCTGGCGTTCACGGAGCATGTGAGAGATAGGATTGAGGGCGAGGCAAAACCACAAGGGGCTCAAGGAGTCTCCTTGATAAATGCCTGTTTTTATTAATATTTCCCTGGTTTTAATCTGGTTAAGATGCAAAGTAGTTTTCCATAGTTTCATTGTATTTTTCAGAAAGTGTATTAATATTGGATCTATTTTGTATATCTGTAGTACACGTATTAACCAAGAATGAGGAACGCTGTCAAACGCTTTTTTATAGTCTATGTATGTACAATGTAGATTTCTTTTATGAGTAATCGCATGTTTATGTATCAATGAATCTATTATTAGCTGCTCCTTACACCCCATGTGATTTCGCCTGCACCCTTTCTGTTCTTCCGCTAGTATATTATTTTGTTCTACGTACGCGGTAATTTTCCTTGTGATTGCAGATGTGAGAATTTTATAAATGGTAGGGAGACACGTTATCGGTCTGTATTGCGATGGCTGTGATGTGTACTTACCTTTGGGTAGCATGTATGTTACGCCTCTTGCGATAAAGTCTGGTGTATATTGCTGGCCTTTAATTATTTCTGTTAGAGCTTTGGCTAATATTTTATGAAGGGCGTGAAATTTTTTTTACCAGAAGTTATGTATTTTGTCTATTCCAGGGGATTTCCAGTTATGTAACCTACTCGTGACACCTTCTATGTCGTGTTCTGTTATTTCGTTGAATTTCATTTCCTCTATCGCTTCCCACCTCTTTTCTTCTTTCTCAATCCACTTAGCTGTTTCATTGTGCTCAAGCTCAGTCTCCCAAATACCTGCCCAAAATTGTTCTAATTCACTTACCTTTGGTACATCATTGTCATTGAGTGTTGTATGCTCTTTGGGACTGTTAAGTTCTCTGTAAAATATTTTTTCGTTAGTGCTAAACACTCGATTATCTTTTTTCCGCTTCAGTGCTTTATTATATCTCTTTAGTCGATGAGCTTTCAGTGATAACTTTTGTTTTAGCGTGTCAAGATACTCTTCGGGGCTTTTATTATTACTTTCATGGCTACTGTGTATACTAAAATTTCTAAATATTTCATTTACTCTATCTACTACTTTGTTCGATCTGTTATTATTAATATATTGGGTCAGTCTACCTATATCCGATCTTAACTGCGCTATGTCTTTTTCTAGTCTAAATAGCCATGCGGGTTTCCTTTCTTTGCTATTTCGTGGTGGTGGTTGATCACTATCCTTAATTTTATACCCTAGTTCCTGTGATATAACTAAAGCACTACAGTATACGAGGGAATGAATGTCAATTAATTGCGCGTCTTCAGGGATGAACTGATTTAAGATTTTTGCGTTGAATAGTTCTGTGAGTTGTCTAAGCTGTGGACTATATTTTAATTTGGGCAATTTCGGTCTAAGTGTGGGGTCCGTTCCAGCATATTCAGTAAGTGCAGATTGTAGGTTTTCGTATAAATTTTGTTCCGTAGCATTAGATAAAGGTATATGTTGTAACGTTTCAGTCTCTGTTGGTATGTCTGTTATTTCTGACAAGTTACAATTTGGTATAAGTCCAAATTGCTCTGTCTGTGAAAGTGTATCGGGCAGGGTTTCTGGAAGGGTTTGGTCAAGTGAGTCTATTGGATCTGCATTCGATGGGGTTATGGTAAGTGGGATTGGTGGGGATGATGTCACGTCTGATCGTTCTAATTCTAGTTTAACCTCATCTTTTATTTGTTGTAGTACTTGATCAGAAATCATTTTGTTGCGTATTATTGTTCGTCTTTGGTCTGAAACCCTTTGTTCTGAAACGTCTACTCCGGGGTATTGTCTAATAAAATGCTCATGTAGCAGTTTACGATATATAGTCAGATCGGTTTCTAGTTTCGTAACTCTGTAATATGTACGCATGATAAATAGGTTTACATCATTACTCCATTTCATGCGTACTCTTCGTTTACCAGCCTTGGTGGACGCAGGTTGAAAAGCAGAAGCTTCCTGGGTAGCACACAAGGTTAGCGTTTCTGAATTGGGTCGCGAAATGTCACTCGACTCTGACGGTGAAGGAGTGACTGTTCTACTACTAGATTCCCGGTTTCCAGTTTCAATTTGGGTAGGTGTATGGGAGATGTGTGATTGTGTGTAAATAGTATGTTGTGAATGTTGTTGTGTATCATCCTGGGTTTGATTATGCGGTGGTGTGATAACGGTAATATTGGAATTGTGTTCCACGTCCTCATGTAATTGTGCCTGTACTTCCTCTTTCAGTCGTGTTAGTTCTTGATCACTTAGTAATTTATTTCTAATAATTGCTCGTTTTTGGTCGGATACACGTTGTTCGCTGACTTTAACAGTGGGGTATTCCCGTGAGAAGAGTTCATGCAACTGCTTACGGTAAGTGGTCATATCTGTCTCTAGCTTAGTAATGTTGTAGTAGGTGCGCATGATGAATAGGTTTACATCTTTGCTCCAACTCATGCGCACCCTCGGTTTCCCAGCCTTAGTGGACGCAGGCAAAAAGGCATTCGCCTCCTGCGCAACATCTAAGTCGGGCGTAGGTGCTCGGCATGGGCTTGCACCCACGGAGGATACTGGTGACGGGATATAAGATGCTGTTGATGGACTGTATGGCTCTACTGTAGAGCTTAAGCTAATTTCGTCATAGTCTGTCTGTCTGTCGTCTATTTGGTTGGCTGTAGCATTTTCGGAAGATCCGGAGGGAGCCCGCCTATTCAACTCCTCTCCGCTGACGGTTCGCATGCTGTGACACCCAGCGTCAGCTCCAGGTGTGCCCCGGCGATCGCCCCCGGGAAGCGGCCCTAAACGTTTATTTCTTAATTTCATTCCATAAGGGTGCCCAGAGCCATGTTAGCCACGCTAGTAAGTTTATATCGTGTGTCCGCCCCCCACGTGAATCTGGTGGTCGATTCGGACGTATGGTTGGATTTGGGGGGCTTATTATTATTATTATTATTATTATTATTATTAACCCTTAGGACACCCAAAGGCGAAGGAAAACACCGTGGTGCTGACGCCACAGGGGTAAAATAAAGATGGGTAAAAAAATAATTCCTACATAAAAACGGGCTGTTTTGCAATAGGTTTTCATTAAAAAAAACTTCACTGGCGGACAAAGGGCTAAAGCCTAATTTTCGTACTGGACTGGATACTCTCGTAGGCACGTAATATTTACTACTCTACTACTAAGTAATAAGCCTTTATGATAAGAACAGTGATGTACACAGGGTGGAAAAACTTGATAGGCCCTGAAGGGAAACTCCATTCAATCCTTAAGTTAGCTCATTTTACTTAAAGGAAGCAGTCTGTCATTTTTTAAAAGTAACAAAACTGCAATCAAAGATTATTTAAAATTCGCTTGTTCTTTGTATGAGAATTGATAATAAAATAAAATTAATGAGAGATTTCACTACTTAGATACCTAATATTTTTTATTTCTAAGACCAAATGTTTATTAGAGAGGTTTTATCCTAAGCAATAATGCTATATACAGGGTGGGAGGGACTATACCTACATACTTTAGCCATGAATTCCTGGTGGTGTGACGAGTAAATAATGTTATATCAACATGAGTCGAATATTGTCATTTTACATTAATAGTCTTATGGAACAAAATAAATCAGTTAAATTCAGCCCCTCGTTATAAACATGTCCTTACTGGAGGAAAAGTTATCAAAAACTTAACCTCCGTCAAAGGAAACACAACCTAAATTTGAACGTGGGGAACACCGCTCTGATGGCAAAAAGTTTCATATCCATGGCACCAAAATTATTTAATAAGCTTCCTGAGGAATTAAAACTGAAAACAACGAACAGTTTTAAATATTTATTAAGGAATTATTTAATAGAAAAATGTTATTATAGTGTTAAGGATTATTTCAATGACTAGATACCTAGTGACATTAAATTAACAATATTTGGATTATCCTTGACATGTTTTAATATTATAATTCTAACGTTTTTACTGTTTGTATATTTTAAACTAGCTGTTGCCCGCGACTTCGTCCGCGTGAAATTCGAATACCCATGTGGGTGGTTAAAGGTGCATATTCCTATTTTACCGCAGGCTAATAGTAGCACCGCTTTCTACAATACCAAAACCACGTAAAACTGGCCGTGCGCGAAGCAGTAACTACCCCCTAAGAAGCAACCCCTTTTGTCCCCATGGGGATGAGTTTCGAAAAACGGTGAATTCACGTTCTTTTATTGAAGAAACGTGATAAGTTAGGAGAATGACTTTTTAAGAATGTGTGGATATATTTTCTTGGTTTTTAGTAAATAGGATTGTTATGTAACATTATATCTCTAACTGTAAGAACCATTCTCTATAAGTACAAACTTTAATACCTTTAAAATGTGAATTCCAAAAAAACACTTTTATTCTTTTTACGTTGTATATAAATAATGTAGGTACTCAGCATATTTCAAGTTTCTAGATTTAGTAGTTAATGACTCTGTCCAAATTCAAAATTTTCACCCCCATTTAACTCCATTTAATTGAGTATGAATTTCGAAAACCGGCAAAGTTACTTTTTCTTGACATATAATGAAGGGTTTACATATCATGTCGCAATCTCTTACTTAAAATCTTAATTAAAATCATGTCCCAAGTATACAAATTTCAACTCCGACTTTAGTCCCTTAGGGAATGAATTTTGAAAAACTGTGGAATCACTTTTCTTTAAATATAATAATCAGTCTATACATAAAGTTTCAAACCTTCCCATGAAAATATTCAACCCTTTTAAACCCCTCAAGGGAAATAAGAACCTCTGCACATGTAAAGTTTCTAGATCTATAAGTTTTTGTTCTCTCTTTCAAACTTTCAACCTCTATTTAATTCCTAAATTAGATGAATTTCGGAAAACGGTAATAATGGCTTTTCTTGTCTCATTATAAAAAGTATATCTATGATGTTTTAGATCTTCTATTGTGAAAATCATATATTCCCGATACAAACTCTCAAACCCTATTTAAGCTTTTCAGGGATGAATTTCAAAAGACGGTGAAAATACTCTTCTTTTAAAACAATGAAGAATTTAAACATGAAGTTTCATACCTCTTACTTAAAAATATCGTTAAGTCCCGATACAATTTTTCAACCCCTATTTAAACCCCTTCGAGGAAGAATTTCGGAAAATGGTGAAATCAGATTTCTTTTATTCTAATGAAGAGTCTAAACATGATCGTTCAACCCTGTTACTTTAAACATCGCAGACTCTCCATACAAACTTTTAACCACCATTTAAACCCCTTAGAGGATGAATTTCAAAAAACGGTGAAAACACTTTTCTTTTATTCTAATGAAGAGTCTAAACATGATCTTTCAAATCACTTACTTTAAAAATCGCAGACTCTCCATACAAACTTTCAACCCCCATTTTAACCCCTCAGGGGATGAATTTCAAAAAACGGTGAAACCACTTTTCTTTAATTCTAATGAAGAATCTAAGCATGAAGTTTCAAACTTCTTACTAAAAAGATCGTAGAATCCCGATACAAACTTTCAACCCCCATTTTAACCCCTCAGGGGATGAGTTTCGAAAAACGGTGAAATTACTTTTCTTTCATTCTAATGAAGAATCTAAGAACGAAGTTTCAAACCTCTTACTTTAAAAATCGCAGACTTTCCATACAAACTTTCAACCCCCATTTTAATCCCTCAGGGGATGAATTTCAAAAACGGTGAAATCTCTTTTCTTTTATTCAAATGAAGAGCCTAACATGATCTTTCAAATCACTTACTTTAAAAATCGCAGACTCTCCATACAAACTTTAAACCCCCATTTTAACCCCTCAGGGGATGAATTTCAAAAACGGTGAAACCACTTTTCTTTCATTCTAATGAATAATCTAAGCATGAAGTTTCAAACTTCTTACTTAAAAAGATCGTAGAATCCCGATACAAACTTTCAACCCCCATTTTAACCCCTCAGGGGATGAATTTCAAAAAACGGTAAAATTACTTTTCTTTTATTCTAATGAAGAATCTAAGCACGAAGTTTCAAACCTCTTACTTTGAAAATCGCAGACTTTCCATATAAACTTTCAACCCCCATTTTAATCCCTCAGGGGATGAATTTCAAAAAACGGTGAAATCACTTTTCTTTTATTCTAATGAAGAATCTAAGCACGAAGCTTCAAACCTCTTACTTCAAAAATCGTAGTCTCTCCATACAAATTTTGAAACCCTATTTGAACCCCTTAGGGGATGAATTTCGAAAAATCCGTTCTTATCTCTCACCTACGTCATATGACCATTCTACTATGAAAGTTTCAAGTTCTTTGCTTCAGTAGTTTCGGCTGTGCGTTGATGAGTCAGTCAGGACTTTGCCTTTTATATATATAATAATAATATATAGATGTGTTGTAAAGTACCAATTAGTCTTATAAATAATGTTAGCTTCTTTTTAAATTATTTCAATTATCTTTGACATATTATTATTAAATTAAAGTGTTATTATATTTTAATATTGTCAAACAGGCTCTAGTCATAAATTTTATATATTTGATAAATATAAAGTAGTTAATTATTGTAATTTCGACTTGCCAAACTTTCGTACGCCAAAAGGCACATCATAGCTGTACTATCTTACCACAACTGTCACCTTATCTTACCTATGTATGACGAAATAAATGAATTTGAATTTGAATTTGAAAAGAAAAAAAAAAGCTAAAATGGAAACGAAAGGTCAATTTTTTGGCCTCGTAGTCGCTTACCATCAAAAACTGCGAAGGTTAATTGCTGTTTAGTTAAAGGATTTAAAATAATTAATAAACCTATCTTAGTCACATTTGTTACGGCTTGGGAGTTTTCATTTAAAAAATAATGAATATCTCTGAAAGTAAGCGTTTTTCGACTATACATCACATAACTTTTTTTACTCCTAATAGTTGTTAGAATCTATAGTTAAAGTTTGTCGGGTTACTCGTACCCACGGTGTATTAGTGATATAAAATAGCGAGTGTTAATTTATTTTTATTTTTAGCTGGTTTGATTCCTGGTGAAGCAAGTGAATTCAAGGTTTGGTTTTTTTAATAAAAAAAAAACAGAACTCCAGTCTCCTTGAAATAGAATGACCTAACTTAAGAATTTAAAGCAGTTTCCCTCCAGGGGCCCATAAAAATTTTCCACACTGTATACTAGGGCCGTTAACTATTAGGTATTGTATTGTCAACAGAAAATACGTGTATTTGAAATCTGTATGACCTATTTACAAATTCCAATGTACCTAAAATAGTTAAACATTACACACGTAGAAGAGATATTAAAGAAACTATGTTGTACTGCAATACAACATAATGTTCTTTATGCCACACCTGGCCATATAGTGGCTTTTACCGCACGCTACGCGTACGGAAAAAGCCGCTTTCTGGCCAAGTGTAGACATAAAATGATGTACACAACACGGGAGGTAATAAAGAAAGCCCTCGATCGCATATTTACGTCCCTCGCTTGCAGCTCGGGCCGCAAACTTCTGCGATCTCGGCCTTTCTTTGTATTACCACCCTAGTTATGTAATGTACTATTAATGCACACCAAAAGAAACATTGAGCATTATATTGTACTAGCTTATGCCCGTCGTCCGCATAAGTAGTTTCTGTTCATAACATAGGGTTCAGGTGTGTCACTTTTGTGGACACATTTTTGTCGAGATATCAGCAGATTTTAATGTAATTTTAAGGCAAGTAGTTCCATTATGTACCAAAATAGCTCAATATGAGACTAAAATCTGAGGGAACTTCGACAATAATGTATCCACGAAAGTGAGGTGGGTGAAACGCTCAAATGAACTTACGACCCATATACTTGGTTGAATTAAAGAAAACCCTCAAATATTGGGTCCAAAAACACAACACTATATCTAAAAACTAATTCATCTCTTAAACCAACTGCTACTTACGCAATAAATAATTTCTACTAATTGAGAAGTACAAACTGTCGAAGCATTGTCATTTATTTAGGTAGTACATTGTGAGTTTACAGAAAAATCCAAAGCACCCACAATGCCAGTCCTGGACCTGAAGTGATGTCAAAAATTAAAAAAAAGCATTATCGCTGCAAGATGAAGTAACGTTGGCGCCCTTGCCCCTACCGACCTTACCCTAATGTTGATTTATTTGTAATCTTTGTTGTGTCTTCCGCTCTAAATAAACAAATTACACGAAATAATACTAGAATGTTTTTCACGTTTAATACGATATCCCGTTTAAGACGCTTTTTTTTCTAGGTCCCCTCAGAATCGTGTTAAGCGAGTTCTACTGTACTTCCATACAGGTCAAATACATAACCCTCCTTTTGGGCTTCGCCGCAGACGGGAAAAAAGAAGGAATAAGTAGGTACATGCATTGGTGAAGTATGAAAAGAGGTATTATAGCTCTTGCGATCTCTTAACACCGATTGATGCACTTATTCTCCTTCTGTTAAGTATTCTTTTATAGGTAGCCGGCATGGCAACCAACCTCTGTGACAATCATGTGGGTTATTTTTCAGAAATATGTCTGCGATTTATTCCTCCGTCTCTATACATTTCGTATGAAAAAGGGCCAAAGGAATAACGTGACCGCAGACATATTTCTGAAGAATAACCCATACCCGGTCTTCCCTAAGCAAGTATTTATAAAGGGTTCAACAAAATGTCAATGAAAATCAACATTCGAAGTAATGTTATTGAAACGAATGATTTACACATTTATTTAAGAGGAAACAGTAAGGTCGAGAGAATTGAAAATTAGGTATTTGTAAAATGTGTCGCTATCCCGCACTGCCCGCCTCTCACCTGCAGAGCGCGATAGAGACAACTGCAACTTGGACCGAAAATACCTTTTAAAATTTCATGAAAACAACGTTTCGTAGTCCCCTGATTGCTTCCCCAAGACTTGACTAATTTTTTCATTAAGCATTAAAGAAAGGCTTTGGCCGTGTTCCTATGTTTTCCTTTTTTTAATAATCTAGTTAAATTTGTTTTCTGGATGTGTGAACACAGCGGAAAATCTGGCATTTTTTTTAGGTTTTTGAAGGTTAATATCTCTTTTGAGAATCAATTTATCGTAAAAAGGAAAACATAGGAACATATCAATAGTAGCCATAGAGTTTTGGACAAAAAATTATTGCTCTACTGGCATTATCCAGGGAGGAAACAGGGGACTACGTTTGTATGGAAAAACTGCCCTCCTGTTTCCTCTTAATTCGACAACGGGTAAAATACTAGACGTCCTAAGAAGTTTTCCTTACACTATCTCTAAAAATAAAACTACCTCGCAAGGTTCGGCAAGGCTACGTGACCAGAAATACCGAGAACATGGCGTGTTGTTTTGACCCTAAATAGAAATAGGATTACCTACCTGATAAGTGGTAATAGGGGATTAAAGGAGCATTGTTCTCGTGGAAGATTCCCGATATTAGCGTGTTCATTTAATACTTATAATACCTAATACCTTACCTTAACGGACTCGCCCGCAACTTGGTTCGGGTTGGTGAAATAAGTTAAATGTATATTTTTTGCTTCGTCATAGTTGTGTTCAAAGACTTCAAAGTACCTTTGTCTTAACTGGGGTATTAATCTATCTGTACGTTTACCAAATTTCATGGTAATTCGTCTGGTAATTTTGCGTGATCCGCACACAAATGAACAAACAGGCCAACCTTTTTTTTTGTAACCCAGACTAACTCGAAACCCTAGTGGGCGTAGCGATAGTATGACCGGGTGGTCGGCCGTGGCGTTGCCTGGGGTCGATGCAGGTCGCTAGCCGGACCACCCCGAGTGAATCGGACTGGGTGGATGCCGGGGGTGCCTGGGGTCGAACCAGGTCGCCTTGTCCCGGTCCACCTCGATAAGGCAAACCATACAATTGTGTATGGACACGTTAACTGTCAGAATACTCGTTAGCTTTCCTAGTGTTACCATTTTTAGGGTTCCGTACCAAAATGGTAAAAAAGGAACCCTTAAGGTGCGACTCTGTCTGTCTGTCCGTCTGTCACAGTAAGATATCTCAGAATCTACTGATGCTATCAACTTGAAATTCGGAATAGTTTTAAAAACCGCTAACCCGAGCCTATTGGATGGAAAAAAAATCTTATACCTTTTGTTTTAAAGGGGACCGAAATGGGATGTCGAAAATCAAAAGTAGAGCTATTTTACCAAATGAAAGGGCTTAGTGTGTAGATCCCAAAACCGTTTTAATTATTTTTTCTTAGACATGTAGTTTTTAATTTAAAACAAAAAACGTTAAAAAAAATACCATATCTCCGAAGTTACTGAACAGAAAAATCTGTAATAATTACCGATTATTAATATCATTTTATATATTACAGTAAAAATAAAACGGTTTTCCTAACTTGCAGCGTTTTTTAGAAATTCGCAAAAATCGTAAGACAAACTCATTTGCTTCTACTGAACTAACCGCGACGTATGTCAATGTATGGGGACAACAGTTTTTCAAGAGCAAAGTTTGTCCCACCATACAGTTTATCTTGAAACGTATTCACGTATTGACGAGTTTGTACGGAACCCTTGGTGCGCGAGTCCGACTCCCACTTGACCGGTTTCTTTTGATGATACTTAAACAAAACCGAGTGATAATCGCGGAAACCGAAGACAATATCAAGATTTTACAGTAGAATGTAAAATAATAATAGTAAAGTGTAATAGTCCATTGTGTATCAAGGGCGGTAAGTAAGGAATTACAAACGAGTGTTTGTTACAAGGCCGAGGCGAAGCCGAGGGCTTTAACAACACGAGTTTGTAATTCCTTTACCGCCCGTGGCACACACAATGTTTTTCATCACACTTGTGAGGAAATCTGATTAAAATAACCTTACTTAACCTAAATAAAATTGTAAAACTGACAGTGACATTAGTGACATATATCAAGACGACAAGTCACGTTCGGAAACCATAGCGGTAAAGACTTAAAATGGTTGATTTTATATTTGCAAAATACTGAAATACACTATTTAAACATTTAATTAATGTTACAGAAAAATGTGTTTACATGTATTTGCAATAACAGTTCTCTTTAAATAAATATTTCAGTAATAAAAGTTAAAAAAGTAAGTTGGCGTTTCCTTTGATCATGACAAATAAGAGTAAAACAGAACCAGCGTTTCAAATTTAAAAAGAAAACCATTACGCCCTAGGGCGTAATAGGTCATTTACGGCCCGCAAAACCTACGTGTAATGACACCATTTTCGAGCAAGTGTGATGAAAAATAATATAATAGTTGCATTGTCATCTGATTTAGGTACATAAGCTTGCAAAATATCAGCTCAACCGGAAGTAGAGTATTGGGTCGAATTTAACTCGTTATATTTCATTGCAAAAATAACCGATGCCCCCATGATTGTATTATTATAAATAATTAGTTAAATTGTTATGTATTCATAGATGTAAATATGTTTGTTTATGTGCTCCGGGTCTACGTGACAAATTGTATTGGATAGCGATTATCACGTCGTGTTGTTTTGGCCCTTATATAAGATTCTTGCTATTTGCGTGTTAATTAAGTAAAGGAAGCAAAGATTAAATTTGTGTACCTATATTAGTTTCCTTCACTTTAAGGTGATTAAAGCCAGTCGACTCTCCATACAAACAAAAAATGAATTAATTAATTAATTAACGATTATTTAGCGCATAAACACATACATATTGATGTATATAGGCAGTTCCAGGAGAGATGAGGTGAATGATTACACACACAGCTACATTGCAAAAAAGGTGAACGAATAAAATGAATGAGTGAGTTGAGTAAATAACACAAAGGGTTTAAATAAACGTTTTTGGTCTATCTCGCAATTCACTGTTGAACCTGCTATCGGGACGAAAAAAGAACAGTAATTTCAAAATCCCGCTGTCGGCATGTTGTTGCGTGACTTCAACTCTGCTGGAACTATTTATACATACACAGAAAAATGTTAAATACAAAACACAAGAATTCGGCGCTAAAAAGGGTCAACATTCAGCATTGTCACATAGCAAGACTATGGCGCTGATTTTCAGTGGTGCTCTGGAACTAAATTCAGTGGAACCTCGATAAGACGAAATCCTCTATAACACCAAAGACCATTAAAACAAGAGGACTGTCATTCTCCATACTTTGGATCGTGCCCTGACCGCAAGGGGATATCCAGGCAAAAACTAGATGGCGCTAAAAACCTAAACATTTAACGATGTTATAATTGAACAAAGAAACATAGTACAATAACAATTAGTTCGTAAACAGCTAATAATATAAATTTCTAACATTTAAATACTGTGTCACGCTTGCAAAGTTCAATAATTGTAAATAATATAATTCTTATACCAAGCTTATACATAAATGGCGTTGTACATATCGGGGAACAGCTTTTTGTATGGAGAATGACAGTCCGCTTGTTTTAATGGTCCTTGATAACACGAAATAAAATCCCGTTCCCTTCCCTTCAAGCCCCAAAACCTTCATAACTCGAAGTATTAAACCGCCATAAGTTGAAGTTACCAATGAATCCCTACACGACGTTTTGGTACATATTTACCTCTATAACACGAAGTAGATGAACTTTACCTCTATATCTCGAAGAAAGTTCTTTTATCACCTCTGTAACTCGAAGAAAAATTATGGCAGGTGGGTCATACCTATCTAGTCTATAGGAAATTTTACCTCTATATCTCGAATTACATTAAATAGAATAATAATAAAATTGCTTGACGGTTTGAAGTGTGAGGTTACTACTTCATAACCGAGATAATAGTATAACATATAATAAGTCATACATGCGAAAATTGATTTTTATTTAAATAGATTATTTTATCAAAGGGCTGTTAATACTGTTTCTTCAACAGATCGAAAGACGTAATGTCCAAAGGCCACATCCGTCTATTTCACGGATAAACGAATATTGATAAGCATAATGTTCGCAAGGAGGATACTGGAACACGTCAGTGGTCCCTTGTTTACTGTTAACATGTTTACTGTCAAATGTCATCACAACCGATTCCAAGAAATCGTGTCATCGACATAGAAATCGAAGTCTTCAAATTTAGGTTTTTTGATTGAAATGGGTTTTGCTAAAAGTTATAATGCTAAAATATTAATATGGCACGATCAGTAATGTTTTCAATTTGCATTTAAACACTTCGTCTTTTGTTTCTTCTTTGCCTCGGGTATTTTATTTGCTACTTGTATACATTGATAATAGTGCCCAGTTCTGTACTTTGCTAGTTTAGATGGGTTGTTCTTCAGAAATATGTCAGCGGTCACCTTATTCCTCTGGCCCTTTTTCATACTAAATGTATGGAGACAGAGGAGTAAGTCGCAGACATATTTCTGAAGAATAACCCAGATAATGGTAATTCTAATTCGGTTTTATGGTTCCGCCTTTGTGATTTAGTCATTTTTTTAGTGAATAAATGTGAACTAATATTATAAATGTGAAAGTTTTTGAAGGTGTTTGGATGTTTGTTACCTAATAACGGGTTACCCAACTGGATGGATCAAGCTGAAATTTGGTATGTAAGTAGACCAAGTCCTGGATTGAAATATAGGATACTTTGTATTTCGGTAAAAAGTTCCTTTGAGACAATAACGGGAACAACGCGGGCGAAGCCGCGGGAAAATGCTAGTTGTTTCTAACGAAGAGTGCTACTTCGAGGATATAGATACAAGGTTATAAAATTAAAATTTCTAACATTAGAATTTTTAATTTTATAAAATGTGGATGGCAGCTATCCAGCGGTTTTGTGTTTGTAAGGATGCGGACACACTTCCTCTGCATAACGAAAAGTTTGTGGACGTCTGTGCTGGCTCCCCATAGTATAATGCCGTACTGAATCCATGCATGCGCAAATGCATAATAAGCTGACAGGGCTGTTTCTAGGTTGGTATTAACTTTAAGTATAATAGTATACGTACTCAGTATACTAAGCGCGTAGATAAAGCTAGCTAACTTGGATTTTATTTTTTGTAAATGGGATTTACAATTTACACTCCAATCAATATATATACCTAGCAATTTAAATTCATTAACTTCTTCTATTTTATAACTATCAATCTGTTATGCCATTTCTAAGGTTTTTTTTTGTCTAGGTTTAAATTGAATAATTTTCGTTTTCTTAAGATTTTTTTTAAGGTTGTTTTCATTGAGCCACTGGATAATTGATCTAGTTGCCTCGAGTAGACGTTCATTGCATACGGTGCTATTATTTTTTTTTTGATTCCTGACTAACTCGCAACCCTATTGGGCATAGCGATTATCTGACTGGTGTCGAACCAGGTCGCTAGCCGGACCACCCCGAGTGGATCGGTCTGGGTGGGTGCCGGGGGCGCCTGGGAGCCGGGTGATGCTATTCATACAATTTAAAAGTACTGAGACGTCGTCTGCAAATATTACTCATTTTTCGTCTAATATTTTGGGTAGATATTTTGGGATTTGCGTCTAATAGCTAGGAAGGGAGAGGTGTTGATTAAATTGAAATGGCCTCTTTTGTCAGTTGACCTTCATGGAGCAGAAACAATGACACGTGAAGGCTAAGAAACTTGAAGTTGGTCACTATCGGAGCATGGTGACGGACGAGGTGCCTGCCCCCGTATCGCGGGGTCAACGGACGCTGGACATATAAACATCGTTTATCAACCTAAGTAATCGGGTAAGTATTTTTAAACGTAGCTTTACCCTGGCTTGAGTAACACTGAGGTTTCTAACCGGATTTACGACTTTTCCAACCCGGGGCAGAATTTTTATGAGGCGTTAAGGCATGCGGTACCCCTACCATTTCCAGAACCGGGACTGAGACTTCCGGTACTGAGTCTGAACCGGGAATTCCCGGCATTTCGGTACCGAGTAAATAATTTTTATTTTTTTTATTAATGGTTAATTTGTTAAACAAAACACCGGTAAAAATGATAATTATTAATTATATCGAAAATTATTAACAAACAGCCAAATAAATCAACAAAATGACAAAATAGGATTGGCGCTGAGATAAATTATTTCAAATATTTCACAAAAGTATATAAGTTTGGTGCCTAAAACACTCGTAAACGATCTACTTACCTACGTAATTAAAAATTCTAACATGCAATAGAATTATAACTACTATACAGCGTGGGAGGGACTATACCGACAAACTTTAACTATAGATTCTAACAACTATTAGGAGTAAAAAATTTTATGTGATGTATAGTCGAAAAACGCTTACTTTCCGAGATATCCATTATTTTGTAAATGAAAAATCCCAAGTGTGTAACAAGCCCTAATAAATGTGACTAAGATACCTTTACTATTTTTTTCAAATCCTTTAACTCAACAGGAATTAACCTTCGCAGTATTTGATGGTAAGCGACTACGAGGCCAAAAAATTGACCTTTCGTTTCCATTTTAGCTTTTTTTTTCTTTTTGATAACTTTTCAGCCAGTAAGGACATGTTTATAATGAGGGGCTTAATTTACTGATTTATTTTGTTCCATAAGAGTATTAATGTAAAATGACAATATTCGACCCATGTTGATATAACATTATTTACTCGTCACACCACCAGGAATTCATGGCTAAAGTATGTCGGTATAGTCCCTCCCACCCTGTATAATATAATTATAAGTACTGAATGTATGAATCAATGTGTAAACTCTTTAGTGTTTGTTTGTGAATGTGTGGTGTGTTTTTAAGTAAGCATGTCATTTTTAGTAGAAATCTAACAAATCTTCTATCTCATCACTATCATCACTATACAGGGTGGGAGGGACTATACCGACATACTTTAGCCATGAATTCCTGGTGGTGTGACGAGTAAAAAAAGTTATGTGATGTATAGTCGAGAAACGCTTACTTTCAGAGATATTCATTATTTTTTAAATGAAACCTCCCAAGTGTGTAACAAGCCCTAATAAATGTGACTAAGATAGTTTTACTATTTTTTTTAAATCCCTTAACTAAACAGCAATTAACCTTCGCAGTATTTGATGGTAAGCTACTACGAGGCCAAAAAATTGACCTTTCGTTTCCATTTTGGCTTTTTTTTTCTTTTTGATAATTTTTCCTCCAGTAAGGACATGTTTATAACGAGGGGCTGAATTTACTGATTTATTTTGTTCCATAAGACTATTAATGTAAAATGGGGTGCTAATTAAACAGACTTCTTTTTAATAGCATTATTCGCCTCTAAAAATCTACATTGCCATCTAAATTACTAAGTCAGCCACAATTACCGAGCGTCTGAATTATACTATCTTAGCCACTACTTATCTTCTATGTAGGCCACTCTAAATACAACTCAGCATGGTGGTTATTTTTTAGCATCTAAACTTGTAACATGCATTCAAGCAGTAGACATCTAAAATCTTAATATATGCCATCAAAAAAGATATGCTATTAGCTTCTAATTTTTTAACTCAGTACGCTTAAAATATAACTCAACCCACATTAATTAATCGTCAAAATTTAGCTAAAATTGTCATCTAATAGTAAATTTTGGCCACTAATATTACCTAGAAACTGTTGAGGAGAGACATAAAATTAGTCCATTACACAACTAGGGTAGTAATACAAAGAAAGGCCGAGATCGCAGAAGTGTGCGGCCCGTGCTGCAAGCGAGGGACGTAAATATGCGATCAAGGGCTTTCTTTAGTACCTACCTCCCGTGTTGTGTACATCATTTTATGTCTATACTTGGCCAGAAAGCGGCTTTTTCCGTACGCGCAGCGTGCGGAAAAAGTCACTTTATTGCCAGGTGTGGCATAAAGTAATTTAAAAAATTAAACCGTCTCCAAAAAAGGTTAACATAAAAGTTTTATGGTAACTTCTTTTTTGAGGTCGGTGCCAGCCTTAGTTTTAAAGAAATATTTACATGAGTACATTATGTAATGTATGTACTAAGGCTGGCACCGACCTCTAGAAAAGTTACCATAAAACTTTTATTTTAAGCTTTTTTGAAGTCGGTTTAATTTTTTAAATTACTTTATGCCACACCTGGAAATAAAGTGACTTTTTCCGCACGCTGCGCGTACGGAAAAAGCCGCTTTCTGGCCGCCTTTTTCGTTCAGCCTATTTAAGTTTTTTGTTAAAGTCATTTCCCCCAACGGCCCCTTTGTTATAAACCAACCAAATTTCTAGCACTTGTAAAATTTTCGACGAATGACTTTAAATCGGAGCGCATAACACATCCGCACACCACAGTTTTCTGCTAGCAGCTCGTTTTTAATGTCAATAGTGACTTTCCGTATCTCCGGCGCTGCGGGAACAGCAGCCCTTCCGCCCTTGCATGACGGCGCACGGTCACTTCGCTCGGCTCCGCAGCTTCGGCTTGTTGGTCGCCTTCGGCGACCAGCCTCAGCCGCTCGCCTCACTCGTTCCCGCGCTTCGTCATGGCGGGCGAGGGCAACTCTCCCTCCACGCCTCCGGCTTTATAAAAACACTCTAGGGCGCGCTGTGTCGGCACGCGTCCTAACCAGCGAGAGCCCTAGATTCGGATTTTCGCAGGCTAATATCGTATACATAATATTCCATCATTGAAAATTTTACATTTTACAATCCGTCATTTATCTTGGTAATTATCAAATTTAGAGCAAAATTACCCATACAAAACACGCTTATTTTAGACAAAAAAAATTTAGTTAAAATGATATTCGGCTATATAATGATTAGTTAAAATAAGAATCGACAAAGTGAGTTTTAGATAAAATAATATTCGACAAAACAAGAGTTATGCAAATGATAATTTAGGTAAAACGAGTTTCGACAAAACAATAATTATGAAAAATGAATTTATACATATTGACTTTAGACAAAAAATTCATTATAGTAAAAGTTGTTAGACAAACTGAAATTAGACAAAAAAAATTTAGACAAGTCAAGGGAATACCTAGAAAAGCATTACAGCGCCCCCCAATCTAAATCCTATTCTCTTTCCGCACAGAGTCTAACGAAATTTTGTATGTGGAAATGGTAAAAAAGCTTCCTAACCCAAAACCTCGTACAATTTCGTACGAGCCTAATAGTGTCCTCGTACCTCGTACAGCAGACCACAAATCTCGTATTTGTACAAGGAACCTCGTACGTCTGGCAACCCTGGTGACTAACTCGTCAGTACATGAATGGCGCTCTCTGATTGGTGCAAATGGCCGGTCACTGTCGTCTCGCGCACTCGCGCCAAATTTTGAAGTGGCTATTTTCTCGATAACAGAATATGATGTATTATTTTACATGCTAAGTTATAATAAATGATGTTGTCAATGGAAGCTTGAATTATATTTTTTTGAGGACTTTGTGTTGAACCCGTAAAACGTAAAATGGTGATGAAATGTAAAATCCATGGCTGAGTTAGTAAATTAGGTGGCAATATATAAACAAGAAGGCAAGTTAAGATAATTGTTGATCTTTGTTTGACGCTTTCTAAACAATATTTAGTTGGCGTTGTAAAAGAGACGAATTAATTTATTAGAAGCTATCTCATTTTCCCGTTGCTTAGTTATAAAATGAGAAGTTTGAGCACGTGGCCAAGAAATAAATCTGCGGCTTGACTTATAATTTCCCTGTAAAATGACAATATTCGACCCATGTTAATATAACATTATTTACTCGTCACACCACCAGGAATTCATGGCTAAAGTATGTCGGTATAGTCCCTCCCACCCTGTATAGTATAAAACAAAGTCGCTTTCTCTGTCCCTATGTATGCTTAAATCTTTAAAACTACGCAACGGATATTGATGCGGTCTTTTTAATAGATAGAGTGATTGAAGAGGAAGGTTTATATGTATAATACATGCATAATATAATGGAGAAACACTGTGCGCAGCAGGGGCGGGTCGCTAGTTATAGATAAGCGTAAGTAACCAACATGTAATATTGTATTTATATTGTCTTTGAGTTAGTGCATAGATGCTGGTTATTCTATTATACACCTTTGGGCTAAGATAGTCGAAATGACGGCCTGAAATGGCCAGACGAAAATTATTAACAACACAGACATGGTCTATTCGACGTCTGTTCTTTACATAATCAATGTCAAATGTGAGAGTTTTGTGTTTCTTTAATACAATCTGTCAGATAAACGAACTACACACTGTTAGGACTTCACTCTCTATTTAAAGGTCATTTGAATGGTTTCTTGTGTATTACTTTTAATACTGCGCGCTAAGCTCTTTCCACCTGCAGGAGCAAGATTTTACTGGCTCCGCCCCATACACCAATTCAGTAAGACAGGAGTGATTGGACTAATGCAAAGTATACCATTTTTGATGTCTGTTGTTCAACTACTGACCTAAGGCTTTTTAAATGAATAATAACTTTCGGATTTTGGTGGATAGCGCTTCAATATGTAATTTCTGATGAAAGTTACCGTCTGCAATTACACCCAGGAACTTAATGCTATGATAACGGGTTAGGGAAGAGCACGTACACTGAGTAGTTGGCAGCAAGCATTTATGCTCTTAATGCTATGATTACGGGTAAGAGAAGTGCACGTACACTAAGCAGTTGGCAGCAAGCATTTATGATAAGCAATTTCCGAGAAAGGAGAGAATTTCCATCAGGCTGCGATGCTGATAGTAGCGAGAAGGTAATGAATTTAGATTTATCTACATTTTAATGTTAAGAGGTTATCAAACAACCACTCTGTAATGTGCCTGCATTTTCCGTTGCTTACCACTAAAGCCGTGTCATCAGCGTATGTAATGATTTGGCAATTTTGCAATTGGCGAGTGCAGAGATCATTTATGTAAATAAGAAATAAACTATTAAAATTGACCAAAAAGATATGAGAATCGACCGTGTTGGGTAATTTTCTTCGTTTGAAGTCGATTTTTTTACACCTAATATGGTCCATTATGCTCTTGCATAACATTACTTCACGCCGAAGTCAGGCAGGGGTCACTAATTATCACTATACCGAAGTACCGCCATGTTTGCATGTTCCATTGTGTCTCCTAATTACAATTATTTGAGCTAAGCTGATAATTAAGTGTGTTCGACTTATCGGCAACCCATTAAACTGGTTTATACCTAAACTAGCATTTACGAGTACCCGCGGCTTTGAGCGTGTTTTGATTATTATCGCAAGGACACTATTTGGATATAAAGATAATCTTATGCTAAAATTCATCTCAAACCATTTTAATGACGGCTACCGTTTTTATAGAGAACACGATCATTATCGTGTTCTCCATATTTAGCTATGGGGTTGAAACATGGACGCTGAAAAAGGCTGATCGAAATCGTGTCGATGCATTTGAAATGTGGTGCTGGAGGAAAATGTTGCAGATTCCGTGGACCGCATTTCGAACCAACGAATCCATCCTGAGAGAACTGAATATAAACACACGGCTCTCCACTACATGTCTCAAGCGAATACTCGACTTCTTCGGCCATATCGCCAGGAAGGAAGGGCACAACCTTGAACAACTCATGGTCATTGGCAAGGTTGATGGCAGACGTCCGAGAGGTCGCAGTCCGCTGAGATGGTCCGACCAGATCCGCTCTTCTCTTGACACCAAGCTGCATCACGCCCTCCATGATGCTAAAGACAGAACTAAGTGGCGCTCTACTGGTGGACGCGTAATTGCTCTGCAAAGGAGGAATCACGACCCTCAGCAATGAGAAAATCGACGCGAGGAGGAGGACCGTTTTTATGCTCACCAGTTGGCGCCACTGTCGAGTAGGGTCCTGATGTATAGCTGTTAGTTTGTTGTTACGGGTGTGTAAACGAAGTTTATATTTTAATCGTACTTATTTAATGCATTACAACCGTACCATAAAAATATTGAGCATGCCGAAGTATTACGTTTAGTATAATAACTACTATTAACGACGGGATATTACGTTTAGTTCGGAAGAAAAGAGGAAATAAGTTTCCGAATGATGAAACTCGTTCCCTTGGTCAAATAACGACGCATCTGCAAAATGACAACTTTTCAGGATCTGTGTGTATCATGTAGTTCGTATGATTTGTATGACTTTAGAGCAATAAAAAAACTTTGGACGTAAAGTCACAATGCGTCGTTATTTGACCAAGGGTACGAACTGTTTCCAAGCACTGACATCATATATATTTACCATAAATAATCTCAGATATAACATTATTCGAATAACAAATAAACCCGTGTAGCCTACCAAAAAAGTATATAAATTGCACACCTTTGAAAAACTTTAGTTACCCAATTATAGTAAATTACTTACTTAAGGCGGTAAAACAAAGAAAGTCTCAGATCGCAGCTATTTGACGCTCGAGCCGAAAGCAAGGGCGATAAATATGCGATCTGAGGCTTTCTTTATTACCCCCCAGGTAAGTACAAAATTTTACGTCTTCCCAGACTATGAAGTGGGATTTGCACGCGTAGCGGGCGGTTTGGTATATTTATCATAATTATATTATATGGTCGTGAGACATGGGCTATAACTAAAAAGCATGAGCGTACCATCCAAGTGGCCGAAATGAAAATGGTGAGGTAGATGTGCGATGTAACCAGGCTAGATAAAATCCGTAACGAGTACGTGCGGGGCAGCCTGGGCGTCCGCGACATTGCCGATAAGCTACAAGAGAGTAGGCTGCGATGGTATGGCCATGTAAGGAGAAGACCACCCAACTACCTAGGAAACTTGGCACTATAACTCTCCATTCCGGGTCGAAGATCCAGGGGCAGACCCAAAAAAAGGTGGAAAGATGTTGTGCTAAAGGATATGACTGAATGTCAGGTATCCGAGGGCGATGTCGGAGACAGAGCGAAGTGGAGGAGACAAGTACGGAAAGCTGACCCCACCACCATGTGGGATAATAGCTAGGAAGAGAGAGAGAGAGAGAGAGAGAGAGAGATATTATATGCCATTGTAGCTACACAATTCCTACAATGGCAGGCGCATATGCTTAGTAACTAATTATCTTCTCATAATTCATTAATCTAGATTAGAACTTCTCTAAGCAAATAACTACTATGTAACATTAATCAGTAATTGTAAAAACCTCGTATTTGCTTGATATCGTTCTTATTTAGAACTTACTTTCAAAATCCTAAGATACATTTTTCTCCGCTCGGACAAATTATGATACGAACTTGCTAAAGTTGGCTAACGATATAGTTGATAAGTAAATAGTAATTGAGAACCAAATGTATTAAACATACGTGTCATAAAATATATTTAATACCCTTGGAAATAGAGTGTAAAATTGAATGGAAATGTCTTATGACATTTGCTCTTAGCCGATTACTGTAACTCGTGTAAAACATCCGTTATGATATCAACGTGAATCACTTTTCCTAAAAGCATATTTCCATTTCAACTTCAACTTGAAAGTGTTCCTTATGCATTCCACTTTAAGGTCGACTTCACAAGGAGATTTAAGATGCAAATACGGCCTTTTGCAAAACCGTCTTTAGATTAAAATTTGCAAGCTTTTACATACAAAGTCACACACGTGATCGATTACAAAATTAGCTGTGCGGTCCGGAAACTATCGGATATGAGTCGCTTCATACAAATATGTATGTGTCAAAACAATGGCGGTGTTTTTAGAGTGTTAAAATTAAGCTTGTTAGAAAAGTGAGTTTCCTTGAACTTGAGAGCGTTCCACTATCAACACGTGGTAGGTATTTTCTATGCAGGGGTTAAAACGTGGTGATACAAAGTAGGAGTTATGGCAGATGTGGAATTAATATAGTATTTTATGCAACAGTTGTATAACTAGGCTCAAAAAATGCGAATGGCGCGATTTGCGATACGAGCCGCCACGGCGGCGAGTATCGCAAATAGAGACGCCATGAGCAACGTTGCATACAATAATTTTTCTACGACTAGGTTTTAAAATACAAAATACAAAATTAAATTAAACAAGGCAAATATGACATATGACTGACAGTATGTGTCTATGGTAAACTTTTTTTAAATATTTGACGTATACTCGCTAGTGACACGCAGTGACGATGTTATAAATACTTTTTTTTATGTTGGCATCAAATCAAGGATTTGTTAGACAGCTTTCGCGAAATCGTTTTTCCGTGCAGTGAGTTTCAGCAGTCGCGTTTTTCCGCGATTTCTTTTTTTCAACTAGTAAAATTTCTTGGTCTTACTTTTATGTAGTAGCGTAAATTTTTAATCGTTTTTGTCCTCTATAGGAGGTTTTCACAATCGTGTTATTTCAAATCGTTAAATTACACACAAGAAGTTTTTAGAACTCGCTATGTTTCTTAATAGAATAGTTTTTCTTTTGAAAACGTTCATGTAAATAATTTGTCTTGATATTATTTATATCTCATAGTCATATTATTTATCTTGTATCTTCCTACCTACTTAAGCAAGTGCCCCCCAGATTATCTGCCAGATAGGGTTTATGTATGAAAGAACGATTTGACGCTTCACGAAAACTACACATTTCTTCAAATACGATTGTTTTAATAAAATAAAAAATAAAAAACCGTAATATTTTTCCTGTAATATTTAGGATGATATTAATAATTGGTAATTATTACAGATTTTTCTGTTCAGTAACTTCGAAGTTAATAGGGGGGGGGGGGGGGGGGGGAATTATATTTTTTTAACGTTTTTGGTCATAACTAAACCAAAAAGTACATGATAAACAAAAAAAAATAAAAAAGGTTTTGGAATTTACAAATTAAGCCCTTTTATTTGATACAATAGCACAACATTAAATTTTCGACCTACTATTTCGGCCCCCTTTAAAAAAAAGTAAGAAGGTACAAGATTTTTTTTATATCAGACAGGGTCGGGTTAGCGACTTTTAAAACTATTCCAAATTTCATATCGTTAGCAGCAGTAGTTCCTGAGATATCTGACTGTGACAGACGGACAGACAGACAGAGTCGCACCATAAGGGTTCCTTTTTCACCATTTTTGGTACGGAACCCTAAAAATTAAGTGATTAATTGTTACGTTCAGCAAAGAAATCCGATTCACGTATTATAGGTATTCAAAATTTGCTTTCAGTAAAAAAAAATAATATCTAGCAAAAGTAAGGAGAAATATTCCGGTATAAAAATGTTATTAAGGAATTATGCATTTAGAAATAAATACGCCTGTGAAAATATATGAATTCGAATATGTCTGACTATAAAAAAATGATTTTGAGAAAATTTGCTATTAAAAACCCTCCTATCGAGGACAAGAACGATTAAAAATTTACGCTACTACATAAAAGTAAAACCAAGAAATTTTACTAGTTGAAAAAAAGAAATCGCGGAAAAACGCGACTGCTGAAACTCACTGCACGGAAAAACGATTTCGCGAAAGCTGTCTAACAAATCACTTCTCTGAACTCATATTATGTATGTTCTTATATTAGTATTCGTGACTAAGTAAAAGGCAGATAAAAGTACAGGAGTAAAAAAATAACTGGCCAAGAGCATGTCGGACCATGCTCAGTGTAGGGTTCCATAGCCGTAACTATAAGGTAAAAAAAATACGATGTAAAAAAAGTACAACAAAAAAAGAGCGCATCTTCATAGCAATTAGTCCTTTTGCTGAGAAGTGCAGTTTATTGGCAATAACTCAAAAACGGTTAATCCGATCTTGTTGAAAATAATTTTCGTTGAAAGTATTAATTAAGCGTTATCTTTGTATTTTTTTTTATATTTTTCGGACACATGGTTTAGAAGATAGAGGGGGGGGGGGGGCACAATTTTCACAACTTTCGGAGCGATTATTTTCAAAGGTATTTACTTAATCAAAAACATTACTTTGAAACCTTATAGTGCTTTTGAAAGAGCTGTCGAAGTATGTACCACACGTTGATATTTTCTGAAAAAAAATTTTTTTAGCTTCTGTAACATGTATGGAGTGCCCCCCCTAAAAATATTTATTTTAGTTATTTAACTACCAAACTAAGTAGCGGCTCATGCAAGACATCTATATTCTAAATTTCATCAATATCCATCGTGTAGTTTTTGAGTAAAATGCCTGTGACATACGGACAGACAGACGGACGGACATGACGAAACTATAAGGGTTGCCATTTTGGCTACGGAACCCTAAAAATGAGTCTACCTATTTATTTATTAAAGAGAAAAGAACAAATAAACTAAGTCTACGAGTAGTTCGCGAGAATACGATTCATTTCATCTTTCTTATCAAGTGGGTATTATACTTTTAGTGAATGAAATACTCCATATGTCTTCCTCGAAAAAGGCCAAAAGTCAAATAGATAGTGAAGATTTTTACGCCGTAATTTTCGCCTTACAATTACAATATGTATGTAAGACGTATTTTGTAGGTACATATAATAATAGCTTGCTGTTCTTCATGTAATTGTGTAATGTTATTACTTTCATATGAGTAACGTGTGAATTGGCTGCTGTTCAAGTGATTTACGTCACACCTGGCCATAAAGTGGCAATTACAGCACGCTAGCCGTGCGGAAAATCCCACTTCCTGGCCTGGGGGACACGTAAAATTTTGTACTTACTACGGGCGGTAATAAAGAAAGCCTCGAATCGGATATTTATCGCCCTTGCCTTGCTCGGGCGACAAATACCTGTGAGACATTCTTTGTTTTACCGCCCTAAGTAAGTATGTATGTATGTATGTATGTAAACACTTTATTGCACAAAATAAGACAAATTACAGGGTTACAAGATTAAGGTATATGTACAAAGGCGAACTTATCCCTTTGAGGGATCTCTTCCAGTTAACCTTTGAGCAGTTGAGTGATGAGACAAGAGAGATGGTAGACAAACTGAGAAACATGTACAAGAGATTATAGAGGTATTTATATGTAAATAAATAAAATAAAATAAATAAAGTAAGTAAAGTAATGTACTATTATGCTGGTCCTTTATACAAACCAAGTGGGTTAACAATGCATTTTAAAGACAACGAAAGAACCTAATTGCCAAGCTAGGTCGACTGTTCACCCCCAAAATTCCGCATATAGCAATTTCATCGAAATCGGTAGAGCCGTTTCCGAGAGCCGCGAAATAAATAAATAAATACACAAGAAATCTGGGGGCACGCAGTTCGCCGCCAAGTTGAGCAAACCAAAGGAGCCATTCAGGCCATTTTCAACCTCCTGTAATTTTGTGCTGGCCTAAGCTAGAGCCCTGAGTAGTTCAAATGGGAAACCAAATGTATTGGAATGTAATAAATAAAGGAAGAACACTTACAAAAAGAAATGAGATCCCATCAAAAACATAACATGTAAAAAGATGCGAGTTTCGCAAGGTAGTTCTTCTACAACGAAAAAGTTTTGTAATGTTAAACCACGTTGGTTATTTTAGTCAGTACCGGGGGGGGGGTGTCAACAAGTACTGAGGCCATGGAAACCGACCGTCGACAATAACGTAAACCTCGTCAAACATTACATCTCAAAACTTTTTTTCATCACACTTGCTCGAAAATGGTGTCATTACACGTAGGTTCTGCGGGCCGTAAATGGCCTATTACGCCCTAGGGCGTAATGGTTTTCTTTTTAAATTTGAAACGCTGGTTCTGTTTCACTCTTATTTGACATGTTCAAAGGAAACGCCAACTTACTTTTTTAACTTTTATCACTGAAATATTTATTTAAAGATAACTGTTATTGCAAATACATGTAAACACATATTTCGGTAACATTATTAAATGTTTAAATAATGTATTTCTTTATTTTGCAAATATAAAATGCCGCTTACCGCTATGGTTTCCGAACGTGACTTGACTTCGCATTGTCTATGGACTTAAATGTCACTAATGTCACTGTCTGTTTTAATATTTTCTTGTCATACTGGGGCGATTAGTAAGGTTATATTATTAAGATTTCCTCACAAGTGTGATGAAAAACATTGTGTGTGCCACGGGCGGTAAAGGAATTACAAACTCGTGTTATTAAAGCCCTCGGTTTCACCTCGGGCTTATAACAAACACTCGTTTGCAATTCCTTACTTACCGCCCTAGATACACAATGTACTATTGTATAGCATTTACCCGCGTATCCTATGTTTAAATTCGCTCATTCCCAAAATACCGCATTCCTAAAATACAATTTTTTTTAAATACCAGATTCTCGATCATTTGTGCGCAGTCGGTCAACATAGCAAAAAGTCCACTATTTTCGGTCAACTTCGCGATCAGTCAACATCGCGATCGGTCAACTTAGCGATCAGTCAACTTCGCGATCGGTCAACTGATCGCGCGGTTCACGCGTGGCAAGCATTCGCGCAGCGAGCTATCATCGAGTGGTCCACTCGTAGACCGCGCGTGGACACGTCGCGAGCGAGGCGATCCGGTGATGCTACGGAGGGATGTAGTGAGCGCATGTCCATACAAATTCATTTAAAGAATACTAACCGTTCGAGGTGAGGCGGTGCGGGTCGGGTGCCGGGTGGCTCTAATGAGCTAATGAGCTGTGTAACCTTAAGACCGAAAGTAGGCATCTCGCTACTAAATCCTCTTTAGTAAGTCCAAAAGGGTACTCGCCATAACGAACTCTTGCAAAATGAGCTCAAATTCGATGGGTTTGCTAGGTAAAGGTAACCGTGAAGCCATTCGTGGTTCTATAGGGAATGTTGCGGTGCGTTTGGTTGCGAAATGGACCATTTGCGAAGTGGACCATTTGCGAAGTGGACCATTCGCGAAGTGGACCATATGAGAAGTGGACTATATGCGAATCCCCTACAGGTCATTTGAGTGGACTTTTTGCTATGTTGACCGACAGCGCACAAATATTCATAATTATTATTGTACGTTTTTACATGTCTTATTTTGTTATAATTATACGCAACATTTTATTATCAGATTCAAAGTATACATATCAGTGCGTCTCATTAAACGTAATTAGTTTGTTATTATGCCTACTACAAAATAAAACCCTTAAAGAACATTAAAATAGAAACATAGTTAAAATTAAATTATAATTAAATAAGCTAAAACTAAAATAGATCTAAAAATGGCCCCTGCGGCATGGTGCCGAAGATGCTGGCAGCATTTCCTCGCTGGAGCCTTACAGGCTGATGTGTTGAGCGAGGAAGCTGCCAGCTCTTCGGTTCCTCTTGGTTTCCCTGAGTATCTTCGATAACTTCTAGAAAAGACTCAGGGCGCCAGGGCCCCACGGACCAAGGGTCTCGACGCTAAAATGTCATTAGTTATTTATATTTCTGTTGGTACATCGATCGTTACACTGAAAAAATATGCGTCTAGTCTAGATCATAAAAACATGAAAATATGTCCGGGGGATGTCTGTCTGTTCTGTTCACCTTTACAAGTCGCATTTCTCAAACGATTCTCGTGAAATTTTATAAGCATGTTCGGTAATTATATGGATTTTTTTGTCAACTCTGTTTTAGGATTTTTTTTTTTCAAAATCGCGGAGCCATAGGAGTTGAACTAGGGTGGTAATATAAAAAAAGGCAGAGATCGCAGATGTTTGCGGCCCCAGCCGCAGGCGATGGACGTAAATATGCGATCGAGGGCTTTCTTTATTACCTCCCGTGTTGTGTACAACATTTTATGTCTACAATTGGCCAGAAAGCGACTTTTTCCGAACGCGTAGCGCACCTGGCGTGGCATAAAAAAATAAAAATAATTTATTTCAGAAATCAGGTTCCATATTTTCGTTTGGTTGGTACAACATTACATGATACATTATTCATGTTCGTTTACATGAATCCGTATAAGAATCGTCAAAAACAAATATATTTATAATTAAAAACAATCAAATTAAATACAATGCAATGTCCACAAATAAATTAAGCATAATACAATTATTTAAGTACTTTATTGTCCCCAATAATAATAGATCATCAGTCTATGGTCTGTGCTACAATTTAAATACAATACAGTGTCTACAAATAATTAAAACAAAATACAATTATAAAAATAAAATAAAATAAAAATAAAATAATGTACTTCTGTAAGTAGGCCCTCAAGGGCTCTTTTACATGTCTCATCTCTAATTCTTTCTTTTCGCGCTTCGGGTAATTGACCTTCTGGTGAGAAGAAGCGCCGGAAGAAACTTCATGAATTACTAGATTGTCCCCAATTTATAATGGACCGCCAGTCAATGTTATTAAGCTACAACAGCTAATCTCCTAGTAATAGTCGTATTATATATACAAACCTCTCATGTCTCATCACTCAACTGCTCAAAGGGGGATCCTGCCGTTTTGCCAAAATTATTTTGGTCAAATCTCATTTCCCAAACAAATATTAGCAACTGTTTTTTTTGCCAATGCAATCTTTGGCATAATTATAATACGCAAATTTTCGTTTGGTCAAATTTTTATTCAGCATAATATTAATACGGAAAATGACATTTCGGCATTTGGTCTTTTAGCAAATGCTTTATTAAGGCAAAAAAATATTAGTCAATAAAAGTTTAGTCAAATGAATTGTTATGTCAAAACATAAAAAGTCAAAAATCGGATTTCCTTAGGTAATAAAATTTGACCAAAATAATATTGGTAAAACGGTACGATCCCACAAAAAAGGTTAAAGTTTAAGTAATTTAGTAGGTTAGGTTTGAACTGCGTCCCCCAACAAAAACGAACTGCTATCAAAAAGTATGTTAGGTTAGTAAATTATAAGGGCACAGAAGAAAAAGGGGGGACGGGGGGGCGAAGCCCCCCACAAGGGGGGCTCGGGGGGCGAAGCCCCCCGCATTAAAAAAAACTCAAACCATAAGTTCAATTAGGTTAGGTTAGGTTAGGTTAGGGTTCGAACTGCGTCCCCCAACAAAAACGAACTGCTATCAAAAAGTAGGTTAGGTTAGGTTTGAACTGCGTCCCCCAACAAAAACGAACTGCTATCAAAAAGTAGGTTAGGTTAGTAAATTATAAGGGCACAGAAGAAAAAGGGGGGACGGGGGGGCGAAGCCCCCCACAAGGGGGGCTCGGGGGGCGAAGCCCCCCGCATTAAAAAAAACTCAAACCATAAGTTCAATTAGGTTAGGTTAGGTTAGGTTAGGGTTCGAACTGCGTCCCCCAACAAAAACGAACTGCTATCAAAAAGTAGGTTAGGTTAGGTTAGAACTGCGTCCCCCAACTAAAACGAACCGCTCCCAGAACAGTAGGTTAGGTTCAAGGGAGTCCCACATAACCATCAGGGTCCGTCCCCGCACCCTGTTGGTATGCGTAACGCATTTTCCCCTCTTAAAAAAAAAAAAAAGGTTCATTGAATTTTGACGATACAAATAATTTTCGTAATTTTGTTTTGCGTAAAATATGTTATGCCAACTAAAACATTTGACTAAATAAAATTTGGTCAAACTACCATTTGGTGAGCGAGGCATTGCCTAAACATTCATGTGTCAAACATTAGGTTCGCGTAACAATTATTTGTGAAGAGTTAATTTGGCAAACGATTATTTGGGAAATGAAATTTTGCGAAATTTTTTTTGGAAAGTGATAATTTGTCAAACATATTTTGATAAAACATAGGTAACCCGCTCAAAGGTTAACAGGAAGAGATCCCTAAAAGGGATAAGTTCGTACCTTTATTTTGCAACCCTGTACTGTATTTGTGCAATAATGTATTTACATATATAGGTACAAACCATACAAATACAGTAAACACTAACCAATTCACGACGAGCTGACTATAGATCCCGCCGCCCGCGAGTGACTGAAGTCGCGAACCGCGATAACCACCGCCCCGTACCAGAACAGCCTAACTACATTATGCGTTCAAACACACATACAACTTTCTTATTGTAGTATAAGGAACTGGGGTTGATACGTGAGTATCTTCGCTCTGATAAGAGGGAAGTTCAATGTTGAACATTCTTCCATTGGAGTTCAAGTTGGTGTTATATTTAGAACATATTGGAGCACTAGCGACCCGCCCCGGCTTCACACGGTGTTTCTCTATTATATTATGCATGTATTATACATGCACCTTCCTCTTCAATCACTCTATCTATTAAAAAAAACCGCATCAAAATCCGTTGCGTAGTTTTAAAGATTTAAGCATACATAGGACATAGGGACAGAGAAAGCGACTTTGTTTTATACTATGTAGTGATTCCACGAAAAGGTTTCGTAAGGGACACTACCCTTTTAATACTTTTGACATGTAAAAATAGGAAGCTGAATGTCGGTAATCGGTATAGTAATATTATAACTTGACTTTAAGGTGGGTAGTGTTTCTTAGCAGCTCTTTAGTTTTATTAGGGTAGCTGCCATAGCGTTTCATAAGGGCCAATAAATATTTTTACGAAAAAAAACCCGACTGCGGTGCACTTTAAAAGTGCATAAAATCCACCATTTTATTTATTTTCACGAACTCCATATCCAGTGACACTCGCGCTATCAAGACGAATCTAATGATGATTATATATCAAAATCGGTTGTACCGTTGAGTACTTACGAGCGGACATAGGAACGGACATACATACATACAGGTCAAACACATAACCTCCCTTTGGGCTTCGCGGCAGTCGGGTAAAAGTTGATGTTTTCATGGAATGCGCCTATTCCACTTGGGTTCATGTGTGAGTCAGAGAGTGAGATTTGGAACATTACCACATAATTAGTAACTACGTACAGAAGTTTCTCTTTCTAACAAAACTGACGGTCGAGTCCGACCACCGGACGAAACGCACCACATCCTACCGTCTCTCTCTATCGCATAACGCGTGCTCTTTCTGGTCGCTACCTAAACCCTTCCAGCAAAATTTGCTACAAGGGCAAAAATAAAATGCATGCATGGGCATGTAATACGAGAAATAAATAAACTAAACTAAACTAAATAAACACCACACAATCTCATAACATCTGCTAAAGTGTTTGGACTTTAGACAACGATAATAGTACATTACACAACTAGGGTGGTAAAGGTAAAACAAAGAAAGGCCGAAATCGCAGATGTTTGCAGCCCGAGCTGCAAGAGGGACGTAAGAAAGCGATCGAGGGCTTTTTATTACCTCCCGCGTTGTGTGCAACATTGTATGTCTACATTTGGTCAGAAAGCGGCTTTTTCCGTACGCGTATGTATCTAAACCTTATTACTATGACAGTAGAGTTGATGTGTACATAATTTTGAAACTTTGTGTGGGTCTATATCTTTGCCCTTTGTACTAGGAGTGAGACTCCTGACATTACTCTGAATTGACACAAAACCACTGGAGTCAAAGATTCAAGTTTTGTATTAATTTAGAGCAGTGGGTGGGTAAAGTTTTTTCATGGCGGGCCGGAAAATATAAGAAATTTCAGAGGAGGGCCAAATAGTACATTGTGTATCAAGGGCGGTAAGTAAAGAATTACAAACGAGTGTTTGTTACAAGGCCGAGGCGAAGCCGAGGGCTTTAATAACACGAGTTTGTAATTCCTTTACCGCCCGTGGCACACACAATGTTTTTCATCACACTTGTGAGGAAATCTGATTAAAATAACCTTACTTAACTTAAATAAAATTGTAAAACTGACAGTGACATTAGTGACATATTCCATAGACAATGCGAACGTCAAGTCACGTTCGGAAACCATAGCGGTAAAGACTAAAAATGGTTTATTTTATATTTGCAAAATACTGAAATACTATATTTAAACATTTAATTAATGTTACAGAAATATGTGTTTACATGTATTTGCAATAACAGTTCTCTTTAAATAAATATTTCAGTAATAAAAGTTAAAAAGTAAGTTGGCGTTTCCTTTGAAAATTACAAATAAGAGTAAAACAGAACCAGCGTTTCAAATTTAAAAAGAAAACCATTACGCCCTAGGGCGTAATAGGTCATTTACGGCCCGCAAAACCTACGTGTAATGACACCATTTTCGAGCAAGTGTGATGAAAAATCAATTTTGTTTTATCAGGGGCCATATAAGAACTACTTATTTCGAAGGACCACCGGCGGGCCAGATCACCTAAACCCTCCCGCGGGCCGGAGATGGCCCGCGGGCCGTACTTCGCCCACCATTGATTTAGAGTATTTATAGTCCATTCTTGTCCACCGATTTTAATGTTGTTTTCCATATAACCTCATTCTTAATTGAGGTTGAACTTTTATCAACGTGTTTGTTCTCACAATTAGTGTACAAACAGTAACGATACGGTAAATGTAAACACCTATAATTAACAAATTACTGTTTACCATATACCATAGGGACATAATAAGTCTGGAACAAAGCGCCGGGCACGTACTCTCTGATATTGTATTGTTTATATTGGTTATTATAGAATGGAACTTCGTTTGTAGAGGTGAAACAAGCTATTATTTGCCGCAGTTGGTTAAAAGTAAGGTAAGTACTATAATATTGTGTTTAACATAAGATTATCAAAAGTCAAAGTTATTTATTTCAGACATAGTACATAATATGTTTAGTAACAATTTATGCCACACCTGGCCATAAAGTGGTACGGAAAAAGCCGCTTCCCGACCAAGTGTAGACATTAGTACATTGTGTATCAAGGGCGGTAAGTAAGGAATTACAAACGAGTGTTTGTTACAAGGCCGAGGCGAAGCCGAGGGCTTTAATAACACGAGTTTGTAATTCCTTTACCGCCCGTGGCACACACAATGTTTTTCATCACACTTGTGAGGAAATCTGATTAAAATAACCTTACTTAACCTAAATAAAATTGTAAAACTGACAGTGACATTAGTGACATATATTAAGACGACAAGTCACGTTCGGAAACCATAGCGGTAAAGACTTAAAATGGTTGATTTTATATTTGCAAAATACTGAAATACACTATTTAAACATTTAATTAATGTTACAGAATTATGTGTTTACATGTATTTGCAATAACAGTTCTCTTTAAATAAATATTTCAGTAATAAAAGTTAAAAAAGTAAGTTGGCGTTTTCTTTGACATGACAAATAGGAGTAAAACAGAACCACCGTTTCAAATTTAAAAAGAAAACTATTACGCCCTAGGGCGTAATAGGTCATTTACGGCCCGCAAAACCTACGTGTAATGACACCATTTTCGAGCAAGTGTGATGAAAAAAATGAGGTACACAACACGGGAGGTAGTAAAGAAAGCCCTCGATCGCATAATTACGTCCCTCGCGTTGCAGCTCGGGCCGCAAACATCTGCGATCTCGGCCTTTCTTTGTTTTACCACCCTAGTTGTGTAATGAGCTATTCATCTTAAAGCTATGTTAGTATAAAAATGATAAAATTAGTTAAAAAATGTCAGCATCATAATAAATTTTCAAAAACAATGATTAAATAGGTACATAGTTAAAAAATGTCATAGAGTGTGCCTCGGGAACCCATTTGCAAGGAGTTCCAATGGTTGGCTGTCTAGCATAACTTGCCGTGACTTCGTTTCTCGCACGACAGAGCATCACCTGTCACTGTCACACTAAATTGAGTGGAAAGAGATAGATAGCATTTGTCGCGCGACAAAGAGCGTGTCACAGTTGTGCTAGAAGTACAGTAATCGCAAGCAGAGTTCTCCCAAATCAGTCTTAGAAGGTGGGATTATGTTTAATGTTTTTAAATTCCTAAATCTATTAAGTACACTTTCTTACTTACTTATGTTTAACAGTTGTCAGTTACGTTTTTTTTGGAAAAATTCTCAATGTCCTCTTGCTACGATTATATCTATAATATAGTCTTGATACGATTGTATGTAGGTAACGATAGATATGCACCATAAAACGGGGATATTTATTTGAGCTTACCATGGGACTAGTTCTATTTGTGTAACGATGTATGATTGACCCCTAATATTTATTTATTTAAGAACCGCGAGGCTATTTGGAAAATTGACATAAACTAATAAAAACCTTATTAATAGACCTACACCACTTTACATTAGACTTAGGCTCTGATAGACGAAGACTATGTTTCTGGGTGAATCAACTTTTTGACCCACACGTCGCTGTCCGCAACTTTTTATTTTCGTTGTTAAATAACGCGTTTAAATAATGGTTTGTCTATGTTTAAATTTATGGTGTAAGTTAGAACATTGAATGTCCCTTCTCATAAACCTAATAAATAGAGCAAGAGCATGTCGGACCATGCTCAGTGTAGGGTTCCATAGCCGTATCTATAAGGAAATGTGCTACAGATAAAAATAAAGCTAAAAATAAACAACTGGCAAAAGGTCTTAAATGCCGTGTAATTCGATGGAACTTAATACCTTTTGGTCGAGAAGTTTTACGGCAATAACTTCAAAACAGTTTATTCGTTACTATTCAAAATAATTTTCGTTGACTGTATTTATTAAGCGTTACCTTCCTGATTTTTTTCATATTTTTTGGATTTACGGTTTAAAAGTTAAAGGGGAGGGACACAATTTATGCAACTTTAGGGGCGATTATTTCCGAAAGTATTCACTTAATGAAAAAAAAGTACATAAAAACCTTCTAATGTTTTTAAAAGAACTATCGAATTATGTACATCACGTTGACGTTTGCTGAAATTTTTTTAGCTTCTGTTACATGTATGGAGTGCCCCCCCCTAGATTTTTTTATTTTTATTATTTAACTAGCAAACTTAGTAGCGGCATCTACAAGACATCTATATTCCAAATTTCATCAGTATACGTCTGGTAGTTTTTGAGTAAAATGCCTGTGACATACGGACGCACGGACGGACGGACGGACGGACATGACGAAACTATAAGGGTTCCTTTTTAGCTATTTTGGCTACGGAACCCTAAAAACGATCCTATTAGAAGTCCGATTTCTTGGTAATTCCAGAGACATTTACGGAAACGCCAGAGACGTCAAAAGTGTGGGTCTAAAAGTTGATTCGCCCTTCTACCGTTGCTATGGAAAAAAATAGACTTTTAACTTATATTTTTTAGTGCCAAATAGCCTCGCGGGTCTTAATTAGCCTCAGTTTACGGTAGCTTTTTTAATCGACTGATAAAGCAGAAGGGTCTCAGTTAGTCAGGAGCCACTCTTCAAATATTACAGACAAATTTATAGCATTTGTGTATTTTTATCAAAGACCTTAAAATAAATAGCCGGATGGAGCCTCGCCAACAGAGAACTAAACCATTTTTAATAAGCCGGCTGCTTGTACTTACGAGCCGCACGCACACATCAACTACTTTTTTCCTATTGCGAGCAGCACGCACACATAGGCAGCCGGCTTATTAGACATGCTTCAGTTCTTTGTTAGCGAGACTCTGTCTGGCTATTTATTTTAGTGTTATTCTTCAGAAATGTGTCTGCGACTTATTCCTATGTCTCCATACATTTAGTATGAAAAAGGGCCAGAGGAATAAGGTGACCGCAGACATATTTCTGAAGAATAACCCTTTAAGATCTTTAATTTTTATAGTACTTAACTATAAAATTGCAATTTTTTATAGTCGTCTAATACTCAAGAAGCATTATTTACTTTGAGACTAGCTCGATTTGTGAAAGATTGTCCCCCGATACCTTTTTATTAATTATATTTGTTTGCAAGAAATGGCTCTTTAGCGATAACAACGCATATTGTTCTTGTGTTTGTAGTTTGTATTGGTGTGCAAGTATTAATTATCGTATTGTTATGAGACCATATTATCGGTTTCCTTAATCATCATTATATGATCATACAATTAGCTAATGAGAGCTACCGCTTATGAATTCGCCGCTAGAGTATTAGGTTAGTAGTAGCTGGTGTAGCATGAGGTTTCTGAAATGTCAGATGTCACTGTTTGTGGGTGGGCTACGCGGGTTTATTTGTTATTAGAATAATGCATTGACGTATATAAAGGACAGGGCTAACGAGCTCGCAGACGGTTCCAACGCGTTGGTCCTAAACATCAGTTTTAGAACCAACGCGGCAGTGGGACGCGCAGCGCACAGCGCAGCCGGACGTTATAAAAATGCCTAATTGCGTGGTAAAAGGCTCCATTTACTGTTACGGAGAATATAGACCTGGGTGGATTTTCGTCCGTGACATTTGTATGCCATACGTTTAGTTTGGCATACAAATGTCGCGGCTGAAAATCCACCCACCCGAACTGTACGGATCGCCCTATCCTTACTTTTGAAATCATTGGAATAATGTCGACATTTTGCAATATCTGAGATTACTTACCTTACGAGAGAGAGTTACGGATCTGTGCTTTGAGACATTTTCGTAATTCGGAAACTTATGTCGTCTTTTTTTTTCAAACATAATGCTATACTGCGGCATACTCCATATTTTTATGGTATGGTTTTAAGGAATGAAATATGATTAAAATAGAAACTTTGTTTTACTGCCTTTAATAACGAACTGACAGCTATACTTCAGGACCTTACTCGATAGTGGCGCCAATGAGCACAAAAACACGTACACGTACGTATAGGTAACACCTTTGGTGTTGCAGATATCCATGGGCGACGTTGACTGCTTTCCAACGAGCAGACAAACTGCCTAGCTTGTCTGCTCGTTTGCCACTTATAACATTAAAAAAAAACAGTAACCCTCATTTTATTATGTAACAGACACAAGCACAAGCATTATATTTGCTTACTGGAAGGTTCCAACCCTGCTGTTTGTATCCGTATCATGAAAACCACAACAAACCACAATAAACAGCCAATGTAGGGGAGGCCGGGTATGGTTGTCTCACGGGTTGGTTGTCACAGCGGCCATAAAATAATACTAAACGAAGGAATAAGTGCATCGATTGGTGAAGTACGGAAGGATGTAAATTTATTTTCCCATTACGTCACTATTTTGTACTGTGTTTGTATGAACGTGACGTAGTGGAAAAAAAAACCATACAAATTTTGGGACACTTTTTTACGTATAAGGTTCGAAAGTACTAACGATTCTGAGCTAGAAATACCTCAAAAGTCCATATTTTGAGAAAATACCTACCCCGGTATTTTTTTTGGAAAACGCTCACCTGCATGATAAAACAAAAACAAATTTAATACCATGAAATAAAAATACACAACACAAATGATACCAGTGATTTCCACACTTAGCACAGCGTGTATCGTGGGATTCTAGACCAGTGAGAATTAACAAAAATAGGTAGAGACTGTGCGGAAAGAGAATAGGATTTAGATTTGAGGGCGCTGTAATGCTTTTCTACCGTGTTTGCCGTATTTGCCATACTGGTTAGGTTAGTTCCGTTTTTCGCCACGCCTATTCTCTTTCCGCAAAGACTCTATGCTATTTTTAAAATATTAACAAAAATAAGCTACTAAGTATTAGTAAGTATGTGTTAAAATTATCAAAGAAACTATACCAATACAGGAACTGTTTCAAAGTGCATCAGTGCAACGTTATAGATAGCTAGAGACAATATTTGCATTAGTGCATGCTACTGTAATGTGTTAAATTAGGTACTAATTTGTAGTGTTACATTTAATAAAAATTATCTGTCGATTTTAAGGTGAGAACGAGTAAGAGACAGTCTACAGTCGCGATATAGAATCAATACAGCCGTGATTCAACATCGATGCAGTCGCGATACAGTATCGATACAGCGCTACTACATCGCGACAGTCGCCTCCTTGACGACTTTTTGTAGCGATGCATTCGCGCCATCGCGACAGTCGCGCGTTTGTATCGCTGCTGCATCGCTTCTGTCGCACGTTGCAAATCGCCGTGTGCTACCTCCCTTAGCTACCAAGAATAAATTCTTCCTCATAGAAAACCAAATAAAATAACGGTATTCTATGAAAAAAAAACCCTTTAATAACTGGGTTAGCTATGAAGGATAAGTTTTCCTTATAGCAAGGATCATTAAAACAAGACGACTGTCATTCTCCATACTTTGGATCGTACCCCGACCGCAAGGGGATATCCAGGCAAAAACTAGATGGCGCTAAAAAACTAAACATTTAACGATGTTATAATTGAACAAAGAAACATAGTACAGTAACAATTAGTTCGTAAACAGCTAATAATAAATAAATTCTAACATTTAAATACTGTGTCACGCTTGCAAAGTGGAATAATTGTAAATAATATAATTCTTATACCAAGCTTATACATAGATGGCGTTGTAAATATCGGGGAACAGCTTTTTGTATGGAGATTGACAGTCCTCATGTTTTAATGGTCCTTGCTTGTAGTATTTGTAATAAACCAGTCATCAAACTTGGTTATATACGGGGATACGAGTGGTTTTTTTGATTCCTCATCCATGTATTTATAGCTTTTCAAATTCGTTGGTGACACTCCCATGGTCCGCGGGCGACGGGGGACGAAGTACAGCGGGGCGGTATGAAGTGTGCGCGCGGCGGGGGCCGTGTGACAAGAGCGTCAGTCGGCTGCCGGTCGTGTTGGCGGTAACTTATTACATAAACACATAATTTACTGTTATCGGATTTCAAGCGAAACGAATTGTACATAATGTATATACATACTTATTTTAAAAATTGCTTTCTGACTGCAAAAGTGCAATTGGAAGGTAGTTCTTTTCCAAGTGAAATAACTGCATCAAAATTGTAAACCAACCGTACAGTCCGCTTGCAGTCAGCGTGCAGTTATTAACAACAAAAAATACGCCTTCAAACTGCACTTGCAATCATCCAGTAAAATACTTAAATTAGTAGTTACGAGTATATTGTTTGGATAATATTTGTGTAATTTAAGATTTATCCTGTATGATAATATTATTAGAACTATAAGGTTTTAAATAAAACAAGAGCTTGATTGAAAATAAAGTATTGTATTTCTGAAATTACGAGTAGTTCCAAATTATATTTTATCTTGCGGATTGTTTAACGATATAGCCAGCTACCACAAACATAAAAACATTTCTAAAAGTATGTCCGTTAAATTATGTAGATAATTCGAACTGCGTGACTTCGAACCGTGTTACTCGAAGTGTTTTTAAATGCACATAATGGGACCTAAACCCGATAAAATAAGAACGAATTGATATATGAACGTTTGCCGAAATAATTGTACATGTTTTGAGTCTGTAAAATAATGCTTACTATCTCTGTATGACTTGCAAAAAAATATCTTTACTCTTGACCAGTTTGTTGCTAGTCTATATTTTAATTAATCAACTGAGAGTTAATCCGTATTATAATTTCTCGATTAAATTATATAACATTTTACCTTCCAATAAAATGATTATTATTTTTCCTGAAGTCGTTCGACGTCTTCATTGAGAGAGTAGCGATGCACGCGCCGATTTGAACGCCGCCGGAAGCACCACGTGATGCCGTCGCCGCCTCCAAGCCGCACCCAGTCCCCGCCGTCAACTGTCAAAAGCAAAAACCCGCCAACTCGCTCGCCGCCATGTTAAACCATTGTTGCGGAGGTAATGCGTTTGGTGGTCCACCAGGAAGCCATTACTCAGACGTCGAACGACTTCAGGAAAAATAATAATCATTTTATTGGAAGGTAAAATGTTATATTATTTGTTCCGTTTCGTCGTTCGACGTCTTCATTGAGATCTGTTTATTATCTCCTGGTGGCGAGTGAGAGGGCGCAACAATGTGAAGCTTAAGTCAGCGAGAAGGGAAAGGACTTGCCTTGCATACGGCAAGAGTACTTGCCTAACGTACCTGATGGTAACGCATTAGTTACCCGGTGGTTCACGAAGTATGCTAGTGTATGTAGGACCCACTTGACAGAAGATACTCGGCAGGCGCAGTCTGCGGTTCTCGATGTCCTGATAACATAGTTGTACTTTACCCAGGACCGTGAGAAGGGAACCCGTTTAGACGACTCTTGGCTGGAGGCGAGTAGGACTAGCAGTCCTCGTCAGGGATTTTTGAAATCTTACACGTAGACATTTTAGAGATACTGATAGGGGATTAGACCTTTTATATTTCCACAAAGGCATATCATATGTATATATAGGATATGAAGCATTCAGTGTTGATACTAGTACTAGTTGACGGTAATTCGTTTCCGAATTTAAAAGAAGTTTTGATTAGTTAGAATATATATATATATATGACACTGTTGTATGACATTTTAACATGTTTTTGGATATCGTTATATTACGTTGTTGTATTCTTATGATGTATTACCAAGCTCAAGACGAAACTGTACATGTTGGACATACCGTAGGCACAGTTCAGACAGGAGGAGGGATGCATAGCACTTTATACTCTGGCGTGGCGTCAAAAGTATCATTGGCCAAGTCGAAGCAATTTTGGCTTAATTACGATTGCCAAATTAAATTTTAGAGAATCAGAATATTACCAGAACACAATCTTAACTGTTCTTATTCTGAATAGTACTAGGTACGGGTGCTCACGCTTTAAACAAAAACATAAAATAAAAGTAAAAAATAAATAGTCAACGCGATTAGGGTCGCGTTCTATTGACACTGACATTTTACCTTTTGTTAGGCTAACGACCCTGCGATTAGTTTTCTTGGGCCGCCATGATCTTCTACTTCGGCCAGGTCCGATGTCGGAGCCTAGCGGCTGTAGTAGCCAGATCTGGCACCTTGGAGATACGTACAAAGGTGTGTCTGCAGATTGTGTAGTTTCGGTGTTTGCCAGCGGCTCCGCAGTGAGAGAGCGGAACGTGATGTAGATGAACAGACTTACTTAGCAACCACTTGAAATTGTGTCTCCGAAAACCGTGTCGCGTCGGCAACTATCTCCACCTTGCCAAGCGGATAGTTTTCTGGGTATTTGTGCATTTATTTACGAATTTGTTTGATTCTTAAGTAAGGGCCATTAACTGGATCGGCTTTAGAAGTTTAACCATATGGTACATCTGTCCGTATAGACAAGGAAAATACCTCGAGGGTTTCATATCTCACCCTGTATGGCAGGGCCGCCGTAGCGATTAAAGAATAATGAAGAAAAATTAAGTATTTGCCGATGTAACTTAAAAATTTCTGCCGGCGCGGCTAGATTACTTTTAAAGTGTACGCAAAATAGGCGTATAAATATCAGTCAGATGTGCAAAAGTAGCCCACATAACTTCTATAGTTTTAAAGATGAACCGCTGCACGCTCTCTCGAGTTTTTACCCAGATTGTCTATTTAGTCGCGAGCAAAAATGCTGGCCTTGGCGAAGCCTGGCCACAGTGGCCGCGGCCGGGCGGAGAGCTGCTGCGCGTTCTGCTTTGAACCTGATGGCATTGCCTTTTCCGATAAGGATGTAGCGAACACAAGATGACATACCTGTACTCTTAAGAGTCGTAAGACAGTTACGGTGATTGGTTCCAATGGGATAAGAAGCATTTTTTACCTCAGATGGCAGACTTGCGCCAGTCTCATTGGTGGCAAAGGTCTGTTCCGACTGGTCAAAACGCGTACGTCGGGATATCGACAAGTCTTTTAAAATGGTGGTGCTCGACATTTCCCAGCTTCTCGGAGAAACCCGGGAGGCGCGACATACTTTTATAGATGTTGATGTAGTGGCGAGAAAGATGATGACGTCGGAGTGACGGCTGCGACGGAGTTTGGTCGAGACGCGCGCTTTACCTCTGAATTCTCTGATGGGGACTCTCAAAATACTGCAGTAGCGCGTGTAGCGCGCGGTGCTTCAGAGGTTACCTGCGACAGCGCCATGGCGGTAGGTGGTGCCGTTGCGGCAGCCGGTAGTGGCGCGTAGAGAGCGGTCGGTGCCGTTGTGGCGACCGATGTTAGCGTAGTGGCGAGCGGTGCCATTGCGGCGATCCGTGCCATTGCAGCAGCCGATATTCACGCGTAGACAGCAGTCGGTGCCGTTGAGGCGGCCGATGTTAGTGTAGTGGCGAGCGGTGCCATTGCGGCGATCCGTGCCATAGCAGCAGCCGATATTCACGCGTAGACAGCAGTCGGTGCTGTTGAGGCGGCCGATGTTAGTGTAGTGGCGAGCGGTGCCATTGCGGCGATCCGTGCCAGCGCGAAGAGGAGCCCCGCATAGAAGATTGGTGTGGCAATTGATACCGGGGGCAGTGGCAAGTGGCGCCATTGCGGCGATCCGTGCCAGCGCGCAGGGTAGCCCCGCAGAAGGCCAGTATGGCGAATTATGTCGGGGGCAGCGGCAAACGGAGCCATTGGGGCGATCCGTACCGGCGCAAAGTGTGATTCCGGCATTGATGCCGGCGCAGTGGCCAATGGTGCCATTGCGGCAGCCTGTGCCAGCGTAGAGACCGCCGTATAGCGGTGGTTGATGCCATTGCGAAGACCGATGCCTGCGGCGCGCTAGATGCTGTAGCATGGTTGGCGCCCTCGCAGCGACCGATGCGGGGACGATGGACGCCATCACAGCAGTGGTCGGAGCCATCGAGGCGACCCGTACTGGTGCGGTGGGTGGAGCTATAGCGCGTTATTTACCATTGCGATGACACCCAAGTGGTGGCGTTACGGCAACAACCGGAGAGGTGACCGACGCCATAGCGGCGACCGGAGCCTCGATAGAAGCTGACGTTACGGCGGATGCCGCGACGGCGGACGGCACAATGGCGACACCGATAACTTACATCGGCGCCGCGGAGCCCCCGCGACCGCCCGCGACTAGCTACCCGCGCTGCGAGGGCGCCCACACGAGGTCACGCGAACATTACTGGCCGACGGGTCGATCGATGCGTAGAGTGAAGGCGTACCTGTAGACGTAGCGGTAAGGGCGTGGGCGCGCGGGGTGACGAGCTGCGGATCGTTTGAGGTACTTCTCCACAGCAATCTTCGTCTCTACGGGATTATGGATGCCGGATACTTATGCCGCTTCGCTGGATCCTGCGGCTCTGCGATACCCCGCAACGCCTCTCCTAGGGTTCATGCCTGGCGATCTGTACCTGTAGTCGGAGTCCGCTGGAACTATTTCTCAGGGTCCGGCCGGTGCGGGGTCACTTTCGGAATATTATTCCGGAAAAATCTATATCACCCCCGCTGTTACAATTATCTCGCAGCTGGGGATCGAACCCGAATTCATTCTGAAGATCCCTTACGTTAACCCTGTTAAGATACAGTCGAAGCACTAAATAAAAGGCGCCACGCACGCGGTGCTCAGGGAGCGGCGGGTCCGCGGCGCGGCGACCGCGTTCTGGACGCGCGTCTATCACGAGACGTCGATAATGTGCTTCTTGTCTAGGCTAGGGAAGCGCTCATGCGGCTATTCTGCGGGATGCGGTGAAGGCGGCCCAGGGGGCACGGGACCTGAATCGACACGATGCCCGCTTTTTGCGGAAGGGTTAACCACGTGTCATAAGTGACTTTCGATAATTCTCTTAATCATTAATTCACGTTCAACACGACGTTCACGATTCAAATAAAATATAACGCGGCTCAGTCAGCGATAATTATTCATTAATTCGATAAATTCTCGTCGCTCTAAGCACAGATAAAAATAACGACGTATACGTTAGCGACTACATCTTCGGCGACTATGTGTCGGCCGTTAAAATACTGTTTAGATAGCACAGATGCAAGATATTACGCGGCAGAAGACCACGTACTTAATAACGGTCTTTACATCCAGATCCGAGGGTAGGATGGAACGCGTGATAAAAGAACACTTATTAAGAAGATCGTAATGCTTTCAGCTGAAAAAATAACGCAATATGACTATTGCAAGAGCTAAGCATTGAAAATTTTAAAAGTAAAAATGAGGGTAGGTTTCTACCACACGAGTTAATTTATACGCTTGGAGCAAATTCGCTTTTGGGACTGTTCGAGCTCCAGATAAAGAACCTCCGCTTAATAAAAGTTCTAATTTCAATGAAGTAAAATGATAAAACACTCCTGGTTGGTAGGTAGGTATGATGGCTGACTCACCGGCTGTCGGTACAAGTTTGTACCTGACCGTGTCCTCGGCGCTGCTGTACGCGACGCTCTGCTCCGGAACATGCGACGGCACGTTGTGGCACTTCGTTCGTATCTCCTACTTCACATCTCGGAGATACGCGGGCTAACTATTCACGGGGACGCGAGATAGTCAGACCTATTAACCTTGCAGTAACCGAGCGATTTTTGAAATCGGCTTTTAGCCGAATATTAATAATTAACAAAAATGATAATATAGTTTTCGCCGGTTAGAGCAAAGGCTAAGGGCGGACGTCCGTCTCGGACGGCGGACGACGCAACAATGGTTTAACATGGCGGCGAGCGAGTTGGCGGGTTTTTGCTTTTGACAGTTGACGGCGGGGACTGGGTGCGGCTTGGAGGCGGCGACGGCATCACGTGGTGCTTCCGGCGGCGTTCAAATCGGCGCGTGCATCGCTACTCTCTCAATGAAGACGTCGAACGACGAAACGGAACAAATAATAATTATATTTTTTATATATTATGTGGACTTGCTCTTGACTCCAATACCTGAACATTGTTCCCCAAATAAATTGCTACCTTTGTCTGGAATAATACTGGATTAATTCGCATGTTATAGGGGTCATTCACAAATTAACGACTTTTTAACGATTTTTTAGATTTTTAGACTCCCTCTCCTCCCATGTCACACTTTTTCATAACATATTTCATCTTTTTAATATACGCTGTCACACTAGACCTCGCCTTCCCCTATGCGTCTGACGTAATATATGGATGACCCCTATTGGTATTCGCTGGGTGCGAAGTATAAGGTGGGGGACCCACGAAACGATCGCAACGCGCGTCATGGCCTAAAAAGGAACTTTCGGCAGACCAGCTGTCACTTTTTACTAGCGAAATTTACGTTTTTAGTTGGCAAAGTGCCTTGCAGCAAAAGCCACAAAACACAAAAAAAAAGTCCGCCGTATTTGTAACCGCTAGTTGGCGCTGTCATCGCGCACCCAGCGAATATTTTAATAATGGCCGATTTCCCGAATTGTCTGCGACATAGTGACAAGGATGCAGCTGTGTTGATAAACGCCCTTATCTTAATGTTGGCAAAACAAACAGGAATTAATTACAACTATTCGATACAAACACAGTCGTTGAACAATATTCTGCCTATTTTTTAACCTTACTTCATTTTAGAGTTCCGTACCAACATGGTAAAAAAAGAAGTATGGTGTGACTATGGTGTTCGTCTGTAACAGCCAGATATCTCAAGAACTACTGCTGTTATCGATTTGGCATAGTGTTTAAAACAGCTAACCCGAGCCTACTGGACATAAAAAAACTTATTTATGCCACACCTGGCCATAAAGTGACTTTTTCCGCACGCTGCGCCTACGGAAAAAGCCGCTTTCTGGCCAAGTGTAGACATAAAATGATGTACACAACACGGGAGGTAATAAAGAAAGCCCTCGATCGCATATTTACGTCCCTCGCTTGCAGCTCGGGCCGCAAACTTCTGCGATCTCGGCCTTTATTTGTATTACCACCCTAGTTATGTAATGTACTATTTTTTTACTTTTTTTTAAAGGGACGAAATGGGAGGCCGAAAATTAATGGGCTATGATATCAAGTGGGGTATCAAATGAAAGGACGATATCAAGTGGGGTATCAAATGACACGTATGATATCAAGTGGGGTATCAAATGACACGTATTCACACATACGCGCGATATCAAGTCTGTGTGAGTGCCATACTGGGGCATTCTTACTCTTACGCATTCTTATTTCTTTGCTTATACCTATAGTGCGTTCGTACACGGTGCGCACACGTTCAAGCGCGCGCTGTACCCTTTGCAGGAAGAAAAATTACTGCTATTATCAAGGACTATTAAAACAAGAGGACTGTCATTCTCCATACTTTGGATCGTAACCCGACCGCAAGGGGATTTCCGGGCAAAAACTAGATGGCGCTAAAAAACTAAACGTTTAACGATGTTATAATTGAACAAAGAAACATAGCATAGTAACAATTAGTTCGTAAACAGCTAATAATAAATAAATTCTAACATTTAAATACTGTGTCACGTTTGCAAAGTTGAATAATTGTAGATAATATAATCCTTTTACCAAGCTTATACATAGATGGCGTTGTAAATTCGGGGAACAGCTTTTTGTATGGAGAATGACAGTCCTCTTGTTTTAATGGTCCTTGCTATTATACTGTGGCTCTGGTGGAAACGCAGTCTTTAAGAAAATTTGCTTTTTTTTCTTATGAAAGTTCTCCGAGATTACTGAGAACATTTCCGACTTATTAAGTATACTTTGTCAAGTCACACATGAACCAAGCGTCAAGAGTTTTCTAAGCCGCTTCTTTCTTCTCCTCTTCTGTTCTGTTGACTGGACCCTGAAATGAGATAAAATATAAATGACAGCGTTTCTATTAAATATAGTATTATTTATGCCACATCTGGCCATAAAGTGGCGTACGCGCAGCGTGCGGAAAAAACCGCTTTCTGGCCAAGTAGACTAGACATAAAATGATGTACACAACACGGGAGGTAATAAAGAAAGCCCTCGATCGCATATTTACGTCCCTCGCTTGCAGCTCGGGCCGCAAACTTCGGCGATCTCGGCCTTTCTTTGTATTACCACCCTAGTTGTGTAATGTACTTTACCCGCGGCTTCGCCCGCGTTGTTCCCGTTATTGTCCCAAAGGAACTCTTTACCGGGATATAAAGTATCCTATGTTTCAATCCAGGCCTTGGTCTACTTGTATGCCGAATTTCAGCTTGGTCCATCCAGTTGTTACCCCGTTATAAGGTAACAAACATCCAAACATCCAAACATCCAAATATCCAAACATCCAAACATCTTCACAAACTTTCGCATTTATAATATTAGTGGGATGTCCTAGAGTGACGGAGTCGGATACGACGCAAGCGACAACGTCCATAAGGTATTTACCCGCGAAACGTGGATATATGGATGTTTGTTAGTTACTCAATAACAGGGTAACGACTGAATAGATTGAGCTGAAATTTGGCATGCAAGTAGACCAAGACCTGGATTGCAACATAGGATACTTTATATCCCAGTAAATAGTTCCCTTGGGACAGTAACGGGAACAACGCGGGCGAAGCCGCGGGAAAATGCTAGTCAAAGATAAAAGGACGTAAGGGACAACGTCCATAAGGTATCAGTGGTGTGGCGTCCAAAGAACTCGATTCCTACCGGCTTGCCTAATATCCGACATATGACCATTGTATTCAATAGCTCTTAAGAATAATGTACGCCAAATCTGCACCGGCTTGCCCAAGGATATCTTTTACGCCACGCCACTGTAAGGTATATACCTTTACGCGCGAAACGTCACCGGGTTCCGTTTTTTCCTTTTGAGGTACGGAACCCTAAAAAGTAATCGTGAAATCCTTTTGTTTCAGCATTTAAATTCTAAAATTGCTTCAAAACGGTTGGATTCTTTTCCCTAAACGTCCTTTGGGACGCGCAATTTCCGCTCTCGCACGTCCGAGTCATAAGAGCCAGCGATTTTTATAATAAATTAAATTCTTTATTCAGATAACTATGATCCATGTTGTTAGTACTACAATACCTTAATATCTTTCCCGTACACGGGACAATGGTGTTCCGGCCCTTTGGGAGGCGTGCGCGGAGCCTAAGCCAACGCGTAGAGGCCCTTTCGGCAATTTAATGAAAGGCAACGTGTACACCCAGCGGATGCTGTCCCTGCCCGTGTCATGGGACGCACGCAGAGACAGCCCCCGCCAGATGCAAGGACTATTGTTGATTAATGGAATCTAACTCTACTGGGTTATGGTGGTGAAATTATGGACCAGATACTGGGCTATGGATTGAGACATGCGGCGCCTGTCAGGAAAAGTGTCTCATGGCTTTCGCGGCACTGACAGACTTGCCCTCCGCTGATGGGTCCCTGTTAAATAGCGACATCTATCTATTGTTAGTAACTTAAAACTACCAAGGCACCTACATATTTATGTTACTATTAAATTGAGTTAAAAACAGAAAAGAAGGACGTAAGATTTCTAGGAAAGTCTATAAATGTGATCTTTACATTGTTGTATTTCAGCGAGTTTTTTAGGGTGCCGTAGCCAAAATGGCAAAAAGGAACCCTTATAGTTTCGTCATGTCCGTCCGTTCGTATGTCACAGGCGTTTATGTTATTGAGGTAGTTTTTTACCAAAATTTGTATCACCGAGAGGTCTTTCTATGACATCACAGGAAAGTTGTCAGATAGCCAATTATTTCGTGTGCAAATTTTGTGATGATGTTTTCTCGCACTATTATCCTCGAGGCATAAAAACTGTGAATTAAGGGTGCTTTTCCACCAGAGACGTGCTATGCAGCTATACTGCGAGGATGTGGAAGCTCTCCGTTTACACAAGTGCTATACTATGTGGACTAATGGATATGATTGACACATGACATTATGAACTTAAAAAGAAACTGAGATAATGTATTAAATGTCACACGCAATAGGGAACGTGCACGAACTATAGGTGGCAGCACTAAACGACATAACCACATTTTTATAAAAAAAAAACCCGAGCGCGGTGCACTTTGAAACTGCATAAAATCCGCCATTTGGTTTATTTTAACGAACTTCATACCCAGTGACACTTGCATCATCAAGACGAATCTAATGATGTATCATTAATCAAAATCGGATGTGCCGTTGAGTAGTTACGAGCGGACACAGGAACGGACATACATACTTACATACATACAGGTCAAACACATAACCCTCCTTTGGACTTCGCCGCAGTCGGGTAAAAAGAGATACGGGCGAACAATAAAGGAAACTATTACCTCTGTCAAATGAAGCTCTCAATGTCAATGACAATATCTAAGTGTCAATGTCAAATATAGTAAGTCGTAGCTACACTGACGTTAATCTTCCTTCATCGCGATAAAATAACGGCGTTTCCGTCAATGTGGCCCCAGTATGACAGGGTACAAGACTTAGATTGGCGGCACCAGTTGGCAGCACCTTCGTCGTGCTCGTTCCCTATACACTCATGTACCACAAGTAGAACAGGTTCAGTATTTAGGCTACACTATAGATTCCGCACTCATATGGTCCCCATAATAGACTCAATGTGCGACAAATTGGCGTCAGCGTGCTATGCGCATTCTAGACTCTCCCCTAACGCCGACACGGGACAACATAAAGAAAGTCTACTACGGGTATTTCCACTCCATTCTGACGCAAGGGGTAAATCTATGGGGCATGGCAGCAAATAGTGATCAGGCATTTAAAATGCAAAAACGCACCGTCAGAATAATAACACGATATCCCTATGACCACCCAGCGAAAAAACTGTTTAGTTCTGTTCTATTCTAACTTCCTGGCGTCGTCGTATATCCTAACAGCCTATAAATACGAGAGAGCTAACTTGAACAGCTTCTCCCAGTTCGACCCCAGTCCGATGTGCGTGTCGGCCGTGTGTAAGGCACACGGTCGGACGCCCTTGGGTGGTCTGGCCAAGCGAACTGGTTCGAGCCCAGTGACGCAACGGCCAACCACCCGGCCCGACAATCACAATGCCCGACAGTGGGTTGTGAGTTTGTCAGGTTTAAAAAAAAAAAAAAAAAAAAAAAAAAAAAAAAAAAAAAAAAAAAAAAAAAAAAAAAAAAATGAACAGCTTCTTTGCATCCCAGGACCAAAACAGGAATAGGCGTAGGAAGCCTCTCCTACTCGTACTGCAACGTCGATTACAATGCTTATAGCAAAGGCTCGCAAGTCACTTGATGTCACTGGCCCTAAATTATTATAACCTTCTGCCATCGGGACGGATATACTGGAACTACCAAATGACAAATTGCTTGCAAACAAACTGAAACATTATCTAACCAACCTGGCATGCTAGTGTTGAGGAATTTATATAAAGGGATCGTTGACCTCACTAATTAAAATATTTAATACAATATAAATCGTCTGTGTCAAATCATTATTAGTAATTATTATAAATAAATAAATAAATATATAAATAAATATTAGGGGACAATCTTACACAAATCGAACTAGCCCCATAGTAAGCTCAATAAGGCTTGTGTTATGGATACTAGACGACGATATATTTAATAGATACAAATACTTAAATACATAGAAAACATCCATGACTCAGGAACAAATATTCGTGCTCATCACACAAATAAATGCCCTTACCGGGATTCGAACCCAGGACCTCTTGCTTCGTAGGCATGAATAAAAATCTGAATATGAATCTGGTGGGTATCAACGTATAGCAACGTAGCATACACATATCTGATGGAAAGTCACCCTAAAAGGAGTAACAACAACAATAGTAATAAGGACGCCGCTGCACGGCGCCCCAATCTGACCTAATCCGTCCTTTCCTTATATTGTGTACGACTTTGATTGATGATTACTCCGAGGGGTATGAAGGGTTCCGTACGATGTTTATATTGAAATATCCTAGTTATCAATGAATGCTTATGAATTGCTATTCCATTTATGAGGAAAAGGCTGTTCCATGCAGTAATATAAATCCATCAAAAACGTAACATGTAAAAAGATGCAAGTCGCGCAACGCAGTTCTTCTACAACAAAAAAGTTATGAGATCTAATGTTAAACTAATGGGTTATTTTAGTCGACCTGGGAGTTCCACCGTCTTGCACACATTTTATAGCTCTCGAATAAAGCATTCTTGATAGTTAAAAACTAATTATGTTTAAAATTTGGAGCTTGCGGGTCTGCTAGAAGTACCTTAGAATTATAATTAGTGAGTGAGTCAGTGACAAAGCTAAGGAGCTTTAATATGCAATAGTTCATAAACTACAAATTCAAATTGAATGTAGTTTGTTTTAATGTTTTTTGTAATTAAGTTAGTTTTGTTATTTTGTTGTATAAGCTTGACATTGTATTTTTTTTTGTTTAATAATAAGTAGATAGGTTTGATAATTTGATTAGTTGTAATTGTGTATTGTAATTTTGTGTATTTGAAATTTGAATTAGACCTAAGAGTAATAAAATATATTATGCAAATTGAATGTTATTAAGAATAAGTCATATTATGCACTATACGCTTGTCTGGACAATTATATCATAGTGATAGTGAAATATATGCTGTAAAACTTGTTGTAAATAAATATACCAGAAAATTCAGGGTTCTAGCTTTAGCCAGCATACAATCACAGGAGGTTGAAAATAGCCTGAATGGCTTCGAGAAAAGGATTGTACGGCCGTGCCATTGTTTTGCTGGACTTGGCGGGGGCACTGCCGTGCCCACAGATAATTAGTATGAGTGCCTACGAGTGATATTATCTATAAGATTTAACCGTGGTTTCACCCACGTGGCAAAAGTGCTTTGTTTGTGTTTCAGTAATCGTATATTTTTATAGCATAAATGGTCGTATAACATTTATTAGCAAAAACACGTGCGACAAAGCGTAGCATCATAAACCTACAGGCATACTTGGTTAAAATTTGTCGCGTTACTCGTTCCCATCGTATGTAGGTATAATTTCACGGCTAATATATTTTTGCATAAAATCACGCGAGTTCATTGCTCTCTGATTGGGTGAGATCGGGACAAACTACTTTCTTGGTTTCATCATCACTTTACACTAAGAATAAATATTTACGCAGGTATCTAAAGTAAAAAGAAACATTCAACCTGAGACTGTCTTTGTTAAGATAAGATAAGATAAGATAAGCGTTTATTGTCAGAGCTGTGCACAAAAGTTCTTATAAATAGGTACATGGTAGGTCCCAACAGCCTGCCCATTACGGACGTACAATAGGGTTACAATTATATAATACTTAACCAGAATTCTATCTTACATAAAAAACTCATTAAGATTATAAAAACATTTACGGATAAGCCATTCTTTCAATATCCTTTTGAAATTAATACCATCTATCGATTTAATGCATTCTGGCAAATGATTAAAGATTTGGTTAATGGTTAATATCGTAAATAATAATATAATGGTTGTTATAATATAACTGTAGACAGGACTTTCCTACATAATAGACCTAAGTAACTGAAAATAGTTACGAAAACCGAAATAGCCTCCCTTGAAAACCTAATCGATACCGCTATAGAGAAACTTTGAGTCTTAATACGGTCGGGTAGAGTCTATTTTCCAGTGCACGCGAATAAGTAGGTATAACATGGTTCAGTTCCACGAACGGAAATGCAAAGAGATTTAACTTTGAAATTTTATTGCTCCGCCGAGGCATAATTTTGATATATTTCGTATGGCCGCCAATGTGAGGGATGCAGCGTAATTATTGCACGGATTCGGGTATCCGAGATTCAGTAAGTTTATGCTTTGATTAAGAAATTTTATACCAAGGCAGGCAGAAGGAAAAGTAGCCGCACTCCGATCCATTAGGAACGCGCGATAGGCACCTATTCAAAGTCGAGGCGCAGGGCTGCCGTCCGTCGTTTTTTAGGGACTCGTACATCAAAAGTAAAAAACGGAACCCTTATAAGGTCACTTTGTTGTCCGTCTGTCTGTCTGTCCGTCTGTCAAGACTTTATCTCGGGAACACGACCCTTGAACCACGAACATGGTCCCTTGAAGCGGTGAAAAAATCAAGCTTCTAAATTAACGTGGAAAAAGATACGCCCGTTTATGCCGCAAAAAACGTAAATTTCGAGACTCTCAAGAAACCAAAATTCAAAAGGTACTTTCCGTTGACCTAGAACTATGAAATTTGGCAAATAATACCGTCTACAAGTATAGAGAAAAATCTGAAAACTGTACATTTTTAGTTAAATCATTAAAAACATAGACTTTACTAACGGAGTCAAAATGTATAAGGTACTATTATATATATATGTACCTACAAATGTGTACGGAATCCTCGGTGGACGAGTCCGACTCGCACTTATCCGGTTTTTAGCATCCACAAAGCGATAAAATTACTAAACATGTTTAATTTTCTTGATATGACTATAAATATTAAAGTAAAGCAATGCTATTTCCTAACATCTTGAAGGCTCCTAGTCATTAGCTTTTTAGTTGCCATTCTTATTTCAGAATTCTTTCTAAACTAATAGCTTAGTAATTACATTTTTAGAGATGAAATAGTACATTACACAACTAGGGTGGTAATACAAAGAAAGGCAGAGATCGCAGAAGTTTGCTGCCCGAGCTGCAAGCGAGGGACGTAAATATGCGATCGAGGGCTTTCTTTATTACCTCCCGTGGTGTGTACATCATTTTACGTCTAAACTTGGCCAGAAAGCGGCTTTTTCCGTGCGCGCAGGTGTGGAACAAATTTATAAAAATGTAGTTTTAAATTTAATTTAATGTATTAGTGGAATCTCATGTATTAATGTCATATTTTCGCTTCTTCTCACCAGAAAGTCATTACCCGAAGCTCCAAAAGAAAAGAATACAGTATGACATGTGAAAGAACCGAAAGTTTGTTGAATACAAAATGTCTATGTCAAGCAGGTAATCATAATATTGGCCTAACCCTAGCGGCTGACCAACAATACCTAGTTTTACTCAAATACGGCATAAAGATAAAGCATTAATATTACTCCCGTGCAATTTGGCTGCATATCCTCTCGGTTTACTGCGTAATTATGTTCGGGTCAACGTTTAAAACAAGTCTCCAAAGCATCCAAATATAATTTCATCCACGAGCTTTGATATTGAGCTTTAAAATTTTAGAAGAAAAAAGAAATAATAACTATACCGATTACAACCTAAACCATCAATACTGCCTTTTTTGGAAATTCGGATCTAAAATAAAACATTATTTAAGTACGGCTCAAATCATTCAATCAGTCATTTAGTGGTCTGTAGGAAATCATCAAATTTAATGTCCCTGCATCGAGTTTTAATCCCTTTAAGCCAGTGGAAGGCAACGATAACAATTTTTAATTTTTGCATGTTTAATACGTATTCTATTGACATATCCTGAGAATTTGGACTATATAGCACTGTCCAACCACGGTAGACGGTAGTTTTTGTTCCGATAAAAGGTACATCGGGAGCGCGCATGTGTGCGTGCCGTTTGCGCGCCGTGTACGGACGGACGCACCACAGGCAAGCATCGCCGCGGGCTTAGTCAGGGTTGAGCAACCGCGAGCAGTCGAACGTTCAAAATGTCTGCGGACGAAGCAAAGTATAGAAGACGTATATACTGTAGTGTGTTCGGATGTTTGAAAAATAATGCGCAAAATCCAGAATTGTCATATTTCTGCATTCCTAAGGATCCCGAAAGGTGTGTATTTTATTAGTACCTATATAAAATAAATGTTATATTTTAAGTCGTTTATAGAATGTTTGATAGTTTTGTGATCAAACTATACCAATTAAATAGAGTAGATAATTATTTTGTTTGACAGTGATGAGTAAAATTAACAGATTTTTTAAACGTGTACTAATTAAATAGTAGTTGATTCTATTGATACATAAAATGCCTTAAACACGAGAGTGGTTTTATGAAACGAGCCGAAATATCGTTGCGTTACTTACATTTACACATACCAATACTAATTTATTTTAACTAGTATACCTACTTAATAACATTAACATCAGATGTGTGCGATCAGATACTTTCATATTGAAATAAGTAACTTTTACTAGGTTGACCTCGAACGATTGTTCGTTCGATCGAGGCCAACCTAATAAAAGTTACGTTCGTAGTAAGTAGGTATTTTACAGAACCGACGAGCGGCAGCCCTGTGCCTTAGGCCCGCTCTGGTGTCGCGCGCTCCTAAACGGCGAAGACGAACTACTTGGTTGTCTTTATACTTTGGTCCAACTGTGGTACAAAAATACGACAAAACACTTGAAGAAAAGGTAGGTAGCGCACTTTCGCTGTCTCGTTTTGGTGGGGTATCTTAGTCCCAGAATAGTTGCGACTAAATAAACCCAATTCAACCCGCTTTAATTAAACCGGATCTTACCAGTTATAACTGGGATAAGATAACCCCTTTAGCCCTTAGTTCTGTAATCTTGTTTAATGGGTCAAATACCCTGTACTTAAATGAAATCCCACAGTATGTATTATGCAAAATAGACGCATATAGCGTCGAGTTGCGCAAACAAAACTAGCTCGCTCTACTTATATTAGCTGTATCCTTTGTTCTTTAATTTTCCTTAATGGGTCAAAAACGGTAGTTAAATAAAATCCGCGTGCAATTCCGCGGCGTAACAATATCGGGGAAGTAAATAGTGAAGCGTCAAATTCATTCCGCACGCCTCCCCTGGCGTCCGCCCAAGTGCGCCGGGGCCCAAGTTACAAGGGCCAGCGGTCACAGAAGTCCGCCCAAGTACGCTGGGGCCCGAGTTACAGGCGACAGCGGTGATATCAATACAGATGATAAATAAAAAATAAAAAAATAGGGGACAATCTTACACAAATCGGACTAGCTCAATAGATTAGATTAGATTAGATTAGATTTTTTATTTCATAATACAAGTACAATATAAATTACACAATGTCAATTTATATGAATCTTATACTATGATCGTCAAATGAAATAAAATTAAAAATATAAAATGCTCACAATAAAAAAGATACAATGTCAGAAATACAAATGCTAAATAAAATCAATGGTATCTCCCAATAAGGATCGTCATTACATCACAACACAAAAATATAAAAACACTCAAATAATTATTCACATAATAAAATAAAATTAATCATATCTCCCAATAAGAATCGTCAATGTCACAATACAATACAGAATCCAAAATAATTAAAAAATAAAAACATACTACTATAATATTACTATAGTAGAATTGTCCGTGAAGCGGTTGAAATCAAAAAACACCGCAATTTCAATCGGGAAGATGGGTTTAAGCTTTCTTCGTCGTGGAATCCAGTCATCAGCATGTGTCAATATCATCAAGTGTCTTCCGGCAAATCGCCTGATGTTGTTAGTGTTGTGTGTCGGCCGAGTGACAACCCTAATATGCAAAGTATTAATCAAGACCAAGTGCGGGTAGTTCGGAAAACCCGCGCGGCTAGAAGATGTTGACACCCGCCTCGCCAGTCCCTTCGCGACCATGGACGTCACGGCACGTCCGAAACGTCGAGGTAATATCATGTTTTTACGCGATTAAGTCCCGTTTTATTATAATAATGAGTGAAAATCGTGAAAGTTTAAATCAATAAATAAAAACAAATTTAAAAATGTCAAAAGTACAGTAAGATTTATAACATTAGTTCCATGTACTCGTTTACCGAGTACAGAGGGTTTTCCAACAAAAGGTTTCTCAGTCGGCGCCTAAATGTTTCGTCACATGGTTCGTTCCTTAATAAGGCTTGTGTTATGGATACTAGACAACGATGTATCTAATACATACAAATACTCAAATACATAGAAAACATCCAAGACTCAGAAACAAATATCATCACACAAATAATTTATTTGCTCTTACCGGGATTCGAACCCAGGACCGTCAGCTTCGTAGGCAGAGTCACTAACCACTAGGCTAAACCGGTCGTCCGGTTGTATGTTTATGTTTTGAATGTGTACCTATAATTTTAGCTGCAGAGGTAATTATTTACCACAATAGAATACAAATATTCTTTATTGTACACCAGAAAAACACATTACAAATGTACATTAAATAATTTTTCTGCTCCTGTACTTTTATCTTTTATCTGTTATTTTATCATACATAATATGAGTTCAGAGAAGTCTTACTCTACTACCCATAACAGCACTAGTGTCGTTATAGTCACTTTACGATACTGCTAGCAGCCACAGACTTCTAAATCTAGGTTAAACTTAGGTCAAGGATTAAGCGCTCAATTTTAACTTTACGATAAAAATGCACAACTGCCAACTTAACAAACAATAACATTCATATTCATATTCGTTTATTTAGTAATGTTCATACATCGTCAGAAGTAAATACGAGTACATGCAACATGCTACTATAGGTCAATACCCCTACATTCCCTATATTCCTACGGTTTTTAAGAAAAAAAAAAAATTCCGAACTAAATTAATTGATGCCAACATAAAAAAAAGTATTTTTAATATCGTCACTGCGTGTCACTAGCGAGTATACGTCAAATATTAAAAAAAAATACCATAGACACATACTATGAGTCATATTTGACTTGTTTAATTTAATTTTGTATTTTATATTTTAAAACCTAGTCGTAGAAAAAGTATTGTATGCAACGTTGTATAATTAAGTCAAAAAACGCTCATGGCGTGTCTATTTGCGATACTCGCCGCCGCGGCGGCTCGTATCGCAACTCTCGCCATTCGCATTTTTTGAGCCTACTTATACAACTGTTGCATAAAATACTATTAAACAATTTTAAAGGTAGGCAACAGGCGGTACAACCCTTGGGTAGCGGAATTGACACAAAATCAAACCAGAAAGTAGGTATCGCCTGTGTTGGCCCGGATAGCCGTAGGAGATGCAGGTTCGAACCAATTTTTCTCTTCTAATAAAATATTCACAATTGGTTGTTGAGTTAATACGTAGTTATATAAAACTCTAAGTAAGACAGGATTTTGATATGATAATGAAACGTAACTCTTAATATGTACTTAATATATTATTTTGAGGTATTGATGTGAAGTAAATCATTATTTTATTAGAGATGGGCCGACTAGTCGGGAACGCCGACTATTCGACATCATTTGTAGTCGGCCGATTAGTCGGTGACTAGTCGGCAAAAAATGCCGAATATTCGGCACTATTGCCTAGCGGAGAATATAGGACACAGAAGAAACTAAGCCATATTTTTCTTAATTATTTTATATTTTTACGGACTTTACTCAAACACAAAAAAATAATCAACTTAATTAAAAAAACACGAACGCGTGACAAAATATTTTTACTAAAAAAAACCCGACCGCGGTGCAATTTAAAAGTGCATAAAATCCGCTATTTTGTTTATTTTAACGAACTTCATACCCAGTGACACTGGCGCCATCAAGACGAATCCAATGATGTATCATTTATCAAAATCGGTTGTGCCGTTGAGTAGTTACGAGCGGACACAGGAACGGACATACATACATACATACATACATACATACATACATACATACATACATACATAGAGGTCAAACACATTACCCTCCTTTGGGCTTCGCCGCAGTCGGGTAAAAATGGCGAGGAGACGAAGCAAACCGAGCGTTTCGGATTGCACCCGAACATAGCTAATAACTATGATCGGCAATGCCGACTAGCCGGCCGATTAATCAGCAAATTGAGAACCGATTAGTCGGCCGACTAGCTAGTCGGCAAAATCCGTAGTCGGCCCATCTCTATATTTTATTCAAAACTAGCTGCCTGGTGAATTTCATTTCACCTCAGAATTTTTATGTTTTAATTCTGTTAATCGGGGCAGAAAAAACCCAAAAAATCAAAAATTATAAAAATCGGTCCACCCGTTTTCAAGTTATAAATGGTGTAACTAACCCGACTTTGTTTTATGTATAAATGTTAATATAGTTCAAGAAAAGTTAAAATATAGTATAGTTTACATTACACATCCAGGTGGCAAATTAAATAATGACCTGTATAAATACCCGAGTATTTGTGGCCCGAGCCGCGGGAAGAAGCCATAAATATGCGATTTGGGACTTTTTATTACCATCCGTGGCAAGTACGCAAGATTATGCTTAGCCAGGAACTGTCACTTACGACCTAAGGTGAAAAAATAATAATAAATCAAATGTAAAATGATCTATTCTCCATGGACAATATGGTAAGCATTGCATACTTTTTTTTATATAAATTTATTACCAAATATAAGTTTACATTTACATATATATGACATCTGCCAAACCCTTAATCTGTATAACAGTTTGTTGGCAGAAACACTTAACCCTCTTTATGTTTTATCTAATTTACATTTCGTTTTCTAATCTAGTAACCGTAACCATACAAATATAATAATACAATAACAACAGCATAGGGTACAACAAACGATGAAGTGGACAGTCAATTTCTTCTTTTAACGTTACCCCAATTGTTAAAATATAATTTAAATTCAAACTCAAATTTATTGGTGCAAGTGGGCGTCAAGGGCTCTTTTACATGTCTGATTCTTTTCTTTTGGAATTCATCCGAAGAAGAATTCGAAGGACGTCTTAAGTCCGCCATGGCTTGTTATTTGGACCACAGCAGAGTTACGCAACTCTCTGTTTAGGGTATCTATGTACTGCTAATATAAAATGCAACGACTTTTTTCTCCCACTTTACTTGGTTATTGATTCAAAACTTTCAGTACTAAAATAATCTTAATTGTCAACGTTAATTTAGTTGCGTACTTATTCTTTGTCTTTTGCATCGTTTCTTTTTATCTATTTATTTCGTTCAAGAAATAAATCCCACTAATTATAAAATGCGAAAGTTTGTGAAGATGTTTGGATATTTGGATGTTTGTTACTAAATAACTGGGTAACAAATTAATGGATTGAACTGAAAATTGGCTCGTACTCATTGTATTTCATCCTTAGGCAGTTTAGTGTATAGACGACACGTTTAGCCTCGTGGGAGTGACACCGCCTACGAAGCTAGAGGTCCCGGGTTCAAATCCTGGTAAGGGCAAATATTTGTGTGATGAGCGATGAGCACGAATATCTGTCCCTGAGTCTTTGATGTTTTCTATATATTTATAGTACGTTACACAACTAGGGTGGTAATACAAAGAAAGGCCGAGATCGCAGATGTTTGCGGCCCGAGCTGCAAACGAGGGACGTAAATGTGCGATCGTGGGCTTTCTTTATTACCTCCCGTGTTGTGTACGTCATTTTATGTCTACACTTGGCCAGAAAGCGGCCAGGTGTGGCATAAAGTATATATCTATCTATATAAGTATGTATATCGTCGTCTAGTAACCATAATCGCTCCATAAAATAAAAACATCATTCATGGGTAATTGTGTAAGGTTTTATAATAAGCTGCCAAGGAATATAACTGAATTATCTGAAATTTAAGAATTGTGTAAAGCGTAAACTCATGTCTAAGGCTTATTACAGCACACAAGACTACATGAATGATGAAACACCGTGGGATTAACTGCGACTGGAAATAGATATATTTTAAAAACAATGTTTGATTAGTTGTCTTTTTCTGTTTTTGTACTTGCCAATTGTTTTGACACTTAGAGACCATTTACATCTCTAAGAAAAAATGGACTTAATTTAGTAAATAAGTATTTTCAATTTGTATTTTGACGTTTGGAGATCCTTTACACCTCCAAAACATAATATTTTGACAACGGAGACTCTTTACATCTCCATTAATTCTAGTATCAATTTATTTTCTATTTTTTTATTTGTATTGTTTGGACGCATAGAGAGACCCTTTACATCTCTATAAATGTAGTTTTTAAGGTAATGTAATGTATATTAAATTATTAAAAGAGAAACTGGTGAGTTTCTTCCGGCGCTTCTTCTCACCAGAAGGTCATTACCCGAAGCGCCAAAAAGAAAAGAAGACAAAGAATGTAAGACATGTAAAAGAGCCCTTGAGGGCCTACTTACAGAAATAAATTATTTTATTTTATTTTATTTTATAATACAAGCATTGCTTGGTTTGGGACTAAAAGGCCGATTTGTGTAAGAAGTCCCCACAATATTTATATTTATTTATATTTAAATGATAGTAAAGTAAGATATTGAATTAAAAATATATTTACTAAAAAAAACCCGACCGCGGTGCACTTTAAAAGTGCATAAAATCCGCCCTTTTGTTTATTTTAACGAACTTCATACCCAGTGACACTCGCGAGACGAATCCTAATCCAAGCTCAAGACAAATCCAATGTTGTATCATTTATCAAAATCGGTTGTGCCGTTGAGTAGTTACGAGCGGACACAGGAACGGACATACATACATACAGGTCAAACACATTACCCTCCTTTGGGCTTCGCCGCAGTCGGGTAAAAACGGATCACTCACGTTGTAAAAAGACGAGACTTTCACTCGACATGTTTTGGGAGCATTCGGCACTCCCTTAATTATGAGTATGAGTAATCACCGAGTAGTGTTCGCGAATAATTCTCCCAAAACATGCGCATTTCGCTTGGGACGAGTCGAAAATGTGGACGAGTTCAGAATGAGGACGAGATGGGAATGTGGACGAGTTGGGAATGTGGACGAGATGAGAATGTGGACCAAGTGAACCTGAGGGGTCTAGTTGTAGTCTTGTCTTTTTACAACGTGAGTGATCAGTTTTTAATTCAATATGTTCGAGTCTCACGGTAGTTTTCTGAGTAAAGTATGGTAGGTTTATTAAACTTACTCTTTTCTGCCACTTCCTGCTCAGGTCACCTACAGCTGTCGGCCATGTTGTTTTTGAAACCTGAAAATGTAAGTTGAGCAATTATTTATAGTCAATGTTAGGAGTGAACCGACTCTGCGGGTCTCTAGATATCATAATAATTTGTATGTCTTTCCCGTACACGAGACAATAGTGTCCCGGCCCTTTGGGAGGCGTGCGCGGAGCCGAAGCCAACGCGTAGAGGCCCTTTCGACAATTTAATGAAAGGCAACGCGTACACCCAGCGGATGCTGTCCCTGCGCGTGTCACGGGACGCACGCAGAGACAGCCCCCGCCAGATGCAAGGACTATTGTTGATTGATGGAATCAACTTTACTGGGTTATGGTGGTGGAAATATGGACAAAATACTGGGCTATGGATTGAAACATGACGGCGCCTGTCAGGAAAAGTGTCTCATGGCTTTCGCGGCACTGACAGACCGTGACTTGCCCTCCGCTGATGGGCCCCTGTTAAATAGCGACATAATAATTATCATTAACACCGGTATACATGGCAAATATCCCGGTGTTAATGACCATGACCATGTTAGCTTAAAATCGTCGAGATGTCATGTTAGGGACCCCTTTCAGAGTTTATTAGGCTGCGTTTCCACCACAGTGTGAGGAAGCGGAGTGGTGTGCGAGGAAAAAATCCGCCAATCAACGTGCCTAGCCTCGCTCAGCGCCGCACGGCATTGGTGGGTTTTTTCCTTGCACACCGCTCCGCTACATCGCACAGCTCTGGTAGAAATACAGCCTTAAGAGGAAACAGGAGGGCAGTTTTTCCATACAAACGTAGTCCCCTGTTTCCTCCCTGGATAATGCCAGTAGAGCAGTTATTTTTTGTCCAAAAATCTATGGCTACTATTGATATGTTCCTATGTTTTCCTTTTTACGATAAATTGATTCTCAAAAGAAATATTAACCTTCAAAAACCTAAAAAAAATGCCAGATTTTCCGCTGTGTTCACACATCCAGAAAACAAATTTGACTAGATTATTAAAAAAAAGGAAAACATAGGAACACGGCCAAAGCCTTTCGTTAATGTTTAATGAAAAAAAAAGTTAAATAGGTTAAGTTTTGGGGAAGAAATCAGGGGACTACGAAACGTTGTTTTCATGAAATTTTAAAAGGTATTTTCGGTCCAAGCTGCAGTTGTCTCTATCGCGCTCTGCGGGTGAGAGGCGGGCAGTGCGGGATAGCGACACATTTTACAAATACCTAATTTTCATTTCTCTCGACCTTACTGTTTCCTCTTAAGTTCCCTATTACACTTGCGATTTGCCGGCGGGAGAGCTGCAGGTGATTTACCATACAACATTTCATTTCGTCAACAACAAGGGACAACACGCAAGTAATGCCTCTGGTGTCGCAAACGTCCATAGGCTGCGGTGACTGCTTACCATCAGCCAGGCCGTATGCTTATTTGCCACCCTAGATAAAAAAAAAACTTTCTACTGTGAAACCGTTGACATTTCTGTTTATTTAAAAGGCACCTGTACACATCTACCATTAGGCTTAGGTTTGTTAATATATTAATTTCTGGAAAAAAATGGTTCCAGAGAATACTTTCGACGAAATGATATGTCGATTTCGTTTGTCGGCAATCCAAGGCTAAATCGACGACTAATACATAAATTATGACCAACATGTAAGTCAATAAGTCTATTGTATTCGTCTGTATAATCAAAAATACTGTCGGTTCATCTATTCGACCGGCAGTATGTCACGCATTGGTTTAATATTGCCGATAAGGCGGCCATTTTGTGATGTGGGTTTGGACAATAAGGAATATCTGACAAATGAATTTATTCCTTGAAAAAGATAGCTCGGAGCTATACAGGGTGGAACGGAACGAGACGTACCTGTAATTACTGTTCTTTTTTCGTACCGATAGCAGGTTCAACAGTGAATTGCAAGATAGACCAAAAAATTTGTTTAAACTATAGCCTTGTGTTTATTTATTCACTCATTCATTTCATTCATTAATTTTTTTGCAATGAGTACTTCATGTAGCTGTGTGTGTAGGTAACCATTCACCTGAACTGTCGTGAAATGTGACGCATTGACCGTTATAAACAAAGAGGTTCCAACTTGCAAATCAAACATGATAAATGAAAATAATAAGGTAGAAGCAGTAAGGTTGTACAAATACAAAAAAAATAATTTTATAGTTTAGTTTTTCTTTAAAATTATCGATTCTACGTTAAATATATGACACTATATTTTCAGGAAACTTCCTTTCATTCCACCCGGTATAAATACGGTGTTAAAATCGTAACCCTTCTTATTGCTTTGCCGTAATCGGGTAGAAACTAATGCAAGCATAATATTGGAAAGCTGAAAGCTGCAGAAGTTGGAAAAACGCCCGTCGTTTCAACAACTTAGACACATTATAATAGCAGTAATTTTTGTTCCTACAAAGGGTACATCGCGCGCTTGTATGTGTGCGCGCCGTGAACGAACGTATCAAGTAAAGATTTAAGAGTGCGTAAGAATGCTCCAGTATGGATCCGCACTCACAAAGACGTGTAAGTACATGTCGCGCGCACCTAAACGACCGAAGTTGGACTACTTTTCCGTCTTTCTATACTTTGACTTATAGAAGCCTTAGATTTGCAGTGTTTTAATTACAAATTGTGTGACCAAAGTATTGAATATCAGTCAATTGATTGAAAAGAGTAAATAATTTTTTTTTTTTTTTTTTTTCTGACCTGGCTCGACTGTAGGGCGCCGGCATGGGCCCTCCAACAGCATGAGTACATTGGTGCGCGGCGGGGGTGAAGCCCCCGACCGCGCGGATAGAGGCAAATTTATATAAAACTATTTTGACTTATTAGCTAGTTGTGTAATAGTGTATTTGTAATTTAATCCTAATGTTATGGCAAGATGGTGTAGTTATGTTGTATAGTAGGTCTCTAATTTCGTGTGTATGGTCACTGTCTCGGGAGTAAATAAATGAAATAGTAGGTAATCATTTATTATACCTAGACAATATGGATTAAAGAACAGTACTAAATCGGTATTGTTAGCTCTCTCCAATGAGAGTAGGCTGTGACCAGAAGTGGGGCGTATGTAGGCATTTCAAGACCTCGGTCCCGGGTTCAAATCCTGGTAAGGGCAAATATTTGTGAGATGTGCACGAGTATTTATTTCTGAGTCATGGATGTTTTCTAACTATTTAAGTATGTATTTATCTATATAAGTATGTATATCGTCGTCCAGTACATAAAACAAGCACTGCTTAGTTTTTTTTTATACAACTAGGGTGGCAAAGAAGCGTACGGCCTGCCTGATGGTAAGCAGTCACCGCAGCTTATGGAAGCTTGCAACACCAGGGGCATTACGTGCGCGTTGCCGACCCTTTAAGGGGAGGGACCCCAAAAATGACATTTTAGAGCTCTGATTGAACAAAGAATTTGTTCAAGGAATTATTGATATTTGTATTAATAACTATATGAATGTGTTCACAAAGAAACTGTCGAGGGCATCCGGGCGGATACTCAGTCCCCTCTTGAAGAACTCCATAGTAGCCTTCCGGGAAAACCGGGGCAGGGAGCTCATTCCATATTCGGATTGTGCACGGAGTTTGGGACTAGATCGATTTGTGTAAGATGTTCTATGATATCCTATGTTTCTGGTTACCCTAATAAATAAATTAGGTAAACCAGAAACAAAGAAGGAGCATTCCATGAAAACAAACTTTTAACGCTATGGTAGCTACCCTAATAAAACTTTTAACTGCTAAGAAACACTACCCACCTTAAAGGCAAGTTATAATATTACTATACCGACATTAAGCTTCCGAATGTTACATTACATGTCAAAAGTATTAGAAAGGTAGTGCTCCTTACGAAACGATTTCGTGGAATGCTCCAGAATCTTTTTACCTAACGACCCAAATCAGAACTAGGGAGAGTCTTAAATAAAATATTCTTAGCAAACTTACGAATTGGATAAATTATTTACATCAAGGGACGTCCTCTGAAAGTCTTTTACATAATTTGTTGACATTTTCCGTTCCACATTTTTTTTTTCAATAATGTCTGACATTTTATGGTCTGGATAGACAGTTTCCCAATTAACTTACTTGGAGAGGCTCGACATTTTATTATAACTTAAGATATTTTATACGGCTTCAAAAGAGGAGATTCTCAGATCGTTGGGAGATTTTTTAGGGTTCCGTACCCAAAGGGTAACAACGGAACCCTGTTACTAAGCCTCCGCTGTCCGTCTGCCTGTCTCTTACAGGGCAGTGTCTTTGGAACGGTAATAAGCAGAGACATGAAATTTTCGAATGTGTTTCTATTGTCGTTATAACAACATACAATAAAAACAAAATAAAATTAAATATTTAGGGCCTCAAGAAACGTGTTTTTTACTTAACAGAAACTTGCAATGTTTTTAGAAAAATACAACGTGAATTTAAAGGTTCAAAGTCATATTAAATTATTTACGACTAAAATAAAATTTTAAAAATAGTTATTATTCTAAATGTGCGATTTGTTTCAAGGGATTATTTTTATTTTGCAATAAGTTCAAATGCTGGTAAGGGCAAATATTTGTGTGATGAGCACGAACAAATGTTCCTGAGTCATGGATGTTTTCTATCTATTTAAGTATGTATTTATCTATATAAGTATGTATATCGTCGTCTAGTACCCATAGTACAAGCATTGCTCAGTTTGGGACTACGTCGATTTCTGTAAGATTGTCCCCCGTTATTTATTTAAGTTACGGAACACAATCTGCTATTGGAGTATTCCACGGAAATGATACGCAAGGTACACTACCTTCTTAATACTTTTGACTTATAAAATTAGGAAACTGAATATCGGTATGGTAACACAACTTGGCTTTAAGATTGGTAGTGTTTTAGTAACTATTAAGTTTTATCAGGGTCTACCATAGCGTTACGTAAGTGAAAAAAACTAGATAGGTGAATCAACTTTTTTTTGCTTTATGCAAAGATTGCCCTTTCTCCTTATTTGTTCATCTTTTGCATGTTGTAATATGATTTAAATGGAACAAGATCTTACATCTAGAGATAGATAAGGTAAAAATAAAAATAAAACTCGTTTTTAACAAATAAATAGTGTGACCCAGCGGACGAACCCTTATTTTCATACAAAAACGGGGGACAGCTATGTCCGCTGGGTTACTGCTTATAAACAAGTTACGATAAACAAATTATAATAAAACATATTTGCATTACGTAGCTTTATTATCTGTCTTTTAAATGAGCATACACTTTATTCAAAAAATATCCGAATACAGATTTCCTTTTAATTTTAGTCGGAGAAGGTGAAATTTTGTTGACAAAGAAAAGTTGATTCACCCAGATGTATTCATGCAATGCTCCTATTTTGTTTTTGTTTTGATTAGTATCTTGTCTCGAGTTGTTGTTGGAGTGTTATTGCGGCCGACTGTACACGGGTCGAACATGAAAATGAAGAAGCGGGCATCAATAGAGACGTAACTCGGACCGAGATAGCGCATCACCCCCGCAGTTTATGAGCGCCCGGGACGCGCTACACCTCGGAGAAGGCATCGCTCGAGAACTAAAGGACCTTTTCTAAAATGAAATAGCTGACATCGTCAGCCGTCAAGTCCAAATTTCAGAAGTTTTCTCAATTCGTCGTGGATACTACCATCAGTACTAGATTTTGCAAAGAAAAATGTGTCCTTTGTTCTTTGTTAATCCAAAGTATTTTAGAAATATATATCTTTAAAATAAAAACCGGCCAAGCGGTTCCGTACCACCGATGACGAAAAAGGCGCCAAAAACATGTTTCCTGTATGGGGGGTTCTTTTATATTTAACAGCCATTATGGTGCTCCCACACTGGCTTTTATAAATGTTATATACGTTATAAAACGAATGTTATCGTGTTTTATAACGTTATATAACATTTATAACAGCCAATGTGGGAGCACCATAATTTTATTTTGTTTTTATTATTTGTTGTCATAGCGGCAATAGAAACACACTTTGTGAATATATTAAGCGGCCATTCTCACGAAGTATGACTGCGTCTAATTGACAACATTTCATTTTAAGAACACTTTAAAATGTATATACGATTCGAAATCATTTTGTCTCCTGAACACTTCACTATTTTTATATTTTTTTTATATCGCTTAATATAAAAAATACAAATGAATAAAAAATATGTTCTCATTTTACCAGTTCTACGGCACAATAGATGAAATGCCAGTGCCTTTTGCCACAGAAAAAATAAGCTGTCATAATTTTGAATTTGACATTGTCAATGCATACTGTGATATCGCTTACTTTTTTTCGATCGCGATAAGACTAAAGTAATGGTTTATTCTACCGTAGAACTGTAGTTACGCCCTTTTAGAATAATTAAATATTAATATATTAATTGTAAATTAATTACAAATCCTGGTGAAACAAATAAACTATCAGCGTATTCGTCCTTTCAAACCAAATTCAGTGAACCAATAAAATTAAAGGCTCAAAAAAATGAAAGGTTGTCAATTACCGCGTCTCCATACATTTAGTATGAAAACAGCGTCGCGGTAATTAGGTGACCGCAGACATACTTCGTGAGAATGGCCGTAAGCATCTACCTATTACGTTTCAAAAGATAGAGCCATGTGACAGTTGGACAGCCGGACAGACAGGGCAATAGGTTTACGTTGGCACCCTTTGGGTACCGAACACTAAAAGTGTGTGACCGCAATATTATTAAAATTGATCCCGTAATATGCCGTATCCAGGATTTGCGGCTCCCAACGATGAGACTGGCAAAAAATATGAGAATAATCTCTCTTCCTCATAGCCTACTGTTTATGAACGGTTTTAGTGCCAACCCTTCACTGGTTAGTACCGCGATCATAAGTGAGCACTGTTATGGCGTTTAAGAGTGCTTATTTCTGCTCAGTTGGCACTGTGACGCATTTTAGGGCACCGCAGGCAAATTAGATATTTTTTTTCAAAACTAAGTAGAAGAACCTTTTTAACAGGTGCATCCTCTTCCATCGGAAACTACGGTTCTCTCATTGTGATAAAACGATAAAAAAAATCGCGCATCGAATTTTGCATATCACGACGAAGTAACACTTTGCTGTACAAAGTTACAAGTGAATTCACGTCAGGATCGTCAAAATACAAAATAACCCAACCGCGGTGCACTTTGAAACCGCATAAAATCCGCCATTTTGTTTATTTTAACGAACTTCATACCCAGTGACACTCGCACCATCAAGACGAATCTAATGATGTATCATTTATCAAAATCGGATGTGCCGTTGAGTAGTTACGAGCGGACACAGGAACGGACATACATACATACATACATACAGGTCAAACACATAAACACATAACCCTCCTTTGGGCTTCGCCGCAGTCGGGTAAAAAAATACTTAGCTAAACAGAAGATCGGGGTGTAAAATTAAGTAATATAAGAGATTTAATTCGTTTAAATTGTTTTATTACAATGAGATCTGCAAAAACGTGGAGTTTAAGAGTGCTTATTTCTGCTCAGTATTGTGACTGTGACGCAGTTTAGGGAACCGCAGAAAAATGTGCAATTTTTTTTAAAGCTAAGTAATAGTATGTGATCTTCAAAAAAGGTGACATTTGACATGAAATAGCAAAATCTCTTTTGATCATGATTGTTTTGATATTGAACATTAAAAAGGTGCTCTAAACAATGATATTTTATAAGAAGATACGTTATACGCATACTCGCCAGCTGAGAAATATGCTTCCAAGAAAGCAGCAGCACACATTGGTACCTCACTGTACGGTGTACATACTCACACATATTAACAGATTGCATAAAAGAGATGGCATAGTTATAATAATGCAAAAAAAAGAGACAGCTAGCTTTTTGTTACTTGCGCGATTAATTTTTAAACGTAACCGAGTTAACCCATCGGCTAGATTCGGATTGACTCGGAGCCTGCTCGGCGCTCGCAGATTAAGCACGCAGAAGGTTGGTTATCCTTGTCACTCTCATTGTCAAAGACGTAAGTTTGTCTCTTTCATTCAAATGACCTCTATGGTAGTAAGATGGCGTCGTATTTGAAAAATAAAATAATAAAAATGATAAAATTAAATTATTTCAGCGTACTTACAGGTGATATGTGATCCCTTGCGCTTTGTTGCACTTTTTGCTATGATTGGTGCACTTTCTGATCACACACGACGGCATTTTTTTTGTGAATCTTGTAAATATTCACCCTTGACATCGTCGTGCGTTTCGTTGACCGACCCGCGAGTGACTACCCACTACAAAAAGGGCACCAATACATTTATCGTGGTTTCAGTGCTTCACTTTTGGAGTGCTTGTAACCTATCTACTTATAAAATATCATTGGCTCTAAAGAATATAATATATATTTTACCAAGGACCATTAAAACATGAGGACTGTCATTCTCCATTCAAAAAGCTGTTCCCCGATAATTACAACGCCATCTATGTATAAGCTTGGTATAAGAATTATATTATTATTTAGAATTATTCAACTTTGCAAGCGTGACACAATATTTAAATGTTAGAATTTATTTATTATTAGCTGTTGTTACTATACTATGTGTCTTTGTTCAATTATAACATCGTTAAATGTTTAGTTTTTTAGTGCCATCTAGTTTTTGCCTGGATATCCCCTTGCGGTCGGGGCACGATCCAAAGTATGGAGAATGACAGTCCTCTTGTTTTAATGGTCCTTGCTTATGGTGTTATAGTCATTAAGCATTTGCTTACCTAGTTTCCGTCCTGTTCTTCTATCAAGTCCCTGGAATAAGCTGAGGGGTATCTGAAATCAACTTATTCAGAATTATAGTAATACTTGAAGGACATCTTAAAATTAATCAATGTATTAAAATCGTCTCTAATACTTATTTTATATTATAAATGGGTCATTTCGCTTTTAACTTAGATACATCAGTATTATATAAACTCTTTAAGATAACAGTGGCTGTTACTGAAGCGGCCAGCTACATCTTTGGTCTCGTCGTCGCTTGATATACCATGTAAAATATTGTACCTATTTTATGAATAAAAATCAGTTATCTGCCTTTTATCTATAACTTATTTTCCCAAATGTTTCATTTGCAAACTGTTTAATTGTCCAACTTACGATTTTCTCTGAAACCATATTTTTTTCGAAATTTCATAAAACAAACCTAAGATACTGTATTCTATAAAACCATAAAAAATACACTTAGAAAAAAATGTAGTTTCGGGGAAAATCGAAGAGTTGGGAAATGAAACAGTTCGCAAATGACACATTTGGGAGAAATTATTCGGTGAAAAGGATAGGTAGCATACAAATCTGAATCTGCTTAGTGTCCATCAGGCGCTACTGATGACGTTATTCGCAGCTCAGTTAAAAAATAAATAATAAGTTTCTGTCAAAAATTTTATTTTTGAGACGAGCTCTTATTGCTGACTGTTCTTTTTTGTATAATCGCCAATTAGTGCAAACACGGTGGATTTATCTTATGTCAACTTTGTGAATACAAAAAAAAACAACTCTCTTATAAGTACAGTTTATCTACTAACTCATGACATTTTCTATGCAACAGCAATTTTTTTGCATTTACAAAGTCGACCCCTTAATAATAAGTTGTTTAAAATCATGTATAGATTGAGGTTTTATTATTTTGTATCACGTTATAGATTTCACCCGGTATATTAAATCTATGTCACTGAAAATACAGACATAAACTAACATGTTCCGATTATTTTCGTCTGAAATATGGATATGAAAGTATAGTTATTAAATTAGTTCTTAGTCTCTATTATACACGTAAGAGTCAATCTAGGTCTCTCTTTGACATGTGCCATGAGTGGCTTTCACTACGTGTACATAATAACAAGCTATTTTACCTTGTTTCGAAAAAAATCCTAGGTTTTGTTTTCATAATATTTTGCAAATGAGACATGAAGATACGTGGAAAAAAAAGTAAATTAAAAAAGAATTTTCCAAATCGGTCCAGCCGTCTTCGAGTAATCGCGTAACAAACATACATAAAAAAAAAACATACAGACGAATAGAGAACCGTCCTTCTTTTGGAAGTCGGTTAAAAATGAACGCAATAATAGATCGAAAAGACTGAAGATGCACAATAAATTGCCAGCCAACAATTTAAAGGGCATCGAAACAAAAAACTAAGTGGAACAAAATGAAGAAGCATAATAATAAACTCTTGAATGAATTTTTCACTGAAATGTCATTACCAGTGGTCGGATTAGGTAGTGCCATTTCGCGGAACTTCGGTGCGTAAGCTTAATATGGATGTACCTTTTAACCCAGGGATTTCATATGAAAAGTTTAAAGTTTATTTTTGCGTCTTCTTTAAATTTTGCACACTAAATGTCAATACAATACAATATTCTTTATTGTGCACCAAAACAAAAGATTACAAAAACTTAAATCTAAAACAGCAATAATATTTACTGTGAAAGTTTTCGAGTCCCGGAATCCCAAGTCGCCCGAAATGGCACTAACTAATTCGAACACTCATTACCATTACATAATATAGAGAACGTGCTGGAACTATCGATGGCAGCACTGAATCGACAAAAGAGACACTATGCGGACAGTAAAGGAAACTTATTAGGTCTGAAAGAATGTCATACTGGTTATAATTGTCAATGTCAAGTATAGTAAGTCGTGGCTACTCTAACGTTAATAGTCCATCACCATACCTAATAGGAGCATTCCACGAAAACGTTTCGTAAGGGACACTACCTTATTAATACTTTTGACAAGGACCATTAAAACAAGAGGACTGTCATTCTCCATACTTTGGATCGTGCCCCGACCGCAAGGGGATATCCAGGCAAAAACTAGATGGCACTAAAAAACTAAACATTTAACGATGTTATAATTGAACAAAGAAACATAGCTACAGTAACAATTAGTTCGTAAACAGCTAATAATAAATAAATTCTAACATTTAAATACTGTGTCACGCTTGCAAAGTTGAATAATTGTATTGCATAGATGGCGTTTTAAATATCGGGGAACGCCTTTTTGTATGGAGAATGACAGTCCTCTTGTTTAATGGTCCTTGCTTTTGACATGTAAAATTAGGAAGCTGAATGTCGGTATAGTAATATTATAACTTGGCTTTAAGATAGTGTTTCTTAGTAGGTAATAAGTAAGGGACACAAAGTAGATGTTTTCATGGAATGCTCCAATAACGGCGTTTCCCGTTAATGTGGCCCCAGCATGATAGAGTACAAGGTTCGGATTGGCGGCACTAGTTGGCAGCAGTTTCGTTGTGCACGTTCCCTATATTGGTGCAAGGAAATGACTAGTGGCAAAAACTATTGATAAAATCAGTCTCTGCGGTATCAGCGTAATTCGTCCCATTCGTTTTTCGTTCAATTCGTATTTCGTCTCATTCTATATTCGTCACACACATATACATAATGAATGTGTGACGAATATAGAATGAGACGAAATACGAATAGAACGAAAAACGAATGGGACGAATTACGTTGATACCGTCTCTGCCTACCGCTTTCGTTCTTTTGAAAACTCAACTCTTAACACCATTCCTTGCAATCAAGATGTTATTCTACAATATTAAACATCATTCCTTCTATATCATATTTTAAAATAAATACAATAAACGATTAAAAAAACATTTAGAACCAGTTAACTTTGCTTCACGTGTTTGCATATCAGGATATTCACGAATCCATGAGTTCACGTGTTTTTGTTTTGGGCAGCATAATTGACATAATATTGAACATTACTTTGAAAAGCGCGGAGAAACTACATAAAGGCAGACAAGATTGAAAGGGAGGCATCTGCTGCAACAGCCGCGCTACCATAAAATGTTATATAGGGAAAATGTCTATAACATGTGCATCGCCATATACAATCATGTACCCAATGACATTAGGACTTTGGAAGGAAATAGTTTTAAGAGAAAAAATAGCTGGCTGCTCGACGGATGTTTCTATAGTGTGAAAGATTTTCTCGAGTCATGTAGAATTAGGTAATGGACATTTTATGATGCTTATATTTAATAATTAGTTGTATTTATTTTGTACTCTAGTTTAAATTTTTTAAATCATTTACATGCTTGTGCTCGCTGTATACAGGGATCTAATCATTATATTTAACACCATTGTACTGTATTCTTTGTAAATAAATATTTTGATTTGATTTGAACCTCTTTATAGTAGTAGAGGATTTTAATGCGCATATGTACATATAAAATCTATTGACTAATACACCGTGGGTACGAGTTACGCGACAAACTTTAACCACGTATTCCTGATGATATTACAAGTAAATATAACGTTTATATCAACATAGGTCGAATTTTGTCATTTTACATTAATAGTCTTATGGAACAAATGTTAAACACTTGGGAGTTTTCATTTAAAAAAGAATGAATATCTCGAAAAGTAAGCGTTTTTCGACTTTACATCAAATAACTTTTTCTACTCCTAATAATTGTTAGAATCTATAGTTAAAGTTTGTTGGGTTACTCGTACCCACGGTGTATATCGATATTTTATTTATCGATGTCAAATCCCTACAACGTGCCCCGTGTTAGCACACGTATCGACTCATTTCCTTGCTCTAATATAGGGTACGTGGACAATAATGACAATAAAGGCTATAGAAACATTGAACATTTTCCCTTCTGCAAAAACCTTTTACGGCCGCTGTTACATTTAGATTCCATTGTACTCTTTCCCCGCGATATATCACCAACACGTCCGCCATTTACTCCCTTTTAAGCGATCGAACTATCCCCAATTACGCCCACTAGGCCGACCCAGACGTCTGCCAGACAAAATATCCAATACATAATATAATAACCTTGTAGCTATCCAGGCCAGTCGGGTTTTTGCCAGTATCGCACGATGAATCATTATAACATATATGTAAATAAGTTTTTTTAGCAACGAAATGAGCCAGAAAGTCTAGATTCAGCAATTATGTACATAGCAGTGTCGGCCAAATGGAAGTACAGAGTGGTTTTATTTATTGCATCCTATAATGCTTTGGGAATGCACTTCGCTGGTCGTTTATCGCGCGTTGACAGTTTTTATTTGTCCCTCGTATGAGTCTCGTGCCGGGTAGACTACCACTGTGCACATATATTCGGGATTTGTGATAAGTTTAAGTGCGTTGTGATAAGTAGGATAACTGAGATGTTTGTTCTAGTTTTAAACTATGATTTTGGATTAGATTTCCTCACACGTATCTGTTACGAATGCTTTTATCAGATACCTTTTTTTAAGTCCTTTTTAACTTAAATTTCTTCTACATAAAAGTATTTTAATTCTTTAAAAGCAATAAAAATGTCAAAGAGATTATAAAAACAACCTAATTTTGTATTAAAGAAATTTAAGCGTAACCCATATTTACAATAATATGAACTAGGTTGAATATAATAAACACAATCACAACTTGTGTTATCTTACGCAATACCTAGTTGTCAAAGTTGTTGTATCTGTAATTTAGTATAGGACATATCATCGCAAAATTATTCGTGTTAACTGTCTAACTACCTATTTCCTTAAACTAATAACTCATATGTTTAGTGTGAATGTGTTAGTCCACTAACACAATCATAATAAAATGAAACAATTAGTGCGTCACGAATCTCCGAATTCTATTTGACAACATTTAAGCGTAGGAATGTGTTCAGATATTTAGATTGACTAATTAAAAATTGCCAGGAGGGTTGCTGACAAGGGTTAGAGTACGACTAGAATAACTTTGCAGAACGGAACATGGAAACACTTCCGTTTAAAACTCAAATTTCCATGAAAACGTGACTTTTAAATGGAATGGAATGGAAGTAGTCGCATTCTAGTAGGAGATGGCATTATGAAAAGGAAAATAAATTGAAAAATAGACACTAAATTATTTGATTAATACGAAACCATGATTATAGGGAACGTGCACGAACAAAGGTGGCAGCACTAAACGACAAAAGAGACACGGGTGGACAATAAAGGAAACTATCACCCCTGTCAAATCAAGCTGTCAATGTCTATGATTATATGCAAGTGTCAATGTCAAATATAGTAGGTCGTAGCTACACTGACGTTAATCGTCCTTCATCGCACTAAATTACGGCGTTTCCGTCAATGTTGCCCCAGCATGACAGGGTAGTTGATTTAGATTGGCAGCACCAGTTGGCAGCACCTTCGTCGTATAGAGAACGTCTCTATAATGCAAGAATAATGTCAACTCTCAGAAAGGATAAATCCGTTAATATATTCAAATCGAGTAATATTTCAAACATTAAACGCTTCAAGTTTCTTGGCACATAGTTGGAATCTTAAACCTTGAACAATTTGGTTGTGGTCAACCTGAAAGATGTGGGGCACCACTGTGCAAGTTTACGTGTTTTTAAATAACACTAGAAAAAGAGAATTATACAGCCCGTCTAGCATAACTGGCCGCGATTTCGTTTCTCGTGCGACAGAGCATCACCTGTCACGGTCACACGATACTGAGTGGAAAGAGATAGGTAACATTTGTCGCGCGACAAAGAGTCGCGTGTCACAGTTGTGCTAGAGGTACTGTACGTCTAGCATAACCTGGCCGCGACTTCGTTTCTCGCGCGACAGAGCATCACCTGTCACGATCACACGATACTGAGTGGAAAGAGATAGGTAGCATTTGTCGCGCGACTAAGAGTCGCGTGTCACAGTTGTGCTAGAGGTACTGTACGTCTAGCATAACCTGGCCGCGACTTCGTTTCCCGCGCGACAGAGCATCACCTGTCACTGTCACACTATATTGAATAGAAAGAGATAGGGAGCATTTGTTGCGTGACAAAGAGTCGCGTGTCACAGTTGTGCTAAAGGTACTGTGCTCATTTTTAGGTGTCGGAGAAGGTGGTCCATACTAACCGGTTCGCATAATATTTAAGTGGTAATTTTCTGGAGTATTCCAGTTTTACTACGAATATTTTATTTAGTAGGGGAGACCGGGTATGGTTGTCTCGCGGGTTGGTTGACACAGTAGCCATAAAATAATACTAAACGAAGGAATAAGTGCATCGATTGGTGAAGTACGGAAGGCTGTACAGCTCTTGCGATCTTTTAGCACCAATCGATGTACTTAATGTTTCGTTTAGTATTATTTTATGGCCGCTGTGACAACCAACCCGCGAGACAACCGGACCCGGCCTCCCCTAAACAATAAAATTTAAATAAAACAATAACAATAAGAACTAAAACTATAAATTAAATACAAACTAAAGGTAATAAATTTGTTCTAAATCGCTGCCACGGAGTGTGCTCAGAAGGCTGGCCGCATTGCCACGCTGGATGGCAATGCTAATTCGCCGAGCGAAATACTGGCCAGTCGTCTGGTCACTGGTGGCCTCCACTATACTGTACTTTTAATTTAAAAAAAGGTAAACAGAAAAACCACGTGACACGGATCGTTCAGCCAGTGGTATTGTGCCACAGATACAAAACGTCACGTTGATTGGCTAAACGACCCGAGTCACGTGGTTCTTTTGTTTACCTTTTTTTAAATACCTAAAAGCACAGACTATAGACACGCCGACGACGGATATTGACTTTGAAAATTAAAGTTTACTGTATAATTTATATTCTACATATACTTTTTTTTTATTAATTAACCCGCTCCATGGGCGCTGTGCTCGAAGCAATTTTTTGCTAGGTAGGTACAGTCACCATCACCACACGGGAATGTTAAGCCACTTCACCCAAGCCACAGTTTTTAATTTAGCCGTGTAATGCAAATAGGCTACTTGATGACAGTTCAAATCAGCTTCTTTTTATGAAGTGTCAAAACGCTCCGAAAGTATTTTTTTTAATATGCAGTTTAGTATGGGATACTATCATGTGACGTCATGCTCAACATGGTGCCTTATTTTTAGTTTTCCTCATTGTAAAATCGTTGATGGCACGAAAATAAGTTTGAATGATTTTATCCGGGCTGTTTTGGAAGCGTAATTTGCTGGTTAGAGTTAATGAATTTATTTTGATTGTTGTCAAATACCCTTGCACACGACTGATAGCATTGCCGTATGACAGGGCTAACGAGCGTGCAGACGGTTCCAACGCGTTGGTCCTAAAAATCAGTTTTAGAACCAACGCGGCAGTGGGACGCGCAGCGCACAGCGCGGCCGGACGTTATAAAAATGCCTAATTTCGTGGTAAAACGCTCCATTTACTGCTTTGCTGTCCGCGACATTTGTATGCCATACGTTTAGTTTGGCATACAAATGTCGCCGCTGAAAATCGACCCACCCGAAATGTTCGGATCGCCCTATCCTTACTTTTGAAATCATTGACATTGATTGATTATCCTTACTTTTGAATTTACAAATTCGTATAAAAAGAAGAAAATTGTATTTCTTTCGGTTGTCAAAAAACAATACGACGGATGTCTGATGGATTCCATGGACGGTTATAAGATAACCGTAGCACCATCAGTTTCTGTAGGAATGATGTAGTTGCAAAATCAGCGTCATTGGTCAAGAGAGTTCGATAATTGCAGAGTTTTCCCGATCTCTTTCTCTTACGAGTCCGGATCCCGATTTGCATTACCTACACGGCTAAACTAAGAACAGTTAGTTACAAGTTCGTTTAAATTTTCTTCTTTGTGATGGCATTTCCCTCTTTTGATAATTATCTTAACTCTTCCCTTCTTTTGGGGTTGCCAGCGTGTATTCATATTCATTTATTTATTCCATTCACTGTTACATATTATCCTTACATGCTAATGCTAATTATACATAAGAAGAAATAGTAACATAAAACACCCTGGAGGGCATTGCAAAGATTTGGATAGAGGCAGTCCGAGGTTTTTTATTTTATCATTAAGCATTCTGCTCATTTAGGAATTCTTGTAAGGTGTAGTAAGTAGCTCTTGTTTTGGAGGAAATACTACTGTACATTTTTCCGTTTACGTTGTCACTACAGGCGGTCGTTATGTCGTTTACGAGGATTAGAAATAAGTTGTTTCCCATTACCGACCCTTGAGGAACTGCGCAGCTACCTATCGGCTCAAGATCTGATTTCGCATTTAAGACGTATGTGCGTTGTTTGCGATTTTTCAAGAACGACGCAATGGCATCATGAAAACTGCCTGAGAAACCATAGCGGGACAGTTTGGTAAGGAGAAGGGTGTGGTCAATCATCTCGAAGGCGCGCGACAAGTCGCAGAATATCGCTGCGACCTGTCGCCCGCCTTCCAGATGCGCCGTCACCCGCATCACGACGTTGCGACCTACTTTAGGCCGCGCTTCGATATAACAATTATGAAGTAAAACTTAGGGCAAACATAACTTTCATACGATAAACATAAAGTGAAGGAACGGCCAATTAATTTAACTATCTTGCACGTTAAATACCAGCAGTTAAACCAGTTTCATAACAATAACTTCAACTTCTTCGTGCTACAGTCGAGTTCATCATTATCTGAGCAAAGAACGGATCAAAAATGTCTGATCTAGTTCTTATGCTTCTGACGATAGGGTCTTGTTCAGATGTTTTTAGTCCAATCTTTGCTCAGGTAATGATTAACTCGACTCGATTGCACTCCAACACATCATTCAAGTGTAAGGGCTAACTGGTTCATACATGTTTTTTTTTATTGCTATAGACTGGCAAAAAGGCAGACGGCCCGCCTGATGGAAAGCGGTCACCCCCGCCTATAGACATTTGCAACACTAGAAACATTGCCAATGCATGCCGGTCTCGAAGAAATTTGATGACACCCTTTTTAAAAAATCCTTCCTAATCCTTTTAAGATTTTTGACTTTTCTTACATTTTATCACGTTATTGACTATGTAATATTACGAAATGTTGGTTGCGAGAGTGCTTACTGACCAACGATTGGTCTCAGGAACGCCTAATGGTAAGCAAGACCGAAGGTGTATCTCGCCGGCTCAGTAACATTCACTCATGTTTTGAAGAGTCCTAAGTTATATTTGTCCGGGTAATTTCATGAAAATGTAACGCAAGTTATCATTTCATGCGTGTTTATTCAGTTATGATGCAAATGTAACAAGCAATTTTATTCTAGATAAGTATTATTTTAATCCCTAAATATATTGACATTTAAATTTGCACCATCAATAAATAAACACGCAAAGAATTGGGAACTGACGTTACTCTCTACCATGGAATTATCAAATGGAAATACAGCGGCCATTCTCACGAAGTATGACTGCGTCTAATTACCGCGTCTCCATACATTTAGTATGAAAACAGCGTCACGGTAATTAGGTGACCGCAGACATACTTTGTGAGATTGGCCGACAGACGATGGGGGCGAATTCCTTCTATCCGGGGATCCCGGTATAGCCCGGTATAAGGATTGGAAGCCCTAGTGGGGGGTATTCTCACCTGTTACCACCAAATTGATTTAGTGGTAACAGTTGGGAATAACCCCTAGTGTGTGTAGTGCAAATGTAGATGTGGTTGTAGTAGACCTCTATGCGCAATCGCGATGATCTCGCGCATGGTGTGGTCGGGCTCGGGGTGCGCGGGCGCGGGGTCGGCGGCGCGCTGCAGGATCTTGCGCACCACGTCGCGGGGCGGCGCGCGCTGCGGCAACGGCCGCGACGACAGCCCCAGCTGCAACAACAGAGTAAACGTTAAAGCACACATAACAGCACAGATATAGCTGGATGAGATCCCTTACAGGGATAAGTTAGCCTTTGATAGATAGATTTATTTATTTCATAACACAACGGTTGTCGATGTGTTTTAAATTATTACTTTAAATTACTTACTGTTGTAAGAGCTACTACATTGGCACTGCTACTATACTAGTAGCTAGAATAGCTAGATGCACATGGACGCCTAGCCGAGGGTTCCAGCCGGTGCCATTGCACTCCGAACCTTACTCAGAATACATAGAGTGTAAGTCACCTTGGCTAGTATCTGTGTGATGTGCTCGTCGCGGGAGCGTGGTGGAGCTATCAATTGCTGCCATCGTACTCTGCAGCTTACTGTAATGTGTATAGAGTGTAATCTACCGTGGCTATGATGTGTTCGTTGTGAGTGCTAGGGGTTAGGCGCCTAGCCGAGTGACCATCTGGCGCCATTGCACTCCGAATCTTACTGTACTGCACATAGAGTGTAAGTCACCTTGGCGAGAATTTGTGTCTTTATGTGCCAGTCCGTCGAGTAAGTACTAGGATCTCATGGGCGCCTAGCTGAGGGTGCTCAACCGGCGCCATTGCACACTGAACCTTACTATAGTGTGCACAGAGTGTAAGTTACCTTGGCGAGTATCTGTGTCTTGATGTGCTCGTCGCGCGAGCGCGGTGGGGGGTGCGCGGCGGTCGCCGTCGGCGGCTGCCCCGGCGCGAAGGCGAGCGCCGCACACACGAGGAGCCAGGCGCGCATGGGCGCCTAGCCGAGGGTGCTCAGCCGGCGCCATTGACGCCGCGCCAACGCGACATCTCCGCGCCTGCGCAGATTCAAGTAAATACACATTAGACAACATTGTATTTGATAGAAATAAAAGAAAGGAAATACATTTATTTATTTAGCAAAAAATACCAATAAAACGCATGTCTTGTATGGGGATTCCCTTTTATTTTCTTTTTATTATTTGTTGGGTATCCTGCCTTTTCGCTGAATTATTTTTCCCAAATGTTTCATTTCCAAACTCTTCGATTTTCTCCAAAACTATTATGGTTTTATAGAATATAGGTAAGGTTAGGTTTATTTTATGAAAGCTCCGAAAAAATATGGTTTCAGAGAAAATCGTGACTTGGAAAATGAATCAGCAAATGAAACATTTAAGAAAAAAATATTCGGCAAAAAGTCAGAGAACCATTTTTTCTTATAGTGGCAATAGAAAAATTCTGTGAAAATGTCAAGTCTCTACCTAAAAGTTAAAAAATATGACATACTGTGACAGACGGACAGCGGAGTCTTCGGAATAGGGTTCCGTTGGCACCCTTTAGGTACGGAATCCTAAAAAGGTATTAACAGTTTCTTATTGCATCTAAATAGAGTAGAAACACGCGGTATTTTGCATGAAAGCTTAACAAGCTATAACTTGAAAACGGCGAAAGATATTAACACAATTTATGCCACACAAAAGTGTTGACATAAAATGATGTACATACACAACACGGGAGGTAATAAAGAAAACCCTCGATCGCATATTTACGTCCCTTGCTGGCAGCTCGGGCCGCAAACATCTGCAATCTCGGGCTTTCTGTGTATTACCACCCTAGTTGTGTAATGTACTATTATTTGGAGAAAATAAAGTACTAATAGAAGAGAATGTCACACCTAATTACGGACATCATTTTTTGAGAATAATGAAGGGTTATTCATTCATTGATTGAATCAGGCGTTACTTTGCGGAAATCCATGTTAATTAAAATAAAATATTGCTGTGCTAATCCGTGATATGATAACGTGTTAGTCAACTAGTGTTAGCGCGTTATAATTACTTGCGCATTTTTCCATGCATTAACATGCAAATAAATATAACAAACCGCCACCAAAAATTCAAAACTCGACACGTGTTTCGCTTCTCTACGAGGCATCCTCAGGAGAAGCTGGAGATGTTGACCGTCCGGCGTCCGTTGATGGAAACACGTCATTATATCGCAGATTTGCAAAACAATATTTTTGTTTTAATTTTCATACTTAGAAAGAGCTCATACTTGTCTCTGTATTTAATATATTCAATCATTTGCCTGAACATATTAAGTCCCAAGATGGAATCATGTTTAAAAGGAAACTTAAGGCGAGGTGAGACCAGAATCGGGCACGGAAGCCTAGTTTCCAAATCATTTTTAGAGCACTTATTTGACTCTTAGGTCACTGTAAAACATATATAATAATATTCAGAACTGTATCTAGGGCTTCCTCTCACTTAGAACACGATAGCGAACACTTCGCTCGATAGAAAAGTAGCGCGAAAACACTATAAAATAAAGTATTTTTTTCATTTTTTTTCATTTTGTTCATCACCAGTTACCTTTTCTGACAAAATTAATACCTGACAATCATGATTTCACAGTCATGCAGGGCATCCTCTCATGTTTGGGTTGATAACGTATACTTTTATGTTAGAAATCGAAGATAATCTGCAATAATCTGCATTCCGCCCGACCCTAGTTGTATGTGAAATGCGAGCCAGGTCCTACCGGGCCTTAACATGCAAATAAATATAACAAACCGCCACCAAAAATTCAAAACTCGACACGTGTTTCGGCTCTCTACGAGGCATCCTCAGGAGAAGCTGGAGATGTTGACCGTCCGGCGTCCGTTGATGGAAACACGTCATTATATCGCAGATTTGCAAAACAATATTTTTGTTTTAATTTTCATACTTAGAAAGAGCTCATACATACTTGTCTCTGTAATTAAAATATTCAATCATTTGCCTGAACATATTTAGTCCCAAGATGGAATCATGTTTAAAAGGAAACTTAAGGAGTGGCTACTAAGCAAAGGTTAATATAATTTGGATGAATACTTTAGATAAATCCAATGTAAGTTTCTTTTTCTAATCTAGTTCTTAGTCAAATTTCTTATTATTTTGTTTCTTTATTGTACGCCCGAATTGGGTAAACTGTTGGACTTTATTATTTTATGCCATGCGAACTCAATGTACACAGTTTTTGACAATAAATGCTATCTAATCTTATCTTATAATTTCCCTTACAGTTAACGAACAGTAAGAAAATCAATCTTTTAATTCATCCACTGCGTATAAAGTCTGGTAAAGGCTAGAAAAAACAGTATTAACTGGGTCAAAGTTGTCAATTTCATTAGAGTGATTAAAAAGTTCTGTATAACTCCACCCCTCGTTAAGCGCTGCCAATACTGCTCGAGAAAAAACAGATAAATGAGGGTTAATAATCGAGTTAAACTACCGAATAAGTAATAGTACTACGTACAAAACTTTCTCTTTCTAACAAAACTGACGGATCCGACCACCGGACGGAACGCACCGCATCCGGCCGTCTCTCTATCGCATAACGCGCGCTCTTTCTGGTCGCTGACTAAGCCACCCGGAGCGGCAAAATTTGGTACTACGGACTACTACTAACGGCTTCTACGATAGCTAGAGAAATGAAATTTTATGGCCATAGGGTACTATTTGGGTACTATTTTTTGAGATATAAAGCGTTTCCAAAAACAAAGCCGTTCCAGAGATACAAACGGTGTACGCCAGCTTGACGCCCGGTAGCGTAGGGGAGACCGGGTATGGTTGTCTCACGGGTTGGTTGTCACAGCAGCTCTTGCGATCTTTTAACACCGAGCGATGCAATTATTCCTTCGTTTCGTATTATTTAATGGCTACTGTGACAACCAACCCGTGAGACAACCATACCCGGTCTCCCCTACACCGTGAGCAGGCCTTATATTTCAGAAAGTTTAAGGGTACTATTTTTTTCACCTAGGTATTTCGTCAGTACTATTTGGGTACTATTTATTGGCTGCATCAGATTCTGAATATCTTTACGGTGTACGCTATCTTGACGGACACTGAATGTATAGTATAACACTTTCGCAACCACATAGCCCTACGCGCCATGGCAAACTCCGAGGGCGTAGCTAATCCGAGCCTAGCGCCCGCCAAGCGGGTTCCCGGTGTTGGAAGTGCTAAGTTTTATCATGGTTCACTCCGTCACATAAAGTCTTCCTCCAAAGGTTCCGGTCTTCACTCTCATTCCCAGCTACAGGGAGATGCTACTTGAATCATCTTTTAAAGACTTTTTTTTTTAAACTTACGAATAATATAGTACAAAGGTTGGGATCTTCTAGTAAGTATATAAACACCTGTGTCAGGAGACCCCGCTCTTCCATAACAAATTAGTTATTTTTAACAGAACAACTGTATTAACTAAAATTAGTTACTAATTACTAAATACTTATCTAAATAACATTTAAAATGAGGTATTAAACTTACTCAACAACAGGACATAACAAAATATAAACAAAAATTAGCTTAACAAACTTAACAGAGCTTAACATTTTATTGACAAATTGCCTAAGGCAAAAGTCCTTCAACTTCTTCATAACTGAGTGTTTTTAACCACTTTGACAAGGTCTTTTTACAGGGTCTTTTAATAGTCGTAGAGGATATATGTTGTATTTTAAATGTAATAAGTGCCAAACGAGCTGCCTGATGGAGCTCAGTCATTGTCGCTCATGAATATCTACATCACCAGAGATGTTGCCGATCTTTACTCGAACTGTTTCCACGCTTCTTCAAGTATCCCATGTCATACGCTCGGGAAACACCTCAGGAGGAAGACCATTTCACATCCTGCCAGTTCGTGGCAAAAATTAGTGCGATGCCCGCTTGTTATTGGGATGCCAGGCATCTATATTGAGGATGGACTGTATTCCTAAAACGGGAAGTGCGGTCATAGAGGTGACTTAAGAGGTCAATGATGATAGATGTGATAAATACCTGAGATCCGTATCTGGGTTTCTTGATAAATGCCTATCTACAGGTATACGCAGAAAATTCTCTAAACTTATAAGCACTGCTATTTTTAGAAACCGTAGAAGTTAAGTTTACTTGATAACCGCTTAGAAGCTCGAAGACGACTGGAGGGCTGAGGGTTGGGGGTTAAATATATAACGGGGTTGCCCACGCGTTTATTATATTAATATTAGCTGACGCCCTGGTAACAGGGAGGTAGGGTTGCGGGAAGAGGCTTGTGGTGACTACGCTCTGAGGGTCGACACGTGTCAATGTCATATGGACATTGTGTAATAACTATCTATCTATTTTGACAACACGTTTAGCTTAGTGAGTGACACCGCCTACAAAGCTAGGTTCAAATCCTAGTAAGGGCAAATGTTTGAGTCATGAGCACGTGACGATTTTTGAAAAGACAAACTGGTGAGTTTCTTTCGGCGCTTCTTGTCACCAGAACCCGAAGCGCCAAAAGAAAAGAATAGAATCAGACATGAAAAAGAGCCCTTGAGGGCCAACTTGCAGAAATAAATATTTTTTATTTTAAATAGTATTTTCAATTTACGCTACAAACATACAAAACATCGCAATACATAGCGGTTTCAAATAAACTTTAAAGTGTACTAAAAATTAAAATAAAAGGTTTTTTTATTAAAAGAAGAGCGGGGTCTCCTGATACAGGTAACCCTATACTTACTAGGAGACTCCAACCTTTGCAATGTTTTATAACTTGTATTTTAACGGAAATAAACATTTTTCATTTTCATTTTAAATGTCGCTGAACAAATGTTGTTCAGTTTGAGGAGTACAATCTACGTTTTAATTATTTGCTCCTAGTACAGGCAACACCTGGGCCCCGTTTCTATAAGTCTAAGCTAGCAACATTGGTCAAATGGTTGATTTCACCAATGTTGCTAGTTTAGACTTGTAAAATTGTAACTTGTGGCTTCGTGAAACCGGCCACTGGTGTTGTATAACTGTTCGAGCTGCGCTTAGTTCTGGCAAGGACCATTAAAACAAGGGGACTGTCATTCTCCATACTTTGGATCGTACCCCGACCGCAAGGGGATATCCAGGCAAAAACTAGAAGGCGCTAAAAAACTAAACATTTAACGATGTTATAATTGAACAACGAAACATAGTACAGAAATCATTAGTTAGTAACCAGCTAATAATAAATAAATTCTAACATTTAAATACTGTGTCACGCTTGCAAAGTTGAATAATTGTAAATAATATTCTTATACCAAGCTTATACATAGATGGCGTTGTAATATCGGGGAATAGCTTTTTGTATGGAGTGTAATAATAGGAGTTTAAGGTTGGGTATCAGCGGGACGGCGAGTATAAATGACACCACAAGTATGAGTCAGATCGAAGAGATTTAATCAAAGATCTTATTATATTTATAGCTAATACAATTGGGGTTAACGCTGACACAAGCAATATGCGTTTATGTTACAGTAAACTATTGTTACTGATAGTTATCTACTACCATACTACACCTCCCCCGTAAGTTCCCTTCACCCCCGGGGTACTAGAGGCGGAAAAAGAAAAAAAAAATCAAACGCATGTTACTTGCTTACAATGTGCTAAAATCTTGATTTTAATTGAGGGGAATAACTGTTTAATGTACTTTACTTATAGTAAGTTTACACAATAATAAAAAAAAAAACAAATTTTAAGAAGTATATTCCCCTTGAAATATTTCCTAGTGTCACTGCCCGTAAATGAAGTTATACTAAATTTTATTTCAGAAAATAACTGTTAGACGACCCATATGTTTTCAATTGCATTTAATGAAATATTCTCTCTCTCAAACATAATTATATTTATTCCCTTTTTAATTCATTCTTTTAAAAAAATTATCAATATTATCACGGTATTACGGGAACGGTATATTTAATTACTAATCTAATGCCTTTAATTGGAGCCGTGCTCCTAAAAATATCATAAATGGGAATTATCACCCAGGGCATGGTCACCCTACAAAATATCTGGGCTTGCGCCTCTGTGCGCCCCCTTAAAAAAAAACTCCTTAAATCAAGGGCATGGTCACCCTACAACAACGCGGCATATCAGGTCACCCAACTCTTGGTGTGCCTGTAGTTAGGGACACAAATTCATTAAGACATAATAAGTCTCCAATAATTCACACGGAGGGCACGGTAGTCCAAACACCATGTTCAAATTAAAGGACTAGTGCCCTAAATCCCTAATATGGGTATATTAGATGTACCGTTCCATACCTAAGTGTTGAGAGAATATATAAAAAAAATATTATTTTAAAAATCAACTCTATATGCAAAGTTATTAAATATTAATTTAATTTTTAATCAATTAGTTAACTTTCAGTAGATTATTAGGTGATCAGCCTAATTAACTAACTGAAGTTTATTAAAGTCACGTTAAAAATTGTAAGTGTGAATATCAAATTACATTCACCAATAATTAAAATTTACTAGAAGGCGGCGAATACGCACGACCCACTTAAGATTTCGCTTACGCTCGCGGTAGGCCTCCGCTCGTGCGCGAGCGTTTCGCAACTTATTTGTGAATACTAAAATTGGGTTAAGTGACACTGGTAACAATTATGATTTTATAACTTTTCGAAACGAAATAAAAATGAATTTATGTTTTAAAGCATTAGCGTTAACCCGTTAAAATTAAAATTATCTCAATGCAATTAACGATAGAAACGAAACACTACAAATTAAATAAAACAATTAACCTATAACTCCGTGGTCGGGTGGTGCCTCCGGTGCCATCCTCGTCCTGTGGTTGGCCGTTCTGCGACACTCCAGGGCCGGCGAAGCGGCACGTACGCCGGAGCTTGGTCCGCAGGTCGCTCTTCGCTTGTTTCTGGGGCCGTCGTCCTGGCTATTCTATGCGCCCTGGCTAGCGGCGTTCCCGTTGGTGGCGCTATTCTGCGGGGGTTCGGTCGATGGAACAGTGGTGTGACCCGTGCTGTGGGCCTTACCGGTGGGCCGTGCTGCTGTGCTGGTCAGCACAGCAGCACAGCAGTGCTGGTGTGTGGTTTCTCCGAAGATTCCTTGTTCGTCTAAGGCACGGTCGCCATGTAATAATAGGAGTTTAAGGTTGGGTATCAGCGGGACGGCGAGTATAAATGACACCACAAGTATGAGTCAGATCGAAGAGATTTAATCAAAGATCTTATTATATTTATAGCTAATACAATTGGGGTTAACGCTGACACAAGCAATATGCGTTTATGTTACAGTAAACTATTGTTACTGATAGTTATCTACTACCATACTACAGGAGAATAACAGTCCTCTTGTTTTAATGGTCCTTGGTTCCGGCCACATCCAGTGTCTGTATATCTTCGCAACCGTGGCGTGGGCGAGGCAAAGATCACTTCAAAGCTCCGTGCAAACGCCCGCCAGATGGTAAACTTTGTCAATGAATTTTTATTACTCTGTTGGTGATAAGGGCGGAGTTTTTTAAGTGCAAAAGTGTTTGAATTCAACAGGTCGGTCATATGCATCGCGGTTAACACGTAGTTTATGTAACACTAAACTAGATGCCATTTCCTCCGTGATTCCCTGCGCGGGAATAGAATAATTTTACATTAGTTAAAAATTAATCTTGTTCCTACTATAGCTTGCTCATGTGTCCAATAGAAATAGTACATTACACAACTAAGGTGGTAATACAAAGAATGGCCGAGATCGCAAAAGTTTGCGGCCCGAGCTGCAAGCGAGGAAAAAGAAAGCGGCTTTTTTCGTACGCGCAGCATGCGGAAAAGTCACTTTATGGCCAGGTGTGGCATAAAATTCATTCTTCTACAATTATATATTAGTATATGAGCACTATGCACACATTGATCGATTTAGTCAGACTAAATCGAGCAAAACAAAGGCACGGCCGTACCATCCTTTTCTAGAAGCCATTCAGCTCCTATAATTTTAATAATATGAATAGGGCATAATACTTATGACTTAGATATACTCGTATTCTCAATAACATTCAATTTGAAAGTGTAGTTTAAGAACTATTGCTCGTCAAAGTTCCTTAGTTTTGTCCCTGACTCGCTCACTGCTGATGATCATCATAATTCTAAGATACTTCTAGCAGACACACAAGCTCCAAGTTTTAACCATAAATACCTAGTTTTTAGCCTATCAAGTCATGTAAAACCTAGAAATATTGTAATTTCAATACGCACTGCATAAGTAAGTTTATAATCCTATACAAATACATGTGATTACAAAGCTACCAGTCATCATCATCATCATTTCAGCGAAAAGACGTCCACTGCTGGACATAGGCCTTCCCTAAGGATCTCCACGATTGTCGGCTTTGTGCTGCAAGCTACCAGTGGCGTGGCGTAAAAGATATCCTTGGACAAGCCGATGCAGATTTAGTGTACATTTTCCTTAAGAGCTGTAGAATACGGTGCTCAAATGCTTGATATTAGGCAAGCCGGTAGGAATCGAGTTCTTTGGACGCCACACAACTGAAAGCTACTTTTATAGTTCAAATGGGAAAAAGAATGGATTGGAAAGTAATAAATAAAAGAAGACAACTTACAAAAAGCAGACACGATTGAAAGGGAGACACCTGTTACTAAAACCACAATGCCATAAAGCAATGTTCAAAAAAAATTATAACATGTGCATTCACATAATATATAATCGCATCCCGGCAGAAATTGTAACCCTTCGGGGAAATAGGTTTAAAACTAGACTAAATAGCTGGCTTATTGACAATTGTTTTATAGCAAGAAATATTTTCTCGACAGATGTAGAATTAGGTAATTATTGATATTATACTATTATTATTGATTATTGGAATCAGAAATGTTACCTATTGGGTATTAATTTATTTAGTGTGTTAAATATTTGCATGCCTACATGTAGGCTGAATAATTGTATCAAAAAATATTGTACGAAGTATAAATATGTATAACAAAAAGTGTATGTATGCTGTATTCCTAGCAAATAAATCTTTTGAATCTTGAATCTTTGAAAAAATGAGATCCCATCAAAAACATTACATGTAATTGTAAAAAGATGCAAGTCTCGCACAACGTAGTTCTTCTCCTACAAAAAGGTTTTGAGATGTAATGTTAAAGGCCGGGTCACACCGGATGCGTGCGCGTCGCGTACGCGTTGCAGCTCCTTGACTTTGAGCCGCCATTTTGAACGCGTTACGCACAAAGTCAAGGAGCTGCTGCGTGCACGCAACGCACACGCAGCCGGTGTGCGTTGGCCTTTAACCAAGTCACTACCGGGGGGATGCCCACAGAACTCGATTTCTACCGACTTGCCTTTTATTTAACCGTGGAGGAACACATTTAATAGTTCTCAAATAAAGAAACCTTCACATCTTTTTACATTTTTTTTTCATATTCAACTAGGGTGGCAAACAAGCGTACGGGCTGCCTGATGGTAAGCAGTCACCGCAGCCTATAGACGCTTGCAACACCAGGGGCATTACGTGCGCGTTGCCGACCCTTTAAGAACCTATTCACTCCCCTCATGAAGAACTCCATACTGTAATTTTTTTGATGGGATATATTATAGTGCCTTGGTCAGCCACCCTTCTCCCTCTACTGGTTGCCCTGAAAATCAGCGCCACCGACAGACTCCAGTCATTTGGCTCATGCTGAGAGTTAACCTTTTCGATGTACAGTCACCAATATGTATACACCACACAGCTTCAAAAATATGAATACAGGTTTTATTATTATGGCAGGAAGGTTTATGTATACATATTTAGAAACTTTGTGCGGATATTCATGTTTGTCCTTGACTGTACAAACTTATATAAAGTTTAGTTTAAAATGATGTAACATACAATTAACAACATCTTTCTTTCAATGTTTTCAAAGTTCTAGGAGCTCCTAAAGATCAGTAACCGTTTGATACGTGTGCGGCTGATATTATGGAATAAGCTGCGATAATTGTATCCGAGATTAAGGACAATGTAGCTATAATGTCAATCGCTAATTGGGGATAATATCAGTGCTTTCAGTAACCAGTCATCTTCCCACGCACATATCAGTTCCTCAAGTAAAACAGGCAGTGAGCCACATATGAGCTAAATGCAAAGCGGCGTAGACCGTACTATGAGATTTACATCATTTTGTATCTAGTTTATATGTGACTTGTTCCCTTTTTTACTTAAGTAACTGATATCTGTGTAGGTAGCTGGCAACACTGTTTGTCAAATGTATTATTAGACTTAATTATCAATCATCTTTGGTAATACGATCTAAGGTGAACATCAGAATTAGGCAAAGCAGATTGATAGTTCAACGTACGCAAAAATATTACCACAATGTATTTGGTTTTTTTTTGTGCTTTTAGTATTAATAAATTGATGATGATGATACAGACTATTTGACAATTACTGGAAATTTTGCGTGTACTAAGCGTTTTGCTTGTAGATTTAGAGCCAAAAGCGACTAGGCTATCCAGTGTTGACAAAACGTGTGGTTTAGCATGCTTGTACGTCCTAAACCGTGGTTTTAAGTGCTTTCCGAGGCCCCAGGTCCCTCAGAAAACGCGATTTTAGCCCATTTTTGCTCTGCACTTTAATTGCACGCTTGTGTAAAAAAATACGGAAACCCGTGCTTGAAACGCACGGTTTACCAACAATCCCACGAGCGCTATTGCATAATTTATATCCCAAAACAATATTTGTAAATAACCTTAAGTAGAAAGTTGGTAACTAAAACGCAGCACCGGTCAGCCGGGATTTATGGGCGCATATCAATTCGGGGGCATTACTCACGAGTTGCGAAGTGGGCCAGACTCAGTTTAATTGGGTTGGGGATCGATGGGACGAGAATTCGGGTATTTGGTAAAGGGGATATGGGAGCTTTAGAACTAATAACTATCATCTCTTCATAAACGATCAATGAATTAAATAAAAGCCTGAGGAGTGCGAGTCGGACTCGCGATTTTTGTGGCATAAACGGCCGTATTTTTTTCACGTTAACCTAGAAGTTTGATTTTTTCATAACTTCAAGGGACTTTAGACTTGAATATATGAATTTAATTGCAACTCGATAACTCTACGCATTCCTGAGAAAAAGGGTCTTAAAAGACAGACAGACAGACGGGCAACAAAGTGATCAGGGCGATCAGGGCGATAAGGGTTCCGTTTTTTTCCTTTTGCAGTAGCGAACCCTAAAAACCTTCATCTTTTCTGAAACGATCAATAATTTAATAAAAAAATATTGGAACGAAAATAAATAACATTATAGTAATATGGAACATGAAATCTCATGGTTATGGTAATGAAAACATCTTCTACTCTATATTAAAAAAACATGATGTTTCTTAATTAGTTTTTAATGCGGGTAAATTACACCACATCTTTATGTTACATCTATACAAGAAATCAAAGTGTATACAAACATTAAACGGTACTCACCTATGGCCCAGACCGGGAATCGAACCCGGTACCTCTGGATTGCCGGCGCAGCTTCACCCTTCGACCACCAGAGCACTCAGCAAGTGCCTTCAATTATGCCATCTACTTTGACTTCTGTATCATTCTAGTTTACTTAATAGACTTTTAAACTAAACGCCATCTATGAGAACACGTGTTACACATGTATCCCACCTCGATGCAAATACTTTACAGCTTTGACGATCGAGCGAGAGACCTATATTATTGTATCTATATATCGATACCTTTAAACTCAAAGGGCGTAAACGCCATTAGCACTTACGGCGCTTACGCCCTTTGAGTCTAAAGGTATCGATATGTGAAATAAAAATGTGGTGTAATTTACCTGCATTAAAAAAAACGAATAAAGAAACATCATGTTTCTTTTATAAAGAACATTTATTGGAAAACATATTTATTTCTAAAACATACAAAAACAAATAGTATACATAAATTAAGGAAAATCAATTTAAAATTAAAACTGAAATTAATTAACTAAATCCTATAGTAAAAATAAAAGAAAACATGACAAAATAAGGTTCGGCCCCCTCGACCGAGTGCCCATCACGCAGGCAGCATTCCCGCACTGTATCGCTATGGCCAGTCTTGGCGCGAGAAAGCTGCCCGCACGAGGGTCCCCTTTTGCTTCCATTACATTTATTTAATTAAATTGAAAAGGGATAATATAGCGGTTCCGGAAGGATTAGATAGTTTTGATTGAAGAATTAATTTCGGGACATTACTCACGGGTTGAGAAGTCGGAGTTAGTTTAATTTATAGTAATTTAATTAGTAGTAGTAGGGGATCGAAAGAATGGGAATCCAGAAACAGGGAGAAGTAAAGTTTTGATTTAATAACTTTAATTAACATCAGTTTTACTTATATTTATATAAAATGTAATTTGGATACATTGATTTGGGGCCTTGAATGTGGATCTATGCCTTTTCTATTTTTGTAATGAAATGTTTATGTAATATGATGCCATACGGTTAAATAATAGTATTTTATGCAACAGTTGTATAAGTGGGTTCAAAAAATGCGAATTGCGTGAGTTGCGATACGAGCCGCGAATGCGGCGAGTATCGCAAATAGAGACGCAATGAGCGTTTTTTGACTTAATTATACAACGTTGCATACAATACTTTTTCTACGACGAGGTTTTAAATTATAAAATACAAAATTAATCATAACCTGGAAACAAGGCAAATATGACGTTTGACTGACAGTATGGTGTCTATGGTAAACTTTATTTTTTTAATTTAAAATATACTTAAATTAAAAATATTTTTTTTATGTCATATCAATGAATTTAGTTCGGAAAGTTATGTTTTTCTTAAAAACCGTAGGAATTTAATTCTTTTTTAAGTTGGTAGTTGTGCATTTTTACCGTAAAGTCAAAAGTGAGCGCTTAATCCTTGACCTAAGTTGAACCTAGATTTAGAAGTCTGTGGCTGCTAGCAATAACGTAAAGTGACTATAACGACACTAGTGTTGTTATGGGGAATAGAGTATAGACTTCTCTGAACTCATATTATGTATGTTCTTATATTAGTGTTCGTGACCAAGTAAAAGACAGATAACAGTACAGGAGTAGAAAAATTGATTTTATATATTTGTTTGTATACTGATTTAATAAGCAAAAAAATGATGATTAGAAAATTACTCTAATTAGTAAAAAGTTATATTTACCTACCAAACAATAGAGAGATAGATAGATTATTTATTTCTTGAGAAAATAGCAGTCTAAATTTGCAGTACACAGTTACTAGCATTCACGTCACCCTAGATGTTTTTAAGATAAGTTGTAATACGTTGTTTACTGTCGGGGGACCTCCTGTCTTAGTATTGCATGTGGTAGGACAGCAAACAAAATATTAACAACTTATCTGAAAAACATAAAGCTTTTAATTTCAAATGAGAATATCTCATAAATGGCAGAACCGATTTTGATGAAACTTTTTGAAGAACACTCTCGATTTAATTACCTTTCAAATACACAACATTGAACCAAAATTGGTTCACCCGTTTGGGAGCTATGATGCCTCAGACAGATACGTATATTATGTAGTTTCGGCCAACCGAGAAATAAACTAAAAATGCCATCCTGATAAGGTGGAATGATATCCTTCAAGAATCACCCTTTTTAGTTTCGAAGTGGGGTAGACTCAATTTAATTTGTTTGGGGATCGAAGGAATGGGAGAAAAGGGAGAATTTTGTAGTAATAATTTTCAGTAAAATTAAATGATTGAATTTGATTAAGAATTTAAACAGAATTTAAACATTAAAGAATTCAAACACCCTAACACCAAAGTCCATAAAAAAGGGCAGATAGACCAACTCATAAGACATCAGATTAAGTAAATTTGACCTGAGTAAAAGTTACTTTTTTCTTATGGTATAAAAGTAGCCAATTTTGCAGTTTTTTTTTTTATTTCAGTATCTAAAGCTGATGTTATCAATGCCTATCGGTAGGTGGGTCGTTGTTCTTTTTTACCTGGGTGGATTTCAGACCGTCTCAACCGCCGTCATCACCAATCACGAATTTTCGACGATTCACTTTAATTTTCTTCACCCCCTCTATATCTTAATTACGGTACAAATTACTCACTTGTTAATATATTTTAAATGTAACAAGGGGGCCCAATTTTTCAGATAATTTTTAGTTTTAATTTAGGTTTATTTTAATAGGTTTAGTTTAAGTTTTTCTATATTAAATTTAGTTTTTAGTATATTTAATTTTAAATGTGTGTTCTTGTAGTTTAGTTTGCAATTTATAATAAATTATTACCCCATTTCAATTACGTCACATTGCGATGTGAGGTAATTTAAATGCAATGGTAATAGTAACTAGTTTTATTTGTTTTTACTTTAAGGTTTTAGTTTTAGATTAATCATAGTATTGTATTGTATAAGATTTAATGCAATGGTTGGTTTTAAATGTTAAGTTATCATTACAATAATTCATATGATAGCGTTATAGTGACTTTCCTTTGCACTTTCATTTTAATTGTTTTTTTTAAATGAACGTGACAGTGGCGTCATCTACATCTACGTTAGTACGTTACACACTTGTTTTATGCCATCGTCGGTAAGAATAAAGAATGACCAAAAGAAAAACTAAAACGTTTTTCTGTTTGTCAAGTTGAATGACCTTGAAAGCATTCCCCAATTGGTATTAAAATAGCCTGAAGCGCTGACCAGAGCACTTGGAAAGTTGGAGGGTAATGGCTTAGGAAACTTAGAAGTAACGTTAGTGTAACCGTTTGGAACATATGGGCGACGGACGGGCGCATAACGGATGTTATTACTATCACATATCGACTATAAGATAAACAAGGGTTTGTAAAATCAACCTACGCTAAAAGTAAGCTATGTTTTATGGTCAGTATTGAAAGTTATCATTACCCTGTGCCATATTGGCCAATATTCAGAAGATCACGATTCACGCGTCTTTAGAATGAATGTTTTTGGTTATTATGTAGTTAAATAAATATTAAGGAACAATCTTAGATAAATCAACCTAGTTCCAAACTAAGCAACTATGGGTACCAGTGGCGTGGCGTAAAATATATCCTTGGGCAAGCCGGTGCAGATTTGGCGTACATTTTCCTTAAGGCGGATCTCACACTGCAGCGAAAATCGCGGCGACACGCGACTCAGCGATTTTCAACTATGTATCTAAGTACAATCATCGATTTGTATAGAAAAATCGCGGGGTGGCGCACACTGGCGCGTAAATCGCGGCGATTTTTTCCGTGTAGCTGCGCATAGTACGAAAAAATCGCGGCGACGGGCGATTTCAGTGTGTTCTTCGCCTAAGAGCTGTAGAATAAGGTGCTCAAATGGCTGATATTAGGCAAGCCGGTAGGAATCGAGTTCTTTGGACGCCACGCTACTGATAGGTACTAACTATAGACGACGATATACATACTTATAGTATAGGGTCTTAGCTTAGGGTCGACATGTTTCGGGAGCATTCGGCATTCCCTTAATCATCAGTTAGTGTTCGCGAACGCTGGCGACTACTACTCACAACGTGTCGAGTGGTTGTCTCGTCTTTTGTATAATGTGAGTGATCCGTTTTAAATAAAATTTATGGTATAAAAGTAGGTAGCCAATTTTGCAGTTTTTTTTTTAATTTCAGTATGTAAAGCTGATGTTATCAATGCCTATCGGTAGGTGGGTCGTTGTTCTTTTTACCCGACTGCGGCGAAGTATGTATGTATGTATGTAGGTATGTCCGTTCCTGTGTCCGCTCGTAACTACTCAACGGCACATCCGATTTTGATAAATGATACATCATTAGATTCGTCTTGATGGTGCAAGTGTCACCGGGTATCAAGTTTGTTAAAATAAACAAAATGGCGGATTTTATGCAGTTTCAAAGTGCACCGCGGTCGGGTTTTTTTTAGTAAAAATGTGGTTATTTCAATAACTGCTAGCCCGTCAACATCTCCTGCTTCTTCTGAGGATGCCCCATAGAGAGGCGAAACACGTGTCGAGTTTTGTATGTTTCGTGGTGGTTTGTTATATTTAATAAAGGTCATTGGGCATTTTGTTCGGACATATGACGGCGCACACAAACGAAACAGGGCTAGGTATGTAGGTAAATGTATCTGCTACTCAGTGGTATTACTAATTCTTGTAAACCATGGGAAAATTGAGAAAAAAAATAAAAATCATTTCTTATCATTATTATAGCATTTTTGCAATGAATTAAGTCAGAACTATCACTACATCGTACACATACTGTTGAATAACTTTTTTCTGCCGGTTGATACAAAAAAATACATATTTAGAAAAGTGAGATTAAATTCTCTATTTTAAAACTGATTTTGGTCTTTGTACGCGAAATTTCGGAGAGCGGATCAAAAATGACCTTTGCATTTCTTTTTGCATGTGAGTGGATGAATCAAAACGCAAGTAATTAAAAAATAATAAATATTAGGGGACAATCTTACACAAATCGAACGAGCCCCATAGTAAGCTCAATAAGGCTTGTGTTATGGATACTAGACGACGATATATTTAATAGATACATACATACAAATACTTAAATACATAGAAAACATCCATGACTCAGGAACAAATATTCGTGCTCATCACACAAATAAATGCCCTTACCGGGATTCGAACCCAGGACCTCTTGCTTCATAGGCAGGGTCACTACCAACTAAGCTAAAGCGGTCGTCAAATCCAAAGTCAAAAGGTCGTATAACGGGCTTGCACTAATTGACTAACACGCTATCATATCGCGGATTACGGCTGTGCCATATGAAAACCTAGTAAGTGACCCAGACAATTTTTAAAAAAGAGCTTAACAACTTTTTTATGTCTATGTCTTTACGGCCTTTTTAAAATTTGATCTGGAGCACTTACTAGGTTTTGATATGGAGCAGCCGATTAGCGAAGCAATATTTTTTGTTTTAATCAACATGGATTTCCGCAAAGTCACGCCTGATTCAATCGACGTTCACAAAATAAACAACCGAAATAAGAACCGCGTTTGCATTTTTTCACCCTGGCCTTGTCGTTGGGTAAAACGCAAATCCCTAATTGACTTTAACAAATCGAAGGCCATGTTTGAGTTTCTCTTTCTTCTAATGGACTTCTCTGAGACTGCGTTTGTCTTAGTCGATTGATTGATCGCAAATCTCGCTAACTTCGCAGACGATATTGTTATTGGTGGAGAACTTGTCAAGGCGAAATTAAGGAAGTTTAATAACTATTGGTATAATACCTACGAGTTTAGGATGAATGGGCAGGATATTCGTTTTATGGAATAAGATTTTGTTAACTTATCTAGTGCATAATATTGTCTTCGGTTTCCGCGATTATAATTCATGGTCAGTCTATCCGCGACCACGAACGCTGAAAGGGGTAACGTCGGGACGTAATTTATCAGTTTCGTTACTATTTACCCGACTGCGGCGCAGCCCAAAGGAGGGTTATGTGTTTGGCCTGTATGTATGTATGTCCGTTCCTGTGTCCGCTCGTAACTGCTCAACGACACATCCGATTTTGATAAATGATATATCATTAGATTCGTCTTGATGGTGCGAGTGTCACTGGGCATGAAGTTCGTTAAAATAAAGAAAACGGCGGATTTAATGCAGTTTCAAAGTGCACCGCGGTCGGGTTTTTTTTTATAAAAATGTGGTTATTTCCACTATATTTAGTTTGGGTGTAACGAAACTGAGATTCAAAATTTGTACGGAATTTTTTGACATTTTGGACAGCTTTTTTGATTTCATAAATTTTCATTTACATTATATAGTGCTCGATTCTGAGTAAAATGGTATCAAGTCACACCGTGATCAGACAAAAAAAGTAAAAGGTACTATTTCTGCAATTGACTCAGTAGTGGCGTTTAGCCTATGTCCAGCAATGGACGTGTTTTTGCTGATGATGATAAACTAGTCTAGATATAATGAATGACATTACTCGATGTTCTGTAAAGATTTTTAGAATGAGAGGTGCTCTGTAAAGTTTAGAAAACACCGTGCGACGCTTCCACCGGAAGACCAGCGCTGGCTCTTAGGTCGGCATATTGCTGAGGTGGGACCATTTTCTGGCAGCATTCAACTTTTTTTTCTTATTGTTGTATTTTTATTTTGTGCTGATGTCATGAATAAATGTAGGGGAGACCGGGTATGGTTGTCTCGCGGGTTGGTTGTCACAGCGGCCATAAAATAATACTAAACGAAGGAATAAGTGCATCGATTGGTGAAGTACGGAAGGATGTACAGCTCTTGCGATCTTTTAGCACCGATCGATGTACTTAATGTTTCGTTTAGTATTATTTTATGGCCGCTGTGACAACCAACCCGCGAGACAACCATACCCGGTCTCCCCTATTTTCTTTCTTTCTTTCTTCTAGTTTCCATACTAATATTTTGTAGTGCCGCGTCTCGGCTACTGTTAGTGTGCTCATATCTCTTTATAAATAGCTCGTGGTGTGTACACAATAAGACTCCCTCTGAGCATGAAGTGTGATAATTCTCGCGCAATAGGGAACGTGCGTGAACTATAGGTGGCAGCACTAAACGACAAAAGAGACACGGGCGGACAATAAAGGAAACTATCGCCCCTGTCAAATCAAGCTGACAATGTCAATGTCACTTATATATTAAGTGTCAATGTCAATGTCAAATATGGTAAAGTCGTAGCTACACTGACGTTAATCGTCCTTCAACGCGATAAATTAAAGTTATTAACGGCGTTTTCATCAATGTAGCCCCAGCATGAGAGGGTATATGATTTGGATTGGCGGCACCAGTTGGCAGCACCTTCGTCGTGCACGTTCCCTATAGCGGAAAATGTCTCTTACGGGGTGTCGTAAAGCAAAAAATTATGGCTGTCATTCGTCGTTTTGACTTCTATCAGTCATTTAATCTTTATTTTGAGTTTTAAGGTGAATCGAAACGGGCAATTTTCCATACAAACATAAAGAAGGTCATTATTTTATAGCTTGATGCATTTTATCTGCGTTAATTGAAATGAGAACGCCGTGACTGATAGATAGATAGACAACTCATCTATTTACATAAAATGTATTAATACATTTATCATTTTCACTAAGAATAACCCAAATTACTTACTCCATGTGATACCCTCATACATTTCCTTCCGACGCTCATTTACTTCCAAACAGTGAAACTACAATAAATCTTTTACAAATGTGCATAAAGTGTACTTTTTACCTCCCCTTCCAACCGCCATCGGAATATCAATCGTATCTCAACGGTATTAGAGATCAAAACAGAATGATGGTTTTAGAGATTGTTTCGAAATTTGTGTGTCAATCTGAAAGGAACGTTATTGGAAAGGTATAAGGTAGGTTTTTGGTTGGGGAAAGGATGTATCGGATTGTTTTATGTTCTTTAAATCTTTGAATGATTGCTCGGAGTTTCCGATGAGGTTTTTATAGTTCTACAGGTCAATTGTTTTGCTTGAAAAAGGGAGTATATTAGAGGAGAATCATTGTGATTTACGTGGTCGCTCACGGTAGGGCTGGTACGCAAATTTAAGGTCACTCAGCGAGCTATGGCCATGTTGGGAGTATCTCTGAAGGATCGTATCCGTAATGATGTGATCCGACAGAGAACTAAAGTCGTCGACATAGCCCAGTGGATTAGCAAACTGAAGTGGCAGTGGGCAGGCCATATCTCAAACTCAAACTCATTTATTTCTGTAAGTAGGCCTCAAGGGCTCTTTTACATGTCTGATTCTTTTCTTTTGGCGCTTCGGTAGATGACCTTCTGGTGAGAAGAGGCGCCTGAAGAAACTCACCAGTTTCTCTTTTAAAAACAACATTACAACAATTGTGACATTATTACATAAGATGACATTTATAAAAGCAACAAGCAAATAACTGGGCACAGTTTTTTTTTTACCTTTTACCGAGAGACGTATATAATCTCCGGATCCATTACATTACAAAACTTAAAACTACATTTTTAGAGATGAAAAGGGTCTCTAGGCGTCAAAACACGATAAAAAATATAGAAAATAGGCAAACATAGACTAAAATTAATGGAGATGTAAGGAGTCTCCGTTGTCAAAACATTATGTTTTGGAGGTGTAAAGGACCTCCAAATCTGCCGCAGAACCGATAATCGCTGGAGCAAGCGTGTTCTCGAGTGGAGACCACGGATCAGCAAACGTAGTGTGGGGCGCCCTCAGACAAGGTGGAGTGACGATCTTCGCAAGGTGGCTGGCAGAGGCTGGATGCGAGTGGCCGCGGATCGTGCTCGATGGCGTGACATGGGAGACTATGTCCAGCAGTGGACTAATACGGGCTGATGTTGATTGTCATTCACATCATTTATTATACGGAGAGTAGGTACTTGACAAGTTAATGAAATTTTAACATAATTTTTAAGTCATACAGATTTCAGAAAAGAGGGTCCTTCCTGGATTGTTTCAAAAAAGATTGAACAAAATGTTAATCTTATTTCTCAGTGTAACGAAAGTTACCATACAATTTGTACGGATAAGAGGAACAATACTAACTTTCTCAAACATGCAGTGAAATGTTGACATTACGTGCCTTATAATAGACCGCAAATACCTCGTTTCCGGTGCGGCTTGACGCTTGGCATTTAATAGAATTTCATACAACATTGAAGCCTGCAATGTGTTTTTTTTTTAATTTCCATTCCACATTTATTTGTGACACAGCATCACGGCGTTCAGCCATTAAAAAACAATAAACGATGTTTGTTATATTTTGCAGTTTTATTTATATAAAATCGACATGAACATAACAAATAATTTTTTATAAACAATTTCCAATAATTTTAATTGCAAACTTAACAATAAGAATACACATTTAAAATATAACATTTAAATATTTACTGGAACAGTTTTTGGAAAGGAAATTGAACATTTTTCATTCTGTAATTCTATTTTTTTGTCTACTTTACTTTTAGTGTCTCTAGAAGATAAAGTTTGATTTGTTTGGAGTGTTTTATTTCATTACATATTTGAGAAAATTTATATACACACCTCGGCGTGAAATTGGGTTGCCAGCCTCGTAACTATTGCCTCGTAATCATCTATATTGTACTCGGCCGGCAACCCCTTACTTCCCGGCCTCTGTAGTAATGTACTATTTTTTAAAAGCTACGGATATTCTCTTTTCAAAATCCGACTCGCACCTGTCCAGTTTTTTTGCTTTAATAAGGATCACGTGGAAACGTTTTGGTAAGTTGCTAAGTACGAAACCATTTAGTCCAATGCTTGAACAGATATCATCTAAGTGTTACGAAGTTTTTGGGGACACTGTGTTCTTGTAACTTTGGTACCAAATGGTTCGACAGATAACTATTCTCACATGTTGTGAAGATTCCGAGATTGATCAGTTGAAAGTTTGAGAATAGTCGTGGCAGATAAATATTTATTTTTCGGTAGTCATCTATAATAGATCAGGTTCTCGGACAGAACAGATTTATACATAGATGTATGATATACCTAGATACACAATCAGCCGGAAAAAATGGCCCCACAAAAGTGCTAGCCGATCGGCTTGGCTAGCTCATTTTGACTTAGTCTGGTTTCAACCATAGACGGCGACAGTTGTCAAAAATGGCTAAATGGCTAAAAAAACAAGAAAGAAAGACGGGATATACTTCTTAGTAAAGGGCGAATTAATATTAAGCAGAATTACAAGTGAACTCATCGTGATTTCATAGTTTTTTAATTATCTTTGCGACTCTTTTACCAAAAAGCGACTCCATTTAATTGCTGCTCACTTTTGACATTTCACTTTTTGATAGGTGCCAATAAACTAAAGTTTTCAAATGTTCGTTTGCAAATTTGACATATAGGTGTAATGGAACTAAGTTATCTTTTGAATGACAGTTTCATATAGATACAGCTTATAAATTAACGTTATTAGCGTATATTTGAGTGTAACTACAAATGTCATTTTGCGCCAGATTCATAGACATTTTTCTTTGAAACTGTGCGTCTATGTTATTATACGTCAATGGATTTATACAATTAAAATTTGACGGACTTGCCAGGCGGGTCATTTAATGTTGTCGAACGAAAGTTGCCTAGCCGTTTGCAAAAAGGGCTAAAAGGCCCGAAGTTCATTCAGGCGCCGCCGAACGCAAACGGATGGCGCCGTTTAATGAAAAGGCTAGGCAGTTAACCAAATGGCTAATTAAGCTAGTCGGCGGCGAGATAATATAAAACAAAGTCGTGTTTATACACCATTTATTACTTGAGAATGGGTGGACCGATTTTTATGATTTTTATTTTTTTGGGTTTGTCTATACTCCGCATAACAGAATAACTATTAAATCATCTAAAAACGTTTTTTTGAGGTGGAATGAAGCTCGCCGTGACAGCTAATTTATTATAAATTAACTTTTCTGCCCTCCGGCCGGAAAGCGTCACCTTGCCGGCCGCTGCGCTAAACGAAGATGCCGCTTTCTGGCTCCGTCAAAGAGAAAAATAGTATACAAGCCTTGGCCAGTAAATAAGAAAACCGCAGATCAGATGTTTTACTTTACTGGCCTCGGTATGTAATGTACTCATGAAAAGGATAGGATAAGTTCGGAAATAATATTACCTCAAGTCTTCATCATTTAAAAACCGCTATTGGAAAAAATCTTTAAAAATAATGCACAAACACAGTCTTCCTACTATTATATTATTTGTATATATAGGTAGTGTTTCAAAAATAAAGTATACGTATATTGTTTTTTGTACTGAGAGTACAGAGTGACTTTGAGAAGTGTGACAACTACAGGTCAACAGGGACTATGTTGCCTTTGATATAAATATGCTTTTACTTTTATTAGTTAATGTAATGGGGTCTGTACTGTTAACATTTTTTCAGTACTTATCAGCTCTATTTTTTGAAAAAAAAAAATCACCATTATTCTATTGCTTCATTCCATAGACAAGCTACGTTTGCTCTCGGTAACCTACAAAAAAATGAGCTGATCTGATTCGTCTATGATTGAATTCTGAATATGTGTGAGTACACAAAAATGTAAAAATAATTATTAGGGCACAAAAAAGCTTTTTTTGTAAACCTGTGCTATCAAGCTTTTCCCCCTACCACCCAGGGCTCGAAACCGGTATTTTGCAAAAACCCCGAAATAAGCCAATATTTTATGCTTTTTATGTAGAGCTCAGTAATGTATTTAAGTCATGATTTCGTATTATTAGACTGTCTGGTTAAAAACTAAATAATAAACCAAAGAACAATAAGAACGGAAAGAATACCGGTATTTTTGTATGGAACCAATACCGGTATTTTTGTATGGAACCAATACCGGTTTTCGAGCCCTGCTATCACCTATCGTAATGTTTTTAGGAAAGACGTTTTTAAAAGTTCTATGACCTACTTATTCACCGTACTTTCTACCCGTCGTCCAAAGATAACGTTGAGTGTTGTAACGATGCGACTGTTGTCCACGCATGCAGTTATTAACTATGCAGTCAGACCACGAGGCTTTATGCGAGGGCCAATCGATACTGTTTTTATATTTAGAACGGCATTCGTGATGCCACGAGGTTTTACAAGGTTTACAAAGTCTTTTAGATTGTTACCCGACTGCGGCGAAGCCCAAAAGGAGGGTTATGTGTTTGACCTGTATGTATGTAAGTATGTATGTATGCCCGTTCCAATATCCGCTCATAACTGGGCCAATATTCAGCGTTTTTACGGCGTTTTATTTTCGTCATTATTGTCTCAGTGAATATTGTTCAAAAAAACGATGCCTAGGGTTAACTTTTTATGAAACCGAAAAACAGTCCCGCGAACTTAAGTCTAGTTTTATCAAAATTGTCACGATTTGTCCTTTCGTTAAGTAAGTAATCGTCGGACAATAATGATTGTCAAACTGCGCGGTTAAAACGCTCGGAGAATCGCCCAACTAGTCAACGACACACCCGATTTTGATAAATGATACATCTTTAGATTCGTCTTGATGGTGCGAGTGTATGCGGCGGATATATGCACTTTAATGCGTGGTATTTTTTGTACCGCGGTCGGTTTTTTTAATTAAAAATACACTTAGTTATTTAAAGTGGAAACGTAACACTTTTTATTTCGATTGTTGATACCAAAAGCCCTAATACATAGAAAAAAAAAATTGCCCTAATAGTTCTTTAGCGATAAGACCGCCTGTTGTTTACCACAGTAGTGTCATCGTTGTGATGCCCCACGTGACAGTAAAAAATTGCTCCGTAATAATGGCATGGATTTTGATCGGCAAGCACCGTACTGACTTATTCACACTTTGAGTGGTACCCGTTACCCGGCGGACGACGAACGTGTTATTAGTACATTACACAACTAGGGTGGTAATACAAAGAAAGGCCGAGATCGCAGAAGTTTGCGGCCCGAGCTGCAAGCGAGGGACGTAAATATGCGATCGAGGGCTTTATTTATTACCTCCCGTGTTGTGTACATCATTTTATGTCTACACTTGGCCAGAAAGCGGCTTTTTCCGTACGCGGAAAAAGCCACTTTATGGCCAGGTGTGGCATAATAGTAGATTGTGTCACAAGGGAGCAAAATGATGTATTTACGGCGAGGGCGTATATTGAATCCTGAACGAAGCGAAGGATTGTACAATAGAATCCCGAGCATACCGAGGGATTCTAAAGTATAATCCGGAGCGTAGTGAGGGATTCAAGTGTTAACGCCCGAGGTGAAAATCATTTTGCTACCTTGTGACACATACTGCGTTTCACACCGACTATGAGGAAAATTCAAATACAAGCGAAAAAATTACGAAATATACAGGTAGTTAATCAAAGAGCATCGTACATTATTATTAACAATGAAATGTAACATTTATAGTGTATTATTATTTTATAAAAACGATTATTATTTTTACGGATGGGACGAAAAAAACCACTTCTATATTATATTTATGACCCTCGCCTGCGGCTCGTACCGCAAACACCTGTGATCTGGGCCATTCCTTATTATACCGCCCTCTGTGTGTAATATACCAATAAAGCTGTCTATGGTATGACATATTCTATGTAGGTTCAAACTAAAAAAAATTTTTTCATCACTCTTGCTCGAAAATGGTGTCATTACACGTAGGTTCTGCGGGCCGTAAATGACCTATTACGCCCTAGGGCGTAATGGTGTTCTTTTTAAATTTTAAACGCTGGTACTCTTTTACTCTTATTTGTCATCTTCAAAGGAAACGAAAACTTCCTTTTTTAACTTGTTTCACTGAAAGACACGAAAAAAGAGAATTGTTATTGCAAATACATGTAAACACATATTTCTGTAACATTAATTAAATGTTTAAATAGTGTATTTCAGTATTTTTTAAATATAAAATCAACCGTCTTAGATCTTTACTGCTATGGTTTCCGAACGTGACTTGACATTCGCATTGTCTATGGATATAATATGTCACTAATGTCACTGTCAGCTGAAGAAGCTGAAGCAACAAACTCGTATTATTAAAGCCCTCGGTTTCATCTCGGGCTTATAACAAACACTCGTTTGTAATTCCTTACTTACTGCCCTAGATACACAATGTACTATTAATACCCTATTAAACAGATAAGTACCATTTATGCCACACCTGGCCATAAAGTGACTTTTTCCGCACGCTGCGCGTACGGAAAAAGCCGCTTTCTGGCCAAGTGTAGACATAAAATTATGAACACAACACGGGAGCTAATAAAGAAAGCCCTCGATCTCATATTAACGCCCCTCGCTTGCAGCTCGGGCCGCAACTTTCTTTGTATTACCACCCTAGTTGTGTAATCTACTATTTGATCTTTTGTTCTTATGAGGGAGCAAAATACTCTTTTCTGAATAGGAGGTGTGAAAAGTTACATTTCGTTTCAGCGAAAATCCCTGTACCTACTTTCTATAAAGCCGCGGGGCACTCTGTATAGCAGACATGAATGTATCCTTTTCTACAATTTCGTCGAAACCGAAGTGTTAGACTTAACACTGTGGCTGCGGGGGGCCGCTAAGTGCCCCCCGGGCGGTGAGTTACGAGAATCTTAACACTAAAATGAATTGGTAGTTTAAATGGGGCTGGATTTCGAATGGCTAATTTTGGAAGTTTATTTCTTCTGACCAAAAAAGATGGCGGGATGACTTTTTTCTTCCGATAAAAGGTACATCGCACCGCTTGCATGTGTGCTAGGGGATGTATTACCCGGTCAAATTTGAAACCAGGCTATTACCGGAAAATGAGACTTTATTTATTATAAAAAGCCCAGAATATAGAGAAAATTCATAATAAACACTGAGGCCTGGTTGAGTAACGAAAAACTCCACTAAAAATATTACGAGACATCTGCAATTTTGTAAAAGTGTCTATAAATTTTCATCTCTATTTCAGGCACTAAAAATACTTTTGGCCCAAAAACACGCACCCGTTTTCAAAGTGAATTACTTAAATAAAAATAAATAAAATAAAAATCATTTATTTCAGAAAACAGGTTCCATACTTTGTTAGTAAGCAACTTATACACTATGTTAGGTACACGAAATCAAATTAAATCATTATTATTACATACATGGGCGTTTTTATTTTAAAATGTACCTGTCCTACGGTTAGGCGACACTTAAGCTATGTTCAAATACTTTCCGACCTGTCAGTCCGTGACGAAATGTATGGAGTTTGACACTAATCGTCAGCTCTGTGACGACCTGCTAACTGTCAGTTAAGAACGCACTTTAAATAAGAAGCCCATATAACTATTTAGTAAACAGACCCTTTCCCCTCCTCCGCCGCCTCACCGATCCCTCGGCATCACATGCAGATCCACGAAGCGGCCGAGGACGGCCGAGTCTAGCCTGTCCGCGATCATCTGCAGAATACTGTTGCCGCTCCCCCGCACACGCCGTATTATGGACGCCGACTTTTTGCGCATTATCGTGTAAAAGTCGTCGACGGCCGCGTCCGCGAACATTCCCGACGCGCTGCAATAGCGAGGGAGCCGCAACAGTGCCCTGAATGCATTATTATATTGCACTCTAAGTGCATTGTACGCTCGCTGCGTAAAACTGACCCATAGACCGCTCGTGTAAAAACTTTGGCAGTAGGCTCTAAAGAGCGATAGTTTAACCGGTACGGTACAGCGAGCGAATCTATGAGCCAGCATATTGCCTCGAACGGACAATGACCTCCGCTCACGCTCTAAGTCCTTATCATCTTTAAGGTCATCGGATAACACATGACCTAGATATTTAAAATGTGACACTTGCTTTATAGGCAAATTGTTTAAAAGAAGTGGTGGAACGTAATTTGGTAATTTATTTTTACCTTTGAAAATCATGAACTCACTCTTTTTTACATTGTACCTTAAACCATGTGTCTCTGCATACACTTCACACATATTTACCAACTTTTGCAGCCCGTAGAAAGACGGACTGAGCAGCACCATATCGTCCGCATAGCTTATGTTGTTGACGCTGACATTGTCCAAGCGGCAGCCGACATGTATGCTACTCAGTTCGCCAATCAGCTGATCAACATACAAGTTGAAAAGTCTTGGCGATGTTAATCCTCCCTGCCTTACACCACAGCTGAGTGAGTACTCGTCAGAGTAAACATTTGCCCATCTCACTTTATTTTTTTGATTACTATACCAATATGAAAAAATATCGACTACTTCTGGTGCCACGCCTGTTTTTCTTAACTTGTCCCAAAGTATATCGTAAGACACTAAATCGAACGCTTTGGACAAGTCCAGAAAACACGCATATATGGGCGTTTTTCTCTTGACATAGTAATCAACCGTGTGCTTAAGTGTTAATATTGCACTTTCGGTACCTAGACCCTCCTGAAAACCAAACTGTGCATCACACAGTTGTATATGTTGGCCAAGATGTACATCCAGTATTCTATCTAACACTTTCGCAACAATTGTAGCAAGTGAGATGGGTCGGTAGTTAATACTTAAATATATTCAGTCTGTACAATTTTCATTTTGCTAAATATTAGAGAGTCCAGTCAGCATTTCCGCTTCAACAATGTTGTCATACACCTCGAATGTAAAATGCGGCGAACTAGTAATATTTTCATTTCAAAATATGATGTCTCGCCAAGTTTTACTTCTCTTGATATAATAAGGTTCCATCAATGTTATTTTTCGGAAAATTATGTCTTATATATACGTTGGTATTCTGCCGTGTGACTATACAGGGTGAATTTTAAATCGTGAATCGTAATAATTTTTTTGTAGTCTATACATAAGATAAGATAAGATAAGATAAGATAGCTTTATTTCCCTTTTACAGTTTTGAATTTATATCTACATAAACAAATATACATTTAGTTACATTTATATATACTTCCTTATTTATTTATTTATTATTATTATTTTTTTTTTTTTATTCTTCTTCCTATTCTTCAGTATAGGGACCGCCTAGAGCGGTGAAAGCCTCCTCCAAAGCTCTCCATTTTTTCCTATCTTTGGCTATTCTAGTCCAACAGTTCCCGGCTACTTTTTGTATGTCGTCACTCCATCTTAGAAATGGCCTTCCTTTTCTTCTCTTTTTGTCTCTGGGATACCACTCTGATACAATTTTTGTCCATCGCTCGTCTCTAAGTCTTTGTGTGTGACCAGCCCATCTCCATTTTAGTTTCAACACTTGTTTAACTGCATCTTTGGCCTTCGTTCTTTTCCTGATTAGTTCATTTTTGACTCTATCTTTCAGTTTTAGTCCTAAATAACTCCTTTCCATTCCCCTTTGACAAATTTTCAGTCGTTCAAGGGTTCTTTTTGTTAGAGGCCAGGTCTGGCATGCATATATAAGGCATGGTAACAGACAGATGTTCATAGCTTTTGTTTTAATTTTCGTGGGGAGTTTGCTCTTAAATACCTCCTTTAACGACCAATATTTGTTCCATGTCCGTTTTATCCTAGTTTCTACCTCTTTATCCGTGCACGATTTGAAGGAAATTAGATGCCCCAAGTAAGTATAGTTGTCGACATATTCCAACTGCGTGGAGTCTAAGATAATTGGAACTCGCTGGCAATTTGTCATTACCTTGGTTTTGTCTTCATTTACGAGCAGTCCAACTGATTTGCTCTGTGTGGCTAGCGATTGTAACATAAATTCTAGTTCGTTAGGGTCTTCTGCGAGTAGTACTATATCGTCTGCAAATCTTAAATTACTTAGGTAGAGTCCATTTATTTTTAATCCTTTTCCTTCCCAATTTAGCGCTCGAAATATGTGTTCTAGAACTCCTATGAATAATTTTGGAGAGAGTGGGTCCCCCTGCCTCACCCCTTTCTCTATTTTAAAGGGTGCTCCCAGATTCTCCAGCTTGATCGAGGCCGTGCTTGTTCTGTAGATTTCTTTAATTATGTCTATGTAATCTTGGTTAACACCCTGTTCTGATAGAGCTTGCCATATTGACTCGTGGGATATAGAGTCGAAAGCTTTGCTGTAGTCAATAAAGCTTATGTAGAGCGGTTTGTTATATTCTATGTATTTCTCTATTATGATTTTCAATGTGTATATATGATCCACTGTAGAGAAGGCTCGCATGAAACCTGCCTGCTCAACAGGTTGGCTTTCGTCTATTATTTTTGTTATGCGTCTTAATAGAGTCGCTGAAAAAACTTTATACAAGCATGACATCAGGCTGATTGGTCTGTAGTTTGATAAGAGTTTAGGGTCACCTTTTTTAAATAGAAGCGTTATTTCTGAACATGTCCACTGCTTTGGTATTGTTTTAGTCCGCAATATATGGTTGAATATTTTTGTAAGGGGTCCTATAAGTGTATCCTTTCCTGTTATAACCATCTCATTGGTTATGCCATCGGTGCCTGGACTTTTTCCCGTTTTGAGTTTTTTAATTGAGTTTTCTATCTCATTTTCGTTAAAAGCCAGTACCGGCTCTATATTACTAACATATGTAAAGTTGGTCTCGGTAAGTCTGAGGTCGGAGCTGCTGTATAATTTTCTGTAAAATTCGGTAGCGGCTTGCATTAGACTTTCCCTGCTTGTAATGATAGAGCCTGCAGGATTTTGTAATTGGCTAATGAGCTGCTTTGAGTTTGCAAGATGTTTATAAGCCTTCTTCAGTGCTCCCGCTTTTTGGAGGTGTTCTTCGATAACTGTGACTCTATACTTTTGAATATTACGTTTTATTTTCTTGTGTATTTTTCTGTAAAGTTTGCTAAGTTGATATTTTTCTTCTTTTGTTTTATTTCTCTTGTTTCGTAGCTTATGTTTCTCTTCTTTAAGTTTGATGATTTCCGATGTAATTATATGTTGGTTTTTATCTCTATGTTTTGAAGTGCGGTGTAGTATGGAGCTATTTATTACATGTTTCTCTACGTCGTCATACTGTGCTTGCACTGACTGGTTTTCATTGTGTTCGTATTTAGAAAGTTCTTGTGCAAACTGTTCGAAGTCTATGTATTTTACTATTGGCTTACTGTACTTTGATCTTGATTTTATTGATTTTGTTATATTAAATGTGCCTCGTATAAGACGGTGGTCACTAGGATGTTTCAGAGAGTTCAGCACACTTATATTTTCGACGAGCAGGGGCTTATTAGTTGCTATAAAGTCGATTTCGTTTGTTGTAGAGCCGTCCGGTGACTTCCATGTCCACCTTAGTTTATGTGGTTTTTTAAACATAGTGTTTGCTATTTTTAGTCTATACATAGTTAACAATAACTTACAATGCTTTTAAACCTAAATTAAGTACGTTTTTATTTTGCCACTTTTAATTTGATTTATCCTAATTTTTAAAATCTCGGTGTCACCCTACATTCATGTTTCGTACTTGTCATGAAAATTTCAACATTAGATATCCAACCTCCTAATATTGAAGTTGGCTGGATAGAATTTTGGCACATGTTGTCAATAATGTCAACATCGTCGACATTGTCAACATAAGTACCTATTTAAATCGTATTTACTCATAAAATAATTCAGTTTTATTACGATTAATGGTAATAAACGCTTCCACCGTTTTGTTAATAATTAATTAAGCGGGTCTTTAATTGTAATTAACACTAGTGCTCTGTATTAGTCTTAAGTAGCTTTACCGGTAAACGTGGTTACGATTCACGATTTAAAATTCACCCTGTATTAACCTATAGTAGCATAGCATGTTGCATGTATTTACTTCTGACGATGTATGAACATAATAAAATAAATGAATATGAATATAATATGAATATGAAACACTCTTTTGCTCATTGTACCTTTTATGTAGAATCGAAAATGCATGTCAAAACAGTCAAAACCAATAAAATTAACCCAAACGCGGTGGGCTTTTTGGTGAAGGTATTTAAAGGTGTATGTGAAGTACCCAATCCACTCTTGTGCCCCTCTCCCCCTCTCCCCCTCCTCGGAGAGGGGCACAACTTTCGATTTCCCAAAGTGGCCAACATTGACCAAACCAACCAAAAAAAAACCCCAATCCGCGGTGGGCTAGCGTGAGGACTACAGCCCGCATTGACTATTGCCTATGAAAGTAGGCCTGAGCCCAGCATTGGGACTATTTGGGACGTATATAGGTTAATGATGCTGGTGGGTTTATCTTGCGTAATTTACATGATCCTTCATCATTGGGATAATTGGCAACATGTTTCCGTTATTTATTAACCGGCTTTCAAAAGGACAGTTCTCTATTCGTCTGATTATTGTTTTTTTTTAACTAGCATTAACCAGCGGCTTCGCCCGCGTTGTTCCTTATACTGTCCCAAGGGAAATCTTTAATAGGATATAAGGTATCCTATGTTTCAATCCAGGACTTGGTCTACTTGCATGCCAAATTTCAGCTCAATCAACCCAATTGTTACCCCGTTATTTAGTAACAATATCCAAATATCTTCACAAACTTTCACATCACAGTTCTTCACACTTACATTATAAATGAGGAAATTTATGAAGATGTTTAGATGTTTGGATATTTGTTACTAAATAACGGGGTAACAAACTGTATCAGCCGAGACCAAAATTGAAAATGTTTGCTTCAAATGCATATTGTATGGCTATAAAGTTATATAATAAAGTACCAAAGCAGTTCAAAGAGTTACAGACACGTGAATTCGAAAGAAGGATGTTTGATCTGCTATTAAATAAATGTTTTTATTCTGTATCTGACTTTTTAAATTATGATAACTATAACTAAGGCAAGTGGATTTGAAATGTGTATGATTTATAATGGTTAATGTTATTATGTAAGGTAATTTTTAATATTGATTGACATGTTTATTTGTAATATATATTTAATTTAATTTTAGTTTAGTACCATTTGACATGTTTATTAATAATACGCCTATGATTTTAATATTTCTACGCCAATATTGGCTGAATATGTCGCACTATATCACTTTATTCCAACCAAATGTACCATATTCTGAGAAATAAACGATTTGATTTTGATTTTGATTTTGATGGATTGAGCTGAAATTTGGCATGCCAGTAGATCAAGCTCGGAAAAGAAACATAGGATACTTTATATCCCGCTAAACAGATCCCTTGGGACAGTAACGGGAACTACACGGGCGAAGCCGCGGATAAATGCTAGTTTATATTAGTGCGGTGTGTGATCATTCAACTTCCCAACGTGCAATAATTGAAGTAGAGTTTTTAACTATTGCAGCCGAGTGCAAACTAATTGTTGTTGCGCGGTAATAATTATGGCTTTCAAGTTTTATATACGTTTCACTCCGTTATTACACGTTCGCCGGCAGTACCCAAATTATGGAATGTACTAGAATAGAATGACAGCAAAATTTCTCCATACAATGCCTATGATCTTATATAACGACATTGGCAAGCGCCGTACTGCGTGTGTGTGTAAGACTTACACAGATTCGTTGCATCCGTGTGAGTCAGGGTCAAACTCGAGTTTGAGATTACACTCTGTTTCAACCATTGACGTATACAAAGGACAGGGCTAAGCAAGCGCGCAGACGGTTCCAACGCTTTGGCGGTAAAATACCGCCAAATCAGTACCAGCCGGCAGTGCGACACGCGGCGCGTGCACTGCGCAGCTGTACCTCTAGCTAGCACAACTATGACACGCGACTCTTTGTCGTGCGACAAATGCTATCCATCTCTTTCCACTCAATACATTTTGACTGTGACAGGTGATGCTCTGTCGCGCGAGATGCGAAGTCGCGGCCAGTTATGCTAGACAGCCTGGTCTTTATAGCTGCATTTATTGTTACGGGAAAATAGTTCCGAACTTTTCGGATGGGCCTATCCTCGTTTAGAAATCATTGGTTTTAATCGTTACTGACTTATAGGGAATCACGAATACTGCGTTAGCCGTATACGGTAGGTACGGTCATATAGCGGCTACGAGGGTCAAACTGAAAGTTCTTAGAAAATAAATAACTGGCCAAGAGCATGTCGGCCATGCTCAGCGTAGGGTTCCATAGCCGTAACTATAAGGTAAATAAAAAATACGATGTAAAAAAAGTACAACAACAAAAGAGCGTATCTTCATAGCAATTACGTCCTTTTGTTGAGAAGCGCAGTTTATCGGCAATAACTCAAAAAGGGTTAATTCGATCTTGTTGAAAATAATTTTCGTTGAAAGTATTAATTAAGCGTTACCTTCTTGATTATTTTCATATTTTTCGGACGCATGGTTTAGAAAATAGAGGGGGGGGACACAATTTACACAACTTTCGGAGCGATTATTTCCAAATACATTCACTTAATCAAAAACATTACTTAGGAACCTTATAGTGTTTTTTAAAGAACTGTCGAACTATGTACCACACGTTGATATATGCTGAAAAAAATTTTTTTACTGTCTTTAACATGTATGGAGTGCCCCCCCCTAAAAATATTTATTTTAATTATTTATATACAAAACTAAGTAGCGGCTCATAAAACACACCTATATTCCAAATTTCATCAATATCCATCATGTAGTCTCTGAGTAAAATGCCTGTGACATACGGACAGACAGACAGACGGACGGACATGACAAAAGTATAAGGGTTCCGTTTTTGCCATTTTGGCTACGGAACCCTAAAAACTGAACAAACTATCAAGTTATTAGTTTTATTACATCTTTTCAAAATAGTCTCCGTGCACATCAATACATCGCTGCATGCGATGCTACCACTGAGAAATTTCTATGGACTTTTAGAGCTTCGCTCAAATTATGAGGTATCCACCGAGTAAAAATCATCCTAAGCGCTAAATGTTCATGAAGGATTTTGTGGACTTGACTCGATGCCTAAGCTTGTGCGAATCTGCTGATAGGCACTATTTTGTCAGTCTCTATCATACGCCGCACAACACTGATGTTATCTACAGTCATCGCCGTAGAAGGCCGTCCCTCACGCAGATCATCGGTGAGATTAGTGCGACCACGTTTAAATTCATTAAACCAGTTGTAAACAGTGGCACGAGATGGGGCTTCACCGTGAAAGGCCAATCGAAGTCTAGCATAACTTTCTTGTTGACTTAAATGACATCGAAAGTCGTAAAAAATCATTGCACGGAAATTTTCTCGCGTTAAATTCATCCTGACGTAACACAGACAATTTTCAATTTGCCGCCAAATCGCGAAACAAATGGCAGATGAATAGAATACATACACAAATATATTATCAAAGAGTTCCATTTTCAAATTTAAAACTTATTTTTTCATAATCTATTTTAAAAGTGGCCAGATCTAAAAACTTTCAGTGTCGCCCTCGTAAAGCGTGGTTCACATTCGCCATCTATTATCACTATTTGAAACTAAACGCTCTTTGTTAAACTTTTTTTTTAATTTTTGCGAGTTCTCTTGTCATTTCGCGAAGACAAAATGTATCAAGCTATATAAAACACAATTCAAGCATTGATGCCGTGGAAGTAAACAATGACCAATATGTTTGTATAGTCCGTACAAACTTTAAGATCAAATTCTGTCAAACGAACGCAAGCCAAAAGCTACCTTATAATCAGAGCATAAGGTGGTTTTTAGCTTGCGTTCATTTGACAGCATTTGGTCTTAAGAGTTTGTACGGACTATATAGAAAACCGACCAACTCGAATCACTTTAAGCCATTAACGATAGAGGCAACGTATAAAGATGAACAAGTACTTCAACTTCGGCCGTTCAGGAGCGCGCGACACGTATTCACACAGACCATAGCACGTTCACATTACGCATTCTTATTTCTTTGCTTGTAGTGCGTTCGTTCGTACTAGGGATGTTACGAAGTTTCGGTTTCGGTTCGGATATACCGAAACTTTCGGTTGGTTTCACACCAACGGTTTCGTTTCGGTTCCGATTAATTTCAAGCGAAGGTTATACCGAAACTCGAAGCCCAGCGGCCGCATTACTTTATCGAAGTTGACGCAAATATGGCGATGTGCATTCTTGCGTTCGCCATATAATACTTAGTAAGTAAGTATTACTTACGTTACAGCAGTATTGTTTATGCTTACGAGTAAAATATTGTTACTAAAAATATGAAAGTTACTGATTTTTCTTATACCTAATTATAGAACTTCACCTAATTACAGGATAAATCGTAGATAGGTAATATTAACCATTATAAAAAAAAAAAAAACTATTTTAGGTGTGTAACAATTTCAAACCTGCAATTTTGTGTTGATTTAGTGACAGGCCTGATAATGTTATCAGAGAGGAATGACCTGTATTCTATGACTGTATTTTTTCGCATTGATCGATAGCATTGTTTTATTTTATTATCTGCCCCGGCCTTAACATATGTTCTCATTTGTCTACACAACACTCCACCTTCACCTCCGGTTTCGGTTTCGGTTCCGAGTTCGGTTTCGTTAAAACAAATTTAAAATCTCCGGTTTCGTTTCGGTTCGGATAAAACCACCTTCGTAACATCCCTAGTTCGTACACGGCGCGCATGCATTCAAGCGCGCGATACCTTTTGTAGGAAAAAAATACTGCTACTATACAGTGATAGAGGAGAGAGTAGGACGTCAATACGTTAGTGTATGTTTAAGTTTAATGTAACGTATTAATGAAATCACATGTAATAATGTCATACTTGTTATTATATTTAATATTTTTAAAAGAGAAACTGGCGAGTTTCTTTCGGCGCTTCTTCTCACCAGACGGTCCAGGAAGCGCCAAAAGAAAAGAATAGAATCAGACTTGTAAAAGAGCCATTGAGGGCCTACTTACAGAAATAAATTATTTTAAGTTGGTTTTTGAATGCATTCAGAACAATCTATTATTATTAAGGTAGGCTACCTCAATAAAAATACTTAGTAAACGTGTTCAAAATCAAAGGTATTTGGGTTTAAAAATCGACGATCAACGTTAGTTACCCTGTGAACCAGAGTAACCCCAGTCCACGGTATTAAAGTTTTAAACACTACGTTTATCTAATTAGTAGTACAACTATAGTAGTACACATTTCTTCAACCGACACAATTAAAAATAAAGCCCCGTCCCCCCTCAGCCTAGCCCACACCCAAACACTCCCCCCCAGACCGGGCGGCGCCGCCCAAGGCTGTCTCGCGCAGAGGTTAAGGACTCGCCCTGTGGATTGATTTTAGGGCCCAGACTAGCCTTTAGGCTTATACTAAAGGGCATTTTCACTTTTCTGTGTCACGATCTTGCTTTTTCCTAACGTTCTTAGAACAAGTATTTATATGAGGTGCTTATAAATTAGATACCAATATTTAGGGCTGATAGTACTAAGCTTTCTGAGTTTATTTATGTATAAAACAATAAACAAATTATGTATTCGGTCGTCTTAAGACTGTTAATGTCAAACTCCATATAACACGTATGGAGTGTCGCCCCTAAAAATATTTATTTTAATTATTTAACTAGCAAACTACGTAGCGGCTCATACAAGACACCTATATTCCAAATTTCATGAATATCGTGCAGTTTTTGAGTAAAATGCCTGTGACATACGGACAGACGGACGGACAGACGGACATGACGAAACTATAAGGGTTCCGTTTTTGCCATTTAGGCTACGGAACCGTAAAAAATGTTCTTAACGTCTCGACGTTTCGTAACCCTTTCCAGCGGACTCTCCGTGATGGTGTTACCTTGTCGTGCAGACAAAATTTTCACAGAATATCGTTTCACAGAAAATGATTCAAAGAATATTTGATTGTTTTATTTTGATTTCCATTAATTTGGTTTCAAAAAATATTTATTTAAATGAAAAATGTTCCGAAGAAAAACTGTCCAATAAATTTCATTATGTCGAAGAATGGCTTAGATGACATATCAACTGATAGAATAATGATTTACTGAAAGTTGATTGTTCCATGTATTATTCTAAGATATTTTCATTTCATAGAATATGTACATACAGATGTTTCGCAAGTTTGTTTAGCAGGTTAGGTTTATCTTTGTAATGAGTATTGTGTCAATTAAATCAAATGAGAAATAAAAATACTTGAAATAAGTAAATTTATTAAGTATTCTGTGAAATGAAATTATGAGAAACATTTTCTGTGAAACTAATTTCTTCGAAATTATTGCCTTTAAGGGCCGATACAGACGGACTGCAACCCAACTGCAACTCCCTACGATTTGTATGGGAACTGCATCACAACTGCGCAGTCGGCGTGCAGTTGTGATGCAGTTCCCATACAAATCGTAGGGAGTTGCAGTTGGGTTGCAGTCCGTCTGTATCGGCCCTAAAAGAAGGCACAACCTTCCGTGATACTATGTAAATATTTGGTATAAATATGAAATCTTAATAATCGTCAAAACATTAACGATCAAATAAGTATTTTTGTTTTCATTTTATATTTTGAATTCGTAATGCAATCAAGTAGGTTTATAACCTGTAAACATATTCAAATAGACTCTTAAGGAAAAAATTTACCGCCCGTAGATGAAGTGGGATTTTCCGCACGCGTAGCGGGCGGTTATTGCCACTTTATGGCCAGGTGTGACATAAATAGTTAAATGAAAGTTTACTCACTCTTGCGTTGTATAAGTGGACTATTTCAACAAAGCGCCGGACACGTCGGTGGCGGCTCGCGGGGACAGATCACTTCTGAAAAAAAATAAACACGTTCAACATAAAAACTTTTATTTTAAATATTTGAAAATAAACAAAAAATACTGAAAAGAAAAAACTAAACTAGACCTAATTAAACTTAAATTACAAATAAAAATGATCTTAATTTGGCCCCTTGGCATGACGGAAAAATAAAATAAAATATCTTAAGGCTGCATTTCTGGGGCATTCCACGAAAAAGTGTACTTTGTCGGGCACGTGACGGCTATGGCAGCTAACTTAAAAACAAATAGAAAGTTCTTAATGACATTATCAATTCAGAAGAAACCAAGTTATAAAATATTGACATACCAAAAATGTATTTCCTAACTTTGTTAGAGGTATGAAAAAAATGGCATCACGTGCCCGACATTCTGGTGGAATGCCCCTTCTACTGGAGCTTTGCGAGCAAGGTAAATAAAAATCGGCTAAGTGCGAGTCGGACACGAAACCTTTACTTTCTTTGTAACATTATAGTATGTTATAATTAAAAATATAACAAATCTAAAACGAACGACAAAACTAAAACCTTAAAGTAAAATAATTAAAACTATTTAATACTTAAAAACTACTTCTTAAATGGGCCCCTGTGGCATAGTGCACAAGCTGTAATAAATAATAATAAATAAATATTAGGGGACAATCTTACACAAATCGAACTAGCCCCATAGTAAGCTCAATAAGGCTTGTGTTATGGATACTAGAAGACAATATATTTAATAGATACAAATACTTAAATACATAAAAAACATCCATGACTCAGGAACAAATGTTCGTGCTCATCATACAAATAAATGCCCTTACCGGGATTCGAACCCAGGACCTCGTGCTTCGTAGGCAGGGTCACTACCAACTAAGCTAAAGCGGTCGTCAAATATAATTATCTAGAAATAAAGAAATCAATCATTTTAATACTTCATTCATTCTATAAGTTGCAAAGTCGATTCCATATCCCACAGAGCATATTTACATACATAAATAAGTAGAAATATATTGCAATATATAAACCATACCTACTACATCAAAATGACCGGTAATAATTACATGAAACTTTGCATACTATTTTTGGTTAAACACGTCTGAACGTAATTATCCTGGTTAAGCAAATAAATCTATTCATTTCAACTCATTACGTAATTAATTTAATTAATTCTATGGTTGATAAACGCCGACTCCATTATACTACAGAAATATTAATGTATTTCTATAAACCATAATTTGACCCGTATTAAACCAAATGTTGCATATAATTTTTGGCTAAACACATCTCAATATAATTAGATGAAATTAGTATAATTGGTTGGATGATTCAGAAACATCTGAATGATTTCATTTCATCTCGTTACGTAATTCATATAGTCAATCCTTTGGTTCATAAAAGCTGACTACATATCCCATGCATCACAGCAAACAACAAGAATAGAAATGTATGGCAATGCATAATCCATAACCATATCACTCGGAATACACCAACGTATGCATACCAGTTTAGGTTAATTACGTAATTCATGCAAAGCCGACTCCATATCCCATATGAAACTGGAAAATGGCAATAAATCAGCATTTAACCCGTAACTGAAAGTTCCCGCGTTGCATTAATGTCAAGGGCGAGCGTAGACAGGTTACAGGTTGCGTAACCCTTCCGCTGCCGCCCCGGTTACCTGTTTATCGGCTGTTTATCTATGCCTGTGCGAAGGTTAAAAGCAATGACTCTTCAAAGGAACAATGTTTCTAAAGTCCTCTTGAAACAATCGATTTTCATATTCATTTGATTTTAGCACGTACCCTAATAAGTGGATAGCTTAGTTTTTACCCGACTGCGGCGAAGCCCAAAGGAGGGTTCTGTGTTTGACCTGTATGTACGTATGTATGTATGTATGTCCGTTCCTGTGTCCGCTCGTAACTACTCAACGGCACATCCGATTTTGATAAATGATACATCATTAGATTCGTCTTGATGGTGCGAGTGTCACTGGGTATGAAGTTCGTTAAAATAAACAAAATGGCGGATTTTATGCAGTTTCAAAGTGCACCGCGGTCGGGTTTTTTTAGTAAAAATGTGGTTATTTATTGTTTTTTTTTTATCTCACTGTAAGATAAAAGAAAAGTCGTACCCTTGGTCAAATAACGACGCATCTGCAAAATGACAACTTTTCAGGATCTGTGTGTATCACGTAGTTCGTATGATTTGTATGACTTTTGAGCAATAAAAAAACTTTGGACGTAAAGTCACATGCGTCGTTATTTGACCAAGGGTACGAAGTATGGAGTCGATATTAACATTAAAACTTTAGTCATATTCATACTCATACTTACCATTTTTTATAGTCCCGTGTACCGAGTAATATTTCTATACGTCAAGGTTTTCAAATAAAAGATGACATTAAACAATTGTTGGCCCTGAGACCGTTTAAGATAAATTGGAAAAGTCCTCAATAGAAATCCGAACTTCATTGAAATAATGCAGAGGGCAAGTTCCCAAAAAATTTGAGCGAGTACTCAAAAGAAGAAAACAGTAGGTACCCTTACAAAATTATTTTGTTTTCCGTCTGTCTGTCCGTCCGTCCGTCTGTCTGTCCATCTGTCAGGACCTTTATCTCGGGAATGCGTGAAGGTTCAGGTCTACGGCAAAGTATAAAGACAAACAAGTAGTACAGTCGAGTTCATCATTATCTGAGCGAAGATTGGACCAAAAACATCTGAACAAGACCCTATTGTCAGAAGCATAAGAACTAGATCAGATAAGTATTTTTGATCCGTTCTTTGCTCAGATAATGATGAACTCGACTATACGACTTCCGCCGTTTAGGAGCGCGCGACACGTATTTACACAGACGCACGATTGCACGTCTGTGTGAGTGCACTCCGTACTGTGGCAGGGGCGCGCAGGGGCAAATGCTTGCCTGTGGTGCGTCCGTACACGGCGCGCACACATGCGCGCTCCCCATGTACCTTTTGTAGAAAGAAAATCAAAGTTCTAGGTTAACGTGAAAAAAAGATACGGCTGTTTATTAAATAGGTAAATTTCGACACTCTCAAGGAAATCAAAATACAAAGGGTAGTTTCCGTTGATTTGGAACTATAATGACAAATTTGGCGTTACATATATATTTTGTTTTTTTTTCGGGGTTCGATAGGTGAGTACCATTTAATTTTTCGAAGTACTTTGATTTCTTGTATCTATATATGTAACTTAAAATGGCATGACGGCATGACGTTGGTGCCTTGGAAGATGGGTCGACCCCTGGTATGGGATGCCACGTGTGTGGACACGCTCGCGCCAACCCATCTTCCAGGCACCAAAATCAGTGCCGGCACTGCTGCGTCCTCAGCTGAAGACCTCAAGCGCCGCAAATATGCCTCCCGAGGGAGTGGCTACCTATTTGAGGCGTTTGGGGTCGAAACACTTGGACCATGGGGACCAAGTGCGCGCCGACTCTATAAAGATGTGTCGGCGCGCCTAATAGACACCACTGGTGAACAGAGGGCTGGCCTTTATTTTGCCCAAAGGATAAGTATTACCATCCAACGTGGCAATGCGGCCAGCCTTCTGGGCACGCTACCCGCTGACGGCGACTTGGAGCAGATTTTTTATCTTTAAGCCTTATTTTATAGTTTTATTATTGTTTTTGTTTAGTTTAAGTTATGTTATTGTTGTGTGTATTATTGTAATCTCTTAAATAAATATTACGACTTAAAATGTGGTGTTTTACCCGCATTAAAAAAAAAACAAATAAAGAAACATCATGTTTTGTTTCATATGAAGTAATACCATACTACAAGTATAGGGAAAAATCTGGAAACTAAACATTTGTCATTAAATCATAAAAATAGGCTTCACTAACGGGATCAAAATTTATAGGATACTTTGATATAATATGCACCTACAAATTTGTACGGAACCCTCGGTGGGCGAGTCCGAATCGCACTTGTCCAGTTTTTTAAATCTCCGTTAGTATCAGAAACACGTATACCAATGAAAAATGTTCCTCCTTTGTAAAATTAGCAGATAAATTGGCTTCCGAGTTTCCCCGACGAACTATTAATTCTCTTCTCCATTACCCAAACCTTACCTACGGGTAACCTAGATAGAAACTGGGTTACTTAGTCGTAGCTATACAAACAATTGTTATGACGACACGTTTACCTCAGTGGGAGTGCCATCGCCTACGAAGCTAGAGGTCCCGGGTTCAAATCCTGTTAAGGGCAAATATTTGTGTGATGAGCACGAGTATTTGTTCCTGAGTCATGGATGTTTTCTATCTATTTAAGTATGTATTTATTTAAGTATGTGTATCGTTGCCTAGTACTCATAGTACAAGCATTGCTTAGTTTGGGGCGAGATCGATTTGTGTAAGATTGTCCCCCGATATGTATTTATTTATTTTATGTGTATACGTATGATCGTCGATCCTGTCTGTTACTTGAAAAAACGTTTTGTGTAGTATTAAGCTTAAGAGGAAACAGGAGGGCAGTTTTTCCATACAAACGTAGTCCCCTGTTTCCTCCCTGGTTAATGCCAGTAGAGCAATAATTTTTTATCCAAAAATCTATGGCTACTATTGATCTGTTCCTATGTTTTCCTTTTTACGATAAATTGATTCTCAAAAGAGATATTAACCTTCAAAACCCTAAAAAAAATGCCAGATTTTTCGCTGTGTTCACACATCCAGAAAACAAATTTGACTACATTATTAAAAAAAAAGGAAAACATAGGAACACGGCCAAAGCCTTTCTTTAATGTTTAATGAAAAAAATAGTAAATAGGATAAGTTTTGGGGAAGAAATCAGGGGACTACGAAACGTTGTTTTCATGAAATTTTAAAAGGTATTTTCGGTCTAAGCTGCAGTTGTCTCTATCGCGCTCTGCTGGGGAGAGGCGGGCAGTGCGGGACAGCGACACATTTTACAAATACCTAATTTTCAATTCTCTCGGCCTTACTGTTTCCTCTTAACAACTTGCTTTATGAACCGGCTCAGTCAGAGTCGTTTAACCTGATATAGGGAACGTGCTGCCAACTGGTGCCGCCAATCTAAATCATGTACCCTCTCATGCTGGGGGCACATTGTCGAAAACGCCGTTAATTTTCGCGATGAAGGATGATTAACGTCAGTGTAGCTACGACTTACTATATTTGACATTGACACTTAGATATTGTCATTGACATTGTCAGCTTGATTTGACAGGGGTGATAGTTTCCTTTATTGTCCGCCCGTGTCTCTTTTGTCGTTTAGTGCTGCCACCTATAGTTCGTGCACGTTCCCTATAGACATAACTATGCTCGGAGTCTCTTTACGTCATCGTATTAGAAATGAAATCTATATATTTTATGTGTATAACTGAATTACATTTTCTCCTGTACTAAACGCCAAGTGATCATATTTATTGGAAATGCGTTTGAATTGTGATATACTGACGACCTATTTGGCGAATAACTGTCTATTATATGCCAAGATCTCGTCCTAGAATAATATAGTTCAACTTTCAGAGAACCGAGTAATCTTGTTAGGGTTCCGTACCCAAAGGGTGCCGACGGATCCCTATTTCTATACTCCGCTGTCCTTTTTGTCCGTCTGTCCGTCAATCTGTCTGTTCGAGACAGACGGACAGGTCTGTCTGTCTGTTCGTCTGTCCGTCTGTCCATCTGTCGATATGTCCGTCTGTCCGTTTGTCCCTCTGTTCGTCTGTCATAGGGCTCTATCATTTGAACCTTAATTTTTTTTTTATGTTATAAGTGGCAAACGAGCAGACGAGCTGCCTGATGGAAAGCAGTCAACGTCGCCCATGGATATCTGCGACACCAGGGTGTTACCTATACGTTGCTGATCTTTGAGAGCCCTGTTTACTCGTTTCTTGAAGTACCCCATGTCATAGCGCGCCGGGAACACCCAATAATATTATTAATATAATATTAATATGTTGAGGCTTTAAATTTTCACAGAATGTGATATAAAATAAAAACAAAATAAAATAAAAAATCTCGCACTTGGCCGGTTTTTTAAATTAATCCAACTTAAACTTATATTACAAATGTGTATGTATCTGTCTGCTTGTTACCCACGTTTATTGCACACATAACATGAAATAGATCAGCGTTAAAAAGCATTTTTTGAAAGGTTAGGTTAGGTTAGGTTAGTTTATATAACACTATATAATAGTAAATTACATAACTAGGGTGGTAATACAAAGAAAAGCCGAGATCGCAGATGTTTGCGGCCCGAGCTGCAAGCGAGGGACGTAAATATGCGATCTTTATTACCTCCCGTGTTGTGTACATCATTTTATGTCTACACTTGGACAGAAAGTGGCTTTTTCCGTACGCGCAGCGTGCGGAAAAAGTCACTTTATGGCCAGGTATGGCATAAAATACATCTTAAGATACGTATTGTTATTGTATCGCGAGTGTGTGTAAACGCGGTCCGTACTGGAGCCATTCTTACGCATTCTTGAAACTTTGCTCGTAGTGCGTGCGGAAAAAGTCACTTTATGACCAGGTGTGGCATAATAGTACATTACACAACCAGGGTGGTGAAACAAAGAAAGGCCGAGATCGCAGATGTTTGCGGCCCGAGCTGCAAGCGAGGGACGTAAATATGCGATCGAGGGCTTTCTTTATTACCTCCCGTGTTGTGTACATCATTTTATGTCTACACTTGGCCAGAAAGCGGCTTTTTCCGTACGCGCAGCGTGCGGAAAAAGTCACTTTATGGCCAGGTGTGGCATAAAGGTTTATATAAAACTAGCTTTCACGGCGACCTCCGGTCCCATATTTTTTAGTTTTTTTAATGTTTTATTAGTTATTCTGGTATAAGGGGCAGAGACAAAAAAAATCAAAGATCATAAAAATCGGTCCACGCGTTCTCGAGTTATAAATGGTGTAACTAACCCGACTTTGTTTTATGAACATAGATAGAAAAGAAAAGGAAGATAAAGATATGAATAACACTGTTGTGTCAAGGCTGTCGGTAAACTACATCAAAATGATCGATTTGCGTAACACTGTCTCTGATTTATAAAAAAGTCTCCTACAGCCCTCACCCACATTTCATACAAATTAACAATCGTAAATTTTACGAGCGCTTTTTTATTTGCAACCTTTTATGCCCGTCGGTTTATTGTGCTCAGATTATTGTATTTATTATAGCTTATGTTGTCATTATGTTAGTGTCCAACCGAAACTAGTTTTCACGGCCGACTTTGCTCTCAGTTTCGGCCGAAACCAGAACCGAAACCAAAGTAGGCTAGTTTCCTAACAGGTCAACTCAGCTTCTTTTTATGAAGTGTCAAAACGCTACGATAGTATGGAGCTTCATAGATAATTTGAATAAATGACGTCACAGGGTGCTATGATTAAATTGTCTCCTTATTTTAATATCTTATCTTTTAAAAATCGTTAAAAGCAAGAAAATAAGAGAATCTGGATTTATTTGGGATCAGTTTTGGAAGCTGAATAAGGTAATAAGTGTAAAATATATATTTTTTACTACAGGAAACTAGCCTATTACCATATAAGGTCATGTTTACGTAAGAAGACAAAAAAAAATACAATCATAATCAGTCAGTTTTAAATAACATACTTATTAATCATTTAGTCTCTAATATAATAGAGTAATCATTATATATGGATGTACAAAACGTCTGAAATAAAGTTTTATTTAATTTAATTTAATTTAATTAATATGTCATGTTATAACTTCTTATTTCAAATAGTTTATCTGTGCTTTTTGTAAAATAGACTGTCCGATCGCAGTTCAACTCCAATAAAATTCAGTTTCGGTTTCAGCCGTAGTTAGTAGCCGGAACTAGGGGAGACCGGGTATGGTTGTCTCACGGGTTGGTTGTCACAGCAGCCATTAAATAATACGAAACGAAGGAATAAGTGCATCGATTGGTGAAGTAAGAAAGGAGGTGAAGCTCGAAGATCTTTTAACACCGAGCGATGCAATTATTCCTTCGTTTCGTATTATTTAATGGCTGCTGTGACAACCAACCCGTGAGACAACCATACCCGGTCTCCCCTATGCCGAAACCCGATTTTGTGCCGAAACTACGCCGAAACCGAATCCGAAATTTCGGTCGGACTCTACATTACGTTCTTGGTTTATTAACCTACAGTGAGAGTTCGGTTTTCAGCCGAATCAAATTGGGCAATCAATGACGTCATTACTTTGAAAAACCGGACAAGTGCGAGTCGGACTCACCCATCGAGGGTTCCGTACAACTTAAAATAAAGACTATATTTTTATTATTTAATTACAAATGTATAGTTTTCAGATTTTTCCCTAGACCTGTATTATAAGACGACCTGGCAAATTTTATAGTTCGAAGTCAACGCAAAGTACCCCATAAATTTTGGTTTCCTTGAGAGTGTCAAAATATACGTTTTTTGCCACACCTGGCCATAAAGTGGCTTTTTTCGCAAAAGTCGCTTTCTGGCCAAGTGTAGACATAAAATGATGTACACAACACGGGAGGTAATAAAGAAAGCTAGTTGTGTAATGTACTATGTTTGCGGCATAAACGGCCATTTTTTACGTAAACTGAGACGTCTGTTTTTTTCACAGCTTCAGTGACTGTAGACCTCTGAGTAAATGGTTTTATTTTCGATTTGATACCTCCACGCGTTCTCGAAATAAAGGGTCTTGACAGGCAGACGGACGGATGGACGGACAACAAAGTGATCCTATAAGGGTTCTGTTTTTTCCTTTTGGTGTACGGAACCCTAAAAACACGTATCTGAAACTAAATCCAGGTAAAAAAGCAATAAGTGTATACGAAGTTCATTTGTAACTTTGACGTTTTTCTCTAGGACGTTTATAGATACAAATTTTTTTTTTCAAAGTTGTTACGATAAGTTTACTTAAGAGGAAACAGGAGGGCAGTTTTTCCATACAAACGTAGTCCCCTGTTTCCTCCCTGGTTAATGCGAGTAGAGCAATAATTTTTTGTCCAAAATTCTATGGCTACTATTGATATGTTCCTATGTTTTCTTTTTTACGATAAATTGATTCTCAAAAGAGATATTAACCTTCAAAAACCTAAAAAAAATGCCAGATTTTCCGCTGTGTTCACACATCCAGAAAACAAATTTGACTAGATTATTAAAAAAAAGGAAAACATAGGAACACGGCCAAAGCCTTTCTTTAATGTTTAATGAAAAAAATAGTTAAATAGGTTAAGTTTTGGGGAAGAAATCAGTTTTCATGAAATTTTAAAAGGTATTTTCGGTCCAAGCTGCAGTTGTCTCTATCGCGCTCTTCTGGGGAGAGGCGGGCAGTGCGGGACAGCGACACATTTTACAAATACCTAATTTTCAATTCTCTCGGCCTTACTGTTTCCTCTTAAACATTTAAAGTGCAAAGCTAAAAAAAATTGTACATCAATTAACACATCCTTAATTGATTTTTATTTTGCTACTTATATTTTTGATGATTATTTATTACTAGCATTTACCAACGTTGTTCCCGTTTTTGTCCCAAGGGAACTATTTACCGGGATATAATAGTCTAGTACACAACAAGGGTGGTAAAACAAAGAAAGGCCGAGATCGCAGATGCCCGAGCTGCAAGCGAGGGACGTAAATATGCGATCGAGGGCTTTCTTTATTACCTCCCGTGTTGTGTACACAATTTTATGTCTACATTTGGCCAGAAAGCTGTTTTTTCCGTACGCGTAGCGTGCAGTAAAAGCCACTTTATGGCCAGATGTGGCATAAAGTGTCCTATGTCCAACCTAGGACTCGGTCTACTTGCATGCCAAATTTTAGCTCAATCCATCCAGTTGTTACCCCGTTATTTAGTAACAAACAACCAAACATCTAAACATCGAAACATCTTCACACACTGTCACTTTTATTATAATATTAGTGTGATTGATCGGTGTTTTGTCAAGTTATTTGGATAATTAGGGTAAAATATTCTAAAATGAATCTTAATTTAGCAAAATAATCAATAGAAGTTTTTTATAATTAAAAAAATGGTTACAAAACAGGAAAGTTAACGAGTTTTGTGACAGTTTTCACACTTTTTAAATAATCGGAAATAGAATAATAGCAATTGTTTATAAGTATTTTCAATATTTTTTTGCTTAAAATGTGGCATTGGGAATTGTTTTAGATCCGTTGGTAAGTAATTTATTATATACTCTTATATTTTTTTAATAATCGATTTCCAACGGTTTCAAGAGTTTTCGCCAAGATCGTATTATGAGATCCTGGTCCTAATGAGACTACCTAGGAGGTACACCATTTCAAACATAAATAAACAGATTTTTTCCAGCTGTTTTCGTGTAATTGAGGAACATGCAAAAAAAAACTAAGATTCCAACTAACTGAGGACCTCTTTCCTTATTGAAATTTATATGCATAAAACAAAGTCGTCTTAGTTACACCATTTATAACTCGAGAACGGGTGTACCGATTTCGATCCATAAATGTCGATAAAAAAATCGTCTATCTCTCTCTAGTACCTGTCAGGCGTTTGCCCCCTAGAATCCGATGTCTGAACATGAGTCCAACGCCCAATTACGTATCTTTGTATTCAAAAGGGTACATCTAACTCTTTTAAACACTAACTTCACAGATTCAAACAACACTCGTCCAATCTCTGACTAACACAATCACTGATTTGCATAACACCGTCCAAACTTACTCACTTCCCAAGAACCTTATCACAAAGACATAAAGTTCATTCTCGCTTGATTGTTACAAGATACGGTGGAACAAAATGTTTGTATTCAGAGCAGTGCGAATTATGGAAGTGAGATGAGCTTGAGTTGACGGGTATAGGTACGGAAAGTTGAATTTGGAAGCTTTTGTGATTTAAATTGAGAACTGTCCGTTATTTTTGATAGAGTTACGACTGGAATATAAAGGTTTTAAAATATATTAGAAATCAATCCAATGTGAGTTGATCCTTTTCACTTGTATAGCATTTTATAACATAAAATTAAAATCTAAGACATTAAAATAAATACCCGGACGGAGCCAAGACGTAAAAAACGTGTATTTCGACACTCTCAAGGAAACCAAAATTTATAGGGTACTTTCAGTTGACCTACAATTAAGACGTTTGGCAAGTAAATACCGTCTTATACTACAAGTATAAGGAAAAATCTGAAAACTATACATTTAATAAAGTATTTATTTAAAGTGCGTAAACTATACATCACCTCTGTACTCTTGAACTGTACACTAATCTTAACAAAAATCCTCAAACAAGCAAAAAAAGAGCCCAAGCAGCAGTAACAGTGCCCGACTAAATTTGTGTTTGCTAAAAGACAGTATAGGGTACAATCAGCTATATTATACAATAGGGTAAACAAACAACTTAAAATACATCATTTAATTTTTTTTTTCATTTAAATTATTACCTACGAATGTAAAAATAAGTTAATGAAATGGATTAGTGAGCTGGATTACAGTGAAACTGAAAGTTTATCGTAAGCATAAGCAATCTGTATGAATCAGGAAGAAAATGAATGTACATATTGAAATAAAATAAAATGTATGTGCTAAAACACACACACACACAAACTGCGCGCACGCATCACTCTCATGCGTCTAGCAATAAAGTAAGTAATAATGTAATCAGTAAATGTAAGTTACTTTAGTTTTTAAATAGTTATTAACTTTCATATTAACGTTAGTCTTAATACACCCACTGTAATAGTGAAGAGCGAGGATTCCTGACACAGGTTCACGCCTAATAGGAAGCCTCCACAATTTTATGTACCTACCACCTAATGTTACAATGAAATAAACTTATTAAACTTAAACTATTAAAGTATTTGTACGGAACCCTCAGAAGGAGAGTCCCACTCGCAGTATTCCATTTTTTTTAATGAAATTAAAAAATTGCGCCACTGATTAGGAATAGCCACTAGCGCAAGTCAAATAATATTCCAAGTCAGCAACGACCAAAATCATGAATCCAGCAGTTAAAAACCAGTAAATCGACAGAAAAAACCGCATTGAACTGCTTTAAACCAGTTAAAACTAAGATATCACCCAGACCGTTTCCGTTTCCAACAGAGTACCCGCGATCCAGAGCAATTAACCCGGTTTCCTATGAAGTCTCTGGCTGCGGCTGTACTCTGTCTATTCAGATTGGCGACAAGCATTCACCCTGATTTTACCCGACTGCGGCGAAGCCCAAAGGAGGGTTATGTGTTTGACCTGTATGTATGTATGTCCGTTCCTGTGTCCGCTCGTAACTACTCAACGGCACATCCGATTTTGATAAATGATACATCATTAGATTCGTCTTGATGGTGCGAGTGTCACGGTGCGGTATGAAGTTCGTTAAAATAAACAAAATGGCGGATTTTATGCAGTTTCAAAGTGCACCGCGGTCGGGTTTTTTTTAGTAAAAATGTGGTTATTAGGGTTACGTACTTCAAAAAAAACGGAACCCTTATAGGATCACTTTGTTGTCTGTCTGTGTGTCTGTCAAGACCCTTTATCTCGGTAACGAGTGGAGGTATCGAGTTGAAATTAAAACCATATACTCAGGTGTACAGTCCCTTGAAGCTGTAAAAAATCAAAATTGGACACACACAAGGAAACTAAAATTCAAAGAGTTTTGCCGTTGACCTAGAACTATGAAATTTGGCAAGTAATTCCGTCTTATACTACAAGTATACATTTTTAATTAAATCATAAAAAATAAAGGGCAGGGCTAACGAGCGCGCAGAAGTGGGACGCGCAGCGCACAGCGCAGCCGGACGTTATAAAAATGCCTAATTGCGTGGTAAAAGGCTCCATTTACTGTTACGGGAAATATAGACCCGGGTGGATTTTCATCCGTGACATTTGTATGCCATATCAGAAATCATTTATTGTAAAATTGTGCATGTACAATGTTTAAATTAATATTAAGCGAGTATCACAATCAACCGTTTTACGGTACATTTAGCTTAGAAAATCGACCCACCCGAACTGTACGGATCGCCCTATCCTTACTCTTGAAATCATTGGTGATAAGGCCCTTATTCGCCCAAATGGCTTAGTTATTGAAGCATTAGGAGAGAAGCCTTATAGAAGGTTTATTACCTCTAATAAGGTTCGTAGCACTCGCTACGCTACAGTAGGGTGGGTCGATTTTTGCGATTTTCAGAATATCGAAACTGGGCCCCACTGGAATGGTGCGTAATTTTATGCGTAATTAGGGAAAAATAATTAAAAAAATCTAGGTTTATACTTTTAGCCCTCTACCGGCAGTTGAATAACAAAAAATATTCGAATTTTTAAAAAATATAAATACATAATTTATGTTCTCCAAAACTATTTTATTCATTAAACGAGATGTTTATGCTACATTCATGATCATTTTTTATCATTATTAACCCTTAGATTATTTTTAACCATTACCCGTTTTAGCCCTATAAACACGTTTTTTGAAAAATGCCCTTTTACCTATTTCACGTGGCAAAATTGCTCTTATTATTCATTAACAGAGCAGCGACCGATTAACCAAAGACGAAAAGATATGTAAACAATATACATTACAACAATATTAAAGAAATAATTAAGGTGAAAGGAGCCCTAAAACGGCGAAATTACGACTTTTGAGTGTACCTAAAAATATAGAAATATCGTGTGTTTTGTAAAATGTTTTCATTCATTTATTCTGATGGGCATCGAACGAAAAATTATTTAGAACAAGATTATATAATAAGTTCAACTTGGCTTAATGCACGTTCTAATTTCTTGGAACATGAAACTCTAGGAAACTATTATATCGTTTTTGTTGAGAAAAACTGTAAAAAAACTTGTGATATATTTTTAACACATGTATTCTTACATGTTGGGATAATAAATTAGTAGTATAATTGTCATATAATATTTTTTTTTAATTACTGAAAATTACTCCTCTTTTCATTCTTTGGCTGCTTGTAGAGGGCTAAAAGTATAAATCTAGATTTTTTTAATTATTTTTCCCTAATTACGCATAAAATTACGCACCATTCCAGTGGGGCCCAGTTTCGATATTCTGAAAATCGCAAAAATCGACCCACCCTAACGCTACAGCGCTACGAACACCTACAAGCGTCTACGAACCGTCTACGCCGCGCCCAATAAAGGCGAAGAACACACTGAAATCGCCCGTCGCCGCGATTTTTTCCGTGTAGCTGCGCATAGTAGTTGCGAGTCGCCGCGATTTTCGCGCCAGTGTTCGCCACCCCGCGATTTTTCTATACAAATCGATGATTCTACATACAAAGTTGAAAATCGCTGAGTCGCGTGTCGCCGCGATTTTCGCTGCAGTGTGAGATCCGCCAAAACCGTGGTACAGTCACAGAATAAGTAATAGTACGAACAGAAGTATCTCTTTCTAACAAAACTGACGTCGGGTCCGACTATCGGACGGAACGCACCGGATCCGGCCGTCTCTCTATCGCTTAACGAGTGCGTCTGGTGGCTGGCTAAGCCCCTCCAGGGGGGCAAGACTTGGTACTACGAGTAGCGGCGCGGTGAATCGAAGAGTGAGTTACTCCTGGTAGAGGTACCGGCATTAATACAGGGTGATTACGGGGTCGTGGAGCAAGAAAGAAGCATTTAACTTACTTTCTCCTAAGGATCACGATAGGTTAGGACTAACAGTACACCAGCGACTTATTTTAGTCAGCAAAAAAAAACTGCGATAATTCGAGATCATGGTCACCCTACTATTTCCCAAGAAAACTTATGTCAAGTGCAGAGCGCTTCTATCAGAGAGTTTGTTTTCTAAAAAGGTGTAATATTAAAAGTAGGGTGACCACGCATTTTGAGTCAATAATAATTTTTAAATAAAAATACGTAAATAACGAATCATCTTTGTTTCAATTAAAATAAATACAGGTTGCATCGCAATAATTTACTGAGTCAGAAAAAAATGGTTGGGATCACGACCCCGGAATCACCCTGTATAATCAGGGCATGCAAAAATATGTGATGTGACATTACTCTATGCACACTCTATTATAAAGACGAACAAGTAGTCCAACTTCGGCCGGTTAGGAGCGCGCGACACGTATTCACACAGACGCGCGATAACACGTTTGCGCGAGTGCGATCCATACTGGAGCATTCTTACGCATTCATATTTCTTTGCTTGTAGTGCGTTCGTACACGGCGCGCACGCATTCAAGCGCGCGATGTACCTTTTATAGGAAGTATGTACTTACCGTGGGAGGTAATAAAGAAAGCGTCAGATCGCATATTTATCAAATGTCAAATGGGCATTTCTCCAGAAATATGTCTGCGGTCACCTCATTCATCTGGCCCTTTTTCATACTAAATGTATGGAGACAGATGAATGAGTCGCAGACATATTTCTGGAGAAATGCCCAAATACCTGCGATCTGACACGTTCTTTCTTTTACCTCCCTAGGTGTACTATTGTACGACTGAAAAAGCTAATTACTAAAAAAAACCCGACCGCAGTGAGATTAATAAGAGCATAAAATCCGCCATTTTGTTTATTTTAACGAACTTCATACCCAGTGACTCTTGCGCCATCAAGACGAATCTAATGATGTATTATTTATCAAAATCGGTTGTGCCGTTGAGTAGTTACGAGTGGACATAGAAAGGGACATACATACATAAATAGATACATACATACATACAGGTCAAAAACATAACCCTCCTTTGGGCTTCGCGGCAGTCGGGTACAGCCATATATTTGCGAAAACATGGCAAGTTCACAGTTTTGTGAATTATCATTGGCCACTGCTGGGCATATGTCTACATACTTTCATAGATGAGAGTGTATTCATCATCATCATTTTAACCTTGATATGTCCACAGTTGAACACAAGTCCTCCAAAGACTTCCACGAACGGTCGCTCGCCTCCTGCCTATCGACTTCCGGCGACCCTAAACAGGTCGTCAGACCGTGTGGAGGCCGACCTACGCTGCGGCTTTCGGGTCGTGGTCTACACTCGAGAAAAGGTTGCATTTCCACCGGAGGTAAGCTATGTAATGCTAAGGCCGGCCTTACACAGTCTGAATCCGAATCTGAATTCAGAATCTGAATCCAGAATCTGAATTCCGGAGCCTTGCCTTACACAGTCTGAATCCGAATCTGAATTCAGAGTCTGAATTCCGGGGCCTTGCCTCCAGTGTTGCCATTTGGTTCCGTTTGTTCCTATTTCCGGAACTTTTGACACCTCCGCGGAACTCGGAAGGAATTTTAGATTTTAGGACATTTTTTGGAACTTTTAAGGACCCTGCCGTTAAAACCCACGAACACTCTAAAAATTGTAGGATAAAAAAGTCTACTGCTTTATCAGTAGATCTGGCAACACTGACAGACGGATTCATAATCTGAATCCAGTATGTGTGTGCTCGTCCGTACTAATCGTATAGAAAAGGGTGCGTCCGGAATTCATAATCTGAATTTTCATATTCTGAATTCATAACGCAAGTCAGTATCATTTTGTCAGATCAATCTGAGAAATTCATAATCTGAAATAATCAGAATGTGTGTGGATAATAGTTAAATTGTATGCAATTCCATGCGTTCTGAATTCAGATTCTGGATTCAGATTCTGAATTCAGATTCGGATTCAGACTGTGTAAGGCCGGCCTAAGCGGTGTGCGAGGAAAAAATCCACCAATGCCGGGCCGCGCTGAGCAAGGCTAGGCACGTTGATTGGTGGATTTTTTCCTCGCACACCGCTTAGCTACATAGCTTAGGTCCGGTGGAAACGCAGCCTTGGGTGGATTTCACAGCGTTTCAACCGCCGTCATCACCAATCCCGATATTATGATGACATTTTTTTAAAAATTACCTAAATTTTTGATCGAAACATGAAAAAAGTAGGTACTATTTTCGGATTTTATCGAAATAATGGGATACATTCTTAAAGTGAATCGCCGAAATTTCGGCCATCGGTTTTTCGAGCTATATGCCCAGCCCATTGCCACTTTAACTTGCTAACTCTGGCAGCTTTTTAGGGTGCCGTACCGCAGAAAAAAACGGAACCCTTATAAGATCACTTTGTTGTCCGTCTGTCAAGGCCCAGTATCTCGAGAACGCGTGGAGGTATCGAGTTGAAATTAAAACCATAATAATACTCACGTCCATAAACTGTGAAAAAATCAAACTTCTAAGTTAAAGTGAAAAATAGATACGGCCCTTGCCGCAATAAACGTAAATTTCGACACTCTCAAGGAAATCAAAATTCAAAGGGTACTTTCCGTTGACCTAGAACTATGAAATTAGGCAAGTAATACCGTCTTATACTACATGTATAGGGAAAAATCTGAAAAATATTACATTTTTAATTAAATCATAAAAAATAGACTTTACTAAGGGAATCAAAATTTATAGGGTACTTTAATATACCTAAAAATTTATACGGAACCCTCGGTGGGCGAGTCCGACTCGCACTTGTCCGGTTTTTATTCCAATCAAACGCGACTCTTTTCAACTTTTAATTTTTTTACGGTACCTACTTTCACAAATACTCAATATTAACTAGAATTACGCATGGAATCGAGTAAATCTAATCTAAGGCAGAATTTAACTCTTTCGATAACGGCTTCCTCCCTCCCCCTACTAAAGAATGTTATGGGGCGCAATGAAAATAACAGTAAATACACAACGACACAACCATACATTATTACTGCGCGATTATTATACTGTGGCACTTGTGAAACGATGTGTATATATATGAAAGAAGAAGACGGTTACGCTGTTTTAAAATGTTGCGGTAATGTAGAACACAGCCTTAAGCAATATATTTGCTGAGATTTTATCTGTATATAATAAACGAATTTGTAGTCACAAGAAATTTCTAAATAAATATTTAAATACAAAAAAAAATCGTGAGTGTTTTACCACAAAAGCAAAAATTTCTTGTAGCGTTTCACCTTATCGCATTTCACGTCGATCGCATATTTATTTTTCGCGTTGTGTCCCAATCGTATATTTTATTATTAGAAAATTACTCTAGTCGTAATGTTCTTCGATAAATAATATAAACAAATATAAGATATCACTTAAATTTCGCAATTGCAGAGTATTCGATTTTAAGCTAACATGGTCATTCACATAATAACTACTATTAACAACATGTTTTCTTTTATTTTTAATGTAGGATTTAGTTTATTAATTTTAGTTTTAATTTTACTTCCCTATTAACAACGGGATATTTACCATGTATGTCTGTAGCAGAGTAATGTATTTTTCATCACACTTGCTCGAAAATGGTGTCATTACACGTAGGTTTTGCGGGCCGTAAATGACCTATTACGCCCTAGGGCGTCATGGTTTTCTTTTTAAATTTGAAACGCTGGTTCTGTTTTACTCTTATTTGTCATGATCAAAGGAAACGCCAACTTACTTTTTTAACTTTTATTACTGAAATATTTATTTAAAGAGAACTGTTATTGCAAATACATGTAAACACATATTTCTGTAACATTAATTAAATGTTTAAATAGTGTATTTCAGTATTTTGCAAATATAAAATCAACCATTTTAAGTCTTTACCGCTATGGTTTCCGAACGTGACTTGTCGTCTTGATATATGTCACTAATGTCACTGTCAGTTTTACAATTTTATTTAGGTTAAGTAAGGTTATTTTAATCAGATTTCCTCACAAGTGTGATGACTCGTGTTGTTAAAGCCCTCGGGTTCGGCTCGGCCTTGTAACAAACACTCGTTTGTAATTCCTTACTTACCGCCCTTGATACACAATGTACTATTATTTATTAGTCACAAAATAGTACATTGTGTATCAAGGGCGGTAAGTAAGGAATTACAAACGAGTGTTTGTTACAAGGCCGAGGCGAAGCCGAGGGCTTTAATAACACTCGTTTGTAATTCCTTTACCGCCCGTGGCACACACAATGTTTTTCATCACACTTGTGAGGAAATCTGATTAAAATAACCTTACTTAACCTAAATAAAATGGTAAAACTGACAGTGACATTAGTGAGATTATCCATAGACAATGCGAATCTCAAGTCACGTTCGGAAACCATAGCGGTAAAGACTTAAAATGGTTGATTTTATTTTTGCAAAATACTGAAATGCACTATTTAAACATTTAATTAATGTTACAGAAATATGTGTGTACATTATTGGCAATAACAGTTCTCTTTAAATAAATATTTCAGTAATAAAAGTTTTTTTTTTTTTAATCTTTATTTTTAGGGAGCTTTTGTCAGACTGACTATGCCAGCTCCGTTAAGCCTCTACCGTACAATCTTCAAAGCAAAAATACCATAAAAAATTAACATAAAATAATAAAAGTTAAAAAAGTACGTTGGCGTTTCCTTTGAACATGACAAATAAGAGTAAAACAGAACCAGCGTTTCAAATTTAAAAAGAAATCCATTACGCCCTAGGGCGTAATAGGTCATTTACGGCCCGCAAAACCTACGTGTAATGACATCATTTTCGAGCAAGTGTGATGAAAATAATATTTTAACGAATTTTTGAGGCATGAAACTATAGATACAAACGCATAATGTGTCAAATTAAATTGAGTCTCAAAGAAACGTCGATCGCGGCGACATGTGTCTAGGATAAAATACTGCACGGAAAATAAAATACACTAAATTAATTATACTAATGTAAAAAGCTACGTGAAAAATTGCTTCAAGTAAAAAATCTAAAAAGATTTTGTTCTAACGGGATAAAGTGTGATAAGGAGAAAAGCTACAAGAAATGTTTGCTATTTGGTAAACCATTAACAAATCCAACTAAATTACTTAGTTATCAAATACTATCGCATGGGCGGATTGTCACAAATATTATTATGTCGGGTAAGTGTACGCTATTAAGTTACGAGTTGTTTCAAAACCCAAAAACGAGCGGGCGCGAACAAACAGGCTTTCGAAAGAGCTCTTTCTTCAGGTGTTCTCACGGCGCTATGAAAAAAAGTGGAGGACTCTCATAGATCGGCAACGTATAGGTTCATGGGTTCGTTCTCGTTCACTCGTTTGCCTTTTATAACTATCTTCTATTATATAATGGTACAACATTCATGTATGAAAAAGGTGCAAACATAACTCACTGCGTATACTTATCCATACCCATGTGTGGATAAGTATACGCAGTGAGTTTAGTTAAGTATGCATAGTCGCACGATTCTAGTCCCATGGCTAAATCGTGCGACTGTGCGACTTAAGCGTACCTGTAGACTATAGAGTACGATTATGATTTAAAATGACATTGTAGTCTTGGAAATTATCACTTAGTAAGGATATTAATTAAAATAGATTATGAATTATTTTCTTGGTCTAATGTGTTTAAGGTGTTTTAATGCAAAGAATATCAGTTTTTGGTATATATTTATTATGATTGAGGTTTTTATTTTCATGTTACTATATTATTTATAGGTGGTTGACATGCGTTCGTTCTTATTTTTTTTGTATAGTTGCCTGTAACGTGAGCCTACAATATGTGTAGATAGTTCCAATAAATCAGGCACTCTACAAAATCGGTCAAAGCGTGCTAATGCCTCAACTCCGCAAAAATAAACCAGATTTAAACTTAAACCCAACACATATATATGTTGAACTGAGACTGTGCCAAGCGGGTGGCGCCCTACCCGCACATGCATAGCTGTGTGCGGACGCACGCACACAGACGCAAGCGGTTAGGGCTGCTGCGCGTTTAGTGTTTACTTAAAAAAATAACCTATTTTGAAATTAAACTATTAAATCTTAGGCTGTAAGGTTATTTAGTTTCTCTCTAATCTTATTTTTAACTCCAATTACAGGATGATACTTAAATTGTTTACTTCTTATTTAAAATGGTAATCTTTTGACGCTTCAACCCCTTTCAAGTATCTCGTTTTTCCTACTTCTAAAGTGGATCTTATTTTAATTTAAACTGACTTAAGACTGATCAATTGCTCGGCATAGTAGTTTTAGTGCAAGTGATTTAAGATATGACATGCAATATGAAAATGATTGTGAAGTTATGATAAGTCCGTGGACCTGTATACCTACTTAGGTAGATTTTGGTGTAGCTAAACGTATTATTGATTTTTAATGTAATCCAAATATCAAAACGGAATAAAATCGAAAAAGAACGATAGTATTACTGTGTTTTGTTAACACGTTTCATATTTTAACTTAGAATGTCACGCAACTATATTCTCTTATTTTTTATAAAACTACTCACTAAATAATAATTTTAAACCAATAAAGTAAGGTTATTACATGCTAGTAATATTAAAATTGTAAAAGTGCCTATGAATATATCGCTGCAGCCTTGCATTGGTAAGCATGGCAAAATTTAAGAGTAAGGTGAATTTTCATATGTACCTATATACTAACACTGTAACTGTTAGAAATAAAAACGCGATTGTATTAGTGATGGTACTTTCAATAGACTCAAAAAATAAGAATACGTCAAACACAAAACAAAAGTCTATAAATACATAAAAAAGTAAAAAAGGTAAGTAAATCTACCACAACCACTAACTACATTTACAAATGCAAGGTTGAAGTGGCTTGCCTATGCCTGCGTGACGTACTGATAATAGTAAGTTTAACATTTTCTCATGATTGGACATTGTATGGAAACTATATTTCATCAATCTATTTACCTTAACATTTTCAACGTGTCACGTCATCCATAATCTCAGAGGAACTGAAAAAACAGACAAAGCCTCGTCTAGCTGCGCAAACTTATCATATTTTTACGCGATTAAGTCTCATTTTGTTACAACAATAATGTGAAATCAAAATAGTATGTTTAAGTTTTGTGTCATGTGTATTTAAGTTAGAACGCCACAAATATGACATATTTATGTTTTTTTTTAAAAACACGGTGGTGAATTGCTAGCGCGCCTGTGTTGGCCCGGAAAGGCGTTGGAGACGCAGGTTCGAACCGTGCCCTAGGCAATAATTTTTCAACTTTTTTCTTCTAATACAATATTTTAAAGATATATTGAATGACATATAAATGTATAATCCGTATTTAATAAGTAAAAATAAATGACAGCGTCATAAAGAAAATCATGACGATGTAGAAAGGTGTTACAATTATAGCGTATATAATATAATTTATGCCACACCTGGCCATAAAGTTACTTTTTCCGCACGCTACGCGTACGGAAAAAACCGCTTTCTGGCCAAGTGTAGACATAAAATTATGTACACAACACGGGAGGACGCATGTTTGCCACCCTAGTTGTATAAAGAAAGCCCTCGATCGCATATTTACATGCCTCGCTTGCAGCTCGGGCGGCAAACTTCTGCGAACTCGGCCTTTCTTTGTATTACCACCCTAGTTATGTAATGCACCTACTATTAAAACTTTCCTATTTTATATTCGAATACGCCATATGAGAGCATTGCATCGCGTGCGTTTTATACGCGGTAACATAATTTGAACAATAAATTCCCTTCAGAATGTCGACACCTTGTTAAACATAAATATTTTTATTTCAAAGGAAAATGCATGTTAATTTTAATTTGAGTTCTAGAAAAGTGTTTGGCTTATTGAAAAATAATTATGTGAACATGGAAATTAAATTAATAGTATGATTAAATTAAATCTTTTTATAACAGAGTCTGTCAGTCAGAGAATATAAAACAGTGCTTTAATCAAGGACCTTAAAATAAATAGCCGGACGGAGCTTCGCTAACAAAGAACTGAAGCATGTCCAAGAAGCCGGCTACCTATGTGTGCGTGCTGCTCGCAATAGGAAAAAACTAGTTGATGTGTGCGTGCGGCTCGTATGTACAAGCAGCCGGCTTATTAAAAATAGCTTCAGTTCTCTGTTGCCGACGCTCCTTCCAGCTTTTTTTTAAGGTCTTTGGCTTGAATATTTTGTTTTCTCTGTGTTGGAGTAAAATAAATTTACTCTTGTACCCAATCTTGATTTAAATTTTCGCGATTTTTACTCATTATTATAACAAAACGGGACTTGATCGCGTAATAACATGCTATTACCTCGACGTTTTGGACGTGCCGTGACGCCCATGGTCGCGAAGGGACTTATTTTATTGTTTCCAAGTACATTATCATCATTTCACAATAAATACCATGATTAGTATTAGGGAATGCAATCGGTTAACCGTTTTCATACAAATAACCGAGATTTAACCGGTTAACCGGTTATTCTTCATGCTAAAAATAACCGTTTGCATTCCCTAATTAGTATAGAATGCAATCGATGTCGGTTTTGGTCTTTTACCGTATTTACAACAAAAAAAAAACTAGTAAAATAGTAGTAGTCGTACTTTACCACACCTAAACAATACGTAGCAAGTGATAATAAACGTACGTCCATCAAGCATTTAGCGATGGCAATTATTTAACTCAACAGGTAGTCATCTAAAAGAAAATATAAATATTTCGGATATATTTTTTTATATTTCCTTTTATCGTGTGTATTTATTTTGGGGTAACATAAATGTAAATGTAAAGTAAAATTTTGCTTTTACAGAGTTTCTGTAACACATGTTTCGGGTCATCATGGTTTGTAAATCACCTAATTCTATTTCTACTTTTAACGTTCAGATCGACTTACATTTCCGTAAATACAATAACAATACTTCAAAAGATTTTTTTGTTAATTTACAAATATTTATTAAGACATTATTAAGGTACTCGTCACAGTAATGATTTAATTAAAACGTAAAAATATTTCTACAGTAAAACCTCAAGCGAACCAAAACGCATCTTCGCACGCCCCTGGCCCGGTCATCGCCCTCGCATAAACTTTTTTTTTCCCGAACTGGCAACCCTAGATCAAAGCTCTCGGATCGCGTTGCATTATTGCAAATTTAATGGGCCCCAGACACAGTTGAGTCAGTACCGAATGGCTCCGAACAGAGCCGAATATCTCCGAAGCACAGTTCGGCATGACTGGTCGAATGACTGGAATCGTATTGTGGAGGGCGATTAGACGACGGTCAGTATTGTTAGGTTATTTATTGGCGTGTACGTAAAGTTTGCTTTTTAAATGGGTTGTCTTTTTAATATTACAACGGGTTTGCTAGAGCGGAGCCAATTAAGGTCGCATCGTGGTTGCATAACATAGAGTGACTTAAGCATTCGCCTAGAATTCGCCAGGTTTTATAGAGATCGCGGCATTTTGTCTGACTAGACTTAGTCATACAATACAATATTACTTTATTGCACACTAAAAGAACATTACGATTCAAACTTAATTTAAGACAATGGTAAACAATAGGCGGTCTTATCGCTAACAAGCGATCTCTTTCAGACAACCTTTGGTTAGCGGAGTCGATGAAAACTAACAAAATAAATTAAACAACAACAAGTAAATTAGTATGCTTTAGATCATCAGTGTGTTTTAGATATTTTTTTCATAACTGGGATTGCTCTTAAACTTCAATCATATATAAAATCTATATAGTAATGATATGTGTTTGATAAAATCGATACTAGGGTTATTCTTCAAAAATATGTCTGCGGTCACCTTATTCCTCTGGCCCTTCTTCACACTAAATGTATGGAGACAGAGGAATAAGTCGCAGACATATTTCTGAACATTAACCTACAAATAAAAGATAAAAAACCTATCATTATTTTGCGACAATATTTTCTCTTGTACACCTTACAATAGTCGTGTCATAGATTGTGTATTACACGACAAAATTAGATTGAACCCTAAATGGCTTAACAATTAAAGTCCGTGACTGTACATCGGCCAATGTTCTAAAAAAAATAATATATCGATGATTTCTTTCTCGATTATTGTCCCGAATGTACACCATAATGAGCGATGTTCATATAGGGTAAATGTGCGCAGCGCGTAAGTGTGTGAAAACAAAATATTGAATAAGTTTACAAGGCCAAACCAAAGCAACCTCCTTTTTACCTGACTGCGGCGAAGCCCAAAGGAGGGTTATGTGTTTGACCTGTATGTATGTATGTATGTATGCATGTATGTATGTATGTATGTATGTCCGTTCCTATGTCCGCTCGTAACTACTCAACGGTACAACCGATTTTGATAAATGATACATCATTAGATTCGTATTGATGGCGCGAGTGTCACTGGGTATGAAGTTCGGGAAAATAAACAAAATAGCGGATTTTATGCACTTTTAAAGTGCACCGCGGTCGGGTTTTTTTTAGTAAAAATATTTAGTTACTTTCAAATCGCTTCAGACTTAAATTCCCCTGATTTTTTGTTGACTTATTGTCGTCTAAGACTACAAAACTGCTAACCTTTGAAATTTATACACAATTTAAATCTTAATTTGAAATAATTTAATTCATTTTAGAAAAGAAATCTTATGGGAATGATTTTACAGGCATTTTCTGGGTAAGCGCGCCGTATTTCAGATTGTATCAGTAACACCATCTACTTTATATTCAAATTCACTTGTTATTTTTGATTTACAACTACTAGAACTTTTATAGCGCACACTTATCTCAGATGACCGATTGCTTATGGTCGTATAATCGTTTCGGTCAAGAGTTAAACATTGGTGAGTGTTTATGAAATTCTTCTTTCATACTATATAAGTCCAAAATTTATTTTGAATTATACCTATAAAGAGTAACCGTGGGCCGTACATTACATAACTAGGGTGGTAATACAAAGAAAGGCCGAAATCGCAGAAGTTTGTGGCCCAAGCTGTAAGCGAGGGACGTAAATATGTGATCGAGGGCTTTCTTTATTACCTCCCGTGATGTGTACATCATTTTATGTCTACTAAAAAGTCACTTTATGGCCAGGTGTTGCATAAATAATATTCTTTGGATTGTATTACTTTAAGTTATTATGTTTCTTAATGTATTTTCTAAATTCTAAGTGATTAGAATGAAACACAGTATTAAAAAGCACACACTTCACAAAAGCAAAACAGAAACAACGGAAAAGAAGACAGAATCGTTTTAAAGAATCTTTTACAATTAACGCGAGAATTTATGCGTTTGACTGTACTCCAAGAAAAAATAAAAGCTTTTTCTCGTTGCGACGATTTGGTTTGCAAATAAGTGGTCGTTAAGCGGCTACAGGCCTGGCGGTCAACAAAAACCATACATTCAATGAAAATGTTACTTTGTGGAGAATAAACCTTTACAGCGGAATGATTAGCGAGCTTGATTGAGCTACGAGGTAGGTATTTACTTAAGTAAATTACATATATAGATACAAGAAATCAAAGTAAAGTGTGAGTGCACTCCATACTGGAGCATTACAAACGAAGACACAGTTAAGTGACCATCAGTAGACCTTAATACATTGTAATAAGGGTGACAACTGGTCAGTTAACAGTGTCTTCGATTGTACAAATCTTTACTTGTAGTGCGTTCGTACACGGCGCGCACACATTCATGTGTACGATGTACCTTTTGTTAGAAGAAAAATTACTGTACACTGTGCTATAAGTCAGTGCGGTACTTGCCGAGCAATCCCATACCATTATTCCGAAGCAAATTTTTACTGACATATGGGGCACAACAACGAGGGCACTACCGTCGAAATAAAGTGTAATCTCAAACTCGAGTTTGAGTCTGACTCATACAGATAAATAATAAATAAATAAATATTAGGGGACAATCTTACACAAATCGAACTAGTCCCATAGTAAGCTCAATAAGGCTTGTGTTATTGATACTAGACGACGATATAATTAATAAGTACATAGAAAACATCCAAGACTCAGAAACAAATATCATAACACAAATAATATTTGCACTTACCGGGATTCGAACCCAGCACCGTCAACTTCGTAGGCAGAGTCACTAAGAACTAGGCTAAACCGGTCAGATGCAACGCATCTGTGGAAGTCAACACACACAAGCAGTAAGGCGCTTGCCGCTGTCGTTCTATAAGATCATAGCTATTGTATGGCGACATTTTACTGTCATTCTAGTATAGTCGTTCTTAACCTTTTGGTGATGAGGGTCCATTTAACAAAATGTATGTCTTACCGTGGACCACCAATTGGTTGGAGTTAATATAAAAGTAGGTTTGGAGCAAGGACCATTAAAACAAGAGGACTGTCATTCTCCATACTTTGGATCGTGCCCCGACCGCAATCCGGGGAAATAGATGGCACTAAAAAACTAAACATCTAACGATGTTATAATTGAACAAAGAAACATAGTACAGTAACAATTAGTTCGTAAACAGCTAATAATAAATAAATTCTAACATTTAAATACTGTGTCACGCTTGCAAAGTTTATTAATTGTAAATAATATAATTATTTTACCAAGCTTATACATAGATGGCGTTGTAAATATCGGGGAACAGTTTTTTGTATGGAGAATGACAGTCCTCTTGTTTTAATGGTCCTTGGTTTGGAGGCAATAGAGTATTTTTTCGAATGGCTTCGCGGACCACTTCGGGTGCTTCCAGGGACCACCAGTGGTCCGCGGACCATAAGAACCACCGTTCTAGTAAGTAGTTACATTCCATAATACTAGAGAGGAACGGGGACAGGAGCATTTTTCTTTCGGCGATTTTGGTAGTCTCATTAACGTCGAAGTGTTAGGCGATTTGCACGACATTCTCGAATATTTGGTAGACGATCTCGACGTTTACCAGATATCTGAAAATATCATGTATCTCCCAGGACTTCGACAGCAATTATACTACCAAAGTCAATGCCAAATGCACAAGATAAATCGAAAAAACAACTCATCAAACATATAATTTATGAAATACACTATACTATTATGATTTTGCTCTGTAAATATCCTCTGACAGAATAATTTATTAGAAACAAAAGCAAAATAACATTAAAATAGAAACAAGGTTAAAATTAAATATACTAAAAACTAAAACTAAATTAAAATTATATAAGCTCAAACTAAAATAGATCTAAAAATGGCCCCAGCGGCATGGTGCCGAAGATGCTGGCAGCATTTCCTCGCTGGATTGTAAGGCTGATGCGTTGAGCGAGGGAGCTGCCAGCTCTTCGGTCTCTCGGTCCTTCCTCTGACATATATATCGTACCCGTAATAACGACGCATGTGACTTTCCGTCAAAAGTTTTTTTTATTACTCAAAAGTCATACAAATCATACGAACTACATGATACACACAGATCCTGAAAAGTTGTCATTTTGGAGATACGTCGTTATTTGACCAAGGGTGCGATATTAGAATATAGAGCATGAAACACAAAGTTTACTACGCAATGAAATGCGGGGTCGCACCTAGCAACGTGCATACGAATGGTTCAAAACCAGGACACGCTACAATACAGCGTACATTTCAACTTTATGATTTGTGAAGTTTTATCTTAAAAGTTCGCGATGTTCGTTGTTTGTACACATTCAAAAAAGGAGATTCTTAATTAAATTAGATTTTATGAGATGTACAGTATCTTTAGCGGCGGTATTTTGTATTGCCAGATTGGAAAACCTAACCTACTTGACATACTTTTTTGATTATACAAAAAGTATACAAAAATACCGCTCCGCTAAGTCATGGAATATCTCGGCTTCTACACCAGCTATACAAATGTGTTAAAGTTAAGGGATGCGTCAATGAAACTACGTGGTCGGATCAAGACTAATTCATTTATTGTTACCCACCCTCATGCATATCTTGGTATCGATATCAAAGCTACCCACAACCCCCTTTTTTACTTTGTTGATGTTTACAAATAAATGAACTGCAATCACAATTTCGTAAGCTCATGGAAGGTAATACATTTACTGGTATACATTTTATTAGTGCATCTATTTACATACTAAATTAAATATTTCGATTTCATTAATGCGATTACATTATAAATTCATTTATTTATGAATTCCATGTGTAGGAATTACTAGACCTATCTTCCTTTTTAATTGAATAAAAAAAAGAAGTTCTATAATCTATAATATGATTATTCATTGTACAGATAATTAATTAATTAGCGCGTTATTTGTAGGTTTGCTGGATATAAACAACAATATCAGAATATGTCTAACAACTTTTTATATCTACATACCTAGATGCAAACTATTTAACAAACACACGAAAAAAATAGCGACGCATCTGGAATATACTTTAGAGTAATTATTTATAATAAGTACATTCAATTTGAATTGTATCTTAACCTATGTTGCTAAGGTTGAAATTTAAACTCCACGCATGCACCTGGTAACACGGTTCGGAACAGTTACGAGTTCAAGTTTAGTAAATATTCATTTAGAATGACAATTCGCAAGCAGAATCATTTACTTATGCCTAACACAAAATATGATTGCATGCAATGTTTATACTTATACCTACGGAAATAAAAAAATACTTTTGTGTTTCTACAAGTAAAGCTTGATTTTAAAATGACACAATGTTGTAATCATTGTTTTAATTGACACATAATAGGTAGATACCTAAATGTTTTATAACACTAAAGTAAATATGAATAAAACCGTACTATTTACAAATGTTGTTATGTATTTGCTTTTGTGCCTTAAGCTATTTTGCTTAAGCTTAATTTACGTAGTCGCATCAGAGGATGCGATCCAACCCGGCCGCTACTCAGTCTCAGTACCAATCAGGACGTTTCACCACCCTGCCAGAACGAGTGATATAATTGTTGTTAATATTTCGAGCATTCTCGGATAATGCGGCGGGGCCGACAGCTGCGGACTGCACAAGCGATTGAGGCACGGCGGGCGCGTTATCACCTGTTACAATGATATCATCGTAAGGTTGGGGATACACAGCGGATCGCGTAATGTTGATGTCTGGCCGATTTTCACTATCTAATATGAGGTGGCGCCTATTTCTGATTAGAATACCACCCTGTTGTATTCTAATTACGTATGATCGTATACCTTTAATACGCAAAACAACGCCACTCACCCATTTCTTGTCAACTCTCACTTTTATTTTTTGGCCCGGCTTTAACTGTGATAAATCTTTGGCCGTTTTATCGTATTGTTGTTTCTGTTTAATTTGACGTGCTTGTAATTCCGTAATTACATTATTCTGAAGCTTCGGCTGAAGAAGCCTTGGTGCCAATGGTATAATGCTTCTGTACTTTCTATTATTTAACAGCTCAGACGGGGATGCTAATTTAGTAGAGACTGGAGTATTTAAGTATTCTAATAATGCTAGCCTGAAGTCAGTTTTTTCAACACTGGTTTTCTTGAGAATATTTTTGACGGTTTGCACGCAACGCTCAACCTGTCCATTAGACTGAGGATATCTAGGGGAGGAACTCAAGTGTTCAAAACACCACTGCTGAGAAAACTTTTTGAATTGACTGGATGAAAATTCGGGTCCATTATCCGAAAAAACAATGTCAGGAATTCCCGTATGACTGAAAATATGTTTAATCTGATCGATGACATGCTCCGAAGTTAAGGAAGTTAACTCAACAACTTCTAGAAACTTACTGTAATAATCTACTAACAATAAATATTTCTTTTCCTGAAAGTGAAAGACGTCTACACCAACTTTTGACCACGCTCTATCGGGTATGTCATGCGGAATCAGTGTTTCTTTTCTGTTTTGGTTTTTATAGGTTAGACATGCTTGACAATTTTGAATGAAATCTTCTAGTTGACTGTTTATGTTAGGCCAAAACATGGATTCTCGCACTCTCAACTTGCATTTTTCTAATCCTAAGTGCCCAATGTGCACCCGCCTTAACATTTCCTTACGCATGGATAACGGAATGACAATTCGATCGCCTTTCCATACCATGCCATATGCAACCGTCAACTCATCACGGTAGCCCCAATATGACCTTACCTGTTCATTTACTTCCTGCTTGTGTACAGGCCAACCTTCTGTGATATACTTCAACAGGGGCTGTAGCTCTCGATCATCCTGTGTCAACTTCTGTATACGCACGAAGTGCGAATCAACAAGCGGGTTGTCCAGCAGAACAGCGCATATCTGCGCGCGCGCATCTAGTTGATCGCGCGGCATCGTATTCGGTGCACTTGCGGGGTCCACCGCGCGAGACAGGGTGTCAGCCATATACAAATATTTTCCAGGCTTGTACACAAGCCTAAAATTATACGGTTGTAGGCGTAGTAACATTCTTTGCAACCTGGCAGGAGCAGTTGCGATCGGCTTACTTATAATACTCACCAGAGGTTTATGATCTGTCTCAACCGTAATATCATCTCTACCATAGATATACGCATAAAACTTTTCGCATGCATATACACATGCGAGAAGTTCTTTTTCAATCTGCGCATATGCTTGTTCTGCCTTTGTCAGCGAGCGCGATGCATAACATACGGGTAGGTCATCCTGCATGAGACACGCACCCAATCCATTCTTACAAGCGTCTACAGAAATAACCACGGGTTTCCTTAAACTGTAATATTGTAAGACGGGTGCACTTGTCAAGAGCTGTTTTAACACATTGAAAGACTTGTCCTGCACCTCAGACCAATGCCACTCAATATCTTTTTTCAGTAATTGCCTAAGTGGATGAGTTTCGTCCGACAGGTTTGGGATAAAATTTCCTACGTAGTTTATCATTCCTAGAAACCGTTCGAGATCCTTCGTGTTTTTTGGGCAAGGCATATTCTTTATTGCAGAAGTGTACGACTCATCTGGATGGATACCGTTTGGAGTAATTTTATGCCCTAAATATTTTATTTCAGAGAGTCCAAATTTACATTTATTTTTATTTAGTTTCAAATTTATTTCGCGACACCGATTTAACACCCGTTCCAACCTTTCATCATGTTCTTTTCTTGTCCGGCCATAAATAAGTAGGTCGTCGACAAACAGACACACACCTTCCATACCATCGAACTGCTCATACATTTTTTTGTGGAACACTTCAGAAGCTGAAGTAATTCCAAACGGCAAGCGTAAGAACTTATACCTGCCAAAGCTAGTGTTAAAGGTACATAAATCAGTGCTGTCCCTATGTAAGCGCAATTGCCAGAAGCCCTGCTTAGCATCTAGGGTGCTAAAAAATTTGGAACCCCCTAAGTTTACAGTCATTTCATCCAGCGTGGGTAATTTAAAATGCTCACGCTTAATAGCCTGGTTAAGGTCTCTAGGATCCAAGCATAGCCGGATGTCGCCATTAGCCTTCCTAGCAACGGTCATGCTATTAACCCAGTCAGTGGGCCCCTCAACCTTAGCAATAATTCCGTCACTAACCATTTCATCCAACTTACGCTTGACATTTTCTTTCAAAGCTACAGGCAATTTTCTCGGTGCATGGATTACCGGCCTAATTTCTTTATTTAACTCAATTTTATACTCCCCTGGCATGCATCCTACTCCCTCAAAAACGTCCGGATATTGTTTATAAATATACTTTTCTAGCTCACTGGAACATTCGCTGTTCACAGCTAACACTAGTTTGATAACATTCAACTCAGTGCATGAATCCCTACCTAATATAGGCGGAGAAGACACATCTGCTACTATGAAATCCAAAATATGCATACGCTCCTTATGCCGAACCTTCAAACAACATTTTCCTATTACGCAAATATTACCGCCTGAGTATGCCCTCAACTTTACATCCGTCGTGCCCAAATCGCTTTCGGATACACCAATCTGACGTAAATAACAACGCGGCAGTACATTCACATCAGCCCCAGAATCTAATTTAAATTTAATTTCCGCACCATTTATTAATAAATCGGTCGACCAATCACTTGAACTAGTACAGCAGTAAATTACCTGATCTGTGGCAGTGTTTTCATCCGCTCGCAACTCGTAAACATTACACATCCGCGAAAAATGATCATAGTTATTGCACGTTAAACACCTTCTGCCGACGGCAGGACACCTTGCATTGTCATGAGATAAACCACACCGCGAACAACACAATTTACCGCTATAAGCACTATTTAGACGCGCCTGTTGACCAGCTGACTGGTTTCGCCGCACAGCACTCGCCCGTGCGGGCGCAGGGGGACGGGCGGTCGTCTGATAACGGCTGCCGCTGCCGCGGCCCCTCGCCGACGCTCTGCGATGGACCGGCGCTCCGCGGCGACTTACCCACATTACATGGTTTTGCTGACCACCGTCGACACCCCAGTCGTAATCTGTATTATTCACGTAGTCCTTTTCGACAAGATATGCCTTATGTTCCACGTCGTCTTTTTTTATTGCCCCCGCCTGCAGTTTAGATATCTGGGCTAGATTACAAATATCTAAAGATTTCTTCAGCGTCAGATCCGGTTCACGTAACAACCGCTCTCTTAGCGCGTCCTCTTTTATACCACATATTAGTCTGTCCTTTATCAAATCTTGCATTAAATCCTTAAATTCACACGAGCCAGCTAATTTCCTCAGCTCAAAAGAATATTGCTCGACAGACTCACCGTCACGCTGGTTCCGAGTAAAAAACTTATGTCTCTCTATGGTTAAATTCTTTTTTGGTAAAAAGTATAAATCAAAGCGCTCTAGCAAATCCTTTAATGTCTTGCAATCAGTTTCAAACTGCTGATACACTTCACGGCACCGCTCACCTATAATGTGGAGCAGTATGGCAATTTGCACTTTCTCATCCTTATTTGACAGCTGACACGCTTCGAAATAAATGTTAAATGCACTCTTCCATTTACTCCACTCTAACGACAAATTCCCCGACGTTACATTTTCTAAATTATTATCAAAGATGAACGGCGGCGGTGGAGGCAAAATGGTTTCCATCGTACTGTAGTCCAAAACACTTTTTACACAATAATTCACTGTCCACACGTTAGGCGTTGAAATATTAATATGGTTTCATCAATTAACGGTTCTTTTAAAACGGCTGCGCCATGTTAAAGTTAAGGGATGCGTCAATGAAACTACGTGGTCGGATCAAGACTAATTCATTTATTGTTACCCACCCTCATGCATATCTTGGTATCGATATCAAAGCTACCCACAGCTCAAACACAGCAAATTTTAGAGCCCATGGGTACTATTTGGGTACTGTTTTTTGAGATATAAAACGTTTCCGAAAACAAAGTGGTTCCAGAGATACAAGCGGTGTACGCCAGCTTGACGGCTTGGTAGCGTACACCGTGAACAGGCATTATATTTTAAAAAGTACGAGTATAAGGGTACTATTTTTTTACCGGAGCATTCCATGAAAATATTTCGTAAGGGACACCACCGTTTTAATACTTTCGAGAAATAAATTCAGGAAGCTAATTGTCAGCATTGTATTGTAATATCATAACTCGGCTTTAAGATATAGCGTTTCGTAAGGGATAAAAAGTTGATGTTTTTATGGAATGCTCCTACCAAGGTATTTCGTCGGTACTATTTATCGGCAGCATCAGATTTTGAATATTTTGACGGTGCACGCCATCTTGACGATACAATACAATACAATCATACTTTATTGCACACCAAAAGAAAATTACATTGCAAACTTACATAAAAATAGTGGTAAGCAATAGGCGGTCTTATCGCTAAAGAGCGATCTCTTCCAGACAACCTTTGGGTAGCGGAGTCTATGCAAAGTTGACAAAAGTAAATGAGTAGGTGGTGAGGAATAACCATGCAAAAGAATGCTCACAAATTACTAAATATAAGGGAAGAGGATACACATACATATTTAAATAAGTACATATAAACAAGGACGATCAAATTCAGTGGAGACCATTTCGGTTGCACATCTGTTTTTTTTGTTTCTTTTTTGTGTAGCAATCATATATAACTGTAACGTGTGTGTATGCGTTGTTATCTGAATAAAACCTATGTATTATCTTTTATAGTAAACACACAGTAGTAACATAATATCCAGCGTGGTAGGGGCGTACCCGACGAACGCCCCAGAAACGATTCGAGGTGGCGACAATGTCGCAGAGGTCACCTTAAGTCCTAGACCGCCCAGAATAAAAGAGCCCTAAAGGATACTATCATTGTATGGACTTACGCCTTTTTCTCAGCTGAGCAGGATAGCGATAGAAAAAAGTTGTAACAGTGTAACTACAGCTACACACATTGTAAATACTGTGCGTGGAGAATTGGGATGTTGAATAATGTTGAATGTTACAACATAATATAGTCACATGGATTGCAAAATACTAAATTATCATAACACAAAAGAAATAAACAAAAAATGTATATAAAATATAAAGTTACGAGACCACAAAGTTTAAAAAAAACGATATTTTTTTATCGTCTTTAAGAAAAATTAAAGTCAATTTCGGAATGCTTAAATAACACTGAAATATAAATATAAATGTTTGACAACTATGTGTTTAAACGCACTTGTTCGTGCTCAAAATGGCAAAATGCTATTTTTTTCATACTGACTTAGTACAGCGATGCAACGGATGGCGTCATAAATTCCTACCGTTTTGTATAGAGCGTTTTCAATGCTCAGTCCGATCTGCTACTTTTGATTACAATTTGTGGCTGTTATACTTATACCAATGTATTAGGTGTCATATAGATATTTGTTCCTCAGAAATAGTAGAATCGATTTAAGACAAAAAAAATCGAGTCAACAGGCTAATTGGATAATCCAGTAGAAAGTTTTTAGAGATAACTGCAATATTATGCACAGTATAATACAGTAATTATTCTTCCTGCAAAAGGTACATCGCGCGCTTGAACGTGTGCGTGCCATGTACGAACAAACTACAAACAAAGATTTCAGAATGCGCAAGAAGGCCTCAGTATGGATCGCACTCACACACACGCGAAGGGTTCAAATCCATGCGGTCACCATTGTCGCCAATAATAGTTTTTCTACCCTCCGACGTAGAAATTAACCCCTTCCCTTCAAGTCCCTTTACCCTTACCCGTAATTTTGGCATTGGGATTACTATCTAACTTAATCAAGCCAAAACCATGAGAACTTCAACAAACAAATTGTAATATTTACTGACGATAATATCACAACAGAGGTGAAAAGAGGCATTCCCTAGTCTGGAAACTAAAGTGACCGAAAATGGTGGCTAGCGGTTAATAACTAGAGATGGGACACGGTCTTGGCCGACTAGCCGACTAATTGACGCGTAAATACCCGACTAAGCCATGTTTTGTTTTTTTTTTGTTATAAAAATCCCCTCCGGAATAGAGTTCAACTGTTAGCGCAAATGATACAACCTTGGGTCAATAAAACTACCAATAGAAAAATAAAAAAAAAGAAGCAGAAAAAACATAGAAAAATCGTGCGGTATCCATCGTGCAATTTCAAAGAAAACCATCTTAAAACGGGTCAATTCTCGGACTGAGGAGCCCAGATGCCGACTAATTAGTCTTGTGTCCTAAATTTTGGTTCTGATGTCAATGGATTCTACTATTTATGAGGAACAAATATAATATAACTATAACTACTACACTTGGATTACTATAACAGCCACAAATTGCAATCAAAAGTAGCCGACCGCATTGAGCGTTGAAAACGGCCCATACAAAACGGACGCACCCTGTGACGTCATCTCTTGTCCTCGCTGTATTAAGTCTGTAGCTGGCATAGTCAGTCTGACAAAAGCACCCTAAAAATAAAGATTAAAAAAAAAGTATGTATGAATAAAATAGCATTTTGCCATTTTGAGCACGGAAAAGTGCGTTTAAGCACATAGTTGTCATACATGTATTTTTTCAGTGTCATTTAAGCATTCCGAAATTGACTTAAATTTTACTTTAAGACGATAAAAAATATCGATTTTTTTTTAAATTTTGTGGTCTCATAACTTTATATTTTTTATACATGTTTTGTTTATTTCTTCTGTGTTATGATAATTTAGTATTTTCCAATCCATGTGACTATATTTTGTTGTAAAATTCAACATTAGTCAACATCCCCGTTGGTCAGGACATTAAGCAAAAAGCTCTTCCAAATCACTAAGGACCACAGAGCTAGCTCGTTCCTCATGCAATGGATCAGCATAGCATTCCAGAGGGGGAACGGAGCCAGCTTAACGGATCCTGCCGCAGGGACCCGATCTGGACGACACTAATAGGGAATATGCATGAATTTTTTTTAACACATTTCTTAACATAATCTGAAAATACCGTAAAAAAGATGACATAAAGTTAAAATTAAATTAAATTCGACCGAGAAATACGGAAAGATATCAACATTTTAAAGCACTAATCAGACAGCGCTTAGACAGAGAGATCCGATATGGACTATGACGTCATAGTACACGGCCGGCATACAATCTCCATACTATATTCTGTTTTGCTAGAAAGAGATCGAGATAAATCTTTGTTTTCTTATATCTTGGTTGTTTTTATAGTTATTTGAAAAATATTTTTTTCTTGCTGTTTCTCATACGAATGAGCTTTTATTAAAGTAAATGAAAAATATCATGCATATTCCCTATTATTTTTATCCTATTTTAGCTGCAGTATAATTGTAGATTTAAGTTTTATCTCGATGCAATGTACCTACCTAAGTAAGCAACTTAAGTAATGCCCTTTGCTTAGTATTTCCCCTCTGCCAAGCAATTTGTCCCAGTGATCATATTCGTTCTATAAAACTAGTTGCAATTGGATTAGTTGTCACACTAAATCTAGTCACTCACCAGAAGAGATCTCTGTGAATAAGGAGATCTAACATGTCAAAAGTACATAGAGATTGTGTTTCCTTTCACATCTAAAGTATTTAGAATCGCATTATCATTATTGACTTCCTTTAAAACATTAAAATTACAAAAATCTGATTTGATATTATTTGAAGTTTGTTTAATAGTTGACAAACAAGCAACCTAGCGTTGCCATGGTATTCTGTTAAACTTATCAATGTTGTCCGTCACGTTGTTACACTAAGTTATTTCAATGTAAAATGTATCTTTGTGAATGTAAATTGGTCAATGTGCTGTTCTGTTTGGTATGTGTTAGTTTCGTAGTGATAGACGTTTTTTCATGTACGCGTGTGTAAGTAAGTGTGCGTTACCTCGTTCCCCCCTCGCCAAATATGGCAGAAATTTGTGTACCGGACAAATGCCTTATGCCGCCTCCTTTCCGCGTTGCTCTAAGTAGTAACCTGTCCATATAGACAGTTTGGCGTTATATTTTACGAAAAAGACAAGTTCCATATAAATTTCGTACACTACTACATGGAACAAGGGCTTTAGTTAGGTTTTTTACCTATACTTCTTTAATGTAACTTAGCTAAATATATTATCAGTGCCGGTAAATATGAATCGCGCTCTCTCTCAAACGAAATAAGTAACCGAAATAAGTGATATTAGTATAATATATGCCTCTAATATCCTACCGTAACGAAGAAATGTGGTCAAAACAGCCACCTTATTTGCTGTTTCTAAATGGTTTTCATTTCAATTGCATAACGGGTAACGATTTTTCAAATCTAAAATAGAAATAATTAGTCGCCGTGTATTCCCAACTAGTCCGTCAGCGGCTAAACGACCGATTAGTCGGCATCACTAGTCGGTACAACACTATCAATAACCCATTAGCTGCAGAAACAAATAAACATGGAAAAGGGTCCGAGACATCGGAGAATGTGGCTCGTTTATTACAAATATAGGGGCTTAAGAAAACTTGTGTATTAGTATCGAAGTTAGTAAACTGTAGAAGAGGGGATTAATGCGATTTTTGTCCTTAAAAATGACATTTAATTATGATTAAGTGCGATTAACATTAGATTTACTGTCTGATTCTCTATAATAAGCTTTATTATTGGAAATACTGGATATTTGGAAATGACAATGTCCTGCGTGAGTGAGTAATCATTGATTTTCAGCATTATTTTCAACATAAAGTACACTTAAAAGAACTGTGAAGTAGTCATTAAATTAATTATGATATAAAAGTATGATATTGTGTGACTGTTTTGAAAAAATATACCTCGCCGAGTTTCTTGGGTTATTCTTCAGAAATATGTCTGCGACTTATTCCTCTGTCTCCATACATTTAGTATGAAAAAGGGCCAGAGGAATAAGGTGGCCGCAGACATATTTCTGAAGAATAACCCTCTTACGCAAGTTCTTCTCGGGGCAGAGGTTCCATATTGGAACCGTTGGTAAATCTTGTCATTCATTGGTGCATTTTAATCATCGAAATATACGTATGGAAGCGTAACAGAAGCCTAAAATCGGCCACACGGAATAAGTACTAACGGGGGTAAAGCTAGCACTTAGTACTGAAGAAAAAACTGTACAGGTATCTAAATGAAATTCTCACGTCAGAAGACTTTGTAATCACACGTTTTTGTTTTTTGAGCGATATCAAACCGATCCAAAAATGAAGACTTCGCAAACTTAATATTAACATCCCATCCCACTAATATTATAAATGCGAAAGTTTGTGAAGATGTTTGGATATTTGGATGTTTGGATGTTTGTTACCTTATAACGGGGTAACAACTGGATGGATCAAGCTGAAATTTGGCATGCAAGTAGACCAAGCCCTGGATTGAAACATAGGATACATTATATCCCGGTAAAGAGTTCCTTTGGGACACTAACGGGAACAACGCGGGCGAAGCCGCGGGAAAATGCTAGTCTGTCATAAATTGATTTTGGATTCACACACAGTAAACATAAGTTGGTTATCAATACCACTTGATATAAATATAAGACGTATTGATTTTAAGAAGCGGGCGTTGCGACAGCTTGCAACGTCAATTTTGTTAGACTTTATCGGTCTTCCATACATTATTTTTCGATGATTTTAATATGCCTAAATTGAAGAATAAATAAATTTGAATTTGACTTTAGGTACGTACGTACTACGTACTTGTTTAAATCTCTTCTCTACAAGTAGCATAATACAGAAGAGTCAAACACCCCTTGGTGTTTCCAGAGGTAGACTCAGGTATCACGTAGTTGGTAAAATTATAAGTTTAAGAAAACTAATAAATCATTTTTAGGTTTCCGTACCTCCAAAGGAAAAAAATGGAACCCTTATGATATCACTCTGTTGTCCGTCTGTCAAGACCCTTTATCTCGGGATCATGTGGAGGTATCGAATTAAAATGAAAACCATATACTCAGGCATAGACCTCCGCCCTTGAAGCTGTAAATAAATCAAATTTCTAATTTGACGTAAAAAAAGATAGAGCCGTTTATGCCGCAAAAAACGTATATTCGACACTCTTAAGGAAACCAAAATTTATAGGGTACTTTCCGTTGACCTAGAACTATGAAATTTGGCAAGTAATACCGTCTTATACTACGAGTACAAGTATAGGGAGAAATCTGAACACGGGTCTGAAGAGCGATCTCGTCCAGACAACCTTTGGGTAGCGGAGTCGATGCAAAGTTATCTTAGTTATCTTGGGCTTCATCGTCACTTAACGGGTTATTCTTCAGAAATATGTCTACGGTCACCTTATTCCTCTGGCCCTTTTTCATACTAAATGTATGGAGACAGAGGAATAAGTCGCAAGCATATTTCTGAAGAATAACCCTAACATCAGTTGTGATTGAGGTCAAATGCTTGTCTATTACACATAAAATAACTGGCCAAGAGCATGTCGGACCATGCTCAGTGAAGGGTTCCATAGCCGTAACTATAAGGTAAAAAATACGACGTAAAAAAAGTACAACAACAAAAGAGCGTATCTTCATAGCAATTACGTCCTTTTCTTAAGAAGCGCAGTTTATCGGCAATAACTCAAAAACGGTACATTCGATCTTGTTGAAAATAATTTTCGTTGAAAGTATTAATTAAGCGTTACCTTCGTGATTTTTTTCATATTTTTCGGACGCACAGTTTAGAAAATAGAGGGGGGGGGGGGACACAATTTACACAACTTTCGGAGCGATTATTTCCAAATACATTCACTTAATCAAAAACATTATTAAGGAACTTTATAATCTTTTTTAAAGAGCTGTCGAACTATGTACCACACGTTGATATTTGCTGAAAAAAAAAATGTTACTGTCTTTAACATGTATGGAAAGCCCCCCCTAAAAATATTTATTTTAATTATTTATATACCAAACTAAGTAGCGTCTCATAAAAGACACTTATATTCCAAATTTCATCAATATCCATCATGTAGTTTCTGAGTAAAATGCCTGTGACATACGGACAGACAGACGAACGGACATGACGAAACTATAAGGGTTCCGTTTTTGCTATTTTGGCTACGGAACCCTAAAAACACTAAATGAGGTGGTGAGAAATAAACGAGGCAAAAGTAAATGCACACAAATAACTAAATATAAGAGAAGTGATACCAAATACTAAGTTTCCAATACTAAATAAAACGGTAACCGACTAAAGGGTAGTAAGTCGTGTTTTTTACGATATCTAAGCTGGGAATAATCAAATCAAAACTTAGTCGACTTTGAAAAAGTTCGCCGACTCGCAACGTAGTGCTATTTAAAGTTTTTTTTATAACTTTGCTAACGGAAGGAGTTTCTGGGTAAATCGTCTTATTTCTGAATACGGTTATTTAAAATGGGATATCGATACCTTTGGGTTCAGTTGGCGTAAAAGCCATTTTTGCATTATGGCTTTTACGCCAATTGAACCAAAAGGTATCGATATGGTATGATTACGGTGATTCGTGTCTCTTGGTTTTCCATATGAGTAAACGAAAAGAGATTAACCCTTTACCGCATACGAAGCCAAAAATGGCGTCTAATATTCATGATTTTTCTAATATTGATATTTCTTATTTATTTCGAAAGCTATATAAATACAATGTTCCCAGTATAGGTACATGAAACGGTATATAATTTTAAAATAACAGTTTTTGATAATTTCACAATATTATCCGCGATTGATTTTGTCCGACTGTAATGAATAATGAGCTTGGTAAAACTCATTTCGTTTCAGTGATAAATTCAGGGTCGTGAACGTTTTAATATTTGTAAATAAATTAGAAAACAGTAAAAAAATATCACCAGTGTAAAGACAAACCAGTAGTCCAACTTCAGCCGTTTAGGTGCGCGCGACACGTGTCAACGCAGACGCGCGATAGCACGTCTGTGTGAGTGCAATCCATACTGGAGCATTATTACGCATTCTTAAAACTTTGCTTGTAGTGCGTTCGTACACGGCGCGCACACATTCAAGTGCGCGATGTAACTTTTGTAGGAAGAATAAATACTGCTATTATACTGTGATATTACTGTGGCTTATACCATTCTCTTCGCAAGTTTTTAAATAATTAATTAAAAGCATATTTACTCGTATCATAATTCATAAATAACTAAATATAGGTATACGAATACGTTTAATACCAAAACACTTTCCTAAACTACCATATCGTCTAGTCCCGACACATTTATATATAAATCTCCCTTGTATTCCTGTATCTGCATATACATCAAGACAACGATATCTCCTGGCACATAACTTATCGCGCTTACAACAATGGCTTCCCAGCCTAAAGGCCTACACAATCACACGATACGACGTCTCGTGGCACCTTGCAGCGACACGGAAAAGCCAAAGTACATTACCCTGAAATAGAACAGTCCGTCATTCGCGCTTACGACAATGGCTTCCCAACCTAAAGGCCAATACAATCACACGATACGACGTCTCGTGGCACCTTGCAGCGACACGGAAAAGCCAAAGCACATTACCCTGAAATAGAACAGTCTGTCATTCGCGCTTACAACAATGGCTTCCCAGCCTAAAGGCCAACACAATCACACGATACGACGTCTCGTGACACCTTGCAGCGACACAGAAAAGCCAAAGCACATTACCCTGAAATAGAACAGTCCGTCATTTTTGCCGGGTGGAAGAGAACTGCGTAACCTACATTAATTTACACGCGTTTGAATCGCCAATCTAACGATAAGCAACGATACATCTAAAGACCAAGTTACGGTCACACCGTTAAGATATCCAGAACCTAATGCTGCCAATAAATAGTACCGACGAAACACCTAGGTGAAAAAAATAGTACCCTTAAACTTTTCAAAATATAAGGCCCATTCACGGTGTACGGTACTAGGCCGTCAAGCTGGCGTACACCGCTTGTATCTCTGGTGCGGCTTTATTTTCGGACACGCTTTATATCCCAAAAAAATAGTACTCAAATAGTACTTTACCCTACGATTCTCTAGCTATCGTAGAAGCCGAGATATTCCATGACTTTTTGTGTATAAAATTTCGCACCGGCAAGTTGCCTTGCCTTGATTTTGCCATCTTATATTTATTGACAGCGTCAGATTTTGGATAACTTTACGGTGTACGCCATCTTGACGGTCACAAGACCAACAAGGTCTTGTTGTTTGACGGTTGTTTGGCGGATGAGACCATCTGGCTACCTACTGCTTGCCAAGTGCCGATTGCTCATAACGTGACACAACGTCATCTTTCGTGGAAGTTCTTTCAATGACGATGGGATCATCGTCAGAACTCAACTTTGAATTAATGGAATGTTTCAATTAAAAAACTCTTCCAACTAAATTATAAATGCTGGAGTTCTAAGTAAACAAAAAAATACAACGGAGTTGAATAACTATCTTTTTGTGAATTGGGTTCCAAAGAGTTTTCAAAACGAGAGTCGTATCGACACGACATCGAATCGTACGGTACTATATCGCATCGTGTAATTGTATCTCGTCTCTAAGAAGGCCATAACAAGGCCTTTACAAGACAAAAGGCCGTATCTATCTATGAGACACGCATTATGATAGGCTTTTTCGGCATAGCAGCCGTAGCCGAAGGCTGGGTTCTAGACTCCAACGTCTAGACATCGTAAAAGTCATTTAGGCCGTGACAGACAGCTATCGGCTCGGCTGTAATGTTGACGACTGTCATTTTATTGGGGTCATTATTACAAAATTATAAGCGAAAATGTTTTGCTGAGATTACATAATTTATGCCACACTTGGCCATAAAGTGCCTTTTTCCGCCGCTTTCTGTCCAAATGTAGACATAAAATACTGTACACAACACGGGAGGTAATAAAGAAAGCCCTCTATCGCATATTTAGGTCCCTCGCCTGCGGCTCGGGCCGCAAACATGTGCGATCTCGGCCTTTCCTTTTATTACCACCCTAGTTGTGTAATATACTATTTTAGCACCACTTAGCCAAGGATGGCAAAATGCTGAGTGGTCGAGTCTTTTTAAGGCAATTTTTGGTTTTCATTTCCTTTTTGTTTATATCCGTACCTTAAATATATGTGGTATTTACAAAGAGGAATCAATTTTAATATTTATTTATTTGTAGTGTTTCGTCATACATGCCAGTTGTTACATAATGTGGATTATTTCAAATTGTTTTTGTAAGATTGAATAACATTGATTGAAACGGTTTACTTTTTCAGTCTTGTTATTTTTTTCAAAATCAAGTTTTAATTATGGGTTCTATGAAAAATTTTGGTCAATCCTATATAAAGGTCACGGATCAGTTTTTTAATATGTTTAAATATTTATATAGGCGTATTTACACAAAAATATCGTCGGTCTTGTGGGAGGCCTGCCAACGCTTCGTCTTCCAGTACGTGGCCACTCCGGAATTTTAACGCCCCAACGGCCATCAGTTCTGCGAGCAACCCCCGCATGCTGCCGACGATCTAGTGAAACCCATAGACACTGCCCGACACCAAAGTATAAAGACAACCAAGTAGCACGCCTTCGGGCGTTTAGGAGCGCGCGACACGTATTTACACAGATCTGTGTGAGTAAACGCTATACTGTGGCATGCTCGCGCATGCTCAAATCCTTGCCTGTGGTGCGTCCGTACACGGCGCGCACACATGCGCGCTCCCGATGTTTGCATGTTATAGTTGCATGTTTAACACTCGTCTTTCAAGTAATCATGTTACGGAGGCAGCTGATTTCATACCATTTATCACTGTAATAGAACTAAATCACCGTCAATTGTACAGTTTTTTTATTTATTACTCGATTGTAACATTAAAGTACATACTTACAACCAGATATAAAACAAATTTAAGCAGGGGGAAGAATCTATTCAAACGACGACAATTCTGACTAAAATGTTTTTCAATTTAAAGCTTGATGTATTTTGTATGAAGATGTTTTAATAAGTCAGAAAACATGCAATCGGCCGTTTTAGTTAGCCCCATCTCTTAGCATCACTGCGGCTTCTAATAATATGCATTGTTTTGCTTTTTGAGAATTCCCGTATTATAAAGCTATAAAAAGAAACGATTTTCCACCAAATTTCATGTCATTAAAGTCGATTGTATCATTTTTGGTTTGTAGGGTAATATAACCAAACGGCATGATTCTCTTATATCGTACAAAATGGGTAGAGTGCCACTACAATAACTTTGCAGAGCGAAACATGGCTGCATGTATGGCATGGAAATTTGACGTTTAAACGAAGGTGTTGCCATGTTGCGCACTGGTAAATTATCGTAGTTGTACTCTAATAAAATAAAATAATTTATTTCTGCAAGTATGCCCTCAAGGGCTGTTTTACAAGTCTGATTCTATTCTTTCCTTTTGGCGCTTCGGGTAAAGAAGAAACTCACCAGTTTCACTTTTTAACAATATTAAATATAACAACCATTAACACATTATTACATATGATTTCAGTAATATGTTACATTAAACTTAAAATTCCATTTTTAGAGATGTAAATGGTCTAGGCGTCAAAACAAGACAATTAAAATAATAAAAAATAAATAGAGTAGTATAATTAATAAAGATGTAAAGAGCCTTCGTTGTCAAAATATTACGTTTTGGGGGTGCAAAGAATCTCCAAACGTCAAAATATAAAATGGGAAGGTTTACTAAATAAGAAATGTACTAAACTAATAAACAAATTTAAAAATTCTGCGACTCACGTGATATAACTTAAAAAATAAAATGAAAACGATTTTATTCTTAGAGATGTATAATATGGTCTCTAAGTGTCAAAATAATTGGCGAGTATAAAAACAGAAAAATAACTAATACTCTAGCTAGAGTTTTACTAATAATCAATCATACAGAATGGGTAGTTTAAATCACTTTGAAGTTTTTGGTTTACTTCCTTTAGATTCCACTGATCATTTTTCACCTCTGTCGTTTTCATTTCTAAGCTATTCATCCTTTAAAGCCATACAACTGCCACGACCGCTATACAACTGTTATAAAACCGTTACACAACCGTCATAGAACCGCTATATACTCACAATAGCCCGCGATGTGATTACTCCGGCCGTAACTTCCAAACGTTAACTCGGAAAGTTAAAATCCGAGAGCAAAAATATTTACTTAATGCTTTATTTGCCGCTGTTTTACGACCGAGTTATATTGGGTAACTTTTAAATTTAATAACTCTAAAAAGTGGTCAAGTGCAAATCGGAACAGCACTCGAAGGGTTCCGGGTTTTGGCAACTTTAATTTATGCCAATATAAATTGTTATGGTAGACTTATTTTTATAAAAACTATCCTGCGATTGACTTCAGTAGCGCCTAATTGTAAGCAAATTGCCTATTTACTCGTATCTTAAAGAGTCCTAAGTTGTATTTGTCAGGAAATACGGACGCTGGGAGCGAGTTCCATTCCTTGGCAGTACGCATTAAAAACGTTGAAGCAAATCTCTTTGTACGAATAAATCGAGTATCGACAATAAAAGGATGAAGACGCTCCCCACGCCTGGATGTCCGTTGATAAAACAGCGATGGTGGAATCAAGTCGTCTAATTCCTATGCACACTTCCTAAAATATAATATATCTGATATTATCGGATCGATTCCAATGAGACTACGGGCTCGGCGCTATATCCAATGCAGCTGAATGATACTTGACGGAACCGTCCCAAAGATGACAGCAGTATTCCATGCACGAACGAACCTCACTTGATACAAAGTAAGCAGCTGTTCTGGCGTGAAATACCACCGTTAGTTTTATCATATAAACGATATATCGTCACCATGTAATTGAATTTTCCGGTTTAGGGCACAAACTGTGTCCCAATTTTTCTCTTCCCGCATTCTCTTACTGAAGTACATTTCACATTTTAGTAGAAAAAAAGCTTCGTGCGTTAAGGTATCCAAAACTCACTGCAAGCGATTAGTTTCCCAAATTAAATTAAAATGTAAAATTGCACTTAAAAAATAACTCCTACGTCTTCAGTAACTTTATCATGCTTTCCTCCCCCTAGGTGCCAACAGAACCTTATTTTCTATCTATCCATCTGTCACAGAGCTTTGGAACCGAAATTTTCACAGAATGTGCTCTAATGCCGCTATAGCAACAAATAATAAAAATTAAAGAGGTCCCAATAAAAGACGCGTGTTTCTTTGACGTGTTTTACTCGATGGTGGTACGGAAGGAACACTCCGTGCACGAGTCCCACTCGCACTTTGTCGATTTTTGTAAAGTCATATGAAGCCAATGTGTTCAAAGCAATATATTAACTGAAAATATTTAGATTTTTTAGGTTTGTTCATGCCAAAACATCATAATATTTATTACAATTAGTTATACAAAGACCAAATCATAACATGAAAGAAATAAGGAATAGAATAGAATAAATACAGAAAAGTTCCCTCTATTTGGCATATGTTTGTTTTGTCCGAAAGTATTGTTAGCCCGAATTTTATGTCGCATAATTTTCTCCAGATTTAGCGGAAATATTGTGGAAAATCTTTTATGTAAGTCACTTAGAATAAGTTAGGTTTCTTTTATAATGATTGTGATAAGTCGATTATATCTGTACAATAACAGTTATGCATCAAGAGTATTCGGACTAATAAGTTTCGGACTTATAAACTTAGGCCAAAACAAGGGGATCCCTCGTAGAATAATATAGAGTTAACCCGACATGTTTCAGGCTCCCGACTGCTGCCTCCCAGAGGCCGTCGAACCACAGCCGTCGTCGCGTTTACATATCAAAGGGCCGTTTAGGGCGTTCTCTTCGATTTATGGGCTACACCTTCCTTTTTATCCCTAAAACACTGCTTAATTTAGGTGAAGTGCCTTTTCTTATGTAGAAAACATTTTTCTCAGAAAAAAAATTGGCCTTTAACGTTTGCCTAAAACACTCATTTATTTAGGCTATTTTATCTGTTAGTCGAAACGAGTTATGATGTTTTTTCTATGTTGCCGTTGAGTGGGTCTTTTGATTTAATATCATGCAATTTACAAGTATTTTATTCGTATTTTTCATTTCGAAAACACCCTAAACTGCCAATATTTCCATTTTTTTTTTCTCTTCTACTCCATCACAAGCAAAAAAACATATTTATGCCACACCTGGCCATAAAGTGGCTTTTTCCACACGCTGCGCGCACGGAAAAAGCCGCTTTCTGGCCAAGTGTAGACATAAAATGATGTACACAACACGGGAGGTAATAAAGAAAGCCCTCGATCGCACATTTACGTCCCTCGCTTGCAGCTCGGGCCGCAAACTTCTGCGATCTCGGCCTTTCTTTGTATTATCACCCTAGTTGTGTAATGTACTATAGCCCCCTACCGTTTAAAAACCGTACATAACTTAATTTCCTCATAATTTCGACTGAACATATTTAAAATGACGGAAGCCCTCTTGAAATATATTTATTATGGGGCGTTGCTTGTTTAGGCAATATAGAGTGCGACTACGATAACTTTCTAAAGCGTAACATGGCAACACCTCCGTTTAAAAGTAAAATTTCTATGATAATGTGCATAATATTGTTATTAGAGCTTACAATGTCTCTGTATGTAGTAGAAATTTGTTATTTTTATTTTTTTTATTAATACCATTTTCGTATATCTTTATTGTCTTATTATTATTATTATATAGTTTAAGTACGTTACACAACTAGGGTGGTGAAACAAAGAAAGGCCGAGATCCGAGGCCCGGGCTGCAAGCGAGGGACGTAAATTTGCGATCGAGATTACCTCCCGTGTTGTGTACATCATTTTATGTCTACACTTGGCCAGAAAGCTTTTTCCGTACACGTAGCTTAAAATAACTCTTCGTTTGGCTGTGAATATGCACCAACTTTTTCACAAAAATGCAACCGAACAAAATCACTTGAACAGCACTTTTTAAATAAAAAAGATAGAGTATCATATTTTCCGCCAATAAAGTTGAACATAGCACGTATTAGTGAAGTAATTTAAATACTTCTGAACTGTTTAGGGAGTGCTTCACAAATGGAGTTGGTAAACTGGAAACTTCACCTCCTCGAAAAAAGGTAGCAACTACATAAGGATCGCATACATTTTTGTACGTTACACTTCTTACACGCCAACTGGATTGATGCATTTTAAAATCTACTGATCAGCAAGAATAAGAGTCAATACCTTCTATGAAGAATTCTTATCTTTTTGTTTTTGGGTGGGACTTAGGTAATGCATTTTTAATTACTTTTTTTACAGCAGACCTATGAATACACAGAAGTGGTTTGATTTAATTATTGCATCACATTACTAAAAACACAAATATTAACTTAGTAAAAGGGAATTTACTTCTTCAAAGGCATTATTTACAATTAGAGATGTGCCGTTCCCGGGAATATTCCCCACTTGTATGGGGAATATTCCCGCGGTGGGAATATTCCCCATACAAACGGGGAATATTCCCGGGAATTACACATCTCTATTTACAATACGTTTTATATTTAACAGTGTTCGGATCTGGGGTGCAATTTGGGGTATATGACTTTAAAAATTATACAGAAACATGGACTTTAGGAGTCCGGGAATTAATTATTACTATACATACGTAAACACAGCAAAAAAAATGCATCTACAATAATATCCAATTCCAAAATCTCGAGAAACATCCATGTTTCTGGATAAAGTTTGAAGTCATATACCTCAAATTGCACCTAAGATCTGTTCTTTGATTTTGAATTATATTTAAATAGATTTGAATATTTTATCTGAGTACCTAAATTAGGATTTTATAATTATATTCTATGTGAAAACAGTGTCAAAGTGGAAATAATCTTTTCAACACACTTGCTCATAAAGTCGCTCTTATTTGGTGGTTCTTATGCGCGGAACGCAGCTTATTAAACACAAATGCTTTTTACTGTTTATTGCCACACAAGTGCTGTAATAACGCCGCATGACCGATGTCTCGCACACCGAGCAGCCTGTCCATGTTGTGCGCCCGCCACCACACGACGAGGTGACGGTAGACGAGGATAGATAAACCACGACGATAAATATGTACAAAATAGAAATTCTAAATTATAAGTATTATTTTTTATTCGCAAGTGTGTTGAAAAACGTCGTATGAGACTCGTGGGCATTGGTCATTACAGTCTCGGCTATGCAGCCCTCGCCTAACGGCTCGGGCTATGCAACACAGCCTCGACTGTAATGACCAACTTCGCCCACTCGTATCATAATGTACTATACTATAACACATTCAGTCTGTACAAATTTATACTATTATTTTGTCGTAAAATAAATTATATATCCATCTATCTATCAGTGCCAAGCTTCCTAATGTTAAATGGGTTATTCTTCAGAAATATGTCTGCGGTCACCTTATTCCTCTGGCCCCAAGTCGCAGACATATTTCTGAAGAATAACCCTAATACGAAATGAACCTAATAGTCGGGTGCTTGGCACTGAATGTGTTAAAAAAATATATGTCAATAAATAATGCATTATAAATGTCCGCAACGGGGTAAAACATGCAAAAAGTCCCCTATCTCCCCTCGAGGCGTGATAGAATTAGTTAGCGACACCGGAAGAGGAAGGAAGGGCGAGTCGGAACGATTAATGTAATATTGTAAAGGGCAAATTTATGATGGATTGCCGCATAATTTGCCCCATTTGCCCCAGTTTAGGGTTGGTTTCATATTATTTGATTTTCCAATTTTAATTAAGAGACTTTAGTCTGAAGCGCTCATCGATTTGGGCAATTGTCTTAATGATTCAAGATAAGTTTTGCTCCTCACACAAAAATATTGCTTTGCTAATCCGCGATATGATAACGTGTTAGTCAATTAGTGATAGCCCGTTACAATTACTTGCGTAGTTTTTCATGCATTCACATGCAAAATAAAAAAAAACATGCAAATAAATATAACAAACCACCACAAAAAATACAAACCTCGACACGTCTTTCGCCTCTCTACGTCCTCTCCTCAGGAGAAGCTGATGATGTTGATTCAATAAATGACATTTCTAAAATAAATGCGAAGTATCGGGTGACCAGAGGGCTGGCTCCTTCCTAGCACAATCCTATTGACAATTCCTATTTTTATTTTTATTATTGTTACAATTTTATATAATGTGATTGCTATGATATACGAGTTTTATGAAATTCATGAATAATTTAATGTGATTAGATTATAAGAAATTAACATTTGCATGCCGAATTGTTTGGCGAGATATGCGTACCTTTATTGTTAAAATACCATCTAACTACTGTCATGTCTCAAGCAAATAAATTTTCATTTCATTTCATTTCATTTCACAAAGGATCAGCATTGCCATTCAGCGTGGCAATGCTGCCAGCCTTCTGGGCACCCTACCGCCAGGTAGAGATCTGGCGGAATTATTTTATATTTAGAAGTAGGTAAATATATGTTTATTGTAATATTTTTAGAGCAATGTTCAACTTAATAAAAAAATAATAAGTACATAGAAAAAATGAATATAAATTATTTATGAAATATTGTTCTGGTCTGGATCATCATAAGTGAGCGCCATTCAATTTTTCTATATACTTCGATTTCTTATACATATGTAGCTATATATGTAACATAAAAATTAACCCGCCCAAATAGATGCTCATTAATAAAATATTAATGATGTAAATACTTTCATCTAAACCTATCAGATTTGAAAATCTGATAATAATGGTATAATTAATTGTTCAAATATCACGAAATGAAATGAAAAATTTATGTTTTCCATCACTAGATTACACTTTTGGCGTCAAACGACAGCGAAAAACGTAACACGCTTCGTTGCCATACAAATCGACGAACTCTTTCCTTTTATCTCGATTCATTTCTCTGATTATAAGGATATAAGAAAGCAAATTTTATAAATAAATGGTTTGACAAACAAAAAATTACGAGTATAAAGTGCTTAGAAGTTTCGACTGACGTCACTCCTTGGTACAATTTTCACCTAGGAGTGACGTCACAAGCCCCCACTACAGAAGTTAGATGATCTATAACTTTGTCGATTTTTAATATTTTGATAAACCAAAAAATACGTGTCCCATATTTTTCCATAATCTAATAACTGACGGACTAAATATAATTATATAGTTTTAACCCAGTCGTCATCCCTATTAATTTAAGCATAGTTAAAATAAATTTAGAGATGTACCTAAGTAATTTAAAATTGTACAAATTACATTATGCAGTGCCCTGTAGAGTTTCATAACTGAGCTACATGAAATTTAAGACCTTTAACCTATGAAAGCAATAAACGAACGAACGAACGATGACTCATAACTAAAACCGCCAGAAACCGCAAAATGTGAAGTAAAATCTAAAACCCTCTATCTCTGAAATAGGTTATGTCCCGAAGGACTATTCCAGGCTATCCCGGGGTCATCGACCCCAACCTACTTCAGAGTGCTTCAGGCTAGAGCGCTGAAATGTCTGTAATTTTTTCAGCATTCGGGACAAACTCTTTTAGTAATGGCGCGCTTTAATATTCTTGGTTTTAGGAATAAGGGTAAGTATGAAGTGGTCTCATAACTAATGATATGAGATAATACGATTAGTTAATGTAATGTATTAATGAAATCTCATGTATGAAAAGAGAAACTGGTGAGTTACTTCCGGCGCTTCTTCTCACCAGAAGGTCATTACCCGAAGCGCCAAAAGAAAAGAAAAGGAAAAAAAGAAGATAAAAGAATGTAAGAAAGACATGTAAAAGAGCCCTTCAGGGCCTACTTACAGAAATAAATTATTTTATTTTATTTATTTTATTTTATTTATTTAGATTATCCTAAAGAATGTCTAGGCTTTCATTAGGCTGATTCTAATTTAATGTTTTTTTTTTCTTGCGGCTCACACCTTTTTTATTGGGTGTTAAGATTTCATACAGAAAACACAATTAGCAATATTGTATTATATATATAAGATGCAGTTGACAAATGTATAAATTATTTATTACATTTAGTTAACAAAACAATACTAAGGGATTTCACTCAAGCGGTAGTGTATTCTAAAACTTGAATAAAAAAATCTAAAAATAATAGGTATGTTTTTTCATGCCTCAAAATGAAATGAAGGCGTGAGCCGCAAGATATACATTTTTTTTGTGTTTTCTTGTTTTTTATTTTTTCTATATTTTGTAACTTTTTGCTGTCATAAATAAATGTATTTTCTTTTCTTTCTTTCAAATCGACAAGATAAGAATCACCCTAGTTTTTATATTTTAACCGCAAGGAATAAGTATATAATATACTAATTGCGTGAATTGTGTAATTATTAATGAAATCACTTGGATGACGTTATTATTTCTAACTATTTTTACTTCGTCCTTTTCTTTTTTATCCCACCGACTAGTGTCCGACCGAAACAATTTTTCACGGCCGAAAACGAAACCGAATTTCAGCTTTGATCTCCGTTTCCCGAAACCGAAACTTCCACGAAACGTTTAGCCTATGATGTTGTCGTGGGAAGAAAAAAAATGTCAGTCATAATAAGTCAGTCTTCATTTTTAAATAACATAATTATCATTCATCATCATCGTCATCATTTCAGCCATAGGACGTCCACTGCTGGACATAGGCCTCCCTCATAGATTTCCACTTAATTCGGTTGGAAGCAACCTGCATCCACCGTGAGCCAGCAGCCTTACTTAACCAGATCATCTGTCCATCTTGTTCGTGGACGTCCGACGCTGCGCTTGCCGATTCGTGGTCTCCATTCGAGAACCTTTCGGCCCCATCGGCCATCTGTTAATATCATCATTATTGTGTAATTATCATTTACTCGGTGATATTTGAAGTAATCATTTATATATAACTTCTTATTTCAAATAAATTAGCAATACTTTTTGAAATAAAGACTGTTCGATCGCCAAAGCCCTCAAGTTCAGTTTCACTTTTGGCCGGTTTTTCGGCTGAATGGCATCCAAATCTGAAACTAAGTCGAAACCGATTTTTTAGCCGAAACTAGGCCGAAACCAAAAGTTTGGTCAGACTACCAGCAGCACAAACCATTGAAAAATGCCAACGTCGGCAACATCACACTTCGGACTTGTTGTAGTCAATGTGATTGTTGCGATCCTAATTGGCTATTTGACATTGTTTTCTCTGATGTGTTAAAGACCTCTCAATAGTGAAAAAACCACTTCGATATCATAAAAACTTACAGAGATACAACAATTCTGTGGGTCTATTGAAAAGGGATACAAGTCAAATTTATACCAGGACCAAAAGGTCACAACTCTATAGTATGACTTTAGCTCTTTTGCTCCTAGGTTAAATGTGACTTGTATTGTACCCCTTTTTACTAGACACACAGAATTAAAATTCACGGAATTGCGAACCTTATCGCTATAGTAATAGAGTAGTGTCGGATGTTTTTCACCATATTCTGTTATAGCTGCAGACTGTACAATGGGCTAGACGACAAAAAAAAACTATTTAGTGCGTCAGTTAGATTATTAAAAAATATTGTACACATATTTTTTCTTTTGTTTGACAAACAAAAAATGACGAAGATAGAGTGCTTAGAAGTTTCGAGTGACGTCACTCCTAGGTACAATTTTCACCTAGGAGTGACGTCACAAGCCCCCACTCCAGAAGTTTGATGCGCTATAACTTTGTCGATTTTTAATATTTTGATAAAGCAATAAATACGTGTCCCATATTTTTCCATAATCTAACTGACGGACTAAATAGAATTATATATTTTTAACCCAGTCGTCATCCCCATTAGAGTATAGGGTCCTCTGGAGCTCAGCCCGTCTGGCCCTACAGCACAGTATAATAGCAGTAATTTTTCTTCCTACAGAAGATACATCGCGCGCTTGAATGTGTGCGCGCCGTGTACGAACGCACTACAAGTAAAGTTTAAAGAATGCGTAAGAACGCTCCAGTATGTATCACATTCACACAGACGTGCTATCGCGCGCGTGTGAATACGTGTCGCGCGCTGCTAATCGGCCGAAGTTGGACTACTTGTTCGTAGTGTCCCAAGTAGCACACAAGCTGTATAAAAGCTTATACAGCTCTTATAGCACCTAAACTGGAGGTATAATAGCTGTATAAGCTTTTATACAGCTTGTGTGCTACTTGGGGTCCTACCGAAACTAGTTTTCACTGCCGAAACCGAAACCGAATTTCGGCTTTGATCTCAGTTTCGCCCAACTATGCATACAAAAGCTCAAAAATATGTGACGTTCGGCGGCTAAAGGTACCTTATGGACGTTGTCGCTTGTGACCTTCTATCTTGATGATAACGGAGTCGGATACCACGCAAGCGACAACGTCCATAAGGTACCTTTACTCGTGGAACGTCACATGGGTGTATTTTCAAAAACGTAATTTCGCTGTCATGACATATTGGCGAATACTGAGAAGATTCTGCCTTATTAGAATTGGACTTTTGGTTACAATGTAGAATCAGTCAAGTTCTAACAAGTAACCAACGAATGCCAGCCCAGTGAGGAGGAATCTTTTAAATATTGGTGGCCAGAGAAATTACGCCAGCGAAAATACACCCACATATATCCGAATAAGTACTATATTTTGCATTGGCAATTAGAGCTTTCTATCATATTTATGAAACGAAGAATTTTTTTACATGTTTTTGCAATTGACTGTATCTGTATCGCTCATCAGTTATTGAAAAAAAAAACATTTCATATTTTCTAAATTAATGTTTTGTAAATGAAAACCAGCGCCGTGGCTTGCTACGATTCTATTAAATCATCTATACGTTGCGCTAAATGTTGTCAAATAGACATAAATCATTCTTTATGTATACTTTATTGCACAAAACAAGGGCAAGTACAGATGGCGGGCTTAGTGCCAAATGGCATTTTCTACCAGTAAACCACATAACAAATTAAATTCGGCAAAATTAAAAAAATACTCATGAAGCCAGCGCGAATGAAAACATAAAACAATCTAGTTAAATAAAAAAAAGAAACAAATATTTGTATGATCTGTCAAATTAGCGGTTACAAACATCGCATCTCTAAATGTTTTACTAAAAACGAAAATTTAAAAAATTAAATGCCTCAGTCAGGATTCGAGCCGGCATCATTTTTCGCTTTCAATAAAACATTTAGAATTCGCTAGCAGTTAATGATATAATAAAAAAATCATATCGTATCTCTATATTAAGTAAGTATTTATAAATCCGCATACACAGTGTGTGTATATTATACGAGCATAAATTTTAACTAATGATAGCGTCAAGTTTTGTTAACTGTTTCATCAAAGAAGTATAATAATTACTGATGATAACAGCTTAATCGATTTTCAAAGTTTTTTCCAGTGGTAAGTACATTGGACATGAATAATCGACTGGTCTCATCTGGCAACGTGTTAGTGGGCTTTAAAAGGTTAACCGTCCCAACGCTGGCCCGTGACGCACCACGCGAGACCAGACGGGGGGCGGGAGGGGGTTGGGGGGCGACCGCACGCAAATGACACTAGCGGCGCGCGTCGCATCGATCCGCCATGTGCGCCGCAGCACCCCCCAACGCCCCCCACGTACGCATAGACACGCACACACGCACACCCTAATGTGTTCTGCCAAATGTCCCGAATATCAAGAGGTCGAAACCTCTAACCACCCCACACATTAATTAAGGCTTAGTAATAATTAGTGGTTACTAATACTAAAAAAATAAATAAAACTCAATTATTAAAAGTCATAAATAATAACACATAACGTGTTGTATACGTTATGTAATAACAGGTTGTTAATGTCCATTAGCAAGCGCGCGGCCTCGCGGCAAAGGGGGGTTAATTGGGTTGCCACGTGGCACCAATTATTTACCTGCCACACGTGGGCCCTTAGACATGAGCAGGGTTAAGTTCAAACACATATACAACTAACTAGTGCAACTACATTACAAGCGGTGCGGAAAAATGGAGAAACGAGACAGTTCAGTCGACATTTTAGGTCCGTCGAGCGGTCTAAAACGAGCTAAACAGCAAATAAAATGGTTATGACATTAATAATTCAATTCATTCGCATGCTATAATCTAGCTACAAGCGATCCGCGCACTCACTTAGGGCACGAACGATCACATAAATACACGTCAACAAGAACTGGTTTGATTATCGCGGGGCGTGAGGCGTGTTGTCCGCGCGAGGGCCCGGGGCAGACTGGCGCGCGCCGACGCTGCAACCGCCAAATGCAGTTGCAAGCCTGCCGTCAAGTTTCTGCGGTTGGTTCAACTTACAGTCGCAAGTTTTTTTACTTTCACCATACGGTTTGACACTTAGGGACCATATCGATACCCTAGAGCACAGACGTAGTAACTTTTTGAAGAAAATGGTTAGTAACTTAGTGCAAAAATGTAAAAACTAGAATTTTTGTCGGAAAAGTAATTGTAATTAAGCAGTACAAGTGTGAACTAGAGTATCGATATACAGAGTGAAACATGGGTCGTGAACAGAAATATGTTTTTCTTACTGTCTAACTTTAGCTTAAACATGTAGATTGTAGACGATATGAGGGGCAGATATAATATGTACACACTGTTTGTTAATTCGTTATTAAAAAACAGTTGTGTGATTGAAATTTGCAATTATTTTTTTCAAAATAAAATACGATAACAACCAATACCAAGTGTGTTTACATTAAGTGCATAATGTAGGTTCTTGGAATACACAGATGATGTTGTTTGATAGTCTAAGTACTCGAGTGATAAGATAAAATAAATCTACATAACAGTAATTGTAAGTACTTAAAGCTACAGTCAAGTCCCGGATAGGGTGACCATAAGCTTGGTATTTTTGCTATTTTAAATTAATATCAAAAAGTTTTATTGTTTGCTTTAAGAGTTAATGCAATGAATTTGCCTTAAAATACTGCAATACAAACGGAAATTTCTGTTTACGACCCATGTTTCACCCTGTACAACTATAAGTGGTTTTTAGGAATCCTTCCTACTAATATTATAAAATATGAAAGTTTGTGAAGATGTCTGGAGGTTGGAGGCAAAGCACTGGTAGAATCAAATCTGTAAGTGCCTTATCACATTTGCAATTTGCGGGTGAGCTGCGGGCGAGTTTTCATACAAAACCGGGCTCGCCGCGAGCGACATTTGTATGGAGCTTCGCTTCTAACTCGCCCACAGCTCGCTCGCAAATAGCAAGTCTGATAAGGCTCTAATAGAGCCCTTGGAGTCGATTTCAGAGCGTTTCGATCGCGGCGGGTTTTTTGTAAGGAACCTTAGACTTAGCAAGACTTAGTCTTGATTTCATTACTTTTTAGAGATAAACAAGCAGCTCCATCGAGACTTGGCTAGTTTTTTACAGAATGTTTTTGGTGGGTATTTTTTACAAGTTAGAATCTACCATCCATCTATATAATGTGGTCTTCAGAACAAGTTTATAAGCCTTCGGTGAAACACGAGTGTGTAATTCCTTTACCGCCCGTGGCACACACAATGTTTTTCATCACACTTGTGAGGAAATCTTAATAATATAACCTTACTAATCGCCCCATTATGACAAGAAAATATTAAAATAGACGATGACATTAATGACATATGTCCATAGACAATGCGTATGTCAAGTCACGTTCGGAAACCATAGCGTTAAAGACCTAAAAGGGCCATTTTAGTTGATTTTATATTTGCAAAATACTGAAATAGATTATTTAACCATTTAATTAATGTTACCGAAATATGTGTTTACATTTATTTACAATAACAGTTACATTTAAATAAATATTTCAGTGATAAAAGTTAAAAAAGTAAGTTGGCGTTTCCTTTGAACATGACTAATAAGAGTAAAACAGAACCAGCTTTTCAAATTTAAAAAGAAAACCATTACGCCCTAGGGCGTAATAGGTCATTTACGGTCCGCAGAACCTACGTATAATGACACCATTTTCGAGCAAGTGTGATGAAATAGTACATTACACTACTAGGGTGGTAAAACAAAGAAATGCCGAGATCGCAGAAGTTTGCGGCCCGAGCTGCAAGCGAGGGACGTAAATATGCGATCGAGGGCTTTCTTTATTACCTCCCGTATTGAGTACATCATTTTATGTCTACACTTGGCCAGAAAGCGGCTTTTTCCGTACGCGCAACGTGCGGAAAAAGCCACTTTTTGGCCTGGTGTGGCATAAAAGATTCTTTTGGTGTTCATATCGTCGTCGATAGTAAACCGTGTTTAGGGTTCCGTACCTGAAAAGGAAAAACGTAACTCTCATAGAATCCCTTTGTTGGCCGTCTGTCCGTCTGTGTCACGCTGGCCTAGTGCTGTATGGGGATTTCACAAACGAGACTTAGACTTTCATTTTGTAACTATAACTTGTTCATTCAAGTTTTTAAGCGCAGTGAAAGCGTGCTGGGCCCATAACCTGTGAAGGATACACAGGGGACTTTGGACACTTATTTATTCGAAGATCACAATGTTTGAATCACAATACTTACTATCAACAAATCTTTATACAAATGACATTTATCTTTGCTGCGTGGTGGTCAAGACTGGAATATCATGTCGTTCAATTTAAATGAACGAAATACATTCTTTCATTCAATTTGAATTCAATCATTCTTTTCCAAGCGGGCAGGCAGAGTTGATTGTCATTAAACCTCATTACAATAACAATTTATACTGCTGTATTATTTACACTTTTGTATGGGGACTTTATGATTAAATTACCCAACCCAAAGCCCAAATACACAAAACTTCTTCAACTCACTCATATACTTATCAACACTCGTCTCACGCAGGTTTCCAAAAGAGAATGTTGCCAATTCTACCCCAATAGAGAAGGAGTTAAGTTCCCGGCTAGTGCTGGAACAGTTTATCCTTACTCCGCTGTGAGTGAAATTTGCATGGCAAACGTTTAAATTTTGGAATAATCAGATGAAGTGGCGTTGCTGTGAAAATTGACGATGAATTTGGATTCGTGGACGCGGGAGTGTAGAAGTTAAGTTCCTTTCATTAATAGAATAGAAAACTATTTTCTGTGTGTATGTTGTGTTTTTGCGCTAAATAAACGTTAATTCATTCATTCAAAACTTGTGCCCGATAATATTCATCTTCAGTATTACATATTCACTCCTTGAAAATCATAACGTCATTAAACGAAAAACACAATTTTTGGGTACGAGGCTTGAAAGTTTTCGAAATATTAAAACGTCTAAAACTACTTTATTTGTAATAAAAGTATCATTTTTATACTGTGTTTTGTTAAATACGTGACTATGCTTTTTACCGATAAGAGTAGATTCCGTCTTTTATGTTTTATTTATCTGATAATTGAATTTAAAGAAAATAATAATGTCACTTTTCCATTAATTTTTGCTTAATGTCACTTTTCAAGCCTGTGATTTCCTAAACTTTAATTTAGTTTAAGGAACAATGACACTATATCTGGTTATTTGGAAGAAAAATCCATTTTTGTATAAAAACTCTTAAAGAAAACTTGTTAAATAACATTTATTAACGCAAATGACTGTCAGTCTCACAAACAGTTAATAATTTTATTCATTACACACCGTGACATTAATCAAGAAGTCACAAAATAATCAAACAACAGTAATGTTGGAAGCAGCTTCTCCCAGTTATAACGGCTTTAAACATAAAACAGCATTTTTCAATTGACAAAACGAGTGAATTTATAGTAATTTGAGCTGGCAAAATTGACACTACTTCGAAAATGACGATTAATAATGCTAAAAATCATTTTAGTTATTAAGACCACAATGTCATTTAAAGTACTAAAAATACAGTACATCTTTATTATTAGCCTGCATGAAGACTTGAAATTCAAAATAAAACGGTCATTATTGATATACTGTCATTTTAACAGTCTTAACACAAATTATAACATTAAAAATTGCAAGAGGACAAGTGTCATTAAAGCGAAAATTACACTATTGCTTTAAATTGAGTCTTGATATTGATACTACATTAAAAGTTCGAACTGACGTATTACGAATACATACTGTATTCCATTGAAAAATGTTAGTACTTTCCATTTAATATCACAGAATACCGTCATTAACCAGAAAATGACAACCTTCTTCACAAAATCCACTGAATTTCACTGTATTTCTAATGATAGTGACACTGTTCCAAAAAGGCGCGCGTCAATTTCCACTATTCGCCGTAATGACACTAGCGCCCCCTGTCGTTTTAAATAGAGCTAGAGCAATAGGTGTCTTTGTATGGCGTTCCTTACAATCACGTGATTTAGATGGCGTTGTTAACTCAAAAACGTCATTTTTTGGATAGTGACGTTATGATTTTCAAGGAGCGAATATCCTAACGGATGTCGGCGATCATCAAACGAAAGTCTTTTTCTTTCCGCTAATGATTTCTGCCCTCCTTATGAAAAGTGCAGTAACTCGTATTTTTATTAAAATTGATTTATATACAGATCCGGATTGCCATGGGGTCGATGCCGCGGGTGGATCTGTTAGAAGGGGTTCTCTTTTTACCCGACTGTGGCGAAGCCCAAACGATGTATTTATGTATGTATGTTCGTTCTTATATCGGCTCGTAGCTACTCAACGGCATAACCGATTTTGATAAATGATACATCATTAGATTCGTCTTGATGGCGCGAGTGTCACTAGGTATGAAGCTCGTTAAAATCTGTTAAAATAAACAAAATGGCGGATTTTATGCACTTTTAAAGTGCACCGCGGTCGGTTTTTTTTAGTAAAAATATTTAGTTATTATAGTTTTATTTTTTTTCATTTTGTTTCAACCTTAATTGCTTGTTTTGCTAATACTGCTTTATTTTACTTATTTCTGCATCGAATAAACTTAAGTCTATCCGGAATCAGCAAGACGAGTACCTACATAAGATTTCATCTTTGACATGCAATATTATGTCTGATGAATTTATGTTTTTGACAAGTTTTTTGAAGACGTCGGTTCTACATAATAACACATATTACTATTATTAGGTACAGGAAAATACAGAGGATTTTTCTTATGAAGACTCAAAATAATTTGAACTAGTACTGTTCCAAAAATGTTTAAATAACGGCTAAAATTAATAAGTAATTTCTAAGTGCACGAGAAGAAAAAAAACATTTTTACCCGACTGCGGCGAAGCCCAAAGGATGGTTATGTATTTGACCTGTATGTATGTATGTCCGTTCCTATGTCCGCTCGTAACTACTCAACGACACACCCGATTTTGATAAATGATAGATCATTAGATTTGTCTTGATGGCGCAAGTGTCACGTAAAGTTCGAATAAAGAAAACAACATGGCGGATTTTAAATATCCAACTTATACTCGACGTTAAAGAACCGGTCACGCTATGCGAACCAAGCTACTTAGCAAGTTTAAAAAAAAACTACATTTTATGTCGAACTTGGCCCTTTATTTACAGCAACGTTTCGACTCGTTATTGTTACGTCGCGCGCCGGAATGACAGTTGAAATGAGACGAAAGAGAGCTTGACGGCTTCGTCTCGTCTTTAGACGTCATAATTTACGCAACGACTTCTTATTGCTTCGTAACCCAGTCAACGAGTACTTTTTACAACGCTCAATAAATCATATTTTAATTGGATTAAAATTTTTAACATTTCAAAATTATAGTACACCCACAGACTACCTCCACTACACGGAGCATGTTAAGCGACGCGCGCTCACATCAGATATGGTCGATTGTATAGCATTACGACATTATGCGACCGGCCGCTCGTTCAGTTGCGGTTGCGACCATGTTTCTGACTTGTGTGTGCACCAAACGGGAAATAAATATTTATATTCAATCGAACGACAATCTCGAAACATAAAATGATAAAAAAGATGTGAAACACGCGTTGTACTAGTAATATTTACCGATATTTAATCGCCCATATGCGTGGTGAGCTCGTGTCGTATAACATGCTCCGTCTAGTGGAGGTGGTCTGTGAGTACATCACATATGCGTCATAGCTCCATCAGTGTTATTTATAACTTAGGAAATAAATTCAGGGTCAATTTCGCTGTCGATAAATATGTCATATTGATGTTTGAATCAAGTTTACATTAAAAAGTGTTTTTGTTTTAAACAAGCAGCAATCTGTTAAGCAATGTACTCAATGCAAGGAAGGCATTAAAATGTTATTTTCTACGTTTTTTTTTATTGTTCATCGCCAACATTCTGTTTCCCGCCTTCTTGCTTACTTATTGAAAATTTTGACTTTGGCATATGATTTTTTTTAATTTATTATTAAGTTGTTGACCAAAGCAATTACTAAAAATCATTTCTAAAGTCTTAAGGGATGTCTTCGGGATATGAATTTTAGCAATGGTGGATTGAAATATTGTTAATATCAAGGACTTTATTGATTAGTCTATGAGACGTTATGCTGAGATTTACAGAAACCCATTTAAGCGTTTGTTGTGCGTCCGCGATTTTTTCTCATTTGTTTTATTTTTTAGCCCTTGGTTGCCCTTGCGTGGATTTTCGGGACTTTGATTAGACCGTCAGCAGAAACGTAGTTTTTTAATCAAATATGAATGGCTTTGATTTATTTAATCTCGTTTCTTATTTTTTGACGCGAATTTATAACATTGCTACTTATTCGTATAGTATGCTTTGGCCTAAGGTTAACTGGTAGAAAATGACTTATAACATTAAGTTTGCCTTTTGTATCATACATTTTCTTTTTTCTTTTGTGCAATACATTTTTAATAAATAAATAAGTTCTCGTTTTGCCAGTTTTTTTAATAATTTTTGCTGCCTCTTCAATACATATTCCAGGTATTTTCGAGTTATTTTAAAAAAAAAATGTACGGCACCGGACTAAAGCGAAAGCTGACCTCCACGACATTTGAACTATTGTCATCTGACGAAATCGGAACCTGACATACCTACTAGCCTAGCCGAAATCATTTTTAAATAATCATCATCATCACTATCACTTCATCATCATCATCATCACTACAAAGTATAAAACAAAGTCGCATTCTCTGTCCCTATTCCCTATATCCCTATGTATGCTTAAATCTTTAAAACTACGCAACGGATTTTGATGCGGTTTTTTTTAATAGATAGAGTGATTCAAGAGGAAGGTTTATATGTATAATACATGCATTTAGTATCAGCATTGCACCTGTGCGAAGCCGGGGCGGGTCGCTAGTAAATAATAATGTCCGCCAAAAAAGTGAGCTTTAAAATAAGCGTGCTACGCTTCGTCGATCGTTGGATCTACGAGACAGCTACGCTTTCGTAGCAAGCGCTACGAACTGCAAGGCGCCATTGGTAGAAATGTGTTTCGATGAGTGGCACGCGTTACGTAACTAATAGTACATTGTGCACCGAGGGTAGTAAGAAGGGAATTACTAACGAGAGTCTATTAGGAGCCCGACGCCGTAGGCGGAGGGCTTTTAATGACTCGAGTTTGTAATCCCCTTACTGCCCGTGGTACACACAATGTTTTTCATCACATTTGCGAGGAAAAAAAATAGAACAAAAACCAAATTATTTACTGTCAACTTTTTCAATATAGTCTTCTACAGATAATGCTAAGAACTGCTTTTAGTTATCAAACTTGACAGGCAATACCGCCAGATTGTACCGATTTTCAAAATAAAATTTTAAACTAAATTAATTTAATTGCATTAAAATAATTGCAAAAAAGTTTTGAAGATGTGAAATAAGCCTTGGCTGATTTGAAACCTCCTTAGTCTGAAATGACGTACGTGTAGGTTCTATATTTTAAAACTAAACTTATAACTCCCACGGGAGTTATAGATTTTCATACAGTTTCTCCACCCGTGGGAGTTATAGATTTTTATAACCCACGGGAGGTAAATCGGCTCGAGCTGGTCTAGAAGCGTGCGTGTTATAACACCCTTTACGAGCAAGTGTGATGAAAAGTAAAGAGTGGCTCACTTTGCGATTTTGCCGCGCCGCTACTAATGCCAAATTTTGCCCCTTAGGGGGGGCTTAGCCAACGACCAGAAAGATCACGCAGAATTTTAAATTATGATCGCTAAGCCAATCTATTATTTCTGCGATGCACATATTTAATCGCTGTTTCAGATGGTCACTATTATTACATTCGAATGCTACAGTAATATCGTCAGCATCGGCATAGAGTATACAATCACAGTTATTTAAAGCCATTTTAGTAGGTCATTCACATATATCAAAAACAATATGCATCTCAAATCACTGCCTTGAGGGATTGAGTGTTTTACAGCTAATTTCTGAGACCTTAAGTAAGCATTTTTTATCAACATTATAATGTTCAATGTCTACAAACTGTTGCCGGTTATCAAGATAAGTTTGAACCATTATAACTTACTAGCATTTTCCCGCGGCTTCGCCCGCGTTGTTCCCGTTATTGTCCCAAAGGAACTCTTTACCGGGATATAAAGTATCCTATGTTTCAATCCAGGACTTGGTCTACTTACATGCCAAATTTCAGTTTGATCCATCCAGTCGTTACCCCGTTATTAGGTAACAAACATTCAAACATCCAAACATCTTCACAAACTTTCACATTTATAAAATTAGTGGGATTCCTCGCACGCCTATTTCATACAGTTTCTCTAAAAGAATCTTATGTGACACCCTATCATAGGCCTTGCTCATGTCAAGCAACATGGCTATTGCATACCTACTTTCGGTTATTTATAATATTAAAGACTTCATGTGTGAACTTACCAATATAGTGCTGATACTGCAGATCTTTTCTTGCGAAAACTATTTTGACTCTCATTATCGTGTTTTTCACAAAACGAATCGCCATTGTTGTTTCAAATATCTTGGAAAATGCGGACGGTAATGCTATTGGACGATAATCGTTGGGAGAACTACCTGACTTAGTTTTCGGTATTGGCTAATACTGATGTTTTCAATAAGTCGGGGAAGGTTGCTTCAATAAAAGATTGGTTTATTAATTGGGCAATCGGTATAACCAATTCATCATGGCATCGTTTTAGAAGTGTCGGAGCGAATATGTCAAATCCGTAACTGTTTTTTTTTTTTTTTTTTTTATTGTAATGGGAAACAAACAGCATACAATTTTACAATTACACACAAACAATTGAAATTTTTTATTTTTAAAGTTTTATAATTTTACTGATTTCATTGGTGTCGACTGGGGCTAGGTCACAGACTACCTCGGCGGAGGTGGTCGGAGTCGGAGGTGGTATGTGGGCTAGGTACCTACATAGTATATTGAATCGGTTCAATGACCGGGCGACCTTTTGGTATAGTTTGCTGTACCTTCAAACCCTACTGCTACAAGAAAGTTATTTAAGGCGTTTGCTATTATGTCTGGTTTATCTACAGTAGTATCATCCAGTTTTAATTTGAAATTTTTAAATTCCTTTTTATTTTCCTTATTTGTGTGCTCTTTTATAACTTGCCACATCATTTTTGTTAAACTATCGGATCGATTCGTCTTTTTTAACCGACTTCCAAAAGAAGGATGGTTCTCAATTCGTCTGAATGTTTTTTTTTTATTTTTTTTTTGTGTGTTTGTTCACCGATTACTTGAAGACGGCTAGACCGATTTGGAAAATTCCTTTTTTGTTTGAAAGGGTAGACTTCCGAGGTGGACCCATTGCAACCAAATCAGGGTCTGATTATGGAATCTTGGAGAAATCGAGGGAGCTCTTCAAATATCATAGGCACACATATAGCGATTTTGGTATTTTTCTTAGTTTCTCGTGCATATCTTATTAGAAATAAGTTTCCATTCTTAACCGACTTCAAAACAAAGAGCAATTTTTATGTAGGTTTGTTCCTCGGTTACTTGAAAACGGCTAGACCGATTTAGATTTTTTTTCTTTTAACTAAATAGACTTAAGTCTATTTGGTTAAAACAATATTTTTCCAGCGCCACTAAAAATTTCAAAATAAAGTAAATTTAAAATTTTTAGTGGCGTTATTTTTAAAGAGCTAAGGAGCTCAACACAGCCAGCTTTGCGTGGCAGGCACCAACTTCAAAAATAACAGGTTAAAAACTATAAATGTCTGAATATGTATACAGGGTGGGAGGGACTATACCGACAAACTTTAACTATAGATTCTAACAACTATTAGGAGTAAAAAAAGTTATGTGATGTATAGTCGAAAAACGCTTACTTTCAGAGATATTCATTATTTTTTAAATGAAAGCTCCCAAGTGTGTAACAAGCCCTAATAAATGTGACTAAGATAGTTTTACTAATTTTTTTAAATCCTTTAAGTAAACAGCAATTAACCTTCGCAGTATTTGATGGTAAGCGACTACGAGGCCAAAAATTGCCCTTTCGTTTCCATATTCCGAATTTTTGATAACTTTTCCTCTAGTAAGGGCATGTTTATAACGAGGGGCTGAATTTACTGATTTATTTTGTTCCATAAGACTATTTATGTAAAATGACAATATTCGACCCATGTTGATATAACATTATTTACTCGTCACACCACCAGGAATTCACGGCTAAAGTATGTCGGTGTAGTCCCTCCCACCCTGTATATGAATAGTTGATTATCCATTTCTTTAGGGTAATCAACATATTATTTTTTGGTCTTTAGTTTAAGTTTTTGGAAGTCAGTTTTTATTTTTTGTTTTAAAAATTTATTATATTGTAAAGTTTTCTTGATGCTTTAACTGCAAGTTAGTACCGGGGGGGGGGGGGGGGTGTCCACAGAACTCGATTCCCCTATTATTTAACCGTGGAGGAACATTGGCTACTTCTCAAATAAAGAATCCTCCCTCCGTCCATAATAGGCAAACTTATCAAGCCAGAAAAAATACTGGTTATAAGTGTCAATGTCAAGTACAAGTCGTAGCTACACTGACGTAATTGGTAATACATCGCCACAATCAACGGCGTTTCCGTTAATGTGGCCCCAGCATGACAGGCTACAAGATTCGGATTGGCGGCACCAGTTGGCAGCACCTTCGTTATGTACGTTTTGTATAGACCTGCTAAGAAAGTAACAATATACGACATTGTCACTCGCTGCTATATCACTTACTTCAAAAAGAAATAACTGGCCAAGAGCATGTCGGACCATGCTCACTGTAGGGTTCCATAGCCGTAACTGTAAGGTAAAAAATACGATGTAAAAAAAGTACAACAACAAAAGAGCGTATCTTCATAGCAATTACGTCCTTTTGTTGAGAAGCGCAGTTTATCGGCAATAACTCAAAAACTGTTAATTCGATCTTGTTGAAAATAATTTTCGTTGAAAGTATTAATTAAGCCTTACCTTTGTGATTTTTTTCATATTTTTCGGACCCACGGTTTAGAAAATAGAGGGGGGGGGACACAATTTACACAACTTTCGGAGCGATTATTTCCAAATACATTCACTTAATCAAAAACATTACTTAGGAACCTTATAGTGTTTTTCAAAGAGCTGTCGAACTATGTACCACACGTTGACATTTGCTGAAAATTTTTTTTTTTACTGTCTTTAACATGTATGGAGTGCCCCCCCTAAAAATATTTATTTTATTAATTTATATACCAAACTAAGTAGCGGCTCATAAAACACACCTATATTCCAAATTTCATCAATATCCATCATGTAGTTTCTGAGTAAAATGTCTGTGACATACGGACAGACAGACAGACAGACAGACAGACAGACAGACAGACAGACAGACAGACGGACGGACATGACGAAACTATAAGGGTTCCGTTTTTGCCATTTTGGCTACGGAACCCTAAAAACCTTTACGCCACACTTGGGCATAAAGTGCCTTTTTCCGCAAGCTACGCGTACGGAAAAAGCCGCTTTCTGGCCAAATGTAGACATAAAATACTGTACACAACACGGGAGGTAATAAAGAAAGCCCTCGATCGCATATTTACGTCCCTCGCTTGCAGCTCGGGTCGCAAACGTCTGCGATCTCGGCCTTTCTTTGTATTAACACCCTAGTTGTGTAATGTACTATTTTCTACTCCTGTACTGTTATCTGTCTTTTACTTGGTCACGAACACTAATATAAGAACATATATAATATGAGTTCAGAGAAGTCTATACTCTATTCCCCTTAACAGCACTAGTGTCGTTATAGTCACTTTACGTTATTGCTAGCAGCCACAGACTTCTAAATCTAGGTTAAACTTAGGTCAAGGATTAAGCGCTCAATTTTAACTTTACGGTGAAAATGCACAACTACCAACTTAACAAACAATTAAATTCCTAAGGTTTTTAAGAAAAACAAAACTTTCCGAACTAAATTCATTGATGCCAACATAAAAAAAGTATTTTTAATTTAAGTATATTTTAAATTAAAAAAAAAGTTTACCATAGACACATATCGTCAGTCAAACGTCATATTTGCCTTGTTTCCAGGTTATGATTAATTTTGTATTTTATAATTTAAAACCTCGTCGTAGAAAAAGTATTGTATGCAACGTTGTATAATTAAGTCAAAAAATGCTCATTGCGTCTCTGTTTGCGATACTCGCCGCATTCGCGGCTCGTATCGCAACTCACGCAATTCGCATTTTTTGAACCCACTTATACAACTGTTGTATTATGTACTTATTACAAACTACACACGTTGAGCGAGTATCCTTTCGATATATAGGAAAACACACTCCGACGGTCCCTACGTATAGGGAACGTGCACGAACTATAGGTGACAGCACTAAACGACAAAAGAGTCACGGGTGGACAATAAAGGAAACTATCACCCCTGTCAAATCAAGCTGTCAATGTCAATGATAATATGTAAGTGTCAATGTCAAATATAGTAAGTCGTAGCTACACTGACGTTAATCGTCCTTCAACGCGATAAATTAACGTTATTAACGGCGTTTTCGTCAATGTGGCCCCAGCATGAGAGGGTACATGATTTAGATTGGCGGCACCAGTTGGCTGCACCTTCGTCGTGCACGTTCCCTATACAGCGTTATGTTGGAATGCATGGTTTTCACTCACTCACTGGGGAGCTAAATGAAGGTTCACATTGGACTAAAAGTTATTATAATTATGTGATACAGTAAAAATATTATGGCTGTTTTATACTATTTAATAGAATAGTTTATCATAAAGTGAAGCATATTTTTGTTAATTAACGTTTTTTATAAAAATTGTCTTGATGTTTTTTTTTGTCTTGACTTTCAATTAATGTAAATGCGGTTAAGTTTGACATGTCCGTTTATACATAAACTTTTAATTTATTAAAAACAACAAATGAATATAAACATTTACTGGAAACTGGAAAGTAAATCCATAGTGCCGCTGAAATTAAGAAATTTTGTCCGGGTGTATGAAGTATACAGACAATAAAAAAAAAACAATTTTGTACTTGATTTTTTGTACGTAGGGACCATCGACTCTGTATATCCGTATCCGTGCGTATCCGTATTTTTGCTAAACCACGCAAAACTCCTAAACAATTAACGGTAAAAAACAGATAAAACGTCTGATACTAGAAGTCGATGTCGTTTTACGACGCTGGGGTCGGTTTATGGCCTTTTTACTCACTGCCTCAAAATCATAGCTTATTTTATCGATTTGTCTTTTAAACTATTTTTTATTGGACTCTTTTCGGAAAACATACTGGGTGCTTCAGTGTGATTTTCATAACCATTCCTACCCAATCTATATACATATAACAATGTCGGGTTAGTTACGCCATTTTATAACTCGAGAACGTGTGGACCGATTTTTATGATCTTTGATTTTTTGGGTTTGTCTCGGCCCCGAATAACAGAATAACTATTAAAACATTTTTTCTACTCCTGTACTGTTATCTGTCTTTTACTTGGTCACGAACACTAATATAAGAACATACATAATATGAGTTCAGAGAAGTCTATACTCTATTCCCCATAACACCACTAGTGTCGTTATAGTCACTTTACGTTATTGCTAGCATCCACACAGACTTCTAAATCTAGGTTAAACTTAGGTCAAGGATTAAGCGCTCAATTCTAACTTCACGATAAAAATTCACAACTACCAACTTAACAAACAATTAAATTCCTACGATTCATAAGAAAAACAAAACTTTCCGAATTAAATTAATTGATGCCAACATAAAAAAAAGTATTTTAATCATCGTCACATCGTGTCACCAGCCATATCAAAAAAAAGTTTACCATAGACACAACTGTCATGCCGGCTGTACACACTCGGAGAGACCGTACGAGACACGCGTGACGTCCATGTATTTTATATTTTAACCTAGTCGTAGAAAAAGTATTGTATGCAACGTTGTATAATTAAGTCAAAAAACGCTCATTGCGTCTCTATTTGCGATACTCGCCGCATTCGCGGCTCGTATCGCCACTCACGCAATTCGCATTTTTTGAACCTTCTTATACAACTGTTGCATAAAATACTATAAAAGAAAAATTTTGAGGAGGAATGAAGTTTGGCCGGGACAGCTATTAATATATAATATAATATATAAATGTGAAACTAGATGTCTCGATATTTGGACGTTTGTTAAAATAAAAATAAAATAATATAATTACTGCAAGTAGGCCCCCAAGGTCTCTATTACATGTCTGATTCTCTTCTTTTCTTACTAAATAACATGGTAACAATTAAATGGACTGATGAGCATTTCTAAATAAATGCCGTTTTCTAGGTTATTCTTCAGAAATATGTGGTCACCTTATTCATCTGGCCCTTTTTTTTCGCGTGGTAATGCGGCCAGCCTTCTGGGCACAATTCCACTGACAGCGATTTAGAATTATTTTTTATCTTTAGTTTGTATTTAATTTATAGTTTTAGTTCTTAATGTTATTGTTTTATTTAAATTGTAATACAAGTAGGTACACCAAATCCTGGATCGAAACACAGGATATTTTTTCCCCTGGTAACTAATGGGACAACCTTGACGATACGCGTTTAGCTCCGTGGGAGTGACACCGCCTACGAAGCTAGAGGTCCCGGGTTCAAATCCTGGTAACGGCAAATATTTTTGTGATGAGCACGAGTATTTGTTCCTGTCATGGATGTTTTCTATCTATTTAAGTATGTATTTATCTATATAAGTATGTATATCGTCATCTAGTACCCATAGTACAAGCATTGCTTAGTTTGGGACTATGGGGATTTGCGTAAGATTGTCCACCGATATTTATTTATTTACCTTCAGCAGCAGTCAACGTCAACCTTCAATATTTCTGTAAACACTTGTGTGGCCGACAGTACGCAGTAGATTGTGCCATTTTAAAGCCTTTGCCGATATTTTAAAGGCGTGACTCACCGCCCCTACTTTAGCGTTAGTTGTAAAACCAGGAGCGATGGCTTCCGACACTTACAGGGTTATTCTCTTATTTACGTCCGTCGTTGTGACAGGTGTGATTGTTCCTTGCGCTGTTGACATCAGTGTTAGGCCCAGAAGCGTTTCAACCGTCCTTTCCGTTGTGCTACAAAATACTCATTTATTATGAAAATGAAAAACCCGATACGCACCCCCGGACTGAACGTACCGCATCCGACCGTCTCTCTCTATCGCATAACGCGTGCTCTTTCTGGTCGCTAGCTAAGCCCCTCCGGCGGGGCAAAATTTGGTACATTTTTTTTTTTTTTTTATTCACGATAGGTAAGCATTTGACTTTGATCTCACCTGTTGGTAAGTGAAATCGCGGAGTGAACCTTGACTTGGCTCACGCGGTTACCGCCATGTGGGATGTTGATTCGACGATCGTTGTTCCGATAGTCGTTTCGGCGAACGGGCTTAGAGCGAAGAGTCTCGATCACCATCTCAAGAGACTCGCTGGATGGTTGGATCAAGGGCCAAATCTGTATCTGTATCTAAGGCGGTACTTCTGGACACGGCGCGCATTGTCAGGAGGTTCGTCTCTCTGCAGCCCTATCCACCGGTAGCTTGGGACCCGCCCCGCTGCCGGCGGCACCCTAGATTAGGTTTTTTATAATGTGTTTAATTCGAACTAGTCCCATAGTAAGCTCAATAAGCTCAATAGTAATCTCATAAACTGTCACTTAACCCTGCACGTGCTACCCAGACGTGACATAACCTGACAGATGACCTTGAATCCCCACAATTCAACCCTAAAATATGCGGTGGGATGTGATTCCCGCGCCGTCGAGTCTAGGGCCTCGGTCCTCCCGCCCAGAACATCCTAACTCCCACGAGTTGGTGGAGGATTGTAGGCCGTGAGTAAAGGGGGTATGGTTGGGTTTGGGATGGGGGTGCGGGCAGTTTCAGGGGGTGTGTTGTGGGCTCGCTCGGCGTCCTCTAAGAAAATGGAGACAATACGATTATAGTATTGCAGTATATGCGTGGGCAGGCAGATGATTTTGTTAGGGATGTTGAAGCGAATTTTAACTTCGAAGTGAGAACTGTTTGACGATGTCCTATCTTCCTATCGTATCCTACTATTCTACTATTCCTACGAATACTCCGTTATTTAGTTTTTTTTCCCAAAACTAGTTAAATCGATAAAAAACCTTACCTAAAGAATTATCAAACCTGCTACAAAATTTTCACGAGAAACCTGTAGAGAAAAACAATCGGACATTATGATAGCATTTTCGCCCAAGTTGAAACGTCTGTTGCAGGGCTCGGAACCGGTATTTTGCAAAAACCCCGAAATTGCCCAATATTTTAAATTACTTTATGTAGAGCTCAATAATGTATTTAAGTAATGACTTCGTATTATTAGATTGTCCAACTAAAAAATGAAATACTAAACCAAACAACGAAAAGAAAGAAAATAATACCTGTATTTTTTTATGAAGACAATACCGGTATCCGAGCCCTGGTCTGTTGACCCCCTGCCATTATGAAGATAATCTAGAAACCGAATCAATAAAAAAATATATACATAATTATGGAACATGCTCACAATTTTACTACAATCTTTCAAGGAAATTTCTCGACCAGTACAGGAGAGCTGCCGGACATATAAATGCATTTTTTCCCACGCTGAAACGGAGATATTTCGCTCGCGTCACTTGCTCGGTCAGTTATAGATGAGAAAGTTTATGAAGATGTTTAGAGGTTTCAATGTCTGGACGTTCGTAGTTTTGGAGGTTTGTTAAATTGTTACGAAATAACGCGGTGATACAGTATAATACGATTTGTATGAGAACTGCATCACAACTGCGCAGTCGGCGTGCAGTTGTGATGCAGTTCCCATACAAATCGTAGGGAGTTGCAGTTGGGTTGCAGTCCGTCTGTATCGGCCCTAAACAGCCGAACTTGGACTACTTGTTCGTCTTTATTAGGGTGTCCCAGAAAGCAAATCTCCATACAAACTTTGAAGCCAAGTCGGCACAGGTTCCCCTAATCGCAGAGAACTGAAATGTTATATACCATAATATTTTAGTAGTTACAATTTTTTAGGGGGTACCTATAAAAAAATAAAAAAAATAAAAATAAAAATCGTTTATTTCGGACAATTGGATCCATACAAATGTTAGTACATACTTACACATCTACGTTAGACTAAAAAACTAGAAAGTGTTAGTAACAATGGGTACTTATGCACTATGTTAGACTATGGAATATGTAGTTAAAGAGCGGTGCAGGCCTATCCCGTGCTGCAGGTAGCGACTGTCAAGCCTGTCCGCTATCACGCCCGATGCTCTTGGTGCTGGCGCGCACTCTGCGGAGTGTGGCGGCGGCGCGCCGCCTCACGCCGGCATGGGAACCGTCCACTTGCGCGGCCGCGAACATGCCTGACGCACTGCAGGCGCGCGGCAGACCCAACAGCACCCTGAAGGCGTTATTGTATTGCACCCGTAAGGCGCCGAGCGATCTCTGCGTATATTTAGCCCACAGGCTACATGTATATAAGGACGTACAGTACGCTCTGAACAGAGTTATTTTTACTGCATTACAAAAAAAAAACTTGCCCATACAGTAGAAACATTTTTTTTTTACTTATTTTGTAATTCATAGCCCTCAAATATTTTTTAACTACTCAAATATACTGGTATATCAAATTTCAGCTCTCTGTGATGATGGGTAAGCGTGCCGACTTGGCTTCAAATTTTGTATGGAGATTTGCTTTCTGGGAAAGAAAGAAAGAAAGAAAATGCATTTATTTATGACAGCAGCACAATATATACAGTGGTAAAAATAAATAAAATAAAACCTAAAGGTGAATGCTGCCACAAAATGGTCCCACCTCAGCAAAATGCCGACCTAAAGGGCCAGCGCTGGTCTTCCGGGGGAACCAGACAGGGGCGACGTCATTACAAGATATTCACATGACGGGTCCAGGACAAATAGATAGGATGATGCTATATGACATGTCTTGGCTCGGTCGGCTCGGCACACTTATTGTGAACGCGACCATTACTGACAATGACAGCGCCAATTGTGCCAACCGATTAGGTACCGATCAAACCAAACCATCTCAATCGCATTATCTCTGGTAGCGACCGTGCATCAAAAAACTTAACATAAAACGCATAAAACATAAACATTGGATAAACACTAATAACTACGAACTACAAATTAAACATAAAACCAACAGTGTTTTGATGTGATTTTATAACATCTTGCTATGTATGAGTGATTTATTAGCCTCAAGGACACGGACAAGGACATGTTATTTATACTTTGGCGGCGACATGGAATAGATTGAGATGAAATTTGGTATACAAATAGACCAAATCCTAGATTGAATCGTAGACACTTTACATCCCGGTAGGAATTTCCCCCACTCACTTGCTTTCGGTAGCTAGAGCTGCCAACTTTGCGCACCTACGATTTGATTTTGGTAGCCGGAGCTACCAGGCGACGTTTGTACAATATTTTATTTTTAATCTGTAAAGCGTGCTTTAGACGACGTTCAAACTCTGTTCAAATCATAGAGAAATAACATGGCAACACAGAAAAAAAAGGGCAGCCAACATAGTAGACTGAAAATATTTTTAAACAGTGTTACTTTACAAGGTGTTGTCAAAGTGAAGTTCAAGTCAGATTTTGTGAAAGTGCGGAGTGTTTAGAAAATGCCGTAAGTACTCAAATTACTATTTTATTATTAAAGTTATATATCAAACGATTCAGTGTTTATCCATCTAGCAGATTGTAACAATATTTTAGTGCCAAACTCATAATTATGAATCACATCTTCACTTGAAAGTAATTTAACAGATTTTTTTCCAGTAACTTGTGAATTAAATGGCTCATATTTTAAAGACTTTCGAATAATTCTTTTCTAACTTATAGTAATTAAATAGCTTGAGTATTAAGTTTTTTACTTAAACCATAAAATCAATCAATAGAGAATTTATTACACAGGATTAGCGAAAGAAACAAGTGACAGTAAATTGTAAGTACGGGTGTGGTAGCGCTAGCCACCAGCGAAACAATTCATTCATACATATCGCTTCAAGGTTGTAAGACTTGTAAGGCATGCGGCACACCAGACGCGCTGTGAGCGCGTTTGAGATATTTGTTTTTTTGTACTTACTGATATTTGAACAATGTTATCTATCATTAATTTTGGTGTTTCGGTTATTTTAATAAATATTTTATTGTATGTGTGTATCCATTCCGAATGTTCAATGAGTATATTTTGGAAAGATAAGAGGAGAAACTTTTTTGTTTTTAGTTAACTGGTGGCTTTGTATTTGATAAATACATATTTGGTAGATAGAAAATACTTTTGATTGAAATACTTTTACTTTTTAACACTTCATAAAATACATTTTATAAAAAATAAGAAACTATACAATAACGTAAGTTGAATGAAATTGCATCTTGGGCTACTTAGTTGATAACTTTTAATATTACAAAAATACACACTAAAATCTAACTAACGTCTTCAAATATGGTTATATACTCGTTTACTACCAATTCTGTCTGAATAAAATAGCAAAACTTAATGGAATGCGTCTTCATCTACGATTTGTATACTTCTTAATTTAAAAAATATTTTGGCTGAGGGACTGTTCCCTGCACAAATAAAAACACATCATACATCTGTATGTATGATGTGTTTTTATTTGTGCATTAATTTTACGCTTATCTAGGATATTTTACTTTGTTTGAGCAGACCAGCAAAATCAAAAAACTAAGAAACCGGACGCAGTCGTGGACGCGGTCGTGGACGAGGGCAAGGACGAGGGCGAGGAAGAGGAAAAGTTGAACCAAGGGAACTCCTTTCCTCAAGAGAAACAAGCTCCACCTGAACATCCCCCATCTCCTGTTCCGGGTCCTAGTTCCAGGTTACTTATTCAATTCAACTGGTTATCGTATGTTATTGTTTGTAAAAAATCCTTTTCATTTTTGTTTTTTTTTTTCAGTAGACCATATGACGAGGAAACACAAATTATGTTGAAACGATACTCCAGGACAATCATTTCGTCGGCCAATGAGCGTCGAAGAATAGTCGATGCGTATGGTGTAAGCAGTCTCGCTCGAAATATATATGCAAGCTATGTAAAGTATCACTTTGCTTAGATGTATGTTTCGAGGAGTACCATACGAAATATTAGTACTTTCGGCATCGGCGGGGCTATTTTGTATGTAAAGGTCGCTATTATTCAAAAGTAAACATGCAATCGAGGGCTTTCTTTATTACCTCCCGTGTTGTGTACATCATTTTAAGCCTACACTTGGCCAGAAAGCGGCTTTAAAAGCCACTTTATGGCCAGGTGTGGCATAAAATCCTTATCCTTACTTCCAACAATAGATTATTTGTCAAATTAGATAGTTAACGAGTTCATATTTTTAAATCCATCTATTGTGGATATATTGCATACATTATTCACTATCCGTATAACCTAGTCGTTTTAAACCTGACGTTTTACAGATTTGGGCATTTTGTAACTAAGGCATTTTGACAATCAAAACCTTTTGCTAAGATAGCCCTTATACATTTAAAACCTTATGCAAATAAGTCATTCTGCCTACTTGTACATTTCACGACCTAGGCATTTTGCTAAGTAAGTCTTTATAAAAGTAAAACTTTGCATACCATGGCAAAATAAAACGTTGACCTCTTGAACTGAACCCATTAATTATTTTAAAAGTAAGTTTTATTTTATAGATTTCGCAGATTCATATAATTTGTACAGCGAAATGACATAAAAAATCTCTAAAAACCATTATTAACATGCAATTGGCCCCTCAAGGTCAGCGCCATTTATCAGCACCATTTGAACTAAGTTTTTTTGTTGAAATTATATGTATCAGCTTCAGATATTTCAGCTTAGAAAATAAAACCCATCAAAAACATTACACGTAAAAAGATGCAACTCTCGCAACTCAGTTCTCCTACAACAGAAAAGTTTTGAGATGTAATGTTAAACCAAGTCAGTCCGTGTCCACTGAACTCAATTTCCACAGACTTGCCTATTATTTACCCGAGGAGGATTCTTGGAAAATGAGTTGCTCTCTCAGTTTAAATAAATAGGCAAGTCGGTGAAAATTGAGTTCTGTGGACACCCCCCCAGTACTGACTTACAGCTCAAAACTTTTCTGTTGTAGAAGAACTGCGTTGCGAAACTCGCATCTTTTTACATCAGAGGTTCTTAAACTTTTTTTGGTCAAGGACCCCCTACATTATTTCGAAAACCTTACGGACCCTTTTCGAATACAATCAGAGAAAAAGAGTATAAAGGGCACATGAAAGTTTGTGTTGTATGCATAGCCACGGACCCCCGGCTCTCGTATCACGGACGCCTAAGGGGTCCATGGACCACAGTTTAAGAAACCCTGTTTTACATGTAATGTTTTTGATGGGATCTTATTTCTTTTTGTAAGTCGTCTACCTTTATTTATTTCATTTCAATCCATTCTATTTCCGATTTGAACTACAAAACTAACTTTGTAATCACATGTATTTGTATAGGATTACAAACTTACGTGTGCAGTTGTAACTGAAATTGCAATATTTTTAGGTTTTATAGGACTTGATTGGCTAAAACCTCACTATGTTTAAAATTTGGAGCTTGTAAGTCTGCTAGAAGTTCCTTAGAATTACGATGATCATTAGTCAGTCAGTCAGTGAGTCAGTGACAAAACTAAGGAACTTTGACGTGCAATAGTTCTTACACTACACGTTCAAATGGAATGTTTTTGAGGATATACTTAAGTCTTATTGTGCCCTATATATACCTGAAAATTCGGGGTTCTAGCTTTAGCCAGCACAAAATTACAGGAGGTTGAAAATGGCTTGAATGGCTTCCAGAAAAGGATTATATACGGCCGTGCCTTTGTTTTGCTCGACTTGGCGGGGGCACTGCCGTGCCCCCACATGTATTAAACCATAAAATAAAATACCATACATTTGAAATATAATTAATGCCGTAGAAATAAAATAAACAATCACCCTCTTTTGGTTTGTATGGAAAATAGACCGTTCACCTCAACCTTGGTTCAACGAACTTATCTTTTTTTATGTTATACGCTACTTAATGTTTTAACCAACTTTTGTTTAGTTTCACCTGCCTCGGTGTCTGTCTGCCTTTGTGTAATCAAATTTTGCAAGTTAAATTTGACCACTTCCCGGTTTTCATTAAACTGAAGCAAACTTTCCAAGGACATGTAAATCAGACAATGCGATATGACACGAAGCTGATCTGCTGATCAAATAATATGACAGCCATAGATAGAATAATCCACATTACGCAAAATAAATCCGCCATGCTCGGGCTCATTTGATTCGTTTTGACGCGCAGTGCGCAGTATGCGATTGTAAAAAAAAGTATAGAGTCTGCAACGAAGGCATGTTAAGTTATTTCATTGTAAGGTATATTTATGCCACACCTGGCCAAAACGTGGCTCTTACCGCACACTGCGCGTACGGAAAAAGCCACTTTCTAGCCAATAAAATTATGTACACAACACATGTACCATTTCCATCACATATTTACAAAACTTTTGCAATCTCGGAGTTTCTTTGTATTACCACCCTAGTTGTGTAATAGTACATTACACAACTAGGGTGGTAATACAAAGAAAGGCCGAGATCGCAGAAGTTTGCGGCCCGAGCTGCAAGCGAGGGACGTAAATATGCGATCGAGGGCTTTCTTTATTACCTCCCGTGTTGTGTACATCATTTTATGTCTCCACTTGGCCAGAAAGCGGCTTTTTTCGTGCGCGCAGCGTGCAGAAAAAGCCATTCTATGGCCAGGTGTGGCATAATATACTATTACCACTTTAGTTGAGTAATGTACTACAATAATATAAAAGAATAGTGTCTTGGTAAAAACTAGCCAAATCATTGTGTATGCTGGAACAAAAGCGCTGTCAACACTTTATTTATATTATCTTATTATTTAGTATTGATCAATTTGGTGCTCATTATGGCCGACATTAATAAACTTTTTGAATTATGTCCATTGCTGTTTTATTCTACACCACACTTTTTTTATGACGAGCTGTCACATGTTACAACTTTATATTCACAGCCAATACCTAGAGTGGAGGTCAAGGGATGCATGAGGGGCGAAGAACAGCAATAACTAGACAGGTTTAAATATCACTCTCACCTCACGCCCATCAATTTAAACCCTAGTTCCCAATAGATATGAGCGCTGACGGCAAATTTCGCGGCAGCGGCGTGGCTTTGGATCTTAATATTTTTATTTAAGCCTGATTTGTAAGAGGAAATGCAGAAAACCACATTTCTATACCAAGATAACCTGTATTTTATTCTAATAAACGAACGGAGGACATAAACCACCGTAATTGTTTTTTTTCAATTTCGCACCTAAAATTGTGTATGTGTGTCGTGGAAGATTGTTTATAGTTGTTATGTATATCTTTCACTTGCGTTATAAACATCAATTGAAGTCGATAAAAACGACGACGCCGCCTAAATACTCGACGCGACTGAGTGAACAAATGCGGGCGGGCTACGGGTGCGAGCGAGAAAACAATCCGCAATTTGTTACGGTGGCGCGACGGCGCTGCGCTAAGATCTAGTTCTCAATTAATTTGATACTAACATTCCATGGAACTTTGAAGAAACGCACGTCAAATGAAGGGCAATTACCTAAAATGTGTAACGTGGTTGAAGTTGCCCTTCAAGTTACATTTAATTTTTTCAACCTGCTTAGAATAGATAGATACACTAAGAAGATTTTATTTGACCTTATTGCACAATATATGCCTGTCTAAAAATTACATAATACAAAAAAAATTGCGTAGTCGGTCAAAAATTATGCACTTATTACGCAGTATACAATTATTCTACAAACAACGTATGTACATATATGTAGTTATTGTTGGATTCATACTTTTTTCTCAAGTCAAAATCACGAACATATCTTTAATTTTCCTCTCGGACTGGGTTGACGTTGAAAATAATTCGTCATAACAAATGTTTTTATTAAATCATTTATTACACGTTTTTACATTCACGTCAGCATTCACACTGCGTTGTATGTTATTTTTTTACCATTTAGAAATAATTCAAAACAGACCACGTTCAATCGTATCTTATTACCTAGTAGCCAGCACCATACACAACAATCAAAAAGCACCAATCTCACAATATAGTAATTGAATTACCTTTTAGTTCTACATTTACTTAAAAATAAATTTAATAATGTCTAGCAAGTACAAACAGAAAAGTAAATTTAATCAAAAGTAGACAAAACTTTTGCTTTTACAAAGTTTTATTCACCAAACAATTATTTATATAAGTTATTACTGAAAATAACGTATGCTCAATTTTTAAAGTACTGCATAGGTAAATTCTGTGTTGCGCGCACTGTGCCGCGACCTTAACGGCTGGGCTGCCGATGTAGCAGCCATCTTTGTTTTGTTTTGTTCGTCAGTATGAGCGCGAACCAGTCACGTGTTGCGAAAAATGTATACCGGCGTGTTTATTTATCATAAAATCTGTGTAATTATGTGTATTTAAGGTTTCTAATTGTGTAATGTTGTGTTGTGGTTACAAACTGTGATTATAATGTGTTAATTTAAGGTGATGACGTGATTTTAAGTTATTTCTATCATGTTTTTGATCGGCCCAACGAAAGTTCTGGAGGTACGTACATTGTGTTTGTTGTTGTTTTGACTTTATAACCGCAATTAACATGCTAGTTGCCAAATAAGTAAAATCAGAATTTAAGATTATTAGTTGTTTGTTCTAACTAGGACAATATTTTAGTTATTACGCTTCTAAATTATCCATAAATAAATACTAAACCTGGCGAACGGTTTCGTTCCGTATTTCCGTTTTTCTTGCGTGTCTATTTTAAATGAAGTGATGTTTACCATAGAATTTTATACGAACACTTGTACAGTATTTGGTATCAAAAGAAAGGTAATTTAATCTACTTTTTAATGTATTTAAAAACAAACAGGGTTATCGCTTTAGATTTTTTATTAAAAATACAATTCTCCTCGAAGTCGTCAACTTTATCAATGCGTCAACTTTACGCATTTTTTATAATTATTTTTACTATAATAACTCATATAATGAGTAACAAAATTAAATTCTTTGTTTCTTTGGCTTTTTAGTGTAAAAAAATCTTACCAATTGGTTCAGTAGAAGCCAAATTATGAATTTTTGAATTAAACTCGACATCGCGCCGGCATTTGTCATAAAAGGCGAAACAATTTAGGCTGCCATTTTTAAAATCCCAAAGCAAGTGAGTGGTTAGGACAATATCGGGTATAACACAGAGCCGATGGCAAATGCTAGTACAAGATAAACTAAGAAAAATAAAAAGCAATCTGCATCTTCTGCATATACTGGAAACCTCCCGAATATTTATGTATAATGTAATAATTTAGACTATCCGCCGTCTCTCTCCCTCCCCCGCCCCGTTCGTCTATCTTCCGTCCCTCTCTGAACTAGTCTACAGTCGGGTTTCAGCATTTTTTTCCATTTTTCACATTTGCGTTACTACTGATTGATAGAGACTCTGTGCGATAAATGGCGGGGGGATACTGGTTAGTTTTCAGGTTAATTTTGATATAAACGTAAGAAGTTAAATAGAGTTTCTGTGCGAAATGTTAGATGTAAATAAGGGGTAGCTTTTATAGGGTGCAGTGATAGGTAAAATAGATGAAAAATACCTACTTTTAAAAAGTATAATTATGTATGTATATCTACTTTTCTGGTTTATTTCTATATATGTTAATTTCGCTACGCAGTTGTCTAGAAGAGATTTTTAGTGATAAGACCGCCTGTTGTCTACCTTTTTAATATTTTTTAGAACCAAAGTTCTTTTTGCCTAAAATGAAGATGAACATTCATAGACACTTACAAAATTGCAGATATTTTTATTGCAGTTTTACGTTAGTTCTTAACTTTATTTTTAACTGACTTTCTAAAGAAGGACGGTTCTCAAGTCGTCTGTATGTTTTTTTTTGTATGTTTGTTACGCGATTACTCGAGGATGTCTGGACCGATTAGGGAAATTATTTTTTTGTTTGGAAGGGTATACCTTCGAGGTGGACCCATTGCAACAACGTCAGGATCTGATGATGGGATATTGGAGAAATCGTGGGAACTCTTCAAATATTATGGGCAGACGTATAGCGATTTGGGTGTTTTTCATAGTGAAATGTTCTAGGTCAACGGAAAATACCCTATAAATTTTGGTTTCCTTGAGAGTGTCGAAATATACGTTTTTTGCGGCATAAACGGCCATATCTTTTTTATCGTTAGCCTAGTAATTTGATTTTTTTACAGCTTCAAGGGCCCGTAGAACTGAGTATATGGTTTTAATTTCAACTGGATAGCTTAATGCATTCCCGAGATAAAGGGACTTGACAGACAGACGGACGGACAACAAAGTGATCTTATAAGGGTTCCGTTTTTTCCTTATCACAAACACTGTCAAAATCATCGATTGTTTTCAATAAGGCCCTCCATCCAGCGGCAGGGAAGATTAAAAATATAGTTTTCGACAATTTACATCGCGGGTTCGCTCCAATAAGTCCTGTGACTGGGTTGAGACGGCGCGGAGCTAGGAAACAATCGTATATGGCAAATGGCAGTGTTTTTCAAACTATTTCACAGCACGACCCCCTTTGTATGCGAAAATAATTCGCGACCTCGCGATCCTCGACGATTCCTAACCTGAATTTTATTCCGTTAAACTTTTGAGCTTTTTCTTTTTTACCCGACTGCGGCGAAGCCCAAAGGAGGGTCATGTGTTTGGCCTGTATGTATGTAAGTATGTATGTATGTATGTCCGTTCCTGCGTCCGCTCGTAACCACTCAACGGAACATCCGATTTTGATAAATGATACATCATTAGATTCGTCTTGATGGTGCGAGTGTCACTGGATATGAAGTTCGTTAAAATAAACAAAATGGCGGATTTTATGCAGTTTCAAAGTGCACCGCGGTCGGGTTTTTTTTTACAAAAATGTGGTTATTTTTTTTTCTCCTCTCCACTTCTAGAGGCCCTGCGACCCACACTTTAAAAAACACTGGTAGGTATATGGCGTAAAACACAATGTACTGCCATTTTTATGCTCACCAGTTGGCGCCACTGTCAAGTAGGGTCCTGAAGTACAGCTGCCAGTTTGTTATCACGGATGGGAAGCGAAGTTTACATTTCATTCGTGTTTAATGCCTTAAAACAGTACAAACAGCAACACACTTAACTGCCCATTAAAGACAGAGCAGAGAGAAAATGATAACGATTGAAAGAGATACCGTAAGGTCGGGGTACTTTGGCCAAATGTAGGGTAACTTTGCCCTCCTTGTAAATCACATATCTCAAATCTATAGGGTCTGATATTAAACAGGAATGGCCAGCTAAAACCAACCACATGGCAAAGTGCCGTAATTTAAATGCAATAATCAAACCTGGACCCAATTAATCCCTATGGCCAAAGTTACCCCCCAGGGCGAAAGTACCCCGACCTTACGGTATATATATTTGTATTATGTCAACTTCAAATCAAATAACATTTGCGTATGTGTAATGTGCCTTTGAGCTTTGTCATTGTAGTTGTTTGGGCAAAGTTTTTTTTTTCCATACTGTAAATAAAGGTTTTATTTCAACAAGACAGGTGACTTTGTCAAAATGATGATTTAGCTTTCAGACGAACGTTGGGATGAAATTATATTGCTAATGCTTTTATTGGTGCTTCATATTTTTGATATGATGCACCAATATAATGTAATTTATATTTATTATTCATTCATTCTTTTCCGCGAATTCAATAACATGGCATTAATGTCAATAATGACGTTGGATCAGCCATAAAAGAAAAATTATTGTTTCAAAACTCTTTTGAATAATAGCCAATTTATACTCATAAACACACGCACACATGCATAACACGACGCCTTCAAGTGTGATTCTCTTTCTTGCAGTATTTCCCATTTTTGAAGTGTATAGTTAACTGTGTTGCTGTTTGTACCATAAAATATCGAGCTTCCCGCAGTATTGCGTTCTATTCGCGAACAAACAACATCAACATCTCCAGCTTCTCCTGAGGATACCCCGTAGAGAGCCGAAACACGTGTCGAGTTTTATATTTTTGGAGGCGGGTTGTTATATTTATTTGTATGATTTTTATTTTGCATGAAACAAATACGCAAGTCATTATAACCGGCTATCACTAACTGATTAACACGTTATCATATCGCGGATTAGCAAAGCAATATATTTGTTTTAATTAACATGGATTTCCGCAAAGTAACACTGATTCAATAAATTATTTGATACGAGCCAAGAACCAATAAATAGCTGGACCGCGCTAGCAAAGAAGCATGTCTAATAAGCCGGCTACTAATGTGTGCGTGCTGCTCGCGATAGGAAAGAACTAGTTGATGTATGCATGCGGCTCGTAAGTCCAAGCAGCCGGCTTATTAAAAATGGCTTCAGTTCTTTTTTGGCGAGGTCCCGCTATTTGTTTTAGGGTGCATTTCCACCAGAGCTGTGCGCGGTAGCGGAGTGGTGTGCGAGGAAAAAATCCACCAATCAACGTGCCTAGTCTCGCTCAACGCGGCTCGGCATTGGTGGATTTTATGGTGGAAACGCAGCCTTAAGGTCCTTGATACGAGCTATCTTTACATGAAAGAAACATTTTTTGTCTCTTCATTAGTTTTTAAATGCGGGTAAATTACACTACATTTTATGTTACATAATATATATGTAGATACAAGAAATCAAAGTACACAGAAAAATTAAATGGTACTCACCTGTGTCCTGACCGGGAATCGAACCCGGTACCTCTGGATTTCCGGCCCAGCAACTCAACCACTCGTCCACGGGAGCACCCAGCCTGCGCCCTCAACTTTGCCATCTATTTACATTGACTTCTGTATCATTCTGGTTTAATAGGATATTAACCTAAACGCCATCTATGAGACCCTATATTACACAGGTATCTCACCCCAATGCGCACCTATTACAGCTGCGACGATCGATCGAGAGATGGCGCTACTAGTAATACTTTACATGAAAGAAACATTTAGCTATCTTGTAAAAGTCGTCCATCCTTTCGTAGCGCCTTGTCCGTCTGGCCCCCAGCCAATGAATAGCCAAGAGGCCACCACATAGACGGAAAGAATCCTCACTGACCGCCATTTTTTTACCACGAAAATGGCTCGGGGATTCATACAAATTTTATATACATTGTAACTATTATTTGAAGTTTCGTCGATCATCGATATCATCATCGTCATTTCAATAGTCATTCAGTTTTATATCGAACGGGTAGGAAATGTGCAGTTTGATATATTGGTTAAATCATTACATCATGACTGTGTGTGTGAACGTTAATTATTACTAACATAGAAGGTAGTTGTCAGTACTAACCAACTATGGACTTGTAATTGTCTGATTAAAAATGTTTTTTTTTTTTAAATAGGGTTGTTTACTGTACCTAAAAGTTAAAATGCTATAAGATCCTTTTAAAATAAGAAATATGTTAAATTTGAGTTCGATACCTAAAGTGTAACTTGTTTTATGCCACACCTGGCCATAAAGTGGCTTTTCCAGCACGCTACGCGTACGTTTCCGTACGGAAAAAACCGCTTTCTTGCCAAGAAGTGTAGACATAAAATTATGTACACAACACGGGAGGTAATAAAGAAAGCCCTCGATCGCATATTTACGTCCCTCGCTTGCAGCTCGGGTCGTAAACATCTGCGATCGGACTTTCTTTGTTTTACCACCCTAGTTATGTAATGTACTATTATGAGCCTTCTTTGCGTGGGAAAGTCCATTTTAAAAGTATGAAAATATTAAAAACTTATAATAACCATTCAATAACCCTAAACATTCATGGTAGGTATATGTAGTTTCACGAGAGTTGAGGTGAATGATTACACACACAGCTACATGAAGTACACTGAGAAAAAAAGTTGATTACCTAAATCAAAAAATTGATTGTGATAACAAAGTAACTTGATGTATAGCGAGCAGATTAAGTCAGCTAATTGCAGCAATCAAATTGAAATGATTGAAAGTAACTTAATAAATCCAACCATGACTTTAATGTACGAAATATGTTTTTTGATTAATATAATCAAGAAATATTTAATAGATGATTAAACTCAATTAAGAAGTTGATCAAATATAATATGTTACTTCATTAAAATTTTCGATCAATTGAACTTTATTGTAGTTATGAAGTATTATTTATGGATTTGATTAATTAAATAATTAAAACAATTATAATTTTTCTAATCAAGCAAAAAGTGGGCTTGATTAGATCACTTTTTTTTCAGTGTACTCATTGCAAAAAAAGTGAATGAAATGAAATGAATGAGTGAGTAAATAAACACAAGGCTTTTTGGTCTATCTTGCAATTCACTCTTGAACTTGCTATCGGTACGAAAAATAACAGTAATTTCAAAACCTCGCTGTCATTACATGACAGTGTTGATGTGTGCGTGGCCTCAACTCTCGTGAAACTGCCTATAATTTTGTTATGAAACCTTTAGATAAACGCAAGTTTTAACATAGGTGCAAGACACATTTTTGGTTTCCCTAGACAAACTGTGACTTCTTAGTATAAAGCATTTTTTGGAAGAGTCTAAAAATGTAATTTTAACATTGTTGTATCTCGGTGAGTGTTAATATTGAAGTACATTTTTCATTACTTATTTGATTCTTTAAATAACCTACTACAGAAAAAGTTGTAAAATAGCCTATTCCCGCTTTTCTCATACAAATAATTCCCGGTTCTGCATGCCCTAATATTTTCCTATTTTAAAACGAAGTAAGGTAACATTTAGAAATGTTAGCCACGCTCAATAGTTGACACGTCTATTGCAAATGACTATTCATCGTGGCAATTACTGAGACATCATCAGTCAAGCAATGGCCGTGTACCTACCTTATAGATTATTAAAAGACGTCTGAAAAAGTTTGTCACCCAGTTCCTGTCCTGTACACCTCCAAAACATTTTTTGACAACGGAGGCCGCTTACATCTCCATTAATTTTAGTATATGTCTTTTTATTTTCTATTTTTCTTTGTAATTTATCTTGTTTTGATGCCTAGAGACCGTTTATATCTCTGAAAATGTAGTTTCATGTTTATTGAAATGTATTTAGTTAAGTAGTTGTTTGTGATATGCAATGTAATATTGTCACAATTATTGTAAAGCGTGTCACACACTAAGCAGATACGATAAGATATCTGTCTGTATCTGAACGCATATCTGTCAATATCGCTCCCTATACAATTCAATGAGCTAACACATACAGCACAGTAAACTTATATTTTATCGTGAAGTATCTGTGGGCACCGACATATATCGAAAGATGGCAAATATATTATCTGCGTATATAAATTGATCAGTGTATAATATCTGCCGATATAAATATGGTATAGTATTTTATCTGCAGATCATCAGTTCAGTTTGAAGGATTTAGACTGAATGTATCGTCTCGTATATTATCGTATCTGCGTAGTGTGTGATAGTTTCAGATCGTTAAGTTATTATACGCAGATAAAATATTATCGTATCTGCGTAGTGTGTGACAAGCTTAATGTTTTTTAAAAGAGAAACTGGTGAGTTTCTTCCGGCGCTTCTTCTCACCAGAATGTCATCTGCCGAAGTGCCAATAGAATCAGACATGTGAAAGAGCCCTTGGGCCTACATGCAGAAATAATTTATAATATAAAAACTGTGACGCCGATTGGAGTAATAAATGTAAGTCAAAGGATCGATCATCATCATAGAATTCTCGGAAGCAACATGTGTTATTTCCAAACTTTCGCTAGTTTCAAAATGCTTTCCTTGATAATTAATGAGTGCCTCCATTTTTTTCGAGATTAAACTTTAATTCGTTGGACACCGACGCCAATGTTTAGGTATATAAGATATCGAATTTCCGATGCCTAGTAGTAACCATAAGCATACCGTAATTAAGGTGTACATCTGGAGCATCGCTTTGTATGGCAGTGAAAAATGGACACTGACACAGAAGGATCGAGAAAGGCTGGAAGCGTTTGAGATGTGGTGCTGGAGGAGGATGGGAAGAATTAGCTGGACGGAAAGAAAGACCAATGAACAGGTTCTGAGCATGGTGAAGGAAACAAGAAGTTTGCTAAAAACAATCCAGAGCCGGAGAGGAAAGATGATTGGACATCTGATACGACATGATACTTTCTTTGTGAACGTCTTAGAGGGGAAAATTGAGTGCAAGAGAGGAAGAGGTAGACCGAGATTAACATACTTCAATCAAGCAAAGGAGAAAGTCAGCGCCGCGTTGTATCAGGAGACGAAACAGATGGCGGAGAATAGAAAAGAGTGGCGATTACTCTACCGACAAGAGCGTAGCTCTTAAGTTTAATGATGATGATGATGAGTAGTAACCATCTTTGTTTTATTTAAATAGTTTATCAAATCTCACGCGATTATTACCTACACGTGTCCGGTTGTGGTTTAACTCATGTTCCAGCGAAATGTCAACGGAGATGTCAAGAATCAGGAGGCTAAAGGAGATAAAATAATACAACAAATTTACCCATTAATTAAGTTTAATTATTATGTGACTTACATCTAATATTATTCGTTATTGCTTCATTGTAGTAATTGTACTTAAGACTACTACTTTGCAAATTTGTTTCACATTTACAGTGATATGGACGAGTCGGAATAACACTCGCGGAAATCAATTAATAAATTCAATAAATAAATAACTACCTTCATAAATAGGACAAAAAATACAATAAATATGTCACTACATTCATAAATAAGACACAACATTCAATTAATAAGTTAACACTATTTTAAGTAAGACAAATAATTTAAAAGAATCACTGCAATCTTGAATCAAATTTCATAAAATAATTAATAATATAAATTTATCTAACAAACCAATAATGAAGTTTAATCTTGTAAATAAATAAAGAGTATTCATTCACCTTGTTTTAACATTTAATAGCTTCTAAATTTCACTAATAGGAAGAAATATTATACATGTCAAAGTTATATAAACGACATGGTTTTGATGGTTTTTTTCTGTTTTTCATTATTATTTGACATTTTGTATTGAATTTTATGCCATCAAATAACGACAAGAAGATATTTTTAATTAAAATTTGTACTAATACATATCTGAAATATCTAATGAAATTAATAATTAATATTACATCATAAATATATTTTTATACTATATCGGCGTATTGTCTATTGAGAGAATGTTAAAGGCATGACAGGTATAATTATGCTTACATGATTCTACATATATATATATATACTATCTAATAAAATATCTAAAAGAAGTGGCAGTTTTTACTTTATTTTAAAGGAATCTCCGCATTCATCGAATGACGATCAACAACAAAATACCACACATTTAAAAATTGCAAAATACGGGACTTTCCCACTAATAATATTGTAGGTAATAATTTATGCTTTTGCTACAATGTTTTGCTAGCGCTTGTGAGAAATTTAAATAATACATTTTATTAGAAATAAAAATATAGGTACTAAGCTTTAAATAGACTTCATATACGCAAAGACGTTTATATATTTTTAGATATTCATCCACATCATTATACTACTTCCTTATAATAAATACTTAAGAAACTTATCCTATAACACACAAAAGTCAACAAGAAGGATAATAGTTTTATTTAATAATTATTAGCATTTAAAATATCTATTATTCCAATAACAATATCACATACATTAATAACTAGACAATAATAATAAATATTATAATATAACAATCAACAAGAACATTCGATGATACAATGGTGTAAGTAAGTACATTCCAATACGTTCTGCCTATATATAAGACAAAAATACTCTTCTTTCTTGTTGTCTACAGAGTCTTATTTCTAATTATAGTGTCTTATTACAAATGTCTTATTATTATGTGCGTAGCGAAACACAATAATAATTATGTTTATTCTACAACAATCTACATTCTTTGATTACTTCTGAAAACAATTTTTATTGTATTTTTTTTAATACGCAATGTTTCAGTATTGCCAAATTGTGGTGACTTGATAATTTATTGCAAATGCGTTCCTATGGACATGTTTATTAATTTGCTTTTTATATCCATTACAAAAAGATTGAAGTACTTTTTCCTGCCATTTTTAATCATAGAATTTGTGTCTGTTTTTTTTTTCAGTTAGAGCAAGACAAAATTATATCAGATAAAACTATCTGTAATATTTCCAGTAGCATGAATAATTCTTTACTCTGTTACACATGACCCTTATTTCTATAAAGACAAATTATGGATCCATAAAATTAGTTAAATTTCATAATATAACTATTACTTTAGCATTTAGAATCACGTACTAACATTCGTACAGTAATATAAGAAATTACATAGATACTACAATGATGGAGATAGCTAACCGTGCGTTGTATAAATACTTTAAATGACTAATGGTCAAGAAGCCTTGCGTAGCTAATGAGCCTTAAAAGTAGTCAACAATTAAAGTATGTATTGCTATGAATTTATAACTATCACAAACGGAGTAACGGTTATACTAGAGCTTGTCGATAATAGTCATCTAACAACAGGTCGTGATGAACCAATGGCGTCACACTTTTCCTAACCCTTTCCGGCCGGCTCCTATACAATCGTGCAATAAAATTTGGATCATTCTGTGTACGCGCAAGTCCTTTTTCGTGATCTGGGCGATCTATCGTGCAGACACTAGCGCCGCACTCGAATAGTTAAAAGTTTTATTTTGTGCTTGAACGAGTACTACGAGCTGTCACAACAATCGGAAGTTTTCATACCACAAATTTCCCAACCGGAAAGGGCTAAGTTAAATTGATGTATAGTTGGCTTATTTTCCTTCAAGGATATAGACAAAGATAAGAAACTTGACTGGCTTATGCTTATGCTAAGCCTATGGGAATGGAGTTCGAACTCTACGCCAGTAAAACCAACATCAGGATGAGGGGACATTTCCCAGAAGGACAGCCTTTTGCAAACAATAGGGATGATGACTGGGTTAAAAATATGTAATTCTATTTAGTCCGTCAGTTAGATTATGGAAAAATATGGGACACGTATTTTTTGGTTTATCAAAATATTAAAAATCGACAAAGTTATAGATCATCAAACTTCTGGAGTGGGGGCCTGTGACGTCACTCTTGAGTACAATTTGTACTCAAGAGTGACGTCACTCGAAACTTCTAAGCACTCTATCCTCGTCAGTTTTTGTTTGTCAAACAAAACAAAAAATACGTGTACAATATTTTTTCATAATGTAACAGACGGACTAAACAGTTTTTTTTAGTCATCTAGCCTATTCTGACAATGGTATAAATTTCAACGGTGTTATGAAGAAAGACCTTCTTCATTTATAGATGCTACTGTATTAACTGTCGTTTTGTCGATACTATGTTTCAGTGGCACGGCGTCCAAAGAACTCGATTCCTACCAGCTTGCGTAATATCAGGCATTTGATCACCTTATTCTACAGCTCTTATGGAAAATGTATGCCAAATCTGCACCGGCTTGCCCAAGGATACATCTTTACGCCAGGCCACTGAATTGTTTTGTTACTATTTGGTAGCCAATGATGACATTGACACGTGCAGATAAACGATGCGTTGTGTATTTGAGGGGTATCAGGTCTAAATTTAAAGATATTTGTGATCGTCGCATGGAAGTAGTTGTTAGGCTACTAGCGACAAGATTGTATAGCCGTAAGTTGCCAAACTCTATCAGTAACATCAGTATTTTAAACATAATTTGCTTCTTTGTCAGGGATGACTGTTCTTTGGGTAGTTTTAGCAAATAAACATTGCTAATCTTCAAGATTAGGTCAAGGAGATGTTGTTACTATATTGTGTAAGAGATAACTTACCCCACTAAAGGAATCCATGTGCATGATTATAAACGATAGTGATACAAGAACGGCGTGATATTCTTCTTATTTTGAACTGATATTAACAGAATACTTGACTATTTAAATATTTTTGTAAATATACAAGATAGTTGTTTTTTTTTACATTACAATTAGCTCTTGATTCCGATCATATCTATTAATTGTTGAGATAATAAGATCCTGTCTACGAAGATTGAATTCATTAGTCCTAAATTGAGGCCTGCAAGGTGCAAATAAATGGAAATATCAATTTTTAAAATACTCAATAATGCCAAAATAAAAGTAACTAGATTCCCTTAAGGAATAAGAATCTATCTAGTCATTTAAAGGGTCAGAAATATATGCCTGTATACTGGTTATTACTGATGGAGTCTGTCACCGTATTGTACATCTAAAGGTAGGTCTATCGGAAACAAATATTGGACTACGTACAAACTTGTAAAGGTTTCCAAAATGTGTTTGGGATGCAGTGAGATTATGAATATCGATACTTACAATTGATCCTCGTTCATGAGTTTTTTTTCTTTAGAATCTATTTTAGGTGCCTGCTAAACCATAATCTGTATTATTCATCATTTGTGAAAGAGACGAATACATTTTATCTAAAACCGGTGTTAAGTTTTATGACTACCTATCTGTTTCAATTAGACTAATATTATGAAAATAAAACAAGATATTATTGTAGACATACTTTTGTAATTAGTAAATGTCTAAAAGATGTCAAAGTTTTATATTGTGACTCAGGTAGTACCTATTAAATTCATAATCTCACTTGAAACAAACAACAAATACAATTCGAAAATTGGCAAAAACACGTCAACAAAAATTCCAAAAATGTGTATTTTGGACATTTCCTTATACGAATGATATATATTTTCTTAGTCTATGCATGCTTGAATCAAAACTAAGCATTTACTGGTCTCATATATTACACAGCAGCGGGTAGAAATTCTAGAAGATTCTACTCTATCTCTGATGATCTACTTTCATGACAACAAAGACACCGAGGAGATGAACTGGAGACTTTCATTCGAATACAGGAAACCGTCGAATCATCATCATGACTTGGCAATGGCAGTTCGCTATGCTCTCAGTGAGGAAATCAAAGGCCATTTAGAAATACTCTTACATATGACGAAGTTGCTGATTTAGAACTCAGAAGTCTGAGAAAGAGTAGCATTTGGTATACTACAAATTTATGGATTTTAATACACTACTTAGACAAATTTCATTATTTCATATAAGCACTTCTAATATAAGAGATATTGAAATGAAAATTGTAATCAAGTTTGAATTTGATTAGCTCACTAACAGCACGCTTAACTTTCAATATGTTTACAAACGTGTAATGCATTCATCCTGGCATCCTGAGAACTTTCAACACAAGCACACCAAACGCAACCGTATTGTCATCGTCCCTGTACATTACAATACTATGAAGTGGAGACGGATTTGCCCGAGAGCACGATTTTCAAACAAATTGAAGCGATCTTAGGACAGTTGCAGCGGACAATAGAAAAACGGCTGAGGTTGTCGTAGATAATAATGAAAAATTATGTAAACCAGAAAAAGATACGACAATATTGGTGAAGCTTGATAAGAATTAATATAGTAAATAGATTATCGAAGATTTCATCGTTAATACAAGGTAATAGAATTTAAAGTGCGACAGTTATATTAAGAAAGAAAGACGCAAGTAACTTATTTTCCAGAGAATGTAATAATGAAGGTAATAAAATCGAGAGTCAGATACGTCAGATACAACTGATCCTAAACCGATTGAGCTCAGGACGGAAGGTTTATATAAAATGTTCGTGAAGTCAATCGATAACGTCCGCTACGTGAGGCAAGCTATCGCACGCTACACACAATTTGATACACCTACACTGGAATCTAAATCATATGCCACTACAAATAGAACACAAATCAACATGACATCTAAATGACTATCAACTAGTTATTTAAAAGTTAATGATTTCGATCTCAAAATCACAACATTTCTCTAAGCCGATTTACTTTAGACATAACTTACACTCATAGATACCGAATACAATTTACTATATTTAAATAATCTATTTGATTACATTAATATTGTCTAAATTACATCGTTTAATTTCACACCCATACGATCTAGCGAGAGATTATATACAAGTTATATAAAATAAATAACTATAGCATACTGATGTATTACTTCCGATATGTTAGGCAGTAAAGACACTAGGCCACGTAACGTTGGTACAAGCGTTGATAGTGATAGAGATATTTAAATATACTATGATAGATTTAAAAAATCTTGTACTTGAGTAAAGATATTCATCATCAATGTGCCAAAGACCAACTCAATGATGAAAAATACTGTTAAATTGAGTTTGACACATGATGTTGCTATACTTAATCAACAGAAAGAGACTTGTTGACAAGATAACTAAATTAAAAGGAACTTAACTCACAAGCAGAGTCACATAAAGTACGTTTTGAGCAGTGAAGCTTCGCAATTACTCTAAACTTATAGCTAACAGTAATAGTTCATAAAAAGATGATAAATTGACAGCATTTTTGGTTACACTAGTCGTATATGATGTCGAGGTATCATAATATAGTAATTGAGACAAAGCCTTACAACTAAAAGCTGGTCATTTGGCATACTTTAGTGTTTACCGCACCGTTCTCTCTCTCTACTCTCTCATTAGACTAGACGTCTTTCATTAGATACCTAAAAAATGTCTTACAAGGGAAGATCTTATCTTTGATATTTTTTATGGATCTTTATTCCCAAGTTTTCTTTTATAATAAACGTTCACGCATTATTTCTTCGATGATTATTCGATATTCTCTTTTCATACTAAGTACTAAGTATGCCTAATGACATTCAGCCATTAAATAGTGAGAAAATACAACATCCAAATGATTAACATTCACGTACAACGTTACGTATAGACTTTGATTATTATTCCCATTCAAAAGCAACGTGAAATTTCGGATACTTGGTCCTATTATCCTTGCAACAAATAAATTTTAGTTTTTAGTAAATTGGATATTCTATAGATCTATAAGAAACACAACTATGGCTACAAAGATCCCATTATCACATTCTTCACGCTTTATTGATTGTCTTTTAAAAGGTTTAAACTTAACAATAAAAAAATGGTTTTCAGAATCGCTAACATGATGACCTTAGTCAATCGTTGGTATATTGTAGAAGATGATGGTTACATCAATCATCATGCTATCGACTCCAGTACAACCAGAGAACATGCACCATCTCTCTGTTATTATCAAAATGTGTAGCGATTTCGCCTCTAATATTATCATTAGTTATTGCAGGATTATTATTAATAATATGCCTAAAATTTTCCAACACAATAAAAAATTGGGTGAAGGAATATAGACTTTAAAATCACCATTTAGAGTTATTAAATTGTCGATTTATAAATTCATGTCGGTAGTCATTGGTGATCTAAAATCGATAGTCCCTTATCACATTTTGGACCCCAGACTTGTTTCAACAGTAACATTAAAAACTAAATATTTAAAAAATATTTCTCTCTGTTCTAGGTATGGGAATCCGAAAACAATCTTATACTAGGGTAAACCAAACTCCTTTTAAAGGATAACAAGCAGTAACAAATCTGTCTTTTAGAGGTAATGTCTTCTATACTAGCAACTTATCTTTGTGCTTAATTCGTTGTGCTTACCACGCACATTCTTACACTAACAAATATTTCTATAGATGTTTCAAACCACTTGTGACAAAATCGTTTATTTGATTTAGCTTCACACATTTAAATCGATGTTGATAGATAAATCATATAAGACAACGATATAGATACAGCTTTCACGATAGCGATATGAAAGCCACAACATCAAGACTAGACATTTGATAATATAATAAGTTTCAAATAAGTTTTTTTGAAGACACGCAAATCTCACCAAAGAGATCCAAATTCTTGTTCAAGATCTTGATAGCGATAATTTTCATCTTATTCTATTTCTTCTTTTAACTAAAACATTGGATTTGACGCATCTATAGACGTATAATAATAATGATAGCACGTGAATCCAGTTCACTCTTACACCTAACTGAAGCTAACTACATCGCCGTTATCAACGTAAGTTAGAGATAGACGTTCTACGACAAAATCGTCAAAAACAACACACCCGATTAGACAAAAGTCTAATTGAACACTTCTTGCATCACTTTTAGACGTTCCTAACCTTTCAATGTCCAATGACAACCAACAGCACAATTCTAAAAGGAAATTGAACTAGCAATTCATGAGACAGTTGCTTTGAGCATGGTGATGATTGGAAGACTTGAGTAAAGGAACGGTCCTAAATGAAATCTGATTTGAACCAAATTAAGCTTTAAGTCCGGTGGGTGAATCACAAAATAGCTTGAAATAGTAAAAGCGTTTGCGATGAGAATGAAACATCAGATGCTGCTTTATACATAATACCTTAACAGGCATGGATTATGGATTCATCTCCATATTTTTTCTACCTTTCTGATCAATTCCTATTTTAACAAACTGGCGAATTTCTTGGACTTCAACACCTAGAGTCAAGGTCTCTCATATGACTTTTTGTACTCATCCTAATTCTGTGTAGGTACTTACTATTGAGCAACAAGAAAACAATAATTCAGTGCCACAAAGATTTTGTAGAACATTTCGAGGATAGTTATCTTTTGCTTAATTTTTAGGATTATTAAGATTCACATATGGTTTTTATTGTAATCACAATCCTGTCTTTACTACGTCTATCGTTTTTTCTTTGAAATTAAGCTTGTATTGATGTACAATTAAACTAACATTCATGTTAAATACAGTCGGAATCCTATCGGGCTCAGTAGGTTCATCAAATGTGGAGTTTTTAACATCTTTAAAATTATTCTTGAAACTGCCAAGAAATTTACACTATTTTAAAGAATAGCAGCATCTAGTCATCCAGTGCCGGATTAAGCCAACGCGGGGTCAGTAGCATTTTTAAAGACGCCTCTGGGTTGGTCTTAAATATGCTAAACACTGGTTGGCCGGTAATTTTATACGTCACGATTTGACCTAACCTGGGGGTGTCCTTTTACGAGTGAGTACCAGACCCCTAATGCGTGAGGCCTGTATTTTCTACATCTGCTACGTGATAACTATTATTAACAACCATGTCTGTTTATAGTAAGCAGTAGTAGTAGTGTTGTTAATAATAGTTATTATATGAATGACCATGTTAGCTTGAAATCGTATATCTACTACGTGGCTAATCCAGCACTGTAGTCATCGCAAACTCAGCGGAGCAGGTTGACTCAGTAGATGTAGGCCGGGTGGAGGGGCGGCGGGGGTGCGCGGGGCTGCTTGTCGAGGGGGGCGCAGCACGACGGCTCGCAGCACGCGCTGTAGGGGGCCGGCACCAGCGCGTATTGGGTTGGGGGCCCGTAGATGGCTGGAGTTGCTGGAAATCATGTAATTGTTGTTAGAATACTTACCACAATGCTACTACTATTATAATGTAAATATGTTTAAGTTAACACGATTCCATACTTGTATCTTGGCAATAAATCATAAGAGATCCCTTACACCTCTAAGTCATAATATTTTGACAACGAGATACTCTTTACATCTCCAATAATTTTACTATATGTCTATGTATTATCTATTATTTTATTTGTCTTGATTCGACACCTAGAGACTCTTTAACTATCTAAAAACGTAGTTTGAAGTTTAATGTAATGTATTAATGAAATCTCATGTAATTATCTCATGTAATCTTTTGTCTTATAATCGTTGTAATATCGAAACCAGGTCTTCAGACCATCTTCTAGGAAGCTTCGTCTTCCGGTCCGAGTATAAAGTAACCTTTGAGACGGATCGTAAGTCCTGTTACATTATGGCGCTGGCAGCGACGCGAACGGCGGCGCGTACAGCAGCAGGTAACATAGCTGCGCCGGCACTGAGGCCGCCTCACGCCCCAGCACAGGGTGGCTCATACTTTAGGGCCTTTGTGTCACTCTATAGCTTCTTCAATACTCATCATAATTACAAACACCGCACTGCTTAACATAGGCCCACAAAGACCTCTACAGTGTACGGTCTCACGCTTTCTATCTCGATTGAGTTCTGGTGATCCTAACCAGGTCTTCAGACCATCTTGTACTTATCCGACCTACGCTGCATCTTCCGGACCGAATATAAAGTGACCTTTGAGGCGGATCGTAGGTCCTGTTATATTATGGCGCCCAAACGTGGGGCCACATGTAAGTACTCGTACTTGATTTGGTAGTTTGAGTACGTAAATCTACCTATAACAACCCGAGGTCCATGACCAGAGTGTCTTGAAGACGCTATCTCACAGATAGTATACGTACTGTCAAACGGCAGCGGATACATGGCGTACGGCGGGGGCAGCTCACACGGCGCGCACGCCGGCAGCGGCGCGAGCGGCGGCGCGCAGAGCAGCTGGTAACACAGTGGCGCCGGTAGCGGGGCCGCCTCAGCCCCCAGCACGGGGAGCTGACTCATCTGGAATTGGAAGTTCATTCTTGTTTTACCACGTTTATAGGCTGGGTGGGACCCACTCGGAACTTCCATCGCGGATAAAATAAATTAAATATCTCCATTTCGCTTCGCCGTAGTCAGGTAAAAGGTATCATATTAGTTAAAGGGGATCATAATCTACCAGTACACCAAATTTGACCAAAAGCGGTCCGGTAGTTTTAACATGTCAGTTGCATGCTATTAAATCACAACAGTCCTAAAAACTCAACGGTAACGCCAAGAAACCATCACGACTCGTCTTAAGAAAATAGCACAAATCGATAAGCTTTTGACACGCCTAAAGTTCTTTTAATGCTAAAGCAATAAAAATCAAACTATCACTATAAGCTATCCAATCACTTAACTTATCCCATTCCATAGACTGTGAAGTAGTCATTAAAATATGATATAATATGATATATTGTAGGACTATTTTGAAAAAAATATCTCGCAGAGTTTCTTACAGTGGTTCTTCTCGGGGCAGCGGTTTCACGTTGGAACCGTTGGTAAATCTTGACATTTATCAGGTGCATTTTAATATGCCTAAATTGAAGAATAAATATCTGACTATGACTTTGGGCTAGTGTCCAATATCGCTTAATGGCCATTCTCACGAAGTATGACTGCGTCTAATTACCGCGTCTCCATTCATTTAGTATGAATGTTAACAGCGTCGCGGTAATTAGGTGACCGCAGACATACTTCGTGAGAATGGCCGTTAACTTATCCCATTCCACAGATCAAGCGCTCGGAGCAAACTCTTCAAATATTCACATATCGACCGGCGTCGAAATAGCTTACTCTACGCATTACGCATTATTATTTCAGAGTGACAGCCCATTTGCGAAAGGTCGCCGGTTGATGCCCTGTTTTATTAATGCGAGCCCTTATTGATGTCGGGTATTAGCATTCTTGTTTTGGATGAGGTCAGAGGTCAATTTGGATTATTTCAGGAGTGGCCCTCTCTGCGATTTCGCTGGCTATTAGTACCAAGTTTGGCCCTTCCGGTGGGGTCTAGCCAGCGACCAGAAAAAGCACGCCTTTTGCGATAGAGAGACGATCGGATGCGGTGCGTTCCGTTCGGTGCTAGGACCCAACGTCAGTGAATAATACTTTAACAGCAACTCAAGACTCAACACTCCGTTTTTAGGACTGTGTATCCCAGCGATGCGTACTACACAAATGGGAGCGACTGAAGAAACCCCACACGTTATAGCAGGGACGCACTTAATCGACTTTAGATGCAAACTTCGACAATCAGAGCCTTAGCGGCCAAGTGGGAGGTTCGCGGTTGATTTAATTTTGGAAGGAGTCTTTCCATGGGTGTGACTTACAAAAAACTTAAAAATGTTACGGAATGTAATTTTGGCATCGTTTAAGTGCTGCTTAAGTGACAATCAACCGGGTTTGAAGTCGGCTAGAAATGTAACAGTATCAAAGCCCTGAAAAATTCAAATAATAATCCTGCAATCCCAACTGAAATGAGAGTCGCACAAGAACCCCCACACGTTATGGGAGGGCCGCACTTACCGACTTTAGATGCAAACTTCGGCAATCAGAGCCTTAGCGGTTAAGTATGAGGTTTGCGGCTGATTTAATTTTGGAAGGGGACTTTACATGTCACTTGGAAGTTTTGTATGCTTGATGGCTTTGGTAGCTGATCAAAACAAGTGTGAATAGGCTTTTACTGAACCGGCGAGCTACAATCGGCCTTGTAGTCGCTTACCATCAGGTATACAGAATAGTATATTACACAACTAGGGTGGTAATACAAAGAAAGGCCGAGATCGCAGATGTTTGTGGCCCGAGCCGTAGCCGAGGGCGTAAATATGCGATCGAGTGCTTTCTTTATTACCTCCCCTGTTGTGTACAGCATTTTATGTCTACGTTTGGCTAGAAAGCGGCTTTTTCCGTGCGCGTAGCGTGCGGAAAAAGGCACTTTATGGCCAAGTGTGGCATAATAAGTATTAGTACTACGTACAGAATTTTTTCTTTCTAACAACACTGAAGTGGAACTGGGCCGGCCACGTCTGCCGCATGCATCCACAGAGGTGGGCGAAACTAGCCACGGAGTGGGTGCCACAAGACGGGTGGCGAAGACGTGGTAGGCCGCGGCGAAGATGGCGGGACGACCTGGACGCATTTCTTAACGGCTGGCCAGAATTTGCTCGGAGCCGGGACGATTGGAAATCAAGGGAGGAGGCCTTTGCCCAGCAGTGGGACACTACAATAGGCTAACAAAAAAAAAAAAAAAACAACACTGACGTTCGGGTTCGACCACCGGACGGACCGCGCCGCATCCAACCGTCTCTCTCCATCGCGTAACGAATGGAATTTCGTACAACTTTCCCGGCCTAGGCCTGCAAGATGTTTTTTTTTAATGTCCATTCTCCAATTTTTTGTGACACAGCATCACGGCGTTCAGTCAGCCATTAAAAAACAATAAACGATGTTGGTATATTTAGTAGCTTTATTTATATAAAATCGACATGAACATAACAAAAATTTTAAATGTGTATTCGTGAAGTTGAATTTGCAGTTTCAAATAATTGGAAATTGTTAATAATGTGTTATGTAATTTCAAATGATTGGAAACTGCTAATTCAACTACACGAATACACATTTCAAATATTTCATCTAAATATTCGCGGTAAAAATGTGTACTGAAACAATTTTTGGAAAGGAAATTGAAAATATTTCATTCTGTAATTTGTTTTTTTGTGTATCTTACTTTAGTGTCTCTAGAATATAATATTTGATTTTTTGGAGTATTTTTAATTTATTCCATTGCATATTTGAGAAAAGAACCTCGGCGTGAAATGGACTTCCTGGCCTCTGCAATAATGTACTATTTTCTAACTTTGTCATTAATGACTAAAACTTTATTAATGACAAAGTCAGAAACTTCATGAGAACAGCGTAAGAAAACTAGTTATTCTAATTACCAACAATGGCAGACGATATAACAGGACGCGATGCTCCGTACTAAGGCACTGTCCAACTCGCCACTACATCGCGCTATAAAGTATATTAACGACATACTCGACCAGGACGAAACGCTTGACCTTTTCTGGACTTCCGAACCGAGATTTTTAGCCGCAGCCGGACGGTATTTTGAGACCATTATGGCCTCGAGCACCAGAGTCACCAGCTGACTTAACGTACCTTTGTGCATGTTATTATTATTATAATATTTATTTATATGTAACCAAAATCAAATTAAATTATGTCATGCCTAGTATAATTAACTGTAATATATATCAATAAAATAAATAAATAGTCTATACTTTTAGGAATTTACAAAAATATAAACAAAAAAACCACGTGACTCGGGTCGTTGAGCCAAAGTAACGTTTTGTATCTGTGGCACAATACCACTGGCTGAACGACCCAAGTCACGTGGTTTTTTGTTTACCTTTTTTTAAATACCTAAAAGTACTATAAGCTCCGGTTGAGTTTACTTTGCACCTACTGCCTAAAATGTTCCTTGCAAACGGGTCATTATTTGAGCGTTTCACCCGCCTCACTTTCGTGGAGACATTGTTGTTGAGATTCTGGCAGATTTTAATGTAATTTGACGGTATTTGTTAGTAGCCCCGGATATGTACCAAATAGCTCGATATGAGACTAAAATCTCAGGGAACTTCGACAATAATGCGTCCACGAAAGTAAGGCAGGTGAAACCCCCAAATAATGACCCAAACTTATCTCAACCGGGAGAACTACATATATGTAGGCCGGTTGTGTAATTTTTTTTATGGATTTTACCTGTTTTCTGACCGCCTGCGCCACTCGCAAACGGCCCAACGGCGAGAACATGACGCCTCCGCTCTAGAACATGAGAAAAAATAACTATTAGCGAGTAGAAATGACATTTAAGTATTTACGTGAATCTTAAATTAAATTTTGGAGTTGCTGGGAAGGTCCTCTACAGCAAGTCCAAGTTCAGTTTATTGTACTCTCGATTTATTGAGATACGTACATTTTATTTTAAGTATGTACAAATTCAGTACATATCGTGTACACTAGCGTTATCTAACACAAAACAAAATCGGGTTAGTTACACCATTTATAGAGTCTGTGCGGACAGAGAATAGGCGTGGCGAAAAACGGAACTAACCTAACCAGTATGGCCACAGAACAGAAAATACGGCATATACGGTAGAAAAACATTACAGCGCCCCCCAAAATTACCTAATCCTCTTTCCGCACAGACTCTTAACTCGAGAACGGGCGGACACATTTTTTAGAATTTTTATTTTTTGGATTTGTTTGTGCCCCGAATAACAGAATCATATCACACTAATATTATAAACTAGCATTTACCCGCAGCTTCGCCTGCGTTGTTCCCGACTGTCCCAAGGAACTCTTTACTGTTGTTACCTCGATATTTAGTAACAAACATCTAAACATCCAAACCTCCAAACATATAAACATCCGAACATCTTCACAAACTTTCACATTTATAATATTAGTGTGATGATAGTGTGATTATAATATTAGTGTGATGTGATGTACAAACGGCATTTTATTATAGAATAAGTTACTAAAGGTAAACAATTCAATTTAAAACTACAGTACAAAAATAATTAGGTTGTTACAATCAATGCATAATTCTTTTCCTATAAATATTTACCTTGTTAAAACGTTTGTCATTGACGAGCATATCACATAAAAAACATGAAAGCGGCTTAATAAGCAACCTTTATTGGACTTTAATAATAAAAGTATAACATGAACTTAAGTAGGTCACCGTCCAAATGAAAGCGTGTTTCCACCCTTATACACAAACACTATAAACAGCCCAATTTGATGAATTCTGCCGAGTCAGCCCGACATTACACTATTTCTTTTTAACGTGTTTCGAGTCGGTCGATTCTCCATACTGTGAAATAATACGAGGCGACTTCAGTATTTTCGTTTATTTGAATCGTACGTTGCTAGGTCTACAACAGAAGTGATCATTTGTCCTTCCGCCAGAGCGAGACAGACTCAATTCGATTAAATTTGAATATTTAATAGTTCCAAAGGCTGCCAGTCTGTCATACAAGGCGGTAAGGTTTGCATAGCATGGTACAAACCCTACACATCTCGCCGCCCCGGGGAGAAAATTACTACTCCCTGCCTAGCAGACATTGGTCCCTACCTATGCTAGGCAACCCCTTACAAATTACACCCTAGGTGGCCTCATGCTATGAGGTAACCGGGATCGGGACAGGCATGTTCACTAGCCTATGGCCCTTACGGAAACTTACTGCCTGTGTTCCGATCCTGGCTTCGCCGAATCAAAACCTAGCAAAAAGAAACAGCGCCACCTAACCTACCCCCAGGTGGGCTGTAACTATACTATCAGGCCCCTAGAGCACAATTTTGATTAAGTGCGCTCTAAAAACCCGTACCATAATCTATACTATCAGGCCCCTAGAGCACAATTTTGATTAAGTGCGCTCTAAAAACCCGTACCATAACCATTACCTTACCATGACTCGATCTACTCGCCGAGTAACATGCGCCTTCACCATGTGAAATAATACGAGGCGATAACTTCAGTATTTTCGTTTATTTGAATCGTACGTTGCTAGGTCTACAACAGAAGTGATCATTTGTCCTTCCGCCAGAGCGAGACAGACTCAATTCGATTAAATTTGAATATTTAATAGTTCCAAAGGCTGCCAGTCTGTCATACAAGGCGGTAAGGTTTGCATAGCATGGTACAAACCCTACAATACACACACAGTATAATAGCAGTATTTTTTCTTGCGACAAACAATCGCACTACAAGCAAAGTTTTAAGATTGCGTGTTGTCCGTCTATCCGTCTGTCTGTCAAGACCCTTTATCTCGCGAACGCGTTGAGGTATCGAGTTAAATATAAAACCATATACTTAGGTTTACGGTTCCTTGAAGCTGTGTAAAAATCAAACTTCTAAGTTACGTGAAAAAAAGATACGGCAGTTTATGCCGCAAAAAACGTAAATTTCGACACTCTCAAGTAAACCAAATACCTACTTTCCGTTGACGTAGAACTATGAAATTTGGCAAGTAATACCGTCTTATACTACAAATATAGGGAAAAATCTGGAAACTATACATTTGTAATTAAATAAAAAAAACACAGTTTTTATTTAAAGTATTTGTACGGAATCCTCGGCGGCCGAGTCCGACTCGCACTTGACCGATTTTATTTAAAACCACAACCTATACTCTGTGCTTTTAGGTACTTAAAAAGGGTAAACAAAAAAGACCACGTGACTAGGGTCGTTCAGCCAGTGGTATTGTGCCACAGATACAAAACATTATTTTCATTGGCTGAACGACCCGAGTCACGTGGTTTTTTTGTTTACCTTCTTTTAAGTACCTAAAAGTACATTGTAACCGTGTACTAGTTATAGCTTGGCAACTTCGTTGGTGACACTCACCTGTGTGCTTTTTGTTATGTACAATCGAAGACACTGCTAACTGACCACTTGTCACCCTTATTACAATGTATTATCACAATAAGTGTGCCGAGCCAACCGAGCCAAGACATGTCATATAGCATCATCCTATCTATTTGTCCTGGACCCGTCATGTGAATATCTTGTCATGACGTCGCCCCTGTCTGGTTCCCCCGGAAGACCAGCGCTGGCTCTTAGGTCGGCATTTTGCTGAGGTGGGACCATTTTGTGGCAGCATTCACCTTTAGGTTTTATTTTATTTTATTTATTTTTACCACTGTATATTTTGTGCTGCTGTCATAAATAAATGCATTTTCTTTCTTTCTTCTTTCTTTCTATTAAGGTCTACTGATGGTCACTTAACTGTGTCTTCGTTTGTACAGCGGTAACTACTCACACAAGTTACCGCAAACACGAACGGGGGCCTACGGAGGCAGTCTCCGTCGGTCACCGTTCGTGTTGGCGGTAACTTGTGTAAGTAGTTACGGCTACACAGAGCAAAAAGCACACAGGTGAGTGTCACCAACCAAGTTGCCAAGCTTTAGTGCCCACGTTAAATTCGACGAAATACATGAAGTGCCATTCCATGTACGTGATTTGCAAATTGGACGCAAATCGATACGGAAGTGTTCGCTTAGATATTTATAATAATTTGAACATGGGTTTGGTGTTAAATGCTGCAATAGTTATATGCTTTTGGATCAGTTATACAGGGTGTTAGGTAATGAATGGATAACCTGTAAACTGGTGATAGAGGACACTGGAGGTCTATCATATAAAGCTAATATAGGTTTTGTAAAAATATTATCACATCACACTAAATTATAAATGTAAAAGTTTGTGATGATGTTTGGATATTTAGATGTTTGTTACTAAATGACAAGGTAACAACTGAATGGATTAAACTGAAATTTAGCATGGAAGTAAAAAGACCAAGTCCTGGATTGAAACATAGGATACATTATATCCCGGTAAAGAGTTCCCTTGGGACAGTAACGGAAACAACGAGGGCAAAGCAACGGGTAAACGCTAGTTTATAATATTAGTGTGATTTAGTTGTTTTGCTGTTTACAGTAAGTTAGATGTCGTTATTGTACAAGGTCTAAACTCATATTAAACTAGTCTAGGCTGTGGGTAGGCTAGGCCATTAGGACTAACGACTAAGATTTAAGAGAAACGTCTGACTGGAACGATACGGCTTATTGCTTACATAAAGTAAGGGTTTAATGTAGTTAAGTGTCCATTACGAAATTAGATTCAAACTTTTTTCTCTTAATTATCTATGTAGGGTAACCACGAGGAGAACAAAAAACATGAATAATTAAAACAGTGATATTAATTAATGACGATGACTTTAACAACACCGAGACCTAGCAGAGATCAGGGAGATGAGTTTAAAAAAACATGAGTTGTATTACGTTCAATGTAACACATTGTACATTTAAATACAAGTTACATTTCCTCGGATCCTTTGAGCGCTACGAAATTGCGATTCATTGAAATATGCAATATGAAGAAATAACTGCAAGACCTTTGTAAAATGGGTAATAAAGTTTAATATTTTATAGAACTCTAGTCCTTCCAGGCTGAGTAATAAAAAGGTAGTGCTTCGAGTTCGCTAGAGAACAATTTAGCTTTATTACTTTATCGAGAATGGTCGTCGGGACTGTGAATTCCTTATATTACGCGTTTTTCACAAATAGGGGTTTATCGGTGAAATCTGCTGGAATCGACACAAAATAAAAGACTAAACTAGTACGTAAAATTACGAATTCATGTAAACGGCACAGAAATCCGTGGAGATGCAATTTAGGGGTCGTTTTCAGGCGTTTTTCCAGCGATTTTTGGGTTCCGTACTTCAAAAGGAAAAAACGGAACTCTTATAGGATCACTTTGTTGCTGACTGACGTGTCAAGACCCTTTTCTCGGGAACTCTTGGAGATATCGAGTTAAAATTAAAACCTTAATACTCAGCTCTGTGGTCTCTTCAAGCTGTGCAGAAATCAAATTTCTAGGTTAACGAAAAAAAAGATAAACTAACAATTAAAACTAAATTAAAATTAAAACCTTAAATTAAAAAACAATCAAAACTTATTTTGATTGTTTAATAGGGTATCCTATTGCTTTTACAAGATTAACTTCATAAAATTCATAGACAATGTTATAAATTACTTAAATGTGAAAGTTAATCTATCTTTATGTCTATCTGCCTGTTATATTCGTACCCTTGGTCAAATAACGTCGTATCTGCAAAATGATAAATTTTCAGGATCTGTGTGTATCATGTATTTCGTATGATTTCTATGACTTTAGAGCAATAAAAAAACTTTGGACGTTAAGTCACATGCGACGTTATTTGACCAAGGGTACGTATTGTCATACTTGAAACTCTTAACCGATTTGGGTGAAATTTATCACGAAAATCAGCCGTCAAATAAATAAAAATAGGAGTGGAAGTTTACATGCGAAAACAGTCATTTCATTTCTGTAGTAGGTACCAGTAGCGTGGCGTCCAAAGAACTCGATTCCTACCGGCTTGCCTAATATCAGGCATTTGAGCACCTTATTCTACAGCTCTTACGGAAAATATACGCCAAATCTGCACCGGCTTGCCCAAGGCCCAAGGATATCTTTTACGCCATGCCACTGGTCCCAATAACTACACAACTTACAATTTAGGTAAGTCAGGAAATGGGATAACATTAGTCATGATAGCAAACAGGGAAATGCAAACAGACACGCACATTCTCGGTGGGGACACGAACATTGGGAAGATTTATATTGCGAATAAAAAAGGTCAGGACAAGATAAATGTACATACATAATACTAATAAATACTGGGTATGAAATGGGTTTGGCGAAACTAATATGAAGATCAGAGAAATAGGTATATCTTGTCATTTCTTGAACATATATGTCGTTGCCTGTAACAGGGGCAAATAATTAAAACGTAGATTCTAGTCATCAAACAATAAACTTTTGTTCAATAACTTTTAAAATTTATATAATCTTGAGACTTACTCATTTTCATACAAATTAAATAGTATTATCAATGTACGTTAACAATGTTAACATCAATCTAATTGACGTCGCTTGTCACGCTTCAAACAAACACGCAAAAATAACGCAATGCATTACGGCTTCAAATAAACTTTAAGGTGTATTAAAAACCAAACATTAGTTAGGTATTTTTAAATCTCGCTGAACAAATGTTGTTCAGTCTGAGGAGTACAACCTTCGTTTTAATTATTTGTTCCTGGTAGAGGCAACACGTTATGATTTATAACATAAGACTAGGACACTGTTTTTCAAACTATTTCATGGCACGACCCCCTTTGTATGCGAAAATATTTCGCGACCCCCTATCTTGCACGATTTCTAACCTGAATTGTATTCCGTTACACTTTTGAGCTTTTCTTTTTTTTTTGCCTGGGATTTCTCGACCCTCGCGACCACCTTCTAGATGCTCTCCGACCCCCTAGGGGGTCACGACCCACACTTTGAAAAACACTGAACTTGTAAATCAAATATTGATTTGGTAAATAATTTACTATACAATAGATAAATACTTTAGCGTTTTACTATAATGTTTGTATTTAATTTAATTTGTATTTTTTTACTGAAAAAAATACCCATAGATTTTTTTTAAATATAATTAAAACTTATAATAAAACTAAAACTAAGTAAAATCAAAAAGGTAGGCTGGAGGCTTCCTCGTCAAGGTTAAATTTTCGAAATTTCCACTAATTTTTATAACAATACGGGACTTAATTGCGTAAAAACGTTACATTTTGCTACATATTGCAAACTCTCACTTCAATCGGCTGTGGATAACTGCTTTAAAATCAGATGCGAGATTTTACTCAAAATAAAATCATAAAATGTAGGTCAACCGAAGATAAACAAAACACGAACAGCAAAAACGAATGAAGGTATCCGCCCCGATTCGGAAAAAAATGTAAAAAATTCATAAAAAGTTAATCTGAACGAAAAAAATGAGGCGTACAGAAATTATCGAACAACTTTATCAACATCGTGAAAAATTTTGGATCTACAAAGCCGAATTGATCCGACTGAACAAAGGGGGAGGCACACAAAAGGTCTTCAGGTGAAGGGTGACCAAGATCACATCGAAAACCCGAGACAAAAACTCTATTTTTATAAAAAATTTATACCTATTGGGGGACAATCTTACACAAATCGAGCTAGTCCCAAACTAAGCAATGCGTGTTGTACTATGGGTACTAGACGACGAAATACATACTTATACAGATAAATACATACTTAAATAAATATAAACCAAGACTCAGCAACAAAGTAAATTAAGTAATGTATGCTGTACATAATTAAACCTTCAAACACTCGTGTGATCTTATTATGGAAGTCGCCCTTGGCTTGTTTCGTAATACTACACTCTCATATTTCATGCCCCTCTTATTATGTATCAATTGCATAAACTCCTTTTATTTCTGGACATTGCCGTAAATAGGGTGGTGCCACCGGTGCCCAGGCACAGAGCGTAGACTCTGGGGGCACAAGAATGGCCAGACCAGACAGGACCCTGCAAAAAACTAGGGGGCAGTTATAGAAGCTCGGACAGGGCGCAGAAAAAGCTATTTACGGTACTGTTTCTGGAGGTAAAAATAATTAAAAAAAAAATGAAAATCCTGAAAATTCCATACTCCAGTCGCAATCATGGAACAAGCCTAAATCGCAAAATCCCAGGACTAATCCTGTAATAATATGGTCACCCTATTCGACTGGGACTTGAGGATTAAACCGGGCAATACCGCAGTCCAAATCGGCCGGGATCATATCCGGCTCCGAAGGACGTTAATTCATTAATATTCCGATTTGAAACGGACAAGTCTTAGAGCAAGTCTTCCAAGCTCATTTCAATGAATAGTAAGAAGTTTTAGGCAAAATAAATACTAGGGTAAAGATTATAGAAATCGACGTAGTTGCCAAATTAAGCTATCCTACTTTAATATAGTCGGACCACGCTAAGTTTGCAGAGATCGAAAAAACGTTCTTATGTAACTTTTGACGTTTTTCTCTACGACGTTTTAGATACGAGTTTATTTCAAAGTAGTGACAAAATTTTCCGGCCAGTAAATCGGCCGCTTTATAATGTCAATCCTCTTTTACAATATGGTATTTGCCTGTAGTCAATATAAATTACTACACGCTAGCCTTTAAATCAGCCTTCGGAAATATACTAAAATGAACTAAACATCGCCTTTTTAGCGTTTTAAACGATTTTTAAAAGATCAAAAACTATAAATAAGAAGATGATTTGATGTTTGAATAAAATGACGTCATTTCACTTTTTTCCATACAAACTTCATATTATCAGAGCGTTTTGACACATCATAAAAGTAACTATTTTATTTATTATTTATATATTTATTCAAATGACAAAAACATTAGTAAAGGTACCTACATTGTCCCAGAAAACTGTTTCCACAGTTTGACTGTGATCCGTGAGTCTAGGTAGGTAAATACCTCGACAGTAATCATAATTAAATACTGTCAAGGTAGTATGTAGACAGGGCTTTTTAGGGTTCCGTAGCCAAAATGGCAAAAACGGAACCCTTATAGTTTCGTCATGTCCGTCCGTCTGTCTGTCTGTCTGTCTGTCCGTATGTCACAGGCATTTTACTCAAAAACTACATGATGGATATTGATGAAATTTGGAATATAGGTGTCTTGTATGAGCCGCTACTTAGTTTGGTATATAAATAATTAAAATAAATATTTTTAGGGGGGGCACTCCATACATGTTAAAGACAGTAAAAAAATTTTTTTTTAGCAACTATCAACGTGTGGTACATAGTTCGAAAGCTCTTTAAAAAACACTATAAGGTTCTTAAGTAATGTTTTTAATTAAGTGAATGTATTTGGAAATAATCGCTCCGAAAGTTGTGTAAATTGTGTCCCCCCCCCTCTATTTTCTAAACCGTGCGCCCGAAAAATATGAAAAAAATCACGAAGGTAACGCTTAAATAATACTTTCAACGAAAATTATTTTCAATAAGATCGAATGTACCGTTTTTGAGTTATTGCCGATAAACTGCGCTTCTCAACAAAAGGACGTAATTGCTATGAAGATACGCTCTTTTGTTGTTGTACTTTTTTTACATCGTATTTTTTTACCTTATATTATAGTTACGGCTATGGAACCCTACACTGAGCATGGTCCGACATGCTCTTGGCCAGTTATTTTTTAAATTTATTTTTATTTTTCTCCTTCCTAATAACTGATTTGATTTTTTTTTTGGTAAGTAATCACCGTCGCCCATAGACACCTGAAACACCAAAAGAGTCACAGGTGCGTTGCCGGCCTTTCAGGTGGGAGTACGCTCTTTTCTTGAAGGTTTGAAGGAAAGTACCCTATTTAATCTCATTTCGCTTCTAAATCCGATAGTTATACCCGTGTTCTATGTAAAGGTACTTTCTTTAGAGCCGTATTCGTGTTCTGCCACAAAAGATGTCTTTCAGCGGTTTCCAGATGGATTATACCCCGGCCGAGGGTTTCCAAGAGACGGTAAGCGCGTAACACGGGAAACCAGGATGTAAAATGGAGGCCAAGTTTGATGGAATTTATTGAAATCAAAACGGATCACTCACGTTACCATTCGGCATTCCCTTAATCATGAGTAGTCCGTTTTTATTTCAATATGTTTGAGTCTCACTGTGGTTTTCTAACTAAAATTTGATAGAATTTTTCAGGGTTGCTGTTGAAAAATTTAGATGCGAATGAAATGTTGTTTTAAGATGTTGATAGGTATCTTGGTAGCTGGTACCAAGGACCATTAAAACAAGAGAACTGTCATTCTCCATACTTTGGATCGTGCCCCGACCGCAAGGGGATATCCAGGTAAAAACTAGATGGCGCTAAAAAACTAAACATTTAACGATGTTGTAATTGAACAAAGAAACATAGTACAGTAACAATTAGTTCGATAACCGCTAATAATAAATAAATTATAACATTTAAATACTGTGTCACGCTTGCAAAGTTGAATAATTGTAAATAATTATAATTCTTATACCAAGCTTATAGATAGATAATAATCCCTCATAGATAATAATATAATACTTTGATTAAGAGGTCTAAATTATGTGAAAATGCGAATTGCGGCCTTATCACATTTCCGTACCTAAGTTATTATATTGTAAACTAGCTGTCCTGAACTTCATTCTGCCTCCGTTTTTTTATTTGTTTTAATAATTATTCCTGTTATTCGGGGTAGAGACAAACCCAAAAAGTCAAAGATCATCAAAATCGGTCCACCCGTTCTCGAATTATAAATGGTGTAACTAACCCGACTTTGTTTTATGTATACCTACTCCTCGCACCGAATCATGACCCCTATGACAGTTCACTCTTTCCACTTAAATTTGTACACCTGATTCCGAAAATGATAAAGAAAACTCATTTGTTTCATATTATAATTACTGAAATTTGATTTTATTTGTAAATGTACGTGCTATACTTCCGAATAATGTCTACAAACCGTTAAAAAATGACAGCGACGCCATCACAAAAGTATGGAGAAAGAACTGTCATAGGGATCATGATTCAGCGCGAGGAGTATAGCTATATAGATAAATAGATTATGTCGCGCGACTCTTTTAAGCGCAAGAAACACTACCTATCCCTTTTCTTTAAATATAGTACGAAAGTGACAGGTGATGTTTTAACTTCTGACATACACAATAGGCAAAGTTACGGGCAGTTTATTCTCTCACGACAGGGCTTAAGCTTAAGTTAAGTTTCTTGCTACTGATTATATAATTTAACAAAATGTTAGCATATAACCGTTAAAAAATTTGGAACGCATTCTTTCGCAAGCCAACTAGGCTTGTCATCGTAAAAGTCAAAATTGTTTTGTGAGTTAGTTAGTGGGTCACATATCAGTGTCAGTGATCACATAAAAAAACATTTTTTTAGACCATAATAAATAACTTAAGTAGTAAAAGGCATAGGTAGGTATCTTCAAGTTTGAGATTCTAAATCCATATATGCATATAAGAAGCCCTTATTTATTAAACACATCAAATAGCAAGTGTGCAAAGTCAAAATTTTTTTTAAGGAATGTGAAAAATCGTTTGTGTAATTACGCTGCCGGTGCTCGTCTTTTTAGACTTGGCTGGCACACTTCCGTGTACCTCGGAGCCGTGTATCGATCTGCTGTATTCAAGATTATTTCGGACACGTCTTGGCCGACACGCTTTGACTGGGTCAAGGATATCCGGTGTGCTTCCATTAAAATAGTTGCCAAATAAATGTAATCTAATTACCTAAATAAATAAATGCTACGTTAAATCAGATATGTTGAAGATGCAGTTTTTTTACATCTGCGGATGCGAATGCGGATGTGGATGAGGACTGTGGTAATAATTCCTTAATAAAGAGATTACTATTATATCCTATTAACACTCGCGGTCAAAAATTTCGGGTCAGTGAAATACCGCCATATTTCCTAAATACTCCAGGGTTGTAAAAATTATAGAATTCCGTTTTGATATTTAATTAATTTTAGATATTATTATCTGCAAAAATAACACTGAAAATAATAGCAATTTCAGGTTTAGATCGAACTCGTAAAAACCCTTGAAAAATAAAGACGTTAACGGAGTGAAATATCGCAAAAATCACCATTATTAGATAATAATATTTTTTATGATTTGTTAGCGGATATTGCTAATACAGACAGGTATTGTGAAGAATAGTATATTATGTAAATGAAACAAGTGTCAAATATTGAAAAACACCTACTTCTATTATTTAAATGACGGTGACCCGAAATTTTTGCCCTTGAGAATAAATTTGGATGTTTGTTACTAAATAACACAGTAACAAGTAATTGGATTGAGCTGAAGTTTGGCATGCAAGTTAGGGTGGGTCATATTTTTATTTCAATTTCATTGCCTCCGGATTACTTCGGAATCCAATTCAAAAAGTTCCAAATGTGGAGTGCCGCACTAGAAAAAAATGTTGTAATATATTGATTTTTTCGATATATTTCGTTTTGTGACGTTCTACTGACTATACTCAGAAAAATATGCATTAAATTATTGGTCCAAATTTGAAATAATGAAATTAAACTTCATAACGCTTATTTAGTATGGTCATTTCTATACCGATCGGATATACTAACTTTAAAATGGATCCGGAGGCAGAAGATGAACTTCAATTAAAATACAATTCGGGTATTTAGTTTATGCCGTCATGAGTTACATTTTTTTGCTGTGCCTAGTAACCAAACAGTTTTTTTTTCCATACAAAAGTGACCCACCCTAATGCAAGTAGCCCAGGACCTGTATTGAAACCAAGGACCATTAAAACAAGAGGACTGTCATTCTCCATACTTTGGATTGTAACCTGACCGCTAGGGGATTTCCGGGCAAAAACTAGATGGCGCTAAAAAACTAAACATTTAACGATGTTATAATTGAACCAAAAAACATAGTACAGTAACAATTAGGTAGTTCGTAAACAGCTAATAATAAATAAATTCTAACATTTAAATACTGTGTCACGTTTGCAAAGTTGAATAATTGACAACATTTCATATTTTCAAAAGATCTTAATTCGAAAACCATTTGGGTAAAACTGTATTTTATGCTCAAAAAAAATATTTTTGGATTTTTTTTTCCATTCATTTTGGAAAAAATCGTCAATTAGTGTGAACCGGAAGTGTGACGTCATTTTCCCTGCATTATCGAGAGAGACCTTAGTGCTGAAACGATTAAAAAGTGTATGGTATCCGGTTGTCATTTTCTGACATACTTGCCGTCTGAGTCGTCTGACGTTTATTTGTTTTGAAAATTGTTACAGCTGCTTAGCGGCTTTAGAAGTTTAATTTTCTTACCGTTGGTTCATTTGCACGTTTTCGAAGACCTTAAAAGACTTGGCACTTTCCCACTGAACTCCGATAACGCATTCAAACATTATTAACTTGGCATTCTTTTACCGGACACCGATTTTTTTCATATAATGAAGACATCAGAAGGTTTTTCTCAGGCTGATAGCACCAATCTGCCGCGTGTTGAAATTATGATGATGATGGAGTACACATCGGCAAGTGATAAATATAATCCAGCCCAAATAAGAGGAGCAAAAGCATCGTCTTCCCGAACTTCCTATGTTGACAACGCTGTAACGCCTGACAGTTATTTTTTTAATCGTAATTGTCGCACTGGATTCTAGTTTTTTTAAATCGTAATTGTCGCTCTGGATTCTAGTTGGGAAAGTGACGTCATTTTCTACATACGCCCTTTTAGAATGAGCTACTTTTCAAACTGCTATTTTTAATTGAAAAATTTAGTTAAAACGAAAAAGAAAAAATACGGGTAGCTTAAAATTCCACCTATTTTCTATCCAGCTCATAAAATGAAGGAGTAGAAAATTTGAAATATTGTCAATTGATAATAATATAATTCTTTTACCAAGCTTATACATAGATGGCGTTGTAAATTCGGGGAACAGCTTTTTGTATGGAGACTTTTCAGTCTCCATACAAAAAGCTGCTTATTTTAATGGTCCTTAATTAAAAGAAAGCAAACCTTATATCCCAGTAAAGAGTTCCCTTAGGATAATAACGCAGGCGAATCCGTGGGTAAATGCTAGTTAGAAATAAGGACTTAGGTACACAAATATTCTGAACAAACGATTGGAAGTGAGCATCAGTGTTAGGTACTGCGAGGGCGAAATGAAAGCAAACAATGATAGACGGCTGAAGTTCTGAGCAAATAAGCGGCCAGTATCACTTTGTGTTCACTTTGTTTCAATTTTTACCTTTATACTGAATCGGGGTACTTTTTAGTACATTACACCACTAGGGTGGTAATACGAAGATACCGAGATCGCAGAAGTTTGCGGCCCGAGCTGCAAGCGAGGGACGTAAATATGCGATCGAGGGCTTTCTTTATTACCTCACGTGTTGTGTACAGCATTTTATGTCTACACTTGGCCAGAAAGCGTGCAGGTGTGGCATAAATACTTTTACGTCACACCTGTAAGCTTATGCTACGCTTTGTCACGGGATAAATAAATGATAAAGCATCCGTCACTCTCACACAGTGTGTGAGAGGGACAAATGCTTTATCATTTATTTATCGCGCGACAAAGGGTAGCATCATAAGCCTACTGGTCATAAAGTGGTAATAACCGCTCGCTACGCTTGCGGAAAATCCCGCTTCATGGCCTGGGGGAGACGTAATTTTTTTTACTTACCACGGGCTGTAATGCCTCAGATACAATATTATAAGATAAAAGTGAAATATTCGAAATAAATATAATAATGAAAATCACTGAGATATCTATTCAAAAGTCTCTAAATGGAAGAAATGGATTATAGCATGTAGGCACATCACGCCAAAACAGTTGATAAATAAGTTAAACATCTCCTGGTGTTTGTGTGTTCTGAAACTATCCATAAACGATTGGAAGTGAGCATCAGTGTTAGGTACTGTGAGGGCAAAATGAAAGCAAACAAAGTTAGGCTGTAAAGTTAGGCTCTGAGTAAACACGACCAATATTGCTCGAAGCTCACTATATTTCAATTTTTACCAGCTTTACTACCTTTCGAGAATTTCTATTTCAACATTTTCAACTATAATTCCATTCAAACTTTTCTTATCTGGTTACGGTGAAGCAAAAATGAGAGTTATGGTTTTACCGGCGTATAGTCATGGGCGTCTTTTAATATAATAATGATATAAACTTCATTCAACTTTGGGCCGCGTCCCGATTTGCGAATTATCCGAATATCCTGAATTAACTTCCCTCCGACATTGTCTGCTCAGCTAAGTTTCTTGCCGGAGTCTTCTTAGCTGGGCTAGGTTTAGCGAACCGGCAACTAAAACTCCCATTTGTTCGATTTACATACTCTATATAAGGACAGGTTGTTCAACCTCTCCCGCTGGTCCGTTGCTCACTTTGAGCAATCAGCGAAACTTCCGAGGTGGTCCGGTGCTAAGGGACCTGGTTCGATCCCAGGGAACGCCACAAGGCCCCACTAGGCTTGCTAGTACTGTCAGTGTCAAAAAAGCCCCCTTTAGTGATTCCTCCTTTTGCACCGTCGATATGAAGCTCGGTTGATAGTTTATTAACGTTTATTATGTATCACCGATAGAAATAACCATACAATTTGATAGATAGGTACAGAACTGCAATTCTCAACAATACATTTTGACAACTCAGTTGGCGTCGCCGTGTGAACCAAACAGGAGATTTGTATGAAACTGAATGTAGCAGAAATTACACGACCGAAATTACGTGACTCATAACTCAAAAAAATCTCGTCTGACTTCACGGACGGTTACTTAAGTGATTTTGTTTTTTTTTAATAAACTTATTGTCTGCTAAACTGTAAAATCGTAAAGCTGTATTTAACCTGGGATAAATTGAAATTCTATCCAAGTTGAAAAGTCTTCGCATTTCATCTGGACTTTACCGACGTCTCTGACAATGGCAGGTAGCCTTTTGTGGGATTATTCATAGAAGTGCCGACGCGACGACTCGGCTTTATTGAATACTGATGGAAACTTGCGGGTATATTTTATATCTAATAGCAAGGACCATTAAAACAAGAGGACTGTCATTCTCCATACAAAAAGCTGTTCTATGTATAAGCTTGGTATAAGAATTATATTATTTACAATTATTCAACTTTGCAAGCGTGACACAGTATTTAAATGTTAGAATTTATTTATTATTAGCTGTTTACGAACTAATTGTTATTGTACTATGTTTCTTTGTTCAATATAACATCGTTAAATGTTTAGTTTTTTAGCGCCATCTAGTTTTTGTCTGGATATCCCCTTGCGGTCGGGTTACTATCCAAAGTATGGAGAATGACAGTCCTCTTGTTTTAATGGTCCTTGCTAATAGCATTACCCACGGCTTCGCCCGCGTTGTTCCCGTTACTTTCCCAAGGGAACTCTTTACCGGGATACAAAGTATCTTATGTTTCAATCCAGGACTTGATCTACTTGCATGTCAAATTTCAACTCAATCCATTCAGTTGCTAGCCCGTTATTACTTAACAAACATCCAAATATCCAAACATCGAAACATCTTCATAGTAATAAAACAACTTAAACCTAACCTTAGAAACTAGCGGCGCTTCCAAAAGGCATACTGGATAAGAAAGAAGACGCCAATAAAACTTATCAGCCTTGCCTTATGCAAAAATGCAGTCTACCCGCGACCACGAACGCTGAAAAGGGTTACGAAACGTCGGGACTTAAAATGTAGTAATATACGCGATTTAATCCGTTTAAGTTGTTTTATTACTATGAGTAATCGCGGAAACCGAAGACAATATTATCGAAACATCTTCACAAACATTCACATTTATAATATTAGTTACGTATACAGATAAATACACACTAAAATAGATAGGAAACCTCCATGACTCAGGAACAAATACTCGTGCTCATCACACAAATACTTGCCTTCACCAGGATTTGAACCCGGGACCTCTAGCTTCGTAGGCGGTGGCACTCCCACTGAGCGAAGCGTGCCGTCAATTATAGAAGAAAGTAACTTAAGAAGAACGGCTGCATTTTTCATGATCCAGACGCCATTTATAAATGCTGTGCGACGTTTCAGCTTCCTTCATAAAAGATTCTTAGCCCGGCCAACTACGACGTTCACTATATTTCTGTTTCAACTTTCAGGGCTTCAGCACAGTGGACGGCAAATATCATGTATCTATATTTTTGCGACGGTGAAAAAACAATATCCAAACTAATTTATAGTACTAACTATAGCCCCGTTAAAAACTAGAGCCCCATTAAAGTTACTTGATGGCAAACCGGACGGCCGTCGTAACCGCGGCAGGCCGAAACTTCGATGGTTGGATGGCGTTGAGAAAGACCTTAAAGCGATCGCTGTTAGCGGCTGGAGAGAAAAAGCCAAGAATAGACTGGAGTGGAGGAAGATACTCGACCAGGCCAAGGCCCACCCAGGGCTGTAGCGCCTCAGATGATGATGATGAAACTAATTTATAAGGTCCTAATAAATTAGGTACCAATACTTTAAGATATGTTAATTTACATCAACACACATAGTAATAAAACAACTTAAACGGATTAAATCGCGTATAGTATTACTACATTTTTTTTACGCGATTTAATCCGCTTAAGTTGTTTTATTACTATGAGTAATAATCGCGGAAACCGAAGACAATATTATGTTACATCAACACAATTAACTTTTTATAGAAATCAAGAAAACTTTCCATATGATATTTTTGATTTCCATTTCCCGAGCAAAATAAATAAATTGAAATTCCGCCCAAACTTAATCATACTGTTAATTTAACTGACAAGAACATTTTCTGTCAAGTGGACGTCGTTTTCTGTTAAATTTCCAATTCATTCATGTTGAAAAGTTAGAAACCAATAATCAAAGATTAATCACTTATTATTGTTTACCTCATTAACAGGGTGCTTTACGTAGCAAACTAATTTCCCTAATTTTCTACAAAAAACATACATAATTTGTTTATTGTTTTATACATAAATAAACGTAGAAAGGTGAGTACTATCAGCCCTAAAAATATTGGTACCTAAATTATTAGCAAATTATATACACGTAAAAGTAACTCTGTATGTCTGTCTCTCAAACTGTTGTACCAATTCAGTCAAAAATTGGTATGGAGATATTTTTTTATACAAAAGTCATCCCTTACAGCAGTGGTTCAGTACTTTTATTGCTGCTTCACCTATATTCCCCATCAAGATTTATATTATTACTCCTCAATAAAATAGGTACCTAATAAGGGCAAGTATTTGAAAATACTAGGGTCAAACTGAAAGTTCTTAGAAAATCAAAAACTGAACAAACTATCAAGTTAGGGGAGACCGGGTATGGTTGTCTCACGGGTTGGTTGTCACAGCAGCCATTAAATAATACTAAACGAAGGAATAAGTGCATCGATTGGTGAAGTAGGGAAGGAGGTGAAGCTCTTGTGATCTTTTAACACCGAGCGATGCAATTATTCCTTCGTTTCGTATTATTTAATGGCCGCTGTGACAACCAACCCGTGAGACAACCATACCCGGTCTCCCCTATTAGTTTTATTACATCTTTTCAAAATAGTCTCCGTGCACATCATTACATCGCTGCATCCAATGGAACCACTGAGAAAAGCACTTTGCCCACTCGTCCTTAGGGGTCTTTTCTATGGACTTTTTGAGCTTCGCTCAAATTATGAGGTATCCACCGAGTAAAAATCTTCCTAAGCGCTAAATGTTCATGAAGGATTTTGTGGACTTGACTCATACCGATGCCTAAGGTTGTGCGAATCTGCTGATAGGTCACTCTTTTGTCAGTCTCTATCATACGCCGCAAAACACTGATGTTATCTTCAGTCGTCGCCGTAGAAGGCCGTCCCTCACGCAGATCATCGGTGAGATTAGTGCGACCACGTTTAAATTTAAACAGTGGCACGAGATGGGGCTTCATCGTGAAAGGCCAATCGAAGTCTATCATAACTTTCTTGTTGACTTAAATGACATCGAAACTCGTAAAAAATCATTGCACGGAAATTTTCTCGCGCTAAATTGATCCTGACGTAACACAATTTTCAATTTGCTGCCAAATCGCGAAACAAATGACAGATGAATGGAATACATACACAATAATATTAACAAAGAGTTCCGTTTCCAAATTTAAAACTTATTTTTTCATTATATATTTTAAAAGTGGCCAGTTCTAAAAACTTTCAGTGTCGCCCTCGTACTCAAAGAAACGACTTAATTTTTTGTGCCCTTTAATTACCCCTAAGAAAGTTCCATTTTACCCCTACAGGGGTAATGATCAATGCACGGACTAAGTCTTAGTACAACGTACAGAAGTCTCTCTTTCTAACAAAACTGACGGTCGGGTTACTACCGGACGGAACGCACCGCATCCGACCGTCTCTCTATCGCATAACGCGTGCGTTTTCAGGTCGTTGGCTAAGCCCCTCCGCGGGGGCAAAATTTGGTACTATATATACAGCCGCGCGGCGAAATCGCGGAGTAAGCCACTCCTGGAAAGCTAGTTTATAAACCTCTAATTCTTAGCTAAATCGCGAGCAAAAGCTAACCATAAGAAAACTATTCAACGTGTTACACCACCTATTGAAAACCTCAGACACCCCTACTGATTTATACTATTCTAAATTAGTCTACAGTATTTGTTTTTAAATCCGTGTATCATTACCAAAGATAGGTATTAGGTTTCTTTTTTTTTTAATTCTAGTCGATTATTAACTCTACAATTGTTGATTACGTGTGAGTGGGTAATTCTACCGAGACACAAACACTTTGACAACACGTGACATCTCCATCTGTGAATCACAGTCGCAAATGTTGCACTCGTAAATTTTAGACTGGGCAAGATAAAAAGTATTAAAATATAACGTAATCGATTCTACTCTTGATTCTGAATAAACAGTTTTCAGTTGGTCGTGTAAAACCTTGTATAACAATCCCACTAATCCCACTAATATTATAAACTAGCATTTTCCCGCGGCTTCGCCCGCGTTGTTCCCGTTATCGTCCCAAAGGAACTCTTTACCGGGATATAATGTATCCTATGTTTCAATCCAGGACTTGGTCTACTTGCGTACCAAATTTCAGCTTGATCCATCCAGTTGTTACCCCGTTATAAGGTAACAAACATCCAAACATCTTCACAAACTTTCGCATTTATAATATTAGTGGGATGCGAAAGTTTGTGAAGATGTTTGGATGTTTGGATGTTTGTTACCTAATAACAGGATAGCAACTGGATGGATCAAGCTGAAATTTGGCATGCAAGTAGACCAAGTCCTGGATTGAAACATAGGATACTTTATATCCGGGTAAAGAGTTCCTTTGGGACAATAACGGGAACAACGCAGGCGAAGCCGGGAAAATGCTAGTAGTAACTAAATTGCAAAAACTCTGTCACACTCCGAGCAATTCACGTGCTAACACAGTTAGAAAAAGCTACTTCAATACCTATCTACCTTTGTCCCTGCCGCCCCAGCGCTCGGCGAAAGGTAATAAGTCTAGAACCGACGCTTTTGCAAAAAACAAAGCTTTTGTGACCGAGCGACCTTTGTCATTTGCTTCATATTTAATGTTTTTTAAATGTCTTGCGACAATGAATATTGCAGCGCGTATTTTTAAAAGTATTTTGCTATAAATGGGAGTGATCTGCATTCTTATGTCTGATGACAAAAAATAATGAAGTTTATTTTAAAGCATTCAAAACATACATTAACATTTAGACAAAGATTTCTTAAGGTGTTTCGAGTCGCATGGTTCTCCACACAGACGAAAAGGAGTTAACAATTCTTATTACCGTTGAAGTTTTTGTGTTAATCACACTAATTTTATGGATCTGAAAGTTTGTGAAAATGTTTGGATATTTGGATGTTTGTTACTAAATAACCGGGTAACAACTGAATGGAATGGTATTCTTTATATCTCAGTAAAGAGTTCCTTAAGGACTGTAACGGGAACAACGCATGTTTATTGTATATTTTAATGATTTATAAGCGGTATTTTGCCCCTATGTGGTAATTATTCAGCTGATAAACTAATTATTCTGTAAAATCATTCAAATCTATTATTAGTAATACCTAATATAATAACTTGTGCTAATAGTAATCTCAATACTCAACAGTACACAGTTATTAAAAAGTATAAAAGTTTTACAAAATGCCCCAGTTATTTATCCTGCGATTTAGACCATTATTTCTTATTAGATTAGATTAGGTATTTATTTCTCATTTTAAAATTACATTATAAGTTGCATTGCATGTTAAGTCATAAGAATTTAAAGCGAGATCGTCAGTTAAATGGAATAAATCAAATTATACAATGAAATAATAAAAACAAAATAAAACATCAATTAGCAAGGCCAAAATACACATTAAATGTCAAAATAAATTGAGCACAAAGAATATGTCAAAACAGGGATAGTTAAATGGGATAAACAATTTACAAAATCAAATTATACAATGAAAATAAAAAATAATAATAGTAAATCAAAATAAAAAATCAATTAACAAGGTCAAAATACACATTAAATGTCAAAATAAATTGGACACAAAGAATAAGTTAAAACAGGAATAGTCAAAAAATACAGAATGTCATATATCGTTAAAATTTAAAAATAAAATGAGCATATCCGCCGTAGGTGCGTAATAAACGATTACAGTCACCTGGCAAGTATTTTCCTTACACACAGCCCATACGCCAGCCGTCGTTGCCCATAACAGATGGATTTCATTTCGTGCCGTATCGCGATCGGCGTGTTCAGGAAATGAACGGATTTTTAGCCGCCATTTTGATTTTGTTTTCGTTTTAATTGAAGTTAGGGTGTTTTGGCACGCGGCGTGTGATTAATGAGCGGGGCGCTAATGAGTTTTGGTATCGACGCATTGGGTGTATATATGTATATATGCATTGTGTGGTTGCATGTAGCAGCTGGTAGAAGGTTGCAGTTAATTTCGAAATAATTATAATGACACGTTTAGCTTAGTGGGATTGACACCGCCTACGAAGCTAAAGGACCCGGGTTCAAATCCTGGTAAGTGCAAATATTTGTGTCATGAGCTCGAGTATTTGTTCCTGAGTCATAAATGTTTTCTATCTAAGTATGTATATCGTCGTCTAGTACCCATAGTACAAGCATTGCTTAGTGTGGGACTAGCTTGATTTGTGTAAGATTATCCCCCGATATTTGTATTATAATTATAGTAATAAAATTAAATCACATTACATTGACTCATTGACATAAAACGAGTGAGTACAATATACGAAAAGCAAAACAAAAACAAACACAATTTAATAAAAATCTTATGCTAAACCAACCTACCTACACCAGACCAGAAACCTCGTCCCCTGCCCATCCCGACGCAAGGGTGCCCATAACGCTCGCCGCGTTGCCACGTTGAATCGCAATGGATAACCTTTGCACCAGGAGCGACCCGGAGCGAGGATCGAGACCTGCCTCTCGTAAACGCCGCCCAAGTTCCGACAAAAATAATTTAGCCTCTGAACACCAACACCCGGACGTCTCCACAGCGAGAGGAACAAATATATAAGAATGCTCCAGTACGGATCGCAACGTCTGTGCCTCGACCTTGAATAGGTATCGCGCACTCCTAAACGGTCGAAATGTGACTTTTCTTTCTTTACACTTTGCTCCCACTAACCTAAACGTGTCGTAATGACAAAGTATAAAGGGTTGTCTAATGTTTGCCCGAAGTACATATGCCATACAATTCATTTGCCCGAATTGCACTTGCCCGAATTTCATTTGCCCGAATGTTTCGTTAACCATAATAGTTATTTGGCATACTCTTGTTTACCCGAATATTAAATGCCATAATGATACGATTGCCATACGTATTGTTATCCATATTATTAAGTGCAATATTATTATTTACCCGAATATTAAATGCCATAATGTTACGAATGCCATACGTATTGTTATCCATATTATTAAGTGCCCTTATTTGGCCATGCAACGGCTCCGGCGCTGCGGGCAGTGCAGCCCCACCGCCCTCGCGAAACGAAGCGCAGCGGGCGAGGGCTGCCCTCCCTCCGCGCCTCCGGGTTTGCAAAAACACTCTAGGGGTAGGGCAGACAAGACCACGTGGGAGTGGGGTGCTCTGATTCGGTTTTCCATAGTTATATTATGCTATAGCATGTGATTATTATGGATTACGATAATGATGACAAATGATTATTATTGAGAATGATTTTATGGGAAACATAGATTCTGGCATATGATATTATTGAAAATGAATTTATGGGAAACAAAGATTCGGGCATATGATTAATATAGTAAACAATGAGTATGACATATGAAATTATGGGAAACAACATTATGGCAGTTGAATAGTATGGCAAATGAAATTCTGGCAAGCAAGTGTATACCACTATAAAGACGGATAAGTTAAGTAGGTCAACTTCGGACGTTTAGGAGCACGCGACACACAGACGCGCGATAGCATGTGCGATCCATACTAGATCATTTGATTCTTGCGCATTAACACTTTGCTTGTCGTGCGTTAGTACCTACACGGCGCGCACACATTCAAGCGCGCGATGTACCTATTATAAGTAGAGTCTGTGCGGAAAGAGAATATGATTTAGATGGGGGGGCGCTGTAACGCTTTACTACCGTATTTGAAAAAAAAGCCATACTAGTTAGGTTAGTTCCGTTTGCTTCAGTCATTACCTGCACAGGATAGGGAGAGAGGTCGGTCCAGCCTGCCATGAGTGCGGCGCCCAGGACGACACGGCCCAGCACACCCTAGAGGTGTGCAATTACTGGACCGAAGAGCGCCGCACCTTGGTGGCGGTTTTAGGAGTGGGTGACCTCTCGCTGCACAGCATCGTGGCGACCATGCTGGACAGCGAGAGGTCCTGGGAGGCGGTGGCCTCCTTTTGCGACACTGTGATCTCGCAGAAGGAGGCCATGGAGCGGGAGCGCGAAGATAGGCGACAGGCGCTCCCGCTCCGGCGTAGACGGATGGGGAGGAGGCGAGCGCAATATCTCGCTCGCCTCAACCCCTAGTGGAGTGTGGGTGAGGGGCCCACAAGTAGACTCCACCCGTCTGGGGGAGGGATCGTGGCGGTTTCCGATCCTTCCCTCCATTGGCGCGGGAGCCCTGGCGTCGTAAAAGCCAGGGCAGCCGGGGGGGCACACATGGTAGAAATGCTACGATCCCATAGTGCCCCCAAAACGGCAGTGCGGAGAAACGCCGGTGGGTTTTTAGTGGGTATGCTCCTCCCCCCCTCTGATTAGCAGAGGGTGAGCGAGAGGAGTGAGTCCCACATAACCCCCCCAACCAACATCGGGCCTCCCTAGGCCCTGGGGGGGTATGCGTAATGCATTTTCCCACCGTCAAAAAAAAAAAAAAAAAAGGTTAGTTCCGTTTCGCCACGCCTATACTCTTTCCGCACAGACTCTACTGTGTTAATGAAGATGGACATTACTAATTCGAATAATAAAACCCAAAATCCAACGAAACTGTTATCCAGTCTGTACTTGTAAATAACACAATATTACCGTACCTTTCGCTGTTTCTCATCAAATTTGAATGGGTAACGATTGTACAAGGGCCATTAGGGCCATTAAGATCGGTCTGGCCTTTACAATGTTAGGTAATGAACGATTAAAGTGCCTGAAGAAAGTTTAGCCGACATCATAATTACAAAAGTCAAATGCTTCGACCTTTTGTACTTCTAGATACTAGATACTGGTTATTTAAGTTAAGTTTTGCAAATTAAGTGCAAGCTTAACGTAATTGTCAATATCTCGAAAACTAAGACAATTTTAATAAGGTCAAATTTACTTAATCTGGTGTCTTATGAGCTGGTCTATCAGCTCTTTTCGTATGTACATTGGTTTTCAGGACACCCTGTAGAATGGCTATGACAAAACACTGTATATGGTATAGGAAATCCATACATATAGTCTGTTCTTAGAGGTATTTAAAAAAAGTTAAACAAAAAACCACGTGACTGGGGTCGTTCAGCCAATCAAAGTAACGTTTTGTATCTGTGGCACAATACCACTGGCTGAACGACCCGTGTCACGTGGTTTTTTTGTTTACCTTTTTTAAATACCTAAAAGTACAAAGTATAGTATAGGTACTGGCTAAATCTTCAAAAACAAAAATGAAGACCGAATATTAAGTGCATTATATCGTGCAAATGCGTTTGACAAACATGGAATGGTTTAAAAATTAATGTTGGCATCAACTGCCAGTACTAAATCCTGAATAAATCCCGGGCATATTTGAAGCAAACGCGCTGTGAATTTCATTTCAGCGAAAAAAGACATTTTAAACTGTATCGGGATATTACATTTTTTGCATCGCCGGCATTAATTCTGTGGGTCTAGTGAAAAGGGCGCAAGTCACATTTATACCAGGACCAAAAGGTCACAACTCTATTGTATGACTTAAGCCTTTTTGCTCCTACGTTAAACGCGACTTGTATCCCTTTTCACTAGAGCCACAGAAATCTCGGGTCACGGGGCAATGAGCGTATTACCAAAGGACGTATACGCGTGTTTAAAAATCAATTTGACAGTCTAGGATTTACCTGCAGCTTCTGCCGAGTTATACCCGTTATACAAAGGACCTTAATATATAGCCGGAGGGAGCCTCGCTAACAAAGAACTGCTGAAGCATGTCGGTGAGCAAGCCGGCTACCTATGTGTGCGTGCTCGCAAGAAGACAAAACTACTAGATGTGTGCGTGCGACTTATAGGTACAACTGTTGCATAAAATACTATTGTTTGCGCAAAACTTGAGAAACATAGATGAAATCTCGGGCAAAAGCTTGTCAATAATAGTTGCGTGGCGGTGTTTATTCGCTATGCAAGGAATTCAGTATTATATGCATACGTTTGCCATTTTGAATAACTACGATACAAAAATATGCATACCGCTATCCTCTTCAAAGGAAAACCCTTAAGAATCCGCGCGACTTTGTCAAGTTTTTTGTTCATCTTGTCGCTGGAGAATGTCTTTGAGCCCCCAGAAGAGGGCCCGAGGGCCTGAAGGGGCCGGAGAGGGCCCAAAGGGGCCTGGAGAGCGGTCAAGTGGACGGAGAATAGGTATTTTTGAGATGAGTATTTTGAGATTTCAATTCATTTCCTTCTTGGAATGAAAATTCGGGTTTTTATTCCGAATTTATGGGTTTTCTATAGACTCGTCAGCATGGGGTTCTTAAGTACTCTGCTTTTTAGGATTCCGTAGTATAACTAATAACCCTTATAGGGGCCAGTACCTCTAGCACAACTGTGACACGCGACTCTTTCTCGCGCGACAAATGCTACCTATCTCTATCCACTCAATATCGTGCGACAGTGACAGGTGATGCTCTGTCGCGCGGGAAACGAAGTCGCGGCCAGTTATGCTAGACGTACAGGTCCGTTTGTCTGTCTGTTTGTTCTCTATTCAGACTAAAAGAGGGTTATGAATCCATGTTTACGACATCAATGGAAATGAAATATGTTTATATTGTTTGATACATTTAGTTTGCAAGTAAGAACGTCAGAAGTTTTAAAAAGCAGAAAAAGTATATTTTTAGTAGTCAAAGCTTGAGTATCGACAGATGCCAATAGATTGCGCTAACTAGACCGGCCGATAGCATGTTTTTCCTCCTCCCATAATTTTTAAAAGTCATGCTGTATTGTAGTCTTGAGTAACGAAAGTCATACAACCTATTTTCTTTTAAACCGTTAAGTTTTCTGAATTGTTATAAAACAAACCTAACCTAACCTATCATTTTCTACATATATGCTAGCGTTTTGAAAAATCCTAAAAATATTACTGTTTAAGAAAAACAAATACCTACTGTATGACTTTATGACTTACAACTTTATGGGAAACAAGGGGATCCCTTTTTCCGACTTTTAGGGACTTCTCATATTGTTCCGCATAGATAAAAGGTCTGGCTATCCAGTGATATACATTTCAACCAAATATGATGTTGTTAAAGTCGATCTTAAACCTTTTTAAATAAATAATAGGGAACAATCTTACACAGACGAACTAGTCCCATAGTAAGCTCAATAGGGGAGACCGGGTATGGTTGTCTCACGGGTTGGTTGTCACAGTGGCCATTAAATAATACGAAACGAAGGAATAAGTGCATCGCTCGGTGTTAAAAGATCGCAAGAGCTTCACCTCCTTCCCTACTTCACCAATCGATGCACTTATTCCTTCGTTTCGTATTATTTAATGGCTGCTGTGACAACCAACCCGTGAGACAACCATACCCGGTCTCCCCTAAGGCTTATGTTATGGATACTAGACGACGATATATAATATTTATATATATATAAAAACAAATACAATACATTAGAAGACATCCAAGACTCAGAAATAAATATCATCACACATTATAATATTTGCTCTTACCGGAATTCGAACCCAGGACCTTCAGCTTCGTAGGTTACTAACCACTAGGGTAAACCGGTCGTCTAGTTATCAAAGTAGTAGTAGGCAGTGGTCGAATAGTCCGATATCCCATTAAAATCAGCAGGGATTTCAACAAACATGTGTCCACAGAAGTGGGGCGGTTAAAACGCTCGATTTATGACCTTTATTCATATTCATATTCGTTTATTAGGGTTCCGTACCAAAATGGTAAAAAAGGAACCCTTATGGTGCGACTCTGTCTGTCTGTCTGTCTGTCTGTCCGTCTGTCACAGCAAGATATCTCAGGATCTACTGATGCTATCGACTTGAAATTTGGAATAGTGTTAAGAACCGCTAACCCGAGCTTATAGGATGTAAAAAAAATCTTGTAACTTTTTTACTTTTTTTTTAAAGGGGTCCGTAATGAGACTTTGCAAATTGAAAGTAGGGCTATTATATCGAGTGAGGTATCAAATGAAAGGGCTTAATTTGTAGATTAAAACAGTATTTTTGTATTTTTTTTTTAAATAAGTAGTTTTTGATTTATGGCGAAAAACGTTAAAAAAAATACCGTTCCCCCCCTATTATCTTCGAAGTTACTGAACAGAAAAATCTGTAATAATTACCAATTATTAATGTCATCCTATATATTACAGGAAAAATATAACGGTTTTCCTAACTTGCACTGTTTTTGAGAAATTTGCAAAAATCTTAACACATACTTATTTGCTCCTACTAAACTAATCGCCATATAGTTTTTCTTGAACTATTCATGTATCTACTTCTGAGTTTGTACGGAACCCTCGGTGCGCGAGTCCGACTCGCACTTGGCCGGTTTTATTTAGTAATGTTCATACATCGTCAGAAGTAAATACGAGTACATGCAACATGCTACTATAGGTCAATATAGTCACACGGCAGAATACAATTAATTAATCAAATAGATAATTACAATACTGTCAATAAATTGTCAACAAATATTCAATAATGTCAATAAATTAGGTACTACAGATAAATTAAAACTAATATTATTCAAATTTCAGTTAGGAACTCATTTATTGAGTAATAGGCGCGCGTTTAGGCTGCGTTTTTACCAGAGGTGTGCGAGGTAGCTAAGCGGTGTGCGAGGAAAAAATCCACCAATGCCGGGCCGCGCTGAGTGAGGCTAGGCACGTTGATTGGTCGATTTTTTCCTCGCACACCGCTTAGCTACCTCGCACAGCTCTGGTAAAAAAGCAGCCTTATTGGCAAGAAACGTGGCCGACGTGTCTGCTCTGTCTGCCTCTGTATCCATTGAACTCTGACCTTCCCAGGCACGTGGGCGGTCTGTCCGCAGTCCGCTACCGTATATTTCCGGAAGACTTTCCGGATTACTTTTAAAACTCCGCTTATACCTGGTTTTATACTGGTTAGGAACTTGAGCGGTGATTCTTCATCACTTTCTTGTTTCAATTTGGTTTCATTAGGCTAGGACATCAGGGGGTAATACGGTGCTAAGTTCAATTGGGTAGGTCAAATATTTCAAAGATGTGTAGTTTATATATTTTTTCGATAGGCCTCGTCGTTGAGGTCCAGAAAATATCGCTACTGCATTTTTATTCCCTGTAATTTTTCCAAAATATTGTTTTAAATTCTCGATTAAATAGGGACGCCAGGCTGACAAAATTAGTGCCTAAGTTCGTAATAAAAATTAATCAATTGTCTATGCGAGGTCTGTGTCGGTTGTCAGCTGTCAATTGTAACAAAACAAAATGTAAACAAATATTGTGAAAATCAATATAGGAAAAAGTTTGATAGGTATTTAAGTATACAGTTATTGCAAACTTTATGCTAATGACGAGTACGTACATCATTGCTTCAACACCTCTTAATTTTAGCAATATTGTGTGTGGTCTGAAAATATTCATGGATCATCAAATTCTAGTCTCCGCGCACGAACTCATTTTGATGTATTTATTTTGACATGAAGCTCTAGAATTCTTGCAATTCTTTCTACTTTTTTCTTTAATCCAAAGGCCAGCACAAAGATCTAATAACACCGAACAAACAAATACCTAAACAGAATCACTAACTTTTTTGGTTGTGGCAAATGACATTTTTGTTATTTATTATTACACCACAGACCTCAAAATACTTATACCTATTTTGCTAAGACGGACGTACACACTCGACATTTTGGCATCCTTAATTCAAAGCTTCATATCGGGAATTGAAAAATTTTTTTTACAAAAATTACGTCGGAAACTATCGAAAAAAAATATAAATATTAAATATCTTTGAAAAACTTTACTTATCCAATTCGGAATGGATGAAAATATTAGATGTGCTTGATTTTTTTTCTGATAATAGGAATAACCTTCCTAATTACCGGCATTTTTGCGTAAAAACATTTGTGATAGACAAGGAGAATACGCAACAATGCCGTCATGGGCACAGACTATGAAGGTCGAAGGTATTTGTATATTTCAAAAATTAACGACGCAACTGAAAAATCTGAATCATTTATCTGGTAATAAGGAAGGTTATTCCTATGATCAGAAAAAAAATCGGACAGATTGTCAATTATTGGGCATTGGGAATCAAACGTCTATGCCACAATAAATTCGACTGCATGGAGCTTGTTAATAAAATTAGTTATGTTGTCCCTAGGAATTTTATTGTATTTAGGTTATTCATAGTATATTTAGTTATAGATGGAATTTAATGCATGACAATGTTATGTACCTGTTAAAACTTATGTAACCTGCATGCAAAAATTTGTATGCCCTAAAACTAAAAGGGCACCACATAGAGATGTACCTTAGAATATAACACCATGCAATTTTATATTTAAATACCTATGTTGGGCAAATAAATATTTTGATTTTGATTTTGAAAAAATTATCGGCGTGAAACGCGCACCTACCAACTGTTCTGTGAGACCCTGTGCCGCACCAACGCTGGACTGCGTGTGCCGCTGCGCCGACTTTTCGCTTCTTACAACCAAAACTTAGCCCACCTAGATATATTCCATTTTTTATTAAAGCATTAACGACTGCCAACGAATTCTAAATATTTTATTAGAAGAGAAAAGTTGAAAAATTATATGTCTCGGGCAGGATTCGAACCTGCATCTCCTCGGCTATCCGGGCCAAACACAGGCGCCTTACCAACTAGGCTACCGAATTCCATTCCATTTGCCCACCGCTCAATATAGAAAAGCCCTATTAGAAACCTTAAAGTAAAGTGTAAGTACAAAAAAAAACATTGATCTCTCTCTCGCTCTCTCTCTCTGTTGATATTTCTCTTTCATTTCCCTGTTACTCAGTTTATCGTGTAAGTATTTTTATAAGCCAGAGATGAACCTTTAAAGTACAGCGTACTTACAGCGTGTAAGTCTAATACGGGCGATAAATTAAATCGGACATAGTATTCATTAGTGTAATCATGAAGTAAAAGTTTTTTTTAAGTTGCAGTTCATTACGACCCCATAATTAATTTTTTTTAAATTTCTCAGCAGCAATGTACTGTAAACATGGTTGCGGTACGGCGGTACCGAAATGTCAACGTAACTGTCAACGAGCGTTTAACGTGAGTGTGTTTGCATTACATTGCGGGCTGAATTATTTTGTATGGACAAAATTATTGTTGCAACTTTAAGTAAATGTTATCTAATTACCTTCACTTTGTCCTATACTAACCACCGTTAATAGATTCGCCCGTATTAGACTTACACACTGTATGAATATTATTTTACTAACTTTCGCTCTTCTTGTCGCTCGTCTCTGTCGTCTTGTGTAACCTAATTCTAATAAGTTATTCGTGGATAATGTTGTTGACTGTACATTAACCTATACTTTCTAGATGTATTGTAAATTGTAATATACAGGGTGAAATTTAATTCACTGGCCAAATTGAAACACCCGAAAGAACTCGAAAAAATATTAAACACGTGTTTTTTGTTTTAATACCGCTCAGTACATTTTTTTTGAAAAAAATCATCATCAAGTTGTCCTTAAAATCTCGTACGTTATGGTGAACCGTCAAACTACCCACTACACCCGCTTTCCTTATCAGTTAAGGTCATTGACAACCCGCCCCTCGCACAGCTTGCAATCATGCCACCATATTATGAACCCTATTGCAGCGAGATAAGACGCTTACCTACATAAGTTGCTAATTTTTCCTTCATACTTTAACGGGCTTCAAAATGCAAAGGCATTTTTTAAATCTAAAATGATAAATCTGACTAATAGATAATTAACAAAAGGTCCGTGGTTTAAAACAATGAGTAAATTTTAAGTCGGGAATCTTTGCATTCAGGCGTATTTAAAAAATTGAATCAACTTATGTACATTTGATTAAAAATCGACACAATTAAACTATTTACATAATCACCCTCGGTACTTACTGAAGCAAGTATTAGTTATACTGCAATAGATGTTCAAACTGTAATCCACGCACCTCCAAACAAAGTTCAGCACGCTTATGCACATTGTTTTTTAATTTGCGAAGCACTACAACGTTGTTACGCACTTCGTCAAAGGCACGCACAATTTTACGCTTTAAATCCACTCCTCGTCCTTGTGCATGTGCAGGCTGTCTAAACTGTCCGCTATCTAGCAAATTTTGATTGGCTGCCAAAATTGTCGCACGAGATGGTACATTTGGATTCAATCCTTGCCTCCGAAGGCGCGGAACTGATTCCAACTGGTATAATCTTTGTGCACCACGTAAACATTCACCACCGCACCATTTCGTAATATTCCCGGTTCGAATACATTTTTTAAATCTTAGTACGCGCGCGACTATTATTTTACGGTTGGCGAGTGACGAGTGACTAATCATTTGCTATGTTTACCTCTAGCATGGTTTAAGACTACCCTCGTTTATAAGATTGATAAAATTGCCTACCATAGCAATAGTGTTGTGCTATAGTGGACCCTATTTGCTACGATATAAGGTTTAGTGTAGGTTAGATAAGGGTTTTGTTGATGTTGTTATTAAAACATACTACTAGGTATGTTTACATTTGTAGTAATAGGGTGACCACGACTCGTGGAAAATATAAAAAAATTGAAAAATGAAAATTGAAAAATAAAAATTCTTTTTTTTCGCTAAATAGATTCCTTAAGTGTAACCTAGTGTCAGGAAAAAATTTGGCCAGTGATTTTAATTTCACCCTGTATAGTGTATAGTTGTTTGTTATCCCTTGAAAAAAAAAATAAAAAAAAACACGGACGTTTGATTACGTTGTAGTTAATTTGTACATATCCAAGTACGCTGTATATGTACAACAAAGCGTAGCATCATACGCCTACTGCTCTTTTTCACTCACTCACTCCGCGATTGCGCCGCGCGGCTACTAGTACCTAATTTTGCCCCCCCCCCCCCCCCCCCCCCCCCCCATAATAGAGGGAAAAATAGAAGGAAAAAGAGGTAGAGGAAGACCGAGAACATCATGGTGTGAGAATATCAGGGACTGGACCGGTGCTGCAGACGCTATCACTCTTGGCAGAGTGGCGAAAAATAGAGAAGACTTTCGCTTGATGATCGCCGACATCCGTTAGGATATGGCACAATGAAGAAGAAGAAGGAGGGGCTTAGCCAGCGGCCAGAAAGAGTGTTGGGTAGACTGTGTAGGTTTGCACTAGTTTTAATAGTTGCGGGAAGCAGCAGTGAAAGACTTGAAGTATTGTAAACACCGTGTATTCGCGACCATGGATCTTACAAGAAGGCAAGGCACGCTTACCATAGATAAGAAACGTATCATAGATCAGAGATCAAAATAGTACCTAACTCATAATGCCAACATAAGCATACTAAAACTAAATTATTGTTGGACCTTGGCAACAAAGAGCATCCGGTATGTGATAGAGAGAGACGATCGGATGCGGTGCGTTCCGTCCGGCGATCGGACCCGAACGTCACGTAGTACTATTGCTTATTCTGTAACGCAAGCAAAGTTGCTGGCAAATGCTAGTATTTTAATAGCGGGAAAGCGCTTTGTTTCCAACGTCGATCTATCTTCTGCCGCCATAACGCAAAAGGGCACAACTAAGATTTTTTTTCGACACTGAGTTATATACCTACATATTCGGAATCAGCGAAACTTACTGATTCCGAATATATAAAAATCTTGGTGTCGAAAAAAATGTTAGATGTGCCCTTTTTCATTATGGCGGCAGAATTCTATACGTACATACACTGGGGCTGCAGGTGCAATTAATGCTTGGATTTAAAGGTCAAAGTTCGCCCGAACGATAGGACATAGAGAGATGGTGCCAAAATAAGTACGGAATAGTACATTACACAACTAGGGTGGTAATACAAAGAAAGCCCGAGATTGCAGTTGTTTGCGGCCCGAGCTGCAAGCGAGGGACGTAAATATGCGATCGAGGGCTTTCTTTATTGCAATAAAGTTCAAAAGTTAGTCGTTTGTGTTTGTTTGTACAGTTTTTTTAAGATTTCAGGGCTCTAGCTAGTCTAGCTGAACCAAAACCCAATTTTTGTGTAGATTTGCCCCCGATGGGAAAAATCCGAAAACTAGTATTTACCCGCGGCTTCGCCCGTGTTGTTCCCGTTACTGTCCCAAGCGAACTAATTACCGAAATATAAAGTATTGTATGTTTCAATCCAGAACTTTGTCTACTTGCTTGCCAAATTGCAGCTCAACCCATCCAGATATTCCCCCTTATTTAAGTAGTAACAAACATCCAATAGTACATTGTGTATCAAGGGCGGTAAGTAAACTCGTGTTATTAAAGCCCTCGGCTTCGCCTCGGCCTTGTAACAAACACTCGTTTGTAATTCCTTTACCGCCCGTGGCGCACACAATGTTTTTCATCACACTTGTGAGGAAATCTGATTAAAATAACCTTACTTAACCTAAATAACCTTACTTAACCTTAATAAAATTGTAAAACTGACAGTGACATTAGTGACATATTCCATAGACAATGCGAACGTCAAGTCACGTTCGGAAACCATAGCGGTAAAGACTAAAAATGGTTTATTTTATATTTGCAAAATACTGAAATACTATATTTAAACATTTAATTAATGTTACAGAAATATGTGTTTACATGTATTTGCAATAACAGTTCTCTTTAAATAAATATTTCAGTAATAAAAGTTAAAAAAGTAAGTTGGCGTTTCCTTTGAAAATGACAAATAAGACTAAAACAGAACCAGCGTTTCAAATTTAAAAAGAAAACCATTACGCCCTAGGGCGTAATAGGTCATTTACGGCCCGCAAAACCTACGTGTAATGACACCATTTTCGAGCAAGTGTGATGAAAACATCTTTACAAACTTTCACATTGATAATATTAGTCACACAAGTTCTTTCATTTGAAACAATTACGAGTACCTATTAAATACTTCTATCACAGTATTTTATTATACTTTCCGTATTTTTTTTTTTAATTTTATGTGTGATAGACAAGCATTTGACTCCGATCGCACCTTATATTAAGTGACGATGAAGCCTAAGATGTAATGTGATATCTTTATTTACTTAAGTTAGAGTTTTAACAATATACAGTGTGTTACCGGTATGCGGGCTTTTATTAAAACTGATAATAATATGCTTCATTAGCAATCGTTTGCAAGTATTAGCAAATCATAACTATGCGAATTAACTGCACAGTTCAATTTCCTAAATCCGCACTTTAAATGTAGTAGGTGTACTACGTAATTATCGTTATTCATATCGCTGATGCACTTGGTACAAGGCATGTCGTGGTACGGGGCTGAAAAGTTGAGAAAAACAATCCCACAATTAATGCCGTCCTTATCATTACGTTTATGTATGGAGTTTTTTACACAGCTTAAAGAGTTTTTTCTAAAATTTGACATGACAATTACAAAAGTATTGACATTGGCTTGTCAAATTACAAAACAAACATTTATTTGCAAAACTGATATTTTTTGGCGTTAAAATGGCTAAAGACACATGAGAATTATCTGACATGATTTGTGCGACACGTGGAAATGTTCCTCAAGCCTTGAGACTTTATCGAGAGTGGTTTCGAAATCAACGGCATACACATAATCTTCGTTTGATAACAATAATGGCTGTCCAGCGAGGTCCAGAGAATGCATGGTCCTATCTGGTTAGTCTGAAAGGGCTATTAAACGGAATTGTGCACGTACAACTTGAAGAAAGGATTCTGGATCACTTCAAACAGGTCCAAATGTCTAGTACTCGTATTGCTTTTAAGTTTTATTTTATTAGTTATAAAGTGTTGTTTTTCCGTAGTTTTCTTAAGTGTAGCAATTCTGGTATCTCTAACTGTTGAAATAGGTAGATGCAGGCATTTATCTTGATGTCTTCGTTATAAACAAAGAATGAAGGGCTGGCATTTACATCTAATTGTCAATTTAGTACTTTGCTGTACATTGCTTGCAATTAAAATTTTGTTAGAAAATTTATGAAATCGGAATTTTAGTCGATGAATTAAATGAAGGTCATGGTTAGGTTAAGAAACAACGTTACTTTACCCTACTTTAAAAAAAGCCTGCTTGCTGGTAACGCACTGTATATATATAAAAAGTAAAATACAAAATGAAATTACAAAACATAACACATTATAAAAAATCTAACCTAGGGTGCCGCCGGCAGCGGGGCGGGGCCCAAGCTACCGGTGGTTAGGGCTGCAGAGAGAGGAACCTCCTGACGATGCGCGCCGTGTCCAGAAGTACCGCTTTCTGTATCTGACCCTTGATCCAACCATCTAGCGAGAGTCTCTTGAGATGGTGATCGAGACGGTGACATGTTCGCCGAAACGACTATCGGAACAATGATCGTCGAATCAACATCCCACAACAACATGGCGGTAATCTCGTGAGACAAGTCAAGGTATTATACTCATCATTATGATTCTAGGCTTTTCATAACGCAGGTTACGATTATTCTATTTCGTACCATGTATTTCTTATTTAAAATTGATCAATAACATAAGAGATAAAAGTTTAATGTCCTTGAGGGTACAGAATACTTAAGGGCTGGACCATTCATCACACGAGGCCCGAATTGTGAAAAATCACGAATGATCAAGTTGGGAAAGATGAGGTCTTCTCTCGCAACTTGATTTCCGACTTCAATGTGAGGAAATATCATGTGTATTTTTTCTTAAATTCTAAGAAAAAGAAACATATATTAGGTATGTGCTTCCATTTATGTTAAGATAAGTCTTCCACTACCAACTAGTTTTTGTGACATTTATAGTGACTAAATTATTTAGTAAAAATACACGTTATATAAAGGACTAGTTAGTTAAGTACCAGATTACACCGAGTAGCGTCACTACGAACAAAGGTACATCACTTTGCCTTAGCTTTCCGCTCCACCGCCCGCGCCACTCATTGTATTTTATTTACCAAAATTTACCGGATTTTAGTAGGGGCCGAAACATCGTGAGTCACGATGGCTTATCGTAACCGCGATGCGTGTGTATAACTTTATAATAACTACTATTAACAACGGGATATTTACCATGTATGTTTTTGTGAGTTTCCGATATTTCGGCACTGAGAATGACGTTACCATGTTAGCTTAAAATCGTATATTGTATAACTATAGATCAGCAATTAAGTTTCTAAAAGGGTCCTAGTGCCGTTACTTGTTAGAGATACGCAAAATGTGTCACTAAAGTGAAACGCTTAATTCACTCATTAGCTCTCATAGATATGAATCGTTCATTTCGTTCATTTCCTTCACCTCGTTCAGTGGATCTTTCGACTCAAACAACTCTTTCCTTCAGTGGATCTTTCGACTCAAACAACTCTTTCGCTCAGTGGATCTATAGACACAAACAACTCTTTCGAAGAACGAAATGAGCGACTGAACGACTGACACATACAGCTCACCAACTCGTGAAAGACATACTGATAGAGTGAACGAAATGAAGCAAACGAAGGAATTGATCCTTCAGTGAAGGACTGAAGGAGTGATATGATTGAAAAGATTTCCTTCTTTTGAATCCTTCATTCGCGAACGACACATCTCTATTACTTGTCCTATTTTACTACACACGCCTAGCACAAGTTGTTCGTCACATATTTCGCGCACAACACGTCAACACGTAACACGTAAAGTCAATGCATATACTTTCTTTTTGTTTTAATGTATTTGTGTGTATTTATGCGAAATAAAAGTAAATTCATTCATTCATTTCATTCATTCATAACAGCCAAAGAGAACGCGCACGTACTTTGCGCCGCTTTACACAAGCCTGTCCCCATTGGCTGTTACATGCTGTGTCACGAAATAATTCGCAGACATCTTGTGCTAGTTGTGCAGACATCGCCAAGGGGGAACAGGAGACATGGCTGAAAAATCCTCACGTTATTAATGGACGCGCCCTAAGCAAGACGTCGACCGGCGGGGAATTTATTAAGCAATTTGGCTGCAATGTGCTTCTTGAGCTCGGAAATTGAGTCGAAGCAACATATGCAAGTATACATCGGTACAGTACAAGCATGCTAGTAAAGTATAAAGACGAAATAGTAGAAGAGCCGGCCTAACGACGATCGTCCCTCACTCTTTTTCCTAACCAAACATACACTGCATGAAAGAGCATGCATCAACAAACAAAATGCACTAGGGTTGCCACCCCATTTCCCGGCAACCCTAGGCCTTGCCGGGTATTTGCTAGGCAACCCTATACCATCTTGCTTGTAATGCAATTGCCTTCATTCTTATGTAAAAACGGTCAGGAAAAAGGATGAGGGTAAATTAGCCTTTTTAGTAACCTGTTCAGACCGTGCCAACCCCTAGCCTTGCCAGGATATGGGGTAGCAACCCTAGTGCATTGTGTTTGTTGATGCATGCTCTTTCATGCAGTATATGTTTGGTTAGGAAACATAGTGAGGGAAGGTCGTCGTTAGGCGGTATCTTAGGCTAAAAGTAGTCCAACTTCGGCCGTTTAAGAGCGCGCGACACGTATTCACACAGCCGCGCGATAGCACGTCTGTGTGAGTGCGATCCATACTGGAGCATTCTTACGCATTCTTATTTCTTTGCTGGTAGTGCGTTCGTACACAGCGCGCACACATTTAAGCGCGCGATATACTTTATGTAGGAAGAACAAAAATTGCCTGCTGCTGTTATACTGAGATGCTAGTAATGTGCAAATGGTTATCAGATTTGAAAATCTGATAATTGTTGTATAATTAATTGTTCAAATACCACCAAATGAATGGGAAAATTTATGTTTTCCATCACTAAATTACACGTTTGGCGTCAAACGCCAAGCGAAAAACGTTATATTACACGCGCGGTGATCAGTGTCGTGGCGTAAAAAATATCCTTCGGCAAGCTGGTGCAAATTTGGCGTACATTTTCCTTAAGGGCTGTACAATAAGGTGGTCAAATGCCTGATATTAGGCAAGCCGGTAGGAATCGAGTTCTTTGGACGCCACGCCACTACTGTCTATAGAAATCGACGAACTATTTCCTCCTATCTGGATATAGGTATCTGTGGCTCTAGTGAAAAAGGGTACAAGTCAAATTTATACCAGAACCAAAAGGTCACCACTCTATTGTAAGACTTAAGCCCTTTTGCTCCTAGGTTAAATGTGACTTGTACCCCTTTTCACTAGACCCACAGATATTTCTGCGGTGTCGACTATTGGGCATTAGGATGTCGAGCACTAGGACATTTACCTTAGGAACTTCTAAACATATCAAGATAGACCCACCTTGTTTGAATTTCATTGGTTTAGTTATCCAGTTTGCGATAATACAAAAAATTTCATCAATATCCATCGTGTAGTTTTTGAGTAAAATGCCTGTGACATACGGACAGACGGACGGACGGACATGATGAAACTATAAGGGTTACATTCCCCCTAAAAAGTAAAAGGTGTCGCCGGCTATAAAAAGCTTGTCTCAAAAATACAGAAACTTAGTGTAGTTTTGGTTTATTTTCTTAGTTTTAGTTTAATTTTTACTTAAGTTTAGTTTCGTAAGTAGTTTTATTTTATATGTAGTTTTTCTGTTTTAAATGATTATATATACCTACATCACATTTACAACGGTAATTCCAAAATGTTTCGTTTGAGATATCGACCAAGCCCCGCGTTCAAATCTCGTTTCACTACAATCTTATCAATTCGTGATAACAGTACCATCTTTATCGTAATACATCTTTCATCTTTAGAAACAGTAAAGTAAACAGAAGTTTTTTCGTATTGTCTTAGGTTTTCGCGATTATCACGCATTGTAATAAAACAGACAGAGAGAGACAATTTGTTAAACATAATTATACCTAATCACTCCGATTTGTAATAATATATAATGCAAAATTATTGTATTTTACTTTTTATATAATGTAGATATAGTGTAAAACCTTATCTAAGTAATAAATAAATAATAGTATTTTATGCAACAGTTGTATAAGTGAGTTCAAAAAATGCGAATTGCGTGAGTTGCGATACGAGCCGCGAATGCGGCGAGTATCGCAAATAGATACGCAATGAGCGTTTTTTGACTTAATTATACAACGTTGCATACAATACTTTTTCTACGACTAGGTTTTAAATGATAGAATACAAAATTAATCATAACCTGGAAACAAGGCAAATATGACGTTTGACTGACATGACAGTATGTGTCTATGGTAAACTTTTTTTTTAATTTAAAATATAGGTACTTTAATTAAAAATACTTTTTTTTGTTGGCATCAATGAATTTAGTTCGAAAAGTTTTGTTTTTCTTAAAAACCGTAGGAATTTAATTGTTTGTTAAGTTGGTAGTTGTGCATTTTTACCGTAAAATTAAAATTGAGCGCTTAATCCTTGACCTAAGTTTAACCTAGATTTAGAAGTCTGTGGCTGCTAGCAATAACGTAAAGTGACTATAACGACACTAGTGCTGTTATGGGGAATAGAGTATAGACTTCTCTGAATTCATATTATGTATGTTCTTATATTACTGGTCGTGAATAAGTAAAAGACAGATAACAGTACAGGAGTAGAAAAGAGAAATAACTCTAAATTAAAACAAAAAAAAACAATAATTTGTCAGGTAGATAAATGTAGTATGTTAAGCATCAATTTTTTTTTCTTTAGTCAAATTACCTGACTACCTAGGTACATATAATTTTCAACTGTAGGTAAATATCATTTTGAATATAAAAAAAAAACAAATCCATTTTTTGTCTGTTTTATTACCGTTACAATAATTCATGTTAATTTGTTTTACAACTTCGCTAGTCGATCGGGCGTTTTGTAGTTGTGATGAATTTTTAGAAAATATGAATTAATTAAATAATTAATTATCTAATATGGTTATAATAAATTTGACATTAATGTGGTAAAGAACTATTATATGTTTGTATAATTTCAATTTCGATAAATATTGTAAATATGCCTATAAAGTTAATATACCCTCGTCTGTAAGCGATTGACCTGTGATAACTACCATCAATAAAAGAATTTTATAGCGTGTGAGAGTTCTAATTAGATTCTCGTTTCCAATTAGCCACCTGACGCTATTGTTTGAGTTTGTTTTAGAATAAATACTTGACAGAAAAACCACTGACCTGTTTAACAATGAGCCTCGCGACCCTCGGACTCGCGAATGTCACGAAACCATAGCACTTGGACACTCCAGCTCGGTCGTAGATGACCCTCGCCGCGGTCACAGTCGCGAAACCCGAGAAGAACTTCCACAGGTCCTCATCCGTCGTCGTGAGGGAAAAACCCCCGACGAATATCCTGTTATGGATGACAGTCCCGAACTTAGGCGCGTCGGATGGTGGCAAGCTGTCATCCGTCTCATCCTCAGGCGAGTTTAGTAAAGCCTTCAGTTTCTCATGCGGATCCACACTTTTTCTGCTATTGGCCGCACTCTCCTCGACCATGTGAGCACAACTTGCCGACTCACTCCTAATGTACCTTTTAACTTCCATTTTTAAAACATGATCCCTTGTTTACTACAGCTAACGCTAGCGGGGACTACAGTCAGGCGAAAAACAACTGGCGGGTATCGATTTTGCGTGCGTTTTTAGTTATAGGTGTATTCGTGCGTTGCGCGATACGGAAACGTTTCAGCTGTTTCTGTAGACTAGCGGCAAGGTTCGCGATAAGCGTGTGGACTCAGATATTAGAGATACACGATATAAATAGTGTTTGAGCTATTGTACAACGCTATTTTTACGAGAGGCTGGAACTGGGTCAACCGAAGACATCTGGCGGCGGGACGCGGCAACTGCGACCATTTCGTTCGTACGTGACGATGTAGATGGCGCTGTTTTGAAACTTTGAAAAACTTTTTTTTGGGGGTACTTTTTGGATGGACAATAAGTATAATAACTCCATTGTTGGCAGACAATGCAAATTGACAGTAACTTTTCTTTGGATTCGGGTTGAATAGGATTTTTTGGGGTAACCTTTTATAAAGTTTCGCGAAGTTTTTAGATTTCCGAACTTTGGATCGGAAATTGGAAAAGTCTGAAGCGAATCCAATTTTGGAGCTTTGGCTGTATTGTGATTGGGTTGCACTACAAAAATAATAATATGCACGTGGTTCAAGTGACAACAAAGCATTCAGCCCACCCAACTGATTGAAAACAGCGGCCATAATACAGATACTGCTCTTTTAAGGCCTTTAATTTTTTTTTATATTTTGAAATCCAGATTATTTAAAAATATATTCTTTCGAAGGGATTGAAGAATAGGTATGATAATTTTGTAACCGTAGAGGGCTAATTTTATTGTTTTTTTTTTATACAGTGTAAGGCTACGCGCTTAGGAAAAACTGGACGACTGGAAATGGAGGGCCCAGACAGTGCCGGACTCTTACCGACTAAAACCTAAGCACGCGTCCGTACAACAGGGAGGCTGCGCGTCATTGGTATCCGACCAAGGGCTTCGTTTCATCCAGATCATCGCAGCGTCCCAATTTTACAACAATTCCGCGGACAGGACCTACTACAGTACACTACTAAGTACCTACTTAGTACGTGACAGCAATCAACAATAATCTAAAAAAAAATCTTTTTAGATGTGGCCGTGTTGCAGTCACTAAGCGAGAAGGTCCTCGCAATTTTTTACAGTGGAATATCATATTTATTGGTTTGATTGCGTAAAGTCAAGAGTGGTTTACTCCGCGATTTCGCCGCGTGGGTACTAGATTTGCTGCCACAAAAAGGTCCCACCTCAGCATAATACCAACTGCAGAGCTGGCGCTGGTCTTCCGGTGGAACCAGACAGGGGCGATTCGACCGTTCCAGTGTGATATATTTATACTTATTACAATTGATATTGTCAGGTTCAATCGGTTCGCCCCACTTAAAGTATGGCATAACGCGGTCAGTATCTCTAGCACAACTGTGACACGCGACTCTTTGTCGCGCGACAAATGCTACCTATCTCTTTCCACTCAATATCGTGTGACAGTGACAGGTGATGCTCTGTCGCGCGAGAAAGGAAGTCGCGTCCAGTTATGCTAAACGTACAGGAGCAATATAAACGCGATTTCAACTTCAATTTAGGCAATTTGGAGTAATATTTCACAAAATAGTTCTTGAATAAAACCGGACAAGTGCGAGTCAGACTCGCTCACCGAGGGTTCCGTACAAATTTGTAAGTAATATTAAGGTACCGTATAAATTTATATTCCCTTAGTAAATAAGTAGATACCATATTTTTTATGATTTCATAACAAAAGTAAAGTAAGTAAGTAAAGTTAAACCAAGTCAGTACTGGGGGGGTATCAACAGAACTCGATTTCCACCGACTTGCCTATTATTTAACCGTGGAGGAACACATTTTATAGATCCAATAATAGGCAAGTCGGTGGAAATCGAGTTCTATTGATACCCCCCCCCCCCCCCCCCCCCGGTACTGACATGGTTTAACTTTACATCTCAAAACTTTTTTGTTGTAGGAGAACTGCGTTGCGAGACTTGCATCTTTTTACATGTAATGTTTTTGATGGGATTATGTCTACGTGAAACTAAATGAGAAATCTCAAATAGCCATATTTTAACTAAGATCCTACCTAATTAAAGTTCCGAAAGATGCTAATAAACGATTGTGGCTGTAAATGGCCGATTGCATGTTGTTCGGGCTAGGTATTTGGAAAATGGAACATATTTCAACCAAATCTAATGTACGTAATCACGATTAACCCTCTTTTACAAACATGTATGGAGAACCGAGTGATTCGATTCGATTCCCTTCGATTCGAGTTGCCGTCAATCAATATTATTATGGTATAACTAATTTTTCAAATACCAACAAATGAAAAGGAAAATTTATGTTTTCTATCACTAAATTACACTTACGTCAAACGCCAAGCGAAAAACGTTACACGCTTGATTCCCATACAAATTCTTTCTATCTCGATGTATTTCTGTGATTAGAACATAGTCAGTATCACGGGACAGCAATCATTGCATGCTTTTGGTGGAGAGACCAAAGATAATTTGAAGGCGGCCAACCGTCCCGTAGTATGCGAGACAGTCCCGCGATTAATGCTTCATCATCATCTCCCTGCACTTATCTCTCTTCGGTATTGAATAAAAAATAATAAAAAATATATTAATTATTTCAGAATTTCAGAACATTGAGCATTCCATACATTATAAGTACCCTTCGTGACAGTTATAATTATTGTAGGTATATAATTTAATTTAAACAATAAAATTGTAGTCTTTACTTTCAGAAAATGTCCATTCACAGTGTAATAACAAAACGCAAAATGTCATGTTGACATTGAATGAGAGTTGCCACGTGTAGGGCAACTACCCATATATTTGGATAATTATTACGAATATTTGTTCCCGAGTCATGGATGTTTTCTATGTATTTAAGTATTTGTATCTATTAAATATATCGTCGTCTAGTATCCATAACACAAGCCTTATTGAGCTTACTATGGGGCTAGTTCGATTTGTGTAACATTGTCCCCTAATATTTATTTATTATTTATTTATTATTAATTATTAACTGATCGATGAATATTCTCATATTCATTATCTGTTCCATTTTAAGCTATGGAGTTCATTTTGCAAAACAGACGTAATTTCAAACGATAGGGATTGATACAAAAATACTCCATATTTTATTTTATAAAAGCATAACCTTTGTAACTTTATAGTCTTGCAAACACTTATTATGATCTCTTAAAATAAGATCTTTTATTAACCGGTCAATAAAACGTTTATATAATTGTATTTTTCATTTCAGCTTGTCCAATGGTAATTGTAATCTTTTATATCGGGAAATGAAATGCCCGCTACTAGCAACACCGTCATTATTTACCTCAGTTGCTTATATGTGTGATAGACTCGTTCGTTTTCTCTTTTATTAATTTATTTATTTGCAGTTTTGTGTTTATTTCTGTTTACAAATCTTGTGCGACCACACAATGAGAAAGTTTTACATTCTTAACGGACAATAGCGTCATCAGTGATAAGTTTTTGCGTACTTTCGCGTGTGAATAAATTGTTGCATCGCTCCAGTTTATCAAAATATTCGCTAATGAATATACTTTGACTGGCATTGAGTAAGTATTTCGCAGTTAAACTAATTACTGCATGACCTGAATAGTTAATCAAGTGTCTGTAATCCGAATTTGTCGAGTTTTAGTGGGTTTAGATGCGTCATTTCGGTATACCCCCTAGTTTGACATTTATATTGTGTACTTACGATTATGTTATAGATTTATCCGGTGTATGTTACGTCAGGCTGTAAATAGGCTAGAACAGGTTTAGCATTGACTTGCATGCAAGGAATCTGTGTAGAATCCATTTAGTAACCAGAGGTCTACTAGAGGTTTTCTAATTAATATTATTGCTATTAAAGGTTAAAGGTTAGCTTAGAATGATACTACTCCAGAAATAGATGCAGATAATAGAATGACAATTGTTAAGATTCAGCGATAAATCACTTAAATAGTCTATATAGCGGGTACAGAATCATGTTAGTATATTGAAAAGTGTCTGTGGAGCTGTGCTAAATAGTGGTGGCGCTACTGAGGAAAGCAATTTTTTTATTTTAGTCACCAAAATTATTAACCCTACCCTCCATATCATCACACTTCACACTGTCTACGAATGCTAAAAGTGCTATGGACGTAGTTAAGGGAAAAGGATCCACAAAAAATATCAACTAAATATCAACTTTCGGTTTCAGAAAATAAGCTCTATAATCTGAAATTGACTGTGCAAGGTTTGGATCCTTTATTGCTTATCTACGTCCTAATTCATTTCATACTCGCAAGCACGATTCAAGGGAGATATTGAGCTATTATTTAGTGCTTTTTGGACACTTTGTCAATTAATCCCTCATAATAAGCTATTCTCCTACCTCTACCATCCATAGTATTCTAATCAATTTTTTTGGATCTACCCTCCTTTTTTCTGAAACAAGCTTAAAGTGTATCTCCGTGTATCTCTTTAGTAGTGCTCTCGTACAATATCAGTAATAACAACTCCATTACAGCAAACTAGGTACAGTTGAGTTCATCTACTGGTCATTCTCAAAAAATGATGTCCGTAGTTAGGGCTTTATAAAACAACCTCTTAATCTTTAGTCTGTCTGTAGCAAAAGTTAACCATATAAATTGTATGGTAAGTCTCGTTACACAAAGGAACAAGATTGAGAGGTTGTTTTATAAAGCCCTAACTAAGGTCATCATTTTTTGAGACTGACCCTTACATTGACACACTTATGGGAACAAACATATCTGAACACGCTTTTATGTTCCTGACTCAGGAACATAAAAGCGTGTTCAGATATTTTTGTTCTCTTATATGTATAGATCTAAATGAACTCAACTGTAGCTGTACATAGTAAAATGGACCCTGATAAGTTGAAGTGCTAGGCAAATTCCAATAAGTTAGTGTTAGCAATGTTTTTCAATGGGTTTCCAACATAAAGATGTTTTCTTAGGCACATATTATTTTTTTATTTTTGAGAGACTTTGTACATACTGATAACTAATTATTGTATCAATAATTTTTGATACAATTTGCACTACATTAAATAATTTGTCATTCCATCTTAATAATTTGTTTGTATTTGATCATTTGCGAGCTGAGTCATCACAAAGCCAAATATTTTTTTTAGTGCATTATACTGATAGTTCAAATTTACACAGCTGTTTAAAATACGTGTGCTAAATAGTAACTTCTCTTTACAGGCTCAAAGTAAATACAAATCGGGGACAGTTTTTTTTACACAAATCGAAATATTCCCAAACTAAGCAATGCTTGTGCTATAGGTACTAGACGACGATATATATACTTATATAGATAGAAAACATCTATGACTCATCACACAAATATTTGCCCTTACCAGGATTTCAACGAAATGAAATGAAATAATTTATTTCTGCAAGTAGGCCTCAAGGGCTCTTTCACATGTCTGGTTCTTTTGCCGCTTCGGCAGATGACATTCTGGTGAGAAGAAGCGCCGGAAGAAACTCACCAGTTTCTCTTTTAAAAACATTACAATAATTGTGGCAATATTACATTGCATATCACAAACAACTACAACCTGGGACTTCTAGCTCACAACACATACATTTCTCTGCTGTCTCAGTTACAGTGCCATAATTAACTTTTTGTGAGTCTGGCGCATTCTATAGGAACGGGCAGGAACTATAGGTAGCACTAAATCGATAAAAGAGACACTTCTCAGCATATCTGTGTCTGTGTTCACTGCTCTCGGCTATGCGTCTTGCATAGATTTCCAATTAATTCTTGATGTGGCGATTCTACGTGGAGTAGAATCGAGACACTATGCACACACCTTTTCCTTTACTATATACACATGGTAAAGGAAAAGGTGTGTGCCGTCCGGTTATTGGACCCGAACGTTAGTTTTGTTAAGTAGAGAAATTTCTGTATATACGAGTAATACTACAACTTATTCTGTGACCATGTTGTCAGATTGTTGTGGAGGGCTGACCCATGCCGCGTCTTTGCATGAATAATACATGTAAATGCGTTCAAGTCCCATTTAAATTAATATGTTACATTAATAACTTGTTACCAGGAAAACATTGGTCAGAAATGAGGTAAGGAAGTCAGGATTAGAGTTATCAAGATTTTATCCTCTAGGTATGTATTAATGATGTTAAAGGCCAATGAGTAATATACAAAGTACAGTTGACGAGGTTTTAGAAAAAGTTGTACTTTATGACGTACGATAATTATGACAAACATTACTTTATGACTTATTACTTTTATACGAAACAAGGGGATGATGTATTCCTATACTTCTTTTACTAGGCTAAAATTGTAAGCATAGGCATAGACCAGGTGACAGTAAAAATGTATACTAAAATACCATTACAAATAAAAAAAAATACAAGTAAGTCATTCTATATTTTAATAACAAATTTAAGGGATATTTACTGTCAAAATGTTTTTACCATCTTCAAGATTTCTTCAGTTGTAAATAAAAGTTAAAACCATGTTTTATATATACCTACTAAGACGAATACTTTTGTCTAAGTATAAGTATATTGCACTGCTTTTGCAAGGTTTTTCTTGGAAGCCTGTAGATATTTTGAAGACAAGTATATAACATACGCCAATATGGCTGCAGTTTTCACCACAGCTGTGTAAGGTAGTGGAGGTGTGTGAGGAAAAAATTGTGTCAGCCAAGATAGTGTACACCGTAGAGATATTCAGAATCTGATGCAGCCAATAAATAGTACCCAAATAGTACCGACGAAATACCTAGGTGAAAAAATAGTACCCTTAAATTTTCTGAAATATAAGGCCTGCATGTTCACGGTGTACGCTACCGGGCGTCAAGCTGGCGTACACTGTTTGTACCTCTGGAACGGCTTTGTTTTTGGAAACGCTTTATATCTCAAAAAATAGTGCCCAAATAGTACCCTAGGACCCTAAAATTTCATTTCTCTAGCTGTCGTAGAAGCCGAGATATAGTGAACAGCGTGATTTCGGAATTCGAAGTATTTCTATGTGATATTTCCGGGTACGCCAGCTTGACGGTGTGAAATTTTGTACACCGTTAAGTCATGGAATAATAATTATATTTCAGAAAGTTTAAGGGTAGATACTATTTTTTTTACCTAGGTATTTCGTCGATACTATTTGGGTACTATTTATTGGCTGCATCAGATTCTGAATATCTTTACGGTGTACGCTGTCTTGACGGACACAAAAAATCCACCAAAGTGTCTGGCCTCGCTCAGCGCGGCCCGGCGTTGGTGGATTTTTTCCTCGCACACATTCCCTACCTCGCACAGCTCTGGTGGACATGTATCCTAAAGGAATATGAATACATGAAAGACAGCAATAAAAATAAAGATATGACCTTAAGTAATTGGGTTAAGTGCAAGCCAATGATGTTCTCTGTTATCTTAATGGGTCAAGGTGACACACATTTCATTCAACATCTTGGAATTTAGTCGAGTTCAATTTAATAATGCAAATTTAATTTATTCTGCTTGTGGTCTTAAGGGGACTGACTCTTTGAGAGCGTTTGAGAGTAAGTTATTTTCTGAAAAGAAACGCATAAAAAAAATAAGCAAGTTTTTTTTCCAATAACAACATAATATCAAAATGCATAATAACACGCAAAATAGGCTCATATCGTCATATGGTTTCGTATGTCTGTCTGTCTGTCTAACTGGCGTCCAGCGGCCCGTAAGCCGGTTGGAGAAATACGAGGGTGTGTTGATAAGTACCTGTCTTGAGCTATTTACAGTAAAGATAGAAAAACCTTATGTTAATACAATTTGTAGCTAGGCTCTTTACTAGCTCAATACACTAAGTATTATTGTTGTGGCATTATTTTTTTTCTTACAAATTACAAAATTGTAAAGTAGTCACATGACAGGCTTCTGGGTATCTTTACTAGGGTACAACTTTTTTTCTTTTTCTATTTTTTTAACTTGGTGAATACAAATAACTTGCTAGAAATCCAGTGTAAACAATGGTGATAGATCAATAAATACTCGCTATTCTGTTTTTTCCTGAACCCACTTGCAAGTTGAGATCGTGATTCAATTTTTGGTGCTCATTTGGAGCCACACGCTGTTGCTTATCCCATTCTTGTGAATAATGTGTTTAAGTTTCTTAAAATCACCAACACGTAAGTCAAGGACTTTAGCTATCACCTAAATCTTCATCATTGATCACTAGACATGTGGTTTCCAATTTTTTTTATGTTTTATTAGTCGGTGTCAATTTTGAGCCAATACTGTCAAGAATCGGCTGTTATTTAAAAAAAAATCTATATTATAATAAAAACACTGTGAACTATATAACAGTTAGAGAGTCTCCAAAACTAGACATAATATTATTTTTTTCATTACCTATTAAATAAAAAAAAATATGTGTGGATCTTGCGGCGAACTGTTTTAATTTTTTCATAGTTACGTCCACGTCGTCGTCGGAATCGTGCAGTTTGTGATCCATAATTCAAAGAATAAAGATGCGACTGTATTGAAATTTGGCCTAAATACTTCTAAATAATGTGTCATACAATAGCCGGAAACATGAGCATGTCAAGATTCTAGAAGTACTTAAAGACAGGTACTTATCAACCCACCCTCGTATATTTATGTATAGATTTTTTTGTCAGTTCAGTTTTTGGAAACTTTCATGTCGGTGCCATGTGGGTTGACAGTCTCGCGAGGACTAGGAGGTCGCTAGGGAACGTGCACGAACTATAGGTGGCAGCACTAAACGACAAAAGAGACACGGGCGGACAATAATGGAAACTATCATGCCTGTCAAATCAAGCTGTCAATGGGAAACATAAATTTTCCATTTCGTTTGGTTGTATTTCAACAATGAATTGTACCATTATTATCAGATTTTCAAATCTGATAATAATATTGACGGCAACTGAAGTTAACGGATGCAAAGTAGGTCGCCGCCACTAATGTGTTTAGCACGCGAAGTACCTACGTACACTTTTTCCTTCTACCTCAATATATGTTTGTGGTTATACTTATTATTGTGAAAAAGTACTGTCTGGTAGCACTGACTCGTTAGTTGATAGGGTATCAGTGAACGGACGTCATCACATCTTGTGGTAACATGAGATGAAGTAAAAGCATAGGTACGGTATTATTGAGGTTTTTTAATCTTTATTTTTAGGGAGCTTATGTCAGACTGACTATGCCAGCTCCGTTAAGCCTCTACCGTATAATCTTCAAAGCAAAAATAAAATAAAAAATGTACATAAATACCTAAAAAAAACAAAAAGGTTACCAAAATTGTACACTATGTTTTATAAAACCGTATACAAACTTGACGACCTTTGAGTGGGGCTCCGCCAAAATAGAATTGAAGAGGCCTACATTTTTGCACGTTAAGCCATTATTGAGGTTAAAAATTAATAATTAATAATTGCTCACTTCAAATGTTGCCACGGTTCGTCATCATACATTTTTTTAAGAAGGCATTTTTGCTTATAGCTCGTATGTGCGAGATAACAACAGATAACAGTCGTCAGTTCTGTGACGACCTGCTAACTGTCAGTTAAGGACGCACTTTAAATAAAAAAGCCCTAATGTCAATTTAAAACTGGCACTATAGCTTTTTTTTCTGTCTATTCCTTATACCTTTTCCGGGATTTTGCCAACTTAGAAAGCATCCGAATTTCCGATGCCTGCTTATCACACACACCGATACGGATATCTTTTGTATTATCCATATTTATTGGTGGTAAATTACGTCATTAATCTGATCTTCTATGTGCAGGCTATATTATTAGCAATCACCTTGTTATCAAAGCTTTTCAAGGGCATAATGTCATCTCAAGGCAGTGTCTCGGCAGAAAAGGATCTAGTAAAAGTCGGTCTACCCGCGACCACGAACGCTGAAAAGGGTTACGAAACGTCGGGCCGCAAAAAACGTAGTAATACGGGATATAATCCGTTTAAGTTGTTTTATTACAATGAGTGATAATCGCGGAAAATCGCGGAAATCGGAGAGGGGCACAAATTTAGATTTCCCAAAGTGGTCAAAATTGACCAAATGGAACACAGACAATAAAAAAAAAAACGGAAAACGAAGACAATATTAGAAAAGGGTATTTCGAAATGCAGTTCTTCTACAGCAAAAAACTTTTGTGTCAACCAGACGCGCGATAGCATAGTACATTTGTAAGAAGAAAAAATTACTATTATTATTAGTGTGCTAATGTGGTCGGGTCGCATCTACGCTGCGCGTCATCTGTCGCCGCTATCTTGTTTGCACCCGCCAAGGTAGTCGTCCTGGGGTTATCGCGTCGTTACTATGTGTTTAGGGCCTGCCAGAGATTCCTTCGTCTGCCAGGTCTTCCACGATCCGTTCCCCATTAGCAGTAAGTTTTCATTGTTTTCTGCTCCCTTCTTAGTCGTCGGGCTGAAGAGAGAGGAACCTCCTGACAGTGCGCGCCGTGTCCAGAAGTACCGCCTTCTGTATCTGACCCTTGATCCAACCATCTAGCGAGGGTCTCTTGAGATGGTGATCGAGACTGAAACGACTATCGGGACAATGTTCGTCGAATCAACATCCCACATGGCGGTAACCTCGTGAGCCAAGTCTAGGTACTTAGTGAGTTTGTCCTTCTCGGCCTTCACGAGGTTCTCGTCATGGGGTATAGTGATGTCGACGAGCACTGGCCGGCGCTTGGATCGATATATTAGCATGATATCAGGCTTATTAGCTACAATAGTCCTGTCCGTGATGATAGATCGATCCCAATAGAGCGTGGCACGGCCATTTTCGAGAACTGGCATCGGTGCGTAGCGTACTGATAGTACGGCACCTCAGACCCCACAAGACCATATCGAAAAGCGAGTCGCTAGTGAATGATCCTGGCTACTTGATTATGTCTGTGCAAGTATTCGCCGTTAGCTAGATGGGAACAACCGGAGATAATATGCCTGATAGACTCCGGGACGGCGGCATGCCCGACAGATGTCGACCGTACCGTCCTTCAGGATATATCTCCGGTGGTTTACTAATATGTGGCCGAAAATTATAAGGCAAATTATCACTTCGCAAACTATTTTTCCCATAGTTTCATTTCGCAGAATCATCTGATGGCAAACCAATGCTTCGCATATATAACATATCGCAAATTATTTTTTAGAATATTATTAGTTAGCAAAATATTTAGTTGGTCATGTTTCAAAATGTCTTTAATTGTTTTGTCGAATGTATTGAATGGCATAAGTTATTTTACTCATAATATTATGACGCATAATACTAATATACGCTGTTATAAGGCTGTTCATTCCATCTTGTCGCAGGTCGCAGTTCTAACCTAACCTATACACCGAACAATGAAAAGTCCGAATCTATGATAACCCGATACATCAAAAATACGAATTCCGATAATCAATGTACCGATTTTTAATGATGATGATGATGACTTTTTTTGTGTAATGATCGATATAAAAATATTTAATATATTTTCTATCGATATATCAACATTTGATATAATTTCAAAGTGTATAATCACTCATTGTGTATAATAAACATTTGGTATAATTTTAAAATATATACATTTATTTCGTATATTTAACGTTCGGTATAACGCTTATTTCTTATAACGATTATATGGTATAATGCTCATTTTATATACAAATCATAATATATAACAATCAAGAGGTATAATAGGTATATAAATCTTTATTACCATTTATTGTATATTTGAAATTGTAACGCCTGTGACCTAACCTAACCTACTTTTTGATAGCAGTTCGTTTTTGTTGGGGGACGCAGTTCGAACCCTAACCTAACCTAACCTAACCTAATTGAACTTATGGTTTGAGTTTTTTTTAATGCGGGGGGCTTCGCCCCCCGAGCCCCCCTTGTGGGGGGCTTCGCCCCCCCGTCCCCCCTTTTTCTTCTGTGCCCTTATAATTTACTAACCTAACCTACTTTTTGATAGCAGTTCGTTTTTGTCGGGGGACGCAGTTCAAACCTAACCTAACCTACTTTTTGATAGCCATTCGGTTTGGTAGAGGGACGCAGTTCTAACCTAACCTACTTTTTGATAGCAGTTCGTTTTGGTAGGGGGACGAAGTTCAAACCTAACCTAACCTACTTTTTGATAGCCATTCGTTTTGGTAGGGGGACGCAGTTCTAACCTAACCTACTTTTTGATAGCAGTTCGTTTTTGTTGGGACACGCAGTTCAAACCTAACCTAACCTACTTTTTGATACATTATATCAATAATGGTTATGCCAATTGTATTTTATATGAAAATAACGTTATACCATAAGTTCATTATAGGAAATAAGCATTATACTTAAAGAATGCTATATTAAATGTTATTCTATCAAATGATCATTATAAGAAATAATAATTATGTCATATGTAAATATATTAAGTGTTGTTATATGATTTAATAATTATATCAAATGAGCGTTATTGCGACTAATATTATACCAAAAACTTTTATAGCCATCGTTACGCACCCAATAAAAGTGGGAGAATAGGCCTTAGATTTAGCTAAACTGACCTATTAACCTAACTGGGCTGTGGTTAATTTTCCTTAGCGTCACCGTTTCAACCTGAAAGGGCTGTGACCAAGTCGACGAAGCCCCGCTGCGCGGGGCTTCTATTTCTTTCTAAGGGACGCAAGCGACCTAACCAACCTACCTAAATTAAACCAGATATGGTTTTAAAGGTTTTTTCCATGCGGGGGGCTCCGCCCCCCGAGCCCCCCTTTTTCGCTTTATACCAACTCGTTTCCCTCGGAGTTGTCGTCTTTTCCAATTTTAGATAATCCAATTTTAATAAAAAGTATGCGAAGTTTAAATTTGGGCAAACGTTATTTGGCAATAAATAGTTAGCTTTAATAAAACATTTGCTTAGTGACTATTTTTCTAAATGAATCTTGGTAAAATGAATATCTGCTAAATATTATTGCGATCAAATAAAAAGTATGCGAAATAATACTAAGCTAAGCATTGGTTTGCCAACTAAAAGTACTGCAATAAGTTGGTTGGGAAGTGAAATTAGGCGAAAAATATTTCGGCCAGATGGCAGTACACCATCTCCGGTAGTTGTTCGTCATCATAACTTCGGCCGCAATTGCACAGTCAATACCTTCAGTTTCCCCGAAGAGATCACCGAAGCGTAGCCAGTTGTTTTTATTATTAGTTCGAAACCAATCAATGTCAGTTTCGATTTCGACCGGATGGCAGCCGAAACTGAAACTATGCCGAAACCCGGTTTTTGCCGAAACTAGGCCGAAATCGAAATTTCGGTCAGACTAGCAAATATTTGTGTGATGAGCTGATGAGCACGAGTATGTGTTCCCGAGTCGTGGATGTTTTCTATCTCTTTAAATTAGGGATGTAACGATACCGATACCATTATATCGGCCGATATATCGGTATCGCCGATAATATACAACCGATATTTGAAGAACGCGAAAAGAATTTGCTGTATGAAAAAAAATCTGTAAAAAGTAATTTTAATTACTGACTTATTTTATGTATTGGTCTATTGCCTTGTGCAATGACAATTACTATGTTAATTAAATCTTTGGTTCTTTTTAAAAAATAAATTTGAATTTTTGAGTTGACAATCTATTTATTTTTACTTTACACTTTCAAGGTTGACTCTCTGTTAAATATAGCCTAGTTTTAGGTATAATAAGGACATACAAATATCTGAAGTTCATACTTCGTTATTTAGCTTAGATATTTACTACAATATATCGGTATCGGTATCGTATCGGCAAAACTATGTATCGTTACATCCCTAATTTAAATATGTATTTATCTATATAATGATGTATATCGCCGCCTAGTACCCATAGTACATACAAGCATTGCTTAGTGTGGGACTAGCTTGATTTGTAAATATTATGCTTTCACTCATCCATTGTAACTAGGTATCAGTACTGTCACCCAAACAAAGATAAGCTGCGTTGACCTATTTTATTATCCACTATTACAAAGGTTCGGAAACTCGGGAGCTATTACACCTAAACTTTGGGCTCAGTGCCTACGCCGCGTCGATGTTGACTAGTATACTATAGTAATTGTCCGTTCAACTGGGCTAATGCTGTTAACGAATTCAATGCCATTGAGCGAACAATGCCATTGAGAGAATACAATACCACAAAAAAAAAATAACAATGCGTAACACGAGTAAACCCGGGCGGTCTACCTGGCTCCCCGTTGAATCTGTAAAAGCAAAACGCATTATTATTTTTTTGTTTGAAAGCATTTGCCGCCTTATCATTACGGTCATAGAACCGATAATCCGTTGAAAGCTCATAGTATCTCTCAGTCTTTTCTCTACGGAATACGCACTTGCAGACCGTCGGGCGAATGTGAAATGCACAACAAATTAAGATCGCACTTATCTATAACTGCATTTACACTTTACTGTCTAGTAAATAGAATCTAAAATCTAATGATCTTTCAAGGCAGTTATACTTTTTTGACACTATATTCTCGTTATCCTAATTTGTGGTTTACCTCTCAATGGCATTGTATTCGTTAACAGCATTAGCCCAGTTGAACGGACAATTACTATACACCTACATACTACACATACGTCAACATCGACGCGTCGACTATGGCTTCGAGACGAGAGGATTAATTAACTATAAGTATTATAGTTTGGCAACTTCGTTGGTGACACTCACGTGTGTGCTCTTTGTTATGTGCAGCCGTAACTACTTACACAAGTTACCACCAACGCGAACGGCGACCTCCGCAGGCAGCCTCCGTCAGTCGCTGATAAACGGCCGTATCTTTTTTTCACGTTAACTTAAAAATTTGATTTTTTCACAGCTTTTAGGGACCGTAGGCCTGAGTATATTCATATTCATATTCGTTGTTCGTTGTTTTATATGGTTTATACTTATTATTGTAATATTATTTTCAACTCAATACCTCCACGCGTTCCCGAGTTTAAGGAAAAGACAGACGGACAACAAAGTGATCATATAAGGGTTTTTTCCTTTTGAGGTACTGAACCCTAAAAAACTATAGCTACTGTAACGCGTCGTTTATGTCGTCAAGGACCATTAAAACATGAGGACTGTCATTCTCCATACAAAAAGCTGTTCCCCGATATTTACAACGCCATCTATGTATAAGCTTGGTATAAAAATTATATTATTTACAATTATTCAAGTTTGCAAGCGTGACACTATTTAAATGTTAGAATTTATTTATTATTAGCTGTTTACGAACTGATTGTTACTATACTAAGTTTCTTTGTTCAATTATAACATCGTTAAATGTTTTTTTAGTGCCATCTAGTTTTTGCCTGGATATTCCCTTGCGGTCGGGGCACGATCCAAAGTATGGAGAATGACAGTCCTCTTGTTTTAATGGTCCTTGATATCATAATAGAATTGATAGTGGAAAGTTCCCCGCAAGGATTCCAGTTCAGAAATAGGATTTGCTGTTATCTGCCGGTGAAAGGTTAGGCGTCGATCGTTGTTGACGAATCCGTATCTGTTTGTGTATCTGAGAGCACGGTAGTGCCCGCGCCAAGTCGAGCAAAACAGAGGCGCGGCGGTACCATCCTTTTCTCGAAGCCATTCGGGCCGTTTTCAGCCTCCCGTAATTTTGTGCTGGCTAAAGCTAGAACCCTGAATTTTCAGGGATATATAGGGCATAATAAGACTTAAATTTATTCTCAATAACATTCAATTTGAACGTGTAGCTTAAGAACTATTACACGTCAAAGTACCTTAATTTTGTCACTGACTGACTGGTGTCAACAGAACTCGATTTCCACCGACTTGCCTATTATTTAACCGTGGAGGAACACATTTTATAGTTCTCAAATAAAGAATCCTCCACGGATAAATAATATAATAGGCAAGTCGGTGGAAATCGAGTTCTGTTGACACCCCCCCGGTACTGACTTGGTTTAACATTACATCAGAACTTTTTTGTTGTAGGAGAACTGCGTTGCGAGACTTGCATCTTTTTGCATGTAATGTTTTTGATGGGTCTGATTTATTGATGTTTGCTGTTGTTGTGTGTGTTGTGGGCATTGTTTGTCGAGACAATAGATTAGAACAACAGGTTGGTATAGGTCCGGGTTAATAAACGAAAGTTTTCTCAAACATGCAATGAAATACATATTGACATTACGTGCCTTATAATAGGCCGTAAAGTACCTCGTTTCCGGTGCGGCTAGACGAGGGGCCTTTAATGGAATTTCGTACAACATTGCCGGCCTACGCCTGAAAGACAAATATATTTTTTAATTTCTATTCCACATTTGTTTGTGACACAGCATCACGGCGTTCAGCCATTAAGAAATCAATATCCTCACATCAGTCTTCTAAATGATAAACACTAGCGCCCTCTCCGCGACCGTATCCAACCGCCTTCAACCTTGCGGCCTAATGTAACATTATTATTCTTGAAATTAAATACTCCAACCCCGCTTTTATCACGATAAGACATACATTTGAAAAGGGGTACAAGTCACATTTAACCTAGGAGCAAAAGAGCTTAAGTCATACTATAGAGTTGTGACCTTTTGGTCCTGGTATAAATTTGACTTGTCACTTTTCACTAGACCCACAGATATGTTAGTAGAGGCCCACTCTAAGGGTGGGTTGCACCATCTAACTTTTACTATGACCAAACGGTTAAATGAGCGTTTTTACTATTGACGTGACTCATTTAACCGTTTGGTCATAGTAAAAGTTAGATGGTGTAACCCACCCTAACAGTATTCAAGCAATAGGGAACGTGCACGAACTATAGGTGGCAGCACTAAACGACAAAGGAGACACGGGCGGACAATAAAGGAAACTATCATATCTGTCAAATCAAGCTGTCAATTCAAATTATCTCTTCAAGTGTCACTGTCAAATATAGTAAGTCGTAGCTAAGCGCGTAAGTAGCTACACTGACGTTAATCGTCCTTTATCGCGATAAATTAACGGCGTTTCCGTCAATTTCGCCCCAGCATGAGAGGGTACAAGATTTAGATTGGCAGCACCTTCGTCGTGCAAATTCCCTATTTAGTTACAGTCACAAGATTTAGCTGCGCGCTGCGCGAGAGTGGTATTGGTAACATATCGTACTCTTAGCTATCGCAATCAATAGTCGCGCAATTAGTATATGTTTCCAGATGATTCACGTGCAATATGATTGATGCACTTTGATGATGTCAATCGTTCCTGTTCTAGATGATAGTGCAATAATGCAAAAAAATACTGTTTCATAAAAAAGGTCATGAATAGGTAGACCAAAATGTATGAGAGAGTTGTATTTTTTTTGCATTAACAAAGTTAACCCCATGGTAAAAGTTGTTTAAAATCATGGATAGATTGAGGTTTAATTATATATATTTTTTTTTGTTATTCGGGGCCGAGACAAACCCAAAATATTTATTTAAATATGGATAATAATATGATTTTAATATGGATTTAAATTTGGAATATGAATTTTTTTCCCACTTGTTACCACTAAGTGGGAACGGGAAAAAAAATCCCAAAGCTGTTACCACTAAATCAATTTGGTGGTAACAGGTGGGAGTAGCCCCACAATATCCATAGATCATAAAAATCGGTCCACCCGTTCTCGAGTTATAAAAGGTGTAACTAACACGACTTTGTTTTATATGTAGAGATAAGAATAAGATAAGATACGATATAAGATAAGATAAGATGAACTCTATAGTCGGGTGCTAGACACTGAATGTTATTGTTTCAATTTACTTTTGTACAATATTTTTGGTGCCGTGTCTTTAAGTTGTTTTCATTGTTTTTCTTATTTGTTACGAAATTAATTGATTGTATTCCAGTCATTACAGACATACATTACCTTACCTAAAGTCGCCGTCAATAGAATTTGCTAACTTTGTAAATAAACCGCCATATTGAAATTGTCTCTGAATGATGAATTTACTAGTGATGGGGAAGACTCTTACTTTACTCTTTTATGTCAAAACATATGGACTATTAAAGTAGCGAACACAAGATACAGGTATTTTTAATTTGCTTAATCAGAAGACGAATCGTTACTTGAAAATGATGTATCCACCAGTATTTATCACAAAGGGTGCCGTTATTTCATCCGTAGCTCTATCGATGATGCCGTCTAAATATTTCATTTTATTTTCTTAGGTACAGAGCGTAAGTTAGGTAGTGTGTAGCAGCTTTACAATATCACCAACTTTAGTCACAACGCTATCATCATAGACAATTTTAGAATTTAAAAGAAACAAAAACGTCATTCCATTATGACATAATAACCTATGTATAAAACCATTTTAAAATTTTAATAAAATATCCAAGATTCAATTATTTATTGTATGGTTTTGTATTTTATGGCAACGACCGTTTAAATAGTGTATGGTTTCAGTGGTGTTTGATGAGGTGTTGTGCAAATTCAAGGAGAAACAGTGACAAAACAAAGTTACGCCTTTTGTTTACATAGTTAGCAAAATCTATTGACGGCGACTTTACGTATGTACATCAGAGGATGTGGAAAATCCAAGATGATTCATCATCAGTTGCGGTTGCTCAACATTGCCTGACTATTGACATAAGATTAAATTACTGTTTATTTTGAGGGTCCTTAGGTTCATTTTCCTTTAGCAGTATAATGTAGGTATTTCTTAATATGAGTTTAGAGTTTTATTATACTGTTGAAAGATTTGTTTGCTTTCGCCAAGGTTATATAGCAGATTTGTTTTGTTGTCTGAAAATTATTCAATGGTTGTTTTTTTTTTGGCGAACAATTACCCGTTGTGATCAACATATGAGTCTCAATTGTCATTTGATTAATGTTAACAACAGACTTTTAACAACAAATAAGTCTCAGTCAGTCGTCAAACATTGAATAAAATAAAATAAATAAGTAATAAATAAATATTAGGGGACAATCTTACACAAATCGAACTAGCCCCATAGTAAGCTCAATAAGGCTTGTGTTATGGATACTACGCGACGATATGTTTAATAGATACAAATACTTAAATACATAGAAAACATCCATGACTCAGGAACAAATATTCGTGCTCATCACACAAATAAATGCCCTTACCGGGATTCGAACCCAGGACCTCCTGCTTCGTAGGCAGGGTCACTACTAACTAAGCTAAAGCGGTCGTCAAATTTGAGGCGTTCCCTAAATTCCACATAGATTAATATTATCAGAAATGGATTAAAAAAAAATGGGATGCTCTGAAATTTATCAATAAAAACAAAAGATTCGAATATAGCCCAAGCCAACCAAGCCTTTTGCTATACTGAAATAATAATATTATGTATTGTGTGTTCTCATTAGTAATAATTTTTTGTCATTACGCGCAAACAAAATGTATGGAGCTGTAACATAGAACCCATTTCAAACGTAATCGATGCCGTGAAAGCAGATGATGACCCTCTTTGCGTTTTGAATGAGAATTGTGCAATGGGTCGTTAAAGCTAGCGCCATCTATTAGCATTATTTGGAACAAAACGGTTATTATAATTATAGATACATTGAGCAAATGCATTGAAAAATCAAATACGATCGACTACAGCTAAAACGGTTATTGCTAAACCTCGTGGGCTTTCTTTATTACCTCCCGTGTTGTGTACATCATTTTATGCCAACACTTGGTCAGAAAGCGGCTTTTTCGTACGCGTAGCGTGCAGTAAAAGCCACTTTATTAAGATACGTACTCGTATTGTACCTACCGCGCGTGTGTGTAAATGCGGTCCGTAGGTACTGGAGACATTCTTACGCATTCTTGAAACTTTGCTCGTAGTGCGTTCGTTCACGGCGCGCACACATACAAGCGCGCGATGTACCTTACGTAGGAAGAAAAATCCGGTCAAGTGCGAGTCGAACTCGCGCACCGATGGATCCGTACAAACTCCTAAGTAGATACATGAATAGTTCAAGAAAAACTCTATGGCCATTAGTTTAGTAGGAGCAAATAAGTATGTATTACGATTTTTGCAAATTTCTCAAATACGGTGCAAGTTAGGAAAACTGTTATATTTTTCCTGTAATATTTAAGATGACATTAATAATTGGTAATTATTACAGATTTTTCTGTTCGGTACCTTCGAAGATAATAGGGGCAATGGTAATTTTTTTGACGTTTTTCGTCATAAATCAAAAACTACTTATTTAAGAAATAAAATAAAAACGGCATTTTAATCTACAAATCAAGTTCTTTCATTTGATTCCCCACTCGATATAAAAGGCCTACTATCAATATTCAGAGTCCCATTACGGAGCCCTTTAAAAAAAAAGTAAAAAAGGCATAAGTTTTTTTTTTCATCCAATAGGCTCGGGTTAGTGGTTTTTAACACTATTCCAAATATCAAGTCGATAGCATCAGTAGATCTTGAGATATCTTGCTGTGACAGACGGACAGACAGACAGAGCCGCACCATAAGGGTTCCTTTTTTACCATTTTGGTACGGAACCCTAAAAATGACTGCTATTATACTGTGGTACCACGGAGTTAAGCCCCATTCAGACAGAGCGAGAACTCGTCTGCGAGTTTCATTTCATTGTGGCGTTTGATCGATCGACTGAACTCACCTTACCTAGCCCGCAATGTAATGACTAATGAAACACGCATCCGAGTTCTCGCCTCGTCTAAATGGGCCTAATTCGGGCGGTTAGAGTTTACCAGTGTCGGCGTGTGTTACAGAGGATGGCGGGCGGCGCGGTGTGGTCGCGGCGGGTGGCGGCGCGCACGCGCGTGCTGCGCGGGCTGGTGCGCGACACGAGGCGCGCGCTGCAAGACGTCGCCGACGCTCTGGACTTCGGTGAGTTGCACAAGAGCTGGGACCATTGCAACGTCCGTAGATTCCCGTTGGCTTAACTATTTTATAACAGTGTTTTTCAATATTTTTCATAGCTTTGTATTAGGGTGTCCCAGAAAGCAAATCTCCGTACTAACTTTGAAGCCAAGTCAGCACGGGTTCCCGTCATCACAGAGAGCTGAAACTTCGTACCGCCATCGCTGGCCCACTACCTTTGATGTGCGGCCGAAAAACCGACACCGACGCCATCCGACGACCATCGCACGCGCCATAAGCCATCCGTCACCACTATGCCCTCCACACGCTGGCCATCGCGATAGTGGACCATCACGATGGGCCATCGTATAGAGGAGCCATTAAGATACAAAGTCATTGGTCCCATGTTAAATTACCTGTCTTAGTGACTTTATGAAATAAAAGGCTATTAACATAACCAAAGTATTGCAATTTTTCAGATATAAGAGACGTCTCCAGCCGCGTAGAAGAGATAGGCGAGGCGTCGTCCCGGCCGGCAGGGATTGTGGTTCTGGGCACTAGTGCTGCCGCGCGGGCTCGCCTGCTGCACTGTCTGTTAGGTCGGAGGCTCTTGCCCGACCCGGCACCGACACACTGCCGATGGGTAAGGAGCCCCATTTATAGACACAAGGTTCCTGACTTTCATCGTAATCGTCATCAAGAACCTGTTGCAGTTCACTGCTAGACACAGGTCTATGCAAGGGTGCGCTACTGAGTACGATGCTCAGCCATTCTCTTCTAGCCACTGCCATCCATCCTGCGGATACCACCATTCCATCTTTTCTGAGGACGTCCCACGCTGCTACTGACTATACCTACCTCGTTTTTTCTTTCGTTTCTTGTTTCCTTAGGATAACAGAGGGTAATTATACTAATGCCACTTATTTCGGTAGTTTATACACCGGACCAAAATAACTGACATAGCTCACAGGGTTGCACGGAACACGTGACAGTGGGCAATGGAGGGCTCGGTGGTGCTAACTGGAAAGCCCCCTGTGTTGGCCCGGAGAGCCGTGGAGATGCGGGTTCAAGTTCCACTCGAGCCATTGAATTTTTCAATAAAATAGATTTCGTTAGCAGACGTTCTTGCTTGTAAAAATTCTTGCACATCAGTTAATTCAATAAATTAATAAACAACTACTTTAATTTACTCAATTCATCGTTGTTTCAGCTCCGTATCCAGTATGGCAGCAGTACCCAAGTGCACCTTACGCTCGGCAACTCGGAGTTCGAGCTGGTCGAGGATTTGCAGTGCAACAAGGCTCCTTGGGACACGCTGCCCCTTGAGGTACCCCGTCTTTGGTGGTGCAATGCAATTGTCGATTAATTTGTAAAGTACCAAAGTACGTAGGTACTTTCTTTATAGGGAGTTGCATTGTTTTCGAATTATCTGACTCACTGATGTTGAAAAAATAACTCTCTAGCCTGAACAAGCTACATATAAACGGGTGTTCCACGGGGTAGCATCTTGGGGCCACTATTATTTTTAATAAATAAACATGGTCGAATCAAATGATTTAATTATTAACTCGTGTAATTATGTACATTACTCAAAAATACCCATTGGTAGCCGGGACAACCCAAGCCACTGTTCAGTGCTCACACATGAAAAAGCCGGCATAATATTTAACAAACTAGTGAACGCATAGTTTCAAGAACCGTGTGTTCAGATTCAATTTACTTTTTGTTACAGGATCTCATTCGCCAAGACTCAACCGACTTCTCAACGATGTTGGAAGTGGAACTCGACATTCCCATACTAAAAGAAGGTCTCAGAATAATCGTCCCACCCGATATAGACGGCGATGAAACTAGCTTAACAAAACTTAAGCAAAAACATTCAGAATTGTATGAAAAACGCGATGTGATATTAAAGATTTTTAATCCAATTTACTTATATGCGATAGATAGGATAGGCAAATATGTGTTCAGTGATGATATATCTAGTGATAATGTGGTGATTTCGAGAAGTGAGGAGGATTTTTGGACTATGTTTAATATGTATCAGTCGAAGAGTAGCGAGAGTGGGGAGGAGCGGAAAGAGGAGGTTATTGAGAAGAAGAGGGAATGGAAAGCTGGGGATGGAGATGATTTTGTGTTTACTGCAGAGGTATGTATATTTTTTTATAATTCATACTATAGTTCATACCGGGTAACTATTGGCTCTAGCTAGAGGGACACAGAACATTCTAAACATTTTCTGTAAAGTTATACCTAGTACTTGATATTTATTTAATGTATAATTTTTGTTTTGTTAAACCATGTAATAGACTTTCACTTCTTGTTGTCGTGTACATACGCCAGGTCAAACGCTTCTTACACATCCCCACAGAATCACTCACATTAAACGTAACTAAGTAAATATTCATGTTTTATGAATCAGAGACTCCAGACCTCCCCGCAGCGTCTTACTGCTCCCTTGTCACTCCACCTCGCCCCTGGAGCTGACTCGGCAGCCCTGATTTTCTAACACATGTTTTTTATTGTAGCATTAACGACTGCCAACGAATTCTAAATATTTTATTAGAAGAGAAAAATTTAAAAATTATACGTCCCGGGCAGGATTCGAACCTGCATCTCCTCGGTTATCCGGGCCAAACACAGGCGCGTTACCAACTACGCCACCGAAACTGTCCAAGTCATCCAATTTTTCAACCAGTCCCCACATTTGTGACGTCATATGTCACCGTCTTGTCCGATTACTGAAACTTCTGAACATTTATTCTCTTCTAGAACTGCCTAGACCTGCATCAGATAAAGGAGATCAACCCAAACGCGCAAGTTCTATTCGTCCTGTTCGCGGACAGTCGACCGGGCGAGCGAGTCGACTTGTGGTACGACGCCACGGAGTCGACCGAGGAACCTTACTGCGTCGGGGAACTGCCCGAGTCCGACCAGGAGCTAGTCGAGGGGATTATGAGGTGAGGCTTCTCTTCTAGAACTCCCTACATCTGATAGAAGGACGTTAACTTCTTGTTGGTAAGTGGAAGCGTGCTGGGCCCATAACCTCTTCAAATAAATCACACTGGAATTAATAGTGAATAAATATATTAAAATTACTATCGTTAATGACAGTTTTTCTATTGATAACTATTCAAATAGCATGGTCTGTTGCGGCCAGCGTTATATTCCAACATAGTTAACTTATACACCAACACGCCAACAGCCGCTTGTCATATACCATAGCTCGGAACCGGTTTCGATTTACCGTTTAATATCGTTGAAATACCGTTATATTACTCCGTTCGTGCTAAAACCGGTTATTTGATGGAACGGAACGGAATTATTTCGTTCACCGGCATGTATGGAGAACGAAAACCAGAACCGAAACAGAAACTTCCATATATGTTTTTGTGGGTACTATACTAGTTTATCTGTACTTTTTGAAAACAAAGAGTGCCCTATCGCAGTTAGGAACCAATCAAATTCAGTTACGGTTTCGGCCGGATAGCAGCCGAACCCGAAACTATGCCGAAACCCGTTTTTTGCAGAAACTAGGTCGAAACCGAACCGAAATTTCGGTCGGACTCTACTGTTATTTGATTTTAGAAGGCTTAAAGCTTACTTGTTCAATACGGAATTGACACAGGTCGCATACATTAAATTATTAGTTTAAATCAATATTTAGATAATATCCAAATCTGTTTTATCCCACGAAATATTAGAACTTGATAAAAAATCGTATAGAAAAGTTGAACGAAATATATTAAAGAACAAAAACGCCTGCATTTAATAAATAATTGTTTTTTTTTCTTTTTAGACGTACGGAAGAATCCCCAACAAGCAAAAGACTGACCGCACGATACAGCGACGAGAGACTGGACAGATTGAGCGAAGAACGAGTGGCGTTTATGAACGAACTTCTGGACCAATGGGACATTATGTGTAAGTCTACTCTTACTAATATACGGAAACCTATCCCTTTGGTGTAACCAAGTTTTGACACTGGTTACAAAATGGGAATCCGAAATTCCCTGTTTGTAATCGGTTACGTAATGGGTCTGCGTAGTGCCGATTGGTAACCAGGTGGTAAGAAGCTGGTTACTAATCGCGGTTACGAATCTGTAATAGAAAAGTCCCGTTTTGTAACCAGTTACAACACGGGTTTTTTTTTTTTAATTTTTGTTTTTATTTCGAGGACCGTTTACTTCTATTATTACACAACTGTCGATATCGATAAAAAAATCTAAAACTAGTTTGATGCGACAGTCTTGTTTTGCCAAGAAAATTCCGAACTCTGATGATCAAACTTATTATTGACACCCATTGAAATTCCACCCTGTATACATTCTCAGGTAACCTGCGTTGCTTGTCGATTATTGGTGAAAATAATTTTCTTTTATCATTAACGTCATATTGTTGTAATACTTGTAATATGATTGAAAAGAGAAACTGGTGAGTTTCTTCCGGCGCTTCTTCTCGCCAGAAGCGCCAAAAGAAAAGAATAGAATCAGATATGTAAAAGAGCCCTTGAGGGCCTAATTGCAGAAATAAATTATTCTACTCCTGTACTTTTATGTGTCTTTTACTTGGTCACGAACACTAATATAAGAACATACATAATATGCGTTCAGAGAAGTCTATACTCTATTCCCCATAACAGCACTAGTGTCGTTATAGTCGCAAAACGATACTGCTAGCAGCCACAGACTTCTAAATCTAGGTTAAACTTAGGTCAAGGATTAAGCGCTCAATTCTAACTTTACGATAAAAATGCACAACTACCAACTTAACTAACTATTAAATTCCTACGGTTTTTAAGAAAAACAAAACTTTCCGAACAAAATTCATTGGTGCCAACATAAAAAAAAGTATTTTTAATATCATCACTGCGTGTCACTAGTGAGTATACGTAAAATTTAAAAAAAGTTTACCATAGACATATACTGTCAGTCATATGTCATATTTGCCTTGTTTAATTTAATTTTCTATTTTATATTTTAAAAACATAGTCGTAGAAAAAGTATTGTATGCAACGTTGTATAATTAAGTCAAAAAACGCTCATGGCTTCTCTATTTGCGATACTCGCCGCCGCGGCGGCTCGTATCGCAACTCGCGCCATTCGCATTTTTTGAGCCTACTTATACAACTGTTGCATAAAATACTATTATTATATTCATTATTTTTCAGTTCATCCACCGCCTAAGCATCAAGCAAAAAGCCAGTGGTTAATAGTAGACGATACAGAACTACTGCGTGACGTCGATTCCAAACCAGTGTCATTGTTGGAATCACGACAGGAAGGTGACAGGGTTGTCACGTCGCGGGGGTCCCTCATAAGCACCGCTGTCACGTTTGGGAGTGACTGCCTACAGGACTATCTGCTCGAAAACTGTACCAAACTCAGTGAGGTGAGACACATACATCTATGTCACAATAGGGTATTTGCCTGTAGTCAATATAAATTACAACACGCTAGCCTTTAAATCTGCATTCGAAAATTTGCAAAAATGAACTGAACATTATTTAGAATTTTAAACGATTTTGAAAAGTTCAAAAACTACATATAAGAAGATGATTTGATGTTTGAGTAAAATGACGTCGTTTCACTTTTTTCCATACAAACTTCATACTATCTGAGCGTTATGATACTCTTCATGAAAAGTAACTGATTTGATCTGTCAGGAACTTTCCTACTAGGGTTCTTACCCTATTGTTAATATTGGTAGGTCCAACATGCTTCCAAAAATATTGAAATTTACAAAATAACACAACAACATAAAAACATGGTGTAACTTACACGCATTCAAAAACTAATAAAGGAACATCATGTTTCTTTCATACAGGGTGATTTGAAATTCGACGTATTCCTTGAAAGGGGTTATTCTATAGCTTATTTGCAATGATTTAAGTCCAATCAACCAGGGGTCAAAACTCAATGGTTATCAAGTTATTTGAGTTTTAACTTTTTTTTTAAAGCCGCCTTTCGATCTAAAACTGCTAATTGTGATTTTGTTTATTATTTATTATGAAACAGTTTAAGTTTTGTAATTTGTATGCGAAGTGTCATAATGTTTTTTAAGTAATGACTCGAAGAATTACAAAATTTTGAACAAAATCTAAAAACTTTTGACTTCAAATCCTTTTATTCGTAAAATTTTTAAAAAGGTTTTGGTTGTCTTTTGGATTTTACTTAATCAGCCGTTTATTGACTATTAGATGTTGGATTTTGTCATTCCTAATTTAAGTAGTTTTTTCACAATTAACAGGTTTAGATCTTAAAAAAAAAGTTAAAACTCAAATAACTTGATCACCATTTAGTTTTGACCCCTGGTTGATTGGACTTAAATCATTGCAAATAAGCTATAGAATAACCCCTTTCAAGGAATACGTCGAATTTCAAAACACCCTGTATAGTATTATAAGATTTGAAATACTGATAATAATTTTATGTTTTCCATCACGAAATTACACTTTTGGCGTCAAACGCCCAGCGAAAGACGTAACACGCTTGGTTGCCATACAAATCGACGAACTATTTCCTTATATCGATACCTTTAGACTCAAAGGGCGTAAACGCCGTAGGTTCTAATGGCGTTTACGCCCTTTGAGTCTAAAGGTATCGATATATCTATATATTTCTGCGATTATATTTATGTAATAGTTTTTTGATCCGCGCCAGCCGTAGTCTAAATAGTGTGTCAAGGGAGATTAAGTACATTGTGTATCTAGGGCGGTAAGTAAGGAATTACAAACGGGTGTTTGTTATAAGCCCGAGGTGAAACCGAGGGCTTTAATAACACGAGTTTGTAATTCCTTTACCGCCCGTGGAACACACAATGTTTTTAATCACACTTGTGAGGAAATCTGATTAAAATAACCTTACTTAACCTAAATAAAATTGTAAAACTGACAGTGACATTAGTGACATTATCCATAGACAATGCGAATTCACGTCACGTTCGGAAACCATAGCGGTAAAGAATTAAAATGGTTGATTTTATTTTTGCAAAATACTGAAATGCACTATTTAAACAATTAATGTTACAGAAATATGTGTTTACATGTATTTGCAATAACAGTTCTCTTTAAATAAATATTTCAGTAATAAAAGTTAAAAAAAGTACGTTGGGGTTTCCTTTGAACATGACAAATAAGAGTAAAACAGAACCAGCGTTTCAAATTTAAAAAGAAAACCATTACGCCCTAGGGCGTAATAGGTCATTTACGGCCCGCAAAACCTACGTGTAATGACACCATTTTCGAGCAAGTGTGATGAAAAAATATTGACGTTTTTAATTGCGTTATTCCTCTTGTGAGGCGTAATCTAGCGAGTGAATGATTTCAATTGTAGGTATCAATCGACCGCGTGTGGCCGCGTGTTCTTAGTATTAGATTAAATTAGTTTATAATGAGTATTATTTTGTTAACCGTATATTTTGAATCTACTTCTTAATTTGTATAATCTAAATTTGTGCGTCCTATTTAACTTAGTGTTAAATTATAGGTACTTTGTCACCATAAGTGAGTTCCTATAATTGGCTCTCTACTACTACTTTAATTGTTGTTTAGTTTTTAAGGCTGTTGGTTCTCCATGAACAAATAAAATAAATAAATAAATAAATATCAACTTATAACTGATCTGTTTCGTCTTGGAAGGCATGGCCCCTTTCTAAACTCCTTTACAGCAGTGTCAAATCAGCGAGAATGAAGGCCTTTTACTATGTGATTGTTATTTACAGATCCACGTGAAGTTGGTGCAGCAACTGATATTGTCGTCGTTCGAGCTGGCCAGAGAGCTGCAAGTTGTCCCCAAGAAGATACAGTATGTCGCCACACAGGAGAAACAACTGTTTGAGGTACCCATTTTACCAGGCGCTTTGGCCCCCACCTAGTCCGACCCTCTCAAGATCGACCGGTACTAGCGACCTGGTTCGACCCCAGGCGCCCCCGGCCCCCACCTTTTTTTTTACGAGGGGAAATGCGTTACGCATACTCCCGACCCCGGGGGGGGATCGGGAGTTATGTGGGACTCTCCTCCCTTAGGGGGGGGGGGGGGGGGGGGGCTACCCACTAAAACCCCTCGGTGTAGCTAAAACCCCTCGGTGTACGGCCCCCACCTACTCCGACCCAATCAAGGTGGTCCGGCCAGTGACCTGGTTCGACCCCAGGGAATGCCACGGCCCGCACCGGGTCCGATTTTTGCTACATCCAATAAGGATTGCAAGTTAGTCAGGCAAAAAAAAGAAAAAAAAAAATACCCATTTAATTCCATCGTGCCGAAAATAACACATTCGTAGAATACCACATTTTCCAATAGTATTACATACCGAGGCCAGCAAAGTAAAAAATGTCTAACATGTGATCTGAGGCTTACTTATTTACTGGCCAAACTTAGCGCAGCGGCCGGTAAGGTGACGCTTTCCGGCCGGAGGGCAGAAATAGTACAAAGGAAGCCACTGTTAACCAGTGGCGTGGCGTCTATGGAACCCGATTCCCATCGGCTTCTGTTTCAAAGCATATGACTGGAGTATCTACTACTCGTGAAGAAAAAGTAATCCAAACCTGATCCGACTTTACTAAGTAAATATTTGACGCCACGCCACTGCTGACCACCCATAGACTTAACACGTTGCAATAAAGTTGACATTCGTTTAAAAATGTGCAGTTAACAGTGTTCGATAGTACATTACACAACTAGGGTGGTAAAACAAAGAACGGCCGAGATCGCAGATGTTTGCAGCCCGAGCTGCAAGCGAGGGACGTAAATATGCGATCGAGGGTTTTGTTTATTGCTTCCCGTGTTGTTTACATCATTTTATGTCTACACTTGTGTGTGTGTACACAGGCGTGGCATAAATGATATTTAAAATGTTTATTTAATAATTTAACTACTGACATATATTTTAAGAGTTTAAATGTAACTAACAATATATGGACTAAATATACAGGGTGTCCCATAATCGACACGTCACAGTGATACTGGAGGTAGACCAGGTCAAAAGGTACCAAACCAACTTAACATGACCCGCCGACCGTAATTTTTTTTTTTACTACTGGTGGTTAAAGTCGAAATTAATGTTTCGCTGTGAATTAATTCAAGATCAAACTAGTATTTAGTTTCAATTTTACTTGGTTTTTTAATAAAATACCATTTCTGTAACCTTAATTAACAATTCATGGTACCGTGCACATAAAAAAAAACTAACCCTTGACAGCTTTCCGAGTGCACACTGGCACTAATAATGTTAAAAACGGTCAAAATTCACGAAAATTTTTTATTCGACAATAACTCAAAAACCGTGCCACTTTTACTGGGGTCATGTTAAGTTAGTTTGGTACCTCTTGATCTGGTCTACCTCCAGTGTCACTGTGACGTGCCAATTATGGGACACCTTGTATATAAATCACTTGAATTTAAATACTGAAGTTTTATTCGTTGTTTGTAGACAATCTACCAGAACTTCTCGGAGGGCGATAAGAAGAGCGCCCTGGTAGAGATGATGCAGGAAGTGTTGCGGGAGCTGAAGGACGAAGTCAACAACATGGACTGGAGTATAGACGGTAAATATTTTGTTCAACACGTTGCTCGAAAATGGTGTTGTTACGCGTAGGGTTTGCGGGCCGCAAATGACCTATTGCGCCCTAGGGCGTAATGATTTTTTATTTTTATTTGAATGCGTTGGTTCTGTTTTACTCTCATTTGGCATCTTTAAAGGAAACGCCAGCTTACATTTTTAACTTTTATCACTGAAATATTCATCTAAAGAGAACTGTTATTGTAAATACATGTAAACACATATTTCTGTAACATTAATAGGGTATTTGACAACAATCAAAATAAATTTATTAACTCTAACCAGCAAATTACGCTTCCAAAACAGCCCGGATAAAATCATTCAAACTTATTTTCGTGCCATCAACGATTTTACAATGACGAAAACTAAAAATAATGCACCATGTTGAGCATGACGTCACAAGATAGTATGTCATACTAAACTGCATACTTTCGGAGCGTTTTGACACTTCATAAAAAGAAGCTGATTTGAACTGACATCAAGTAGCCTATTAAATGTTTAAATAGTGTATTTCAGTATTTTGCAAATATAAAATCAACCGTTTTATGTATTTACCGCTATCATTTCGATTTCCAGAACTGCCATGCCACCTGGACACGCGCTACTACATGGCGATGTCCAACTCGACGCTCCTGAGCGAGTCCGTCCGGCCGTCCGGCGCCGACTCGCCGTCCGACGGCGAGGAGGCCGTGTCGTACGACAGCTGCAGCTTCGACGACTACGACATCATACACAGCGACAGTAGTCTGGGACTTAGCCTGTTCAGCAAAGAGGTTGGTCAAATTCGCTCAGGTTTTCGGGAATAGCGAGCGACTGGTCCTTTGAAAAGTACCCCTTTGAGTAACTGGTCCTTTGAGTAACTGGGCCTTTGAGTAACTGGTCCTTTGAGTAACTGGACCTTTGAGTAACAGGTCCTTGGAGTAACTGGTCCTTTGAGTAACTGGTCCTTTGAGTAACTGTTCCTTTCAGTAACTGGCCCTTTGAGTAACTGGACTTTGAGTAACTGTTCCTTTGAGTAACTGGTCCTTTGAGTAACTGGTCCTTTGAGAAGTGCCCCTTTTTGAGAGACTTGCCCTTTGAGAAGTACTACCCCTTTGGGTATTTGTCCTTTTTAGAAGATGTACGACAGCTGCAGCTTCGACGACTACGACATCATACACAGCGACAGTAGTCTGGGACTTAGCCTGTTCAGCAAAGAGGTTGGTCAAATTCGCTCAGGTTTTCGGGAATAGCGAGCGACTGGTCCTTTGAAAAGTACCCCTTTGAGTAACTGGTCCTTTGAGTAACTGGGCCTTTGAGTAACTGGTCCTTTGAGTAACTGGACCTTTGAGTAACAGGTCCTTGGAGTAACTGGTCCTTTGAGTAACTGGTCCTTTGAGTAACTGTTCCTTTCAGTAACTGGCCCTTTGAGTAACTGGACTTTGAGTAACTGTTCCTTTGAGTAACTGGTCCTTTGAGTAACTGGTCCTTTGAGAAGTGCCCCTTTTTGAGAGACTTGCCCTTTGAGAAGTACTACCCCTTTGGGTATTTGTCCTTTTTAGAAGATGTACGACAGCTGCAGCTTCGACGACTACGACATCATACACAGCGACAGTAGTCTGGGACTTAGCCTGTTCAGCAAAGAGGTTGGTCAAATTCGCTCAGGTTTTCGGGAATAGCGAGCGACTGGTCCTTTGAAAAGTACCCCTTTGAGTAACTGGTCCTTTGAGTAACTGGGCCTTTGAGTAACTGGTCCTTTGAGTAACTGGACCTTTGAGTAACAGGTCCTTGGAGTAACTGGTCCTTTGAGTAACTGGTCCTTTGAGTAACTGTTCCTTTCAGTAACTGGCCCTTTGAGTAACTGGACTTTGAGTAACTGTTCCTTTGAGTAACTGGTCCTTTGAGTAACTGGTCCTTTGAGAAGTGCCCCTTTTTGAGAGACTTGCCCTTTGAGAAGTACTACCCCTTTGGGTATTTGTCCTTTTTAGAAGATGTACGACAGCTGCAGCTTCGACGACTACGATATCATACACAGCGACAGTAGTCTGGGACTTAGCCTGTTCAGCAAAGAGGTTGGTCAAATTCGCTCAGGTTTTCGGGAATAGCGAGCGACTGGTCCTTTGAAAAGTACCCCTTTGAGTAACTGGTCCTTTGAGTAACTGGGCCTTTGAGTAACTGGTCCTTTGAGTAACTGGACCTTTGAGTAACAGGTCCTTGGAGTAACTGGTCCTTTGAGTAACTGGTCCTTTGAGTAACTGTTCCTTTCAGTAACTGGCCCTTTGAGTAACTGGACTTTGAGTAACTGTTCCTTTGAGTAACTGGTCCTTTGAGTAACTGGTCCTTTGAGAAGTGCCCCTTTTTGAGAGACTTGCCCTTTGAGAAGTACTACCCCTTTGGGTATTTGTCCTTTTTAGAAGATGTACGACAGCTGCAGCTTCGACGACTACGATATCATACACAGCGACAGTAGTCTGGGACTTAGCCTGTTCAGCAAAGAGGTTGGTCAAATTCGCTCAGGTTTTCGGGAATAGCGAGCGACTGGTCCTTTGAAAAGTACCCCTTTGAGTAACTGGTCCTTTGAGTAACTGGGCCTTTGAGTAACTGGTCCTTTGAGTAACTGGACCTTTGAGTAACAGGTCCTTGGAGTAACTGGTCCTTTGAGTAACTGGTCCTTTGAGTAACTGTTCCTTTCAGTAACTGGCCCTTTGAGTAACTGGACTTTGAGTAACTGTTCCTTTGAGTAACTGGTCCTTTGAGTAACTGGTCCTTTGAGAAGTGCCCCTTTTTGAGAGACTTGCCCTTTGAGAAGTACTACCCCTTTGGGTATTTGTCCTTTTTAGAAGATGTACGACAGCTGCAGCTTCGACGACTACGATATCATACACAGCGACAGTAGTCTGGGACTTAGCCTGTTCAGCAAAGAGGTTGGTCAAATTCGCTCAGGTTTTCGGGAATAGCGAGCGACTGGTCCTTTGAAAAGTACCCCTTTGAGTAACTGGTCCTTTGAGTAACTGGGCCTTTGAGTAACTGGTCCTTTGAGTAACTGGACCTTTGAGTAACAGGTCCTTGGAGTAACTGGTCCTTTGAGTAACTGGTCCTTTGAGTAACTGTTCCTTTCAGTAACTGGCCCTTTGAGTAACTGGACTTTGAGTAACTGTTCCTTTGAGTAACTGGTCCTTTGAGTAACTGGTCCTTTGAGAAGTGCCCCTTTTTGAGAGACTTGCCCTTTGAGAAGTACTACCCCTTTGGGTATTTGTCCTTTTTAGAAGATGTACGACAGCTGCAGCTTCGACGACTACGACATCATACACAGCGACAGTAGTCTGGGACTTAGCCTGTTCAGCAAAGAGGTTGGTCAAATTCGCTCAGGTTTTCGGGAATAGCGAGCGACTGGTCCTTTGAAAAGTACCCCTTTGAGTAACTGGTCCTTTGAGTAACTGGGCCTTTGAGTAACTGGTCCTTTGAGTAACTGGACCTTTGAGTAACAGGTCCTTGGAGTAACTGGTCCTTTGAGTAACTGGTCCTTTGAGTAACTGTTCCTTTCAGTAACTGGCCCTTTGAGTAACTGGACTTTGAGTAACTGTTCCTTTGAGTAACTGGTCCTTTGAGTAACTGGTCCTTTGAGAAGTGCCCCTTTTTGAGAGACTTGCCCTTTGAGAAGTACTACCCCTTTGGGTATTTGTCCTTTTTAGAAGATGTACGACAGCTGCAGCTTCGACGACTACGACATCATACACAGCGACAGTAGTCTGGGACTTAGCCTGTTCAGCAAAGAGGTTGGTCAAATTCGCTCAGGTTTTCGGGAATAGCGAGCGACTGGTCCTTTGAAAAGTACCCCTTTGAGTAACTGGTCCTTTGAGTAACTGGGCCTTTGAGTAACTGGTCCTTTGAGTAACTGGACCTTTGAGTAACAGGTCCTTGGAGTAACTGGTCCTTTGAGTAACTGGTCCTTTGAGTAACTGTTCCTTTCAGTAACTGGCCCTTTGAGTAACTGGACTTTGAGTAACTGTTCCTTTGAGTAACTGGTCCTTTGAGTAACTGGTCCTTTGAGAAGTGCCCCTTTTTGAGAGACTTGCCCTTTGAGAAGTACTACCCCTTTGGGTATTTGTCCTTTTTAGAAGATGTACGACAGCTGCAGCTTCGACGACTACGATATCATACACAGCGACAGTAGTCTGGGACTTAGCCTGTTCAGCAAAGAGGTTGGTCAAATTCGCTCAGGTTTTCGGGAATAGCGAGCGACTGGTCCTTTGAAAAGTACCCCTTTGAGTAACTGGTCCTTTGAGTAACTGGGCCTTTGAGTAACTGGTCCTTTGAGTAACTGGACCTTTGAGTAACAGGTCCTTGGAGTAACTGGTCCTTTGAGTAACTGGTCCTTTGAGTAACTGTTCCTTTCAGTAACTGGCCCTTTGAGTAACTGGACTTTGAGTAACTGTTCCTTTGAGTAACTGGTCCTTTGAGTAACTGGTCCTTTGAGAAGTGCCCCTTTTTGAGAGACTTGCCCTTTGAGAAGTACTACCCCTTTGGGTATTTGTCCTTTTTAGAAGATGTACGACAGCTGCAGCTTCGACGACTACGATATCATACACAGCGACAGTAGTCTGGGACTTAGCCTGTTCAGCAAAGAGGTTGGTCAAATTCGCTCAGGTTTTCGGGAATAGCGAGCGACTGGTCCTTTGAAAAGTACCCCTTTGAGTAACTGGTCCTTTGAGTAACTGGGCCTTTGAGTAACTGGTCCTTTGAGTAACTGGACCTTTGAGTAACAGGTCCTTGGAGTAACTGGTCCTTTGAGTAACTGGTCCTTTGAGTAACTGTTCCTTTCAGTAACTGGCCCTTTGAGTAACTGGACTTTGAGTAACTGTTCCTTTGAGTAACTGGTCCTTTGAGTAACTGGTCCTTTGAGAAGTGCCCCTTTTTGAGAGACTTGCCCTTTGAGAAGTACTACCCCTTTGGGTATTTGTCCTTTTTAGAAGATGTACGACAGCTGCAGCTTCGACGACTACGATATCATACACAGCGACAGTAGTCTGGGACTTAGCCTGTTCAGCAAAGAGGTTGGTCAAATTCGCTCAGGTTTTCGGGAATAGCGAGCGACTGGTCCTTTGAAAAGTACCCCTTTGAGTAACTGGTCCTTTGAGTAACTGGGCCTTTGAGTAACTGGTCCTTTGAGTAACTGGACCTTTGAGTAACAGGTCCTTGGAGTAACTGGTCCTTTGAGTAACTGGTCCTTTGAGTAACTGTTCCTTTCAGTAACTGGCCCTTTGAGTAACTGGACTTTGAGTAACTGTTCCTTTGAGTAACTGGTCCTTTGAGTAACTGGTCCTTTGAGAAGTGCCCCTTTTTGAGAGACTTGCCCTTTGAGAAGTACTACCCCTTTGGGTATTTGTCCTTTTTAGAAGATGTACGACAGCTGCAGCTTCGACGACTACGATATCATACACAGCGACAGTAGTCTGGGACTTAGCCTGTTCAGCAAAGAGGTTGGTCAAATTCGCTCAGGTTTTCGGGAATAGCGAGCGACTGGTCCTTTGAAAAGTACCCCTTTGAGTAACTGGTCCTTTGAGTAACTGGGCCTTTGAGTAACTGGTCCTTTGAGTAACTGGACCTTTGAGTAACAGGTCCTTGGAGTAACTGGTCCTTTGAGTAACTGGTCCTTTGAGTAACTGTTCCTTTCAGTAACTGGCCCTTTGAGTAACTGGACTTTGAGTAACTGTTCCTTTGAGTAACTGGTCCTTTGAGTAACTGGTCCTTTGAGAAGTGCCCCTTTTTGAGAGACTTGCCCTTTGAGAAGTACTACCCCTTTGGGTATTTGTCCTTTTTAGAAGATGTACGACAGCTGCAGCTTCGACGACTACGATATCATACACAGCGACAGTAGTCTGGGACTTAGCCTGTTCAGCAAAGAGGTTGGTCAAATTCGCTCAGGTTTTCGGGAATAGCGAGCGACTGGTCCTTTGAAAAGTACCCCTTTGAGTAACTGGTCCTTTGAGTAACTGGGCCTTTGAGTAACTGGTCCTTTGAGTAACTGGACCTTTGAGTAACAGGTCCTTGGAGTAACTGGTCCTTTGAGTAACTGGTCCTTTGAGTAACTGTTCCTTTCAGTAACTGGCCCTTTGAGTAACTGGACTTTGAGTAACTGTTCCTTTGAGTAACTGGTCCTTTGAGTAACTGGTCCTTTGAGAAGTGCCCCTTTTTGAGAGACTTGCCCTTTGAGAAGTACTACCCCTTTGGGTATTTGTCCTTTTTAGAAGATGTACGACAGCTGCAGCTTCGACGACTACGACATCATACACAGCGACAGTAGTCTGGGACTTAGCCTGTTCAGCAAAGAGGTTGGTCAAATTCGCTCAGGTTTTCGGGAATAGCGAGCGACTGGTCCTTTGAAAAGTACCCCTTTGAGTAACTGGTCCTTTGAGTAACTGGGCCTTTGAGTAACTGGTCCTTTGAGTAACTGGACCTTTGAGTAACAGGTCCTTGGAGTAACTGGTCCTTTGAGTAACTGGTCCTTTGAGTAACTGTTCCTTTCAGTAACTGGCCCTTTGAGTAACTGGACTTTGAGTAACTGTTCCTTTGAGTAACTGGTCCTTTGAGTAACTGGTCCTTTGAGAAGTGCCCCTTTTTGAGAGACTTGCCCTTTGAGAAGTACTACCCCTTTGGGTATTTGTCCTTTTTAGAAGATGTACGACAGCTGCAGCTTCGACGACTACGACATCATACACAGCGACAGTAGTCTGGGACTTAGCCTGTTCAGCAAAGAGGTTGGTCAAATTCGCTCAGGTTTTCGGGAATAGCGAGCGACTGGTCCTTTGAAAAGTACCCCTTTGAGTAACTGGTCCTTTGAGTAACTGGGCCTTTGAGTAACTGGTCCTTTGAGTAACTGGACCTTTGAGTAACAGGTCCTTGGAGTAACTGGTCCTTTGAGTAACTGGTCCTTTGAGTAACTGTTCCTTTCAGTAACTGGCCCTTTGAGTAACTGGACTTTGAGTAACTGGTCCTTTGAGTAACTGGTCCTTTGAGTAACTGGTCCTTTGAGAAGTGCCCCTTTTTGAGAGACTTGCCCTTTGAGAAGTACTACCCCTTTGGGTATTTGTCCTTTTTAGAAGATGTACGACAGCTGCAGCTTCGACGACTACGATATCATACACAGCGACAGTAGTCTGGGACTTAGCCTGTTCAGCAAAGAGGTTGGTCAAATTCGCTCAGGTTTTCGGGAATAGCGAGCGACTGGTCCTTTGAAAAGTACCCCTTTGAGTAACTGGTCCTTTGAGTAACTGGGCCTTTGAGTAACTGGTCCTTTGAGTAACTGGACCTTTGAGTAACAGGTCCTTGGAGTAACTGGTCCTTTGAGTAACTGGTCCTTTGAGTAACTGTTCCTTTCAGTAACTGGCCCTTTGAGTAACTGGACTTTGAGTAACTGGTCCTTTGAGTAACTGGTCCTTTGAGTAACTGGTCCTTTGAGAAGTGCCCCTTTTTGAGAGACTTGCCCTTTGAGAAGTACTACCCCTTTGGGTATTTGTCCTTTTTAGAAGATGTACGACAGCTGCAGCTTCGACGACTACGATATCATACACAGCGACAGTAGTCTGGGACTTAGCCTGTTCAGCAAAGAGGTTGGTCAAATTCGCTCAGGTTTTCGGGAATAGCGAGCGACTGGTCCTTTGAAAAGTACCCCTTTGAGTAACTGGTCCTTTGAGTAACTGGGCCTTTGAGTAACTGGTCCTTTGAGTAACTGGACCTTTGAGTAACAGGTCCTTGGAGTAACTGGTCCTTTGAGTAACTGGTCCTTTGAGTAACTGTTCCTTTCAGTAACTGGCCCTTTGAGTAACTGGACTTTGAGTAACAGATCCTTTGAGTAACTGGTCCTTTGAGTAACTGTTCCTTTGAGTAACTGGTCCTTTGAGTAACTGGACCTTTGAGTAACAGGTCCTTGGAGTAACTGGTCCTTTGAGTAACTGTTCCTTTCAGTAACTGGCCCTTTGAGTAACTGGACTTTGAGTAACTGGTCCTTTGAGTAACTGGTCCTTTGAGTAACTGGTCCTTTGAGAAGTGCCCCTTTTTGAGAGACTTGCCCTTTGAGAAGTACTACCCCTTTGGGTATTTGTCCTTTTTAGAAGATGTACGACAGCTGCAGCTTCGACGACTACGATATCATACACAGCGACAGTAGTCTGGGACTTAGCCTGTTCAGCAAAGAGGTTGGTCAAATTCGCTCAGGTTTTCGGGAATAGCGAGCGACTGGTCCTTTGAAAAGTACCCCTTTGAGTAACTGGTCCTTTGAGTAACTGGGCCTTTGAGTAACTGGTCCTTTGAGTAACTGGACCTTTGAGTAACAGGTCCTTGGAGTAACTGGTCCTTTGAGTAACTGGTCCTTTGAGTAACTGTTCCTTTCAGTAACTGGCCCTTTGAGTAACTGGACTTTGAGTAACAGATCCTTTGAGTAACTGGTCCTTTGAGTAACTGTTCCTTTGAGTAACTGGTCCTTTGAGTAACTGGACCTTTGAGTAACAGGTCCTTTGAGTAACTGGTCCTTTGAGTAACTGTTCCTTTCAGTAACTGGCCCTTTGAGTAACTGGACTTTGAGTAACAGATCCTTTGAGTAACTGGTCCTTTGAGTAACTGGTCCTTTGAGTAACTGGTTCTTTGAGTAACAGGTCCTTGGAGTAACTGGTCCTTTGAGTAACTGGTCCTTTGAGTAACTGGTCCTTTGAGTAACTGTTCCTTTCAGTAACTGGCCCTTTGAGTAACTGGACTTTGAGTAACAGATCCTTTGACAGGGTGGCCACTTTCTGGAAAACCGGGAAAACCGGGAAATGTCAGGGAATTTCACTAGTCATGGAAAAGTCAGGGAATTGTCAGGGAAATTTATTGAAGGTCAGGGAATAAAAAATGAGACTATGATTTGCGAATATATTGTATAAATAAATACGTAAATAATAAATAAGAAATTTTTACAAGACCTAAAGTCCAAACTGAAAAATGAGGGCGAACCAGGTGATCCAATTCTCCTTAACATAGGGAGTTGTGGACTTCACAATCTCCATAATGCATTTAAAAAATCAATGAAAGCCTCGGGATGGAACGTTGTAGCGTTTTTGCGTTCGCTATACCTACTATCTATTCTGCTATAGCCCCGTGCGGCGTGAAGACTATACGAGGTTTTCAGACTCCAGTACATTCCCGTTAAAATTTTGTGCGGTACGTTGGGTCGAGAACTTTAGCGTTGTTGATCGCGCCACTAAAATTATACCGAATGTTGAAAAATATGTGCAGGGAATAAAAAAGGAAAACAAAGCACCTGACAGCGCAAGCTTTACGGTAGTAAATTCTGCAATGGACGACAAACTATTAAAGGCTAAATTGGCCTTTTTAGGGTTCCGTACCAAAATGGTAAAAAAGGAACCCTTATGGTGCGACTCTGTCTGTCTGTCTGTCTGTCTGTCTGTCTGTCTGTCCGTCTGTCCGTCTGTCACAGCCAGATATCTCAGGAACTACTGATGCTATCGATTTGAAATTTGGAATAGTGTTAAAAGTAGCTAACCCGAGCCTATTGGACATAAAAAATATCTTGTACCTTTTTTACTTTTTTTTTAAAAGGCTCCGTAATGGGACTTTGAAAATTGAAAGTAGGGCTATTATATTGAGTGGGGTATCTAATGAAAGGGCTTAATTTGTAGATTAAAACAGCATTTTTATTTTTTTTCTTAAATAAGTAGTTTTTGATTTATACATTTTTATGTACCATTCCCCCCCTATTATCTCCGAAGTTACTGATCAGAAAAATGTGTCATAATTACTAATTATAAATATCAACCTGAATATTACAGGAAAAATAGAACGGTCTTGCTAACTTTAATACCTTTTTAGAAATTTACAAAACTTGAAATCCCTAGCGGCGAGTAGCAAAACTAAGCGATGGCATGTTTCACGCTAGGGGATTTCCGGGCAAAACTAGATGGCGCTAAAACACTAAACATTTAACGATGTTATAATTAAACAAAGAAACATAGTATAGTAACAATTAGTTCGTAAACAGCTAATAATAAATAAATTTAAATACATTTAAATACTGTGTCACGTTTGCAAAGTTAAATAATTGTAAATAATATTATAATTATTTTACCAAGCTTATACATAGATGGCGTTGTAAATTCGGGGAACAGCTTTTTGTATGGAGAATGACAGTCCTCTTGATTTAATGGTCCTTGCTATTAAATAGAATCATTACACGTCAGGTTCTCAATATTAGAGGGAAAATATAACTGTTTTCCTAACTTGCACTGTTTTTTAGAAATTTGCAAAAATCATAACATATACTTATTTGCTTCTACTAAACAAATCGACATACAGTTTTTCTTGAACTATTCGCCTATCTACTTATGCGTTTGTACGGAACCCTCGGTGCGCGAGTCCGACTCGCACTTGACCGGTTTTTCAATCGGTGGCGGTGCAAGTGGAGCCATTTTTAACACTATTTCAATCCGACGCACCCCTTGCTCCACTTTTATACGAATCACTTTTGGCCACTAATTTTCAATTAAGGATGGTCACCGACTGGATGACCTTTGGCTCGGTTTGATAAAAAATAAAAACAAAGACTTGCAAACTTTTATCAAAATGTTTATGGTGTTATCCTACGGAATCGCTTATGGTGAGCGTGGCTTTTCCATCAATAAGGAGATATTAGTGGAAAATCTTTCGCAAGAGTCTGTAATTGCGCAAAGACGCGATATCCTACTACGGCGGTATAAACAAAATAAACATTGAAAAAAAATTGATCCACGCGGCTCGTAATCAGTGATGGGCCGTTCTCGAGAAGTTTCGGAAACAAGAGAATATCGGGAGAAGCTTCTCGGGAAAGTTCTCCTCAGCGGAAATTTCTGAGAAAGTACCTTATATTTTTGAGTTATGCATTTTTTGTTCGCTTAATACTCATTATATTTGTGGTATATAACTATTTGCAGAGTATTTGTGCGCAACAGGTCATTCAATCAATGAAATTCTCTTTGTTCTCGAGAATTTCCCGGGAAACTTCTCGGAAACGTTCTCTGGGGAACGTTCTCAGCAAAAATTCATGTTATTTTTTCTTCTAAAAAGTTTTTTTTATAGATTATTAATCATTTACGGTACTTTATTAGGCGTTGTCATCGTATTATTATTCGTTTACACATTAAATGTTAAGTCTATTCAAGACTGGAATGGGTAAAAACGGACTAGTGCGACTTGATTTGCGGACATTGATATATTATCTTTTTCATCACTTTCTCGAAAATGGTGTTGTTACACGTAAGTTTTGCGGGCTGTAAATGACCTATTACGCCCTAGGGCGTAATGGATTTTTTTCTGTTTTACTCTTACTGGTCATGTTCAAAGGAAACGCCAACTTACTTTTTTAACTTTTTTTACTTTAAAGAGAGCTGTTATTGCAAAGACATGTAAACACATATTTCGGTAACATAAATTAAATGTTTAATAAATAGTGTATTTCAGTATTTTGCAAATGTAAAATCAAGTAAAATGGCCGTTTTAGGTTTTTACCGCTATGGTTTCCGAACGTGACTTGACATTCGCATTATCTATGGATATGTATGTCACTTTCTGATTTAAAAATTTGTTCTCATACTGGGTGGATTAGTAAGGTTATTTAGGTATTTAGATTTCCTCACAAGTGTGATGAAAAACATTGTGTGTGCCACGGGTGGTAAAGGAATAACAAACGAGTGTTATTAAAGCCCTCGGCTTTACCTCGGGCTTGTAACAAATACTCGTTTGTAATTTCTTCCTTACCGCCCTAGATACACAATTTACTATAAAATATCACCGACTCTTGTGCTTTCTTACCTGTCATAAATAATAGGCTACTTGATGACAGTTCAAATCAGCTTCTTTTTATGAAGTGTCAAAACGCTCCGAAAGTATGCAGTTTAGTATGAAATACTATCTTGTGACGTGCTTGTGACGCTCAACATGGTGCCTTATTTTTAGTTTTCGTCATTGTAAAATCGTTGATGGCACGAAAATAAGTTTGAATGATTTTATCCGGGCTGTTTTGGAAGCGTAATTTGCTGGTTAGAGTTAATGAATTTATTTTGATTGTTGTCAAATACCCTATTATCTCTCTTTACCTGCCACCCAGTGCCCAAAAAAGGGGACAGGTCCGATCCATCAAATTGCAATCCTATTGCTATTACTTTCCTTTTCTCTAAGGTGATTAATATAAAATTCCTTAGATAGGTATCTAAAAGAACATAATTTGATCAACGGCCTTCTATATGGTCGCTGCACTGGTGATCTCCTAGTACCTATATCCCACACACCGCTGCCAACTGCCCACAGCCAAAGCTGGCATCCAAAAAGTTTGATGTGCTGAGTTGAGCGAAGCGGTACCTACATCACGTCTGGGCAAAGACAGCTGTTGTACAAATCGCAGGTCTGACTTTCATATGGAGTACTGCTATCATCATGTTCCTCTTGGCTCGGTCCAAAAACGCACTATGTGTGTATAGTAGTGAACCTTTAAGTCTAAGGAGAGACTTCGCCTATTTATGTGTATTCTACCATTTTTAAAACTTGTATAATAGGCTGTTTATTTCATTGCATATTTGTGAAAAGCACTACCTCGGCGTGAAATGGGGTTGCCAGCCTCGTAACTATTTGGACTCGCTCTCGCTCGGCCATGTATATGTACTCGGCCGGCAATCCCTTCTTTCTGTTGTGAAGTAATTTATTAATAAAAAAAAACAGCAAATAGCAAATGTATTAAATATAGAAACTAAAAGTATAATCAAGTAAAAACAAATCCTATAACGAAATAAAAATAAAAGCAATTATGTAGGCTGTCAATATTGTTCATTATTAGAAACAGCTACCGAGGGAGAACGTTTCCGAGAAGCTTCTCGGGATTATAGAGAATTTTGCCTTTAGAATATTCATTCAAGATACACTCATTTACGAATGCCTATTAAACACAATAACGAAAACATTTCAGCCCAAAAAATACCTGTATTTTAAATCTAAATCACTTTTATGCTAATATTTGTTCCGGAGAAGTTTGCCGGAAATATTTCACCGAGAATGTTTCCGAGAAGCTTCTCGGGAATTTCTCGAGAACATAGAGAATTTTGCTCTCAGAATATTCGAAAAAGTTCAGGTACCTTACGAACGTCTATCAATAACATATACGAAGACAAAAAAGCAAAATAATACTATTTTTTTAAAGTATTTATGTACTTTCTCAGATATTTCCGTTCCCGGAGAACTTTCTCGAGAACATGTGAGAATTCTCAGGAGAAGGAATTCTCGAGAGCGAGAACGTTCTCACCGGCACAACACTGCTCGTAATGCTCACTCCGTGTACATGGAAGAGCAAAATAAAAAAAAAACTGGCCAAGAGCATGTCGGCCCATGCTCAGTGTAGGGTTCCATAGCCGTAACTATAAGGTAAAAAAAATACGATGTAAAAAAAGTACAACAAAAAAAGAGCGTATCTTCATAGCAATTACGTCCTTTTGTTGAGAAGCGCAGTTTATTGGCAATAACTCAAAAACGGTTAATCCGATCTTGTTGAAAATAATTTTCGTTGAAAGTATTAATTAAGCGTTATTTTTGTAATTTTTTTTATATTTTTCGGACACATGGTTTAGAAGATAGAGGGGGGGGGACACAATTTTCACAACTTTCGGAGCGATTATTTCCAAAGGTATTCACTTAATCAAAAACATTACTTTGAAACCTTATAGTGTTTTTGAAAGAGCTGTCGAAGTATGTACCACACGTTGATATTTTCTGAAAAAAAATTTTTTTAGCTTCTGTAACATGTATGGAGTGCCCCCCCTAAAAATATTTATTTTAGTTATTTAACTACCAAACTAAGTAGCGGCTCATGCAAGACACCTATATTCTAAATTTCATCAATATCCATCGTGTAGTTTTTGAGTAAAATGCCTGTGACATACGGACAGACAGACGGACGGACATGACGAAACTATAAGGGTTCCGTTTTTGCTATTTTGGCTACGGAACCCTAAAAAGGAAAACTTAAGGTCAGAAGAGAAAAATAGAGCAGAAAAAAGAAAAACTACAGAATTGGTCAACTTGAAGCCAAAAGGCAAAAAAATCTTGAAGGAGCTGCCAAAGAAGCTGCGTTATTGGAAAGACAGATTACCAAGTTACAATAGATTTTGTAATTAAGTATTATTTGAAATGTATAGTAAACATGATTACTCAACGAGTTAATTTTTATTTCACTCATACCTAAGATTTTAAACCGACTTCAAAAAATTAGGTTTCTCAATAGGCTACTTGATGACTGTTCAAATCAGCTTCTTTTTATGAAGTGTCAAAACACTCCGAAAGTATGCAGTTTAGTATGAAATACTATCTTGTGACGTCATGCTCAACATGTTGCCTTATTTTTAGTTTTCGTCATTGTAAAATCGTTGATGGCACGAAAATAAGTTTGAATGATTTTATCCGGGCTGTTTTGGAAGCGTAATGTGTCCGTCAAGATAGCGTACACCGTAAAGATATTCAGAATCTGATGCAGCCAATAAATAGTACCCAAATAGTACCGACGAAATACCTAGGTGAAAAAAATAGTACCCTTAAACTTTTCGAAATATAAGGCCTGTTCACGGTGTACGCTACCGGGCGTCAAGCTGGCGTACACCGTTTGTATCTCTGGAACGGCTTTGTTTTTGGAAACGATTTATATCTCAAAAAATAGTACCCAATTAGTACCCTAGGGCCCTAAAATTTTATTTCTCTAGCTATCGTAGAAGCCGAGATATTCCATAACTTAACGGTGTACAAAATTTCACACCGTCAAGCTGGCGTACCCGGGAATTCCTTATAGAAAGAGCTCACTATATCTCGGCTTCTACGATAGCTAGAGAAATAAAATTTTAGGGCCCTAGGGTACTATTTGGGTACTATTTTTTGAGATATAAAGCGTTTCCAAAAACAAAGCCGTTCCAGAGATACAAACGGTGTACGCCAGCTTGACGCCGGTAGCGTACACCGTGAACAGGCCTTATATTTCGAAAAGTTTAAGGGTACTATTTTTTTCACCTAGGTATTTCGTCGGTACTATTTGGGTACTATTTATTGGCTGCATCAGATTCTGAATATCTTTACGGTGTACGCTATCTTGACGGACACAGCGTAATTTGCTGGTTAGAGTTAATGAATTTATTTTGATTGTTGTCAAATACCCTATTCGTCGCTTTTGTACCATAATACTCGAAACGTTGAAGTCTTCGTAGTTCAAATCTTGAAAAAGTATTCCAATTATATATTTCATCCTTATTACATATAAGATTATAGTCAGGGAAAAACTAGAAAAAACACCTGGAAAACCGGGAAAAGTCAGGGAATTTTGATTGTTGTAAATAGTGGTCACCCTGTTTGAGTAACTGGTCCTTTGAGTAACTGGTCCTTTGAGTAACTGGTCCTTTGCGTAACTGGACCTTTGAGTAACAGGTCCTTGGAGTAACTGGTCCTTTGAGTAACTGTTCCTTTCTGTAACTGGCCCTTTGAGTAACTGGACTTTGAGTAACAGATCCTTTGAGTAACTGGTCCTTTGAGTAACTGGTCCTTTGAGTAACTGGTCTTTTGAGTAACTGGTCCTTTGAGTAACAGGTCCTTGGAGTAACTGGTCCTTTGAGTAACTGTTCCTTTCAGTAACTGGCCCTTTGAGTAACTGGACTTTGAGTAACTGGTCCTTTGAGAAGTGCCCCTTTTTGAGAGACTTGCCCTTTGAGAAGTACTACCCCTTTGGGTATTTGTCCTTTTTAGAAGATGTACGACAGCTGCAGCTTCGACGACTACGATATCATACACAGCGACAGTAGTCTGGGACTTAGCCTGTTCAGCAAAGAGGTTGGTCAAATTCGCTCAGGTTTTCGGGAATAGCGAGCGACTGGTCCTTTGAAAAGTACCCCTTTGAGTAACTGGTCCTTTGAGTAACTGGGCCTTTGAGTAACTGGTCCTTTGAGTAACTGGACCTTTGAGTAACAGGTCCTTGGAGTAACTGGTCCTTTGAGTAACTGGTCCTTTGAGTAACTGTTCCTTTCAGTAACTGGCCCTTTGAGTAACTGGACTTTGAGTAACAGATCCTTTGAGTAACTGGTCCTTTGAGTAACTGGTCCTTTGAGTAACTGGACCTTTGAGTAACAGGTCCTTTGAGTATCTGGTCCTTTGAGTAACTGTTCCTTTCAGTAACTGGCCCTTTGAGTAACTGGACTTTGAGTAACAGATCCTTTGAGTAACTGGTCCTTTGAGTAACTGGTCCTTTGAGTAACTGGTTCTTTGAGTAACAGGTCCTTGGAGTAACTGGTCCTTTGAGTAACTGGTCCTTTGAGTAACTGTTCCTTTCAGTAACTGGCCCTTTGAGTAACTGGACTTTGAGTAACAGATCCTTTGAGTAACTGGTCCTTTGAGTAACTGGTCCTTTGAGTAACTGGTCCTTTGCGTAACTGGACCTTTGAGTAACAGGTCCTTGGAGTAACTGGTCCTTTGAGTAACTGTTCCTTTCTGTAACTGGCCCTTTGAGTAACTGGACTTTGAGTAACAGATCCTTTGAGTAACTGGTCCTTTGAGTAACTGGTCCTTTGAGTAACTGGTCTTTTGAGTAACTGGTCCTTTGAGTAACAGGTCCTTGGAGTAACTGGTCCTTTGAGTAACTGTTCCTTTCAGTAACTGGCCCTTTGAGTAACTGGACTTTGAGTAACTGGTCCTTTGAGTAACTGGTCCTTTGAGTAACTGGTCCTTTGAGAAGTGCCCCTTTTTGAGAGACTTGCCCTTTGAGAAGTACTACCCCTTTGGGTATTTGTCCTTTTTAGAAGATGTACGACAGCTGCAGCTTCGACGACTACGACATCATACACAGCGACAGTAGTCTGGGCCTTAGCCTGTTCAGCAAAGAGGTTGGTCAAATTCGATCAGGTTTTCGGGAATAGCGAGTGTGAAGTGCCGAAAACGCTAAGAACAATATTTACCACCATTTAAGGTAATGAAAACGATATTTAGAGCAGAATTTTGTATTAATATTTTTTGACAACTAAAAGGCGACAGACATGACATATAAAAATTCAAAAAATCTAAGGCGGCCAGCAGTGGATAAAGGCCGTTGTTCACAGCGAGCGACTGATCCTTTGAAAAATATCCCTTTGAGTAACTGATTCTTTGATCTCGGTAACAAACTGTTTTAGCAGTTTGGCGAGTTAATTGTAAACATTTAGTTATGGACACCATTCTGAAAAAATGATTATTATGATTAATGTCTTGGTCTTTTTGGGCTGTTACTGCACACTATGTCTCTAAACGCTTGTCTGGACAATTATATCATAGTGATAGTGAAATATATGCTGTAAAACGTTTTGTAAATAAATAAATGTTATTTTATTATTTGAATTCTTATTTTGAATATTTTTAAATTTTTATGTTGTAATGAGGATCGTTATTAGGAGATACCATTCGATTTTATTTTGATTTTTGCCATTGTATCTCTTTATTGTGAGCATATTTTATATTTTTTGACGATCATAGTATAAGATTCGTGTAAGTTGACATAGTGTGATTTATACCCTTACTCCTTACAGATAACCGTGGCTAGATAACTAGTGAACTGTGAAGATTTTTTTTCCTAGGAGATAACTAGTTATCTCCGAGGATTTTATATTTTTCGCAGATAAATATTATTTTTTTAAGTTTAGCTAGCTAGTTATCTCCGATGAATACAATTTCATCTCAGAAAACTTAAAAAAATAATATTTATCTGCGAAGAATATAAAAATAATAACTTAAAAGCGCAACTCGAACTAGTGCAGAAAAAAATGGAAACCGGTCCTTTACATAAACATAACTCTATTGTTCTGTATAGATTGAATGAAGGCGCGAATGAATCTGAGCAGGAGTTGATAGAGCGTGTTAGCTACATATTCTACGATCTTCTAGGTGTAGAAGTCAACGGTTTTATTGATGGTATCACCCGGATAGGCAAATATGGCTACCGCAGGCCGGTTGTCATAGACTTTATAAGTAAGAGAATGGCAAAGTACGTTCTGAAAAATAGTCTCAGTTTTAAGAATGCCGGACTAGCAGTATCTGAATTTATGGACCAAACAACACTCAAACAGCGACAAGCCATAAGAGAAACACTACGAGAAGCTAGGAGTAGAGGTCTACATCCTATAATTAAGAATAAGAATAAGAATAAGAATACTTTTATTTGTCAAACATAGGTACAGAAGTGGTTTTACATAATAGTGAGATCGCTATGTTTTGCCAGAAGGCGTACAAATGTTTTTGTCTTAGCCTAGGTATCATGTTATTTATTTATGTGACATCCAGCAGTGACACACATGAATAGTTAATTAGCTGTCACAAATTGTAAGAATTAAAAACATTACTGAAAATAAAATTAAATAAATTATAATTATCGAAATACTTATTTTTATCACAATTTAATGTCAACATGGAATACTTATCAATAAATATAATCATATTATTACAAATCAATATCATTCAAAAATTGTTTAGTACTATAATAACATTTTTCTGTTAGCAATTCTGTTAACTTATTTTTGAATTGCTTAAATTTTAATTCTCTTATGACAGCTGGGATTTTGTTATATATTTGGGGTGCCATGCCCAAAACGCTTTTACGTACCAAAGCAGTATGGGATGCCTTGTTGCGCAACATATTTTGATACTGTGATCGAGTAGGGAGTTTACGTGTATCTGAAACTCTATTAAATAAATTGAGATTAGACTTGACAAAAATTGCTACTTCCAGAATATATAGACAGGGCAAAGTTAAGATCTTAAGTGATTTGAAATATGTAGTACAACTGTCTGTTATTTTCAAGCCACACATGGCTCTTATGCACCTTTTTTGGGCTTTGAATGCTGCTTCTTTGTCAGTTGCGTTGCCCCAAAATATCACACCATATCTCAAGGTTGACGCAACAAGACCGTGATATGCAGCAAGTAACGTGTCGCTGTTAACTGTTCTTGAGAGTTTGTACAGAACATAGGCTGATTTACTTAATTTACTACATATTTCATTTATCTGATGCTTCCATGTTAGTTGACTGTCTATCCATAAGCCAAGGAATTTAGTAACTCCTACAGTTTCTAAGTTATTTCCTTGATAATTAATAATCTGATTCTTGCATAGAATCCGCTGATAAAAATGCATTATATTGGTTTTTGTCAAATTAATTATTAAATTATTATTGTTAAGCCACATTATTATGTCAGTTATTGTATCATTTATGTCATTTTCATACTTATCTAAGCTGTTACATTTTATAATAGATGTACTGTCGTCTGCAAACAAGATCATGGGATGGCTAACTGCTTTAGGCAGGTCGTTGATGTAAATTAAGAAGAGCAGAGGACCAAGTACACTCCCTTGAGGCACTCCATACTTTACACATCGTGAATCAGATTGAAATATTTCAGCCATTCTGCTGTTTTGGCATATCCTAGTTATTTCTGTGAATTGTAGCCGGTTGGCGAGATAAGATTCCATGAGTTTTAGGATGTTACCTCTGATTCCATAACAACTAAGTTTATACAGTAAAATATTATGATCTACACAGTCGAAGGCTTTTGTCATGTCCGTAAAAATGGCACATATTGGCAGTTTTTTGTCAACACTGTTTAATACAATATCAACCAGATCATATATTGCCATGTTTATACTAATGTTTTTTCTAAAACCTTTCTGTTCCTTACATAAAAAAACATTTTTATCTAAATAGTCATAAAGGCGGTTGTATATAAATCTTTCAAATATTTTTGAAAAAATGGGAACAAGAGCTATAGGTCGGTAGTTCTGAGGGCTTTCCTTATCACCTTTTTTAAATAAAGGTTTGACGATAGATGTTTTCAACCCCTCTGGATATATGCCTTCAGTGATACAAAGGTTGATGATGTGACATAAGTGTTTAGCAATGACGTCATTAACATATTTTATAACAATAGTAGAAATGCCGTCGTAGCCCACACTTTTTGTGTTTTTTAAAGAACTTATTATTGAAATTATATCATGTTCTGTAGCCGGCGCCATAAATATAGACTTCGCGCTATTATCAATATTGCATTTTAGGTTACTATTTTTCGGCAACTTATGTACAGATTGAATAAAATGATCATTAAACATGTCAGCTATTTCCTTTGGCTCTGTTAGAACGCCACCATCAGATTTTAATTTTAGTATCTGATCTTTTGGATGGTTAGCTTTGGTGGAGTTTATAACCTGCCAGGCCGCTTTCATTTTATTACGGGCAGCATCAATTGTATGACTGTTTTGAGCTTTTTTAGTCAATTTTATAATTGTTCTATATCTTGTTGAGTAGTTTTGGAATGCTGTTTTATTGGCTTCTGAAGGTACACGTCTATACTTCCAAAGAAGTTGCCTTTGTTTTTTACTACATACCTTTATACCTCTCGTTAACCACTTTACTGTTGTATTGGTCCTTATTGTAACCAACCTTAGTGGGAAACACAGATCATATAGAAGACAAAAATCATCTAAAAAGGTATTGTAGCCGACATTTGGATCCTGAGTTACATAAATATCAGCAAAAGATAGGCTTTGTAAATACAGTTTAAACTTTGTTAAATTTTCTCGGGAGTATTCACGCCTTTTTATACGCCAAGAGTTGATGTTGCGTGACTGCAGAGCAGGAAAGGTAAGAATTTGTGCTGCATGATCCGATAAACCAAGATCAAGAACTTTACTGCTGTGTATACTTTTTAGATTATGAGCAAAATTGTCGATACATGTATTGCTCGTCAGTCTCGTAGGTTGTCTTATCTCTAAACTTAGGTTATAACTTAAAAGAAAATATTCGAATTGTGATGATATACAGTTCTTTTTCATAATGTCAATATTAAAATCTCCACAGATAACAATTTTCTTATTATTAGAAATGCACGCCTTTTTTAAAATTATGTCCAATTTTTCATAGAATATACTTAAATTACTATAGCTCGGAGTTCTGTATATGCAAATAATGACTAATTTTTGAACTATTAGTTCTATGGCGCAGCACTCGAATATTCCTGAAATAGAGTGTTTCGCGACATCTGGTAGTTCCTTGAATTCATGTCCCGTCTTCACTAGTATACAGGCTCCGCCGCGTTTTTTTTCACGCGAATAGCATGCCGCTAACCGGTAGTTTGGTACTGACAGAAGTTCTTCATGACCGCTCATTATGAAGTGTTCTGTTATGCATATTATATTAACATTAATATTCTGCGTTTTTAGGTCATCTATGTGAACAACGAGAAAATCGGTTTTATTTATGAGACCAGCAATATTTTGATGCAAGATATTGAAGTTTTTAGGGACGAAAAAGCTCTTTCTCTTGTTGTTCATCATAAGTGTTTTGGAGTCCTTCTGTTTGGATTGCGGTGCTATAATACTGTTCAATCTCTGAGATCGTATATTGTACTGCCATAAAAATATTCTTCAGCCCGTTGTTATTTATGTCGCCTGTGATTCTGCTAAACATGTCATAGTCATAGGAGAGTTCTTGGTTAGAGTCAAGGAAGTATGCATATTGGTAGTTTAATATGTCCAGATATAGGAGGTTATTGAATGTTTCAACGCGCCAGTTATAGACTCTTTTATTTGCGTGGAATTTATATGTTGGAGCACATATTATGACGTTTGTGTGGCACAGTGTTTGGAGAGTTTCCTTCATATAAATTACTAAGTCACAATAATTACTGGTGGACTTGAAATCTTCCTCTCCAATAAAAATGATACAGTAGTCTTTAAGTGTCAGATCTTTCGTTTTTAAATAAATATTCTTAAGCATTTCTCTTAAATGACAATTTGGGTACATATAATGGCATATTCGAGAATTAGAAAAAGTGTTACTGCCAATACGTAGGACACGGTTCTTTTTATTGCTGCTTAATATTACGACATTGTTTTTATTGGCTTCATTGTTTTCTCCTTCATCATTCTTTGTTTCATTTTTTTGTTCACCATCTTTATCGATTCCATTTATTTGTTGATCACCCTTTTGTGTCGGAATATCGAAATCGATTGAAGAGGTGGTCTCATTTGTCTCATCTTGCTTAAAATGTAAGTCAGTGTGCTGGATACCGACAAGTGGTGTTGAAACTGGTCTTTTCTGCTTTTGTAACATATCTTTATCAGGAGTCCCTATGTCTATACTCTTACTCATTATTCTTTTCTTCGCATCTCTCTTTTTCCGTCGTTGTTTCTTGCTAGTTCCTAATAGCGTATTATTATTTGGAGCTTCTTCAAATAGTATCTTCTTATATGACGTGATTTGTTTCCGATGAGTGTCGACTGCGTCTTTTAAATCAGAAACTTCACTGTTTAATTTAGTGATTTCTTCATGGGCACTCAATAATTGGATCTTTAGTTGGTCTATTTCCGCTCTAAGCTGATGTACCTCTGAGTTATCCAGCATAGATATATTTGGCACGCTATTTAATGATTTCCAAATGTTATCGTGTAATAAAGTTTTAGAGATATTTTCTTCGGAATGATGCCGAGTAATTTTTGGTTTCCTTAATGTAACGTACTCAAATTCTCGTTCGCTAGAAACTATTGCATTCAAATCGGATTTTGGCAGTGACTGTGCGATATCTCTAATTGGAGATTGATTATTATGAGAAATCTCTTTGTCGGGTGATTTGTGTGAGGTTGAGTACTGGCCAATTTGAGAGATATCATCAACAGGAACGATTTTATTACCGTCGCTGCCTATGTTCACACTTTGTTTTGTAGCTGGGTTTTCCTGTAAGGATTGTACGGGGGCAGGAGTTGGTTCTTTGCCCGTGCTATTTTTGGTACGGTTAGTTGGTTCCGTGCTAGATTGTTGGCATGATGCTTGTACAGCTTGCATTGGAGGAGTGATTACTTTGCTCTTGCTACATACGGTAGTTCTTGTTTGTTCCGTATTAGTAGGTTTAGGAGTCCTTTTTTTTTGTGCAGGCGGCGTGCTGGTTTTATTTTGCTGTGGTTTTGGCTGCCGGCATTTAGCGCAGATCCATGCAGCTCTGCGCGGCTTGTCCATTAAATCATAAAGTTTATCATAGTTTGCGCAGGGTAAGTCGTAGGAAAGCTTGCAGGTAGAACAAACTAGATAATGTTTATCCTGAATTTTCTTCTTGCAAGTAGCACAGTTAATTTTGGATGACATTATGGTTGGCTTAAATATTTTATGCAAGTGCTACGCGTTTTGGAACGACCTCTGGTCCAGTGACTTCGGTAAGCGATTTTCTCCCTACTGGTTTTTGAACGCTATCTGCCGGATGACAGTGACAGCGCGTCACGGATGCCAAACTCAGCTGTTGGTTACCGCTGTTATTTGTTTTAATTACTAGATAATTAACTGTTATTTTAAAATGTATCACTGTGTGCGTGAAGTTTACGAATTAAAAATAATAAAGTGTTAGTTAATGGAAAAGAATATCAATCAACCTCAAGTACTATAAATCAACAAGTTAGCCCACGCGATACTTCACTTCAAATAGAACATGAAACTGCGCAAGCTGTGCCTGTTGATAATGAACAACCATTACTTACCGAGCAGTCAGCGCAGCAAAAGATGTCTCCACAGCCACAAACAACAGCCAACAACCAGCAGACTTTTCGAAACTAACGACTCCCAAATTAATATAATGTTTCAGAACTTTCAAAGCCTATACAACAAGCAAGATATATTAGAGGCATATGTTGAACAAAACAAACAATTTCAAGTTATATGCATATCTGAGTCTTGGTTATCAAGTAATAAAATAGACTTGCTGCAAATTAGCGGCTACAAACTTGCAGCATCCTACTGTCGAAAAACGAAAGGAGGAGGCGGCGTCTGCATATTGATACAGGAAAATTTTGAATGTGAAGATAAAAAAGACATTACGAACATGTCGGTCGATTATGTCTTGGAAGTTTGTGCTACAGAGCTTCCTCAGCATAAAGTTATTATCATAGTTATGTATTGGAACAGACGTGAAGAAGACACATTCTACAAACAATTAGAAACTATTTTAAATTATATAAATGTAAAATATAGTAGGTACAAGATAATTTTAGGAGGTGATTTTAACGTAGATGTATCAAAGAAAAATCCCAAAGCAAGTCAATTTATAGACCTAATGTCCGAACATAACTTTACCCAACACATAAAGAATCCAACACATATTACAACAACTTCTTCAACCATTCTAGATCTAATATTAACAAATTTTAATGACCAATATTTAAACGCTAAAGTGAAAGACTTTGGATTTTCTGATCACATTGGAACCATAATTAGCATGCAATTAATGGAGCAACAAGAAAAACAAACTTTTTGGTACAAGGAAAAAAGACTTTTTAACGACAGAAACATAGATAAGTTCAAACAGCAGTTAAATAAGATAAATTGGTATAACACGTTAGACCTTAGCAAAAATATAAATGAAAACTACTCCATGTTCCAAAATATCTTAATAAATATATTAAACGAAACAATTCCAAAACGAAAAATAAAGATAAACACTAGAAACACTAAATATTGGCTAACAACAGGTATTAAACTCTCATGCAAAAATAAAAGACTGCTAAAAATATTTACATCCAAATCAAATAGTCCTATATTAAAACTTCATTATAAAAACTATGAAAAAATCTTAAAGAAAACAGTAGTAGCATCTAAAAAACAACATTATATTAACAAATTAAAAAATTCTACGAACAAGATGAAAGCTATGTGGAATATTATTAAGGAACGCACAAACAAAATACAAAAAAAAGAAAAAAGTAATATAAAGTTACTTATAAATGACAACTTAACCTCAGATCCAAAAGTAATCACCAACACCTTTAACAACTTTTTTGCAACAATAGGCGGAAGCGTATCAGGTACTTCCGCCGGCGCCGTAATTTCTTCGACAGAAAATACCATGTTCCTTAGCCCAACAAACTACCAGCAAGTCCACACATATATAAAAAATTTAAAAAACAAAAATAGTCACGGAGTGGACGAAATCCCACCCTCTCTAATTAGAAAATGTGCAGATCAACTCACCGAACCTTTTTGTTTTCTAATAAATCAATCATTTAATGAAGGAGTATTTCCGGAGCTCCTCAAAAAAGCAATAATAAAGCCAATATTCAAAAACAACAAAAAAACTGACCCGAGTAACTACCGGCCAATCGCACTTTTACCTACAGCCTCTAAAATATTTGAAAAGGCAATGTGCGACCGCGTATACGCCTTCTGCGAAAAATATGGCATTTTCGATGAAAGTCAAAATGGCTTTCGTAAAAAGCGATCCACAACTCTAGCAGTCTATAAATATACGCAGGAAATTTTAAACACGATCAACGATAAAAAATACGCGATAGGAATACTGTTAGATATGTCCAAAGCTTACGACAAGGTTCAATATAATATATTGTTAAGGAAACTCTATGGAATAGGAATACGTGGAACAGCCCACCAATGGTTCGCATCATACCTACAAAACAGAGAACAATACGTAGAGATAGAGTTCCATGACAATCAATCTGGAGAAATATTTAACGTTCGCTCTGACTGTATTAAAGTAAATGCTTCAATACCCCAAGGCAGTGTAATTGGATGTCTTTTATTCCTCATATATATCAACGACCTTCCCAAAATTATGCAGGAACCATGTATTCTATTTGCCGACGATATTTCTCTACTCACAACATGTTTAAACAATGATGAAAATAGTATAAATGACAAATTAAACGAAATATTTACTAGAACTACAAATTGGATGTCGGAGCACAATCTCGAAATAAATTTTTCAAAAACTAAAATAATGGCCTTTTATCCTTACCAAAAACCTCCTTTACAAATAAACTTCTCGTATAATAACAAACAGATAGAGGTAGTACAAGATTTTTCATTGCTTGGGTTAATAATAGACACACATGTAAACTGGAAAACACACATCAGCAAGTTAAAAACAAAAATTTCTAAATTTGCCTATGCTCTTCGCGAAATAAAGAGAACTACCGATTTAAACACTGCTCTATCCACTTATTACGCATACGCATATGCTTGGTTCTGTTACGGAATCATTCTGTGGGGTAACAGCACAGATGCTCCATCACTCTTCACTATGCAAAAGAAACTGGTACGCATTTTAGTAAACATAACTACCACAGACAGTTGTAAACCGCACTTTAAAGACCAAAAAATACTCACATTAGCTTCTATATATATTCTGGAAGTGTGCAAATTTGTACGGAAGTATCCTAAATTCTACAATAGACGAAAAGACCTACCAACATCCCACTTCTTACGGTTCAAAAACAAGCTGATGTTACCATCGTCAAAATTAAGAATACACTCGAAAAGCACATATGTAATGTGTATAAAAATTTATAATAAACTGCCTCAAATACTACAAGATGAGCCGAATGATAAAGTATTTATAAGAAAACTCCGAGAGTTGTTAATTGATAGGAGTTATTATACCGTAACAGAATATTTTAGTGAAAAGCTGTAGTTAGTAAGATAAATACCCTAGATTAGATTTTGTAAAATATATGTGTTAAAACTATTTTTAATTCGCAAATATTGTTGTGCCCAACAGGGTCCTTAGTGTATTTATAGTTTGTAAGTTTCACATCTGTAATACATAAGGAATGCAATAAAGTATTGAGTATTGAGTATCTACAAGGATGGGATTTTCCTCACAGAAAACTGTTAAAAGAAAAGTTATCTGCGAAGAATATAAAATCCTCGGAGATAACTAGTTATCTACTAGGAAAAAAAATCTTCACAGTTCACTAGTTATCTAGCCACGGTTATCTGTAAGGAGTAAGGGGATTTATATTGTAACTCTAATACTATGAAATAAAGAAATGTAATCTAATCTATTTTGTTTCCAGTCAGTCCAGTCGCCGGCCTCGCGGATCCCAATCGCGAATGAGTCGGAAGTGTTCTCGCTGCAGTTCAGCAGCGCGTCGCTGTGCACCACCGGGGACTCCATCTCCGTGAAGCAGGCCTCGCTCGACGTGCAGCGAACTGGTCAGTGCTTATCCTAACTATAGTCGGCATACGCTAACTTTGCAGAGATCGAAAAAAGGTTTTATTAAAATATTTACAGGGTGGAAAAAAATCTATGGGCCCTGGAGGGGAACTACCTTTAATCCTTTAGTTAGCTCATTTTACTGAAAGGAAACATTCATCCCTTTATTTTTAAAACTAAACAAAACTGCATTCATACATTTTTTTAAATTTTCTTTACCTTCGTTTTGGAATTTATAGCGTGCGGAAAAAGCCACTTTATGGCCAGGTGTGGCATAATAGTACATTGTGTATCAAGGGCGGTAGGTAAGGAATTACAAACGAGTGTTTGTTACAAGGCCGAGGCGAAGCCGAGGGCTTTAATAACACGAGTTTGTAATTCCTTTACCGCCCGTGGCACACACAATGTTTTTCATCACACTTGTGAGGAAATCTAATTAAAATTAACCTTACTTAACCTAAATAAAATTGTAAAACTGACACTGACATTAGTGACATATCCATAGACAATGCGCAACGTTCGGAAACCATAGCGGTACAGACCTAAAACGGTTGATTTTATAATTGCAAAATACTGAAATACACTATTGAAACATTTAATTAATGTTACAGAAATATGTGTTTACATGTATTTGCAATACCAGTTCTCTTTAAATAAATATTTCAGTGATAAAAGTTAAAAAAGTAAGTTGGCGTTTCCTTTGAACATGACAAATAAGAGTAAAACAGAACCAGCGTTTCAAATTTAAAAAGAAAACCATTACGCCCTAGGGCGTAATAGCTCATTTACGGCCCGCAAAACCTACGTGTAATGCACCATTTTCGAGCAAGTGTGATGAAAAATATTTTTTGTCTGTTCGCAGTTTTATCTAAGCTGAGTCGCAAAATAAGTCTGAAACTCGTCCCTTTCGTGGACTGTCTGAAGCAGACCTACTTTGGCACACTGCAGAGGTATGCATTATGCCAAGAAATATTTTTGACTTTTAATTTTAGTCTCCAAATTATGTGTCTGGTTGCATAATACCTATTGTCATAATGTCGATTCTCATAATACTTTAGGTATAAAGTTGATGCTCATATTTTTTGGCATAAATTGTACTATGGCATAATTGTTCCCTGTCATAATTATACGTAGTCATAATTGGTTTAACCATAATGTAGAATGTCATACATTTATTTAGTCATAATATTGATAATTATAATTTTTTTAGTAATAATTGCAAACATACATTTATCAAGCCATAATATTTATGATTATAATTACTTTTAGATACGATTATTAGTGAAGAGCGATCACAACATACCCCCACTTACTGTCCAAGATAAAAAACTGTGACAGAGCCACAGTTAGGTACGACGACGAGCGAAGCGAGGAGGAGGGTTAGGGATCTTGCGATCACAACATACCCACTTACTGTCCTGTGGCAGATCTGTGTTGTGATCTGCAAGTAATTTTATTGTAAATAATCTACATTTTCCTCTTTTTGACCCCGTGTCCAGATGTTTAGACGCCCTAGAGTCGACATGCCGGCAAGAGCTAGGCGGAAGGCCAGCTAGCGAAGCGATGAGGGAACTGCTGTCAGTCACTCGCCAAGTGGACCTTCAACCTTGTGCCTCGTTCTCGACCCTGAGGACGCTCCTAGAAGCTGCTAGAAGACTGTTTCACAAGTAAGTTGAACTAAAATTTGGGTCAATTGCAGAAAAAATGTACCTTTTACTTTCTTTGTCTGATCATGGTGTGTCTTATACCATTTTAATCAGAATCATGAGCACTTTTCATTTATAAAATAAAAAAGTGTTCCAAAATGGCCCATCTTTTTCGTACAAATTTTGAATTTCTCAGTTTGGTTACGCCCAAACTAAATATAGGGGAAAATCTTAACGAACCTGAGAAAAAGTCTCAGTAGAGCTCGGGCCGCAAACATCTGCAATCTCGGCCTTTCTTTGTTATACCCCCAGTTGTGTAATATACTATTATGCAAAATTTGGCCATAAAGTGCCTTTTGTCCGCACGCTATGCGCACGGGAAAAGCCGCTTTCTGGCCAAATGTAGACACAAAATGCTGTACACAACACGGGAGGTAATAAAGAAAGCCCTCGATCGCATATTTACGTCCCTCTCTCGTCCCTAATATACTAAGTATGCCACACCTGGCCATAAAGTGGGACTACGCCTTCAGAAAAAGTCGCTTTCTGGCCAAGTGTAGACATAAAATGATGTACCCAATACGAGAGATAATAAAGAAAGCCCTCGATCGCATATTTACGTCCCACGTCTGCGGCTCGGGCCGCAAACTTCTGCGATCTCGGCCTTTCTTTGTTTTACCACCCTACTTGTGTAATGTACTATCGAACACACTGTTAACTGCACATTTTTAAACGAATGTCAACTTTATTGCAACGTGTTAAAGTCTATGGGTGGTCAGCAGTGGCGTGGCGTCAAATATTTACTTAGTAAAGCCGGAGCAGGTTTGGATTAGTAGTGTAATGTACTATTGTTGTTATTGTTCCAGGCTGCGGATAGTCGGTGGGGACCATGATGGTCCCTGCTGCGTGATCAGCCCGGTGTGGCGGCGGCAGGCCGCGCTTAGCTGCCAGCAGTCGCTGAGCGCTGCTAAATTGGCTCGCCTTATTGCTACACAGGTAACTCGACTGAAATCCTATCCTATATTAGTAAACATTATAAATGTGAAAGTTTGTGAAGTTTGGATGTTTGTTACTAAATAACGGGGTAGCAACTGGGTGGATTGAGATGAAATTTGGCATGCCAGTGGATCTGGTCCTGATACTTTATATCCCGGTAAAGAGTTCCCTTGAGACATTGATTTGTGACTCAAATGTCCTTTCGGCTTTAAACAATCCTGCACCAACTAAAGTCTCTGTTTTACCCGATGGTTGACTGGTAGAGAATGCCTTAAGGCATTAAGTCCGCCGATTGTACTTTTTTATTATTGTGCAATAAAGGTTAAATAATTAATAGTAGATTGTGTCACAAGGGAGCAAAATGATGTATTTACGGCGAGGGCGTACATTGAATCCTGAACGAAGCGAAGGATTCTACAATTGAATCCCGAGCGTAGCGAGGGATTCTAAAGTAGAATCCGGAGCGTAGTGAGGGATTCAAGTGTTAACGCCCGTGGTGAAAATAATTTTGCTACCTTGTGACACATACTGCTTTTCACACCGACTATGAGGAAAATTCAAATGCAAACGTTACCTACCAAAATAACGAAATATATAGTTAGTCAAAGAGCATCACACATTATTATTAAAATAAAATGTTAAATTCATAGTCTATTATTATTTTATAAAACGCTTATTATTTTGTACGGGACGAAAATATTACTTCCATATTATATTTATGGCCCTCACCTTCGGCTCGGACCGCAAACACCTGTGATCTGGGCCATTCCTTATTATACCGCCCTCTGTGTGTAATATACTAATAAAGCTGTATGTGGTATGGCATATTCTAAGTGGGTTCAAACTAAAAATACCCTGTTGTCCTTGAACAGAAAAGTACCACTTTGATCCCTCTTATGAGGGAGCAATATACTTTTTTCTGAATAGGAGGTGTGAAAATAAAATTAACGGGCATGACATGGCCGAAGTCATGGGTACTAAAATTGTAGTCAGAAATAATTTAATTTGCGTAAGAGGCAATACGCGTGAATTGCTCGGTTTATGCTATTTCTTCTATCATTCAAGGGTATTTTTACCGCCCATGGTGTGTAAACAATTTCACTTTTTTCCTTAACCAGGAAATGGGATTCTTGCCGCGCAGCGGGTGGAAATGCCACTTACAGCCGTATGGTAGTGTTTCTTAGCAGCTAATACGTTTGTATTAGGGTGAATCAACTTGTCTTTGTCAACAAAATTTTATCTTCTCCGACTAAAATTGAAAGGAAATCTTTCTTCGGATATTTTTTGAATAAAGTGTATGCTCATTTAAAAGACAGATAATAAAGCTACGTAATGCAAATATTTTTTATTACAATTTGTTTATTATAATTTGTTTATAAGCAGTGACCCAGGGGACATAGCTGTCCCTCACTTTTGTATGAAAATAAGGGTTCGTCCGCTGGGTCACCCTATTTATTTATTTATTAAAAACGAGTTTTATTTTTATTTTTACCCTAATCTATCTCTAGATGTAAGATCTTGTTCCATTTAAATCATGTTAAAACATGCAAAAGGTGAACAAATAAAGAGAAAGGGCAATCTTTGCATAAAGCAAAGAAAACTTGATTCACCCATTAGCTGCTAATCTTAAAGCCAAGTATATTACCATATCGATATTCAGCTTCCTAATTTTACATGTCAAAAGTATTATAAAATTAAATTGTTTATTTCAGACATTTTGTCTATAATTCATAATTTATTAGTAACATGATAGCACTTAATAACTAGGTTAGTAGATAGAAAAATTAAAATGATAGTGTCGCTTCCGTAACGTTTCCGTGAAACGCTCGTGTAGTGGTTAGTATGGTAGTAATCCGTGTGTTGTTTGCAGATATTGGAACGACTGAGTGTAGCCCACGAGCGCTACCAGGCGGCGCTGTCGACACTGGAGGGCGCGCTGGCGAGCCGATTGCACCACACCGAGGACGTCAAACTCGCCATCAGGAAGAAGTAAGCGATCATTCCTTTCTTCCACACCTCGTATTCACTAGAAACCTTTCCTTCTCTCTTAGAAGGGGTCAAACAAAATGCGAATTTTGTATTCATGAATGTTGTGTGATTTTTAGGGGAACACCCAAAAACTCCGAAACATATTTTATTCCGAATTTCATAAGTCCAAAAAAATAAAATTCCTATTATTATAAAACACGATATTTATTATACCGAATTTCAAAAATCCATTTTTTTTATTTTCCGTTATTTATTACTCCGAAATATTAAAAGCTCTGTTCTTGGTCCGAAAAACGGAATGCGATTTTCAGTTGTTAAATTTTCTCATTTGGTCAAATAAATATCGTGCTTTTAATAATTAGGATTTTATTCCTAAGAATTACGTAATTCGGAGTTTTAAAAATCCGAATAAAATAAATTAGAATATTGAAGTTGTCTAATGCATTCATGTATTGTAGTTGTATAGCAAAAAGTTAGTCTCAATTACACCAGCATCGAAGTAACATGTCTTTTTCTGTGACTCCGCTCCCTCATACAAATTTGAACCTTAAACGCAAAAACATATGGTCCTAAACCGAACCGGATCAAGTACGGGAGCGATGCAGCGGCCGGCCGGCGAATACAATAGGGACTGCATTCCATTGACTGATAAGCGGAGTTGTTTACGTCGTTTCGTGCAAAACTAAGAACTTTAAATAATTATTGACTTATAACGAAGATTGAAGTGCATTTTAAAAGTGGAATTTAAACTGTTTTTCACAACTAGAACTATTTATACCGTGACTACTGACTATGATGTGAAGTGATATTAATTGACTTGACTTTTAAGTGAATAAATAAGTGTTAAATAATTACAATGCCGCAAACAAGAACTCCGGAACAAACTCAATTATTAACTAAGTTGGAAGATGTGGCTAGCATGTTACAAAAAACGCAAGCAAATATAAAAAAGTGCCCAAAACAAAGACTTACGGAAGGTTATGTTACACAAAGAATAAAATTAATTGATGATTACTGGAGTATGTTTAAAATAGCACACAATGACCTTTTAAGTTGCACACCGCGCGAACATAGGGGAGATTTGCAGTATTTTCTGAACGAAGATTACTACACAGTGGAAGATCTTTATCTCTGTTTACAAGCGGATTTAACTGATTTATTAAATAAATGGCACGTCGAAAAGAAATCATTAGAACTGAGTAATATGTCAACATCGGCACACGACGGGCAATTAACGTTCGTAAATCTACCAAAAATCCAACTGCCAACTTTTTCGGGAAAATATGAAGATTGGCCCACATATCAAGATTTATTCACAGCCCTCGTGCACAACACAAAACTTACAAACGTTCAGAAGCTACATTATTTAAAAACAAGTATCTCCGGCGAAGCTGAAACACTATTGCGGCATATACAAGTCACGGAAAATAATTATACACAGGCGTGGGACCTACTTAAAAATCGCTTCGGCAATAAGAAGATGATTGTTAATTCTCTTTTAAGAAAATTGTTTGGAATGAAAAAGATTCAAACCCAGTCTGCAGGACAAATTAAGAATTTGCTTGATACTACTATGGAATGTATCAATAGTTTGAACAACTTAAACGTAAAAACGGACTCTTGGGATCCTATTATTATATTTCTGGTGGGACAGAAGTTGGACACAGAGTCGATAAAAGACTGGGAGCAATCGGCGCACACAGATAATTGTGAAGAGCTGCCCAAGTGGGCCGATTTAAGAAAGTTTCTTGAAGCCAAGTTCCGAACGCTGGAGTTAGCCGCAGCAGTCGTGGCACCTACAAGAGAGAAGTCACAAACGCACAAGTCTTTCCACGTCACGACAGAAGAACAAGACAGTTCATTTCAATCTGCACACGCTAGCGTATCTCCGCAGCTAACATGTACCTATTGTAAAGGCGATCACTATATATTCAACTGTAAAGAATTTACGAAACTATCAGTGGAGCATAGACAGGATTTTGTTAGAAAAAACCGGTTGTGTTACAACTGTCTTGTTCCATATCACAGTGTAATGCGATGTAAACAAAAAACATCCTGCCGAGTCTGTAGAAAAAGACATCATTCTCTTTTACATCACATAAGAGAAACAAATGAAGAAAAAGACGCACAACCACAAGCACAACCAGAACCAGAAACCAAATTAACAACTGCACACCTTTCGAAACAACAACCCGGTCGTGAAGTGTTATTAGCTACAGCACAAGTAGAAGTCAAGTCGAGGGATGGTGATACACACATACTTCGTGCTCTAATCGACCAGGGCTCAGAGGCTTCGTTTATATCAGAGAGAGTAGTTCAGCTATTGGGTCTGGCAAGAACCAATATCAACGGCGTAGTCTCTGGAGTGGGAGAAAGTTCACAAATCAATATTAAACACTTAGTCGACCTCACAATTGCATCGAGATTTGGAAACAAGAAGACAGTTCGAGTAACGGCTTATGTTTTGAAGACAATATCCACACGTTTACCCTCGAAACACGTCTCGATGGATTATCAAGACATCCAAACATTAGAATTGGCTGACCCGACCTACTACACACCTGGCAAGATAGACATTTTGCTCGGCGCCGACGTCTTCTGTCAAATTATTGAAGAAGGGCTGAAGAAGATGGATGATGGAGTAGTGGCTCAGAAAACAAGTTTGGGATGGATACTCTCAGGTCAAAAACACATAGAAAATGTGAACGACCAGCACAATGTCGTCACATTACACATAACGAGAATGGTTGCAGAAGACAATGATTTACTACGGAGGTTCTGGGAGATAGAGACAGACTTGTACACTAAGAAGAAGATAATGACAAAAGAAGAAGAATTATGTGAAGAGATATACAAAAATACAACTAAAAGAGATGAAAGTGGAAGATATACGGTTCAACTACCATTAAAGCAAGGTATTCAGGAGACAGTAGACTTCTGTGGAGAAACGAAACAACAAGCTATAAGACGATTCAAACATCTTGAGAGAAAATTTGAGAAATGTGAAAGACTGAGAACAGAGTACACAAAAGTGATAAACGAATACAAAGACATGGGTCACTTACGAAAATCGGAGCAGCAAAACAGCGATAAGGCAATATATCTACCTCACCTTGCCGTAGTGCGAGAGGACAAGGAGACGAGTAAAGTACGAGTTGTGTACGACGCGTCGGCGAAAGGATCAGGCGGCCACTCGCTTAATGATGCCATGATGGTCGGACCAGTGTTACAGCCAGATCTGCGTAGTTTAATTACAGTTTGGAGAAAACACAAGATTTGCGTAGTAGGAGATATTGTTAAAATGTACAGGATGATTAACATAGCAGAAGAACATACACCTCTACAACGTATCATCTGGCGAGATAATCCTCAAGATGAGTTTGAGAGCTACGATTTAACAACCGTAACATTTGGTACTGCTGCTGCACCATTTTTGGCTGTTCGTACATTAAATCAACTAGCTGACGATGAAGAGCAGGAGTTTCCGGATACTGCGCCTGTGATAAAGAAGTCTTTTTACATGGATGATTTGATGATAGGTAACGAAAACATAGAAAAAACAAAGAAAATGTGTCAAGACATAAAAGAAATATTAAAAAGAGGAGGATTTCAAATGCAAAAGTGGGCTAGTAACTCAGATGAAGTTTTAGATTTTTTAAAGGAAGAAGATAGCACAAGAGATAAAATGGAGATAAAACTAGACAAGATTATTAAAATTCTGGGTTTGACATGGAACAGACAAGATGACGCATTTGAGATAACAGTTCACTTACCAGAGATGAAAAATGCTGTAACAAAGAGATCAATTCTTTCTGATGTTGCACGCTTGTTTGATCCGTTTGGGTGGCTAGCGCCAGTAGTTATCACGGCGAAGGTTTTAATACAAAAACTATGGCTTAGCAATTTGGGATGGGACGATGAATTGCCTTCAAACTTGACAGATGAATGGATAAGCTATAGAGAAGAATTGATTCACTTGCAAGACATTAAAGTACCGCGCTGGTTGAAAACCACACAAGACGATAAAGATGTACAATTACATGGATTTGCAGATGCGTCAATTCAAGCGTATGCAGCAGTGACTTATCTTAGAGTTGTTAAAGATGACGGCGTGCATATATCGATGATTGCATCCCGAACGAAAGTTGCACCCTTAAAACAACTCTCTGTTCCAAGACTAGAGCTGTGTGCTGCAGCATTACTGGCAGAACTAGTCAACGACGTAGCAGAGCTGTTACAAATTCCTAAAAATAAAATATTTGTTTGGACTGATTCAATGGTAGTTCTCTCATGGCTACAATCCCAACCTAATCGCTGGAAGACGTTTGTAGCCAATCGTACAGCAGAAATAACGCGCTTAATAGATAATGACCGATGGAGACACGTGCAATCTGCTGAAAATCCTGCTGATATAGCGACGAGAGGTTCCAAAGCACAGGATTTAGCTACTCAAGACATTTGGTGGCAAGGCCCAGAGTGGCTGAGAGAAGAAACATTTGAACGTGAGAAAACTGAGATTACACAAACAGAACTAGAATTAAAACATTCAAATCACGCTGTTCTGGAAGAAAAGCCAATTTGGGAAAGATTTTCGACGATGTCGAGAATGAAAAGAGTTTTAGCATATTGTAGAAGGATGCTAAATAAAGGAAAATCTACAGAAAATAAACATTTAACACCAATAGAACTGGAAAAAGTAGAGGAAGCATGTATAAGATACTATCAAAACTTAGTATACGGAAAGGACATAGAAGATTTAAAGAAAGATGGGCGAGTAAAGAAAAGGAGTTCTCTGATCACACTTGCACCATTCTTAGACGAGAAAGGATTGTTAAGAGTGGGAGGACGACTTCAGAATGCTTCAATACCAGAAGGAACCAAGCATCCGATTATTATTCCCTCCAATCAGCACATTTCTAAATTGATTATTAACGAAGCTCATACTAGAACACTTCATGGTTGGATTCAGTTAATGATGACTTATGTGAAGACCAAATATTGGGTTATCGGATTAAAGTCATCAGTTAGAAAATGCATTCACAATTGCAGGACATGTGTTATTGACAAGGCGAAGGTTAAAAACCAATTTATGGGACAACTGCCAGCAGTAAGAGTCAACCAAAACCGCCCCTTTATAAATAGCGGCGTCGATTATGCGGGCCCCGTGCTAATCAGAACATCTAAAGGCCGTGGATACCATGCCACTAAGGGATATATTTGTTTGTTCGTATGCATGGCTACGCGAGCTATTCATCTTGAAGCAGTGACTGATTTGACTTCACAAGCCTTCTTGGCTGCTTTTAAGAGATTTGTCGCGCGCAGAGGCCATTGCAGTCATATATGGAGCGACAACGGCACTAACTTTATAGGAGCTGCCAAAGAGTTGAAATATATCTTCGAAGGTAGAAAAAATAATATGGCAAGTGAAGTGGCGGAACTGCTTGCTACTGAAGGGACAACGTGGCATTTCATACCCCCAAAAATGCCATCATATGGTGGTCTGTGGGAGGCTGGCGTCCAGTCAGCAAAACGACATTTAACCAGAGTAAACAAAGACACCAAGCTTACTTATGAAGAGTTGGCAACATTGCTAGCACAGGTCGAAGCATGCCTAAACTCTCGACCTCTTTGCGAAATAGATAAAACTACAGGAGTGCCTCTAACACCAGGCCATTTTTTAATAGGTGAGCCCTTAGTCGGTGTCCCAGAAATAAATTATGAGCACAAAAACGTCAACATGCTAACTAGATGGCAACTCATTCAGAAGATGACGCAAAATTTCTGGCGTCAATGGCAAACAGAGTATCTTAATACACTACAACAAAGATATAAATGGCAAGTGGCTGTTACATCACCTTGCATTGGAGATCTAGTAATTATAAAGGATGAGGCTATGCCACCTACTAAATGGCTACTAGGAAGAATCAAGAATCTCCATCCTGGAGCAGATAATCTCGTTAGAGTAGTAACGATTCAGTGCAAAGGAGACCACGAGCTCAAAAGACCTTTATCTAAAGTAATACTGCTCCCTAAAAATTCTGAATGATATTAAAGAATTATTTGATAACTTAACACGAATACGAGTAAAAGGACTGTAGGAGTGTTTGTGAGCGATACAAATAATTATGCATGCAATGTGATTCATTTAAGTGAAGTATTTATTCATAATAGGTATTTAATATCAACATTTGTTTACGGAATTAGTTACACTTCACAATTAATTGTAAATAAAATGCATGTTTTATCAAGTAGTCAAATCGTGTTGAAAACTGTTCGTTTTGGCGGCCGGTATGTCTAATGCATTCATGTATTGTAGTTGTATAGCAAAAAGTTAGTCTCAATTACACCAGCATCGAAGTAACATGTCTTTTTCTGTGACTCCGCTCCCTCATACAAATTTGAACCTTAAACGCAAAAACAGAAGTATTTATTTAGAGTTTCCTTCGTGATCCATAATATGGTACTTGGGTGAATCAACTTTTCTTTGTCAACATAATTTTACCTTCTCCGACTAAAATTGAAAGGAAATCTTTATTCGGATATTTTTTGAATAAAGTGTATGCTCATTTAAAAGACAGATAATAAAGCTACGTAATGCAAATATTTTTTATTATAATTTGTTTAATATAACTTGTTTATAAGCAGTGACCCAGGCGACATAGCTGTCCCTCACTTTTGTATGAAAATAAGGGTTCGTCCGCTGGGTCACCCTATTTATTTATGAGTTTTATTTTGACCTTAATCTAACTCTAGATGTAAGATCTTGTTCCATTCAAATCATATTAAAACATGCAAAAGGTGAACAAATAAGGAGAAAGGGCAATCTTTGCATAAAGCAAAAAAAAGTTGATTCACCCACTTATGTCCTAAAGCCGTGTATAAAATGTGTATGTATTTCGATAAAAGTTATCATTTGGGAGTGAAAGTATGCTCTGAATTACAAAATAATTATGTTTTTTGAAGATTGTAATAACGAGTAATTTATGCGTTAAAATAACATGTACAACGGACATTTTTTTAGGCATCAAAAAGAATTTTAGCCCATTTGGGCATAAATAGCTTATATTACCTCCGCAAACTAAGCTGAGGGCGTCTTCTAGTTTGAAACACGTTGTTACAGATATGCTCCGACTTTCGCGCGGTTGTGCTTAGAGAGTACTTCAGTGTGCGACCTGTTAATGTACGGAACGCCAGACCTAGGCCGAGAAATTGGTAAGTTAATTTACGTCATCCAAGCTAGCGATGTTACGAGTCGATTTTATATCAACTCGGATAACTCGAGTTGACTCGGCCGCTAACTCGAATTAACCCGACTCGCATCAATCGGATGGGATCCGGTTCGCGGCAGCAGCCAAACTGATCGGCGAGTCGAGTCGAGTTCAGCGTATTCGTAACAAAATTAATATTCGTCGAGTTGAGTTTCGAGTTGGCGAATCATCGACTCTCTGTACTTGACCCGAATTCGTCACACAATAAATGATTACTGATTTAAAAAAATATATATTACACGTGATGTCTTCTCACCCCATCGTAATCAGTCGTGATATTATTCTGACCCCCCCCCCCCCCCCATAGATGACATGATACCTGGACGAGCCCTCATGAGTTTCATGCAGCGTTTATGAGCCAGAGGTAATTTTCTGATGCGCTGGTATAATCACGTCATAGACGCCTATTTGGAAAATCATTTATTTTTGAATTTTTGTAACTAAATAGAATTGGATTATTCCAGGTCGTGGGCAATACGGGGTGGTATACTTGACGCGGTCAGCCTGGGGCCGCCACTCCCCGGTAGCGGTCAAGTCCGTGCTGCCCGCCGACGAGAGGCACTACCGGGAACTGGCCATGGAGTTCTTCTACACCAGGTGAGTCATATCCGCAGGTACAAAGTAACGGACATGGCTCGTAGAAAAATAAATAAAACCGGTCAAGTGCGAGTCGGACTCGTCCACTGGGACTTCCGTACAAGTAAATAATAATAATAAATAAATTATAAATATTAGGGGACAATCTTACACAAATCGAACTAGCCCCATAGTAAGCTCAATAAGGCTTGTGTTATGGATACTAGACGATTATATACATAGAAAACATCCATGACTCAGGAACAAATATTCGTGCTCATCACACAAATAAATGCCCTTACCGGGATTCGAACCCAGGACCTCTTGCTTCATAGGCAGGGTCACTACCAACTAAGCTAAAGCGGTCGTCAAAAACAAATACTTTAAATAAAGACTTTATTTTTTATTATTTAATTACAAATGTATAGTTTTCAGATTTTTCCCTATACTTGTAGTATAAGACGGCATTATTTGCTAAGTTTTATAGTTCTAGGTCAATAGAAAGTATATAAATTTTGGTTTCCGTTGACTGAGAGTCGAAATATACGTTTTTTTGACATAAACGGCCATATATCTTGGGGCACGGCAGTGCCCCCGCCAAGTCGAGTGCGAAGCAAACACTGCTGTACCATACTTTACTGGAACCATTTCGCTGCATTTTCTGGCCCCTATTTGAGAACCTCTGGATAAGACCAGAACGCAGAAATTGTCGTGATCCAGTAAGCTATAATCACATACTTAAAATCCAAAATTTCATGTCTGTAGGTCATTTAGTTCCGAAGTTAAGCGAAAGCAAAGTTTAGCATTTATGACACTCACTCACTCATGATCATCAGAATAGAACTAGTACTTCCCATAAACTCAAAGAGCTGAAATTTGGTACAGAGTTAGGGTTTAATGGCCACATAAAGGGAAAACTATAAAAACTAGGATAATCGAAGATCTGGAGTACCTGGTGACCCTGATTAGAAAACACAAGAGCCCAACCAAAACTAAAAAAAAAATTTAATAAAATAAATCAATATGCCCACGTTTCTACAGAAAAAAGTGAAATCCCACCAAAAACATTCTGTAAAAAACTAGCCAAGTCTCGATGGAGCTGCTTGTTTATCTCTAAAAAGTAATGAAATCTAGACAAAGTCGTGCCAAGTCTAAGGTTTCTTACTGCGATTTCTTTAATATTATAGTTAATGTTGTGTGACTTGGCCTTTGAACATTCTTTATACGTTAGTGGGTACGCTGTGGGGTTTCCATTTCAAGGCTTCACCTTCTGTGGAGGGTTCTTCACCACTGCGCACTGGTCTTCGTCGGTCTTGCGTCCTTTTTGGCCGCGGGGTTTTTCTGTGTTTCTTTTCGTTCTGACTTGGAACATGATTGGGACGGTCTAGGTTTGGGCTCTGTGGTGGTTCTGCTGTAGTTTTTTTTTTGCCTGACTAACTTGCGGTGACTATTTGTTTAATGAAACATATTGTCTTTATTTATAGGAGCATTCCACCCCACCCCCGCATAGTGGCAGTGCACGGCTCCATCGTGCAGCGGCGCGCCGGCGGCACGCTCGCCGTCCTGCTCGTGTCCGAGCGGAGAGAGCGAGACCTACACGCGGCCGTGCGCGCCGGCCTCGCCTACCGAGAGCGGATGCGGGTAGCTGCCGATATTGTCGAAGGTATCTACTGCAGTTCAAAAAAAATTTTTTAACTTGCAACCCTTATTAGGGGCATAGCGTTTCCAAGGGTCGAACCAGGTCGCTGGCTGAGTCTCCTTGGGGGGGTCGAACCAAGTCGTCAGTCCCGGTCCCCTTTAGAGAGAGGGTCGGTAGGTAGTTATAGCTATTTTTATAGTTGCTCTTGCATTTTTAATCGAATGTACAGGGTGAAATATTATTGACCGTCCAAATTTTAAAATGTCCTGTCCGAAAAAATTATTAGTAACGTGAGGATTACGCGTATCGCGTGTAAGTTTGTCTCTGCTACTTAAAGCGGGAGCGGGGCCGTCTCCCGCGCAGTGCGCTACCGCGGTATCCACAAATTTTAGGTTGTTCCTCAATATTTTAGTACTGAAAGGTACTGACGGAAAAAACACGTATTTTCTATTTTTCGCTAAATAATCTAAGTACTGTAAAAATTTTAACGGAAAAAAAAAAATTCACCTTGTATTCGTTTGCAATGTATAATTTAGTATTTTGTTTGTTTTACACAAAGATTGCCCTTTCTCGTTATTTGTTCACCTTTTGCATGTTTTAACATGATTTAAATGGAACAAGATCTTACCTCTAGAGATATAATAGGTAAACATAAAAATAAAACTCGTTTTTAATAAATAAAAAGGGTGACCCAGCGGACGAACCCTTATTTTCATACAAAAGTGAAGGACAGCTATGTCTGCTGGGTCACTGCTTATAAACAAGTTATAATAAAAAATATTTGCATTACCGTAGCTTTATTATCTGTCTTTTAAATGAGCATACACTTGATTCAAAAAATATCCGAATAAATATATACTTGATTAATAAAATACCCGAATAAATCTTTCCTTTCAATTTTAGTCGGAGAAGGTGAAATTTTGTTGACATAGAAATGTTGATTCACCCATTTATTATTTTGCAGGTATCCGCTACCTCCACTCCTTGGGGCTGGTGCACCGCGATATCAAGATGAAGAACGTACTGTTGGACGCCGACAACCGCGCCGCGCTCTCCGACCTGGGCTTCTGTGCGGCCGAGGCGCTCATGTCCGGCTCCATCGTCGGGACGCCGGTAACTATACCATCGTTACCGTCCGACCTGGGCTTCTGTGCGGCCGAGGCGCTCATGTCCGGCTCCATCGTCGGGACGCCGCACAGTGAACTATGTAGAACAAGCTAAGTGGACAAAAACCACCACTCATTATCTCAAAACTCATTATCACTAATTATACCTTATACCCATACATTAAGATCGGCACGTGTTATTTTTTCCCCCACCCCTCCATTTATGAATGATAAGGGTCACTTCTTAAGACAACAGTCAATTGTTAGTGCATTCATTTGCGTAATAGCTCTTGAACCTTTTTCGTTGTGTGCGTTTCTACAAAGTTCAAACTTCTATTTTTGTGATGGATTCTAATCTTCAGGGTAAGTAAAATATTCTGTAACTGTTACTTTTAAATTATACCCCATTTCATAGACAATACAGGTGCAGTACGTTGGAGTTGTAGAAATTTTTAGTCCTAACTTAAAGTTTATCGGTCTGAAATCAACATGTCCCCACTTGTCCCCGCGGAGATTTTTATAAATATGATACCTATTTTTACGCTCTTTCATATGATAGTAAAATGGTTTGCTTATTATTGCACAAAATTAATCTATGTCGTTTTTTCCAGATATGAACGTCTCTGTATCGAGAATGGACCTTCGCAATGCATGGTTGTCTCATGCAAAGGAAACAAGAAATAGTGAACTGTTTAAGCTAGTTTCGGCCTAATGTGATTTGAGTGGAGCGACTGAAAGCTCGATAAGGGATATCAAGGTTGAAATGTCACGATTTTCTTCAAAAATTCTTAAATAGTGGGAAATATGCTTTAGATGCCGACAACGTTTTTTTGAGAGGGATGATGAGTGGCTTCGTGGAGAAGATATATCATTTAAGGTGTTTATGAGTCTTGCCCTGCCATCTACATGCTCGGAAGCTACACCAGGTCCCGGAATGCCCCAGACCGAATTTTCGAAATCTTGTCCTAGAACGAAACGTCGACGTATAGATGATCTTGTACAAACTCGTACTCGTAGTTCGAATGAGTTATTATATGCCGCCGAAGTATCGGAACGTTTATCAGGTAGTGCAAATGTGGCACGTAATATAAAGCATTGACTTCGGGTTACGATATTAATATTGAGGCATTTGAAAAATTGGCACAAGGGACTAAAACACTTTACTTAAATCTCTATTCGTGGTATTATATGCCGGCTACAGTTCACAAAATGTTAGTTCACGGTGTGGATATAATGCGATCAGCTGTAATGCCGATTGGCCAACGTTCTGAAGCAGCTCAGGAAGCCCGCAATAAAGACTTAAGAAGGTTTAGGGACCGTAATGCACAAAAACGATCACGTCACGCCACGAATAGAGATTTAATTAATATGCTGGTGATAACATCCGACCCTTTAATTAACAGGTTCAGAGACGCCCCAAAGAAAAAATCAGGGCCGCTTCCTTCTGACGTTTTAGCTTTATTAATTCCACCTAATGTTACGAATTCAAATGTTGATGTAGTTTCTAGTTTCCATACTGTAAATAGTAATGATTCTTCTGATGATTCTTTTGATAATATTTCAGATGATTCTGAATCTTCAGATGATGAGTAATTATAAGTGATTAGACCTTTACAGGTTATTAGTTAGGGCTTATTTTTAATCGTTGATAATTAAGTTAATAGTTATCTATTTATTTACAATTTATTTTATGGTTAATAATTAATTAATTAATTTATTTTAATGAATATCAATTAATTTATGATATTTTTGTAATTTATTGTTAATATAGGATTTTTTTACTAATTTTTGGTTGTATTATTTTAGTAAAATGGAACGGATTACAATATTTGGTTTTGATAATCTAACCCGACTCCCTCAATTATTCCAATTATCCACAAAACACATTAAAAAACGTTTATATATGTATCATAACCATAAATAAGTTTAAAAAACTACAAAAATAATTTTGTCCAGTGAGCTTGTTCTAGAGAGTTCACTGTGCGCCGGTAACTATACCATCGTTACCGTCCGACCTGGGCTTCTGTGCGGCCGAGGCGCTCATGTCCGGCTCCATCGTCGGGACGCCGGTAACTATACCATCGTTACCGTCCGACCTGGGCTTCTGTGCGGCCGAGGCGCTCATGTCCGGCTCCATCGTCGGGACGCCGGTAACATCATTACTTTGTCCTTCAAACATGGGTCCATTGCAGAAAAAAATGTGCCTTTTACTTTTTTGTCTGATCATGGTGTGTCTTATATCATTTTACTCAGGATCATGAGCTCTTTTCATTTATGAAATAAAAAAATCTGTCTAAAATGTCCTAAATTTCCGTACAAATTTTGAATCCCAGTTCCGTTACGCCCAAACTAAATTTATGGGAAAATAGTAACGAAAATTTAAAAATTATACTGTACAATCCTTCGCTTCGTTCATGATTCAATATACGCCCTCGCCGTAAATCATTTTGCTCCCTTGTGACACAATCTACTATTTGTGTCCCAGGTCCACATGGCGCCAGAGCTGCTGGGCGGCGCATACGACGCGGCGGTAGACGTGTACGCCTTCGGCATTTTGTTCTGGTACCTGTGTGCGGGGAACGTGCGCCTGCCCGCTTCCTTCGAGGAGTTCCAGAACAAGGAGCAACTCTGGACCAAGGTCAAGCGAGGTAAGAAGCAGTCTTTGGCAGAGATGATTTTTTTTTTGAAGCCTTGAAAAATAATTCTAGTAAGTATTGTTACGTCCGTGGGGTAGGTAACGTGATAGAAAATCCACTAATTAAAAATGCAAACTTTATTACAAATTACTAAGTAACAAGGCTGTATCGCTGTTAGTTCAAAACTGACTACAGCAGGCCACACCGCGCGGCTTATATATCCGGAGACCTTTGCTCTAGAACATTCCAGAGAAATCCTATCTCGAATGTTCGGTCCAATTCCAAGAAACCGGTACGCGGTACGCGACGCATTTTTTATTTTTATTTTTTGACAAAAACATATTTACACAGCATTACAGACTAAAATCCAATGCACTGTGAAACTACATAACAATAAAAAAAATACAAAAAACTTAACTAGATAATTATGTAAATATAATCATAGCGGAACACTAGAAGGCCTATCATCCATCATCTCACAAAACCTGAGGCACTCTCTATACACAGCCGTCCATCGCCACGCAAACAGGTCACATTCAGGTGTTGATGTCAGAAGCGCATTTAGCAGTGTCAAGGCCCGGAGCAGCGGTGAGTTCCTGTGTGACACAGTGCGAGCCGCCGGTACAGCTAACAGGCAGCGAGTCCGCGGTCTAAGAGTAATACGAGTGATTTCTGGAACATACAAGCGAACTAGTTGCTCCACGAGTTCCAAGCAATCCGACTCTCCCCGTAGAACCCGGCAGACGAAGGTGAGCAAACTGAAATTTCGCCTTACTTCCAAGGATTGGAAACCCAACATTCCAAGAAGAAACTTGGTGGGATATAAATAAGGGTAATACCCATAAACTTTTTTATAAAAATACCTTAGAAAGGTTTTTTGAACCCTTTCCAAGAGTAGGTTGTAGGTTGACTCGTGAGGGTTCCAGACTATTGCGGACGCCTCCAACTTGCTTCTTACTAAAGCATTATAAATAATTTTTATAACAACTGGGTTAGCAAAAGCTCTGGCGTTACGCATAACGAAACCTAACCTACGGAAACAGTCTGCGGTGAGCGTCCGAATATGCTCAAGAAAAGTTACACTAGTGTCAAATACTACACCTAGGTCTTTGACTGAGGAGACTCTATTAATTAGCTCGGAACCTAGCATGTATCGTGCATGAATAGGAGCATGAGCACGACTGAAAGTGCACACACAACATTTAGCCCCATTAAAACGAAGTTTATTGTCCGCACTCCACCGGCACACAGCCGCGATATCCTCTTGGAGTGACTCGCAATCCATGACTCGCTGCACTCCGTACACCAACTTCAAGTCGTCGGCGTAGAGGAGACACTTTGCGTTTTTAACGACTGATTCCAGATCATTTACCATCAATCCAAATAGCAAAGGACCAAGAATAGAGCCCTGACTAACACCAGATCGAGTATGGTACATGGCCGAAACGAAATGACCGTGCTGTACATATTGTTGTCGATCGCGTAGATAACTAGCAAAGAAAGTAAGTAGATTTGGAGCGAATCCAATTATTTTAAGCTTATGAAGTAGCACATCGTTATCCACACGATCAAAGGCTTTTTGAAAATCAAAGTAAATGACATCGACTTGAATTCCTTTGTCAAGGAACTCTGAAATGGTGTTAGTCAGGATTAAGAGGTTAGTGTTAACAGAGCGGTTCTCTCTGAAGCCATGCTGAGAGTCGCACAAAAATGGTTTTAGCTGTGCAGATAATGCCCGGTGGAGTATGGATTCAAACAGTTTCGCAAGTGTTGACAGGACGGCTATAGGCCTGTAACTCTCCACATTGCCAGTATCCTTAGTCTTTGGGATTGGCCTCACCCTAGTGATCTTCCATCTGTCAGGATATGTGCCTTGGGAGAGAGCCAGATTAAACATATAGCAGATAGGTGTTATAAGGTGTTCAATACATCCCTTCACTATGTATGCCGGCAAATTATCAGGTCCTAAGGCGCTGTTGGGTTTCAGGCGCTTAACGGCTGCTATTACTTCCTGCATAGTAATCGTGCTTAGGCGGATATCATTTGAGGAGAGCTTCTGACTGGTGTCCTCACGATAGTGACCGTCAAGAAGTGGAACATCTGGTAAAAATACACCTGAGAAAAAACTAGCAAACGCTTGAGCTGTATCCGACCCTTCAAACTTATTGCCTTCAAGACTAACCTGGGATACGAAGCCGCCTTTGGATTTAAGGCTGTCTATGTGTTGCCAAAAAGCGCGTGGGTTACTTTTAATTTTTCCCTGAATTTGAATGATGTAGGCGTTATAAGCTAATGTTATTCGCTTTTTGATATCCGCTCTCAGGTTCGAAAAAGTACTATATATGGCACTGTTCTTTGTTGCTTTCCATTCCCGATGAAGATTCGACTTTTGTTTAATGTCCGTAATCAGGTCGGCTGTGAACCAAACTGGATAGCGACGGACGCGCCTTTCGAAACGATGTTTTTTCGGGAAACATTCATCGAAAATGTTATAAAGGGTCCTATAAAACGAGACTACCGCTAAATTAACATCCACGGCCTCAAGAACATCCTGCCAGTTTTCTTCCGAGACTTGTTTGTATAATAACTCGTAGTTTCCTTTTTTAAAATTCCAATCATGGTTCGAGTTCAGGTTACTGGGATCTATTTCCTCAGAAGGAGAGTGCCGTGCAGTGAGTAAAGGGACAGAGATTTCTAAAGGGGGATGGTAAGCATCTCGCCGTGGCACGAGACCATCACCCTCTATCTCAGCGACACCGACCTCACACGTGCCCTCTGACACCAACACCACATCTAGCTTACCACCATAAGCATTCATCACCTCATTCCTCTCAGTCAAACCACAAACCGATAGAAAATAACCATAATAGCATATAACATTTTGAGACATATAACGAGGATTTAGGTTTAAGTCTCCAACAATAACTACTATACTTTTTAAGTTCATTATCACAGATTCTACAGTCTGAAACCAACGCATGTATACGTCATCCGAAGCACTAGGAGGAATATACACAACACATATGTAACAGGTAACATCCTGAATGGTGCAAGAAACCCACAGGTCCTCCTCCAAAGGAGACTCAAAGTCACGACGCCGCTGCAAAAGCAGTCTAGGCCGCGCTGCAAGCAATACACCGCCTCCGCGCGCACCCGAGGCACGGTCACGCCGCATCACACTCCATCCGCACGTAACTAACTCAGCATCGTCAACAGAATCCGTCAAAAATGTTTCCGTAACTGCAACGAGGTCCACATCGAGAGCTAGTAAATTAAGCCGAAAGGTGCTGAGCTTTGTGTTGAGACCCCTAACATTCTGGTAAATTAAATTGACCAAGGTTTCTCGCTCTGTGTTTTGCTTCCTCTTACTGGGGGTGTATCGAGTGGTTTCCGTGGCTTTGTCGTTTCCGAAATAACCACGGTTTAACGCGGGCATTATCTGGCCAGAGAGTAGCTGACAGACATTTGTCATATAACGCAGGGGGAACACCAATTTTAAATGATTTGTACTCGCCTTTAGGTTTGAGTTCGTCGACGGTACAAGAGCTTCCTGGGCATGCCGTCTGCAGATATGCGCGAATTTCATCAATTCCGGACACCATATTCCAGAGGTGGATGTACTTTCGATATTCCACTGCTCTGAGGGGTGTAGCGTCAGGTCCCGCCGTGCAGCGCACAGATGTGAAGCGCTTTTTTCGTCTGCGAACTTCCTGAAATTCTCCCTCAGAAGCATACCCATGCTCATCACCATGTGGTGTGTCCTGAAGTAAAACACTTACGCCGTGGTTCGGTACGGCAGACGGCCCGTCGACAGGTATTTCAGCCATAGTCTCCTCGTTCTGCGCGACATCTTTGCTTAAAGCGGGCTCTTCAGAATTTGTCCCTCGATCCTCCGTTTTCCGGGACTGTCGTTTAGGCTTGGGCTTCGGTTTGCGACTCTCCTTTTTGTCATCTGAAGGTGGTGCCATCGACTTTATAGATCCACAAGAACACAAAGCTGCTGATTCAAGTCTCACCAACCTATCATTGATTGCCTCGAACTTTACAGTACATTCAGAGAGTGCTTTCTGATAAAGTGTGATTGTAGAAACAGCGTCTATTAACTGCTCCGATAACATGCTCATTTGGTCACGCATCAATTGCATTTCAAGCGCGATAGGCGATGAATCAGAGGACTGCGAAGGCTGAATGGGAGTTGCGCTCTTATTTCGACTTACAATGTTCTTAACTGACACCGGCGTGCCCACAGGCGTCTCACAATTAGGACCACCCTTTTTAAGCGCATTTCGACATTCAGGGCACACCCAGATGTCCATTTCCGCCATCGACAGATTTTTATTGGTACAGAGACGATGATATAGCTTGCCACAGGTCTTCACCATACACTGCAGGTACTCTTCCCCCACAGCAAGCTCACCCATGCACGCGCAGCATATTAAATCGGCGCTATTTGCCCTGTTCATTATAGAAATCAAAGAGCTACGGCCACGCCAAAAAGAACTTTTAATACTTGCGCGGACGCTATCTGTTTCCTCTTCTCGACTCGTCCGTCAAGGCCGCAAATCTTCGTCAACGCACACCGCTAACGCCGTCGTACAAGTGAGCGAGAGGCAAATTATGGAGACGCTCTCCTTCCCTCGAGGTGTAGTGCGGGGCCGCTAACTGCCGCGCGCCGTCCACTAGATCGCGATAAGGCGAAATAACAGCGTCACAGGGTTCACGCAGATATGTAACTAATCACCATTAAAATAGCGGCGAGTATCGGATCTCAAGCGCACGTATTTTAAGGAAAAAAAGATAAACACGTCCGTTCTCTACAGTGTTTCGGACGAAGAGGCATGGCGAGTGTTCTAGACAATTTAGATGGTTCGATGACCCGACTGGAACATTCCCCACTATTGCTGTCCCTTTCTAGTTGTCTCTTTCAAACACTACTCGAACCTTCTCAATATAGCTGTCTCTCTCTAATAGTGCTATCTCTTTCACTCCTTCGAGAAATTTCGCCATATACTGAAGTGTACTTCAAAGGCCCATAAGGGGTCCTGAAAACGCCTGAAAACGGCTTTTCAGGTTATTGCACCATCTGATAGAAGGTGTCCTGAAACGGACTGAAAACATGTTTCAGGCGCCTGAAAACAACGGCAACTAGCGTGAATTTTCGGTCTTCTAGTATGTAAAAGAGCCACCTCTGAAACGGCCTGAAATCACTTTTCAGCCCGCTGAAAACGCTTCTAAAGCACGGAAAATCACGTTTAAAGTTTTGACCTATACCACCGGCGCAACAGTATACTGTTTGATATCTGGGGGCACCCGCCAAGTCAAGCAAAACAAAGGCCCAGCCGTACCATCCTTTTCTCGAAGCCATTCAGGCTATTTTCAACATTCTGTAATTTTGTGCTGGCTATACTATATACCTAGGACCCTGCATTTCAGGGCTATATAGGGCATAATAAGACTTATAAATATTCTCAATAAAATTCAATTTGAACTTGTAGTTCAAGAACTATTCACGTCAAAGTTCGTTAGTTTTGTCACTAACTCACTGACTGATGATCATCATAATAGGCTTGTGTCCTAAATTTTGTAATTGACGTAAATGGATTCTACTATTTATGAGCAACACATATATACCTATAACTACTATACTTGGATTACTATAACAGTCACAAATTGCAATCAGAAGTAGCCGACCGCACCGAGCGTTGAAAACGGCCCATACACAACGGACGCACTCTGTGACGTCATCTCCTGTCCTCGCTGTACTGTACTAAGCATGTATGAAAAAACTAGCATTTTGCCATTTTGAGCACGAAATAGTGCGTTTTAAGCACATCGTTGTTATTTAAGCATTCCGAAATTGGCTATAATTTTTCTTTAAGACGATAAAAAAATATAGATTTTTTTTTAAACTTTGTGGTCTCAGAACCTTATATTTTTTGTTTATTTGTTCTGTGGTATGATAATTTAGTATTTTCCAATCCATGTGACTATATTATATTGTAAAATTCAACATAAGTCAACATCCCTATTTTAAGATTCTTCCAGCAGCTGCCCTTCATTGGTGTTTATGTCGCCGCCAACTAGCTTAATTTGCCATTTAGTTAACTGTGCCACTTACTGTAACATTTAGTGAAATTTTAGGTTAGATTTATTAGTTAGCTTGTGTCCCTCAGAGCAGAAATAGAAGCCCCGCTACGCGGGGCTTTGTCAACTTGCTGGCGGGTCATGATTTAGAGAAAATGCTAGGCATTTAACCAAATGGCTGATTAAACCAGTTAGCCGCCGCCGACATTTACATGACATGTTTATTGCAGGGTTACGGCCCGAGCGGTTGGCGCACTTCACGGACGAGTGCTGGGGCGTGATGGAGGCGTGCTGGGCGCCCGAGCCGGCGCGCCGCGCGTTACTTGGCGATATACAGATACAGGCAAGTTCTCTATTCTGTTACTAATGGCATAAATAGCAGTCATTTTTGTTCCTACAAAAGGTACGCTCATTCCCAAAATACCGCATTCCTAAAATACCAGATTCTTCGCATTATCTGCTCGGCTCGGGCCGCAAACATCTGCGGTCTCGGCCTTTCTTTTTATTATCAGCCTAGTTGTGTAATATACTATTAAACTACAGTCTTGTGTATATTTACTCGCTCATTCATTTCATTCATTCACTTTGCAATGAGTACTTCACGTTGCTGTATGTGTAATCATTCACCTCAACACCCGTGGAACTAGCTATACTATTAGTTATTCTGTATTCCGGTACAGTTGGAGGGCATACTTCGCGACGCGCACAGCGCGCCGCCGCCCAGCGTCGTGTACGGGGACACGGACAGCGACAGTCTCGACATGACGCTACACTCCGGGTACCTGCCACACTGACGCGGCTCCATTTTTTTGATATTATATATTATATTCGATCTTACGCTTCATGATATATCTCTGGCTTGTCATGTGTCAAATAAATAACTCTTTAAAGACTGGAAGTAAGTTACTTGGTTGCTGTATCGTCGAAAATGCATGTTTTTTGTCATTTATAACAAGTAAGTTTTGTGATAACTTTTAGTAATAAATAAGTAGATAAGGAATGCTTGGTGCAGTCAGTGCCAAAAGTAAAAAATAAACGAATGAGGGCCAACCATTTCTGTGTCACCAAACCTCCGTTTACGATGGTCTGACGACCTGTAAGCTTATGATGCTACGCTTTGTCGCGTGATAAATAAGTGATAAAGCATCCGTCACTCTTACACACTATTTGTCAGAACGTGACGGATGCTTTATCATTTATTTGTCGCGCGACAAAGCGTAGCATCATACGCCTACTGGTTAAGGAAGGCGAAGGCAGTAAGGGCTCGTCCAGAAATCATGCGATGCGATACGATTTTATTTATTTGCCCTTTTCTAATAAGAACCTTATATGAGTGTTCTAGAGGCAATATTTCTTGCAACTAAATTTTGATTGATACATCACTTTTTTTCTTATGATTTTGGTCTCGATCTATTTAGTTAGTGTACTTAGTTAAATGTTACGTAGAAAATAAACTTGCCTAGTCTTTTAAAACAATATGAAGTTAATGTATAAATTTCAAAAGAACAAATCTTACTAGAGTCTGTGCGGAAAGAGAATAGGAGTGGCGAAAAACGGAACCAACCTAACCCGTATGGCAAATGCGGTAGAAAATCATTACAGCGCCCCCAAATCTAAATCCTATTCTCTTTCCGCACAGACTGTAAGACACGAATCAGTCCTACACTTGTCGAGTTTCTCGAAAATGTTGACTATGCCGTCTGGTGACAAGCAAAATTCACTAAAATTTCTGTCACTGCTCTTCAAAAGGTCGTATCTTAGAAGTAAATCAATACTGAGATACGAGCATTGCTTTAAGTAGGTATTTGTTACTTAGTGACTTTTTCTTGTCAGCAGACGATGTGTCAAAAGCAAAGTCAAATTTTATAATATAATAATTAAAATTCAAATAATAACTAAGTACTATTAACACCGGGATATTTACCATATATGTTTGTTTTTACGAGTTTCCAATATTTCGGCACTGTTGCAAGCGTCATCACTAAAGAGTAACTGACGTGCTGTGTGAACCCGTAAGAGGGTAGATCGCAACTGTGTGTGGGTTAGGGTGTTTCATATAGTAAATATCCCGGTGTTAATAGTAGTTATTAAATGAGCATTTCTAAAAAAAAGTGTACATAAATTTGTATGAACACGATATCTGTCACAAAAGTCACTTTTTCATAATCATTTTTAAATGATAAACGGTATTAAAATTATTGTTGTTTCATAATTAAGATTCTATCGAAAATATTTTTCTGTCTGGTTATGAAAGTGTTAACTGTATGCGTGGGAACGAGTCACAAGTTAGCAATACAACAGTTTTAAATGCATGACTTTGATAAGCGTCGTATAGATCAATATAAGTATTTTTATTGTATGGAGGTGCGTATTGGTTCCTATAATAAAACGTGTAGTTTATTTTTATTAAGTTTATTAAAATAAGGCATTAGTTTTGTAGTTTTGTACTGAAAGCCCCAGGAACTTAACATGGTAAAAATATGTAAAATATCTCTAAATGTATTATTTTAAATTGTGTAAAAAACGTTATTTTCGTTTAATTTATTCTTTTTTTGAAAAAATGTAAGACTTGGTATTGGCATGTTCGTAAGTTGTTGTTTTATTTCAATATTGCTTTTACATAAATTTGTTCTAAATTGGAAAAATCAGACTTTATTTTTTGTAAGGATCATAAAACCGCCTAATGTTGGAGATCATTTTAAATTGTGATAAAATATTTATAAAAATAGATGTTATTTTTGTCCAACAAAAATTGGTATTTATTGAAAGTATTTTATACATCTAAATTTCTAAGAATCTCTAACTTTGTCATAATAATGCGAGCTATAATTAGATTTTATATGAATAGTTGTGTAAGTACATGAAGATTGGCTGCTGCGTGTTAATTTATTACAATCAATTTTAGTTGTTATTTTAACATGTTCACAATCCAATGTTATTCACTAATGTAAGTCAGTGTACCATATATGGTACATTAGCACGGAGCCTAATCCATCTTGTACCATATGTGGTAAGTTACTGAACGCCTTAATCAGAGGTAAAATCCTTCAGTTTTACTAGCGCAACTGACAATAGTCAATGTTAAAGTTAAATTCTTCAATTTAGGCATATTAAAATGCACCTATGAATCTAGATTTACCACTGCTTCCAGTGTGAAACCTCTGCCCCGAGAAAAAACTCGGCTAAGAAATCAATGATTGCGCTTTTCGCGCGACAGGCAATATAAGATTACATGGGGATATTAGAATAGGGTATATTTGTCGTGTGACAAAGTCGGTACAGTTGTGCTAGAGCTACAGGAGAATGTATAAGAGTCTTCTCGGCCTAAATATTTTAAGTTATTTTATTATTGTATGTCAGTGTACCATATATGGTACACAAACGTGTCCGATTTGGCCGTGTACCTACCATAAATGGTACATAACACTATGAACGTCAGATAATGTAAAATCTTCAAGATATAGAATAAGTGTGTCTTATGAAGTAAAATGAAGCCTATTTTCATTGTAAGTCTTTCATTTTGTATTTTTTATTTTAGTTTGCACTGTTTTTTTTTTGCCCGTATTGAAACTATTTTAGTCACTGCTACTAGTTTTAATTCATTTGTTAATTTTATGAAGCGCTGATACACTCTCCACACTATGCGATAATCGTTCGTGTGTGGAATGTGATTGAGAAAAAATATTAGTAGATTCTCAAGCATTTCAAATTTTCTAAAGCCTTGAATCGGTGCTCGTTTTGTTATGAAAGAAATATGTTTGGTCATGGAACTGTTGATGCTAACCTACACTTTGTATGAATTAAAGTGCTTTTTTAAAATGTCTGATTTTAATTATTTCCCATCTTATAATTTTACTGCTATTCCTATTAGGGATGTCGATAAAAAAACCTTATTAACCGCCGACGACCGCTTTAGCTTAGTTGGTAGTGACCCTGCCTATGAAGCAAGAGGTCCTGGGTTCGAATCCCGGTAAGGGCATTTATTTGTGTGATGAGCACGAATATTTGTTCCTGAGTCATGGATGTTTTCTATTTATTTAAGTATTTGTATGTATGTATCTATTAAATATATCGTCGTCTAGTATCCATAACACAAGCCTTATTGAGCTTACTATGGGACTAGTTCGATTTGTGTAAGATTGTCCCCTAATATTTATTTATATTTATATTTATTTATTTATTTATTAACCCTTCGTATGTTATGTCAATAATTTGCTTATCAAATTGAAACTTAAAGAAATTCTAACATAAGTTTCAAAGGCTCCGCACTGATCAGTGCTTAAACATACGAAGGGTTAACACGTGCCCTGTCCCAGTGCCCCCAATGTGGGGTCATGAAGGTTTTTCAGGAGTCCGTGCTTGCACTATGGGGTCACTTCCATACTGATTGCACAGTTGGGGCTTGTGACATTGTCCGATAGTTTGTATGGGGACCGTGAACGTATTAACACTTTCGCAACCGGGCAAAATTGTTCAAAATTTTGCCCGGTTGCGAAAGTGTTAAAGAGATAATTTAGACAAATTACATGTTTAAGCGAAACATAGTCATATGGAGTCAGTTCTTGTCACCGTGCGGCGAATTAACACTAGGGAATGCAACTCCTGTACCCGAAAAGCCGGGTAACCGACTTCATTTAGAGTCGGGTAAAACCCGGGTATTTTGACTCACACCCGGGTTAAAAAAAAACTAGTAATTAATAAAAAATATGCGTATCGTTTCATTTTAAAGATAAATAAAATCTAACGTCGGCCGCCTTAAAGCAAACATGAAAAAACATCACATGCTTGCTTATCTTACTTAACACGGCTGGCAATGCCGGGAAGTTCATTGTAGGTAATGCAACCCGGGTAACTGACTTTATTAAGAGTTGGGTAATACCCGGGTTTCATATTAAATTTGACCGGGTATTGCATTCCCTAGTTAACACACGTCCAGTGCCAAGGTCCCAAATTCCCATAGAAAATGAACTCAATACTTGGCTTTTTGGCACTGAATGTAAGACCGTGACTATCGTGATGGCGTACCTACACCGTAAAGATATCTAAAATCTGATGCTGCCAATAAATAGTACCTACCCAAATAGTACCGACGAAATACGTAGGTGAAAACAATAATAGGTACAGGTCGCGTCACGTAAAAAGAACGCTGGAAGAAAGTGGAGGGGGTGTGTTTGCGCATTGGTAGACTCGCGCACGAAAGTACTATGTTTATTGTTTTATTTTTGTACTATACTTTCGCTCGCGGCGCGGTTCGATTAAAAAGTATATTATGATTATCTATTTATTAATACACAGTTGGTATGACGCTTAATAGTAAAACATCGTTCCCCATAACTGTTTACACAGTTTGACTATGGGATCCTTGAGTATTAGTTGATATATCATTAAATGGAATTAAAACATGTTTCTGTAAAGAATGGAATAAAACAATTTAAACGAATAAATCACTTATTATTTACATGACAAATAAGTACTTAATGTAAAGTTGACACTTTTGTGCGCGACAGTATTTTGAGAACGAACGTGACGTGAACACAGTGCGGAAAGCAAAGGTCGACTGACCAACCAATAGCGCCCCGGCAATGATGCGGCGCGGCACCCGCCCTCCCCGCGCCGCACCTCATACCACCAAAAAGATCGATAAATGGCCTAATGCGCAGCTTGACCACCAGCGATCTGTACCCTTAAACATTTCGAAATATAAGGCCTATTCACGGCGGTTAAGGCGGCTTCACGAAAACAAAGCCGTTCCAGAGATACAAGCGGTGTACTCCCGCTTGTGGCGTACATAGATGTTCCAACAATCTAGAGGTACCGGGTTCGATTCCTGTTCTGCAACATGGGTGAGCGCCATTTAATTTTTCTATCTACTTTGATTTCTATGTACTGTTCTAAATTTCAAATCCATAGCTGCAGTAGATCCTGAGTTGAGATATCTGTGACAGACGGACAGTCAGACGAGTCACACCGAAAGTGTTAAATTTTTATCATTTTGGTACGGAATCCTAAAAAGCGGTCTCGGCGCATCCTTAGACCGACTGAGACAGCTTTTTAGTTTTCGCCTTTTTAGTTTACCCTGGTAGGGTTTCTTAACCGCCACCGCCTCAATACGTCACACATCCACATTTCCACATAAAATCCCTAATTTCCCTAATCAAAAAACAAAATTACACGCAAATTCATGAACAGCAACCCCAAAAAACGGACACTGTTTTTTAATCCGCGAAACCCTTAAATAATAAGCGTATTTAATTACTCAAACAAAAGTAAATCCTATATCATCTGCATAAGGTTCAATTTTGCTTGAGATTCTGATGGATTATTTTAAGTCTATGCCTCAAAACTATAACGACGTAACTCCATCTGAATTCACGCAATTTTATATTGTAAGATACTAGAAATTAGAGTTATAATTCCGTGACGAACGAAATGTATTTGGGTGAGTTTCGGTGTTAGTAGACTGGCCCGCAAAGGATAAAAAGTTGACGTTGAAGACAGTTCGCCCTTACACGGGTCGACATTGCTATTGTGAGTCTGTCTGGATTTCTAGAATATTTGATATTATAAGCCGCTTTTGTAAAAAATTGTAGTTTGTATCAATTTCAATATAAAAATGGGATTTCTTTTCACACGATTGTAGTTTTTTTTAATCATGATAGTTGTGACTTAATATTTTCGTATTAAATTTTAAAAATGTGTGTTTATTATCATATTTTACTTCGTGAGTCGCATTTTTTTTGGCGAGTTCGTATTGAATATCTTATACTATTAAGTCAATGTACAAGGTCGATTCACAAGAGCTGGCACGAATGGATTGAACGAAAGTAATATCTCTTGTTACTTTTGAGTGAAATATTATACGGGAGGCTCCAAATATTTTGTAATTAAGTACACAGACACTTCTTTATTATTATAGAAAAAAAATAGAAAATACAATAATAATCTGCACATTATTAAGACTAAGCAGGTAAAAGATATGGCAGAAAGGTAAATTTTACGGTTCGCTACAAATATGTTACCTACTATCATGGAGTTTTTATTTAATTTACCTGTTTTCACACTGACGCAGCAATCTACGAAAATCATGGCGAATTTAGATGCTTCGCTGCAATTTCCGCGCTTCGTGGCGTCAGTGTGCAAGCAAACAAGGTTGCGATTGTGTAGGTAGGGATATTTGTATATTTATATTGGGGTATATTTGTTCATAAAATGCACAATGCAGACTGGGTTACGAAGTTATGAGGCGAGATTATCTAAAAACTCGATTATCGCTTATTGAATCAACCTGTATTTAATAATTTTGAGATGCACATATAAACATTGTCATTCGCTCATTCAATCCATTCGTGCCAGCTCTTGTGGGTATTTAATAATTTTGAGATGCACAAATAAACATTGTCATTCGCTCATTCAATCCATTCGTGCCAGCTCTTGTGAATCCACCTATATCATTAGGCACCCCCCAAAAGTGGCCCCCATAATTAAAATTCATAATATTTTCGTAACATGTCCGTTTTTGGGTCATTAACCTTAATATACGTACCAAATTTCAACTCAACCGGACCAGTACTTTCGGGGCAAATTGGCTGTGACAGACAGACACACGTGTGATCATATAAGGGTTCCGTTTTTTCCTTTTGAGGTACGGGACCTTAAAAATACCCTACATTGTATTTTCCCTATACTTCTTTTGGTTTCCCAGAAGATATGTGAAGATCATATTCTCGTAACTTCTTGGTTATACCAAAGACCACCAGCAAGTGGAAAATGGCTATGGGTGAATTACTTTTATAGGTACGAATACTTCTAGTCCTGTTACCAGTTATCTCGGAAAACAGACATTTGCCTACGAAAGTTATACAGCCTAAACCGTAAAACGCATTTTCCAACAAAACCGACGCAGACAGCTCAAAGGTCTCACTGGGCCCAACCGGTCTCATTTACATAATGAGCTGCCGTCGCTGCAAATTGTTATGTGAACTTGCTAATTCTGCCCGTCTATGCATACCTAGTACCTACTACAGTCTCAACGTGGCGAGAGCTATGCTCGGAGTCCAATGATTTCAAAAGTAAGGATAGGCCCAACAGTTCGGAACTATTTTCCAGCCACGCACACATTATGCACGCGCCGCGTGTCGCACTTCTGACTGGCACTGATTTGGCGGTATTTTTACCGCCAAAGCGTTGGAACCGTCTGCGCGCTCGCTTAGCCATGTCCTTTGTATACGTCAATGTCGGAGTCCCTTTACGTGATCGTATCAGGAATGCGGATATCCGTTGAACTCCCAAGTAGCACACAAGGTTTATCTTTTTTATGCTTGCAATCCTTACTGGATGTGGCAGCCGTGGAGGCCGTTGCGTTCCCTGGGTTCGAACCAGGTCGCTGGCTGAACCACACTGAGTGGATCGGACTAGGTGGGGGTCGGGAGCGCCTGGGGTCGAACCAGGTCGCTAGTCCCGGTCCACCAGTTGTCAGTCACCCGAGCCACTCCTGACCTACTTGGCTTGTCTCTTTTTACAAGCTCTTCATTAACTTGCATTGTATATTTGCTTAAGTCCTGCAAGCTGAATTAGTCTTTAGGTATGATACAAAATACGAGTGAACAAGAACTACTCGTATCATAATGATTAAAAAAAAGTAGTAGTATTCGAAATCCGGGACTATAACGTGTGATTCCTGGACACGCGACAAGAACGGTAATTCCACTCGCATAACTCGCATTCGTTATCCGCTCGCTTGTCCGGCTCGTATCAATAAAATTCCAGCTAGATTTAAAAAAAAAAAAAAATTTAATCTGTTTATTTTCGTAAATGGCATATTTTTACAAAAATTAGACTTAAATCTTATACTTAAAAGATTTTAATTAAGTCTACTCATTTAATTATATGGCAGTTTGGTATGCTATATTGTTAATACTAATCGGGAAGGGTATCAATTAACATTTTTTTTAATGAACCCACTACATGTTTATCAGTTTTGTTAATAGAGTCAAATGGAAGTCTATTCAAGGCACGAGGCAGGAAGTGTGTCCACACTCTCCTGCCATACTCGTTATTGCTGGATGGCAGGGTGAATGTTGGCAGGTATGCTAGATTGCGAAGATTTTTTGGTCTATGTCTTCTACTTAACTGTTGTATTCGATCACTATATTGGGTCACTATTGCTAGTTCCACTTTTTCAAAGACCGACCGAGAAGATTTTTTTTTATGTGTCTGTACTTATCTCGCTTGGTCAATTAATGGCCACTTTGAGCAATTGGATGTTGTGCCTCTCTCAGAGAGGCACAAGAATTCTAGCTAGAGTTAAAAATTACTGCTATTACTGTGCCGCTGCCACAGATCACCTCCACTAGACGGAGCACGTTATACGACTCGCGCTCACCACGCATATGTCTATTAAATATCGGTAGATATTACTAGTAAAACGCGTGTTACACATCTTTCTTATCATTATATGTTTGAGATTTTCGTCGGATTGAACAGAATAGTACATCGGCTCGCTTGCAGCTCGGGCCGCAAACATCTGCGAACTCGGCCTTTCTTTTTTTTACCACCCTAGTTGTGTAGATCATTTTATGTCTACACTTGGCCAGAAAACGGCGCACGCTGCGCGCACGGAAAAAGCAGCTTTCTAGCCAAGTGTAGACATAAAATGATGTACACAACACGGGAGGTAATAAAGAAAGCCCTCGATCGCACATTTACGTCCCTCGCTTGCAGCTCGGGCCGCAAACATCTGCGATCTCGGCCTTTCTTTGTATTACCGCCCTAGTTGTGTAATGTACTATTTCACGTTTGGTGCACACACAGGTCAGAAACATGGTCGCAACTGAACGAGCGGCCGGTCGCGTAATATCGTAATGCTTATACAATCGACCTACGACGAGGCCGACGAGTCCTACGTCCAGCAGTGGACTGCCGCAGGCTGATGATGATGATGATACAATCGACCATATGCGTGGTGAGCGCGACTCGTTTAACATGCTCCGTCTAGTGGAGGATGCTGCACAGTATAACAGCAGTAATTTTTCTTCCAACAAAAGGTACATCGCGCGCTTGAACGTATCCGCGCCGTGTACGAACGCAATACAAGCAAAGAAATAGCAGCACATACGTGCTATCGTGCGTCTGTGTGAATTCGTGTCGCGCGCTCCTAAGGACTCGTCCAGAAATCATGTGATCAAATTGGGCCTATTTTTGACCCCCCCTCCACCTTGGTTATATTTGGTGACTGTAACACTACAATCCAAGATCACGTGAAATTTATTATTGTTTAAAGTTGATAATTTCGTTGTTTTTGGCTCTCCCGTTGTGTAAAAAAATTACACGTGATGTCTTCTCAGACCCTCCCACTCCCCCAATTGTGATCATTCGTGATAGTTTTCTGACCCCCTTTCCATAGACGACCACATGATTTCTGGACGAGCCCTAAACGGCAGAAGTTGGACTACTTGTTCGTGTTTATACTTTGGCAGCGGTGTGATCGCAGCTCTAAGCGGCCAGGAAATATTAATTGGAAAGTAAATTTTTGGTCAGCCGTTATTAAAATTGATCCGCAAAAAAAAATAAGCAGTTAAATCATTTGGGCAGCATACAAAGATTTGGCTGGCAATAAATAAAATCGGGCGGCAACTCTGGTTCAGCAAACAGTTTAAAAACGGTTAACATTTTAACCAATATTAATCTGCTTTTTTTATCATTTGGCTGCCTAATAAACAGTCGAGCTGCAAAATAATTACTTGGGTAGCAAGATTTTACAATTGGTCAGCAGAGAGTTTAATTGAGATATACAGGGTGTCACTGTGATATATACTGGGTGTCACTGTAATGTATACAGGGTGTCACTGTGATAGATACAGGATGTCACTGTGATATATAAAGGGTGCCACTGTGTTATATACAACAGGGTGTCACTGTAATGTATACAGGATGTTACTGTGATATATACAGAATGTCATTGTGATATATACAGGGTACCATTGTGTTATATACAGGGTGTCACTGTGATAGATACAGGATGTCACTGTCAGCAGAGAAAACATGTCTGTAAGCAGTTTAATTGAGATATACAGGGTGTCACTGTATATATACTGGGTGTCACTGTGATATATACAGGGTGTCACTGTGTTATATACAGAGTGTCACTATGATAGATACAGGATGTCACTGTGATATATACAGGGTGTCACTGTGTTATATACAGGGTGTCACTGTAATGTATACAGGGTGTCACTCTAAAAACGAAACAGCTCCCAAAAATAGGTAGGTTAGGGTTATTTTTTTTGATGACCCTAAAACGAAACGGCTCCCAAAAATAGGTAGGTTAGGGTTATTTTTTTTGATGACCCTAAAACGAAACGGCTCCCAAAAATAGGTAGGTTAGGGTTATTTTTTTTTGATGACCCTAAAAACGAAACGGCTCCCAAAATAGGTAGGTTAGGGTTATTTTTTTTTTGATGACCCTAAAAACGAAACAGCTCCCAAAAATAGGTAGGATAGGGTTATTTTTTTTAATGGCCCTAAAAACGTAACGGCTCCCAAAAATAGGTAGGTTAGGGTTATTTTTTTTTGATGACCCTAAAAACGAAACGGCTCCCAAAAATAGGTAGGTTAGGGTTATTTTTTTTAATGGCCTTAAAAACGAAACGGCTCCCAAAAATAGGTAGGTTAGGGTTATTTTTTTAATGGCCTTAAAAACGAAACGGCTCCCAAAAATAGGTAGGTTAGGGTTATTTTTTTTGATGACCCTAAAAACAAAACGGTTCCCAAAAATAGGTAGGTTAGGGTTATTTTTTTTGATGACCCTAAAAACGAAACGGCTCCCAATAATAGGTAGGTTAGGGTTATTTTTTTTTGATGACCCTAAAAACGAAACGGCTCTCAAAAATAGGTAGGTTAGGGTTATTTTTTTTGCTGACCCTAAAAACGAAACGATACTTGTTGTGAATAAATAATATAACTTCTAAACATTATGAGATGTATAAAAAATCGAAATACCTATTTTATATGAGACCATCACAGTGACACCCTGTATACATTACAGTGACACCCTGTATATAACACAGTGACACTATGTAATATGTATATATCACAGTGACACCCTGTATATATCACAGTGACATCCTGTATCTATCACAGTGACACCCTGTATATATCACAGTATCACTCTGTATCTATCACAGTGACACCCTGTATATATCACAGTTACATCCTGTATCTATCACAGTTACACCCTGTATATAACACAGTGACACCCTGTATATATCACAGTGACACCCTGTATATATCACAGTGACACCTGCTACTTGACAGCTGGCAATTACCGAATGACAAAATGCGCACACGATCGGCGGCAGAATAGTTGCGCCCAGTTAGGTTTTATTGCCCACTTTTTTTTGATGAACAAAATGAAATATTTTGCTTACCTACTGATTGCTTACCAAAATTTGATTAACCGTAGATCGCTTAATGCAGCTCAAATATTTAATTTGCTGACCAAAATAATTTAGAGCAGATCAGTATACCATTAATTGCAGCCTGATTTATAAATGTTTGCTAACCATAAGTTGCTTACCAACTAGCTATTTTGGCTGACCAAATACATATTTCTGCTGACCAAAATATGAATATTTTGCTGATCGATTAAATGATACCCATATTAATTGCTTGACAAGATTGAGTCTCCCCGAGACATTTGTATTCAAAGCAGCGACAGCTATTTCGACAGGAGGCTTACAAAGGTTTACTGTAGCTCGAGATGAGTGAATAAGCAAATGAAAGGGCTAGGTACATTTTCAAACCTTGGTGCTTGGTTTCTGTAGTTACATAATTTATTAAATAAGAAAGGGTAATAATTGTCTTCGGCTTCCGCGATTACAAGCAATGCGGGAATACAGTGTCCGAAAATGTACATTATTTTCTGCTACGATGCTTATGTTGGTGCACACACCGAATATAGTACATTACACAACTAGGGTGGTAAAACAAAGAAAGGCCGAAATCGCTGATGTTTGCGGCCCGAGCTGCAAGCGAGGGACCTAAATATGCGTAATGTGCGATCGAGGGCTTTCTTTATTATCTCCCGTGTTGTGTACAGAATTTTATGTCTACACTTGGCTAGAAAGCGGCTTTTTCCGTCCGCACTTTATGGCCAGGTGTGGCATAATAGTACATTACACAACTAGGGTGGTAATACAAAGAAAGGCCGAGAACGCAAAAGTTTGAGGCCCGAGCTGCAAGCGAGGGACGTAAATATGCGATCGAGGGCTTTCTTTATTACCTCCCGTGTTGTGTACATCATTTTATGTCTACACTTGGCCAGAAAGCGGCTTTATCCGTACGCGCAGCACTTTATGGCCTGGTGTGGCATAAATGTCATTTACGCGGCCCAGGCATTGTTTAACGGCCGAAACTGAATTCGAATTTTCGGTCGAAACTAGAAAACAGAAACTTCCATATAAGGTCATGTTTTTGCGGGAAGAAAAAAATGACAATCATAATCAGTCCGTCTTCATTTTTGAATAACATAACACAATCATTTAGTCTCTGATATTTAGGGTAATCATTAATTATATTATAACTTCTTATTTCAAATAAATAATCTATGCTTTTAGAAATAAAGGCTGTCCGATCCCAGCACAAAACCACGCGAATTCAGTTTCGGTTTCGGTTTTAGTTACGGCCGGATTGCAGCCGAACCGAAACTAAGCTGAAACCCGTTTTTTTCCGAAACTAGGTCGAAACCGAAACCGAAATTTCGGTCGGACTCTAAATTTAAGTTAACATTCAGTGTACGATTGACCGTGGAATTGATAACATCTCAAATCCTTTCGCGGACTTTACATACTCGCGGCACTCATTGATATTTATTGCATCCTTATACACAGGCTGTTCCAAGAATGTATGCGATGGTAATGAAGGGAAAGTACCTCAAATATTGTAGATAGGATATTTTGCTGAAGGGAGACTTTATTTTATTTTTAAAAGCAAGTAATACTGCATTCAAAGATATTCTAAAAATTACTTGCTTCGTCTGGGAATCGGACCGAATCAAATGTAGAAAGAATAATCTGTATTTGTATGATGTCTATCGAAAGACTGGACAGAAAAAATCCTCTTGAGTAACATAGTATCTCAAAAGAAAGGAATGTTAGCGTACTATGTTTGATTCAAATTTCAAGAAAATTATTTTTCTTATGAAGCAAGGATTTTTTAGAAAATCCTTGAATGCAGTATTAATTACTTTTAAAAATTAAATATAATACTTTCCCATCATGCCGCATAGTCTTGGGACGCCCTGTATATTATATTGTAATATTTAGCGAGATGTTAGTATTCAAGGCAGCTTGCAAAACATACACAGAAGTGCCTGACGTCTTGCTCGAAGGTACTCCTATTAAGCGAGTTAGCAAATTGAAATATTTGGGTCACTGGGTCACCGAGGATCTAAAAGACAATTGTGATATTGAGAGAGAGCGCAGGGCGCTGGCTGTCCGCTGCAATATGTTGGCCCGCCGTTTCTCACGCTGCACACAAGAGGTAAAAACGACGCTCTTTAAAGCGTATTGCCAATCGTTTTATACCTGCAGTATGTGGGTCAAGTTTACGAAGCGGACATACAGTGACCTGCTTGTACAATATAACAACGCGTTCAGGGGGCTGCTGGGGCTGCCGTGGTCGGGCATGTTCGCGGAGGCGCGCACCGATGGCTTCGCAGCCATTATGAGGAAACGGTGCGCGTCGATGCTCGCGCGGCTCCGCGGCACTTCCAACAGGGTCTTGTACCTCTAGCACAACTGAGACACGCGACTCTTTGTCGCGCGACAAATGTTACCTATCTCTTTCCACTCAGTATCGTGTGACCGTGACAGGTGATGCTCTGTCGCGCGGGAAACGAAGTCGCGGCCAGTTATGGTAGACGTACTGAGCGTGTTCGTTGATCGCTGGGACTCTCAATTATTGCAATTGTGGATACGGATACAGAAGATCCGTTAATGTAATAAATATAAAGTTTTGTTTGTTTTCTTTGTGTACTAACATTATTTATAAGTTTAGGTATGTTTGTTACTAACACTTATGGGCTTAAAGCCTGATATAAACTATTTGAATTTGAATTATCAAGAAAATGGGGGATTTTAAAAGTAAAGCATAGGCTTGCTTTCTTTTTTGAAGGACACCTAATGACTTGACGTGTAACTTCATGCCGCATAGACTTGGGACACCCTGTATATTATCAAGAAAATGGGGGATTTTAAAAGTAAGGCACTGAATTGCTTTCTCTTTTGAAGGACACCTAATGACTTAACGTGTAAGGGTTTTAATTATTCTACTCCTAATAACTATTATTATAAATGTCAAAGTTTGTAAAGATGTTTGGATGTTTGTTACTAGGACCGCGGCGTTTTAAACCCGGTAGGTCCCTTGGACCCAAAGCCGCGGGTAGACGCTAGTTCAAAAACCGTTAAGCTTTAGTACATTACACAACTAGGGTGGTAAAACAAAGAAAGGCCGAGATCGCAGTATTTGCGGCCCAAGCTGCAAGAGAGGGACGTAAATATGCGATCGTGGGCTTTCTTTATTACCCTCCCGTGTTGTGTACATCATTTTATGTCTACACTTGGCCAGAAAGCGGCTTTTTCCGTACGCGTAGCGTTTCTTTGGGCTATGTCTGTGACTGGTTCTGTGACGGATTATCCCTTCGCGACCATGACGTCAAAGAACGTCTGAAACGTGGAGGTAATAGCATGTTTTTGTTGTAATAATGACTGAAAATCGTGAAAGTTTACATTAACGCTTTGACTCTTCTTAAAAAGAATCAAATTTGATGTGTCATCAAATAGCCTATTCTTAATCCGAACACCTTCTCAACTAATCGCTAGCTCGACTCCAGGAAATATTAATTGCTTCGCAAGATTGAGTCGATCCCGACATTTACATGCAAAGCGCGTCGGCCATTTCGATTCAAGAGAATTAAGCGCTGGGCCCGGAATGATTTTTGTTTACGTTGTAAAGGGTTTTTGTAATTAAATGTTCGTGTATTTGGCTTCGTTTTAATAATGTTTAATAAAGCCTGGGTTCGGCCTCGGGTTTTGTGTCGCGGTATTTATTTTTTGTTATGGAAAGTGGGTTGGAAACTTACGAAGGGTTTTTAAGGGTTATTCTTTAGAAATATGTCTGTGACTTATTCCTCTGTCTCCATACATTTAGTATGAAAAAGGCCCAGAGGAATAGACCGTAGACATATTTCCGAAGAATAACCCTTAACATCAAACGGTTAGATTTAGATAAGTATTACCTACATGTAATTTTTTGAGTTTCTGTATTTGATCTAGTTTTCTTTATTTAAATAATAGCTCTCTCGCAAACTTCGTGCCGCATCAGAATTTTTATTTTTTTAGATGTTATTCTGTTCGGGTGCAGTTTGACTACTTGTCTGTCTGTACCTTGTATGTCTTGTCTCTTTCGCCTTCTCATGCCTCACCCCGGCGCCGTGATTTAGTGATTTATTTAAATAAGAAGAAAATGCAACATTACAGGATAATCCTAAGTCATTACAATTTCTTACATCTAAGTTTAGGTTTTTTAATAAATGGGAGGCGAGCTCAAGGAAGAGCACCAGCAAGATGGTCTGACTCCATTAAGGAGTTGGCTGGCGGCAGCATGCAGAACGCGGTCCATACGGCTTATGACCGCACTCTTTGGAGATCAACAATGTGTGGTCGCGATCCTCAGTAATGAGGGAACGATGAAGGAGAAGTTTAGGTCAACTATATTACATTATTAGGATAGGCGCCGTACACGCTTTCGGCGCCTATCCTTTTTTATGCCCTGGGAAAGGCGAGCACACAGGTCACCTGATGGTAAGTGACTCTGCCAGCCCATGGACATTTACAATCATAATATTGATACCCTAGTTCATAGTTGCAGTAATTACGACAAAAAAATACTAGGTAATTTCCACGTTAGTTCACAAATTTTAAAGTAGCAATTTCAATGGCAATAACTAATTAGTACGAGTGTGTGTGTTTGTATAATAATAACTTGGAACTTGAATCTTGATAAATATCGTAAATATGCCTACATAGTTATATCTCTTCTGTAAGCAACTGACCTGTGATAAGAAATTATCATCAATAAAGGGGTTCGAGTTTGAGTGAACTGGGGTGATGAATTCGGCAAGGGTTCCCGTTCACAGAATGAGCAGATTTTTGGTCTAGGGGCATTTTAGCACATAACCAACATAATAGAGGGTATCCGTTACTCAGTTTGGCTTTTCGCAAAATAAGGGACACCCTAAAGGTGGTTTTCCACCGGTAGGGCGAGACGAGACGATACGAGGATTGAATTGAAATTTGTATGAAGTTTTCAATCCTCTCCTCGCGCATCGCCGCTCGCGCATCGCGCAACTTGATACAAATTTCAATTCAATCCTCGTCTCGTCTCGCCCTGCCGGTGGGAAACCACCTTAAGTTCTAAAAGACATCAAAAACCCATCCTCCATAAATCATAAGAAAGGGTTATGAAACAGCCGAGCTACGCAAAACCTAAACAGCATTTGATAGTCCGTAAAAAACAGGTTTGATGCGTTTGACTAGCTCGCGTCAAAGGCTCGTATTCCGCAGATACAGACGGGCAAAGGGGACGGAATCTACATAATATTCTATTTTGAATTTTGCCACACAGTTTTCTGGGGTTCCGTGAAAACGGCCAAAAGTTGAGTTTTCTTAGGGATGTTGCCTTTTCCGCATATTCTGGATAATTTATAGTACATTACACAACTAGGGTGGTAAAACAAAGAAAGGCCGAGATCGCAGATGTTTGCGGCCCGAGCTGCAAGCAAGGGCCGTAAATATGCGATCGAGGGCTTTCTTTATTACCTCCCGTGTTGTGTACCTACATCATTTTATGTCTACACTTGGCCAGAAAGCGGCTTTTTCTGTACGCGCAGCGTGCGGAAATATTCGATTCCCAGTCTGGACCATAGGTGAGTACCATTTAATTTTTCTGTATACTTTGATTTCATGTATCTTTATGTAATAAAGTAAGGTTGTTATCTTGAAAGCGTTTTATACTGAACCCAGCTCCACCCCACGTTGTTTTCCAGAATCGCAGATCCGTTATAAATATTATATCCCCGGAATAGAACAAGTGACGCGAACTTCGTATGTTAATCACCGGGTTTGTGTTATGGGCTATTTTGGGGTTTGGGGGAGCGTCTTGCTTTATTCATGTTTTCTGTTTGGAAAAACCTTGGAGTTCGGCGTTTTTCTAACTTTAAGTTATGTATTCCATTATACTTATTAATATATCTGATTTTTTACATTTTTAGGGTTCCGTACTCAAAGGGTGCGAACGAAACCCTATTACTAAGCCTCCGCTGTTCGTCTATCCATCCGTCCGTCACAGGGTTCTAGCTTTCGAACCATAATAACATGAAATTTTCACAGATTGTGTATTTCTGTTGCCACTATAACAACAAATCATAACACCCAGTCCGGAATTTCCTCGTGCATATGCTTTATTACCGGTATATAGAAAAAGTTCTCAATATTATTTTTTTCTACTCCTGTACTTTTATCTGTCTTTTACTTGGTCACGAACACTAATATAAGAACATACATAATATGAGTTCAGAGAAGTCTATACTCTATTCCCCATAACAGCACTAGTGTCGTTATAGTCACATTACGATACTGCTAGCAGCCACAGACTTCTAAATCTTGGTTAAACTTAGGTCAAGGATAAAGCGCTCAATTCTAACTTTACAATAAAAATGCACAACTACCAACTTAACAAACAATTAAATTCCAACGATTTTTAAGAAAAACAAAACTTTCCGAATTAAATTCATTGATTCCAACATAAAAAAAAGTATTTTAATAATTATAGTCACTTAGTCTCATTAGCCATTATACTTTATATAAAAAAAAAAGTTTACCATAGACACAACTGTCAGTCAATATGTCATATTTGCCTTGTTTGGGAGCTGTTTAATTAGGTATGTATTTCATATTTTAAAGCCTAGTCGTAGAAAAAGTATTGTATGCAACGTTGTATAATTAAGTCAAAAAACGCTCATTGCGTCTCTATTTGCGATACTCGCCGCATTCGCGGCTCGTATCGCAACTCACGCAATTCGCATTTTTTGAGCCTCCTTATATACAACTGTTGCATAAAATACTATAAAGGGGGCGGCAACATTCAGGGCATGAGCTTTTTTTATACATTGTGTGTAAAATGCGGCAACGAATGGGTAATTTAGAGGTACGCCACTGTGACGCGGCAAACTTGAATATACGCGCGCGGTCAAAAAATTCGGGTCAGTGAAATGCCGCCATATTTCCTAAAATACTCCAGGGTTGTGAAATTATTGAATCCCGCTTTCATCTTTAATTAATTTTAGATATTATCTGCAAAAATAACACTGAAAATAATAGCAATTTCCGGGTTTAGATGGAACTCGTAAAAACCCATGAAAAATAATAGTATTTTATGCAACAGTTGTATAAGAAGGTTCAAAAAATGCGAATTGCGTGAGTTGCGATACGAGCCGCGAATGCGGCGAGTATCGCAAATAGAGACGCAATGAGCGTTTTTTGACTTAATTATACAACGTTGCATACAATACTTTTTCTACGACAGGTTTTAAAATTATAAAATACAAACAAGGCATAACCTGCAAAGAAGGCAAATATGACGTATGACTGTCAGTATGTGTCTATGGTAAACTTTTTATTTTTTAAATGAAGGTGACACGCAGTGAATATATTAAAAATACTTTTGTTTTTATGTTGGCATCAATGAATTTAGTTCAGAAAGTTTTGTTTTTCTTAAAAGCCGTAGGATTTTAATTGTTTGTTAAGTTGGTAGTTGTGCATTTTTACCGTAAAGTTAAAATTGAGCGCTTAATCCTTGACCTCAGTTTAACCTAGATTTAGAAGTCTGTGGTTGCTAGCAATAACGTAAAGTGGCTATAACGACACTAGTGCTGTTATGGGGAATAGAGTATAGACTTCTCTGAACTCATATTATATATGTTCTTATATTAGTGTTCGTGACCAAGTAAAAGACAGATAACAGTACAGGAGTAGAAAAAGACTTTAACGGAGTGAGATATCGCAAAAAACACCATTATTGGATAATAATATTTTTATGATAGGTTAGCGAATATTGCTAATACAGCCAGGTATTATGTAAATGAAACAAGTGTCAAATACATATAAAATCAAAGTACATAGAAAAATTAAATGGCACTCGCCTGTGTCCAGAGCGGGAATCGAACCCGGTACCTGACACAGGTGAGTGCCATTTAATTTTTCTATGTACTTTGATTTCTTGTATCTATATATGTAACATAAAATGTGGTGTAATTTACCCGCATTAAAAATCGATGAAGAGAAAATGTTTCTTTCATATAAAGTGTCAAATATTGAAAAACACCTATTTCTATTATTTAAATTAAGGTGACCCGAAACTTTTGCTCTTGATGATCGTAGTCTGTGCTGTAAGGGGTATTGTTGTAAATAAATTATGTATTTAATGGTTTGACTCTTACAATACATATATAATTTTAAGATGGCGACAAGAAGCACTTCAGTAGCTGATTCGATTTGGAATCATCGCACAAACTATAGTGATTGGTAATGACGTTAACAGTTGGGTAGTTTGGAACTTTTCCGGTAATCTCGTCAATAACATAATTTGATCTGTGAACTAGGTAGTAGTAACAGTTTGTGATCGTCAGTTCATAATGACCAAATGGAAATAGCAGAATGCCGGTGGGTCGATTTCACGCGTTATTCCAGCGTTTTCTTTATTTCATTCGTGTCACTCAATTTTTACCGCGAAACACTATCGATTAACTAGAAATTTTGATTAAATCATGTGTAGCCTCGATATCGTCTATCGTTTATAATAAAAGTTAACTGTCATCACCACCGCTTGCTGATATTTGCTGGAACACGAATGAAAAAAACCGCCGCTGTCGAAACGCTCTGAAATCGACCCCGGTACGCTTCGACTTTAAAGCGGAAATGTAGTAATCGCCAAAGGAAACCCTTGGCGGTTACTACATTTCCGCTTTTTGCCATCGATATTAAAAAAAAAATTTAGTCTGTTCGCAATTGTCATGGTAGTTTTATCATAAAATGTACTTTTTTTATTTAATTGAATTTGATATCATAGGTAGATATCAGTTAGAGACGATAATGGCAGCGAAGTTCCGAACGACCCTACAGGAGCTATGTAACGCGATGATTGCTGACTCGTTTAACCTTGCACCGGGAGGCGGTGACGAAATGTTTACTTTCAATCTTAAGGTTTTTTTTGACGTGATAACGTCTTATAATTCGATGAAGCCGGCTGCACGCACGAAAAAGTGTGACGTTATTTGCCGTTACCTTGCGGGGCCGTTACCTTGCAGGGCCGTTACCTGTCAAATAGGTACTTTATATTATTCCAGCACTAAAGTCGTTAAGACGATAGTTTCTTACAAATTGTTAATAAATTAGCCCTTATTCCCTAAGATACGGCTGTCAAAATCTCTATTGAATGACAAGAGACACTGCTGAGTTTGGCAAAAATCTTTAAATTTAAATAGTGGATGCTGCTTTGGCAGTTCCGTTTTACGCCTGCTTTAATCGTAGTTTAAAAATTATTAAAACAAATCTTTGACATTATATTCGTGGAACGGCAGATATTTACACTGGCCACTTAGCCATCATTTTAGCGTGTCAATGTCATTGTAGCAGCTTATTGGGAAAAAAGTCGAAGTCCAAGTCCAAGTCCAAGTCCAAGTCAAAGTCAAAGTCAAAGTCAAAGTCAAAATCAAAGTCACAGTCAAAGTCAAAGTCAAAGTCAGTCAAAGTCAAAGTCAAAGACAAAGTCAAACACAAAGTCAAAGTCAAAGTCAAAGTCAGTCAAAGTCAAAGTCAGTCAAAGTCAATGTTAATTTCAGTCAAAGTCAAAGTCAGGGTCAACGTTATCACGTTCGACTATCGTCAGTAAACCGACTTTACAGACAACCGATTTTTTAGAAATTACCTAGCTCTGTCGTGCTGCTTCAGATCCACATTCTTTATTGCATTTCATGTTGTACATAATTATAAGGTCTTAGAACTATTTACAGCTACAACATGAACCCTGTAAGGGCACAGGAACACTGGGTTTCCAGATGTGTTGTAAGTTTTTATTTTTAAGGAACTTAAAGTTAGTTGCAGGAATATTAGCCCGTTTTTGAGGCAAAAAGCATCAATGTCTTGAAGATATACTCTGGGTAGACTTCTCTCTTCTCTTCTTAGTCGGCCCCTCATGGCTGTGGATCGTGACTAGGGCGTGCAGTACCGGGAAATTTTAGAATGGCAGCACCGGGAATTCCCGGTTCTGTCGTGTTGGTTTTATGGACCGCCTGATAGAGACCACACTTAGCAGCCCTCTTAATCGCATCACCAACGCGCTGGAACTCTTCCTCTGGTGCGTTTGCCCTCCACAAATCCAAGAAAAATCTGTTTCTCTAGCGCACGTCTTGGTGAACGCATGATGTGCCCAGGAAAACAATGGGTAGACTTAATAATGACCTAAGTTTGACGCCACATTGCTATAAATAATAATAACTACCGGTAGATTGGGCATCGTCCCTCTCAGCCATCCTGGTTTAAAACGCAACGTTATGCTAAGAAAAATCATCGCAAAAAGTCGCGTTTTAGGCTATGACGGCAGCACTGGCGGTGGAAATTAAATACAGAGGAGTAATATAATAAGAAGTTCTTTTTCATCAATTAGATTAGATTAGATTTCTTTATTTCACAATATAAAATACATTATAAATTACATATGTCAATTTACACGATTTCATATTATGATCGTCAAAACATTAATAATAATTTAACAAAGTTCCATAGAAAATAAAAACATAAAACATATCATCAAAGTCATTAATTATCACCGATAGCGGTTCGTCATCTTACATCCTAACGTAAAATATCACATGTCACCTATACTTTAATATAGGATTATGTGCCCAATTTTAATATGAAATAATCATTATATAGGTACAATGTCAAAAGAAAAAAGAATAAACATAAACCTAACTGATAAAATGTCAATGTATAAGGGATCGTCGCCTTATGCTACAAAACAGAATTATTCACAGAATTATTCACTGTATTAAATTAAAATATTGATTTGCTAATCCGCGATATGATAACGTGTTATTCAATTAGTGCTAGCCTGTTACCTTTGGGTTCCGGGTCACCTTAGGTCACCTTAGTGGTATGGTCCAATAACCCAGTATCCGCACCAGTTTGTGTACTGGTGTATCGCTCTTCATGTCTTTCTTTACACAATCTAAATGTCGCATTGGTAATAAACGAAGTTAGAGAAATAGGCTCAATCGCTTATATTTCCCAAAGAAGACTGAAAATCCATCGGTCAACGTCATATTTCCTCCTTTTAGTCTAAACTGCCTGCATTACTCAAAAGGATCTAATACTAAATGGTCAGTCATAACTAGCGCCCTCTCTGTGACTTTATCCAAGCCAATAATCGGATATTTTTGGCTAATGTAACGTTGTTATTTTATCACGATACGACATACGTATTTTTTCATGCCCATGCCCATGGCTTGAGCATGTGAATGCATGAAAAAATACGTAAGTAATTGTAACCGTCTAGCACTAATTGAATAACACGTTATCATTGTAGTAGATTAGCAAAGATTTTTTTTTGTTTTAACTAACATGGATTTCCGCAAAGTAACGCCTGATTCAATCAATTATTATTATATATTTTTTGTCGGAATGTAATTAATACAGTGCCAAAAGAGTAACTAAATATTAGCAAGAAAAAATCTGTATCTAGTTTTGAACCACTGAATATCCAGACAGACGAGCGATACCTAACCGGTCGAGAACAACATTGAACAGTTTCACAACATTTTCTTTTTCTTTCTGTTTCAAAAACATAAAGATTCAGCTATCACTGAAATCTCGTATATAAATGTCATATTGTTGTATTTTTGAAAGAAGAAACTGGTGAGTTTCTTTGGGCGTTTTCTCTTCTTGAGAACCTACTTGCAGAAATATATAATTTAAAATTTTTGACCGGCAGGTATAGGTAATTTCACGAGAGTTGAGGCCACGCACACAACAACACTGTCGTGTAATGACAGCGGGATTTTGAAACGACTGTTCTTTTTTCCTATCGATAGCAAGTTCAATAGTGAATTGCAAGATAGACCAAAAAGTTTCGTTAAACTATATGTGACGTTCCGCAGGAAAAGGTACCTTATGGAGGGTCGGCACTTACGTCGTGTAGCATCAAATTAATATAGGAGTGCCGTTAATAACAGCGTAAGCGCCTACCCGCCATAAGGTACCTTTACCTGCGGAACGTCACATATAGCCTTGTGTTCATTTACTCACTCATTCATTTCATTTATTCACTTTTTTTTTTTAAATGAGTACTTCACGTAGCTGTGTGTGTGTGTAATCATTCACCTCAACTCTCGTGAAACTACCTAAGTATACCATGGTTGTACCTTTGAGCCCAAATATTGTAGCATTTCTGTTAGTATAGCTCCTGGTCTACAACTGAACACTTTGAAATGAAATGAAATGAAATGAAATGAAATGAAATGAAATGAAATGAAATGAAATAATTTATTTCTGCAAGTAGGCCTCAAGGGCTCTTTCACATGTCTGATTCTTTTGGCCACAGAAGTAGCAATATCAAGATGGTTCATCGACGAAATTGACTTCTGGGAGAGACACCGGTAAACAATGAAATATAAAAATGTTAAAGTTAACTATAATTCTACTTATAACTCTATTAAATAATTATTTGGTTCAAAGTATGCTCACTGCTTTGCTCAGTTAAAAAAACGCAGAAACGGTAAATTTTGATAGCTTTTCCGGTTATACTTGATATAGGTAGGTGTCGTAGCCAACTGGTTTAATCAGCCATTTGGTTAAATGCCTAGCACTAAATTACGACCCGCCAGCAGGTCGACGAAGCCCCACTATGCGGGGCTTCTATTTCTGCTCTGAGGGACACAAGCTAAACTAACCCAACCTAAAATTTAAATGAAAAGGCTAGGCAGTTAACTAAATGGCTAATTAAGCTAGTTGGCGGCGACATAGGTATTATCGCACTTTTATCAACAATCAACATGTCAAAATATAGTTAGGTAGGTGCATTTAAAAAAAAAACTGGACAAGTGCGAGTCGGACTCGCCCACCGAGGGTTCTTTACAAATATTTTAGATAAAGACTTTATTTTTTGTGATTTAAATACAAAAGTATAGTTTTCAGATTTTTCCCTATACTTATAGTATAAGACGGTATTACTTGCCAAATTTCATAGTTCTAGGTTAACGAAAAATACCCTATAAATTTTGGTTTCCTTAAGAGAGTCGAAATGTACGTTTTTTGCAGCATAAACTGCCATATCTTTTTATTACGTTTTTTTTTTATTTTTTCACAGGTTCAAGGGACCATAAACTTGAGTACCTATATGATTTTAATTTCAACTCGATACCTTTACGGGTTCTTGAGATAAAGGGTCTTGACAGACGTACAGACAGATGCACAGACGGACAACAAAGTGATCTTATAAGGGTTCCTTTTGTTTCTTTCGAGGTATGGAACCTTAAAAACCACCCCAAAAATCACCGAACTTGTTCTAATCTAAAATTAATAGCTATAAATACATTATTTATGGTACACCTGGCCATAAAGTGGCCTTTACCGCACACTGCGCGTACGGTAAAGCCGCATTCTGGCCAAGTGTAGACATAAAATGACGTACACAACACGGGAGGTAATAAAGAAAACCCTCGATCGCATATTTACGTCCCTCGCTTGCAGCTTGGGCCGCAAACTTCTGCGATCTCGGCGTTTCTTTATATTACCACCCTAGTTGTGTAATGTACTATTAAACCATTTAAATTGAAAATGGCACAGCGTTTAAATTGAAACTGCTCCATCTTCCCCCATTCCCCTCGACCTAACCCAATCAAGTCAGCTAGCTAACTACATTATGTTTGTTCGTCATATTTGCTGATACCGCCGGAGTGATTACGCTTATGCAAATACGTATATATTTGATTTGAACGTTTAATTGGTGATTCGGCGTTAAACGTTAATTAGGTTTGCTTAACTCGCGTCTTCAGAGGCCTATATGATCGGGTTTATCAATAAAGGTTCTATTTACTTTAAAGGTTAGCTGGAAGAGACCCCTTACAGGGATAAGTTCGCCTTAGTACATAACCATTGTTCTTTTTACTGTATCTGTATGATTTTATGTGCAATCAAGTGTTTACATACATACATACATACATACTTTTGGACGTAGTTACCTATGCCTTTTTCAAGCTATGGTAGCTGAAGCTGAGTGGTTCGGACATGCGCCTTTCACGCAAAGGTCGTGGGTTCCAATCCTGGCTCGTACTAATAAGTTTTTAGAACATCATCATCATCATCATTTCAGCCATAGGACGTCCACTGCTGCTGGACATAGGCCTCCCTCATAGGTTTTTCGGCCCAGCGTGCAGCGCCCACTTGGCCAAGTGGTTAAGGCGCTGGGCCGGAAATCCAGCGGTACCGGTTTCGATTCCCGGTCTGGACCACAGGTGAGTACCATTTAATTTTTCTATGTACTTTGATTTCTTGTATCTATAAATGTATATCTCAATTCTGTTGAAATAGCGGAGATCGGTGCGTGATCGCAAAGGGAAAGAAGAGGCGCAACGGCGAAATCAAGCCGTTTTTGTACAAACAACCCTGCTAACTCGGCCCTCGTTAGAGATAGAACTTTTGTCCGACGGCAAAGAGCGGGCTACTTATAAAGAGGCGGCAGATTCTCGAAGAGATAATATTGAACAAGGCCCAGGCCCTACACGTTTACAACACTCATTTAAGAGGCGTGACAGTAAGGTGGAGAGAATTGAAAATTAGGTATTTGTAAAATGTGTCGCTATCCCGCACTGCCCGCCTCTCCCGCGCAGAGCGCGATAGAGACAACTGCAGCTTGGACCGAAAATACTTTTTAAAATTTCATGAAAACAACGTTTTGTAGTCCCCTGATTTCTTCCCCAAAACTTAACCTATTTAACTAATTTTTTCATTAAACATTAAAGAAAGGCTTTGGCCGTGTTCCTATGTTTTCCTTTTTTATAATAATTTAGTCTAATTTGTTTTCTGGATGTGTGAACACAGCGGAAAATCTGGCATTTTTTTTAGGTTTTTGAAGGTTAATATCTCTTCTGAGAATCAATTTATCGTAAAAAGGAAAACATAGGAACATATCAATAGTAGCCATAGATTTTTGGACAAAAAATGATTGCTCTACTGGCATTATCCAGGGAGGAAACAGGGGACTACGTTTGTATGGAAAAACTGCCCTCCTGTTTCCTCTTAACCTACTTCTCCTATCAATCCTACTTCCTATCATATCACACTTCTTTCATCACATCTTTCTAATTTGCTCAAAGGTTAGCTGGAAGAGATCCCTTACAGGGCTCAGCCTCAGGGATTCGCCTTCGTACGTAACCATTGTTCTTTGTATTGTTTCTGTATGATTTTATGCGCAATTAAGTGTTTACATACATACAAACATAGATACATACAGTGCGTTACCAGCACGTAGGCTTTTTTTAAAGTAGAATAAAGTAACGTTGTTTCTTAACCTAACCATGACCTTCATTTAATAAATCGACTAAAACTCCAATTTAATTAATTTTCTAACAAAATTTGAATTGCAAGCAATGTACAGCAAAGTAAATTGACAAATAGATGTAAATGCCAGCCCTTTATTCTTGTTTTATAACGAAGTAATCAAGATAAATGCCTCCATCTACCTATTTCAACAGTTAGAGATACCAGAATTGCTACACTTAAGAAAACTACAGAAAAACAACACTTTCTAACTAACAAATTAAAACTTAAAAAGCAATACGAGTACTAGGCATTTGGAGCTGTTTGAAGTGATCGAGAATCCTTTCTTCAAGTTGTACGTGCACAATTCCGTTTATGGCCCTTTCAAACTGACCAGATAGGACCATTCTCTGGACCTCGCTGGACAGCCACTATTGTCAATCAAAGATTATGTGGATGCCGTTGATTTGGAAACCACTCTCGATAAAGTCTCAAGGCTTGAGGAACATTTCCACTGTATAATAAAATCATGTCAGATAATTCTCATGCATCTTTAGCCATTTTAACGAAAAAAGAATATCAATTTTGCAAATAAATGTTTCTTTTGTATTTTGACAAGCCAACGTTAATACTTTTGTAATTGTCATGTAAAATTTTAGAAAAAACTCTTTAAGCTGGTTAAAAAACTCCATACATAAACGTAAGGATAAGGACGGCATTAATTATGGGATTGGTTTTCTCAACTTTATACCCCCGTAACACGACAAGCCTTGTACCAAGTGCATCAGCGATATGAATAACGACAATTACGTAGTACACCTACTACATTTAAAGTGCGGATTTAGGAAATTGAATTGTGCAGTTAATTCGCATAATTATGATTTGCTAATACTTGCAAACGATTGCTAATTAAACATATTATTATCAGTTTTAATGCCCGCATGCCGGTAACACACTGTAGAGTTTTCCCAACGGGGTAGTAAGAGACTACGTTATTCCACTTGCTACGGTCCAGTCTAGGCATAAATTTTTCGCTTAGTATTCATCAATCTTTTCATGTTTAGAGTGCTTTTGACTTGTCCTTTTTTCAGAACGTACTTAACCTATTAAGATTATAAATATGAAAGTTTGCGAAGATTTTTAAAGGCTTGGATGTATGGAGGTTTTGAATAAATACACTTTAACGAACCGCTGGTTGCGCTTTAAACAACACTGGCGCCCAACGTGGGGCCAGCGAAAAATCCATTGGGATTTCGAGACTCAGTTTCTTCTAGGGTAGTCTAGATACAGTAGCTGTGTCCAGGGAACGATTGGTTGTATAAGGGAAAGTCGAAGGCAAATGTCGGGCGCTCTCCAATGCGGTGGACAAACCACATTAAATCTGTGATATATTCCAACATAAATGTTAACTCTCACTACGCCAAACATAAAGATACATAGCGTCGCATCACAAGAGAAGCGGTGGTGCAAAACTCGACCGAGGCATGACCACGACCACTCTGGCAAGAGTGCACGACTAAGAAGAAGAAGATATTGTACGATACGCAACACGCCTCAATTTCCAGCAACCGTTACCGTATTATGCTACAAACGACTTTAGTTGCTTAACTAGATAGTACCAGGTAATACGGAATTAATGAAATACCATTCCCGAGGATGTTGTCTGGGGTAGGGAATTTTGCCGTCAACAACGTTGGCAGTTATATTTCTTGGAAGTATTTAGTCGACACTAATATTCTGTAGTTTATTTCTCTTTCTCCTCTTCTCAGCATAGCTGCGTCCACTGCTGGACATATGCCTCTTGCATGGATTTCCAATTAGTTCTTGATGCGGCGATTCTACTCCAGGTCAGCCCTGCCGTCTTTTTCATGTCGTCTGAACATCTGGCTTGCGGTTTTCCAACGCTTCTGCCACCCGTTCGAAGTCTCCAGTTTAGTTTATGTAACTTAACGGAAATAATTTATTACCAACGTCCTTTTCTTCGTCGTAACTTTATCTGGCTAAAGGTGTGATCGGTGACGGGGTGGTTGGAAATCAAGGAAGGAGGCCTTCCCAACAGATGGAATAGACTAACTAAAAAAACCGGTCAAGTGCGAGTCGAACTCACGCACCGAGGGTTCCGTACAAACTCGTAAGTAGATACGTGGATAGTTCAAGAAAAACTGTATGGCGGTTAGCTTAGTAGGAGCAAATAAGTATGTGTACGATTTTTGAAAATTTCTAGAAAACGATGCAATTTAGGAAAACCGTTTTATTTTTCCTGTAATATTTAATAATTGGTAATTATTACAGATTTTTTCTGTTCAGTAACTTCGAAGATAATAGGGGGGAATGGTATTTTTTTTAACGTTTTTAGTCATAAATCAAAAAGTACAAAATTAAGAAAAAAAACAAAAATGGTTTTACAATTTCTAAATTAAGCCCTTTCATTTGATATCTCACTCAATATAATAGCTCTACTTTTGTTTTTCCACATCCCATTTCGGACCCCTTTAAAAAAAAAGTAAAAAAGGTACAAGATTTTTCTGCTATCCAATAGGCTCGAGTACGTGACTTTTAATACTATTCCAAGTTTCAAGTCGATAGCATCAGTAGATCCTGAGATATCTTGCTTTTTTACCATTTTGGTACGGAACCCTAAAAACCTATATATATTGACTTTCTGATTCTTCTGAAAACTATAAACTTACTAGGAAATACAAGTTTGATACTACGTACGTTATCAAAGTCAAAGTTCTTTATCCTTTAATATAGCCATATTAAAATGAACCACCACCGAGAACCGGCGTAAGAAACTCGGCGGTATACTTTTTTAAAACAGTTATACATTTTCATTGATACTCTTATATCATATTTACAATATCATAGTCTTACATCATAAGTTAAATTACGATTACGACTAATAACTTCACCGTTTTTTGCATAGGTGCACTTTAAGTTAAAAATTAATGGTTTCTCAGGAAGTTATCATTTCCTCATTTCCAAATATCCCTATCTTGTGCACTTTTATTAATTATTGCCAAATATTGCTTGTGCAAAGAGCTTCAATACCGGCTTGGGTGATGAAAACATCATTTGAAGAAGCTACTCATATCATATTCATAAAAATCCTACTAAAGTTCCCTATCTAAACAAACCTACTCTTTGCCCCACAAAGGAACAATAAGTAAAATTATATTCAGTGTGATTTTTTGTGCAAATATTTTGCAACAACTTTCGCGCCGGCTTGTTTGAGTTGCCTTTTGTCTTCTCGCTGATTAGGAGACTCACAACGTCCAACATTTTGGCGACTTACGCCTTGTTTTTGTCAAGTTTATTGATTAACTTAAGCTTCAGTGACAATAATGAGTAGGTCCCAGAACACAGCCCTGAGGTACTCCGAAATAAATTGGCAACTAGGTAGTTCATCAGATCGTCGTCGTCCATTGCTGGACATAGGCGTTCCCCAGTTTATACCACCATACCTAATCCTCCATCTCTTCAAGTCGTGTGTGGATAACAGGAGGGTCGTTTGACGGGACGAATCGTTCGAGATCTTCACCCTCATCTGTGCCTTTGGCCATTGACTCTGGGACAAATATTAGTTATTATACTAAACCTAAAACTAAACTACCTATTAAATTATATCTAAAAAGGGCCCCCGTGGCCTGGTGCCAAAGATGCTGGCAGAATTTCCTCGCTGTATGGCAATACTAATGCTCTGAGCGAGGAAGCTGCCAGCCCTTTGATCACCGGATTAAAATAAAATATATAAAAACAGTGAATTCATTTCCGCTATAAAAATATTCAATAAGGAAAAATAAATAATAAATTATAAGTAGCTTTTAAAGTACGATTACGAAAGTACATTGTAGTAGTATCTTAAGTATTTGTAACACTAGATTAGTTAAGTTTGTAAGTCATCGAATATTGTATGCCTGTAATAGGCAACTGTTGATACCTACCTTATAATTTGTTTCATCCCATGGACATAGTTTACACAGTAAAAAAAAATCTGATTCTTGGTTCTCTGTCCTGGTTTTATACTCATACTCATACTCATACTCGTTTATTGTGTATTGATCATACAATGTCATCTTATACAATCATAAATAAAATAAAACAAAATTAATCGATCATTCATTATACAATACAAATAGAAATAAATTATAAAATACAAATAGAAATAAAAATGTCAATTGTTCATGAATTCAAAAACGGAATAATAGGCCTTTTGCACAAGAAGCGATTTTAGTTTTAGACTAAACCCGAGGTACGTTTTACAGTCTTTGATGGAATTTGGGATTTTATTGTAAATTTGAGGACCCAAGACGTGCAGACAATGGGCTGATTTTTTTAGCCTGTGTCTAGGTGGTTCGAGATCGTGCTGTCTTTGATCTTTGAATCTGTTGCTCGCCCACTTCTTCCGAGTGAAGTCGTTCAAGTTTTGCCGGACATGTTTTCCTACTTCCAATATTAAAAGGGAAGGTAGTGTCAACACTCGGAAGTCTATAAATAGCTGTCGGGCTGGCGTGTCAGGGGCGACTCGGGCCATTTTTCTGATAATTTTTTTTTGAATAATGAATGGTCTGTCTCTGTCGGCGGCCAATCCCCACAAGTCAACTCCGTATGATAAAACGGAGTGACAATATGCATGGTAAGCTATCAACAGATTTTCCCGGGATAATATAGGTACTAGACGCGCTATTATGTAGTAAGCTGAATTCAACTTACCGCACAGTTTGTCTATATGCTCACGCCAGCGTAGACCAGCATCAAACGTAAAACCCACAAAACGAGAGTGAGTTACAATTGGAACGGTTGCATTCCCTACAAGTATTGAGTTGGACGTGGTACCAATATCTAACGAATTTTTTAAACTAAATTCCAGTAGGTTTGTTTTTTCTAAATTAACAAGCATGCCATTCGCCGTGAACCACTGTAAGAGCTTATGAATGACACACTGAATATTTTCCAGTAGCAGTTCCCTACTAGCCGCATTTACAATAGCGCAAATATCGTCCGCATACATCACAAAGTCCACTATCGGTGACTCGAAAGGTAGGTCATTCATCAGTAGCAGAAATATGTTGTTACCGATGTTCGAACCTTGTGGGACAGACCTATCACCTATCGGCTTTAGGCTTGATCTCTCATTGTTGACATCAGTAGATTGATTTCTGTCAGATAAGAACGAGCTGATAAGCTTAAGCGCAATGCCGCGGATACCATAGTGCTCGAGTTTGTTCGCAACGAGGTTGTGGTCGACCAGATCGAATGCTCGCGACAGATCAAAGAAAACCGCAGCCACTCGTCTTCTGCCTTCCAGGTGGTCCACCACCGTTCGCAGCAGGAGCCGAGCGGCCCCGGTCGTTGATTTACCCAATTGATAGGCAAACTGTTGCTTGCAAAGTGAATTATTAGTTAATAGAAATTTTATGAGGCGATCACACAAACCCATCTCAAAAATTTTAGACACCGCAGGGACTATTGATATTGGTCTATAACATTTTTGCTCCTTTTGGCTGCCCTTTCCCTTATATACCGGTGTTACTTTTATTTTCTTTAATGATGCAGGGTACTCGCCTTTACACGCAGACTTATTGAATTGATGGCACAATATATGCACGAAGTTGCCTGGGAGATTACGCAGGATGTATGTCGGTAGACTATAAATGTCCTTCGTGCCCTTTGGCTTTATTTTCGTGATTAATTTAAGAAGTTCGTCTACGGTAAAAGGTATTAAAAACATTGTTCTTATCACTTGAGGAACGTTTTCACGTAAATAAAACAGCGCACTCGCAACATCTGGTCTCAGCGGCGTGTCGCGTACAACGGAAAGATAGTAGTCGTTGAGTGAGTCAGCCAGCTGGAGGTTGGTGCCACCCGCGCCGCACACGGCGTGCCGCAGCACACCTAGCGCGTCCCCCCCACGCGAGCCCTTGTTGGTTTGCGACTGGATCATTCGCCATAGGGACTTAGCCGTGTTAGGTGCTGATGCGATGGACTCATTAAGGAATTGTTTCTTTACACGTCTCAACAGACCGTCATGCTTGCATTTATTGGCCAAATATAGATTGTATAGTTCTTGGTTATCAGGATAAAACTTAATTAGCATTGATAAGAGTTGAAGGAAATCTTTACTTTTTGTTGTTTCGGTATTGAACCAGGATTTTTCTTTATTTATTATCGGAACGCTTTTAAGTGGGCAGCTGTTATGGTATTTTTCTACAAAAATATTCATCACGTTATCAAAATTTCCCTTCCTACTGTTTATATATGTGAACCAATCAAGTTGTTCTATGGAGTCTAAAAATGATGCTAGCCTAGGCTGAGTTAGCAGCCTTTTTTTACAGTGTCGCGTAGTGGCAGGCAGCGTAGTGGGGATAGATATGTCAACACACACCGCGCAATGGTCACTAATCGCAAGGTCCATCGGATGCGCTTTGATTTGGTCTTTTACTAGATCAGTGTAAGCATGGTCTAAACACGTCTTGGATGTAAGCTGAATACGCGTAGGAAAGTTAACTAAGGAGATCAAGTTGAATAAACCCAAAAGGCCTAATAGGTCTCGTTTTTGTTTCGATCTTTGTAGCAAGTCGATATTCACATCACCCATTATTAAGATATAGGCATCTTCATTTATTATATGATTTAACAATGACTCTAGTTGACAGGTAAATACAGTAAAGTCACCTTCGGTATTTGAGCGATAGATGCAGATTACAATTAAATTTATTTCAATTACTTGAACAGCGGCTATTTCGATATGCATTTCAATTGAAAATTTGGATATGTCATCTCTTAGTAATAAGGTTAAATTATTGCGGGCGTATATGCACACTCCACCGTGCATACGCTCCTCACGACAAAAGCAGGAAATTAGGTTGTAATTAACAATATTTACCACTTCAATTTCATTTGTACTTAACCAGTGTTCCGTCATAAGGAATAAATCGCACTTGATGTCGGATTGAAGTAAACACTCGATGCTATTCGTTTTATTACGCAGGCATTGGACGTTTTGTTGTATAATACGCAGCTGTTTGCAAGCATTCTGTCGACAATGAGTAGTGGACGCCGTTGACGGTACAACAGCGCAGTCAGCGTCATGGGTTTGTTTACACTGTTGAGGCGGGTCAACCGGAGCCAGCGAGTTCTGCGGTAGTGGGAGCGGTGGCGGGTGTAAGGACCGGTTCGTTGATACGTGGCTCGCCCCGCTGTTTGCGGGGTCGTACGAGAAACCACTCGGAGAAGCGAACACGCGGGGGCCACACCGTTGGCGAATTAAAAGAGATTTAGATTATGTCCTTCAGAGAAATTCCGCATAGCCCATGCTGGCTTCTCTACTGAAATTAAATTGTTTATTCAACTAGACGGGTAAGTTGACCTAGTGAACTATTCGCCAAGAACTTTGAAGGAACCCGCAACAAACTTACTTTAGCAAAAAGCCAACCCTTTCACGACAAATGTAGACTTCATTAAGCTGCGTGATTAACAGCCTCCATAAATCACTATGTAGAATCTAAACTTTAATGAAATGTACTATTGATTACAGTGCAAATAGTTGGAGACAATCTTACACCAATAGTTTAATCGCAAACTGAGCAATGTACTTGTACCAGCACCATACAGGAATTGAGCCACATGCTGTTCTTAATTTAACTTTGTTATGCATTTCGGACGCACTTTGGGCACACGACTGGGTTATTCTTCAGAAATATGTCTGCGACTTATCCCTCTGTCTCCATACATTTAGTATGAAAAAGGTCCAGAGAAATAAGGTGACCGCAGACATATTTCTGAAGAATAACCCGACTGATAAACATTTGCATTATACGACTAAATTAAGAACAGTGGCAAGAGGCTGTGGTGGTTGTAATGGCGTACTAAACCTTAGGGTATCATTTAATCGATCAGCAAAATATTCATATTTTGGTCAACAGAAATATGTATTTGGTCAGCCAAAATAGCTAGTTGGTAAGCAACTTATGGTTAGCAAACATTTGTAAATCAGGCTGCAATTAATGATATACTGAACTGCTCTAAATTATTTTGGTCAGCAAATTAAATATTTGAGCTGCATTAGGCGATCTACGGTTAATCAAATTTTGGTAAGCAATCAGTAGGTAAGCAAAATATTTCATTTTGTTCATCAAAATGAAAGGTGCAATAAAACCTAATTGGCATGCACAAAATGGGCGCAACTATTCTGCCGCAATAACGCAAAAGGGCACATCTAAATAAAATTTTCGAGTTATTTTGTTAGAAAAACTTCTATTTGTAAAATAAAAAATGTCCGAGATATTCGACTTCAAAGTTGACAAATTTTAAAGACGTAAAAATTTCGATGGATGTTGGTGTCATTATAACACCTATTTATTATTGTTTTATCGTAAAGAATTCGCTAAAATAAGCATGTTTTATGGAAAAAAACTTTTCTCTGAAATCAAAAATAACCGAGATATTCGACTTCAAAGTTGAAAAAGTTGACTTTCCGTATCTCCGGGGCTGCGGGAACAGCAGCCCTTCCGCCCTTGCATGACGACGCACGGTCACTTCGCTCGGCTCTGCAGCTTCGGCTTGTTGGTCGCCTTCGGCGACCAGCCTCAGCCGCTCGCCTCTCTCGTTCCCGCGCTTCGTCATGGCGGGCGAGGGCTACCCTCCCTCCGCGCCTCCGGCTCTATAAAAACACTCTAGGGCGCGCAGTGTCGGCACGCGTCCTAACCAGCGAGAGCCCTAGATTCGGACTATCGCAGGCGTTTTACATTTTATAGTAAGTAGTATCTTCAAAAATAGCAATACGGTAAAAATCACTGATAATTGATAAACACTACTACTTGCAGATGATATTTCCTTTGTTATTCCATGCCAAAATGAATTTCTCCTCAATAGTAAATTAGACCCTATCCTAACAAACATTGAAACCTGGCTTAATGACCATAATCTAAAAGTTAATTTTGAAAAGACTAAACTCATACAGTTCAGGCCGTATCAAAAACGGGCCATAAATATTGAATACTCCCATAATAACTTAAAACTAGATTCAGTTGCTTCAACCTCATTCTTAGGTATTAATATTGACTCTGCCCTTAACTGGAAAGACCATATAAATAAAATAAGTAGTAAATTAAACAGCTTTATTTATGCGTTGAATAAACTAAAAAGATGTACGGACATAAAAATAGCCACAAGTGCGTATTACGCCTATGCACATGCCCATCTACAATACGGAATAGTGCTATATGGGAACAGCCCAAATATAGTCCAATTATTTAAACTACAAAAGCGTTGTGTCCGAATTCTGGTAAATGTAGACTCAACGGTAAGCTGTAAACCCTACTTTAGAAAGCTAAAAATTTTAACCTTAATATCTATTTATATCCTAGAAATAAGCCTATTTGTAAAAAACAATATGGACCTCTTCTTCCAATATTCCCGACCCCAGAACCTACGACCTGGAAACAGGCTAGCTCGCCCAAATTCCACAATGCGAATGATACATTCAAGCCCTTTCGGAATGTCGATTAGAATATACAACAAAATCCCCGATAGAATTAAGATCATAAACGAATTTAAAACATTTAAAAACAATTTTAAAACATATTTAATAGAAAAAGCTTACTACACAATAGACGAGTACCTTAACGACTAAATGTATGGAATATCAAATGAAAACAGACATAATGCCAACAATTGTAATTTAAAATATAAACAGAATAATTATAATAGTAATAATGCAATAAATAGTATTTTATATATTAAACATATATAAAGTACTTACTATAATTTTATAAATGTTTACATAATATAATATTTTGCTACTTAAATAATAGGATGTTACATTAAAAGTTAAGTATACATAATTTATTAAGGCATGCTGTGATAATAGTTAAATGATACTCGAATAATAATGATAATATAAGAATAGAATCTAAATGAATGTTACCTATAAAATTGCTATGCCCTGACAGGGTTCATGTTTAACTGTAATAACCTACTTTAAGAGCCTTATACTAACATGAGTGCAATAAAGAAATTTGATTTGATTTGATTTGATTTGACACTGACAGCTGACAATCACCGAATGACAAAACAAACACGCCCACGATTGGCTGCTCGCGTCACGTGGTCTGTTTCGCTCTGCCCACAGTACTGCTGATTTTTCAAACTAAACGCAATCCACGCATGTTTTCTCTGCTAACCAATTGTAAAATCTTGCCGGCCAAGTAATTATTTTGCAGCTCGACTGTTTATTAGGCAGACAAATGATAAATAAAGCAGATTAATATTGGTTAAAATGTTAACCATTTTTTAAATATTTGCTGAACAAGTGTTGCCGCCCGATTTTTATTTATTGCCAGCCAAATCTTTGTATGCTGCCCAAATGATTTAACTGCTTATTTATTTTGCGGATCAATTTTAATAACGGCTGACCAAAAAATTACTTTTCTAAACCTTATACATATATTTTACTTAAAAATGACTAATATTATATGATACATGTGAAAGTTTGTAAAGATAAAAGAAGGCTATGATTGTTACCCAATAACATGGTAAATATTGACTGAATTGAGATTGACAGGCCAGTAGACCAAGTCCTAGATTGAAACATATGATGCTTAATATCTAACCAAAGAGTTATCTGTGGATAGTAAAGGGAATCCCATCAAAAATATTACTTGTGAAAAATGCTAGTATAGACTAGAGAGTAAATTCATATTGTCACCATTTTTACTTCTCTCGAATCTCAAACAGACATCACTGTGATCAGTCCCGAGAATTAAGCCTACTAAGCTTTAGGAGCCGCTACTAGCTTTTGTGAAGGGAAAATTAGAAAGTCGGAAGCCTCCCCCTTGTTTCTTCGTAAGCGAATCGGCACAATGAAGTCAATTCAGCCCTTTGATCTCGCCGTTGATTGAGTGTTGGCGCACGCGCGAGCGATAGAGGGACACACAGCCAGAGCGGATACGGTACCAGTACACAATGCTATACAGCTAATGAGAAAGTGTATTTGGGTTATTCTTCAGAAATATGTCTGCGGTCACCTTATTCCTCTGGCCCTTTTTCATACTAAATGTATAGAGACAGAGGAATAAGTCGCAGACATATTTCTGAAGAATAACCCATCTGCAGTATTCTACAGAAACGTTACGTGCTTAAGCGACACAAACTTTTTAATACTTTTGATATGTATAAGGTCCTAATTTATTAGTTGCAGATATTTTAACACATTATACTTTACATTAAAATAATTAACTTTAAATAGAAATTAAGAAATCTTTTCATATAACTTTTTTGATTTCATTTACCTAACAAAAAAATTAATTATAATTTCGTCTAAAAAAATTCACCATGTGCATTATCACATGTCACAATAACACTATCTGTCATGTCAACAATTATTTGTCGTAAATGTCGTAACGGTTCGGCGGGAAAACTGCAAATGTCATTAGGATGGGATTTATCGACGTGAAGTGGCCAGTTACAGCTACCAGAATTGTTCAATGAGTTTTCATTTAGTTATCACATTAACAGGGTGTTATTACGTAGCAAACTTGTTTTTCCTTTTTCTCCAAAAAAACATCGTGAAAGCTATAATGTTTCATGCTTTAATATACTCCAGAGACCGACTACTATCAGCTGTAAAAATATCTGCAACTAATAAATTAGGACCTTATATAATCGAGTTTATTTACATCTACACATATAAGAGAACAATAGTACATTACACAACTAGGGTGGTAATACAAAGAAAGGCCGAGATCGCAGAAGTTTGCGGCCCGAGCTGCAAGCGAGGGACGTAAATATGCGATCGAGGGCTTTCTTTATTACCTCCCGTGTTGTGTACATAATTTTATGTCTACACTTGGCCAGGAAGCGGCTTTTTCCGTACGCGCAGCGTGCGGAAAAAGCCACTTTATGGCCAGGTGTGGCATAAAAATAATATCTGAATACTCTTTTACGCTCCTGACAATAGGGTCGTGTTCAGATATTTTTGTTCTCGTAAGTGTGTAGATGTTAATGAACTCGACTGTACAATTAAGACGCTAAATATCGATGTGGTAATATGCAAAGAAGACAAAAAAATGTCCCAACATTGTTTTCTATTGTGTTACCATTTTGCATATACTTTGTGTAACGGTAACATAAAGAAAAGTTTCATTCATGTATTGAAAATTTGGGTCACTTTTTTTCTAATATTGGGATGGAAAGAGCTCGTAATTCACGTTGGTTGACACGCGCTTACGTGGATAATCCACACAATATTAATTATGAAGAATAAAAACAATATTTAAAAGTCAGCGTAGTGTTCAGCACTGGGGATATTGGAACTAAAATATAATTTGTATCAAGGTTGATTGATAGCGACTGTCTCGCCTTGCGGGTAGGCTGACACTGCCATACGGACGCTCTCCAGACACCAACTAACGGCCCGTATACATTTATTCGTAATTCATATTGTTCCCATTTTTAACCGTTCCACGAAAAGGAGGAGGTTCTCTAGTCGGTTGTATTAATCTCTTTATTTCCTTAATTTCGGCATTTATGGCCCAATTTGGAAATATATGTTTTTAATTGGATAGGCTATAGATTGGCCCCAATTCTATCAAAATTCATTTTTGACGTGTATAAAAAAATATTTTTTTGGTCACACAGTGGGCGCTAAAACTGCCGCCATAACGCAAAATGGCACAACTAACATTTTTTTTCAACACTGAGTTGTATTGTTGAGTTGTTGTATACATATTCGGAATCAGTGAAATCTACTGATTCCGAAGATATATAGAACTAATTGTCGAAAAAAAATTTTAGATGTGCCCTTTTGCGTTATGGCGGCAGAAATTGGAGGCAACGCGGGGGCTTGTAACGCAACGGCAACTCGAGTAAGAAATGAGATATTTTTGCTATAAAAAGCCCAAACCGAAATAATTCATAATAATCATTCAGGCCTGTTTGAGACATTATTATTATTATTGATGTGTTTTGGGCCTTTTATGTGCCGCTTCGACCATTGCTGATCTATTGTGGCAGCCCTTTTGTTAGATTTCACTGCAAAGGCCCGTTGAATCTAAGAAATTCCAGATTCTTTGGGCAGTGAGTAGTTGTATCTCTTCCGGTAACAGAATATGTCGCCCTAGATGGATACTTCGTTTGCGCATGAGTGGTCCGCATGAGCAGAGGATGTGCATGGCAGTCTCCTCTGACTCTTGGCAGAACCTGCACGCTGGATCCTGTTTCATACCCATTTGAAACAGATGTTTGTTCAGTTTGCAGTGGCCAGTAAGGATTGATGTTTGAGACATACCTAGCTATTCTACTAAAATATTACGAGACATCTGCAATTTTGTATTTTAATGTTTGGCACTAAAAAGAATTTTTGCCCATTTACCTAACGTCTTCGCTCGCCATCCTTACCAACCGTGTATCATCATTTTACAATCCAACGCGTGTATTATGATGCCTACATAATCAGAATTAATTCAATTACGAATGATTTCGTTCCCTCTGAGACAACCATATTACGCTTCTAATATTTAAAGCCTGATCAGAAATATATGAGGTTTAAATATAAGGTGTTAATTTATTAGTTGCAGATATTTTAACACATGATAATTTACTTAAAGACAAATAACTTGACATAGAAATTAAGAAACCTTTTCATATATTTTTTTTGTTTTCATTTACCCAACAAAAATTTTATTATAATTTCGTGTAAAAATAATTACCACGTGCGTTTAACTGCAGGCATTACAAAATAAAATTTATTTACAAACGACACAATACCGGTATTTTTGTATGGAGAAAATACCCGTATTCGAGCCCTGGTAAGGAGTACTACTATTTATTCTGTGCCTATATCCAAACCTCACATGTTGTTGATCAGCCTTTAATAATGACAACAACTGATGTGTGCAGATATTGGAAATTTGATTCTATTTAAATCCAGCCTTTGTCGTGTCATGGTTTTAATTAATGACAAAGATATTATTGTTTGAAATGAACATGTGTAACGCAAATTATATTTATTAAAGCATTCTACGAGTCGATGATTTTAATTGTTTGTATTAGAATGAATAAACCTTAAAACATTTCAGCGCTTGAAGTTAAATAGTACTTTTTGATATAAGTGCGGAAAGTATTGTCATTTCTCACGAGTGCCGCACGTATTTCAAACGACGTTTTTTTAATACATCTGCGAAAAAATTAAAATGAAACGAAAACATGGCACCGGTTGTCACCATTCAGCCAAATCAAAGGAAACTATTTTGGAAAGAAACATACAGATTTTAATTCAATTTAAACATGAGAAGGCAAGAAATATATTTATTATTACTTTGTAGTTTACTTATTTGCAAATGAATGTGTTCAAAAATTAACTGAAAAGTAAAAAGCACTAGTGCGCAAAATACAACTTTACAGATACGAAAAGTACAACTTTTTGAGCAAGTGTATTAAAAAAAACCACACCTGTAAGCTTATGCTACGTTTTTTTTACGCGATAAAGCATCCGTCACTCTCACACGCTATTCGTTAGAACGTGACGGATGCTTTATCATTTATTTATCGCGTGACAAAGCGTAGCATCATAAGCCTACTGACCATAAAATGATGTACACAACACGACTTACACGAATTACATGACTTGATTCCACCATCACCGTTTCATCAACGGACATCCAGGCGTGGGGAGCGACTTCATCCTTTTGTTGTCAATATTCCATTTATTCGCACGACGCGATTTGTTTCAACGTTTTTAATGCGTACCGCCAAGGCATGGAACTCGCTCCCGGCGTCCGTATTTCCCGATAAATATAATTTAGAACACTTCAAGACACGAGTAAATAGGCATCCACTGAACCGGCGAGCTACATCGTCTTTTTTTTTTTTTAGAAACTGACAAACTCTCAACCCATCCTGGGCGTAGCGATTGTCGAACCGGGTGGTTGGCCGTGGCGTTCCCTGGGGTCGAACCAGGTCACTAGCCAGACCACCCTGAGTTGGTCGGGCTGGGTGGGAGCCGGGAGTGCCTGGGGTCGAACCAGGTCACTTAGTCCCGGTCCACCTCGATATGATCGGGCTAGGTGGGGGCTGAACGCCTGGAGTCGAACCAGGTCGTTTGGCCAGGGCCACCTTGACTTTGCGCTGATTGCTCAGAGTGAGCAGCGGACCAGCGGGAAGGATGACTCGGGTCATCCTGTCCTTATGTGAACTTGTGTATCGAACTAAATAAGCTACATCGTCGGCCTCGTAGTCGCTTATGATCAAGCACTACTGAGGCCAATCGCAGGACTCTTCTTCATAGTACTCTTGGCAGAGTAGACGTGGTCATGGGGGTCGTAGCACGGCCTTTTTGACTGTCTCCCGGCATCTCTCCCTCACCGACGTATTTCTCGCGCACAGATTTAGGGATGAGTCTGTTAGGGCTTTCACTTGATCCGTTCATCGCAAAGGAGAGCGTCCTCTGGATATTGAACCATTAACTCTACCCTGAAGAACAAGTCTTTCCATAGCGTCACCTTCCGTACGCATAACGTGGCCAAAGTAACTCAAAATTCAAGAGTGAACTATTGCCGAGAGTCTGCTCGATCTTAAGCTCCTGGAGAATAGATATGTTAGTCCGGTGATGAGTCCATGATATCCGCAGCATTCTTCTCCAGCACCACATCTCTAGGCTATCAATGCATTTCCGTTCTCTCTCTTTCGCGCGTCAGTTTTTTATAAAAAAAACCCTTAATCAAGATTTTGTACTACAAGCAAACTCGAACTGCACATGCGGAAAGCCCGTGCGATGGTGGAAGAGGCACCATCAAAATAACAATTGGAAAAGCTAGTTTGCAAAGAACAGCGGAGAGTCACATGCAATGTTCGACTTTTGTACGAAACGGATACCTGTAGGCTTATGATCAGAGCTCGGAATAGGTAGTGCCTATTTACCTAAACTTCGCGGGAGGACGTAACTAAGAGTAGTTACAACCACCAAAAATAATTATTTATTTTTATTGAACGCGGGATTTCCTGGACTTAATAAGAATACATAATGTACATAAATTCACACTCGGGGTTAAATTATTAATGAAATACAAGATATATTGAGAACTCAATCGACTTCATACAAAATTTCTGCTTTGACAATTGTATTTCATTAATAATCTAACCCTGAGCGTGAATGTATATGGATAATGTATTATTATTAAACCAGGGAAATCTCGGGTTCAATATAAAGAATTAATGATTTTTGATGGTTGTAACCACTCTTAGTTACGTCCTCCCGCGAAGTTTAGGTAAATAGATACTACCTATTCCGAGCTCTGCTTATGATGTTACGCTTTATCACGCGATAAATAAATGATAAAGCATCCGTCACTCTCACACACTATTTGGCAGAACGTGACGGACGCTTTCAGACGTTTAGATATGGTATAGTATGTATGACTCGGCCGTTTTCTGTTATTATCTTAGTCACAGTATTATTTTATAACTTTATTGCTGGCTATAAATTACATATTTTTATAACGACAGTTTTATATTTGTATTAATAGGCAACCGTATCTAATATTATATATAATCTTCTAGCCGTATAACTTTATCTTATAGATGTAAAGGACCTCCAAACATCGAAATACAAAATGGGAAACATATGTTTCACGTCGAGAAACTATTAAGCTAACAGCCATTACAACTAGCCGTACATCAGCTGTTCTTATATTAAAGACAAAACCCTTCTCGTCAAAAGATCGCCCCCATTTCCTTCCAAACGTCATAATCGAGCCATTTCCACCCCGCATGCATCCAATCTCATCCAATTGTGAATTCAGGGGACCTTCACTCAATTTAAAAGGTAGTTGAGAACTCAAACACTCAACCCTTCCAATTTGGGAGGCAAATACTTGAGCGATGCCCGATTCTGCTAAGTTGAGGATACTGCAAGTTTTCTTTAAGTAACTATTCTTTTTTTAGACTTCTGGAAACTTACTGGATGGCGCTGAGACCTGTGTAAATGTACCTAGAAAAACCGGTCAAGTGCGAGTCGGACTGGCGCTCCGAGGGTTCTGTACAAACTCGTAAGTAGACACCTTGTAGATACTTACGTGCATAGTTCAAGAAAAGCGGTTAGTTTAGAAGCAGCAAGGACTATTAAAACAAGAGGACTGTCATTCTCCATATAAAAAGCTGTTCCCCGATATTTACAACGCCATGTATGTATAAGCTTGGTATAAGAATTATATTATTATTTACAATTATTCAACTTTGCAAGCGTGACACAGTATTTAAATGTTAGAATTTATTTATTATTAGCTGTTTACGGACTAATTGTTACTGTACTATGTTTCTTTGTTCAGTTAAAACATCGTTAAATGTTTAGTTTTTTAGCACCATCTAGTTTTTGCCTGGATATCCCCTTGCGGTCGGGGCACGGTCCAAAGTATGGAGAATGACAGTCCTCTTGTTTTAATGGTCCTTGGAAGCAGCAAATAAGTTTGTAGTACAATTTTTGCGAATTTCTAAAAAACAATGCAAGTTAGGAAAATTTATATATGTTCCTGTAATGTTAAGGATGATATTAATAATATGTAATTATTACAGATTTTTCTGTTCACTAACCAGACGACATTCAAGATGTTGTTGGTCCCAGCGGCCGCCTGTTCTCGCCTTGTATATACCCTGATTATACTAATGACCTATGACAGCCGAGTGGTTTGGACATGTGCCTTTCAAGCGGAGCTCATGGGTTCCTGTTTTGTACCCATGAGTTCTTCGGAACATAGGCACGAAATAAGATTTGATATTTACCTATTAGCTTTTTGGTGCAGCTAGTCCGGTCAGACAGAAAATCTGGCCACAAAGGTCTGAATGGAGTATCCAAAAAGTTTAAAAGGTAAAAATCCAGAATAAGTCTTCACGTGAACGCAGTGTCTCGCTACTTAATATTAATGCTTCGCATTACGGCCCGCTGCTAGCGCTGTGATATAAGCACTAGAATCTTAGATGAAACATAGCGAAGACGTTTTAAGGATATCATGCTTTATAAGGTTTTCGTATGACTTCAGTAAGTTAAATATTTTATTAGAAGACAAAAATTGAAAAATCATATGCCGCGGGCAGTATGAAATATTTAGAATTCGTTGGCAGTAGTTAATGCTACAATAAAACAATCTGTTATTTACTTTTATCGTATGAAAAAAAAACTAAGTCATAGTCATAAACATATTTTTTTATAACAGCTTTTCACAGCCTAATAGATCAAAAACATTGGTTAGTCAAAAATACATAAGCGGCTCGAATTCACAGCGTTCCAACAGCCGTCATCACCAACCTCGATATTATGATGACATCTTTTTAAACATTGTATAATTTTTGTAGAAAACATGAAAAAAGTGAGTACCATTTTCGGATTTTATCAAAATAATAGGACACATTCTTAAAAAGAATCGTTGAAATTTCGGGATTGGTGATGACGGCTGTTGACAGGCTCTGAAATCCACCCAACCGCCATTAGTAATTATTCGAGAATCTCGGCGCATTTTGGCCGAGTTCGAGACCGAGAATCTCGGCCTTTTCATAGTTATACAAAAGACATCCATTCGACATGTTTCGGAAGCATTCGTTGACACAGGACAGGGCTGTTAGGCGTAGTAGTTGCCGGGCAGCGTTCGCGAGTACTCATGATTAAGGGAATGCCGAATGCTCCCGAAACATGTCGAGTGGATGTCTCGTCTTTTTTACAACGCGAGAGATCCGTTTTTAATTCAATATGTTCTAGTCTCACGGTAGTTTTCTGAGTCAAATTACAACCCTTGTTGTTAGTATGCGTTTGATACCAGGTTTTGTCACGTGATAAATAAATGATAAAGCAATGTCAAGTTCTGACAACTATACTATGTTGGAGTGACGCATGTTTTATCATTTATTCATCGCTCGTCAAAACCTAGCATTATAAGTCTGGAAGTTGATCTTTTAGACTTTCTTGCGGCATTTGTTCTCTTCATACCTACCTACGTTATTTTCTGAAGTGCTAGTATATGCAGACTCGTTAAATTGCGGCTGTGGCACAGAATAAGTAATTAGTGCTACGTACAGGAGTCTCTCTCTAACAAAACCAAAACTGACGTTCTGGTCCGACCTCCGGACGGAACGCACCGAATCCAACCGTCTCTTTCTATGGCATAACGCGTGCTCTTTTTGGTCGCTGGCTAAGCCCCTCCGCGGTAATATTTAGAAGCCAGAGAGAGCCACTTTTGCCTGTGGCCTATTTGCAGAATTTTGAACGAAACAATTTAGAATTTCGCATTTTACACTTTTTAGTGGATTCGGCTTTTCCCCTTACTGGGCCAACGACAATTTCCATTTCATTTCATTTATTGAAAAACAACTTACATTGTGTATGAATGTCCTTATAGTTAACAAAAAAAAATTACAAAACAATGAATAAAGTACTCTAGACAACGTTAATAATTATCCTTAAATTAATACTATAATAATGTTTCAACAAATACATAACATTGATTAGTGATTACCTATCCTTTAATGTAGGAAAAAGTAGGTGCAAATGCCGCTGTGGGCTTCCACCAAACCGGTTTGATATGAGATGATTAATATCCCGTCCTGGGCTGATAACGATGATGTAGTTTAAATGATGTCTTCCTCGGCGCTGCCCCGCGCCGCGACCACTTGGCGTCTGCAGCAGGAGAGAAGAAGCATGAAGCCTCAGGCCCCACCTAATAGAGCCTGTCGCTGCAGTCCCCTCCGCCAGCGACGTATGGGCCACCAGTCTACTAGACAAGAAGGCAGCATCTCCTGTGCTGCGTGATAGGAGTCCACCCTGGATGACTTCCCAACAAATAAACCGATTGAACTGTCACACGCGTTTATTAGCTAATTTTGCACACACTGATTAATTTTTACATGACAAAATGGCGTCCGCCAATGAATATTGAAATGACACGTCTTGCTCACGACCTCCCCAGGATACGCGGGCTACCCGGCCAACGGTCGGAATTGAACTCAATGATCAGGCCCCTATTTCACCACGCCGACAGGTGCGACAATTGTCACAAAAAAGTGACAATTGTCAAGAATTCGTGATTATTGTTGTTTCACAAGTTTTGACATTTTACAAGCGTTATTTCACCACCCCGACAGGTGCGACAATTGTCACGAAAAAGTGACATTTGTCACAAAAACAGTGACATTTGTCAAAAAGTCGTGATTATTTGTGTTTCACAAGATTTTACAATTGAACCGTATGTCGAAAACTGCCAGGCACAGACCATTACAAAATTACAAGACCTAAGGTCATTCTAGTTGGTCGGTTCTCCACACAAACGAAAAAGTGTCATCATTTGCCTTCACGACAATAATCATGGTTGAAATGTATTTCATTTTATAACTTTTTACTTGATACAGTTTGCCTGCGCGATACATCATGTCGTCGCCCCCATGCTCCCAAACTCCCAAATCTACCACTTTGAGAAATTCGCAAATTTGGTCATAATCTTTATAGGTTTAGGTCTAAAATCCTAGTTCACCAAAATTGCACATTTGTAAGTTTAGCATGGGGGCGACGATGTGACAGTCAGTGTCACCTATCAACATAATTTGTAACTAAACTCATAAATATTTCATTTCGTTTCGGCGAGACAAAATGTATTCTACCTATAAAATAAAACATTTGAAACATAATTAATGCTGTGGAAACAAATGATGCCCCATTTTTAAGGTTCCGTACCCAAAGGGTTCCAACGGAATCCTATTACTAAGACTCCGCTGTCCGTCTGTCACAGGGCTATCTTTTGAACTGTAGTAGGTAGAGACTTAAAATTTTCACAGATGGTGTATTTCTTTTGCCACTATAAAAACAAATTAAAAAAAAAAGGGCAAAATACAGTCAAGGAATTTAATTTCCAACCCACCTAAGGTCCAGTATCGTATAGCATACTGTCATCATAAGAGCTAGCTAGAGTTTTGTGTCAGTAACTAGGTAACAGATTAACAACGTTGACATTGTGAACTGAAATTTAGAACGTCAAGGCACTGCCAAAAAAGGACGACAACCGCGGAATCGAAATTCGAAGAAAGTCCATCTTTCTCGCTCTTGCAATATTCGAATGAAAGGAACCTAGATAACGAAATTTAGACTATCGACGTTTGCGGTAAACTTTCGGGAGTATGGATTCTTGGATTTAAATTTTTATCGATTGTCACTGACACCAACTGACACGTATTCGTAATTAGATGAACAAATGACTTCGCAAAGAGGTTATCTGTAATGTGCAGTGACAAATAATACGTATTGACATTTAAATACTATTACTGAAATAGAAATTTCGACCTTAATGCATCGTGAATGCTTAACAACATTTCAATCGGGTACGGGTAGGAAATTAAATTCCTTGACTGTACAAGAAACATGTTTTTCGTTTTTGCTCGAAGGCGGTACGAAAATCTTCGTGTGCGAATCCGGCCAAGTGCAGACTTGGCCGGTTTTTATTTATATGAAAAACCGACCGATACGAATGACGTATCGTGACGTACCTACATACAAACAAGAAGAAGGTAAACACTTTATGACATTTAATGTTGTTGAAATAGTTTGATACATTTTGTCTGCGCAAAACAACATGAGAAATCCCAAAAAGCCACAAAAGCATGCAATCGGCTGTTGATGCAGCTACGAAACTAGAATTAATTAAAAGTATTTCCTTTTTTGCCTTTTGAGACTTCTCATGTTGTATCGCGCCAAATATATCAAGTCATGAAATTAATCACAGTTCAGTCAAAATTTATGATTATGATGTTAACTTTCATTGTTAACCTTCTTATTATTTGTATAGTGAACCGAACGATTCGAATTATTTTATGCTTTTTCTACCGTCCTAGTCTAAAAGGCGACTTTTTGCTATGGAAGTTCATAGTAAAAAGTCGCCTTTTAGACTAGGACGGCAGTTTTATAGTTTTCATTATTACAGTAGAGTGGGGTAGCCCAATAAAAATGACAAAACTTCCGCTTGAACGGCATATGTTGGAACTACTCGGTTAATATATCGCTTAGGTTTTCGGCGAAGGAAAAACATCGAGAGGAAACTTGCAAATGTATATAAAGAAATTCAAAGGTGTATGTGAAGTACCCGCACGGGGCCAACTTGGGGACTACAGCCCATTCACTCTCATCAATGGGAGTAGGCCTATGCCCAGCAGCGGAACATAATTATATAGGCTAATGATGATAAATTATTAGAAATGGGGTTTCTGGGAAAGGGTTACCTAATTTTTACATTTAGGTAACGGTATTCGTATATGCATGAATTTCTTGACAAGATGTCAAAGCTCTATTTTGTGTAATTAGGTGATCTAGAAGTTCACAATTTATATTTACCAAATAATTATAATTCGCTAATTTTAGCGACATTTCCTTGAATGTAAAATCGTAATATTAAAAGAAAAAATATTTGGAATCTATATTTTCCTATGTAAGCATTTTCACCAATATCATTATCACCATCGCCGCTGCTACTTTCACAGAGGAAAGCCATTTTCTGCGTAAGTTAACCACGAAACACTATAATTGTCACAAAAGCCTGACACAGCTCTAACCTCATGTCAAGAATTACAGACAATTGTAGAAATATGACGACTTGTAAAAAATTATGTTGTTTCACAACATAAATGTCATAAAATAAGGCAGTGACAATGGTAAGAAATTGCCTGTCACTCTCAAACTACAATTGAAGACAATTACGAATTTTGCCATACAATAAAATGTTTGTGAAACGGATAATTGTCAACGCTGACATTTTCTATACAAATAAATTTGCGAATATGTCGACTTGTCACCTATCACTGACAATTGTCAGTCGACAATTGTCGAATTGTAAACCGACATATGTCACTGACAATTGTCACCGTGGTGAAATAGGGGCCAGATTAATGAATCTAATGACATTAGAATGAATGAGTGTATGAAATTAAACGTGACATATCTACTGAAACACCATTCGATCGCTAGTGGCGCTAGCCGTCACGAAATTGAATTACCTATACTTGACTAAAAATATCAACCCTATGTTAAATTGCGTCAACAATGTAGTATGTATTTACAGATGATAGGTATATTTAAATATGGCGAGGGAGAACATTAAATCTAGACCAAAACGTAGGAATCTACTTAAGGATTCTAAGCGCAGCGAAGGAAACAAAATGCAGAACAGTAGAATCATAAAAGTAGCGAGGTTTAAGATGAAAATAATTTTACTGCCGTCTGGCAAGTACTGTTTTTCACACCAACTATGAGAAGCATTCAAGAGGAGAGGGAGTAAATATAATATATATCGATACCTTTAGACTCAAAGGACGTAAACGCCGTAGGTTCTAATGGCGTTTACGCCCTTTGAGTCTAAAGGTATCGATATGTGTGAATTGTCTGTAAAACTAGAATGATAACCAAAAACTAAAAATACAATTAATAAGTAATGTCCTTGAACAGAAAAACCTGCTTGATCCCTACTAACAGGAAGAAATAGTACATTACACAAACTAGGGTGGTAAAACAAAGAAAGGATGAGATCGCAGATGTTTGCGGCCCGAGCTGCAAGCGAGGGACATCATTTTATGTCTACATTTGGCTAGAAAGCGGCGCTACGCGTGCGGAAAAAGCCACTTTACGGCCAGGTGTGGCATAAAATAATATACCTTCATATATTTTTAAATCGGCATCGAGCAATGAGCTCTGCGTCGCTGGTCGCTTATCGAGTGGGCTCGCTAATTAGGTTAAGTTTTCCAGAGTGTAGGAGTATTGCCTTGTCGATAACAGGTGCTGTGGGTGATTCAGAATTGTGCCGTCAAACTCGGATCTAATAATAATCTAACCTGTGAACAAGTGAAACGCAAGTTGTTTCTCTTTTACTCCCCACATCACACCGGCCAACGTCTACAAATTAACTGAAAAATGCCATTCTAATCGAGGTCTGTGGACACCCTCCCGGTACTTGGTTTAACATTACATCTCAAAATTTTTGTTTATTTGTATTTTTTGTTTTAGAAGAACTGCGTTGCGAGACTTGCATATTTTTACCTGTATGGTTTTGATGGGATCTCATTTCTTTTTGTAAGTGGCCTTCCTTTATTTATTACATTCCGATCCATTATATTTCCAACTTGAAATACAAAAGTAACTTTGTAATCGCATGTATTTGTATAGGATTACAAACTTACTTATGCAAGTCGTATTGAAATTGAGTCGGTGATTCAGTGACAAAATTATGGACCTTTGACGTGCAATAGTTCTTAAACTACAAGTTAAAATTGAATGTTATTACGATTATATCTGAGTCATATTATGCCCTATCCTATATATCTCTGAAATTTCAGGATTCTAGCGTTTGCCACCACAAAATTACAGGAGGTTGAAAATGACCTGAATGGCTTCGAGAAAAGGATTGGTACGGCCGTGCGTGCTTTGCTCGACTTGGCGGGGAGCCGTGCCCCCAGATGATAAAGCATCCGTCACCTTCTGACAAATATGCATTGGAGAGTAACGGTTGCTTTATCGTTTATGTGACGGATTACGGACTATTATTGCTACACGGGTCAATTATATTAAGTACGCACTGACGACGAAATCGTGAATAAGCCTATTGAAGTGCTTTCATTAGTGCGGTTTATTAATCTTTAACTAGCGTGATAAAATTATTTCACACGTTCCAATGAGGAAAACCAGTACGTCTAGCCGCCTGGGTCCTGGAGGTATTGATTTTGCCGAAACTGATACTTTTTACAAAAAAATCGATTTAGTATGTGCCCCTTAATGTCGGAAAATGAGTAAAAAAATCATAGAGTTTCCCCCTCGATTTTTCTTTATATCCTCAGGCGAGTACATGGGGACTTTGTCCTCACTCGAGAACAGTATCAAATAAACAGAAATACTATCATTAATCAACTTTAGTTGCATTTATATATACAAAAAATACTTATTTCTACTTATTATAGCACAGGCTTATAAATTCAGTATCAAAATAAAAAAAAATAAGTCAGTAACAAAAAGAAACTCTGAAATAAACTATGTACGAGTACAAAAGTAACAATAATACGTAAGTTGCGTATTAAGTAGATTACTATATTCTAGAAATCACAGTTACAATTTTCCTCCTGACTGTCGTCCTCGTGCCAGCCCTCTTAACCTTCTGCCTGCCGAAAAACATACATACCTAGTGGTGGAAAAGATAATCTGGTAACATCTGCATTTTCACAATAGTATATCAAACTTGGATTAGGACTGCTGATGCACCACTTATTTCACTCCGTAAACTTGGACTACAATAAGTTTCAGTCAATAAATGTTTTTTTTAGATAAGAGTTTGTTGCAGACTGTACTATTTTTACATAATCACAAACTGCACGTAACAAGCAATCAAATGAACTCAAACACGGTGAATTTACCTTATGTAATTTAGATGATCCTATAGCTACCATCTGGCTCCATCTGAGGTCAGCTCCATTCCATGTCATAATAATATTGCATTGTCATCTGATTTACGTATTTTTGCATAATTTCAGCTCATTCGGTTGAAGATATCTGCTTCAAAATTGAGTTGCAAGATTTCACCCGAACAAAAATAGGAACATACATACAGTTTACATACATTGCAAGTTAAATAAAAGTTTGTAAAAATCTTGATCCTCCTCTATTTCTATTTCCAAGGCTAGACTAGGAACCGCCGAAGTTATATCTTCTGTTATTTTTTGAGTATTTTCAAAAATATCTTTTTCTTCGTCGTCGCTTTCCGATTCAGATATAACGGAACCATTACATTCAAGATTATTTCTGCCATAAATATCTTCGCCCGCGGAAAAACCGTCGGATTCGTCGAAGTTAAAGTATTCCTCTATTTCACAGTCCTTTAAGCATGAAAATCGCAAATAAAACATAATTAATTGTCATCAAATATCAAAAAATCTGACATCGTTGAGACCGTTTGTACTCGTACGAGAACATAAACAGACATGTTAAGACCACTTGTACTCGCACGAGTACATAAACTTGAGAGCTATTTTTGGTTAAAGTTTTTTAATTTTCTGGAAGAAATTAACTTACTAACATATGAAATATACCAAAAATTTACTAATCAAAATAAAACAAAAATATATAATTAGACTTCCGGTGAGATAAATCTGGATTTACTTACCGCGGGGCATGGTGCGGCCAGTGGTGTCAGATCTCAAAGCCATACTGATCGCTGATTGGCCATCAATGACTCGGTGTTAATTTTTTTAGGTTGACAGTTTCGTTCGGAAACGATCTATGTGTGTTGACTTGTTAAGCCGGTTTGACGTTTAGCTGTAGATTTTTTTAAATGTTATGTCCTCAAGTGAGGACCGGGGGATCCAGGAGGCTAGCATAACTGGCCGCGACTTCGTACCTCGCGCGACAGAGCATCTCCTGTCACTGTCACACACTGTGGAAAGAGATAGGTAGCATTTGTCGCCCGACAAAGAGTCGCGTGTCACAGTTGTGCTAAAGGTACTGGTTTGCCGTAAGGGCGGGTCTTATATAACTTGGAGTCAGAGATGGGCATTATTCGAATAATGTTTTAATTGAATGATCATTCGAATAAAAAATAATTCACGATATTTTTATTTACGGATGATTTATTCGCGAATAAATCATCCGCGAATAAATTATTCGCGGATAAATCATCCACGAATAAATCATTCCACGACTTTTCAAATGACGGATGATTTATTCGTTATTTTATTCGAATAAATCCAAGAAAAATGACTTGTTTTTACTGTAATTATATTGGTTCTAACACATAATGTGTTCCTAAAGGCTTAAATAATAAAAGTATGTTTTATATAAGGCAAAATTCTTAGTTCGTTCCGTTAGTATAAAAACAGTCTTTCAGTTCTGTTTAGTTATTATTTTTTCGAAAAAAGTCAATATGGTATTCCAATAAATAATTATTCGTGGCAATTCATTCGCGAATAAATCATCCGCGAATTAATTATTCCAGGAATAATTTATTCGAATACGAATAATCATCCGCCAATTTTATTCGTCATTCGCGAATAATTTGGTTATTCTTATTCGTCATTCGAATAAATTTTGCCCATCTCTGCTTGGAGTAAGGATACCGTCCATTTCCGTAAAGTTATTTTACCAATAAATATGACAATGAATATCCAGGACTTGTGTGCCAAATTTTATCTCAACCCAAACCTCGCGCGTTATTTAGTAACAAGCATCCAAACATCTTCACAAACATTCACGTTGAATAATGTTAGTAGGATTTAAGTCAAGACGACAAATTTAAGATATTTTTAGAGTTCCGTACCAAAATGGTAAAAAAGCAACCCTTATAGTGCGACTCTGTCTGTCTGTCTGTCTATCCGTCTGTCACAGCAAGATATCTCAGGATCTACTGATGCTATCGACTTGAAATTTGGAATAGTGTTAAAAACCCCTAATTCGAGCCTACGGGACAGCAAAAAAATCTTATACCTTTTTTACTTTTTTTTAAAGGGGACCGAAATGGGAGGTCGTAAATCAAAAGTTGAGCTAATATATCGAGTGGGATATCAAATAAAAGGGCTTAATATGTCAATTCCAAAACCGTTTTTTTTTTCTTAGACATGTAGTTTTTGATTGAAGACAAAAAACGTTAAAAAAAATACCATTCCCCCCCTATTATCTCCGAAGATACTGAACAGAAAAATCTGTAATAATTACCGATTATTAATATTATCCTAAATATTACAGGAAAAATAAAACGGTTTTCCTAACTTGCAGCGTTTTTTAGAAATTCGCAAAAATCGTAAGACAACCTTATTTGCTCCTACTAAACTAACCGCGGCATGTTGATGTATGGGGACAACAGTTTTACAAGAGCAAAGTTAAGTTTGTCCCACCATACAGTTTTTCTTGAAATATTCACGTATCTACTGACGAGTTTGTACGGAACCCTCGGTGCGCGAGTCCGACTCGCACTTGACCGGTTTTATTTTATTATATTTAGATTTCTTTATGCGTAAGAATTTACAACTGCATTAGAGCATTTTTTTAAATAACTAACAAACTCAAAGTACACAAACCATTAATGGGCATTTTTTAGGGTTCCTTACCAAAATGGTAAAAAAAAGGAACCCTTATGGTGCGACTCTGTTTGTCTGTCCGTCTGTCACAGCAAGATATCTCGGGATCTACTGATGCTATCGACTTGAAATTTGGAATAGTGTTAAAAGCCGCTAACCCGAGCCTATTGGACAGAAAAAAATACTAATACCTTTTTTACTTTTTTTTAAAGGGGACCGAAATGGGATGTCGAAAATCAAAAGTAGAGCTACTATATCAAATGAAAAGGCCTAATGTGAAGATTAAAACAATGTTTTTTATTTTTTTTCTTCAATAAATAGTTTTTGATTTATGATAAAAAACGTAAAAAAAAATATAATTCCCCCCTATTATCTTAGAAGTTACTGAACAGATGAATCTGTAATATTACCAATTAATAATGCCATTCTAAATATTACAGGAAAAATATAACGGTTTTCCTAACTTGGACCGTTTTTTAGAAATTTGCAAAAATCGTAACACATATTTATTTACTCCTACTAAACTAATCGCCATACAGTTTTTCATGAACTATGATAAAATCTACTTATGAGTTTGTACGGAACCCTCGGTGCGGGAGTCCGACTCGAGCTTGACCGGTTTTTTTTAAAGTGCTACCACATAATAGTTTATGTTATTTCTACTCTGAATCGCGAGTGCGAACTCTGATAGGAGAAAAAATGTGTCCATATATTTTTTATTCCGATTCTGTTACTTTTCCATATTATACACTTGTAAGGCGGTAACCGAATGGATGAACGAAAGTATGAACATTTTATGAAAGTATGGACACTGCTTTTTTCTATCACATCAGAGCCAATACGTGGGTTCTGGCAGAATAGGTACCAGCGAAGTGGCCTGCCACTTCAGATATGCTGAGCCAGCGCGTATTTTCTGCAACGACACGATAACCGACCTGATAAGTTAATTTGTACTAGTTTCTAAGTTTTTTGTAATCATTTTGTCACCTTGTATGTTTTGGGCATGAATAAAGTTTTAATCAATCAATCAATCAATACTGCCGTCCTAATTCAAAAAGCCGCATATAAAAAAAAACTAATTTCACTTTTTAACATTTTTGTACCTAACATTATATCAACGGATCATACGAGTATGACATTTCGAAACATAAATTTTAGTTTATAAAATCTTCCTAAAAGTCATTAGGTAAGATAATTTACTTAGTTCATCGCCAAAAGTATGCCATTTCCAAAACTAAAATTGTTTACATATTTAGACACAGGAAATCAAAGTACACAGAAAAATTAACCACTTCGGCCACCGGAGCACCCAGCGAGTGTCCCCAATTTTGCCATCTACTTTAACTTTTGTATCTTTCTGGTTTAATTCCTTGTAACTTTTATATGTAACATAAAAATGTAGTGTAATTTACTCGCATTAAAAAACGAATAAAGAAACATCTTTTTTCTTTCATACAGGGTGTCCCTAAAACCAACTTTTATACGATCAGGGCTGATAGACCAGCTCATAAGAACCTAGATTAAGCAAATTTGACCTCAGTAAAAATCTCTTAGTTTTCGAGATATTGACGTTTTTGTAAAACTCGTGCTAAGTGATACCCTGACTCGGTGTTTTGAGTGTCATTGCTAAAATATCAAGTATTTTACAAATCTGTATTTTGCTATGTGTGGCCAAATAACTATGCTATTGAACGTATTTTCTATTTTTGCTAATTTATTCATGCTGTGGACACAGTACAATAACAAAAAAAAATTATTCGATTTTTTTCAAATTTCACCTCTGACTTCGAACTAGCGTGGTGAAAAAAAAATGTACCAACATAACCAGGCACTCAACGTAAAAAAATTGCGCATTTATTGTAGTTTCTAAAATGGTATAAAATTTACTAAACACTGTAATAATTTTTGAAATAATGATATTTTGTTACAAAATTAACTGTCTGCCGCCTTCATCTCATACGATCCGGTTGAACTAAGTTTGCACCTGGCGTGCTTGACATCACATACAAATTAGGTGCAAACTTCACGTAATCGTCAATATCTCGAAAACTAAGAAATTTTTATGAGGTCGATTTTACTCAGTCTCATTTTTTATGAGCTGGTTTATCAGCCCTGTTCGCCATTTTGTAAAAGTCGCGAATTTTGATAGCCTGGATCAGTCTTTCGAATGTCATGACTTCAAATTTCAGTATTTTCTTAATCTGCTTTTTGTTAAACATTACTTAATAATTATGCTATCATACCTTTTCTGTTCGAAATTCAAATTCTGGTACAAAATTTAACCAATGGAATATTGTAGTATAACCTCCTTTTGAATTAAAATGCTATTATCTTAAAAACTACGGTGTCTAGTGTGTAAAATCTTACTATTTTACTTTTTTATTTTTATTTTAGCATGGTAAATTTGTTTTAAGTATTACGCGATTCAAATCCGAGGTCATATTTTGAATCACGTAAAATCTAATTTATTTTGATAAGGTATGATAGCATAATTATTAAGTAATGTTTAAAACAAAAAGCAGATTAAGAAAATACTGAAATTTGAAGTCATGACTTTCGAAAGACTGATCCAGGCTATCAAAATTCGCGACTTTTACAAAATGGCGAACAGGGCTGATAAACCAGCTCATAAAAAACGAGACTGAGTAAAATTGACCTCATAAAAATTTCTTAGTTTTCGAGATATTGACGATTACGTGGAGTTTGCACCTAATTTGTATGTGATGTCAAGCACGCCAGGTGCAAACTTAGTTCAACCGGATCGTATGAGATGAAGGCGGCAGACAGCTAATTTTGTAACAAAATATCATTATTTCAAAAATTATTACAGTGTTTAGTAAATTTTATACCATTTTAGAAACTACAATAAATGCGCAATTTTTTTACGTTGAGTGCCTGGTTATGTTGGTACATTTTTTTTTTCACCACGCTAGTTCGAAGTCAGAGGTGAAATTTGAAAAAAATCGAATATTTTTTTTTGTTATTGTACTGTGTCCACAGCATGAATAAATTAGCAAAAATAGAAAATACGTTCAATAGCATAGTTATTTGGCCACACATAGCAAAAAACAGATTTGTAAAATACTTGATATTTTAGCAATGACACTCAAAACACCGAGTCAGGGTATCACTTAGCACGAGTTTTACAAAAACGTCAATATCTCGAAAACTAAGAGATTTTTACTGAGGTCAAATTTGCTTAATCTAGATTCTTATGAGCTGGTCTATCAGCCCTGATCGTATAAAAGTTGGTTTTAGGGACACCCTGTATACCGGGTGTTGTTCTACTCACCAAACAACAAATCTTTCGTTCAACAATTTTATGTAATCTTTAGGTTTTATCGTTTTCATACAAATTAAATAGTATTTTCAATGTACGTTAGCATCAGTCTAATTGACGTCGCTTGTCACGCTACAAACATGAAAAACATCGCAATACATTGCGGTTTCAAATAAACTTTAAAGTGTACTAAAAATAAAAACATAAGTTATTTTTAAATGTCGCTGAACAAATGTTGTTCAGTTTGAGGAGTACAATCTGCGTTTTAATTATTTGCTCCTAGTACAGGCAACACCTGGTAGGTATATTATTAAAATTGCTTGTTTCTCAAAACCTATGAAACTGAGATGCGTTCTTTTGATTTAGTAAGGTAGAATCGTACTCGTGATTCTGATTAGGAATCACATAAAATTAAAAAATAAATAAATGTGTAGTACTTAAAAAAATGTCCATAGTGGCTTGGGTACATTTTTAACGAGATATTTGAATTGCTTGACATTTTTTGGACTTGTATGACGTTCTTATCCGTAAGCGTTCTCGACTGAGGCTCATGCAAAATTTACTTCAAAAAGCGAAGTAAACTTGCTAGAAGTTGCGTCCTAAAAACTTGCCTTTAGTTAAATTAAAGTATCGATAAGCAGGATCCCTTTAACTCCACTCACGCAACTAGTCCGCGGCTCAGTAACCAAAGGACGTAACTGACAAGATATAACTGCAGGTATAAGCCCTTTTCCCCAACAGGTGGGGTGGCCCATTCCGAAGTATTAACTTTAACGAAGTCGCCATTGTTCTAAGGACAATGCGCCCTGAGATCGAAATGATGACTTTAAAATTCCGATACTAAATGTTCTCGATGAAGTTTTTAAGAAGTTGTTCCTCACTGGCTTAATCGATTTTTTTTACCTTATTTTCACTACTGGACTTATCATCTAAATCACGTAATCTCAAGTGGGAAGGGTGCCTTCCACTGGCGTGGCGTAAAAGATATCCGTGGGCAAGCCGGTGCAGATTTGGCGTACATTTTCCTTAAGAGCTGTAGAATACGGTGCTCAAGTGCCTGATAGTAGGCAAGCCGGTAGGAATCGAGTTCTTTGGACGCCACGCTACTGATGCCTTCCCATTTGAGGCACTGGTGCCACCGCCGGCGCGTAAGCGAGTAAAGTTGGGCGAGTAGCATTACATTGCGGATCTGGAAAAATCGATTGATCACACTGTGCCTAGTCAGCCCGCAATGAACTGTTACTCGCCCAACTTTACTCGCTTACTCGTCGGCGGTGCGACCAGCGCCTGAGATACGTAGATTTTCTGCAAGGTAATTGTAGCAGTAGTAACCCTATCGTTACCACTGCTACAGAGTAATTAATAGTACTGCGTATAGAAGTTTCTCTTTCCAACAAAACTGACGTTCGGTGACGTTCCGACCACCGGACGGGACGCACTGCATTCGACCGTCTCTATCGCACAACGCGTGCTCTTTCTGATTGCTGGCTAAGCCACTCTGGAAGGGCCAAAACTTGGCACTAGTAGCCGCTCGGCGACAACGTACGACCAACATAAAAGGTATCCGTAATCTATTACCAAGATCCACTAGGTACAGTAGAATAGCAGTAAATCTTGTTCGTACAAAAGGTACATCGCGCGCTTGGATGTGTGCGCGCCATGTACGAACGCACTACAAGCAAAGTTTTAAGAATGCTTGAGAATGCTCCAGTATGGATCGCACTCACACAGACGTGCTGTCGCGCGTTTGTGTAAATGTCGCGCGCTCCTAAACGACCGAAGTTGAACTACTTTGTCTTTATACTGTTGCGCCGGTGGTATAGGTCAACATTTTCAAACGTGATTTTCTGTGCTTTAGAAGCGTTTTCAGCAGGCTGAAAAGTGATTTCAGGCCGTTTCAGAGGTGGCTCTTTCACATACTAGAAGATTGAAAATTCACCCTAGTTGCCGTTGTTTTCAGGCGCCTGAAACATGTTTTCAGTCCGTTTCAGGGCACCCTCTATCAGATGGCGCAATAACCTGAAAACCCGTTTTCAGGCGTTTTCAGGACCCCTTATGGGCCTTTGAAGTACACTTCAGTATATGGCGAAATTTCTGGAGTGAAAGAGATAGCACTATTAGAGAGAGACAGCTATATTGAGAAGGTTCGAGAAGTGTGTGAAAGAGACAACTAGAAAGGGACAGCAATAGTCGGGAATGTTCCAGTCGCGTCAACCATCGAACCATCTAGATTGTCTAGAACACTCGCGATGCGTCAGTGACCGAGGGGTCACCGACCGCCCTTGGACTTTAGACCGAACATTCGAGATAGGATTTCTCCGGAACATTCGAGAGCAAGGGTCTCCGGATATATAAGCCGCGCGTCACCGACGCCACAATCAGTTTTGAACTAACGGTGATACAGTGCGAGTCTCGAAGCGAACCTAAGCGAAAAGTTAATAAGTGCGATATAGTCAAGTGATTTAGTACAGTGATTTATTAAGTAAGTAAGACTTGTTAATTAGTAATTCTGTAATAAAGTTTGCATTTTTAATTAGTGGTTAATTAGTGTATTTTCTATCACGTTACCTACCCCACGGACGTAACAATACTTTGCCATTGGGTCGAAGTATAAAGGAAAGTCGGAAAATCCGTAATCTATTACCAAGATAGTAGGGTCAGTTGCAGAAAAAATGTACCTTTTACTTTTTTTGTCTGATCATGGTGTGTCTTATACCATTTTACTCAGAATCATGAGCAGTTTTCATTTATGAAATAAAAAAAAGCTGTCTAAAATGTCCAAAATTTGCGTACAATCTCAGTTTCGTTACGCCCAAACTAAATATAGGGCAACGAAACTGATAAAAAAATGATCAGTTTCGTTACTATTTGTATGGAAACTCGCTCGCTCGCACATTGCTAGTGTGATAAAGGCTCTTACATAAATAGGGATAATCAAGTAGTAGGGCCTCGGAAGGGCCCCCAGAATACTTCGTGACATTAAACAGGCCCCTTGTAAATAAGCGAAGGGATTTGGGCGTTGGAAAATTGAAAAATGTCGCCTTATCTCGTGGAAATAATTACGATCTTTTAGGTTTGTTTTGGCGGTAATTTTGCGCCGGATGGAAGTTTTTTTAAAGGATTTATCAGGAAGGCCGGATAAGTCATTTGCTTTGGTGAAAAGATTTGGGTTCCGTGGGCTCAAAATTCTCTTTCTTTCTTGTCGTTCCCTCATTACTGAGGATCGTGACCAACTGTAATGTCCCTCCACATAGCGCGGTCAAGGGCCATATGGGCTGCCCTCTGCATGGTTCCACAAGATTTTGACGTGACAACGTCTTATAAATTGGTTTGCCGGGTGACACTTCAAGAAACTGCGTTACGCTCCGCTCACGTTATAAATAAATAAATAAATAAATATTAGGGGACAATCTTACACAAATCGAACTAGCCCCATAGTAAGCTCAATAAGGCTTGTGTTATGGATACTAGACGACGATATATTTAATAGATACAAATACTTAAATACATAGAAAACATCCATAACTCAGGAACAAATATTCGTGCTCATTACACAAATAAATACCCTTACCGGGATTCGAACCCAGGACCTCCTGCTTCGTAGGCAGTGTCACTACCAACTAAGCTAAAGCGGTCGTTATGCGCTCACAATGAGAGCGAGTGAGAGGCACGCGTCCCTTCCACTCGGGCATGGTTAGTCGTTGTCACGTAAAACTTTCGCCCGTATACCGACTTTACAGGCAACCAATTTTTTTATGGTGTCCGACCACCTTGTCGGGATTCGTCCTCTGGCGCGTCGGCCTTCAACTTAGCCTAGAACAATGTATCTCTCAAGGCAGTGCTGATTAGAACGCATTATACTTATGCCCAAAGAAGGGCTCAAAATAAGATGCTTCAAACGGTCATCATTAAGTTATACCCTTTGTAACTTTTCTTTATGGAGAAACGATGATAATTATTATATGATCTATTAATATATTCGCATTCATATCAATGATCATGTAATGATATCATAATCAGTAACTTTCTGTTTGTTACCTTTTCACGTTTAAACCGCCAGTTGACCAATAGGCTTGTGTCCTAAATTTTTAAACATTTTTACTCCTAATGACCTCAGGAATAGTGGTTAAAACTCACGAGCACTTTGTATATGTATGATATTGACTGTGCGGAACCCTCAATGTTGGAATTTCCCGCCCTTATCCCTATTGTTTAAAGTGACTCGCTGGCGAGCGGATGATGAGATGATCTGCGACTTATAATGAAAGGTTCCCAAATTCCCGTAAGCACGGGATTCGCGGGATAATGGCGCTTTCACTGCTTTCACACCGCTCTAGTATCTTGCAATGTATATTCATCATCATCATCAGCCAGTGGCAGTCCTCTGCTGGACGTAGGCCTCTCACAAGACGCACCACTTTGCTCGATCATATACTCATCCAGTTGCTGATAGCCGCCCTGCGCAGATCGTCGCTCCATCTAGCCGGGGGGCATCCCACACTGCGTTTACCTGTACGCGGTCTCCACTGCAGAACTCTCTCGCTCCAGCGATTGTCAGTTCTGCGGCAGATGTGGCCAGCCCATTGCCAATTCAGCTTGCTTCCTCTAGTAACTATGTCGGTTACTTTGGTTCTCTGATGGATTACTTTCTTATGGATTCGAAAATACATGACGTAATTTTCAATGTTCAAGAAACACTTTATTTCATAATATAAGAGTTACACAAATAGGAAATGTATAAAATATAGAAAGTAAAAATGTAATCAAGTAAAAACAAAACTTTAAACTAAATAAACATAAAAAACAATTATAAAAAGAATACCCCGTCCAGCAAGTCTGCCTGCGGCATAGTCCCCATTACGCTGGGGCGGTGCGCAGTGTTATCTCTCTGTATCGCGAAAGCAATTTTTTGAGAGAGGTTCTTCGACAGGGCTCTCATAAAGGATTTCATGTCAGCTGACCAGGGTCTCCACTGCAAGCGCCGCAAACTCATAGTCATTAAGCAACGACGAGTATTTACGGCGCTTGATGACTTGAGCCTGGTTAGCTGCAGCGCCGGCCTGTGCGCGGGTTGCTTGGATATGGCACTACGCAAACGTGTCTACACACGTTGCGTCCCAAAACAATGCCCTGTCCAGTTTCCACGGCACCAGCGTGGCTCCGTCAGGGCGCTTGCCATCATCCCTTGCCATACCCGATGGTTCCAGGATGGCAGGTACAGAGGCGGTGGCAAGCGAGCGACGAACCAAGTCGTTGATGGCACCGTGGCGGTATAAACGGTCGGCGCTTCTTATGCAGGAGAGGCCATGTCAACCCAACTGATCGAAGTCCTTGCCGCAGGCACACGTGTGGGGAACACAGATTCTGGATCCGAGTCTCAAGCATATTGCTATCCTTAAGCAGCTCGGGTCCAGAACTGTGCCTATCTGCCTCGAAGGGAGAGCGCAAAGCCACTGGCCCGACTCGGGCGTGGAAACGGCTAGCGGTTTCCAATGTATGTTTATATAATGATATTATTAAAATGCATCATCATCATTACTTCAAGCCAGAGACGTTCAACGCTGAACATAGGTCTCGACTAAACTCTTCCACAAGGAACGGTCGAACGACTTTGGTCTTGACCAACTTGGGGCGATCCTAACCAGGTTGCCAGATTATCTTGAACTGGAAGACGTAACGTGGGTCGCCATGCCACTCCCGGTTTGTGGCCTCCATTCTAGAACCTACATGCCGAGTCCACAAGTCAGCTGGTTAGAGGTGTTACCTATACGTTGCCTATCTTTGCGAGCCCTGTTTACTCGTTTCCTGAAGTACCCCATGTCATAGAGTGCTGGAAACACCTCAGGTGGGAGTTCATTCCCCATCCTGCCGGTTCTTGGCAAAAAAAAATGTGATGCTCGCTTGTTCTTGGATCAAGCATCTAAAAAGTGTGGATGAACCTTATTCCAGAGGCGGGAAGTACGGTGATAGAAGTGTGACGGAGGCACGAGCCCGAAAATTTCCTGATGCAGCTCGTCTGCTCGTTTGCCACTTATAACATAAAAAAAGTGAAGGCCGGGGTGGAATTTTGTATGAGGAATCGATCGTTTCTCAAGTTTAAACGTTAAACGATATAAAACTCTACTCCTACGCAGACGGGTAAAAGCTAGTATTATATCTAATTCAGTAACCATGTATTTGCACAACGAAAAACTAAATTAACCTAAAACTAAATTACAGTTATAAGTACTTGCGTTAACTAATGTTTAGATCTAACCCACTCGAAATTTTAATCTGCTCCAGAGTTTACAAAACACAATAATTTGAAGCACGCAGATAAGGGGTTGTTATCGGGAAAGTAATTAAAACAAGGATAGTCGGCGCCGTCGCAATTACCCCGGGCTTACCTGCCCAGCGATTGTAAATAATACATTTATAACCATTTATGTTGGTGGCCGCTTACCCTACAAATGCAATTATTAGACCTACCCACTGAATAAATAATACTACACACCAGTGGCGTGGCGTCAACTATATTCTTAGTAAAGCCAGAGCAGATTTAGATTACTTTTTCTTCAGGAGTAGTACTCAGATACTCCGGTCATATGCTTTAAAATAGACAAGCCGGTGGGAATCGGGTTATATGGACGCCTCGCCACTGCTACATACAGATGTAGTGCAAAATGATTTTCCATCGTACTTTATCGGAAAAGTTCGTATTTATCGTGCTCTCTCAATCAGCTTCAGTACCCATCTTACAGCCGCCATTTTTCACTTTGACATTTGACACTAAACAATAAAGTTCCATATTTATGGATATGAAAACGTCACTCATTTAATACTTCATTGATTGACAGTTCGGGTGCCATCGTATTCCGATTGAGATCCGAGTTTTCCCGATGGAAAATCATTTTGCACTACATCTGTACAGAAGTCTCTCGTTCCAAAAACTGACGTTTGGGTCCGACCACCGGACGGAACGCACCGCATATTGTGGGGACAATCTTACACAAATCGATCGATCGGTGTGAAAGAAAGGAGAACATTAAATTATAACATCACAACACTTCTTCGTCGTATCCTCATGGCTGAGGGACGTGACGGCTGCGGGAACTCTTCACCAACGCACTCCAAGCTGCACGATTTTGGGCTTGATGAATGCTAGCCTGTAATGTGGCTCCAGTTGCAGATGTAATTGTGTCCGTCCATCGCATAGGCATACGGCCCCTACTCCTTTTTCCTGCCATGCGACCAGTAAATAGGAGCTTCTCCAGACTACCCAGACTTGACCTGACTAGATGCCCGAAGAAGCTTTGGACACTACATTTATTGTATATCTATGCAATTAAAATGTGTTACAATAAGCCTAGTTTCTCTGTAAAGGTTTCACTTAACATAACTTACAGAAATAGCTGAGACTTCTTGCTCTGGTTGCCCAAATGCAACGATTATGCTAAACGCCTTCTGAACCCTGAAACACTATTAATTAGAGGTTTTCGCTTACAGAGCAATCCGCAGTTTCCAGTAGCTCCACATTTCCATTGTTTGATATTGGACGTTTCTTTATAGGTCACTTGAAGCGACGGAAGGGATTTATTTTTATGAATGAATATGTATCTAAGATATGTGCAATGGAATTCTGCCTCAAGATAACACATTTAAATAGTTTCACCGCGACCACGGCACATGCAACTGTGTCGAATCATGGAATGGAAAACAAAAGTAAAGCTATTTAAACATTTTTTTATGTAATAAGTGGCAAACGAGCGTCAGCTCGTCTAAGCTGCCTGATGGAAACCAGTCATCGTCACCCATGAATATCTGCAACACTTAGTGTAAGGCCTGAGTGGCGGGCGTCCTGAGTCTTTTTTTTTAAAGCCTGACCGACTCGCAACCCTTGTGGGCGTAGCGATAGTATGACCGGGTGGTCGGCCATGGCGTTCCCTGGGGTCGCACCAGGTCGCTAGCCGGACCACCCCGAATGAATCGGACTGGGGCATCCAGCGTCACGTCAAAGTCAATGATTTTAAAAGTAAGGTTAGGCCCATCCGAACAGTTCGGAACTATTTTCCCCGTAACAAAAAATGCAGCTATAAAGACCAGCCTGCCGACTGGCACTTATTTGGCGGTATTTTTACCGCCAAAGCGTTGGAACCGCCTGCGCGCTCGCTTAGCCCTATCCTTTGTATACGTCAATGGTCAAAGGGATTTGTGCAACACGCAGGCACGACGCTCACAAACATTTGTTTATGTTTAACATGAACGCAGCACGCCCCGCCCCGCTGCACGCCCCGACGAGAGCGTCCACGAGGGCGTACACTTGGGATGTAACGAATATCGGTTTTTGAACATTCGCGAATGCGAATGTGAATACGAATAATCGGCGTTGATATTCGCGGATGCGAATGCGCGTGCGAATATTGGTGATACAATTTTATATGTAATACTAGAAATAACCAAAATTAATAACTATGAAAATACAATACTTAGTTTTCAATTACGATTAACTTAAATTTAATTCAGTTTTGCAATAAGATAAGTAATTAAGTCTTTAGAAAAAATCGTTAGCTGAAGATAATGATTAAGCATGCGGTGGAAAAATTGGAACCAGTGGTTAAAAATAAATATCTCATTTTTATTTTATTGCGGTACCTATCTAACAGTTTTTAATTAGGTCCTCATTGATAGTATCGAAATCCGACTCGAACTTGAACGTATTTTTTTCTTTTCTATTAATTTTAGGACCAAAAATATTCGCAATATATTCGCAACGATTTTTGCGAATAAGAATTCGAATGTGAATATTGAAAATCTTGCAAATATTCGCGAATACGAATATTCGTTACATCACTAACACTTTTACGATGCCGATCTTTGAAAATAAAACCCTGGTTACTTGTTTCTTGAAGTAGGTACCCCATGTCATAGCACTCCGGAAACACCATAAAAATATTATAATAAAATATGATGACATTCTTATGCGGCACATTAAAAAACCATTTTTTTAATCAATCAATACCCGGTCGGACCGGAAAATACGTAATAATGCGTATCAAAAAGTTGATCAAATACGTCATGTGGCAGAAATCATATTAACAATTTTATTACGCGTGACTAACAAATTGAACAAATGCGAAACCGTAATCATGATATACAACTATTGATATTTTAGAGAACTATTTTTAATGGTGTTTTAATCATGTTTTAAATATTACGCGCCGATATTGCAAGGTTGATAATTTCCATAATTTACCGAAATCGATTTCAACCCAAATAATACGTACTGCTTTAGTTTTGTGCTTTAGTAGTACATTTTACTTGTTTCCTTTTTTGTTTTTAATAATATCTCGTATCGTGACACAACGGAACCGCACCAAAATTTACATATTATAGTTTTTCGTCCGCGTTTTATCGAGGCCGACAAACCCTTATCGCCGCCCCCTAGTTTATACCAAGCTATATCACGCTGTCGAAAATTGATTCTTAAGGGCTCCTCTAGAGCTTTGTGTGGCTAGTGTAAGGGACAGATACTAGAACCCTAGTAAAAAATAGACGTATGTGATATAAAAAATCTACGAGCGTAAGACTTTTTGTATGCCGTGGTGAATTTTCTCAAGGTTTTAGGGCTGGTATAAAGTGGACGGTTATAAAATTGAGCAAGATGATGTGGATTTATGTTCGGTTAAAGTATGCAATGGAATAAAGTTGATATAGATTCTTAGTTTTTACGAAACTTTATTTTTGTATTATTGGGTGAATTGGGTGCATGGGTGCAGGAAGGTTTTGGATTGAAATGACATGGATTTTCATAAAATATCCCAAAAAACTTTGAAATATACCGCTGGATCCTCGATATTCATGTTTTTATATTATTGCTAGCTGGGCCAATTCCTTTTAATCCATTTTTGGTACGCAGTGATAGCTGGACATTCAATCATACTAATCTAGATTATGTACCTACTTTTTACCTGGTTATGGCAAAGCAAAACAATGAATTGGGTTTTTTAAACGTCATTTCACAAAAAACATTCCAGCGAAGAAATATTTCCAGCATCTTCGGCATCATGCCGCAGGTGCCAATATTTACCTGACTGCGGCGAAGCCCAAAGGTTATGTGTTTGACCTGCATGTATGTAAGTATGTATGTATGTATGTCCGTTCTTATGTCCGCTCGTAACTACTCAACGGCGCATCCGATTTTGATAAATGATACATCATTAGATTCGTCGTGATGGTGCGAATGTCACTGGGTGTGAAGTTCGTTAAAATAAACAAAATGGCGGATTTTATGCAGTTTCTAAGTGCACCGCGGTCGGGTTTTTTAATAATTTAACCACTTGGTACTGACGTCAGACCTGTAATATTCCAAACACTTCCTAGTAAGTGAGAAAATAACCTACCATACGTGACAAAAGTATATTTACGACTATTAATTAGATCACAATACACCGTGAACTAAACACAATTAACATTGCAAGCAGTATACAGTCTTTAAAAAACCGCTTCGACTGACACACACCCGAAGCATTCCATTAAAAGATCTAAGTACTTTTTGTCCCTTACGAAACGCTATAGTAGCTACCCTAATTAAACGTATTAGCTGCTAAGAAACACTACCCATCTTACAGGCAAGTTATAATATTACTATACCGACATTCAGCTTCCTAATTTTACATGTCAAAAGTATTAAAAAGGTAGTGTCCCTTACGAAATGTTTTCGTGGAATGCGAGGTGGGTGTCAACATCTTCTAGCCACGCGGGTTTTTCGAACTACCCGCACTTAGTCTTGATTATCACTTTGCATATTAAGATTGTCACTCGACCGACACACAGCACTAACAACGTCAGGCGATTTGCCAAAAGACACTTGATGATATTTACACATGCTGATGACTGGATTTCATGACGAAGAAAGCTTAAAACTGTCTTCCCGGTTGAAATTGTGGTGTTTTTTGATTTCAACCGCTTCACGGACAATTCTACTATAGTAACTGCGTTTCGGAGACAGGATCTTGGTATTATGAAACTCATCCAGTGGTTTGATCCAGACTCCAACACATGCCCCATTGCCTTAAGTCCTGTTTTGTTATAATAATGAATTTTATGTAGAATTACGAGTACGAGCTCTTTCTATCCCAATAGAAAAAAGTTTCCCAAATTTTCCATAAATTAATGAAACTTTCCTTTGTGTTACCGTTATACAAAGTAGTATATATTGGTAACACGATGGAAAAAAATTGGGTAAATTTTTTGTCCCATTGGGATTTTAAAAGCCCGCAATTCTAAGTAGATATAACATTAATTTCACAGTAAAAAAAACCGGACAAGCGCGAGTTAGACTCGCGTGGAGAGGGTTCCGTACGTTCAAAACAATATAAAACAATTATACTTTATTGCACAGACTTCTTATAGGTTTTCCTGTACGAGTAATCTATAGGTGTAGGACTATTTTTCGTATTTATTTCAAAATGTTAGGTCCCATTGTTTCAGAGATAAGGGGGGGGGGAGGTCAATTTTTGCCTATTTTCTTAAACAACATTTAAATAATATTTTTTTATAAATTTCCAATTGACCCCCAAAAAGTGGCCCCCATGTTTAAATTAATATATTTCCGTTACACGTCCGTGTTTGGGTTATTGACTTTAATATTATGTACCAAATTTCAACTCAATCGGTCGAGTACTTTCGGAGCAAATTGGCTGTGACAGACAGACAGACAGACACACGAGTGTTCCTATAAATGTTTCGTTTTTTCCTTTTGAGGCACGGCACCCTTAAGGTGGCAAAAATACAGATATACATACATGTATATAGAAATGCCCAAATAACAAACGTTTCAAAAATAAAAATAAAAATACCTGTGATTTCGTCACACTGTTAGGGTTTTCTATTGTACTTTGGGTTCGTATAAAACAACGAACGACAATTATTACAAAACGTTGCAAAGCAAAAATGAAGATGCAATTTAATCCGTTGATGCAACTTACTGGGTCACCCAAATCTTTTCTTGTTTGTCCTTGTTGTGTTGTCCAAGAGACAACAGTGTCTGAGTTTCTTAAAAAAACTTTTATAATATATGCTACTAATGCGCATAGGAGATGATCCATAAAATAATGGAGTTATAACTACGACGAAAATGTACGTTTGATGAATTTTAACTGTAGAAAACTTATAGAAACTCATATTTTTAAAGAGTTATCCCAGGACGTAACCATGTCAATCAGTATTTATAATCGCTTGCATGATGACATTAAAGAATTGCCAATTAATATGTTTAAAAGCGAACTTAAAAAATGGTTAATTGAACAATGTTTTTATTGTATTGACGAATATTTCAATTATTATAAAGACTGACTGATTATTAGATTTAAGTAGCTTTAGCCAATTTTGATTCAGGATAGTTCTGACATTTAATATTTATAATCCTGGCATTTACATTTATAATGCTGACATTGAATTTATACTGATCATGTAGAATAGCTGTCACTGTATTTATTGTATTTTAGTTAGTTAAGAGTAATCAAACATTGAACCATAATTGTATTGTTACCGTTGACATTTTAATTATTTAATCGTTTTGACATTGTTACTTATTATTGCTATGTTGGTTTTGTCTGTCACAGGAACCTTTATATTTTATTTTATATTTGCATGCCAGCTGCTGGTGAAATGTGCGTGTTCCCGATTATATATTTGTAAGATACCATCCATTGTACCACATTTTAAGCAAATAAAGACATTTGATTTGATTTGATTTGATTGGCAACGCGCTACAAAAAAGTTGATCAACCCAACTGATACATAATGAGAGGGCTTGAAACACGAGTGTTTTAAGGCTTTTGTAGAGTTGCATACACTGCTTTATCTTATCTACACACATATTATATAGGTACGCTCTATATGATGTGTTCAAAAACCTTCATCATCGGATCAAGTGGTTGAAAAATGGGCCTAGAAGCTTTTCAACCGGCCTTTCCGTTGTGCTACTCATATAATATAAGCTATAAGAAAATGCTTTAAATTTAAATGATAATAAGAAGATCCGCTAATATTTCGTATCATTCCTAAAAAATTCAACAGTTTTCATCGTATGAATGAACATATTTTGTAGCACACCGGAAAGGATGGTTGAAACGCTTCTGGCCCTTACCCAAATGCTTTACAAATTTTGAAACCACAACTTACATCTTACTTACTTACGTACGAATAGCGCAAGTTAGATAAAAGCTTATAAAAATATACCGTTTTACCGGCAACCGATTTCGGATGATTTAGAAATCCGAGTAAAGTTTATAGAGCAATCTGTTCTACATCGGATTTTTTTCCACCCTATTTAGCATTACACTGGCTACAATACCAATAACTGTGTTCACAATTCGTCACGAGCCGAATGGCAGGTTAAGGTATAAGAATGCCATTTGGACGGTGACTGGTGGTAAAATGTGGTCTCCACTGCTGTGTGCTTTGTGTGTGCTCGAGATTTGTTTGTACGGTAGGTGCAGTTCAATTTTGTTCGTACTTTATTGCATACCAAAAAAAATTACAATGCAAACTTATATACAAACAGCGGTAAACAATATAAGGTGTATTTAAGTTTAATAATTAATTTACTTAGATAATATATAAGGAAAACTCCTTATATATTATCTAAGTAAATTAATTTGAAAACCCAAATTTTGGAAACCCAAATTAGATGCCAATGCTTTTGTTTTAATTTTCCGAACAAAATAATTACATTAAAATTCTGCCCAAACATACCTAATCGTCCTGTGCATTTAACTGACCATTTGGTTATCTTATCACTTTCTGCCAAGTGAGCGTGCATTAAAAGGTTTCATACGATAATCAAATAAGTCTTAATCTTAATCACTTAATTCTGATTACCTCATAACAGGATGTTAATTACGTGGGACAGTTGTTTTCCCGATGTTCTACAAAAACTAACATAAACTTTAAGTTAGGTTAAGTCTAATTCTAAGAACAAGTACTATCAGCTCTAAAAGTATTGTCATCTAATTTGAAAACACCTTATATAATACAGGTGAAGGAAGCTGGACGGGGTTTTGAAGTTCCAATGGCATATTTATATTTTAACCTCGTTCCATTTTAAATACTAATTTTAAAGGTCGTTTTTGCCCACGTGTCATTATACCCTGTAACAGAGGGATATTCAATACTTTATACATTCCCTATGTATGTAATACGTGATGTTAGATTAATAAGTATAGAGAAGTTGATTTATTTACAAAGGTAAGATATTATTAAGAATATATTTTAATAAAACCAAAAAACTGGCCAAGTGCGAGCCGGATTCGCACAAGAAGGGTCCCGAGTCCCGAACCACCGTCGAGCAAAAAATGCGAAAAACACGTTACGAATGCGTGTGTATGTCGCAGCCAACTGGTTTAATTAGCCATTTGGTTAAATGCCTAGCATTTTCACTAAATTATGACCCGCCAGGAGGTCGACGAAGCCCCGCTACGCGGGGCTTCTATTTCTGCTCTGAGGGACTCAAGCTAAGTAACAAACCTAACCTAGAATTTAAATGAAAAGGCTAGGCAGTTAACTAAATGGCTAATTAAGCTAGTTGGCGGCGACATATCCATGAAATAAAAAATAATATGTAAGAGCTGCCTGTTACCTTCGTAACAGTAAAACGTGTGGAACTGATGAATATGATTTAGACTTTTAGAGCATTACGGCCAGTGAGAAAACAGTTTTTCTTGAATCGATTGTTTTAGTTTATAAATTCGTATTTATTCAGAAACTAGGTTTTGTCCACGACTTCATCAAATGATTTATTTGTTCCCTACTTGATTGCTTAATGCTTAGTTGCTGTTTTTTAGGCTTATGGTGCTACGCTTTGTCACGCGATAAATCTAATATCTTTATCTATCTATATATATACATAAAACAAAGTCGTGTTAGTAACACCATTTATAACGAAAGTGATTATATAATAATCCATAAATTCAATGAATACGGGGAATTTACGGTAACGGTAAACCGAAATAAAACCTAAACTAAATCAACCTGTAAGCAGGTTGACGTCACTTGCCTGTCATCGGCACCAAAACTACGCTCCCTGGACATGACAATGACTAACTCATGTCACTGTGTAAAACAATATCAATTATTTTTAAGTGCCTTACAGGAGATTGAAACCTGTTTGTAATTTCAAGTAGGTCGCACTTAATTAATTGCAATGTAAGGGCATTTTTATTTTAAAATATACGGTTAGGCGAAACTTAAGCTGTGATTGATATCCGTCTAACCTGTCAGTCGGTGACGAAATATATGGAGTTTGACACTAATCGCCAGTTTTGTGACGACCTGTTAAGAATCAGTTAAAAGGACACTTTAAATAAAAAAGCCCGTAAATAAAGTATGTACGTTAAAAGTTAAACTGAAAACTGGTACTAACGTAGCAGTGCCAAAACTATCATTGGATAAATGAAAAATGGGCTACGAAACAAAATACGTAACAAACTCATAGGGCAAATGAATGAGATGGGAAACGTTTTTCGGACAAACGATACTTTTACTAAACTGTATGGTAAACACAATAACTAAATATTTTTACTAAAAAAAACCCGACCGCGGTGCACTTTAAAAGTGCATAAAATCCGCCATTTTGTTTATTTTAACGAACTTCATACCCAGTGACACTCGCGCCATCAAGACGAATCCAGTGATGTATCATTTATCAAAATCGGTTGTGCCGTTCAGTAGTTACGAGCGGACACAGGAACGGACGTACATACATACAGGTCAAACACATAACCCTCCTTTGGGCTTCGCCGCAGTCGGGTAAAAATGGGCTACGAAACAAAATACGTAACAAACTCATAGGGCAAATGAATGAGATGGGAAACGTTTTTCGGACAAATGATACTTTTACTAAACTGTATGGTAAACAGAAAGCCGGGGTCCTCTCGGTCAGGGCAGTTTCGGAAGGCGTGTTTAGGTGAAGCACAGTGGGAGCAGATGGGAGATTTCTCGCAGTACCTGCGAGTGTGCCCAAACTCCAGGCACGTGAAGCACTGGGTAAGCGGGACATACTCGCATGCGTGGACCTTCTGGTGGTCCACGTTGATCTTGGTTTGCGTGATGATGGCCCGGAAGACTTGGGGAGACGTCAGGAAGACAGCATTATATAAGCTGGGGTTGCGGTTCCCCCTTTGGAACCTGAGCTGCAGATCTTCCGGTGACTTGACGTGGAGTTCAATGTTTTCATTTTGCTGGGTGATAATTTCAGTCAGTTGCTCCGGCGGGATGTCCTCGGAGACGCCCTTCAGGATAACCATGGGTCTATAAGTCTTGGAGATTACCGCAGACACTGTGGATGAGTTGGCAGGAGAGTTGGTCTTAGTGAGCGCCAGGTCTCTCTGCTGAACGTTGTCAAATTCGACTCTAACTTTATTGTTAGAGACGAATGTGGTCGCAGCCGGGGCGAAGTTGGTGTCTCTGAAGGACACATTCCTGCGCCACTCCTTCAGAGTCTCCGCAGGCGTCTTGACAGCCACTTTGGGTGCGATGATAATGGCTGGTTTGTTTGTTGGGGGAGGTTGCGGGCTGGGTGTAGGAGGGGGATGACGGCCAGTGGCCGCTACAGCAGCATAAGTCGCCAGACCGCTACTTCCACGGATGTGGTTGGCAGCGTTAGGAGCCGCAGCAAGCCTCTGGAATTCCTCCCTGATGGTGTCTCTAATCACCCTGACATTGACCGCCTCGCTGTGATCGGTGTTAGGGGCTGGCTCAGTCCTGCGTTCTGTTTGCGTGGAGGCAGACTTGGAGGCCATCCGTGCCGCGCTAGACTGAGGAGTCCGCGCCGGTGAGTTCTCCGCGTCCAGGATCTTGACCTCACGAGCGTAGAGTTCCAGGTTTTCCCGGAGGGCTCCCAGATACAGTTCAAGGTCAGAGCGATCCGGCGCAGTCAGCTCCTTGTGACGTCGTAGCACAGCCGAGATTCCGTCCAGGTTGCTGCGGGCCAGTCTCCACATTCTGTCCGTACGGCCGGCAAGGCTGTTTGGGGTGCTTGGTGTTTCAGGTGTGTTGAGTAGACCCTGGCTCCACCGAAGAGTGTCCATCTCAGTGGAGTCAGAGACGTCCGCGGGTTTCTCACCGTCCGCAAGACTCTCGAGAGGCGCGGCAGTAGAGGTCGAGTCCAAAGAGGGGGGTAGTCGGTCACCCCCGAGCGGGATCAGGTGTTCGTCGGACTCAGCACTCTGGGTGCTCTCAGCCCTCGACCGAGCGGCCGCTTTAGTCCTCTGAGATCGTCGAGGTAGAGGGGGAGAGGGAAAGCTCAATTTGAGCGGCGCTCGGGAGGGCGACGGGCCAGGATCGTGATCGAGCTGAGTCAGAGGCCGGCCCGGGGCAGCCAACCGAGCCCTGCTGGAGTCACGGATTTTAGATGTAGATCGCGGCGGGCTTTTTGGGTCAGAGCAGAGGTCCCGCGATGTTTGTACGGTAGGGTTTTGAGCGGGTGCCCTTTTGGGGACCTTCGTAGAAGTTTTGGTCCTCTTTTGGGAAGTCTGGGACTGTTCTAGGACAAGAACATCGGTCTCCGTCTGTTTCTCCGGTGCGTTCTTGCCCGTGGCCCCTGTGGGGGGGGTGGTTTTCAAGAAGTCCGCCCTGCGCGGCGTGCTGGGCGGTGTTCTTTGAAGTGGCATATTGTTTTTCAGGAAAAGATGAGAAAAGGAACAGTAGAAATTAAATTGAGAGAGAAGGGGTGATTTCCAAGGAAAAGTGGTAATAGGGGGGGGAGTGCAGTGGGGAGGAGTATTGGGTAGGGTATATGAGAGAGGTTGCAATGGAAGAATGCGGCGAAGAGAGGGTGTGAAAAGAAAGTGGCGTATGAAATTGTAAAAAATTTCTATGGAAGTGGGTGGGAAGAGTAAGTGAGAAGATCGAATAAGAGATGTCTATAAGTTTAATGGTAGAAGGAAATTTTTATGTACAGTGGTTTATGATAGAGAATTTTTTCAAAGAGGTGCGCCAACGGAAAATCGAGGAGCAAGAATTTAAGAAAATCAATAACTAAATGAGGGATGAAGTTTTTTAAGAAATTGAAACGGAAGCTATTGAAGAAAAATTTTTAAAGTGTTTAAGGCTAGTTAGTAGATTTTTATATTATGCAGAAACTGATTTATTAAGAGGGTTTGAAATTTTACGTGTACCTGTGAAAAGTCTAATGGCAATGTGGGGTGATTTTATATTTCGGAAATGGAGTGAGATAAAAATATGGTTTAAAAAGGGGGTTGTAGTTAAATTTTTTCTGAAGGCAGGCGCGAAGAGAGGGGGAAGATAAGTTGAGAGGGAGAGACAGGAAAAATGTTTGAAAAATCCGATGTGTTGGCTGATCTCCTCAGTGGGATATTTCGGAGACTATAAGTGGTAGGGATGTGGGAGTGGTACCAGAGGGATGGAAAAAATTTAATTTAAAAGTATTTTGAGTTTCGCTAGGTTCCTAAGTGTGGGTCCCACTTTTTTCCCGGTTTGGATGTTGAGTTAGGGAGGGTCTATGAGAGGTTTAGAAAAATTTCAATTGTGAAGGAGGGGATCAATTCTAAGGGGTTCTGAGTATGAGAAAATATTGCTAGAGGTCAGATCTATTAAGCCTAGTGTAAAAAGAGAGGTTGCAAGAGAGAGAGAAAGCAGTAAGTGCCAGAGAATGTAGATTTAATCCATAAATTCAATGAATACGGGGAGTTTACGGTATAGTAACGGTAAATCAAAATAAAACCTAAACTAAATCAACCTGTAAGCAGGTTGACGTCATTTGCCTGTCATCGGCACAAAAACTACGCTCCCTGGACATGACAATGACTAACTCATGTCACTATGTAAAACAATATCAATTATTTTTAGGTGCCTTACAGGAGGTTGAAACCTGTTTGTAATTTCAAGTAGGTCGCACTTAATTAATTGCAATGTAAGGGCATTTTTATTTTAAAATATACGGTTAGGCGAAACTTAAGCTGTGATTGATATCCGTCTAACCTGTCAGTCGGTGACGAAATATATGGAGTTTGACACTAATCGCCAGTTTTGTGACGACCTGTTAAGAATCAGTTAAAAGGACACTTTAAATAAAAAAGCCCGTAAATAAAGTATGTACGTTAAAAGTTAAACTGAAAACTGGTACTAACGTAGCAGTGCCAAAACTATCATTGGATAAATGAAAAATGGGCTACGAAACAAAATACGTAACAAACTCATAGGGCAAATGAATGAGATGGGAAACGTTTTTCGGACAAACGATACTTTTACTAAACTGTATGGTAAACACAATAACTAAATATTTTTACTAAAAAAAACCCGACCGCGGTGCACTTTAAAAGTGCATAAAATCCGCCATTTTGTTTATTTTAACGAACTTCATACCCAGTGACACTCGCGCCATCAAGACGAATCCAGTGATGTATCATTTATCAAAATCGGTTGTGCCGTTCAGTAGTTACGAGCGGACACAGGAACGGACGTACATACATACAGGTCAAACACATAACCCTCCTTTGGGCTTCGCCGCAGTCGGGTAAAAATGGGCTACGAAACAAAATACGTAACAAACTCATAGGGCAAATGAATGAGATGGGAAACGTTTTTCGGACAAATGATACTTTTACTAAACTGTATGGTAAACAGAAAAAATTACAAAGCCTGTCATCGGACAAAAAATACAATACAATACAAGTATACTTTATTGTACACCAGAAAAAAAAACAATAATAATTCGAATAGTTTTTGGACAAATGAAATTGGGTGAACGATTTTTAGTGGTTACCGGGTACATAATCTCAAGTGGACCCATAGTCACGAGGTTAGAATCTGACAGTGGCGTGGCGTCCATAGAACTCGATCCCTATCGGCTTGCCTATATTAGGCAGTTCAGCTCTTAATACTCGTGCTCTTAAAGAAAACTGAAGCCAAAGCTGCTCCGGCTTGCCCAAGGATTTCTTCAACGCCACGCCACTGGAATCTGATGATGTCATTTTTGAGAAATTGAAGGACCTCTTCAAATATTATAGACATACCTATCTATAGTTATTTTTATAGTAACTCTTGCATTTCGCTGCTTATCATGAACGACGGCGCAATCCTAAATGAAAAGTAGACTTACTTCGAGTCTTACTACTCACTCAATGTTAGAATCTAAAGATAAAACCACGTTCAACACATAATAATTTGGGATTGGGCCGTTGTTCATGATAAGCAGCGATTTGTTAATTATATAAACGTTCGAAGTATATTTGAAATTTTTAATTTTGTATTAATTATTTTTAAAGGTGCACTATGTATTCGGAAAGATGGCTCCCCGTGCAGAACTGGTCAAAACGAGACTGTCGTTTGCGGTGAAGAAGGTAACTATTCACACAAGTCAACATAATAGGGATGACGACTGGGTTAAAACTATGTAATTCTATTTAGTCCGTCAGTTAGATTATGGAAAAATATGGGACACGTATTTTTTGGTATAAAATATTAAAAATCGACAAAGTTACAGATCATCAAACTTCTGGAGTGGGGGCTTGTGACGTCACTCCTAGGTGAAAATTGTACCTAGGCGTGACGTCACTCGAAACTTCTAAGCACTCTATCCTCGTCATTTTTTGTTTGTCAAACAAAAGAAAAAATACGTGTACAATATTTTTTAATAATCGAACTGACGGACTAAACAGTTTTTTTAGTCGTCTAGCCCATTACTAATAGCTTTTTGAACCCATAAGTTCGATTTACACACTTGTCCCCTTGAGCTCACTTTGAGCAATCAGCAAAACTTCCGAAGCGGTTCGAGCTAAGCGACCTGGTTCGATCCCAGGTAACGCCACAAGCCCCCACCCTGCTCGAGTTTTGCAACTGCCAGTAAGGCTTTTAAGTATTGTCAGTTTAAAAAAAAGCTCTTTGAACTCTAGACATTGCCAGTCTCCTCTCCAGCTTTTAAAAACCTTCCAAAAAACACTGATCAGCCGACATGAAAACCTTTGTGGAACAACCCTGTCTCTATTCAGAGAGGTAATGCACCACCGTAATGGGTTTGGGTACCATGCTGCAGGCGTAACTACTCGAGGAGGAATATTCATTTTATGATGTTTGTTTTTAGGTAGTTTTATTTAGTTCTTAGGTCTATATTGTTTGAGGTATTTTACACTTTAACATTATTTTATTCCTTTTTATTAGGTCCTAATGTAACCCGTTAATTTACCGAAACCAATTGAAAAATCCAATATCGAATGATGGGTCCGATTCCAGAAACGACTACCCCTCGATATGCTACGCAGCGCAAGTGTTCTGCAGGCTTATGATGCTACGCTTTGTCATGCGATAAATAAATGATAAAGCATCCGTCACTCTCACACACTATTTGTCAGAACTTGGTTATCCGCAGTCGAGTGTAGGTTTCCATCGGTTGGAGCTCGACTAGCTAGTCATAATAAACGAAGAAATGCAGTGAGGTTGGTTGCAGGATGTGTCCTTTCGCCTCAAAGGCTCTGGTCAACCATCACTGACTCCAATTCCTTGTCCAGCACAATTCACCATTTTTCCGACGCGCAAAACAATTACAGAACTAAGTCAATTTTGAATAAACGTCATTTTATCGCAACCAAACACACTCAAGCATAGACAAACTTGACATTCCTTCGTGGGGAGATTTCCGACACTGCGACACATGAATTTTATCCATCCGAAAAAACAGAAAGAAACGGAAAAAACGAATATTTCCAATAAACCCGGAAACAAACATTTCATTTGTAACGGAATTTTCAACGCTAAGTATGAAGACGATGACAAGGGGATTATTCTTCAGAAATATGTCTGCGATTTATTCCTCTGTCTCCATACATTTAGTATGAAAAAGGGCCAGAGGAATAGGTGACCGCAGACATATTACTGAAGAATAACCCAAGGTGACGTCAAAATAATCAAGGTTAAATGAAAATAATGATTGACTTTTTTCACGCATTTTTATTCATAATTATAATTTAATTATTAGATACTCTTTGGAATTTTAATTTATAAGTACAATTCGATTATGAGATACGCTTTAGAAAGGTATAACCTCGGAATGGTTTTGTAATTAACCATAACTTATCAATAATTCCACATTCTCAATGGGTTTTAAAAGTACCAATAATAATGATTCATCTCAACATCAATAATCACCATCTGAAGAGACTCTCGCTGGATGGTTGGATCAAGGGTCAGATACAGAAGGCGGTACTTCTGGACACGGCGCGCATTGTCAGGAGGTTCCTCTCTCTGCGGCCCTAACCACCGGTGTTGGGTCCCGCCCTGCTGCTAGCGGCACCCTAGGTTAGGTTTTTAGGGTTCCGTAGCCAAAATGGCAAAAACGGAACCCTTATAGTTTCGTCATGTCCGTCCGTCTGTCTGTCTGTCCGTATGTCACAGGCATTTTACTCAGAAACTACATGATGGATATTGATGAAATTTGGAATATAGGTGTGTTTTATGAGCCGCTACTTAGTTTGGTATATAAATTATTAAAATAAATATTTTTAGGGGGGGCACTCCATACATGTTAAAGACAGTAAAAAAAAAATTTTTCAGCAAATATCAACGTGTGGTACATAGTTCGACAGCTCTTTAAAAAACACTATAAGGTTTCTAAGTAATGTTTTTGATTAAGTGAATGTATTTGGAAATAATCGCTCCGAAAGTTGTGTAAATTGTGTCCCCCCCCCTCTATTTTCTAAACCGCGGGTCCGAAAAATATGAAAAAAATCACGAAGGTAAGGCTTAATTAATACTTTTAACGAAAATTATTTTCAACAAGATCGAATTAACCGTTTTTGAGTTATTGCCGATAAACTGCGCTTCTCAACAAAAGGACGTAATTGCTATGAAGATACGCTCTTTTGTTGTTGTACTTTTTTTACATCGTATTTTTTACCTTACAGTTACGGCTATGGAACCCTACACTGAGCATGGTCCGACATGCTCTTGGCCAGTTATTTTATAATGTATTTATATTTTGTATGTGCTTGTTGCTTGCTTTAGCGGCACCCTAGGTTAGGTTTTTTGTAATGTATTTGTATGTGCTTGTTGCTTGCTTGTGTAAAAAAACCTAGCCTAAGAAAATAAATAAATACTGGAATAATAATAATCATCATAACGCAGGGCAGCTTATGGCGAGCTGTTGGGGAGTAGCGACCCCACGTACCCGAGTGCTCCTGGGGGTCCTTAGGGGGGGTCCTAAAAACGTTACACGCTGGTTTCCCATACAAATCGATGAACTATTTAATTATATTCGATATATTTCTGTGGTCACTACAGATGCCGTTATTGGTCGTTGCATCTAATTATTGCCATTTTAGGGTTCCGTAACACAGAAGGAAAAAACGGAACCCTTATAAGATCACTTCGTTGTCCGTCTATCTATCTGTCTGTCAAGACCCTTTATCTCAGACACGCGTGAAGATATCGACTTGAAATTTAAACCATATACTCAGGTCAACCGTCTCTTGAAGCTGTGATAAATCAAACTTCTAGGTTAACGTAAAAAAAATGGCTGTTTATGGCGCAAAAAACGTATTTTTCGACACTCTCAAGGAAACTAAAATGTATAGGGTACTTTCCGTTGACTTTATAGGGTACCTCAAAAGGAAAAAACGGAACCCTTATAGGATCACTCGTGTGTCTGTCTGTCTGTCTGTCACAGCCAATTTGCTCCGAAAGTACTGCCGATTGAGTTGAAATTTGGTACATATATTAAGGTTACTGACCCAAACACGGACATGTCAGACGCAACTCGTGCAATTATTACCATGACATGTGTAACCTTATTCTTCAATTTTACAACCCAGCCAAGACTTTGCGTGACCCTTTTTTTGGGGCTGACAGTACTTACAAGCCTTACTGACTGTTGCAAAAATCGAGCAGGGTTCCCTGGAGGTCGAGCCACGGACCACCACGGAAGTTTCGCTGATTTCTCAAAGTGAGCAATGGATCAGCGGGAGAGGTTGAAGCGGATCAACCTGTCCCTATATAGAGTGTGTATATTGAACTAATGGGAGTTTTAGTTGCCGGTTCGCTAAAACCTAGCCCAGCTAAGAAGACTCCGGCAAGAAAATTAGCTGAGCCCGACAGTGTTGGAGGAATGTTTTTGCGTGATCCGTGGCGAGACCAGCGTAGTATCTCTTCTCTAGCTGCCTCCACGACTTCGTCCACGTGGATTTTCCACTTTTCTTACAAACATTAAACAAAATTTGGTATGGAGACAGTTCATGATCCTGGAAAGAAGAAAAGATAGATTTTATCCCGGAAACCAAGCGAGTGAAAAAGGGGAAGGAGAGGGTGGAAATAATCATCATCATCAGCCCGTTGCAGTTCACTGCTGGATAGGCCTCTCTCAAGGTACGCCACAGAGCCCGGTCTATTGCTTTATGCATCCAGTCGCTGCCGGCCCCCTTATGCAAGTCGTCCCGCCATCTGCCCAGAGGACGTCCCACGCTACGTTTGCCAAGACGCGGTCTCCACTCCAGAACACGCTTACTCCAGCGGTGAATGACGTACGGTGAAAATGTATACGGTGAATTAATAAAATGTAGTCATATTTTTGGGGAAGGATATTTCGAAATTCAACCTTTGAAACGGGGAATGAAGTTTCTAGAATAAAGAAGTCTGTAACTCAGCCGTAGTCACGAAGCGTCATCTATTCAATATTACTTTATGTTCTATTTATGTTATTCATTCGACACGCTGCAACTTCACACGTGTTTAATACAATATTTCGTCACGGTGAATATTTATTACTTAAGGTAAATGTCCGAGTGCTCGTCGCTGTACTAATATTCGTCACCCATATTTTGATTACGATAAATAAGATAAATATGGCGTTCAGGTTCATTAGAAGTATTTGTATCTATTAAATATATCGTCGTCTAGTATCCATAACACAAGCCTTATTGAGCTTACTATGGGGCTAGTTCGATTTGTGTTATTTATTAAAAAAAAAGAAAGAAAGAAAGAAGTCAAAGTAGATGGCAAAGTTGAGGGCGCTTCGGGGGTGCTACGGTGGACGAGTGGTTGAGTCACTCGGCCGGAAATCCAGAGGTACCGGGTTCGATTCCCGGTCTGTACACAGGTGAGTGCCATTCAATTTTTCTGTGTACTTTGATTTCTTGTATCTATATATGTAAGATAAAATTAAAATTAAATTTGTAGCCGACGTTTTAGCGATGAGATATATCCGTGGCTTTGATATTTTACTCGTCAATTTTACAATAAAGAAAAAATTTGACAGGGCTGACATCTATTGGGACTATCAGTTTATTTCATAGTCCCAATGCTTGTCATCCTCTTTTTAGGATCCCATAATCAAAATGACTAAAGCGGACCATTTATCAAAAATATAGGTCACATTTTCCAAACGCATGTAAATGTTTTATAAAATAAAATAAAATAAAATAAAATAAAATAAAATAAAATAAAAATAAAATAAAATATCTTTATTTTCAGACAGCTTTGGTCCATAGGATGTTAGTAAATAAATTGAAAAACTTAATAAACTATGTTAGTATACACACTGCAAAATTACATTAAATTAATAGGTATACATATAAATATTTTCACATTAAATTACACAACCAGCTGGTTCACCGAGGTGCACTCTCACTTGGGGCATGCAGCTAACGAGCTCAACGTCAACCCGGGTCTGGGTAGGTTCAACGGAACCTACCCAGTACAGCGCTATCCTGCCGGCCCGCCACGACCTGCAGGAGGTTGTTGGGGCTTCCCCTCACTCGGCGTATTAAAGAAGCGACTTTATTGCGCATGATTGCAAAAAAGTCGTCTGTGTGTGCGTCAGCGAACATGCCAGAGGCACTACAATAACGAGGAAGCCCCACCATCGCCCGGAACAGGTTATTGTATAGTACGCGCAGGGCATTGTATGTTTTTTGGGTGTAACTAGTCCATAGACTGCTGGTGTAAAATGTTTGGCAAAATGCCTTAAAAAGCGTGACCTTGACATCAAGTGTACAACCAGCAAATCTACGAACCAGCATGTTCCCTCTTACAGACAGTGCCCTGCGTTCTCTTTCTATGTCAGAGTCATCTTTTAACTCCTCATTAACTATGTGCCCGAGATATTTAAATTGTGAGACTCTCTGCAATGGAGAACCATTGAGGTATACAGGCGGGACAAATGCTGGAGGTTTGTTTTTACCTTTGAATAGAAGGAGCTCGCTCTTTTTAGAGTTGTACTTTAACCCATGTTCTTCAGCATATGTTTCACAAATGGACACTAATTTCCGCAAACTACCGATTGTGGGCCCCAGCAGCACCATGTCATCAGCGTAACTTATATTGTTAAAGCAAACCCCATCAACATGACATCCGACGTAGGTGCTGCTGAGCTCCACAATCAACTGGTTTACATAAATGTTAAAAAGTCTCGGTGAAGTTAGGCCTCCCTGCCTTACCCCGCATTCAAGCCTATACTGGTCAGATAATGCGTTGGCCCATTTTACATTGTTTGTCTGATGCTGATACCAGTACGACAACAGACCAACTAGTTCGGCAGGAACACCGGCCTTCTCAAGCTTGTCCCATAAGACATCATAGGATACGAGATCGAAAGCCTTGCTGAGGTCCAGGAAACAAGCGTACACGGGTGTTTTACGGTCCAGGTAGTATTTGACAGTGTGCTTCAACGCTAATATAGCACTTTCAATGGACAACCCCGCCCGAAAGCCAAACTGGGCATCGTGTAGCTTTGTGTGTACACTGAGGTGTCGGTCAAGCACACTGTCAAACACCTTCGCTATCACCGTAGCAAGTGAGATTGGCCTGTAATTACCCTTGTCCGCTATGTCTCCCGTCCCGTTCTTTATAATCGGCACAACAAGTGTTTGCATTAAATCATGGGGGAGATAAGTTTTGCTTAGATGTATAAATGAATGTAATATTGCGGAACACCCCCTTTTAGCGCCGTTTTTTATCTTTTGTATTGTAATATTTTCTGTGTATATGTTGTGTTTTTGCGCTAAATAAACGTTAATTCATTCATTCATTCAAACGAATAAATAGTTTCTGTTGACCTGTCGGGGACTCGGACGTTTACCTTACTAACTTTTACTCGTGATTTCCTCTGCATAGAGTTTTATATTCATTACCTGAGAATGATTGATTTCCCTTGCTATATATTCTACCAACCCGTTTAGGGATTATTTCCATGATAAAACTGTCCTTTGTCCCTCCTAAGGTACCAAATTCAACCCGAAATTGGTTCAGCGGTTTAAACATGGCACACAGAGAACACGGTAACAGGCAGACAGAGTTACAATAATTTCAATAATTTTAATGTTTTCAATTCAATTCAATAATTTATAATTAGTTTGGTAGATTGGATTTGTATTGGATATACCTATCTATGCTATGTTTCAATCCAGGACTTGGTCTACTTGCATGCCGCATGTCAGCTCAATCCATTCAGGTGTTACTGCGTTATTTAGTAACAAATATTCAAATGTCCAAACATCTTCATAAACTTTCACCTGTATAATATTATTAGGTATAATCTATGCAGAAATTGAGTAATGGTTGTTTTGGTTAGTCTTTAGGAATGTGTTTTACGATATTTGAACGAACCATTGTAGAACGAACCCATTTGTATGGTCCCTCGTGTATTTTCATCTCACGATAAAATGTAAGGTTTTAACACCAATTGATCAAAAGAATATTCCATGCGTTACAAAAATTTATTTAGTTTCAGATCCTAAGTTAAAGGTAGACCGTTTATCGTCCTGAATTCGTCTGTTGACTCGATTTTTTTTTCTGTCGTAAATTGATTCTGTTTGTGAGGAACAAATATCTATATGACACCTAATACATTTGTATAAGCATTACAGCCACAAATTCTAATCAAAAGTAGCAGATCACACTGAGCATTGAAAACGCTCTATACAAAACGGTAGGAACTTATGACGTCATCCGTTCCGTCGCTGTACTAAGTCTGTATGAAAAAATAGCATTTTGCCATTTTGAGCATGAAAAAGTGAGTTTAAGCACATAGTTGTAATACATTTATTTTTTCAGTGTTATTTAAGCATTCCGAAATTGACTTTAATTTTTCTTTAAGACGATAAAAAAAATATCGTTTTCTTTTTAAACTTTGTGGTCTCATAACTTTATATTTTTTATACATTTTTTGTTTATTTCTTTTGTGTTATGACTATTTAGTATTTTTCAATCCAAGTGACTATATTATGTTGTAAAATTCAACATTAGTCAACATCCCAATTAACTTCCCTCCGACATTGTCGGGCTCAGCTAAGTTTCTTGGCGGAGTCTTGTTAGCTGTGCTAGGTTTTAAAACTCCCATTAGTTCGATTTACACACTCTACATAAGGACAGGTTGGGATTACGATTAAACCTCTCCCGCTGGTCCGTTGGTTACTTTGAGTAATCAGCGAAACTTCCGTGGTGGTCCGCGGCTAAGCGATCTGATTCGATCCCAGGGGACGCCACAAGCCCCCAACCCGTTCGATTTTTACAACAGCCACTAAGGCTCGTGTCAGCGTCTAAAAAAACCGTTTATCGTAATGTATGGTTACAGAAAAGCAAACAAGAGCACACACAGAAAATATCTACAGGGTGTAATCGTTAAGTGTAGCCAGGCGATTATTACGTAAATATAACAGATATTCGAAAACTTTAAACTGATATCGAAAGTACGTTACCCAATAAGCAAAATCACATTAATACCTTTTGTTAAATAATAGTACCTAGTAATATTGAAAAAAAAGTTAAAACGCTCCCATACATTTAGTATGACATTCCTTGAGGCTGTAATTTCCTTACCGTAATTGGGATATTTCTGGTTTTATTAAAATGAAGTCATTGATGTGATTTTAGTTTTACTCATTGGGTAACGTACTTTCTACATCAGTTTAACGTTTCCTGATATCTGTTACATTTTGCTACGTTTTAGGGTCGGGAGTAAATAAATTAAACAAAAGAAATCCGTTAATATAGATTTATTACTCCCGATCGCCGCGAGCACGCGAAAAAGTCGCTAGGGGGTAGGTTCGTGTAGGCCGGTCTGATTTCACTCCTCGGTTCCACAGGATGGTAACTGCCACCACGCTAGTACTTCCCTGGATCTCGGGAACGCCGTGGAGATGGAATGGGCTGAGGGACGTCAGCCGGCAGTACCAGGAATGGTGGTGATGATGAGCGTCAGAAGTTCGCTAACCGTACGGTAGCACCCTGGAATTTACGTCCTCCGTGTAAATTAAAATTGCTCCACATTCATCTCCGTTGACTGTCACCGGTGTAAGCAGAAGCAGAAGAAAAGAGAAAGTACTGCGTGATGGTGATGGTGAAATGGCTTGGTGAAGTGCGGATGACCAGTCAGACGGAGTTTACAAAATGAAGTGGAATTACATAACAAAATTTGCAAAAGGAACTGAAATTAAATTGACAATCTTCATATTTTTAATTACTTTAAAAATCATTAATTATTACAATTAAGCATGATAAAAATGTGAAAGACATTAACAAGCGAGATCTAGGACTTTAACTCAATTTGCAAGCGAAATCAGAGCAAAGAAACCTGTAACGGAAAAGCCGTTAGAAACGCCTTAGAATCTACCTGCTTTTAATTTAAAGCGTAAGAAATGTTCAACACTTACCCAATATAGGGTTTACACTGTATTTATATAAATGAGTACATTACTCGTGAATAAAATTGAATTAGACAGATTGGCATGCAACCAGCGCGGACGCGACGCGTGAAGTCGCTAAGATGAGCGAACGTGCGCCCGCGCCGGTAGCCAAATCCGTCTGTCCCCCCAACCACGACAAGTAAGGCCGCAGCGGGCAGCGGGCGCGGGCGGGTGAGAGCACCCGGCAGGCTGGTTTTGAACAATAGCAATGCGCGTCGAGTACAGTTCGTCATGTAATTAAGTGTCGCGACGAAGTGTATAATTAACTTATTATAGTGTAAGTTAAAAAGAAATCGTTACGTCTTTAGATTTAGCTAGCGAAGGTTATGTAACGATTTACGTTACAATTTACTGAATAATCGCTTGGCTACACTTTTTTTTATTGCCTTTTTTTTGACTGGCTAACAGGCAGGCGGCCCACCTGATGGAAAGCGGCCACCGCCGCCTATAGACATTTGCAACACTAGATGCATTGCCAATGCGTTGCCGGTCTCGAAGAAATTTGATGACACCCTTTTTAAAAAACCCATATTGTAGCGCAGTGGGAAAATCTTAGCAGGAAGTTCATTCCAGATCCTTATTATACGCGCTAGAAAGGTTCTAGAGAACCGGCGCGTTGTTGAGTGTAATGTTTCAAGGAAATGGGGATTAACCGCCTGCCGATGACGAGTGGTGCGATGGTAGAATGATGCGGTAGGTACCAACCCAAACAGTTCCTCGGAACATTGCCCATTATACTTAACTGTTAACGACGCACTCACGGATCTCGTGAGGTCCCGAAGTTAACAGCTGATACAGCTACGATAGCTCTTCAGGTTCATACACAGGAGGTTGTAAGGCTCCTGGAGTTTTAATTACTAAGGGATCGATTGGCTCAAAACAAAGGTTCAGATTTAACACTTATATTGTTTTAAATCACTGGCTCTAGTGTGCATTTCCTAGGGTTCTACCACGCGGGAAGAATAGCACTAACAAACCCGGCTCTGGCTTAACCATCTTTTAAACACAACACTTAAATCTATTACACGGGATATAACACAGAAATAGTCACACAAAAATCAATCAGCGAATCAGTATTAAATAGTTAATAATGTTCATACTTCCCTATAAGCTATTTACACGCTAAACACTATTAAAAGAATACTTGTTCTTAGTTGGGCGGCTCGGGCCGCAACACGTAATAAAGAAATACTGTTTCACTGACTTTAAGTCCTACCTAGACTTCACTTAGGTCATAGGCTAGGGGATCTAGATACTTGTTCACTATGTTCGGATCGGATCACTACTGGTTCGGTTCTGTTTCTCACTATGAGTTTACTACTTGGGTTCACGACGCCAACTGGGCTCCAAATGAGCTCCCGGCGTATTTAAGCAAGCGATTGTTGCGCAACATTTACAACATATTGCGTGATGGAAAATTCCGTTCAGAATGATACCATCCTACGCTGAATTCTCGTGGTCAGACCGAGAAATTATAGGGCATCGATACACAAAGTTGTTCGAAAACTTTCGTTCTTTGCCGTTTTACGTTATGGTAACGACTAACGTACTATATACTCGACTACACAATCCTTATGGTAATTATGAGCGTGCTATATGCATCGCCTCACAATCCTCATGGTAAGCTGGCTCTGACCGGTAGAAGCCTCGAGTGGGTGTGTCGAGATCTCCTACCAAATCGTTCACTGGCCGCTCCTAGCACTAGTTGCCAGTGAAGTCTGGGTACACTCGATTTACACATTCGTTACGAGTCTTTATCTAAGCTCTAGATAGGGGGATCGGGTTCTAAGGTTTACACAAGTGCTAATGAGTCGTTACACTACACATATGGCCTCTTGTACGGGCAAAAACTCGTAAAATACTTAAATATTTCACTTACGTACTGACTAAAAAACATGGTTCTAGAACCTAGTTCTAGGGCTTATAGCTACTTACAAAACATGTTCAGGCTCTTAGTTAGACGATATTCAGTCGGGTCGGGGTTCGGTGGGGCTATCGTCAACATCCTCCCCCCGCTGCTGCGTCGCGGCAGCCTCAGGGTGTAGGGAGACGATAGCCAGCTTGGAGACGGGGCGCCGGAACATGCCGCCGACGGTGCGGACGTCAGCACTTCGGACGCTGCCGTCAGGGCCGGGGAAGACGGCCTCGACGATTCCCCGGGGCCACACGTTGCGTGGCAGGTTCGGGTCTACGACGATCACGTAGTCGCCGACCGTGAGTGGACGCTCGCCCAGCGCAGAGGAGCGGCGCGGCGCGAGCGTCGGCAGGTATTCTCGGACCCAGCGGGTCCAGAAGCGGTCGGCGAGCGCCTGGCTGGCGCGCCAGGCCCTGCGGTCGGCCTCCTCGCAAAGGCCAGTGAGTGGGACCTTCGCGGGGCCTCCCAGCAGGAAGTGGTTCGGAGTCAACGCCTCCTCGTCATGGTGGCTGACGGAGACGTGGGTGAGGGGCCGAGCATTAACTGTATACTCGGCCTCGGCAAGGAGAGTCGCAAGCACCTCTTCCTTGGGCGCTCGCGTCTTCAGTGTGGTCTTCAGGGCTTCTTTTATTGAGCGGACCATGCGCTCCCAGGCGCCTCCTTGGTTCGGTGCGCCGGGCGGGATATAGCGCCATCCCATCCGGCGCTGCAGGCCGTAGGCTTGCAGTTCGGGCAGCCACTCGGCGTAGGCTGCTTTCAGCTCGGCGTCAGCACTCCGGAAGCATGTCGCATTGTCGGAGTACATCAGGGCCGGCCATCCGCGTCGCGCGGCCATGCGGCGCAACGCCATGATCGCGGAACTCGTGTTTAGTGTGTGCACGAGTTCCAGATGCACGGCACGGGTAGTGAGACAGGTGAAGAGGGCCACCCATCTCTTTTCCCGTCTTCGTCCTATCGTGACGGTAATCGGGCCGAAGTAGTCTTGAGCGCAGTTCTCAAAAGAACGTACGTGTGGTTCGATGCGGGCCAGCGGCAAATTTCCCATCGCTGGCACGCGGGGTCTGGCTCGGCGCAGTGCGCAGTAGCGGCAGTTGAGGCCGACTAGGCGCACTGTTGGTCGCAGGTGGAGTATCCAATACTCGGATCGCAGGGCGTTCACGACGCTCTCGTTGCCCTGGTGGTGTGCGCGCTTGTGCGCACGCAGGATCAGCAGCCGCACGAACGGGCAGCGCCCGTCCAGGATGGCTGGCCTCTTGTTGATGGGGGCTGGCGAGGCGTCGATGCGGCCGCGCATCTGGATGACGCCATCCTCGCTCAGCACCGGGTCCAGTTCGTAGAGACGGCTTCCACGGGGCACGGGCTCCCCCCGTGACAGGCAGCGCAGCTCTTCTGGGAAGGTTCTTCTCTGTGACCACTGGAAATAGAGATGTTCGGCGGACAGTATATGTTTCAACAAGAGGGGTACACGGGATCTAGTCTTCATAACTTCGACGAACTGAAGCACACGCGCAGTTGCTCCAATCAGTCGATCGTAGTTAGAGAAGCGATGAATGTCCGGCAACGGCGAGACGAACTCCGTCGACGCGTGACACGTCGCCTTCAATTCGGGCGGCGGCCCCGTCGGCGGCTCGGGTTCGGCTGGCCATTCATTCGGATGTTCATACAAAAATTGGGGACCATTAAACCACACACTGTTAATGTCCACGGTTCGTTTGGGATCGGATCGGGTAGGGATATCTGCAGGATTTAATTTAGTGGGTACCCATCGCCATTGGTTCGGTGACGTTAGCTCCGCTATCTCTCCTAAGCGGTGAGCAACGTATACGGGGTACCTTCGTGCGTCATCCCGCACCCATTGCAGCACGGTTTGGCTGTCTGACCATAACACTACTTCGTCGGGTGTTATTCTGTGGCCATCGACGATGGCCTTCTGCAGTCGCGCGCCTATCAAGGCCGCCTGCAACTCCAGTCTGGGCACGCTGAGGGGTTTGAGTGGACATACCTTTGCTTTAGCCGCAGCTAACGTTATCTCAGGCTTTGCTCGTTCGGGGCTTTCCACTCGCCAATAGGCTGCCGCCGCATAAGCCTGCGTGCTCGCGTCCACGAACACATGCAGCTCGATGCGGGAGGCTCCCCCCGTCTGAAAATATCTTCGTGGTATTCTCAGCGTCGCTACCGACTGCAACTCTTGCAGCCATTCAGCGAATAAGTCTGCCTCTTCGGTTGGCAGCTCTTCGTCCCAGCCGAGTTTTAGCAACCACAGTCGCTGTATCTGGATCTTTGCTGTGATAGCGTAATGTGATATGAGACCTAAGGGATCGTATATACTCATCACTGTACTTAGCGCCTCGCGCTTGGTTGGGCTCCTCTCGCCGACTCGTACCTCGGCTGGGACCCGCAGCATCTTCGTGTTGAATCCTAAATCGTCGGTAGTAGCATTCCAGTACATACCGAGAATTTTCTGTTCTTTGGCGCCTAGCTGCGCCGGTTCTTCCGCACGTTGCTCCGGCGGGATACGCTCGAGCAGCCGTCGCGAGTTCGACGACCAGTCTCGCAGCGTGAATCCGCCCAGTGCGTGTGATGCTGCCACTTGCTCGGCTACATGGACTGCGTCATCCTCGTTTCTAAAACTAGACACAAAATCATCCATATAATGGTTCGATTGAATCTCATACACGGCGTCGGGATATTTGTCAGCGTTGTCCGCGGCGTTCCTGTTCCGCACACTGTGTGCTAAAAAAGGAGAACTTGCTGCGCCAAATATCATAGACGTCATTTTGTAGATGTCTGGGGGGTCGGTTCGGTTTGCGCCCCGCCATAAAAACATCTGTGAAGGTTGATCCGCCGGCCTAATCTTCACTTGAAGAAACATTTCGCATATATCGGCCGTCACGGCGACTGCACCTTCCCTAAACCTAAATAAAATTGCATATAACTCTTGCAACAAATCGGGTCCTTCTAGGACATGGTCGTTCAAGCTCCGCTGCGACGAAATCGCTGCGGCATCGAACACGAGACGAATTTTATTTTTATTCGGGTTCTTCACTGCGAAGTGCGGCAAATACCATGCTACGTTACTATCTTCACTACTTGAAATTTTCTTCGCATATTTTTTCTGCAGTAAATTATTTATTTGTGCAGTGTACTCGGCGGCGAAGTCGGGATCGCGGTCCATCTTACGTTCGATGCCGCGCAGCCGATTGAACGCCATGCCGAAACTTGGCGGCAGTTGCGGGTTATTTTCCCGCCACAATTGACCGACCTCATACTTTGGTCCGTTTACCCTACGGACCGTCGCATTGAAGACGTCGATCGCTCGTTGCTCTGCCGGGTTCACCTTGTTCACGTGCTTAATACCTAAAGCGTCGACATCGAAGTGCTGTTTCAATAACTGATGCAATTCGAGGTCTGGTTCATGGCAATGATATGCCCTTACATGATCATCGGTTCGTACTAGGCGAGGCGCAATACCGAATATCGCCCATCCTAGTTGGCAACGGATAGCGGCAGGCTCGTTATTGCGGCCAGTCCGTGCCTCCAGTGGCATCATCAGGTGCCACTGGTCGACCCCCAACAATACCCGCGGCGTCGCGACGTCGTAGCAGGCTTCTTGCAGGTCGGCGAGGTGCTTGTAGCGCAGCATCTCGTTCATGTTCATTCGTTGTTCACGCAGTCCCAATTGATGAACGGTTCTAAAAATGACGGAATGTATTGACTCTTCGTCGCGTCCCTTTAACGCGACTTGTACCTTCCGGCTTCGCTGCGTGGTCTCCATATCTCCCACGCCTTGGATGCATAGGTCCGTAGCAGGTCCGACGGCACCTACGTCGTTCGCTAGATCGGCATCAATAAGGCTTATTGTTGATCCTGAATCCAGAAGGGCGTATGTCTCAGCCTCACCCCTCGGCCCCTTGATGACGATGGGTACCACACGCAGCAACACCGACGTACGGGAGGTACCTACACTAGCAATGTTCGAAGTAAACTCGCGGGCTCCGGCCGGCGAACGCGGCGGCTCCGTCCGGCGAGTTTCTGGTTCGTGTTCGTACCCGCGCGCACCGCTTGCGGGCGCACGCCGGGGAGGAGCGGGTTCCTCATCCGCCCAGCGCGTCCCACTCGCGGGCGCACGCAGATGAGAGACTGGTTCGTGGTCCGCCCAGCGTGCCCTATCCGAGGGCCCCCGCTGCGGCGACACAGGCTCGCGTCGCCCACCACGCGCCCCGTCAACGGGCGTACGGTGGTAGACGACGGGTTCCCGCCGTGGCCCGCGGGGCCCGCTCACGGGCTCACGCCGAGACATGACAGGAGGGGATCGTGGTTCAAACCGTGGTTCATTACGTGGTTCATAGTGTGGGTCAGGTCGTGGTTCGTATCTTGGTTCGGTTCGTGGTTCATACGGGGGATCGTGGAGAAGACGATGATGGGCGTGGGGGCAGCCGTTAACGCCGCAGCCCTTCGCTCGGCACTCGTCCCTCCTATGCTTGCTATCTAAACATTTGAAACATATTCTATTGCCCTTGGCCCATGACCAACGGGCGGCGATGTTCATCGCGCAAACCTTCTTGCACTCTGGAGTGCGGTGCGACCCGCCGCAGCACAAACACACGCTGACTCGTTCCGTCGCATATGTCTGCACGCGGGTCGGTTGTGGCCGAGCGCCGGTGCGGGCCGGCGGCGCGGGCGGCGGCCGCGGCCCCGCACGGGATCGTCGGACATCCTCTGAAATCACGTTACGCCTCGGCGGCGCACGTGCATGCGAGAACTCAAGCTCTTGATCGCTCTCGTCCATGAGAAATTCGGCCATCAGCATCAACTCGCTATCGCGCCGCGAACCGTTTGCTCTAGCGTACGCGCACCATCGCGATCGTAGATGCGGGCTTAACCTTTCCGTAATTTCTCGGATCAGAAGTGGATTCGCTCCATAACTCTTGTTATCTAAGTCCACTAACGTTGAAGCTATATTAATAACTTTGATCGCAAAAGAATTTAAATCCGTCGCACTTGGCCCTACCGACGGAAGCCTCTTCAAATCTTCTAATGCGCGATCAATTAATAAATCGGTACGACCGAAATTCTTTTTCAAAATTCGTACGATTAAATCAGGGTTCGCGGATGAGGCTAGCATGTGTTGCACACATTGCCTAGCCTCCCCTTTCAAGCACTGTCGCAAGCGTGCAACATTTTCGTACGCCGAGAATTTATAACGCGACGACGATTGCTGGTACGCGGTGAGAAATGTCTGCCATTCACTAATTTCACCGGCGTACGCAGGAAGCTCGTAGACTTGACGTGGAGGAGGGCGCATCATGGACTCTAAAGTCTCGGCAAGACGCTCGATACCCTGGCTCCTGGTTCGGCTCGTAGAGCGGTCGCGGATCGGCGTCGACTGTACCGGACGGCGCAACGCCGGCGGCGGCGGCGACGTGGATCGCAGACGACGGCTATTGTTCGGGTGGTTGACGTCGTTCAACCACTGGTCCACCCGGTGGACGGAAGCGGCCATCGAGCCCCCGGCACGGTAGTCACCGTCGCGGGATCCCTCGGCATCGATGCGCTCCATAGTTACTGCTAAACGTTTCTGCACTAACTCTTTTTCTAATTCTATCTCGCGCCTATGCAACGCGGCCAGTTCCTGGTCGGCCAGTAGCTGCGCCTCGCGTTTACGTAGTTCTGTATTACTACTACATTGGGATCGGATCGTTGGCGGTGCCCGCGACGTCGATGGCACTTGATCTGCGAAAACGACTCGCTCCGGCACACGCGCACGCATTTCTAAGTTCGGGTTCACACGCGGGATAGGTTGATCACTTGAGAATAAATAAGGGTTCGACAGCTCACGGTTTCCTGGCTCTGCAAGCTGTTGATTGTTGGTTCGTTCATGCGCGGCCTGCGCATGCGCGGCCTGCGCACGCACGGCCTGCGCATGCGTCATTGTTGCGCGCGCAGCTCGCTCCGCCTCGGCACGCTCCTCGGCGTGGCGCTTCGCGCGACGCTCTTCGTTGCGGCGAAGTAGCTCTTCCAGCTCTTCCCGCTGCTCGGTGGTGTCGGTTGGAGGTGACTCCGGTGAGTCCCTCGGTTCTGACTGCATTTGCAGCCGGGGATTGCGGAGGGGCGCCCCGCTCTGCTCGCCTGACTGCGCTTGCAGTTGGCGGCGGCGGGCGTCCGCCTCCTGGGGGTCTGACTGGCTCCTAGTCAGCACCATGGTTCACACACGATATTGTTACGCGAACAATCTACACGCGAGACAGAAACAGCTGATCGGTCAGGTTCTATCTATACAGGTTCGTTCGTGCCTAGCGTTCGACTTGCAACAACTGGATCGGATGCTTGTTGTTCAAGTTTGCTGGTCACGAGTGGCTCTAAGTTACTTTTACTCACTTTGCAAACTATGTTTTAAATTTGGTTGATTTTGGTTGAGTTTTGAGCCAAATGAATTTTTAATTGAAATTACGTCGCGGCGTAAATATTTTAAAAATTAAATAATTCCAAAAATTATGAAAGTCACAGGATCGGTGCTCCACAGGTTCAGGGTTCGGGTTCTGGTCGAAATTTGTGATTCGCACAATATTTGACCGATTTGGAGCACTTGGAAATTCCAAAAATAAATTGCGTCGTTGCGCAAAAATATTCGGGAAAAATCTACAATTTACACTAGCAGTACTCCTAGAGTACGCGGTTCAGGATCAGGTCGAATTTCGTGATTATCACGAGAATTGACTAAGTTAGAGCACTCACAAAAAATTTGGAAAAACAGAAACAATTCGATAAAATCGTAAATAATGATTTTAAAAATCCCGGAACTTCACGTCTATACGTGAAATGGATCAGGGGTTCGTATTCCGGGCTTTCCCAGGTTCAAGGATCTGAAGACCAACTCAGGGTCTGATGATGTTCACTCACTGATTCTATATCCGGTTCGAAGGACCAAAAACTGTTAACGACGCACTCACGGATCTCGTGAGGTCCCGAAGTTAACAGCTGATACAGCTACGATAGCTCTTCAGGTTCATACACAGGAGGTTGTAAGGCTCCTGGAGTTTTAATTACTAAGGGATCGATTGGCTCAAAACAAAGGTTCAGATTTAACACTTATATTGTTTTAAATCACTGGCTCTAGTGTGCATTTCCTAGGGTTCTACCACGCGGGAAGAATAGCACTAACAAACCCGGCTCTGGCTTAACCATCTTTTAAACACAACACTTAAATCTATTACACGGGATATAACACAGAAATAGTCACACAAAAATCAATCAGCGAATCAGTATTAAATAGTTAATAATGTTCATACTTCCCTATAAGCTATTTACACGCTAAACACTATTAAAAGAATACTTGTTCTTAGTTGGGCGGCTCGGGCCGCAACACGTAATAAAGAAATACTGTTTCACTGACTTTAAGTCCTACCTAGACTTCACTTAGGTCATAGGCTAGGGGATCTAGATACTTGTTCACTATGTTCGGATCGGATCACTACTGGTTCGGTTCTGTTTCTCACTATGAGTTTACTACTTGGGTTCACGACGCCAACTGGGCTCCAAATGAGCTCCCGGCGTATTTAAGCAAGCGATTGTTGCGCAACATTTACAACATATTGCGTGATGGAAAATTCCGTTCAGAATGATACCATCCTACGCTGAATTCTCGTGGTCAGACCGAGAAATTATAGGGCATCGATACACAAAGTTGTTCGAAAACTTTCGTTCTTTGCCGTTTTACGTTATGGTAACGACTAACGTACTATATACTCGACTACACAATCCTTATGGTAATTATGAGCGTGCTATATGCATCGCCTCACAATCCTCATGGTAAGCTGGCTCTGACCGGTAGAAGCCTCGAGTGGGTGTGTCGAGATCTCCTACCAAATCGTTCACTGGCCGCTCCTAGCACTAGTTGCCAGTGAAGTCTGGGTACACTCGATTTACACATTCGTTACGAGTCTTTATCTAAGCTCTAGATAGGGGGATCGGGTTCTAAGGTTTACACAAGTGCTAATGAGTCGTTACACTACACATATGGCCTCTTGTACGGGCAAAAACTCGTAAAATACTTAAATATTTCACTTACGTACTGACTAAAAAACATGGTTCTAGAACCTAGTTCTAGGGCTTATAGCTACTTACAAAACATGTTCAGGCTCTTAGTTAGACGATATTCAGTCGGGTCGGGGTTCGGTGGGGCTATCGTCAACATTAACGATTACAACCTGTATATTATACCAGATACATTTAGATAACCTATAACCGCCACAAATTGTAATCAAAAGTATCCAACAAGCGTTGAAAACACCCCATGCAGAACGTTTGAAACCTATGACGTAATCTGTTCCGTAGGTGCATCTAATTTTGTATGAGTAAATTCGTAATTTGTCACTTTAACACGTTCGCCGGGGGTAACGGGTATCACCGTAAGGCGTGATCCACGCTATGCTATATCGATACATTTAGACTCAAAAGGCGTAAACACCATTAGAACCTGCGGCGTTTACGCCCTTTGAATCTAAAGGTATCGATATGACGGTACGGCTAACGCAGTTTAGGAGAGACTGGTTGGTAGTTGAAAGTAACTCCTAATTAAATAGAAACTCAGATGCGTGTCAGAATCGCAATAATTTATTTACAAAATAGGGCTATACTGATACTAAAAATGTAGACTTACAACTAGACCATGTACAGACAAGTGAGATTTGCTATTTCTACTATTTACAATATATGAAAACAAGATGGCAATAATATCACGCGATTATGGGGCGTTTCGATTTCTGGCTACATTATAAAACTATACAGTCAGTACGGTACTTGATAATGATGATGAATACAAGAAAAGTGTTTTTCAGGTATTTTGCTTTTGTTTTTTCTCATTTTTGTTTTGTAATAATTACATGATTTTTTCAGATAAGAATATCAGGGGAGTGCTGAACTCGGGCTGCGCCACCCACTATTTTCGCTTGTACGTGACGCGGCGTGTGCCCCCGCGCAACTACCGGTACTTCCACGAGATACTCCAGGGCGAGGAGGATACTGCTTTGCGGGGCGGCGTCCCCCCACCTTCAGTCCAGGTATTTTTAACCGAATGAAAGAATAAAAAAACAGCAATAAAAAAAAGTGGAACTTCTGCCACAAAATGGTCCCACCCTTTTTTTTGTTTCTTTTTTTAAAGCCTGACTAAATCACAACCCTATTGGGCGTAGCGATAATATGACCGGGTGGTCGGCCGTGGCGTTCCTTGGGGTCAAACCAGGTCGCTAGCCGGACCACCCCGAGTGAATCGGACTGGGTGGTCCCACCTCAGCAAAATGCCGACCTAAGAGCCAGCGCTGGTGGTCTAGTGGTCTGGTCAGTGGTGGTGCTACAGATACAGGATACTTTCCCGCGATTTTCACCAGATCGTCGGTCCACCTTGTGAGAGGCCTGCTTTACCGCTGGATGCGAGCAGCACAATGCCAACAGTGGTGGAGATCCTTAGGGAAGGCCTATGTCCAGCAGTGGACGTCTTTTGGCTGATATGATGATGATGATGAGAGATACTTGTCCCACCGCCGGCAAGTAAGCGATAAATTGAACGAGTAACACAGCACAGATTAAGTAACAGTCTCTACTTTCTTCTTAGTCTGTTCCTCGTGGCTGCATCGAAATATAACGTATAGACCGATAACCTCTAATAAAATTGACATCCAAACATTCACATTTATAATATTAGTGTGATTTCTTTTTCAATGTACCTAGCCGTTAAGTCTTTAGATAATTGTTTGTCCCCTTACAGCCAGGTTGGAGGATTGTTGGAGGAAAAGCCATCCAGATAACAGACGCTCCGTACCAGGTCCTCTACGGGGAATACTGCGGCGGAACCCTGATCGCACCCGATTGGGTTCTCACGGCCGCACATTGTAAGTAAGTACGATCTTACAATTATTAACTGAGAACAGAAGACGGCCATTCTCACGAAGTATGACTGCGTCTAATTACCGCGTCTCCATACATTTAGTATGAAAACAGCGACGCGGTAATTAGGTGACCGCAGACATACTTCGTGAGAATGGCCAAAGACGACTTAAGAAGGTCCACTTTGCACTCGGACAGCAAAAGACAATACAACTTGGAAATAATTGAAAGAAGCCTTTGTGGGAGATAAGCTGTTGAAGACAACAATCGTTTGCCGATGTTTATGAATTTAGATACCTAACAATTAGTATTTAGGCGTACATAAACGTTTAAAAAAACAACAATAAAGGCTTATAATATTAATATTGCAACGTGTAGAAGAACTAAGGTAAACCTACCAGAGGCGTGGCGATCTTTAGGCAAGCCGGAGCAGCTTTGGCTTCTTTTTTCTTTAAGAGAACTAGAATTAAGTGCTGATCTGCCTAATATTATTCAAGCCGATGGGAATCGAGTTCTATAGACACCACGCCACTGTAACTTACATTGCTGAGCATTTACGCGAGAAGAATTCAAGTTAACTGGCGGTTAGCGGCGGTAACAAAACTGACAGTTAATGTCAACAGCAAAGGTCCGGTTACAAAGTGGAAAGTTAAGACGGCATTTATACACAACTCAAATATAACCTAACGTGACCTCTTGGGAAAATGCTCAGCTGTCAGAGTTAGCATGTTGAAGTGTATGTTTTTTGCCTTAGACTGGCAAACATCCTGATGGAAAGTAGTTACCGCCTGTACGTATTTGCATCACTAGATGCCATATCAAAACGTCGCAGATCTCGAAGTTTCATGACTCCCATTGTTGGTGATCTTTTTACCCGACTGCGGCGAAGCCCAAAGGAGGGTTATGTGTTTGACCTGTATGTATGTATGTCCGTTCTTATATCCGCTCGTAACTACTCAACGGCACATCAGATTTTGATAAATGATACATCATTAGATTTGTCTTGATGGTGCGAGTGTCACTGGATATGAAGTTCGTTAAAATAAACAAAATTAGGGATTTTATTCAGTTTCAAATTGCACCACGGTCGGGTTTTTTTTAATAAAGATGTGGTTTTTTCCAGAGAAAAGGAAACCTTCGTGCTAGCAGGCTCAACGTTCAGAAGCCAAGCAACGCGCTACTACATCTGCGCCCACTTCACCCACCCGCTATGGCACGTGGAACCAAAACTGCATGCCCACGACTGGGACTACCAGCTGGTGCTGTTGGAAATTCCGGTGCCTACGACGCCCATGTCCCGGCCTATAGCTATTGGCAGCCCGTGGGACATAGAGCCTGGAGCCATGGTGGCGGTTAGTGGGTGGGGCCATACGCAGTATAAAGTGAGTCCGATACGTTTAATTTTATCTTTTGGTCCTTTTGGGTACATTGTAATCAGCCTACGCCCCACGCCCCACTGCTGGGCATAGACCTACCCTCATAGATGAGGAGGGCTCTTTTGGATGCGCTTCGACCCAATGGTACCTCTTGTGTACTTACTGCATGAATCAGATGATGGATGGACTTTGTCCCTTTTCTGACCAGCGTCACGGCACGTCCAAAACGTCGAGGTCATATCATATCCGGGCGTAGCATTCAAGTCGTTGCTGACGATGTATGCTTGGACTCTATGCCCATTAATGCTGGTGTTCCCCAAGGGTCTGTGCTATCGCCCACCTTGTTCATTCTGCATAACAATGGTATGTTACAGACTAGTAATATTCATTGCTATGCAGATACAGCACCGGTTATGGTCATAGCCAATATACCCGCTTACCCGAGCAGTTGGTAGATTGCAGGGTAAGACTTGTGTCTGAAGTCGAGGTTACCTTGGAAGAAGCCTCAGTACCTCTAGCACAACTGTGACACGCGACTCTTTCTCGCGCGAGATATGCTACCCATCTCTTTCCAATCAATATAGTGTGACAGTGACAGGTGATGCTCTGTCGCGCGAGAAACGAAGTCGCGGCTAGTTATGCTAGACGTACAGAGGGATCGACGAAATCTCGTCCAATTCAACCCTAGTAACACACAAGTCTGCGCGTTTTCTACTAAGTTTCCAGAACACGGCCCTTACCTTTTCCAAAAGTATTGCGATCCTCGGAATTAACATTACGAGCGAAGTACAGTTCCGGGGCCATTTGGAGAGCAAAGCCAAACTGGCTTCTAAAAAGCTCGTGGTGCTCAACAACTTCACTCACGGTCACTGGCTTTTACTTTATAAAGCCCAGGTGCTACCACGTATGGAGTATTGCTCTCATCTCTGGGCTGGAGCACCCCAATACCAGCTTCTCTCTTTGGACTCGATCCAACGCCGGGCAGTTCGTATTGTCGACGATCCCGTAGTAACATACGGTTTGGAACCGCTTAGCCTCAGGAGAGACGTTGGCTCTCAGTGTTTGGTCTACCGTATGTACAACGGGGAGTGTTCTGAGGAACTTTTTGGGCTCATGCCTCCGTCACACTTCTATCACCGTACCTCCCGCCTCAGGAATAAGGTGCATCTACACTTTTTAGATGCTTGGCATCCCAAGAACAAGCGGGCATCACGCTCTTTTTTATCAAGAACCGGCAGGATGTGGAATGAACTCCCACCTGAGATTCCCAGCGCGCTATGACACGGGGTACTTCAAGAAACGAGTAAACAGGGCTCTCAAACATCGGCAGTGGTTGCAGATATCCACCCATGGGCGACGTTGACTGCTTTCCATCAGGCAGCTCGTCTGCTCGTTTGCCACTTATAACATAAAAAAAAATTACGTTAAGTCCCGTTTTGTTATAATAGTGATATCATTTTTTTTTAGTTTTTGATTTAATTCAGGTATAAAACCGCCTTTCATATTTTGAAGGGCTTGCCGTATTAGATTTCAGCTATAAATATTTAACGACCCTTCAGGATTAAAATGGGATCAAAGTAGCGTGAAAATTGAATAACATTAATATTCGTTGACCGTGAAAAATTTAGACCGTCTGATATGAAGGTCGACCCGTATCAATCGTGTTAGTTATCATACCTCTTGGGTATGTACCCTGTACAAAAATACCCTTTGTACCCTGTACAAAAATATTAAACGCTAACCGTTTGTGGCATAGCTACTTTTTATAATACAACGATTTATTATAGCTCCGTTTATTAATTTATGCCAAACGGAAAAAGCCGCTTTCTGGCCAAGTGTAGTCATAAAATGATGTGCACAATACGGGAGGTAGGTAATAAAGAAAGCCTTCGATCGCATATTTACGTCGTAGGCAGACTCACTAACCACTAGGCTGACCGGTCTTCAAATAATAATGCGTTCAAAAACCCCAAATTATGATCAGTAGTGAAACACTCGTTCGATGTTATTATGAAACTCGCCTATCGGCTCGTCTCTTAGACCCACCGTCGTGTTTTCATGCCTTTTATTATGTAACAGCCATGTGGATGCTTAAGTAAACTACTAATTAGGTTACATAGCAACAAAAAAAGTTTCTGTCAAAAAGCCTTTTTTTGACTATTAGTACATAACTACACAATCCGGGAAGTGAGGTGTTGCCGTCCGAGTACATATAGATAATAATAAGCCACTATGGCCAGGTGTGGCATCAAATATTTTATGCCACACCTGGCCATAAAGTAGCTTTTTACGGAAAAAGCCGCTTTCTGGCCAAGTGTAGACATAAAATGATGTACACAACACGGGAGGTAATAAAGAAAGCCCTCGATCGCATATTTACGTCCCTCGCTTGCAGCTCGGGCCGCAAACATCTGCGATCTCGGCCTTTCTTTATGTTACCACCCTAGTTGTGTAATGTACTATTTTTTAATTGGAGCAATTGCCAGGATTTCCTATCGTGCACATTGCCCCCTGATACGACCTGACGGTAACCTTCTCCTTAATCTGTTCAAAATAGTTTATTCTCTGTCTGTTGTATTTTCAAGTTGTTAACTTCCATTTGTCATTTTTCATTACAGAAGAGTCATATGCAAGACCAGCTGCGGCGAGTCCAAGTGCCGATAATATCAAACGACGCCTGCAGAGCCGTACCAAACCCGAGTTACCGGAACGTCACGGAGCGCATGTTCTGCGCTGGCTTCATGAATGGCTCTAAGGACTCTTGTCAGGTAATAATACCGGTACAGTACACCGGTAATGCTTTCACCGCTAATTTATACTCCTGTAATATTTATACCAGTAATTCTGATACCGGTAACACCGGTAAAATTGTCAACAACAGTACTAATACCGGTAATACTACGACCGAAAGTACTTATATACACCGATAGTACGTATGTGAGTAATTTTAAAACCAGAAATACCGATACCGGTAATTCTGATACCGGTAAAACTGATACTGAACACTGATATTTTTTTGACATGTGAAATCGAAAAATATTTTACGAATAAATGAATATGAGTATGATACCAGTAATAAGTATAATATTACTACTGCTGTATTTGCTACACATGTTATATCACAGGTCACAATTTTTCACGTGGTTTCTAGAACTTGGCATGAAATATGACTGACCAATCGTCTGCCCTATATTAAAACCTAGCAATTTGGACAATTTTTTTAACTGTCCTTAGGTGAAAACTTCCTAAATGGTTAATAAGTAAAGAAACATGTCCAAAAAAGTTACCTACCCTTGTTACTTCTGATTTGGGGTAGCCGCAGCATGCTCGTAGAAGTATCGGTTATACAACATCGGTAAAACGGATGAAAGTGTGCAAAATCCAACAGAACTACACCATTATCGCCTCCTCGGTTATTATACCACAATATGCAGACCGCGTTATCAGTGAAGCGAATGGGCTAGACGACTGAAAAAACTGTTTAGTCCGTCAGTTAGATTATTAATAGTACATTGTGCACCGAGGGTAGTAAGAAGGGGATTACTAACGAGAGTCTATTAGAAGCCCGACGCCGTAGGCGGAGGGCTTTTAATGACTCGAGTTTGTAATCTTCTTACTGCCCGTGATACACACAATGTTTTTCATCACATTTGCGAGGAAAAAAAAAAATAAAACATAAAAATGAAATAAACTAAACGCACCCGCTAAGAGACAACTTCAACTGTCAACTTTTTCAATATAGTCTTCCACAGATAATGCTAAGAACTGCGTTTAGTTTTTAAACTTGACAGGAAATGTCGCCAGATTGTACCGATTTTCAAAATAAAATTTTAAACTAAATTAATTTAATTGCATTAAAATAATCGCAAAAACTACGGAAATAATAGTAAAATATACCATATAAGTTTTATTTACACTAAAATTGGTTTTGTAGCCAAGTTTTGAAGATGTGAAATAGCCTTGGCTGATTCGAAACCTCCTTAGTCTGAAATGACGTACGACTTTTAAAACTAAACTCATAACTCCCGAGGGAGTTATAGATTTTCATACAGTTTTTCCTCCCGTGGGAGTTATAGATATTTGTAACCCACGGGGGGTAAATCGGCTCGAGTTGGTCTATAAGCGCGCGTGTTATAACACCCTTTACGAGCAAGTGTGATGAAAAAAATATTGTACACGTATTTTTTCTTTTGTTTGACAAAAAAAAATGACAAGGATAGAGTGCTTAGAAGTTTCGAGTGACGTCACACCTAGGTACAGATTTCACAAGCCAGTTTGATGTTCTATAACTTAGTCGATTTTTAATATTTTGATAAACCAAAAAATACGTGTCCCATATTTTTTCATAATCTAACTGACGGACTAAATAGAATTATATAGTTTTAACCCAGTCGTCACCCCTATTCATTGAAACAGAGTCACATGATTTCCGCACAATATTTATTGTGTACATGTCACACGACATTTATGGTTTTTGCTTTTGTTAAAACCTAGGGAATTTCTTTAAATGCTACCCATACCCCGCAAACGAACTAGCAAATCTGTAGTAGATGTACGTCATGGTTGCCACTAAGTACTACGAACTAATAAAAATACAATGTTATTTAAACAATCAAATTTATTGTTTATTTTCATTTACCTCGACATTATTTTGAAACAAACTATGTTCTTGTATGATTTCTTATCCATAAATGTACTGAATGAAAGGCACCATCGTGAATTTACCTGTAAACCTGGTTTATCTTTTAAAAGATAATCTAAATGTGAAGAGAAAATATCTTCCTGTTCGTGGAGGCTTCTACTAGCTAAAAGTTTGACCATGCTGTGTTACTTTGATTTTATATTCACATGCACATACAATATAAAAAAATATTTTTTTCGTTGTTTTCCAGTACACCAATATTTTCAAGCCATAAAGATCCCATATTAACATTTGAATGAAATAAGTACGGAAAATACGTGATATCATAAACAAAATGACAGACACATTGAAACGGATTTAACATTGATGACATTAAAAAATGGCTTTTACCGCAGGCTACGCGTACGGAAAAAACGCTTTCTGGCCAAGTGTAGACATAAAATGATAAACACGGGAGGTAATAAAGAAAACCCTCGATCGCATATTTACGTCCTTACCTTGCCTTTCTTTGTTTTACCACCCTAGTTGTGTAATGTACTATAAATCTTCACAGGGCGATTCTGGCGGGCCAGCGGTAGCCAACGGGAAGCTGGTGGGTCTGGTGTCGTTTGGAGTCGGCTGTGCAATGCCCGAGCAGCCAGGGGTCTACAGCCGGATCCCATACGTCCGGGACTGGATCCGGGAAATCACTGGACTGCCACTGTAATCATCATACCCTCCTAAGGCCCAAAGTGCCTTTAGGAATAATTAACATTATTATTGAGACCCAGCTCCTTCAACTGTTTGGTAGTCATAGCGTACAGTCGAGTTCATCATTATCTGAGCAAAGAACGGATCAAAAATACTTATCTGATCTAGTTCTTATGCTTCTAACAATAGGGTCTTGTTCAGTTGTTTTTGGTCCATAATTTTGCTCAGATAATGATGAACTCGACTGTACCATGATCCATTAGGACTTTTATTGAATATAATTCAAGACTTATAGAAAGTCCATGGTCTTATCGGTAGCACTTATTCAAATTTAATTATTTTCCAAAAAGCTATCACACATTGCTATATGTATACATTGATTACAAACACGCCCAAATACTACCTACTTATACATACAAGTAAAATACAATTTAAAAAAGTATTTTTCATCACATTTGCTCGAAAATGGTGTTATCATACGTAGGTTTTGCGGTTACGTTACGTTTTGGTTCTGATTTACTCTTATTTGTCCTGTTATTTAAATGTTTAAATAGTGTATTTCAGTATTTTGCAAATATAAAATCAACTAAAATCGCCGTTTTAGGTCTTTACCGCTATGGTTTCCCAACGTGACTTGACATTCGCATTGTCTATGGATATGTTACTAATGTCACTTTCTGTTTTAAAATCTTCTTCTGATACTGGGTGGATTAGTAAGGTTATTTTTATTTAGATTTCCTCACAAGTGTGATGAAAAACATTGTGTGTGCCACGGGCGGTAAAGGATTTACAAACTCGTGTTATTAATGCCCTCGGCTTCGCCTCGTTTGTAATTACTTACCTATCGCCCTTGATACACAATGTACTATTAAATGCTTGGATCTGAATTAGTGTAAAATAATAGTACCTACGACTGGTAGAACCATGGTTCCCAGTGACTATGAGCGTTATTTTGCTTTGAGCCTTGGGAGGATATGAAGTGGTTAGGCTAAGTTTGCACCTTTATATTTAGTCAAATGACATTAATTCCACAACCCTTAACTTCGCAAAAGATACAGAAGGTCCACAACTCAAGCCTCGCCGGGATTCGACAGTAACGTGCGATAGGAGTTGGAAAAAAATACAAAAAGATGGGCAAAGAGTTTGTGAACTGTTGTGCTGCACATTGTCACGTTAAGGGTAACGGTCGCACACCTTCACCAAATTTCATGGAAATCGGTTCGGTAGCTTGTGCGTAATTCCCGCACATCGTTTTGCTAGGATTTTATTACATGTACTTATATAGAGTGCTAACAAATTAGCTACCGATACTTTACAGCTGATAGTACTCGGCGTTCAAAGTAAATTTCATTATAAGTTTTATGATGTTATGGGGAAAATTGGGAAACAACTGCTACGTAAAAACACCCTGTTAATGATATAATTAATTGGAACCTCTTTGATCGCCTTCTCGAACCCATTTTAACTGACATAAAGTGTTAAACATCTTGTCAGTTAATGCACAGAATGATTATTTTTAGACACAATTTTTTTTCTGTTTGGTAAATGAAAATAAGAAAATCATATGATAAGTTTTCTTAATTTCTATTTAGAATTAATTGTTTTAATGTAAGGTACCATCTCTTAAAATATCAGTAGCTAATTTGTATACATAGATCATTATGAAATAACACCTTTTTTAATTTATTGAGGTAAACAAACAGTCACAACAAACCGAATATAAATAGGTTGTGTAATCAACACCGTTTACCACGAATTAATTTTACAAATGGTTGATCGAATTATACTATGTTAACAATGTTTTTGTGAATATTTTTTTTATACGTAACATCATTTAATGTACATGTTCAATAACATATTGCGTATACTTAGCTCCACCAGGCGCTTACTTATTAGCAGACATAATTCCGGTATTATAACCATAAATCAGAGCCTGGAAAACGGAAGTCCGGCCTTTTTTGTAAACTCCTATTTACATTCCATAAGAATGAGTAAGTTGTATACAATTAATGTACCTAACATCGTTTTTATTTGTCATTAAAATAAAATTGTCATCTTGTAACTTTATTAATATAAACTGTTACATACACTCACAGTTTCATTTCTTTCAACCCACATTTTAACCAATGAGAATTAATATAAATACATGGCCTATGAAAAATTCATAAAATATTTACAAGTATTTAATTTATACAAAGCAATACAACTTTCCCATTAGTTACCGTAGTTTATTGGAATACTTTGAGTACATTTACTGCACAGGTTTTATATAGTTTACTATTAAAAAAGCACCTCTGAAGGAGTTAGTCCCACGTAGGTAACCTCCTCGAAGCAAAGTATAAAAACAACAAGTAGTCCAACTTTGGCCGTTTAAGAGCGCGCGAGACGTATTTACACAGACGCGCGATTGCACGTCTGTGTGAGTGCAATCCATACTGGAGCATTCTTACGCATTTTTATTTCGTTGCTTGTAGTGCGTACGTACACGGCACCCACACATTCAAGCGCGCGATGGATCTTTTTGTAGGAAGAAAAATTACTGCTGTTATACTGTGGTAATGCTGACGATGACACTGATGTTAGTAGTATATATTTTTTTAAAGTGAACCAAATCGAAAATCAGGTCACAAGTATTCCTCCAAATATTTTCGATTTTAGAATTCAAATTCTGAACCCCGAACAATAGTGATGTTTATTTCGCTACAATATTCAGCGCCTAGGCCCCCATAATTGAACGGAACTACGGGCGCGCGCGATCACGAGTTGATTTTTCGTATTACGTACACACCCCGGCTCGAGGATGCACGGGGACACACACGGGGGCGTAGCGGGCGACCAGACGCTGCGGCTTCCAATATTGTTGTACTTAGTCGGCCCCCTTTAAAAAAAAGTAAAAAAGGTATAAGACTTTATTTTTTATCTAGTAGGTTCAGGGTAGTGATTTTTAAAACTATTTCAAATCGGTAGCAGCCGTAGTTCCTGCGAGATCTGGCTGTGACAGACGGACAGACAGACAGAGTCGCACCATAAGGGTTCCTTTTTGACCATTTTTGTACGGAACCCTAAAAATACTAAGATTGTTATAGATGTGCGTATAACACAGGTCTAAAGCTGACAGCAGGGTGTCTGTCAACTATAGGGCATTAGCATGTCAAACACTCGGATATTTACATATATGGATATGTGTAATACGTGTTCTCATAGATGGTGTTTCAGGTTAAAAACCTGTTAAACCAGAATTATACAAAAGTCAAAGTAGATGGCAAAATTGAGGGCACTTGCTGGGTGCTCCGGTGACCAAGTGGTTAAGGCGCTGAGCCGGAAAGCCGATTCCCGGTCTGGACCACAGTTGAGTGCCATTTAATTTTTCTGTGTACTTTGATTTCTTGTATATATATATATATATATATATGTATCATAAAATGTGGTATAAATTACCCGCATTAAAAACTAATAAAGAAACATCATGTTTCTTTCATATGTAGTACTTGGATATTTTTTTAGTTTCGAGTTGACAATTCAAATCATAAATCAGTCCAACAACAGTGATGTTTATTTCGCAACAATATTCCGCGCCTACACACCACCACATAAGAACGGAACTGCGGGCGCGCGCGATCACGAGTTGATTTTTCATATTGGCAGAGTGCAAAGCGGGTGGAGGGGGTAGCCTAAACGATCACAGCGCTCGCTACGGCTAAAATTGACATTTTTGTCGCTGACTTTTCTCACTGAAAACAACAATTTTAATATTATTGGCAATAATGTTACTGACTACCATTGTCCAAAATTGTGTAATATAGTAAAATAAAACAAGATTTCTTAATATTTTTCACAATATTTACTTACTTCTTGTTTGACAGCGGTGACAATATTGTCCATAATGGCCGCCTATCACGTGGCGCTGTCGTCGCGCTACCGCCTTGCAAAGAGTGCAACGATCGAGAAGAAGAGCCGTATAAATCCCGACTCGAGGATGCACGAAGGGATACACGGGATACATGGATACTTTGTGATAAACGGAACTCCCAAGCGAACTTTATCAGGATATAAAGTATTCTATGTTCCTATCTATCTATGTTGTTACATTGAAGATGATTCCAAAATAGCACCTAACTGGGAAATGGTAAAAATAAGTGATAAAACTCTAGTAAAAAGTTTTTAAAACTTTTATCTGTTTGTATGTTAATGCATGAATCACGCAAAAAGTACAAGACCGATTTCCATATTCGTGGTGTATACGTAGATTAGTATGACCCCCGTTAGCTTATAAGATACTACTCATATTATTTTTATCCAACCAAACCAAGCAAGTAAATGCTTTTTTCTACTCCTGTACTGTTATCTGTCTTTTACTTGGTCACGAACACTAATATAAGAACATAGATAATATGAGTTCAGAGAAGTCTATACTCTATTCCCCATAACAGCACTAGTGTCGTCATAGTCACTTTACGTTATTGCTAGCAGCCACAGACTTCTAAATCTAGGTTAAACTTAGGTCAAGGATTAAGCGCTCAATTTTAACTTTACGGTAAAAATGCACAACTACCAACTTAACAAACAATTAAATTCCAACGGTTTTTAAAAAAAACAAAACTTTTCGAACTAAATTAATTGATGCCAACATAAAAAAAGTATTTTTAATTTAAGTATATTTTAAATTAAAAAAAAAAGTTTACCATAGACACATATTGTCAGTCAAACGTCATATTTGCCTTGTTTCCAGGTTATGATTAATTTTGTATTCTAAAATTTAAAACCTCGTCGTAGAAAAAGTATTGTATGCAACGTTGTGTAATTAAGTCAAAAAATGCTCATTGTGTCTCTATTTGCGATACTCGCCGCATTCGCGGCTCGTATCGCAACTCACGCAATTTGCATTTTTTGAACCCACTTATACAACTGTTGCATAAAATACTATTAATTTTATAGCTTTTCGTAGTAAAATAACGCCTTTAAATAATGGTTTGTCTATGTTTAAATTTATGGTGTTGAATGTCCCGTCATAAACCTAATAAATAGAAATATCCTATTAGAAGTTCGATTTTTTGGTAACTCCACAGATATTTTCGGTAACGCCAGACACGTCAAAAGTGTGTCTATTATTTTACTCGATTAAGCCTCATTTTGTAGTAAACAATGTTTTTTGGGACCACACGTCTCCGTCCGCAGTCCCTGCCCGTGTGTCCCCTGTCACAGCTCAATCTGCATTCAACTCAAGTCCGCACGAGTGTTTTCCAAGCGTTTTCACCGCAAAACGAATACCTACCCCCCCTCACCAGAGGGGGGTGATTTATTTACAGTGCGAGCAGACGTGCCACGTCTCGCGTTTATTTGTCTGTTGTGATTTTGACAACGCGACAAATGGGATGGCACGATTTTGTCGAGGTATGGCCAATTTGTAAAGGTTGCAGGCACCACTGTTTGGACCTTATACCAGGTGTTGCCTGTGCTATGAGCAAATAATTAAAACGTAGATTGTACTCCTCGTGTTTGTATTCGCTTTACGGAAACTAAGTGCATCCGAAAATGCAGCTCTGTTAGCTTATCATGGCCATGTTGTTTCAAACCTGCGCTATGGCATCTTACTCTGGGGCAACTCTTCATATATGCAAACACTTTTTAAGACACAAAAAAAATGTATTCGAGCAATCTCTGGGTATAGGGCCGAGGGACTCGTGCAAAACATTTTTTATAAAATTCAACTTGTTAACGTTACCGTCTCTCTATATCTTTGAAGTTTGCCTATATGTAAAAAAACATTTCCGCAGTTTTGAAACAGCAATCAGGTCTTAGAGAACGACATCTCGGAACCACGGCTTTAATCTTGTACTACCCACTTGCAAAACTGCACACTACAGGAAAAGCATTCTGTATATGTCAGTCAAGATATTTAATCACCTGCCCGAGGACCTAAAAAAACCGAGTTACCAGAATTGAAAACAAAGCTGTATAAATGGTGCTTAAAGAAGGCGTATTATAATATTAATGACCACTTTATAGCTGTATAGGTAATATATATTCGATTCGACATGTATCTATGTGCCAATGTAATCTGAAATGTTAAACACATCTGACATTAATATATTTATTTGAAATGTAATCACATGTAAATTATAAGGATAGTTTTAAGTACCTATAGTGTAGTATGCATTATGTACATGTTAATTATTGTATGCCACTGGCTGATTGTGTCGGCGCCGATCTAATCATATAAATATCTTTTGCATTACCCGCAATCTACAATAAAAACATTTGACTTTGAAAGAAACTGAACAACATTTGTTCAGCGACATTTAAAAATAACTTATGTTTTAATTTTTAGTACACCCTAGAATACAATCGTTCCTGTACCTAGCGAAGATAAATAAATTACTTTTAAAATTAAAAAATGAAGTAAAAGACTTCATATATTTTTTATCACATCGAAACCTCATTAAGATACCGATGCCAGCTCGTACCGGTATTAAGACAGCGTCATTACCGCTCTTAATTTACCCGCCGCCCTAGGGAAATACAGATGGCAGCCAAACGATATTGGAACTCATCGAGTCTAGATTTTTCTACGAGACAATACCTTACTGGAAATGCATTTCAATATTAAAAGTGTGAAAAATTTTGGTACAAGTCGGAAACACAAAAAAACTGACAAACGGAGAACCGCCTTTATTAAAGTCGGTTAAAAAAGTGTCTATGGTATGTGTTATTTAACATAATATATGAATTGACGAATGACTCTTTTCATGGTAGGTTAATGATTAGGTAAAGATTAATTTAAGCAATTTTTAGAATAATAGTAATTTTAGAGTAGTATATACCTTACAGTGGCGTGGCGTCCAAAAAACTCGATTCCTATCGGCTTGCCTAATATCAGGCAGTTTACCAGCTTATTCTACAGCTTTTAAGGAAAATGCACGCCAAATCTGCACCGGCTTGCCCAAGGATATTTTTTAAGCTACGCCACTGATACATTATGTACAATTTGTTTGACTTCCCATCCAATAACATCTTTGCTTAGTTATATCGTGTGCTTTTTGTTATGTGCAGCCGCAATTATGCACACAAGTTACCACCAACAGCACTGGCAGCCGACTGAGCTCTTGTCAGGCGGCCCCCACCGCGCGCACACCTCATAGCACCCCCGTTGTCTCCCCGCCCCGTCGCCCGCGGACCATGGGAGTGTCACGAACGAAATTGCCAAGCTATAGTTTTAAATAAAAGTAAGCAACTTGTAATTTAAGTAATTACTTAGATAACTGGAGTAACAGAGAGCTGTAAGGAGGCGGAGTAATCGGCTGAGGCAAATCAAAAGCACCTGTCATCCAGCTTGAGCCTCCAAATTAGTTTTTAATCCGGGGCGGAACCACACAAACTTGCGCCCGGACTTAGCGAAGTTAGAGTGCAGAGCTATATATATTATAGTTATTTGTGTTACAAGAAGACCTGACTGAGCTTAATAGTCTATTTTTCGACGCGAAACATACGTTTCCCAATTTGTATTTCGATGTTTGGAGGTCCTTTACATCTCCAACCTACTCCAACTATTGTTAAGAGATGCAAAGGGTCTCTGGGCGTCAAAACAAGATAAAAAAATAGAAAATAAAGAGACATACTAAAATCAATGGAGATGTTAGGGGTATCCGTTGTCAAAACATGTTTTGGAGGTGAAAGAATCTCCAAACTTAACAAAATGGGAAACGAGAAATAGACTACTAAACTATCATTAAACTTTTTACATGCTTTACAAAAAACTAACTCAAAGAAATGTAAAAAAATCCGTGACTCACATAATATACCTTAAAAACTAAAATTAAAACATATTACAACGAACAATACATAATAAACATATACATAGAGATTGAGGTATCTAAGCGTCAAAACATTGACAGGTAGGTACAAAGAATAATTTTTAATACAATAAATCTACATTTCTCAGAGTTATATCTCTGAGAAATGTAGATTGTATTGTATTAAAAATTATAATAGAAAGTATAATAGAAATGGAATAACTTACAAAAACCTAAAGATTTTCCAATGCACAGTTGTCAAGATGTACATTTAAACTCGAGAATTTAATACAACTATTCCAGAGATAAACATGGTATACGTCATTTTCCTTTCCTTCTCCTAATAATCCTTTCTTAGAGCTGAGAACTCAAGAATCGAAGCCCTTGTAAAAAATTTAACTTTTTTATGTATTCTAACATATTAGGTAGTATGTTCCTTGACAAGTTAACTCGTTGCCTGCGGTGCTTTAGTATTTGACTTTCAAAAGGTTTTTGCTGACCAAACAACGACGCCAGAACGGTTTTTCGTCAAAAACCATTCTGGCCTACCGAAAAATCGTATGAATAGTCTCCAGTCTTTTCCGTAGCCAACTTTTTGCCGCCCTGTATGAAAGGTTAGTAAATGAATGCGCCAACAGACACGTGGCTCGCTTTGTCACCGCCCGCCGCCTGGCGGCGACGCGCAAAAACAATAACTCCGCTGTTCAACGATTAATAATTGCGGACGGGGGGCCATGGAACAAGCGGGTGTAGATTAACGCTTCCGATACCGGTATTTTTCGTATAGGTATAGGTTACGTATAGGTTATTACTTATATTACCGGTATTGGCCAAACAAGTAATATCGGTAGATCATTGACGAGCAAAAGGGATTACGGACTCCTCAGGCCCGGTTCAGTGCGACGTGGTTTCGCTATTTCGCGTGCAGACGAGCGGATGACAGATTTCAGATCTTCGCACTGAATTTGCTATATGGACATGATGCATTATAGTGTCTATGGTGGACATACGCGTTGGACACCCACGTTGCTTTAGTATAAGGACCGACGTTAGCTGACGCGGATGTTCGGACGCAGGCGCACGTGACACGGGCAAAACTATAGCACCGGCGGTATATTTTTCAATATGCATCCGCGAGGCGTGCACCTGCTCCGTGCTAACAGAGTCAGCTAGCGTCGGCCCTAATGAATATTTTTGTACCTATGCACCACCCTGTATGAAAGGTTAGTACTCGTAAATGAATGCGCCAACAGACACGTGGCTCGCTTTGTCACCGCCCGCCGCCTGGCGGCGACGCGCAAAAACAATAACTCCGCTGTTCAACGATTAATAATTGCGGACGGGGGGGCCATGGAACAAGCGGGTGTAGATTAACGCTTCCGATACCGGTATTTTTCGTACAGGTTATTACTTATATAACCGATATTACCGGTATTGGCCAAACAAGTAATATCGGTAGATCATTGACGAGCAAAAGGCCCGGTTCAGTGCGACGCGGGTTCGCTATTTCGCGTGCAGACGAGCGGATGACAGATTTTACATCGTCGCACTGAATTTGCTATATGGATATGATGCATTGTAGTGTCTATACGCGTTGGACACCCGGGCATTTCTCCAGAAATATGTCTGCGGTCACCTCATTCATCTGGCCCTTTTTGAATGAATGTGTCGCAGACATATTTCTGGAGAAACGTCCACCCACGTTGCTGTGAACATAGGTTTATAAGGACCGACGCTAGTTGACGCGGATGCTCGGACGCAGGCGCACGTGACCGGGCAAAACTAGAGCACTCGCGGTGGTTTACTTAGTAGTAAACCAATATTTTTCAATATGCACCCGCGAGGCGTGCACCCGCTCCGTGTTAACAGCGTCAGCTAGCGTCGGCCCTAATGATTATTTTTGAACTTATGCACCACCCTGTATGAAAGGTTAGTAAATAAATGAATGTGCTAACAGAGACGTAGCCCGCATTGTCACAGCCGGCCGTCTGGCAAAAACAATAACTCCGCTGTTTAACGATTTATAATTGCGGACGAGGGGCCATGGAACAAGTGGATGTAGATTAACGCTTCCGTAACTGCTTAATCTGTGGCCCCATATGTCATTAATTGCATCAATAAGTGCGTCAAAAATACGTCGCCCAAATGATACACGACGATAAACTCACCAGATGACAAATTGAAAACGTAACTCTTAAGTCAGACTCTAGCAGCCGCTTACTCTGTGGCCCGACGTGTCATCAATTATGAGTGCGTCACAAATACGTCACCCGAATCCAATAGATCACAAACTGATCACGTAGCTCTTAAATTAGGCCGCTTACTCTGTGGCCCGAAGTCTCATTAATTACGATTGCGTCACAATCGCTTTACCTGTGTCACAAATGCATCAAATACGACGATATTAGGTACTTGCCCGCCGTCAAAATTATCGCATAACTCTTAAAGTAAGTAACTCATTAATTATAAGTTCTTCACGACCACGTCACCTGCGTCACACGTTACAAATGCATCACCTGAATAGGCTAGATGACTAAAAAAAACTGTTTAGTCCGTCTGTTACATTATGAAAAAATATTGTACACGTATTTTTTGTTTTGTTTGACAAACAAAAACTGACGAGGATAGAGTGCTTAGAAGTTTCGAGTGACGTCACTCTTGAGTACAAATTGTACTCAAGAGTGACGTCACAAGCCCCCACTCCAGAAGTTTGATGATCTATAACTTTGTCGATTTTTAATATTTTGATAAACCAAAAAATACGTGTCCCATATTTTTCCATAATCTAACTGACGGACTAAATAGAATTACATATTTTTAACCCCGTCATCATCCCTATTATACACGACGATATATTCAAAAACTGTAAAACTAACCGCGTAGTCAAAGTAAGCATAAAGACAACCAAGTAGTACGACTTCTGCCGTTTAGGAGCGCGCGACACGTATTTACACAGACGCACGACGCGCGTCTGTGTGAGTGAACGACATACTGTGGCATGCTCGCGCATGCTTAAATCCTTGCCTGTGGTGCGTCCGTACACGGCGCGCACACATGCGCGCTCCCTATGTATCTTTTATAGGAAGAAAAATTACCGTATACCGTGGCGTAGTTCTTAAGTTATGCAGCTTCGGCTGCCCGTCCACTGGAAGGGGAGCGGAGCGGAGAGAGTGGAGGGATAAATAAAAAAATCTTCTTAATCAGACTTATAGCTTTACATCATATCCAGTGACATTATGATGCCATACGATAAATAAATAAAATCTAAGTTTCGATGCAGTAGACATGAATTATTACAATTGCCCCTGCTCCGTTCCGCTCCGTTTTTGTAGACGGGTAGCCAGCCATACTGTGTGATAGAGAATGTGCGGAAAGAGAATAGGCGTGGCGAAAAACGGAACTAACCTAACCAGTATGGCAAATACGGTAGAAAAGCATTACAGCGCCCTCACATCCAAATCCCATTTTCTTTCCGCACAGACTCTACGACGTGTCACTAATTATGAGTACGTCACAGCCGCGTTACCTGCCTGACGCGTCACAAATGCATCACCTGAAATCTGAATCAAACAACGATAAACTAGCCAGCCGTCAAACTGATCGCATAACTTTTAAATTAGCCCGCTTACTGTATGGCCCGCGTGTCATTAATTATGAGTGCGTCACGCCCGCGTCACCTGCGTCACGCGTCACAAATGCATCACCCGAATTAACCGTGCCACACGCCATTATGCATATTGCTGTAATCTAATGTCCTCGCTAAATTCTCACTATACTAATATAAATGTAAATACCAATATGTCGGAGTTAGATTTACTCGTCAGTACACAAACGGCATAATGGTATTCTGTTTGATTGGGAGAAATGTGTGATTATGTGATTATTCATCATTTCAGCCATAGGACGTCCATTGCTGGAAACAGGCCTCCTCAATATATTTCCACATGGGTCGGATAGAAGCGACCCGCATCCAGCGAGTCCTCGCAACCCTAACCAGGTCATCCGACCACCTTGCGGGTGGCCGTCCCTCGCTGGACTTGCCAGTACGTGGTCTCCACTCGAGAACCTTTCTGCCCCAACGGCTATCAGTTCTTCGAGCTATGTGCCCTGTCCATTGCCACTTCAGTTTTCTTACCCGGTTTCCTATGTCGGTGACCTTGGTTCGTCTACGAATCTCCTCATTTCTGATTCGATCTGACTCGCTGAGTGATTCTGAGCTTCCTTAAGAGGCCCCATAGTTAGAGATCACGTCTTGGCTCCGTCACCGGCAATATGCTCTGATTGAAGACTCTCGTCTTCAAGCATTGAGGTATCTTGAACGAGAAGACACTTTGCAGTTTCCCAATGTCATTATTGAATTTGTGATATTAGTGTGTTCTATAGTGTGAAATTACGAAATCGTCTCATGTCACGACATGACGTCCTAATATGTAATTGTGTTTAGCCCTTTCTTTTATTAAGGGGGGAGTTGTTTTATATGCATCGAATGGCATAGACAAACAACCTCTTCAGTCTATGTGTGACTATGCGATGGACGTTACAACACGATCGAAACTTCAAACTAACAGTTATCAGTTTATACAGGGTGGATTCTAATCGATAATCAGGAGTAGACAAATATTAATATCTAGCTAAAATCAAACTTAATAGGCGAGGTCTCACACAAATACCTCACTGTTTAATTAATTAAAGGTTAAAACATAATTTAAACTAATAACCACTGGATACATGGTCACCTACATTAATTATTGAAGTAAAATCACGTAATCACGATACCTCAAGTGCCATCGCTTTCGCGGAAAATTTGACAGATCTTAAGTAAATAAACTTTTCTGCGAGTATGAGTAGTTAGGGCGTGATAGATAACGAATTAAAATTGATAAAATGGCCGAAAATGAAAAGAATGCAATTTCGACGATTTAAGTAGCCGCCACACGAAGGACTGACTCACATTAAACCTTCTCGCTGCTTGCCTATTGCTCCTACGAGGTTCCCGAGCAAAGTATCTTAAAATGCGTCGATCCAGATCGTCAGGACTACGTCGAGGCCGGCCGGGTGCTTGAGCGTGGTTTGGCACTGTGAACTGTCCGAAGTCACAGAGGTTTTAGTTCATGCGGTTCAAACTGTGCGTGAGAATTGGTACGTTTGGATGAATTTCGTGGAATAATTCTTGAGTTCATCTTCAGCTGTTTGGTTTGTATTGATAAACGTACCTACAATATTGTAACGCTCAATATTTTGAGCACAAATATGGTCGAGGCATGTTTTTTTAATTACTAATTTACTTTTCTCATTCAATATTTGCGACTTCTATGACTTTGTTTACATACATGACAGTGACAACTTATTACTCATAAATTATCATTGTCATTGATTTTTTAAAGAGGTTGTAATCTCACAGATACAGATTAGTAGGGTGACAAGGAATTTAGGATAAAAATGATTTCGAAATAAAAATTATCACAGAAATTGTTTAGATGTAACTAATTACGACATCAACGTGACCGCTATCAATTACTGAGTTAGAAAAACTGGTACCTGATTACCGATTAGATGCCATCGTGTATATATAGAATAGATACAAGAAAACAAAGTACATAGAAAAATGAAATGGTACTTACCTGTGGTCCAGACCGGGAATCGAACCCGGTACCTCTGGATTTCCGGCCCAGCGCCTTAACCACTTGTCCACCGGAGCACGCAGCAAGCGCCCTCAATTTCACCATCTACTTTGACTTTCGTATGATTCTAGTTTAATAGCACTGCGGCCGCAAGCGGCGCTTGGGCGGAAATCCAGAGGTACCGGGTTCCATTCCCGGTCTGGACCACAGGTGAGTACCATTTAATTTTCTGTGTACTTTGATTTCTTGTATCTATATATGTAACTTAAAATGTGGTGTAATTTACCCGCATTAAATGTTTTTTTCATATGTAGTTATCAGTTTGTTTACTACTAGCCTACCCTATCGTTTATTGCTTTCATAGCTTACCTATGAAACAATAAACAAACACAACGGCCTTACATTTCTAATAGCTCAGTTATGAAACCCGGTAGGACACTGCAACATGTAATTTAAATATATGTCGTATCGTGATACAATAACCACGTTACATTATCCAAAACTATCTGATTTTTGGCTTGGATAAGGGCGCAGAGAGCGCGCTAGTTATTACTTACCATACAGTATTAGATCCTTTTGAGGTTGGTTATGAAACGCAGGCAGTTGTAGATTAAAAAGTTGAAAGTCAGTCTTCTTTGGAAAACGTAAGGAATTGTGCCAATCTCTGCGAATTTATCGTGGAACGCTCATAGTTCAACACAATAATGTTTAGATTGTGTCACGACCACAGACCACCTCCACTAGACGGAGCATGTTATACGACACGAGCTCACCACGCATATGGGTGATTACATATCGGTAGATATTACTAGTACAACGCGTGTTTCACATCTTTTTTATCATTTTATGTTTCGAGATTGTCGTCGGATTGAACAGAAATATTTATTTCACGTTTGGTTCACACACAAGTCAGAAACATGGTCGCAACTGAACGAGCGGCCGGTCGCGTAATATCTTAATGCTATACAATCGTCCATATCTGATGTGAGCGCGCGTCGTCTAACATGCTTCGTCTAGTGGAGATAGTCTGTGGTCACGACACACGTCAAGAGCAATACACCAGTAATCTAACTGGTGCAAATATTAGATTATACCATAACCACCAAGGTACCCAAAGGTGATCAGGAGCCCAAAGGTATTGTTTTAGGCCTTCCTCGTTATTGTGTTTACTCGATTCGGTCCCGTTAAATTATAATAATAAGTGTCGTATCTGTTCTAAGGAACTATAGTCTGAGTCTCTCTCAATGGTTACTCCTGTTTCTCGGGTTTCCAATCTTATTAGCATGGGCTAGACTAGATTTAGTTAGTCCAACTCGCTTACTCTACATAACATTAGCGCTAACGGTCCGGACTCTACTCGTATTTTACTTGTCATAACTTAAAAGCGTTAAATATGTATGACCCTAGAGTATAAGATAGCTTAGAACAGAAATGCCACTTTGCTAAAAACTGCTGCTCTACCGAATTAATGTTATCGGAGAACTTTTGTGGTTAATTAAATAAGGAAAAAGGGCGAACGTGACCAAACAGAAGCCATTTGTTGGCACAAAATAAATGAAAAAAAAAACTGCGACGCAGAATTGGGCTTACAGACTTTTAGTATAAGTCAGTGTTCGCGTTTTCCCATGGACATCACCAAAGTCAAAAACTATTTAATCATTATGTTGATGAAATAACTAAGCGAAACAAAAGCTTTGATGAAAAACTGCACCTTGCTTGGGTCAACCATTTTGCAGCGCTATATACTGTATTTTCTGTACTTAATAACTAGTAACATTTGGTACAATGTAGTACTTTGCCTTAAGGTTAGTAGAGAATGCCTTATGGTATTAAGTCAGCTATTTGTACAAGTTTTCTTTTGCGCAATTGAATAAATAAAAATAAATCATGACTAATCCATAAATACCATAAAAACAGCCCTTCTTGGCAGTAGGATAAAAAGAGCCGTTATTACGCAAATGGACTCGCTGCATCTACTGCCACTGTGACACCGTCCATTATAATGGTTCCCGACTGAAGAATCTTGTTATTAAAACGTAGAATATGAAAATAATCTGCCCGCTGCCAATCTTACTCCGGAGTGTTTTTGCCTTTCGTAGATTTACCCATTTTTAATAGCGAATCTTTTATTCAAAGGATTTGCCCAAGGTGCTCAAATTAATCAGAGTTTTCTTTCCGCCTTTTCCTCTTATTTGACGCATATTTCCGGGTCGTCAATCGATTTTATTTCCATCAGACAAAGGACCGTTTATTTTAAAACGTGGCAAGCGCTTATTTAAGACCAGAGGCAAAGTATAAAGACAGAAGTAGTCAAACTTCGGTCAAACAGCCGTACTAGTGTGCTAGAAGTGCGCGATACGTATTCAAGGTCGAGGTGCAGACGACGTGATCCTTACTCGGGTCACAGTGTAACAGTAGTTTTTCTTCGGATAAAAGGTACATCGGGAGCGCGCGTGTGCGCGCCGTGTACGGACACACCACAGGCAAGCATTTGCCTATGCCACAGTATGCTTTCGGCAGTGTACGTCAGATTCCAATTTCGTCAGATGACATGAAGGTCAGATTCCGTTTTCGGCAGATTCCATGGAGGTCAGATTCCGATTTCGTCAGGTGCCACATATGTCTGATTCCGATTTCGACAGATTCCTAATAGGTTAGATTGCATTTTCGTCAGATTCATAGCCTAGTACGCCGGTCGCTTAACGCTGGTTGATGTGTGCGCGCCGTAAATACGAGTACAAAGCGGCTGGCTTACTAGAAGTGCTTCAGTTATCTGTTAGCGGGGCTACGTCTGGCTATTTATTTTAAGGTCCTTGGTGGGTATTTTAATATTTTACAACTTGGCTTTTGAACTGATAGGTACTGTATTCTAAGACTTTCCATAAGTTTTTAAGAAAGCCTGTTAAAACTGTTGTTAAAGTGAACAAAATTAGGTCTAGTTAATATTAATTATCTTCTCTTGGTTATGTTGTAATTATGATTATGAATAAATATTTTTATATCTTTATTTATTATTAATAATTATTATACTGCGGTTTTTAATCAAGGCGTTAACTTTTTTAATTGTTTTAATAAAAATTTAACTATTTTCCGTCCAGTGCAGATAATGCCTTCGGGACGGCGAGGGCAGCTTGACTTTAAAGTTGGCGTCCACGGGAAACTTATAATGAGTGACTTTCAGAAATCGCTACCTTACAGTTTAGAACTGTGACATAAATCCCTTGCCATTAAACGTTGAGCTAGCCGAATAAGATAAGCTTTAAGGTCTCAGCCCATTACACCGTGCCTATATAAAATTATAATATACTATAAAGTATTCTGTACTTACTTTTTATCTTAATCTATTTCGCTGAGTAATTTCCTCGTTAATTCCTTCAGCATTTAAAGTGAGACTCAATTAATTCGGAATGTTGCAGCGGAGGTGAACGAACCACTTCGCCGAGCGCCGAACCCGGCACTGTGGTCCGCTTTCCAAGAACAGTGGACAAAATCAAATGATATACGTTGGAACCAAAGTAGTCACGCACCGTGCTGTTCCAAAGATTTTTTTTTATGTTATAAATGGCAAACGAGCAGACGAGCTGCCTGATGGAAAGCAGTCAACGTCGCCAATGGATATCTGCAACACGAGAGGTGTTACCTATACGTTGCCGATCTTTGAGAGACCCGTTTACTCGTTTCTTGAAGTACCCCATGTCATAGCACGCTGGGAATACCTCAGGTGGGAGTTTATTCCACACCCTGCCAGTTCTTGGCAAAAAAGAACTGATTGATTTAATCAGGCGTTACTTTGCGGAAATCCAAGTTAATTAAAACAAAAATATTGCTTTGCTAATCCGCGATATGATAACGCGTTAGTCAATTAGTGCTTGCCTCTTATAAGCAGACAGTCACATATAGACAGTCCGGCGTCCGTTGATGGAATGACAATTCATGGCATTCCATTAACGGACGCCGGACTATCACCATATCCAGCTTCTCCTGAGAATGCCTCGTAGAGAGGCGAAACACGTCGAGGGTTTCAGGCCAAAGGGGCGTACACGCAAAGTAAAACGCTTGCTTATACGCCCCTTTAGCATGAAGCCCTCGACGTGTCGAGTTTTCTATTTTCGGTGGTGGTTTGTTATATTTATTTGCATGTTTTTTTATTTTACATGTGAGTGCATGAAAAAATATGCAAGTAATTATTCAATTCAATTCAATACGTTTATTTCGGAATTAATCCATATTTGGTTAGTTACATTAAGACTTATCACTAGGTTAGTACTACACTACTTACATAATTAATTATAACGGCCTAGCACTAATTGACCAACGGGCAATTCTAATAGCATTTCAACCGCTCTCACTTTCCTGGTAGAATTTTTGACTATTTTCCTGTAGGCTCGGATTACCAATTTCTGTTATTTTCTACAGGTACTGGTATACTACAAAATAGCCTAAAATAGTAATCCGAGTCTACGGGGAAATGCTTCATAATTCTACCAGGAAAGTGAGAGCGTTTGAAACGCTATTAGAACTACCGCAACACGTTATCATATCGCATTATTTTTGTTTTTTCAAAGAAATTTCCTACCACGCACAATCTGAATGTGAAATGAGCTCCATTCCGCATTTTTCCCAGAATGCTTCTTCAAGAGGGGAGTGAATAGGTTTTTAAAGGATCTGCAACACGCACGTAATGCCCCTAGTGTTGCAAGCGTCCATAGGCTGCGGTGTCTGCTTACCATCAGGCAGGCCGTATGCTTGTTTGCCACCCTAGTTGTATAAAAATAAAAATACTTATAATTTATTTCTGCAAGTAGGCCTCAAGGGCTCCTTTATAGGTCTGATTCTATTGGCGCTTCGGAAAATGACCTTCTGGCGAGAAGAAGCGCCGGAAGAATTTAATATTATTTTGACATGTATTAAAAATATTAAATTATAAGGGATACTGTTACAGAATATGAATCTCAATAGTTAGGTAAAAAATAATATAACCTAACCTAACCCAAATAGGTTAACATAACGCAGACACTAAAGACCATAACACTCACACACAGAGACAGAAAATGCATTGTTTCGCTGACAATGATCAATAAAATGAAGTTAAAATAAAAAATAAGTACTTATGTTTCTATTTTATTAAATAATTCATACAAATTCCATTAAGCACATTTATATTTTTTGTCCAAATATGTTGTGTTATCGCCCCACCGGGCGCCTGGTCTAATGGTCCCGTCGAATTAATTTGATCCGCGTTCAATCAGCGAACTTGCCAGCTGATGGGATCCCAATCCATTCACGGATCTCCGATTCGGGGTTACTCCTGGCGGCTCTTGTGTCTAATAGAAAAATGTAAAATCGTTAAAGATCACTAAATATCGCGAAACATAGTTTACGTTTTCACAAACACACACACAGAAAGAGAGAGAGAGAGAGGGGGGAGAGAGATAGAAATACATTTTTTGGCCGTCACACGAAAAAAAAAGTACAAATCATACTAATAAGGTAAATACCTATTCTCGACTTACACGTACTCTTTAATTTTAGTGATTATGATTAATAATTCACATCGAATTCCGTATAGCTTTTTTTAAATTATTTACTCACCAATGTTGTGCCAATGTTTTACAGAGATCTATTTCAAACCAGTTTGTATCATATCTATATTTTTGTCCAAATATGTTATGTTACCGCACCACCGGGCGCCCGGTCTAATGTTCCCGTCGAATTAATTTGATCCGCGTTCAATCAGCGAACTTGCCAGCTGATGGGTTCCCGATCCATTCACGGATCTCCGATTTGGGGTTACTCCTGACGGCTCTTGTAACATGTACTTTTTTTATTGCATTAGATTGGCAAACAGGCAGACGGCCCATATAATGAAAAGTGGTCACCGCCGCCTATAGACATTTGCAACACTGGATGCCACAGAAATATATTGAGGTAGAAGGAAAAAGTGTATGTACCTCGCGTGCTAAAAAGAAGTGGCGGCCACCTACTTTGCACGCCGTTAACTTCAGTTGCCTTCAATATTACTATCAGATTTGAAAATCTGATTAATGGTATAATTCAGTGTTTTTCAAAGTGTGGGTCGCTATCCCTTGGGGGGTCGCAGAGCTTCTAGAAGGGGGTCACGAGGGTCGAGACCTCAGGCAAAAAGGAAAAAAAAACAGGAAACCTCAAAAGTGTAACGGAATAAAATTCACGATAGAAATCGTAGAGGTTACTTAAGGGGTCGAGAAATATGTTCGCATACAAAGGGGGTCGTGCCATGAAATAGTTTGAAAAACACTGGTATAATTAATTGTTCAAATACCACCAAATGAAATGAAAAATGTATGTTTTCCACCACTAAATGACACTTTTGGCGTCAAACGTCAAGCGAAAAACGTTACACGCTTCGTTCCCATACAAATCGACGAAATAAATCCTACATATTTCTGTGCTGGATGCAATGCGTTGCTGGTCGTGAAGAAATTTGATGTCCCCCTTTTAAAAACAAGCTTCTTACAGAGAAATACAAAATCGCCGGACATTATCATAAATTTCTTAATATTGCACTAACACTGAGTGGGTCTTATCAAGGCAATAATAGTACATTACTTACATTACACATTACATTATTTGTAATTTATTTTTGGTAGGTATGCAATAAAGTATGATTGTAAAACAAAAGTATGGTGGTAAAACAAAGAATGCCTCAGATCGCAGGTATTTGACGATAAATATGCGATCTGAGGCTGTCTTTATTTACGCCCGTGGTAAGTACAACATTTTACGTCTCCCCCAGGCCAAGAAGTGGGATTTTCCGCACGCATAGCGGGCGGTTATTGCCACTTTATGGCCAGGTGTGACGTAAATAAACTGACACACACAGATCGAAAATACACTTTTCTGTATTTCCTATTTATTTAATCCGTTTAGGTCCTGTCGGGTCTACATGGGAAGATCTCGTTTCCAACTGAAGGAACTTACTCGCTCGGCGGCGATTGTTGCTAAACGTCGCGGTTGCTTCCAGCAAAGGGGTTATATTTACAATATAAATTATACCTACAAAATCAATAGTGGCGTAGCGAGGGTGGCGCAGGCAGGGCACGTGCCCTGGACGCCAAATATGGCGAAATAAAAAAATAAAAGTCTTGATTGCATGAAATTAAATTATATCTGCCCTGGGTGTCACTAAGAAACAAAGGGGCGCAGTTTGGATGCGTGCCCTGGGCGTTTTACGTCGCTACGCCACTGACTATCAAGGAATAGTACATTACACAACTAGGATGGTAATACAAAGAAAGGCCGAGATCCCAGAAGTTTGCGGCCCGAGCTGCAAGCGAGGGACGTAAATATGCGATGAGGGCTTTCTTTATTCCCTCCCGTGTTGTGTACATCATTTTATGTCTACACTTGACCAGAAAGTGACTTTTTCCGCCCGCTGCGCCGCCTACAAAGCTGGAGGTCCCGGGTTCAAATCCTGGTATGGGCAAATATTTGTGTGATGAGCACGAGTACTTGTTCCTGAGTCCGTCCATCGCAAAGGAGAGCATCCTCTGGATCTTGAGCCATTAACTCTACCCTGGACAAGTATCTCCATACCGTCACCTTCCTTACGCATAACGTGGTCAAAATAACTAAGAACTCGAGATTGAACTTGTCCAATAAAGTCTTCGCATCTCGATAAGTTAAAATATACCACCCTCAAATAATACAAATACCAATTCCATCTCATTACATACACGTGTCTTTCTTCACTGAATATGTGCATTAGGTATACATATATGGTATAGTTGGGATATGTATGTGGAGGTCGACTGTCTTCTGTTGTAGCACTGATTGGAAGTATTGGCCATGGATCATGAATGGAGATGGAGAGGACAAGAAGTCTGTGGTACTTGTTTTTCCGCCGGCAAGTGAACGAGTAAAATTGGGCGAGTAATAGTTTATCGTGACTGACCGGGTACAGTGTCATCGATTGATCTTTTCAGATCCGCAATGAACGCTACTCGTCTAATTTAACTCGCTTACCTGTTTTGCCTGCTTACAGACGAGTACTGCATTTAGAAACCGAAGTCCAATGAGAGTTGGTAGTAAGCAGTTAGTCTTTATGCAATCGATTTGTAAAATTCGATACCGCTATATAAAACACCAGCAGTTAATTCTGTACAATTCAATACAATCATACTTTATCATATTAATACAATCATGTCCTGTCTCAGCCAAATAAATAAAAGGGCTTTCCATTTAAATATGGAACTAGCAGTTAACATGCCGTCACAATACTGACTAACTGACTTTTAAACAAAAATTAAATTTCACCTAACCGTACATTTTAAATTATAAATGCCTCATTTTAATTTAATTAATTATTATGAATATTTTATGCCGTGACATTTTATTCTTCCTATTATTGCATTTGAAATTATTCTATTTATTGTTATTTGAAATTGTTATTATGAATGTATTAATTAATTAATTAAATTGACATAATCCACTGTAATACTAACATTAGTTGTTTAAGTTCTGCTTGTAAATACTAACACATATGGACTCAAGGTCTGAAATAAATATATTCATTCATTCATTCATTCATTCATTTATTGCACAACGAAAGAAAAATCATAATGCAAACTTATAAGAAAAACTGTGGTAAAAGGCAGGCGGGCTTATCGCTAAAGAGCGATCTCTTAAAGACAAACTTTGGGTAGCGGGGTCGATGTAAAGTTAACAAAAATGTAATGTTTATTATGGTTACTGTCCCAGAGATCTATTTACATGACAAATATTGGTCGCGCTCATAGAAATATCAAATCAACTTCCATTGAAACTAGTCAAAATATAAGATACTTTTTACCTGACTACGGCAAAGCTAAGAATAGATTTTTTCATCAGAGTTGCTCGAAAATGGTGTCATTACACGTAGGTTCTGCGGGCCGTAAATTACCTATTACGCCCTAGGGCGTAATGGTTTTCTTTTTATGAAACGATGGTTTTGTTTTACTCTTATTTGTCGTGTTCAAAGGAAATGCCAATTTACTTTTTTAACTTTTATCACTGAAATATTATTTAAAGAGAACTGTTATTGCAAATACATGCAAACACATATTTCTGTAACATTAATTTAATATTTAAATAGTGTATTTCAGTATTTTGCAAATATAAAATCAACCGTTTTAGGCATTTACCGTTATGGTTTCCGAACGTGACTCGACATTCGAATTGTCTATGGATATTATGTCACTAATGTCACTGTCAGTTTTACAATTTTATTTAGGTTAAGTAAGGTTATTTTAATTAGATTAAATAAAATAAAAAAAAAAAAAAAAAATCTTTTATTCAGTACCACACATGTAACAACTGCTTACATTTATAGACACTAATTCTATGCTGTGCACAAGTCTATTTTATAATTTATGCCACACCCGGCCAAAAAGTGACCCTTTCCGCACGCTGCGCGCACGGAAAAAACCGCTTCCCGGCCAAGTGTAGACATAAAGTTATGTACACAACACGGGAGGCAACAAAGAAAGCCCTCGATCGCATATTTACGTCCCTCGCTTGCAGCTCGGGCCGCAAACTACTGTGATCTCGGCCCTTCCCCGTACTACCACCCTAGTTATGTAATGTACTATTTTATGATGTCAACTCAGAAACCCATTTTAGCCAAAACGTGGATTAAAGTTCGCTCATGTTTATAGGTATGTGTTTTCTTAGTAGGTAGTGTTATTTATGAGAAAGCGATTATGACACATTTTAGCCAACAAAGGTTTGTCGGTTTTTGTTTATTTAGAAGTTAAATTAGATGGTTTACACTTCAATATGTGCGAGTAGGTAAGCGTTTTCTGTTCCCCGTACTAGTATAGACTGTATCACGGTGGAACAGGATTCACCGTTCCCTTTATTTTACTTTAATTTAGGTATAAGAGTTAGACAGCTAGCATAAATTGTTTACTAATCGTAGTAAGCAATTACCCCAACGCGGGTAAGAGAGTAAAAATATAACAAAAGATGGCACTTAGCAACCGTGCGCGCATGCAATTCAAAGTTAGTTGTAAACACATAGTATATGCAAACATTTAACATCAAACTTAACTGCTATACATTACCATAAACGAACCTAAATCACTATTTGTTTTATATTAATCTATAGGTATACATATGATCAAATCTCAGAGAAAAAAAAGGAATATATAAATATATATAAATATGTGCATTAAAGATTTTTTCAAAAAGGAAAGTGTTTAAAATAACTAATATAATCAGAGTATATAGGTTGTGAATTTATTGTCTGTCGTCGCTTTGTTTGTTCGCGCATCACGTAAGAGCTTCGGGGCCCAATTGCATAATGTTTAGTTTACAGGTACATTATGGCACTGGTTTTTACCCGACTTCAGCGAAACAAAAAGACAACATTTTCACTTCCGTGAAATAGTTAGGTTGCAGTTTTACAAATTAACAATATCTCTCATGAAAACTATAAACATTCTATATAAGTATGTATGTGTATATGTGTGTATGTATGTGTGTATTTGTGTGTTTATTAGCCACTTACTTTAATAGTTGTTCTGTACTTTCATAATCCCGCAGCTTCAGGTATTCACTTGTACTTGATTTACATGTATATGCTGTCAATGTCCGTAGGTTTATGTTTTTGCTAAGTTTATTATAAATCAATGGTCCTAAGGACCTTTCAAACCTTTTCGCAAATTTAGTGTTGTACTTGGGAGTTGCATAAACAATATCGATCCTTCTTCTTGATTTAGGGAAGTCAGGTATCTTTTTGTGTTGTAGAAGGACTATTTGCTGTATAAATAATTGTCGTACAGTTAATACGGATATATCTCTATATAAAGTTGTAGTCGGATGCCGAAAACCTTTGAAAGTCATTACTTTAAGCACCATCCGTTGTGCTCTCTCGAGTTTAAGCATTGAGGTTTTTGATGCGTTTCCCCAGATGCTAATACAATAACCTATAATTGACTGGCAAAGGGCATAGTAAATTGAAATGAGGAGGTTTTTGTCACACACGTGGCGCAGAGTTTTAAATATATACATCAATTTTCGCACCCTTCCTGTGAGTATATCAATATGCTCGTGCCAATTAAGGTTTTTATCGACTTGGATACCTAAATACCTGATTGATGAAGTTTCAGCTATAGGTAAACAGGTGCACCCTGTGTGACTTTTACAAGAATGGGCTTTAATCATAATAGTTCCTTCTACAGGACGGTTTTTATTATTTATACTAAAGTTAATTATCTTGGTTTTTGCTAAGTTGAGTGTGAGTAAATTTTTACCCAACCATTCGGTGATTAGATTAAATCCAGCTTGAGCGGTATTACTAACTTCGTTCCATGAGTCTCCATAGAATAATGCCACAGTATCATCAGCGAAAGTGATTATCTGAGCATTACTAAGTGTCAGCTTGCAGAGGTCATTAATATAAACAAGAAACAACGTAGGCCCCAGGACACTGCCTTGAGGCACGCCATAATTAATGCTTTCCTCATCACTATAGTGTTCACCGACTTTAACTACTTGTTTCCTGTTCATAAGATAATCCTCAAATAATTGTAGGGGCAATCCTCTTATACCAATATTCTCCAACTTCCTAATCAATATGGGGACAGAGACCGTATCGAATGCCTTTTTTAAATCCAGGAATATGCCAAGTGCTTTTTTATTTTTGTCTAGTTTATCCACGAGGAAAGAAGTTAATTGTTGAGCAGCATCAGTAGTACATTTACGTTCACGAAAGCCATGTTGGTTAGTGCTTAATAAGTTATTTTTTTCTAAGTAGCTTTTCAGTCTTTTATTGATTATCTTTTCTAGAACTTTAGCTATAGAAGGTAGTAGTGATATTGGCCTATAGTTTGAGATACAGTCTCTGTCCCCTGCCTTATAAATAGGTACGACCACAGACTTTTTTAAGGCTTCTGGAAATTTACCAGAGCTTAAACAACGATTACAGATTAAGGTGATAGGATGTGATAGAGAATTAAGCGCTAATTTTAGGAAGTGGGCAGAGATACCATCCCATCCTGTTGAAGTGGTATTCTTTAGTGATTGAATAATAGACCTTACTTCGTGCTCATCAGTTGGTAACATCACCATAGAAGTTAATGGAGTAGTGCATTCTGACTTCATAGACTTAACCAGTTCGGCCTCTGATAGTTGCGTTTTATTTATGGTTGCGTCGGCTAACTCTTTGCCAATATTAGTGAAATAAGTATTTACGTATTTAAGAGATTCTTGAGGAGATGATTTTAAGGCCAAAAGATGTCTATCCTTAGCAGTGGTCTCATTTAGATTACAGATTTGTTTAACTATTGCCCATTGTTTCTTTAGATTTCTATGGTATTGCTTTATCAAGGATCTCTGGTAGTCTCGTTTTAATTTATTTAACATACGGTTACATGTGTTTCTGTATCTCTTGTAGGTTATTCTAGTGATAATGTTATCCGGATCTTTTTTCAAGGTTTGATGAAGTCTATCCCGGTTTCTTAGACATCGGATTACACCAGGCGTAATCCAGGGTTTTATGTTGCGTTTTCTGTGCGAGACTTTGTGTATTTTAGTAAACTTTTTGAGAGTTCTATTGACAAGATACAGAAACACATTTGTAACTTCGTTAATATCAGATCCATTTAGTAGTGAAGCCCAGTCTATTTGGTCTAATTCTGTAAGAACTGATTGATAATCAACCTTTTTATAGCTTTTCACTGAATTATTCTTCTGAACAAGAACTTTAGAGAGCGATATCATGACAGATGAATGATCAGTAATGGAGGAATCGCACACAATAGTCATGTTTGGTGATTTCGTTTTAACCATGCAATGATCTAAACAGTTGTTGCCTCTCGTCGGAAGTTTGTGAGATGGTAGTAACCCATGTGAAGTCAACATATCCAAATAGTCATTGGCTCTATTATCTTGCCCATTTTCAATTATATTTATATTCATGTCCCCGATGATTACAATATTCTTAAACCGTTTTAATTTCACCAGTATCAAATCAAGGGACGAAACGAAATTGTTAATATGTCTGAAGGACGGAGGCCGGTATATGGAAATAATAGCAAATTCCGATCCAATGGTTGTTACAAGGCAATTTGCCTCTTGTATTTCTTTAGGTTCGGTGGTAATAGAGGATAAATCAGATTTCACGTAAATGACTATACCATCATTTTGATTTAGGTTACGTTTCGTTGAAAATGGTTGATAGTTAGGTAATGTAGGTAGGTTAATTTCCTCAGCAAGCCAACACTCAGTTAAGACAATCAAATCAAATTCTATATTCAATCTTGTTAGTAAGACCGGTAGCTCATCAAAATTGTGATTTATGCTTCTTATATTTTGCGTGAATACACTAAGCTGAGCATCAGAACCCAAGAAAATATTTTTACAAACTTCAGGTATGTCTACTGCCACTGAATTACCGATATTGACATACTTGTCAATATCAGTTGACAACAACGTTACATCGTTCATTTTTAAAGTATTTCACAAAACAAGCGAGTATATTACGTTTGTGTAATTCCGTAGCAGTAAGACTTCGTTGATAGTTGTTCTGGTAACGACCTGAAAGGCAATGGCTAGTTAGTGTGAGTGTTTGGTAGAAGTTTATAGAGTGTAGAGTGTGTACAAAGAATGTTATGATTTGAGTGAAAAACTTACAATATAATACATCAGATAGTCATTGAGACATTTGAGATAATTTCAAGGCTTCGACTTGCTCTTCGGAATTGATCACGATTGCCTGCGAGACATCCGTCTTCTTGACTAATACCTTTCCTTGCCAGGTCCAACAATATTTGTAATTATGATTTTTGCGCAGATCCCGGGCAAGGAAATGGAGTTTGCGAGCACGCGGGGTAAGGGATTCCGTGACGTAGATAGGGTGCTTATCGCCAGCAATCTTCAAATTTTCAGTGTTGAACTTGTCGTCTTGATGTGACATATTGTATTCCTTGACAGCTTTCATTAATGATCTGGTTTGCTGAACGGTCTGGAACTCAACAATAATTAACTTTTGGGCAGTTTTCAAACGCCTGACTTGTTTTATACTATCCGGCAAGAAAGGCAATTGTAATGAATTGTGCAGCACGCTCAGTGTATCATTCAAGTTTTCACTAACCGTCTCGGGAATGTTTCTTATCTCGACCATAGTTAGTCTTTGGGTCCTCTGTAGATCTTCCACCTGATTCTCAAGATTATTAATTTTTAGTAACGCATCATCATGTTCCACGGACATTTTTTCCACTTTTTCTTTGAGGTTACTGTACATAGCTGTAGTGTGTTCCAGAATTTTTTCAACTTTATTGTTAGTCTTGATTATTTCCTTGTTTTGTGTCCTCAAGTCTTCAATTGCTTCGTAAAGTTTTACATTCTGGGCTTCTCTGTCTATTTTAAATGCGTTTAGCATTTCCCTAATTTCTGACTGTAGTGAATTCATGTCGTCTAGATCTGTATGAAATTTACGTTTTCTAACAGCTACGTTGGCGTTCTGCGCATAGCTTGCCAAGTCAGGATCCGATAATGATCGATCTCCGGGAGGTGAATGTGCCACTGCCATGTTTGTTCTGATAATTTTGCATATACTGCGTTCAACTTCAACACACACTTGCGCGCACTGTACTATTAGGTAAAACTGAACTGGTTTACTACTTGATAATGAGCCGATCTATTGTAATGCTTGAGGCAAGCGGGTTAAGTTTGAATTTGCCTTGAGTTATAATTATTTTAAGCTAAATATTGCAACCACAACGCGGTGTATAGACTTATCGCGGTGAACGACGAGCGGCGAAAGTCCTCACAAGTGTGATGAAAAACATTGTGTGTGCCACGGGCGGTAAAGGAATTACAAACTCGTGTTATTAAAGCCCTCGGCTTCGCCTCGGCCTTGTAACAAACACTCGTTTGTAATTCCTTACTTACCGCCCTTGATACACAATGTACTATTAGCTTATTTAATGGCCGCAAACTTAGTTGAGGGCATCCTCTAGCTAGTAGAAATTAAAGTTTTGACAGGTAGTCAATCTGCACCTAGAGTCGACCATGATTATTACAATGGATATATTATGAATGTAATAAATAAAGGAAGACCACTTCACACAAAGGAAATCAGATCCCATCGAAAATATTACATGTGTAAAGAGCAACGCAGTTCTTCCGCAGAACTCGATTTCCACCGATTTGCCATTTATTTTATGACTCTACTAAAGTCGGCATTTTGCTGAGGAGGGATCGTTTTGTGGCGGCGTACTCTAGTTATGTTTTACTTTTTATTTTTACCCGACTGCGGCAAAGCCCAAAGGAGGTATGTATGTATGTATTTATGTCCGTTCTTATGTCCGCTCGTAACTACTCAACGGCACAACCGATTTTGTAAATGATACATCATTAGATTCGTCTTGATGGCGCGAGTGTCACTGGGTATATAGGATAGTTTGTTAAAATAAGCAAAATAGCGGATTTTATGCACTTTTAAAGTGCACTGCGGTCGGGTTTGTTTTAGTAAAAATATTTAGTTATTTACTGACGCTTTTAGTACTGTCACGAATAAACGTATTTTCTTTCTGTCTCATAATGGCTATCAATTAGGGTCGGAAGCCGGTATTGTTTGTATACCGGTAATGGCCGGCCAATGTCAGTATTATTAGTACCAATCGGGGTTGCAGCACACATAGCCTTCACATAACATACCGATATTGCAGGCCTCTTTATTGAGTCTCCTCCGTCACCGCCTGTGCCCCGTGCGCCGAAATATCGGAGTATTGTGTCGGAGCAAATACGCGATGAAAATAATCAGGACACGCGAATCACTATGTTTAGATGACATATAAACAACGCGTCTACCTATTCGTAGTAGTATAATTACGTAAACAAACAGTATTTACGTAGGGAAACGGAAAATATTCATGTAACATTTTCTTGTGGAAGTGTGCTGGGCCCATAACCTGTAGACTATCCTTGAGGTCGGTAAAAGAAAAGACGTGTTTACGGTTCAATGTTCTGTATTAAAGTAAAAAGAATGAATGACATTATAAACTGCTCTTTGAATGAATGAACATTATTAGTGAATGGTAGCTATGGGTTTTTGTATCCTCTCAACATTTCCAAACTAGCATTTACCCGCATTTTTGTATTGAGCTTCGCCCGCGTTGTTCCCGTCCCAAAGAACTATTAACCGGGATATAAAATACTCTATGTTTCAATCCAAGTCTTGGTCTACCCGCGTGCCAAATTTCAGCTCAATCCATCCAGTTGTTACCCCGTTATTTAGTAACAAACATCCAAACATCTTCATAAACTTTCATATTAGTGTGGTAGAGGATGCCTGCATTTTAATTCATTAATGGGGGGGTAAAATAAGTTAAAAATCTTTTATGCCACACCTGGCCATAAAGCCGCTTTCTGGCCAAGTGTAGACATAAAATGATGTACACAACACGGGAGGTAATAAAGAAAGCCCTCGATCGCATATTTACGACCCTCGCTTGCAGCTCGGGCCGCAAACTTCCGCGATTTTGGGATTTCTTTGTATTACCTAGTTGTGTAATGTACTATTATTGTGCACCAAAACAAAAGATTACACAAGCTTAAATCTAAAACAGCATAAATGGTATACAATAGGCAGTCTTATCGCTAATAATCGATCTCTTCCAGATAACCTTAGGGTAGTAGAGTGGGCGTAAAATAAAATCAGAGGTGTGTAGGTAGTGCACAAGGAAATGAAAAACAGATTACGCACTTTCAGTGCACTACGCCAACAATCTTGATGTAAATACATTGTGTTTTCTATTTATACGTTAAATGTAATGTACACGTGGTGCTTCACTATAGGCCTTATGAATAGGCTCAGAGTCGCTCAGCGGGCTATGGAAAGGGCTATGCTCGGGGTTTCTCTGCGGGATCGAATCAGAAATGAGGAGATACGTAGAAGAACGAGGGTCACCATCGACATAGCCAAACGGATAAGCTTGTTGAAGTGGCAATGGGCAGGGCATATAGCACGTAGAACAGATAGCCGTTGGGGCCGAAAGGTTCTCCAATGGAGACCACGAATCGGCAAGCGCAGTGTCGGACGTCCACTAACAAGATGGACAGAAGATCTGGTTAAGGCTGCTGGCTCACGGTGGATGCAGGTTGCTTCCAACCGAACTAATTGGAAATCTATGAGGGAGGCATATGTCGTCCGGCAGTAAACGTCCTATGGCTGAAATGATGACGATGAATGTACTGTACACGTTACTAAGTAAGAAACGTGTTATTAAGTAAGAAATATCTAAACCTCCAAAAACCCAGACATCTTCACAAACCTTCACAATGGTAATCTTAGTAGGATTCCAAATATCAAGGATTTCAAGCCATAAATAGTCTAAGGCTGCGTTTCCACTGGAGCTGTGCGAGGCAGTGGCCGCTCAACTACCTTGCACAGATCGGAGGACATAAAGAAACTCACATACATATGAAGGCGGATCACCACCGCCGCCAGGATTGACCGCAGCTTCCGTGTACGTATGCCGAGGAGTTGGCAGCGAAGGAAATGGAACAGAGGCAATTCGTCGCTTGGGTTCGTGGTGAGCTTCCGTTGACGTACGAAAAAGTCATCCATAAACCGCAGACCAACGACACGACGCTTTGCCAGAATGACAGGTGGTCAATCTCGTTCCAAAATAGCATCAAAGAGGCGATATGCGCCTTCACATACATGAAACCTGAAAACATAACAGTCCTTTTTTGGGCAGTGTAAAATCCAACAATGCCGGGTCGCGCTGAGCGAGGCTAAGATTACTATAAAGATTCATGACATCTCCATTAATTTTACTAGTCTATTTATTTTTTATTATTTTATTTGTCTTGTTTTGACGCGAGAGATCTAAAGATGTAGTTTTAAGGTTAATGTACTGTACTAATGAAATCTCATGTATTAATATATGTCATAATATTGTTGTAATATTTAATATTTTTGAAAAGACAAACTGGTGAGTTTCTTCCGGCGATTCTTCTCACCAGATGATCATTTTCCGGAGCGACAAAAACATCAGACCTGTAAAAGAGCCATTGAGGGCTACTTACAGAAATAAATAATTATTTTTCTTATGTTTGTTGGCATAGTTGTATAACTACGGTGGCAAACAAGCATACGGCCTGCCTGATGGTAAGCAGTCACCGCAGCCTACGGACGCTTGCAACACCAGGGCCATTACGTGCGTGTAGAATAGTACATTACACTACTAGGGTGATAAAACACAGAAAAGCCGAGATCGCAGATGTTTGCGGCCCGAGCTGCAAGCGAGGGACGTAATTATGCGATCGAGGACTTTCTTTATTATCTCCCGTGTTGTGTACATCATTTTATGTCTACATTTTATGTCTACAGGTGTGGCATAAAGAATATTTTAATGAAAATAAGCTCTCGTGTGATGAAAGTGTATGTAATAATAATTTTTTTTCTATCATGTAATGTATTTTTTCCTAGTATCGGTCCCGATATTGGCCAAATTAAAAAAAAACTGTCTTGGTCGGACCTTAGAGGGTAGGCACGTTGATTGGTGGATTTTTTCTTCGCACATCGCTTCGCTACCTCGCACACGTGTGGTGGAAACGCAGCCTTAGTCATTTAATTCTGAGACGGAACAACAAAGAGCCAGACGCTTGGAAAAAACCTTCGCAAGTTACCAAGAAACTTAGAAGGATTCAGTAATAATAGAAACGTAATACAGGTTAGTAGTTGTTAGGATCTTAAGATCATTTTATTCTCCGAAATTTGGTAACGAAGGATTTAGACATGCGCAAAATGTGTAACTAAAGTGAAAAGAGTGATATGAATCTTTAGCTCTCAGAGATATGTATCACTCTTTCAGCTCAGTAGCACCGCGGTGTGTCAACGGCTCACTAGCTCTTATAAGCTCAGAATCTCCGTAGTGTGTCTACAGTTCACTAACATTTATTGCTCAGTAGCTTAAAATCCGAATATTTTCAATACTCAATAGTCAATACTCAATCCTTTTTTGCTTTCTTTATGTATTACAGATGTGAAACTTACAAACCATAAATACACTAAGGACCCTGTTGGGCACAACAATATTTGCGAATTAAAATAGTTATAACACATATATTTTCCAAAATCTAATCTAGGGTATTTATCTTACTAACTACATGTTTTCACTAAAATATTCTGTATTTTCGAACTAAAGAGAGAGTTGTACTCGTAATAGGTATACGGTAGAGTTTCTTAAACTTTTTTTGGTCACGGACCCCCTACATTATTTCGAAAACCTTACGGACCCTTTCCGAATATAATCAGAGAAAAAGAAAATCAAGGGTACATGAAAGTTTGTGTTGAAGGCATAGCCACGGACCCCCGGCTCCCGTATCACGGACCCCTAAGGGCTCCATGGACCACAGTTTAAGAAACCCTGGACTATTCGGTGACAAGACAGGGACGAAAAGTTTGTGCTGATCGTGTCTTTCGCAGCTCACAGCTCAATAGAAACTACTCGAGAGCGAGTGAACGAGTGAGTTGAAAGAGATACTGAGTTGCTTGATTCGGAACTGAGCTAGTGAGCCGGTGAGCTGGACGAACTGATATAGCTCTTTTGAATCACTCACTCGCGAGCTACACATCTCTAGAAGGATTTATACAAGGTTTTAAATAGATAGGTAGATATGTAGTGACTGAGTTGAGGGCAGGCAAACTAGACATCTTATACTGAACAAGGACCTTAAAATAAATAGCTGAACGTAGCGTCGCTAACAAATAACCATAACCAGGCATCTGAAATTCGGATGCTTATATATACCAAAAATTTGCCGTCAGCGTCGATATTAAGTTGTATGGAGGCGGACACAATTTGATTTCATTATTGCATTCTTTATTCAATTACAATAATACACACAACAATAACATAACTTAAACTAAACAAAAACAATCATAAAACTATAAAATAAGGCTTAAAGATAAAAAAATTGCTCCAAGTCGCCGTCAGCGGGTAGCGTGCCCAGAAGGCTGGCCGCATTGCCACGTTGGATGGTAATACTTATCCTTTGAGCAAAATAAAGGCCAGCCCTCTGTTCACCAGTGGTGTCTATTAGGCGCGCCGACAAATCTTTATAGAGTCGGCGCGCACTTGGTCCCCATGATACAAGTGTTTCGACCCCAAACGCCTCAAATACGTTATTTTCATTATTAAACCCTGCATTTCTAAATTAACTTATTATGCTAACATAAACACATACTATAGGTAGTTCCACGGGAGTTGAGGTGAATGATTGATTACACACACAGCTACATGAAGTACTCATTGCAAAAAAGTGAATGAATGAAATGAATGAGTGAGTAAATAAACACAAGGCTATAGTTAAAAGAAACTTTTTGGTCTATCTTGCAATTCACTGTTGAACCTGCTATCGGGACGAAAAAAGAACAGTAATTTCAAAACCTCGCTCTCATTACATGACAGTGTTGTTGTGTGCGTGGCCTCAACTCTCGTGAAACTACCTATAATATCGTTGACCGTAGGCTGAATTACGGTAAGGGACATTGTTTTGCCTGTCCCTTACCGTAATTCAGCCTACGGTCGACGATATTATTCTTCTTACTGTATTCCTTTTGTGCTGTCATAAATAAATGTTTTTCCTTTTTTAGGGTTCCGTAGCCAAAATGGCAAAAACGGAACCCTTATAGTTTCGTCATGTCCGTCCGTCTGTCTGTCTGTCTGTCCGTATGTCACAGGCATTTTACTCAGAAACTACATGATGGATATTGATGAAATTTAGAATATAGGTGTGTTTTATGAGCCGCTACTTAGTTTGGTATATAAATAATTAAAATAAATATTTTTAGGGGGGGCACTCCATACATGTTAAAGACAGTAAAAAAAATTTTTTTCAGCAAATATCAACGTGTGGTACATAGTTCGACAGCTCTTTAAAAAACACTATAAGGTTTCTAAGTAATGTTTTTGATTAAGTGAATGTATTTGGAAATAATCGCTCCGAAAGTTGTGTAAATTGTGTCCCCCCCTCTATTTTCTAAACCGTGCGTCCGAAAAATATGAAAAAAATCACGAAGGTAACGCTTAAATAATACTTCCAACGAAAATTATTTTCAACAAGATCGAATGTACCGTTTTTGAGTTATTGCCGATAAACTGCGCTTCTCAACAAAAGGACGTAATTGCTATGAAGATACGCTCTTTTGTTGTTGTACTTTTTTTTTACATCGTATATTTTACCATATAGTTACGGCTATGGAACCCTACACTGAGCATGGTCCGCCATGCTCTTGGCCAGTTATTATTGTCTTTAATTTAGTGTTTTAGTAGCGAGATTGACGGAGAAGTTGTGAATCAGCCTCCTGTTTGAACCGAGTTGCGAGTGGCGACACCTGTCGGCGACGGCTCGGACATACTAATGGAATGTCATTTTGCTGCAACACCACACTGTAGCTACATACAGTGCTTCACTTGATATAGTCAGTATTTATTTACAAGTTTTTATTTGAATTGCAATGTTTTAGAAACAAATATGGTTTTTTAAACAATATTCTAATTCTAACTATACATATAAAATAGTTCCGTGACTAAGTTACTAATAAGGGTTACTTTTTTATCATTTTGGTACGGAACCCTAAAAATTCCAAAAGTGTTTCTAGTGGAAGTGCCCCTTAGATGCATTCCGTATAGTTCATTTTATTTCTGAACTGTCTTAAATGGAAATCAATTCCATGTCAATTTGAGATTTTATGACGAGTTTGACAGTGTGAAAAGACGTTAAATTGATTTCTACTTGTATCATTTCAGTAGTGTTTGATATTGTATCCATCTGTTAACCGACTATAGGACAGTGTTTTTTCTTCCTACAAAAGGGACATCGCGCGCTTGAATAGGCTACTTGACAGGTTTCTGAAAAGTAACTCAGATTGTTTAATGATGTCTATTGAGCACTCAGAAAGTGGTTATTTTTAATTCTTTTGTGTATTTTTTCTGAAAAAAGCAAATAAAAATGCACTTTTAAAATTAGGCGCCAAAACGCTTTCTCGGACAATATGGCGTCTATGACGTAACACGATAGTAAACCGACAAACGTCAACGAGGATCGCATAACGTTCTGAATGACAGAATTACGAACGAATAGGATTGACACATGCTGTTGATGCCGTTTACAATGATGTGACGTCATCGGCCAATCCAAACCGTTTTCGATAAAATGGCGACAGATAAAAAATAATCAATTTCCATCCGGGTTTTATAAATAAATTACCCATTTATTTTTAGTAATATTCGCGTAAATTGGTTTTAATACTTATAATTAATACATATATCCATAATTGTTCCATTATTTTTCACACTGTCAAGTAGCCTATTTGTGTGTGTCTTGAAAGAACGCACTACAAGCAAAGTTTTACGCACAAACCATGTATTAAAGCTGGCTATTCCACCAACTAAGTCGCGCGCATATAGGAAATCCTTCACAGTCCATGCCGTGAAATTATGGAACTCACTACCAGTGTCCGTGAGGCAATCACAATCTGTTGCATCATTTAAGGAGAAGTTAAAAAAGCTATGGCTCTCAGACTCCTGACGAAAAAGTAAGGCTGTAAGGGCAGAAGTCGATATTAGGTCGAACCGTAATAACCTCATATGATAATTAATACACCCGTCATATAGATAAGGATAGATGCATCTGAAAACTGTATTGTGAGAGTGAGACAGCACAGATAGAAATAAAACACTTCCAAAGATGTCGTTGTTTCAATAACAGCCCCTAACATGGCGCTGCGACAAATTAATTAAAAAAATAAGAAGAGATGTTAGTAAAAATGCTAAAATAAAGTGAAAGTTTCGCATAAAATGTAATAACAAGTGTCATAACAGTGAAAAATACGTTAAAAAGTTGAAAATATACCAGATGCAGCAAGATTGCATACGTTTCATGCAAAGTAGCACGTTTAGCTGCGAGTACTACGTTTCAGTACTTTTTGCTAGGTTTTCAGGTATATTTCAGGTACATTTACTACGTAAAGTAAATAATTATGGAAGGAACGGAAGAGGCAAGTTTCCAACAGTACACGGTGGTACAGTTAAAAGAAGAATTGCAACTACGATATTTGCCAACAACTGGCCTTAAACAAGATTTAATCTCAAGAATCATAGAAGACAACCAGGATAAAATAGAGAATGGCACGTTGGAGTCACTAAGAGAAGAGAAAATTCGTCGAGCATCTCAAATTATGGAAATGGAAAATATGAGACAGCAAATTCAACAATTACAGGCTCAAAGGTTTCAAAATTCAAACCCAGGTACGTCTCATGATTATCATAATGCAACCATAACTGAAGTTTTGACTCAATTGGCTCAAACACAGGAAATAATCGCTCATAAAATGTCACCCACATTTCAAGTATTTTCAACTAGCGACACAAGCAATGCTATACCGCTTTTTGGTGGCAATCGTTATGAAAATGCAACAGAATGGATTAAACAGGTTGAACGCATCGCTGCTTTAGCTAACTGGTCTGATAATTTAACAATGGTAAATGCATCCATGAGGTTAAAAGGTCCTGCTTATAATTGGAATATGGTGTGTGGCAAAAAAATTGAATCTTGGTCAGAATGGAAGCAAGAATTAATTCATAGATTTAAAATAAGAATGTCATTTGCTGAATTCATACAGTATCAGAGTAGACGGACACTTCACTTAACTGAAACCTTAACGGAATACATTTATGTTAAAAATGCAATGCTTGAAAAATCCCCCAGTCTTATTCCAGAGGCAGATCGAGTATCACTCATCTTAGAAGGAATCCAGGATATGCGGTGGTCAACGCCTTTAGCAAGTCATTGTTGTAAAAATGTTGAAGATCTCATCACACATGCAACAGCTATGGATAACATCAGGAAAGTACAGCGTAGGATGACCGAGAATCGTGAATCAGTAAGTAAGCCATTAGACAAGCCTAGAAGTAATTTCATACCAAAGTATAACCCAGGTACAGATAAAATGGAAGAAGTAACTTGTTTTCGTTGCAAAAAGAGAGGACATGTTTCATATAACTGTGATATGCAAACACAGCAATCTCAGGTACAAAATTCAAAAGAAAAAGCAGTCGCAAAATCATATAATAACCATTTCAATACACCAGGCACATCAACATCCAGGAAAATTTACCAACAAAAAGAAAATCAAGTAAATTGTATTCAATTTAATGAACCATGTGTAACATTAATTCCAGTAACACTTAACAGCAACATAGAATTGACAGCACTCCCAGACTCCGGTTCAGTTATCACATTGGTAGACAAAAAGCTGCTCCCAAGTGAAATGCAGGTATATCCATGGCAAAAAGGCTCATACAAGGCAGCTGGCAATGTGATCACACCCTTTGGATGGATAACAGCAAGATTACAGGTGGGAAAAATTGATTATATTATGCCTCAAGTAGCAATTTGCGAGAATTTACCAGTAGATATGATATTAGGTAAAGATTGGCAACACGCGGTATATGCAAGAATTATACATGAACCAGATGGCAAAGTATGTATAATTACACCTACCCATACAGAGTATTTTACCAATTCAGTACAAGAAGACACTACAATTGCTTGTTGTATGACAGTTACAAAGCCTAATAAAGAACATATTTCATTTTCAAAGGAAGATCAGAACAAAATTGATAGTCTAGTCGACAAATATTCAGACATTTTTAAAGATAACAGCAATAATATAGGAGAATTTCAAGATGTTGAATTAGAGATAAAATTGAAACATAACATTCCAATAAAATGTAAACCATATAGATTACCACAGCCTGAACGTGATTTTTTAAGGAAAACAATAGACCAATGGATAGAACAAGGTATATGTAGACACTCAGATTCCCCATATGCGGCACCAATGTTTGTTGTGGAACAACCATTTCATAGTACCACACCTTTTAGACCTGTTGTAGATTATTCAAAGACAATAAACCCAATCACAGAAGACAACGTCCAGCCTATAGACAGAATGGAAGATATAATACACAAAATTTCACAGTTTGTTTACAAATTTAAACTTGACATTTATCATGCATACCACAATATTAAAATTAGAGAGGAAGATATTTATAAAACAGCCGTTATAACACAGGATCATCATATAGAATTTATGAGAGTGATGTTTGGTATGGTTGGAGGTCCCGCAATTATGTCTAAAGTCATTAACATAACATATGGACATTTATATAATCAAGGGGTGCGTATGTATTATGATGATATTTCAGGAGGTGCTAATAGCATTGAACAATTGCTGGCAATTTTGGAACAGGTATTTATTGCCACCCGAGAAAAGAAATTAAAATTAAATAAAGAAAAATGTGTGTTCTTGGCAACAGAATTACCACTTTTTGGAAGAATAGTGGGATACAATGAAGAAAAACCCGACCCAAAAAGAACAGCGGCAGTAAACAAGTATGAAACTTTGACAACAATTTCAGAAATTAGATCATTTTTAGGATTTGCAAATACTTTCAGGAAATATATACAGAATTATGCATCTACAGTAAAACCACTATCTGACATATTAAAAAAAACATCCAAGATGACCATAGAGAAAAAACAGGATCTGAAGAAAAATAAATTGACATTGACAGATAACCAACAAGAAGCTTTTCAGTCGATAAAATCGCTTATAACATCTTCACCAATATTAGCATACTTTCAGCAAGATGCAGAGGAAACATTTGTTGAAACTGACAGTTCTTACAGTGGAATAGGAGCATGTTTGTTACAGATTCAAGATGGACAGAAAAAAGTAATTGAATATGCAAGCCGTTCATTGAAAGACACAGAAACAAGATATCACATTAATGAACTTGAAGTAACTGCAGTACATTGGGCTATTACACAGAAATTCCGAATATACTTGCTTGGAACTAAGTTCACACTTGTCACGGACAGCTATACTACAGCATACGTCATAAATAAGTCAAAAATGAACAGAAAATTCGCAAGATACGTAGTAGACTTAGCACCATTTGACTTCACACCAGTTCACAGACCAGGTAAACAAAACTGTATTGCAGATCACCTATCAAGATATCCTTTAGATGAACTATGTATGATGGTAATTTCGAGTAATGAAGATAAATTGAAGCAAGCGCAAAATAAAGATAATTTCATTACAGTAATATGTGCAAAATTAAATCAAGAACCGACAACACACCACTTACAACAAATAAGACAAACATACAAGTTGGAAGATGGAATTTTATTACATTTAAACAACCAAGAACTTTATAATAAAGAGAAAATTGTAGTACCACAAAGCTTAAGACATTCAATATTAAAATTAGCACATGATGAAAGTGGACATTTGGACATGAAATCAACTTTATCTCGGATCAAGCAAAAGTATTGGTGGAAATCTATGCAAAAAGATGTGAAAAACTATACAAAAGCGTGTCTTACTTGTGCAAGTACAAATAGAAGAACAAAGTTAGCATATGGATTGTTGGGAGATAGACCTATACCGAATACACCATTTGAGGTAATATCAGCTGATCATATAGTGGCACTACCACAGACCACTTCAGGTAACCTATACATGTTGGTACATATAGATCATGCAACTAGATACATAATGGCAAAACCCACAAGTTCGTTGTCAACAACAGATGTGATTGATACTATAGAAAAGGATATTATTTATGTATATGGCCCACCATTGATATACATTTCAGATAAAGCACCATGTTTTATGAGTCAAGCAATGCAGAATTTCTTTACAAGATATGGAATACAGCATTTACCTACTACTCCGTATACAGCACAGAGCAACGGTTTGATTGAAAGGGCAAATGCTACCATTATTGCAACTTTAACAAAAATGGCCTTAGAAAACAGTGCAGATTGGGACAGATTACTGCCAAATACATTATTAGCTATCAACACTTCAAGACAAAAAACCACCAACTATTCACCATTTTACTTGTTACATGGATACCAACCCAGAATCCCACCAAATGAAATTCACTTAGGAACTATTTTAGAAAACATAGAGCGGACAAACCAGTTAGATTTGTTAGAAAAAGCAAGACAGGAAGCCATAGAAAGAATTCAAGATCAACATAGCAAAACTAAATTGAAATATGACCAAAGAAAATTACAGCATAACTTTCAGGAAGGAGAATATGTTTTGTATGCATGGCCTCAACCACAAGACCATAAGTTAACGCCACAATACAAAGGACCATACAAAATTATTAGGAAGATAGGATCAGTTTGTTATGAAATCCAGAACACAATGAAACCGACACAGAAGAAAATAGTACATGTTCAAAATTTAAAACCCCTATCTCCCCCTCCAGTCCTAGATTCTTTTTCAGCAATACACGAGGATGACCAATATGATGATGAGGGCAATGATGACAACTCCTTTGATGACCGACGGCAGGAGGATGATCGACCCATGGATATGACACACACTCCGGATGATGGTACCAGCCAACCAGTTCACACAAGGCAATACATAACTGGAAGAGGACGCATCACCAAGAAACCGTTTAAGTATGGTATTTAACAGGATTTGACTATAAACAGGTATATATGTATTTTTTTTTATAATCCATGATACAAAAGAGTCTTGGATATCATTAGTTTTCTTTTGCAATTAATGTTCAGTACAGTAAAATAACTTAAATAATACATAAAATTTAAATTCAATAGTTTAAAATCATCATAAAAATGTTTAACGTAAATCAGCTTAGAGTATGTAATAAAAAAGAAAGGAAAGGATTGAGAAATTGCGAAGCGCCAGAAAGTGTAAATAAACAGTATTTGCTATAAATATGTATATAGCTAGATTTAAGTGTATATAGGTATGTAAAGTAGTTTTAAGCAATGATTTTTCTTGTAAGAAGTAAAGGAAGGTAAAGAAAGTAAACAAGCGAGTAAGATTTCATAATTTAAGTCAAGTAACGATAATACAAGGATAAGATGTAAATAGTAAATTAGCATGAACTGCATAACAGATGTATTTGTGTACAGTATTTATTTTTTTTCTATTAGAGTTCTAAAAAAAAAAAAAAATTAGCGCTTACTACCTTAAAGCTATGTAAATATAATAAAACTAAACGTAGGAATAAGTAATAAAAACAAATGTAAGTAGTAAATAATTTATTACAGAAAAACACAAAAAAAAGTTACAAAAAAAGTTAATAAAAACAAATGTAAGTAGTAAATAATTTATTACAGAAAAACACAAAAAAAGTTAAAAAAAAAATGCATGTTGTATATAAGCTAAAAATGTAAATACATAATGTAGTCATAAGTAATCCTCAATATTGCATGAAGTACCTAGATCATAAATGAATTTCAACAACTGTTCTGTAGATAGCTATGTGTAAATATTCTATACAATGAAATATACCTACTGTAAAGTCATATTGCAAAAAAATAACAGCTCTGAATATCACTTATGAATTTAAAACTAGACAAAGTTAAGTTGAGTAAATATATGTTCAGGATATAAAGACAATTTGAATACATTGTAACGATTTGGCATTAGTAAAATTTATATTGTTAGTGAAATAACTTAGCATCATTGTAAGTAATTCTTTTGTTTGTAATTCAGTTTCAGGCCCGCCCAATAGTAAAATAGTAAAAGTAGTATAAATTTGTTTGTTGTTGTAATTGGAAGTAACAGTACATTGATTGATATTAACGGCATGTAAGGAAGATGTGAAATTTAAATGTAAATGAATATAAATATTAATTTAAATTTGAAATTTCAAAGGGCATGTAAGGGCAGAAGTCGATATTAGGTCGAACCGTAATAACCTCATATGATAATTAATACACCCGTCATATAGATAAGGATAGATGCATCTGAAAACTGTATTGTGAGAGTGAGACAGCACAGATAGAAATAAAACACTTCCAAAGATGTCGTTGTTTCAATAACAGCCCCTAACAGGATTACCTTATTATTATTTATTTATTATTTTTTCTGATACGGTTGAATACTTGATATGTGTATACAGTGCGTTACCAGCAAGCAGGCTTTTTTTAAAGTAGGGTAAAGTAACGTTGTTTCTTAACCTAACCGTGACCTTCATTTAATTCATCGACTAAAATTCCGATTTCATAAATTTTCTAACAACATTTTAATTGCAAGCAATGTACAGCAAAGTACTAAATTGACAATTAGATGTAAATGCCAGCCCTTCATTCTTTGTTCATAACGAAGACATCAAGATAAATGCCTGCATTTACCTATTTCAACAGTTAGAGATACCAGAATTGCTACACTTAAGAAAACTACGGAAAAACAACACTTTATAGGTAACTAATAAAATAAAACTTAAAAGCAATACGAGTACTAGACATTTGGACCTGTCTGAAGTGATTGAGAATCCTTTCTTCAAGTTGTACGTGCACAATTCGGTTTAATAGCCCTTTCAGACTAACCAGATAGGACCATGCATTCGCTGGACCTCGCTGGACAGCCATTGTTATCAAACGAAGATTATGTGGATGCCGTTGATTTCGAAACCACTCTCGATAAAGTCTCAAGGCTTGAGGAACATTTCCACGTGTCGCACAAATCATGTCAGATAATTCTCATGTGTCTTTAGCCATTTTAACGCCAAAAAATATCAGTTTTGCAAATCAATGTTTGTTTTGTAATTTGACAAGCCAATGTCAATACTTTTGTAATTGTCATGTCAAATTTTAGAAATAACTCTTTTAAGCTGTGTAAAAAACTCCATACATAAACGTAATGATAAGGACGGCATTAATTTTGGGATTGTTTTTCTCAACTTTTCAGCCCCGTACCACGACATGCCTTGTACCAAGTGCATCAGCGATATGAATAACGATAATTACGTAGTACACCTACTACATTTAAAGTGCGGATTTAGGAAATTGAATTGTGCAGTTAATTCGCATAATTATGATTTGCTAATACTTGCAAACGATTGCTAATTAAGCATATTATTATCAGTTTTAATAAAAGCCCGTATACCGGTAACACACTGTATATATATTATTATGCATATCTATTTATTTATTTAGCAGTATATGGTTATATATGTAGTTAGAAGAGATCCCTTACAGGGATAAGATTGCCTTTGTACATAACCATTGATTTTTGTACTGCTTCTGTGTGATTTTATGTGCAATAAAGTGTTCTTTTGCGCTTTGCTTTGCTTACCATCAGGCGACCCGTCTGCTCATTTGCCCCCTATTCCATAAAAAAAAAATAAAAAAAAAAAAATAAAAAAAAAAAAAAAAAAATAAAAAAAAAAAATACCTTTCAGTTGCACTCGGGCCGTTCAAACTGTCAACGCTGTTGACCACTTGTCTGTCTTTATAGGCCTTCTAGTCCATCAAAATAGGTCGTAAGTTTGCTTTTGTCTATATAACGATAGATGTTTGTATTGTTCCTGTGTGATTTTATGTGCAATAAAGTAACACAGTCTGTCGGCCGTAGTACAGTCGCGCATCCTGCAGTATTTTGGGCATGTCTCCAGGCGGGATAACGACTCCATAGAGCGGCTGGTTGTGCAGGGAAAAGTGGAGGGAACCAGATCGCGCGGCAGGTCACCTATGCGCTGGACTGATCAAGTGAAAGCCGCTGTAGGAAACCGCATATCTGACTGTGCCAGACAGTCTGCCAACAGGGAGAGATGGCGGGAGATCGTGCAGAAAGCTGTGTCCGCCTCTACCACCGATATGGACGCCTCAGTGTGACCACGACCGCTCTGCCAAGAGCGATACGACAGAGAAGAAGAAGAAGAAAGTAACACAAACAAAAAATACGGTGCAAACGGACGCACTGGATATTAGTACGCTATGCGGAAGTGCCCATGTCATGACCGCCGTCTGTCTCTTAAAGGTGTTACAAAGGTTGTGTAAAATTCTATGGAAATTTTATATTTTCACCAGTCTGTCTAGCACAACTGTCTTGTCGCGCAACAGAGCATGACTTGTCACTGTCACACTATATTGAGTGGAAAGAGATAGGTAGTGTAGCAGCGGTGTGGATAAAGTGTTTTTGTGATTAGTGGATTTTGACACCTGCTGTTAAGTTATGTTTACACTTTGTTAAGTCGCAAGTGCAGGTGCGAAGTGATTGGGGTGCTAGACAGGAAACCTCCCAGAGTGTCTGGATTCTTCTCATTCCTCTTGATCCGGTTGATCCGCAGGAAAGGGAAGCGTCTTGGCCGGTGCACCCCGGGAGCAACGGCAAGTGATTTCTTAGGGGCCCCTAATTGATCACTTGCCGATGCTGCGAATGAGCCTGTCAGGGAGGGTTGGGGGGTCCCGCACCGGGTTTCCTCTGTTAGAGGACTCTCCAGGTGCGGCACGCGAGGGTGGAGCGTCGGGCACGGGCAGCATCCCTCCGACGTCTCCTTTTGGGGGGCACTGCGGGCAGGCACCAGACGGGTGACCTGTGCCGCTGCGTGGTGGCGGTGGACTAGTCCCCTGCGTCCCGAGAGCTCAGCCTTGCAGGCTGCCGCTACCTCCTGTGCTGGGGGCGCGACGCGGAGGACTGGCCCACCGCGGTCCGTAAGGACAGGCGGGAGTGTCTGCGGGGTAGGGGCGTTTGTCCTCCCGTGGACGGCTGCGGGGCAGGGGCGTTTGTCCTCCCGTGGCGGCGAGGGAGGGACCGGGACACCGTGTGTCTGGTGCCGGTCCCTGCTTCCCCGGGGGACGGCCATTTGGTCGGGGGGGAGCAGGAGAGGGAAGGCACACTGGCCATGCTACAGTGTGCCTTTTTCGGAGAGGGTCCGCCCTAGGGCGGAGGTGCTGGTGATGGCGTGGCGTTAGTAGATTCCCATTCCATCACCGTGAAGGCACAGGTCGGTAGCATCCCTGGGTTTTAGTGGGTAGGCCAATCCCTTCAGGAGTGGAGAGCCCCACATAACCAATACGTAACATCTGGCTGTCACCCCCGATAGCCTTAGGTTACGTAGTGGTATGCAGTTTTATGCATTTCCCGGGGTCAAAAAAAAAAAAAAAAAAAAAAAAGGTGCGAAGTGATTAGTTAACAGGTTTTTTGGATGTTAAGTGTTAAAAAATCGTTTACACATGTTTAGTTGTACATTGCGCAGGTGCAAAGCGACAAAATGGACGACGAACAACGCTTGGAATTACGAAATATTTTAAAAAGGATAGTCGCGGTCATTGCTTCAGAAATCGTAAATGAGGTATTAAATTCAACGTTTGCTCCTCAGTCCACCTCATTTTTGTACCGTTCGTGTCTATACAATGCACTTAACCCACCGTGGCTCTGAGCGCGGGGAGTATGCGGGTGTGAGGGGGTAGCTACTTGACAGCCAAAATAGACCGGGCGTCTATTCACTTCACTTCGCACTCGCACTTGTCACTTAACAGCGTGACCGTTTACACGTTGTTTTTACTAATCACTTTACATCTGCACTTTGCAGCTGCACTTGCGACTTAACAAAGTGTAAAAATAACTTTATAAAGACCTTTGCCAGCTGGTAGAACGACCATGTCTAGAAAATTTACGATATAATCCAAATGAATCCAGAAATCGCGTGAACCGCGTTAATGTAAAGTGTTATAAGCGATAGCGAGTCGCCTCCGCTTGGCGTTAGGACAGGTGCCTAATACGGGATATTGAAAAAGTGCTCCGTACAGCGTTGTAATTGTGCTGTCGCGTTGGTCACGTGTGACCGGCGCGGGCAGTAATAACCCGCGGTTCGCTGAGCGCGGACTGAGCGTTGCAACGTATTGACGACGTGGAGGCATGTCACACGGGATATTTTGTGACAGAGAATTAGATTCCACGGGCGGGAGGCAACAGGCGACCCACGCGCAGGCGTTCTCGCGCAAAGATTAGTAATCGCTATTCAGCGCGGGAATGATGCCTGCATCATGGGCACGCTGCCGCGGGGGCCCGACCTCTTTTTTAGATAAGTGTAGTCTTAGTCTAGTTTTACGTTTTACATTAATTGACAATATTTAAAATTTTCCACGCCTTCATTTTATGAGCTGGATAGAAAATGCAGGGAAAGTGACGTCACACTTCCGGTTCACACTAATTGATGATTTTTTCCAAAATGAATGGGAAAAAAATCCAAAAATATTTTTTCTGCGAAATGATTTCTGCTAAAAAAAATTCTGCGTAAGGTGTTTCTGCCAAACAATACTTCTGCTAAGTATTATTATGCGAACCAAATATATGTCAAAAAAGTTTCTGCCAGATAATAGTGAACCCTTGAATAGGCTACTTGACAGGTTTCTGAAAAGTAACTCAGATTGTTTAATGATGTCTATTGAGCACTCAAAAAGTGGTTATTTTTAATTCTTTTGTGTATTTTTTCTGAAAAAAGCAAATAAAAATGCACTTTTAAAATTAGGCGCCAAAACGCTTTCTCGGACAATATGGCGTCTATGACGTAACACGATAGTAAACCGACAAACGTCAACGAGGATCGCATAACGTTCTGAATGACAGAATTACGAACGAATAGGATTGACACATGCTGTCGATGCCGTTTACAATGATGTGACGTCATCGGCCAATCCAAACCGTTTTCGATAAAATGGCGACAGATAAAAAATAATCAATTTCCATCCGGGTTTTATAAATAAATTACCCATTTATTTTTAGTAATATTCGCGTAAATTGGTTTTAATACTTATAATTAATACATATATCCATAATTCTTCCATTATTTTTCACACTGTCAAGTAGCCTATTTGTGTGTGTCTTGAAAGAACGCACTACAAGCAAAGTTTTACGCACAAACCATGTATTAAAGCTGGCTATTCCACCAACTAAGTCGCGCGCATATAGGAAATCCTTCACAGTCCATGCCGTGAAATTATGGAACTCACTACCAGTGTCCGTGAGGCAATCACAATCTGTTGCATCATTTAAGGAGAAGTTAAAAAAGCTATGGCTCTCAGACTCCTGACGAAAAAGGATTACCTTATTATTATTTATTTATTATTTTTTCTGATACAGTTGAATACTTGATATGTGTATATATATGCATATCTATTTATTTATTTAGCAGTATATGGTTATGTATGTAGTTAGGTTATGTGATATGTATAATTGGTAAATTGGTCATGTATTTATGTTGGGTTTTTATGTGTAGGTATTCAAAACTTGCCCTATTTTCTTTGTGTAAGTAAATTAATCAAGTTTGTTAGTTTGTCTATCTTCTGTGGTATTAGTTATTCTTTCTCATCTGCTCAAAAGTTAGCTGGAAGAGATCTCTTACAGGGATAAGATCGCCTTTGTACATAACCATTGATTTTTGTACTGCTTCTGTATGATTTTATGTGCAATAAAGTGTTTAAATACATACATAAAGTAGACCCAACAAATGCTTATACTTCGCGTGCCATGACTTGCGCTTTGCGCAAATTACCTTTCAGTTGCACTCGGGCCGTTCAAACTGTCAACGCTGGCAACGTTCTCATACAAATCAAGGAACTTATTCCTTCTATCTCGATATATTTCTGTGGTTTTACGAATGCGTAAGAATGCTCCAGTACGGATCGCACTGTCTGCGCCTCGACGTTAAATACATATCGCGCTCCTAGACGGGCGATGTTTGACCACTTGTCTGTCTTTATAGGCCTTCTAGTCCATTAAAATAGGTCGTAAGTTTGCTTTTGTCTATTTATAACGATAGGTTTTGTATTGTTTCAATGTGATTCTATGTGCAATAAAGTAACACAAACAAAAATACAGTGCAAACGGACGCACTGGATATTAGTACGCTATGCGGAAGTGCCCATGTCATGACCGCCGTCTGTCTCTTAAAGGTGTTACAAAGGTTGTGTAAAATTCTATGGAAATTCTATATTTTCACCAGATTGTCTAGCACAACTGTCTTGTCGCGCAACATAGCATGACTTGTCACTGTCACACTATATTGAGTGGAAAGAGATAGGTAGTATGGCAGCGGTGTGGATAAAGTGTTTTTGTGATTAGTGGATTTTGACACCTGCTGTTAAGTTATGTTTACACTTTGTTAAGTCGCAAGTGCAGGTGCGAAGTGATTAGTTAACAGGTTTTTTGGATGTTAAGTATTAAAAAATCGTTTACACATGTTTAGTTGTACATTGCGCAGGTGCAAAGCGACAAAATGGACGACGAACAACGCTTGGAATTACGAAATATTTTAAAAAGGATAGTCGCGGTCATTGCTTCAGAAATCGTAAATGAGGTATTAAATTCAACGTTTGCTCCTCAGTCCACCTCATTTTTGTACCGTTCGTGTCCATACAATGCACTTAACCCGCCGTGGCTGCGAGCGCGGGGAGTATGCGGGTGTGAGGGGGTAGCTACTTGACAGCCAAAATAGACCGGGCGTCTATTCACTTTACTTCGCACTCGCACTTGTCACTTAACAGCGTGACCGTTTACACGTTGTTTTTACTAATCACTTTACGTCTGCACTTCGCAGCTGCTTTCCCTTTTGCTCCTTAACAAAGTGTAAACATAACTTTATAAAGACCTTCGCCAGCGGGCTGGCAGCTAGTAGAAAGACCATTTCTAGAAAATTTACGATATAATCCAAATGAATCCAGAAATTGTGTGAACCGCGATAATGTAAAGTGTTATAAGCGATAGCGAGTCGTCTCCGCTTGGCGTTAGGACAGGTGCCTAATACGGGATATTGAAAAAGTGCTCCGTACAGCGTTGTAATTGTGCTGTCGCATTGGTCACGTGCACGTGTGACCGGCGCGGGTAGTAATAACCCGCGGTTCGCTGAGCGCGGACTGAGCGTTGCAACGTATTGACGACGTGGAGGCATGTCACACGGGATATTTTGTGACAGAGAATTACATTCCACGGGCGGGAGGCAATAGGCGACCCACGCGCAGGCGTTCTCGCGCAAAGATTAGTCATCGCTATTCAGCGCGGGAATGATGCCTGCATCATGGGCACGCTGCCGCGGTGGCCGATCTGCTTTTTAGATAAGTGTAGTTTTAGTCTAGTTTTACTTTAATTTTTTTTTAATCTATGAAATTCTATGTTTTATATTATGTTTAAATTAATAAACTATTATTATTCATTCATCGCTTCCACGGGATATTATGTTACAGATAATGTTATATTTAACGACCGGTTTAGCCTAGTGGTTAGTGACTCTGCCTCCGAAGCTGACGGTCCTGGGTTCGAATCCCGGTAAGAGCAAATATTATTTGTGTGATGGTATTTGTTTCCGAACCTTGGATGTTTTCTATGTATTTAAGTATTTGTATTTAATAAATATATCGTCGTCTAGTATACATAACACAAGCCTTATTGAGCTTACTATGGGACTAGTTCGATTTGTGTAAGATTGTCCCCTAATATTTTTTTATTATTATTATATGTTATTCCCAGACTTGGGTTTAGAAATTAATACGGTTTTTAAGGAGTGAGTAACACGTACACGGGACAAAGGTGATGCTATAGCTTGGCAACATCGTTGGTGACACTCCCATGTGTGCTTTTTGTTATGTGCAGCCGTAACTACTTACACAAGTTTACATTTCACAGCCTCAAGCGATCATATGCTTAAGTATATGGTTTTAATTTCAACCCGATAACTCCACGCGTTCCCGAGATAAAGGGTCTTGACAGACGGACAGACAGACAGGCAAACAGACCATCAAAGTGATCTTATAAGGCTTCCGTTTTTTCCTTGTGAGGTACGCAACCCTAAAAAAACACAAAGTTTCGCCAAAGATATTGATCTCACATTTTTGACCGACTTAAAAAAGAATCACTAATTTTAAAAAAATGTAAACCAAAAACAAATTGTAAAGACAGACAAGTTAAACTTCGGCCGTTTAGGAGCGCGCGATACGTATTCAAGGTCGAGGCGCAGACAGTACGATCCGTACTGGAGCATTCTTACGCATTCTTAAAACTTTGCTTGTAGTGCGTTCGTTCACGGCGCGCACACATACGATGTACCTTTTGTAGCAAGAAAAATTACTGCTGTTATACTGTGTTAAAAAGATAGATCACATGCTCAGCTTTCAGAGACAAAAAATACTAACCTAACACAGTAAAGATGAAAGATATTGCTTATGCTCAAAGAAAACGCCGTACGGTAGAGGCGGGAGCAAGTTTGCGGAAAGTTCTATTGTAAAGACTCAAGTGCCGTTAGACACAGAGGCGGATGAAATAAGTAAAACGTATAAAAATAAGGAATTCCGACCTGGCGCGGAGTGGGGGCACGGGTGGGAAGACTGCGGAGAAGACTCGTTACGTAATAATTAAATAAAAAAGCCGTTTATATACATTAAATAAGTTAAAATCCACATTAAATAATTATGTAGTTGTCATCTCTTCGGCGAAGGCCTCCCCAATTCCTTCCACAGCTCTCTGTCTCTACATTTTGACCATCCAATACGTTACGTAATAGAAGTCTTATTATATGAATTGAAATTGTAGGTTTACTCGGTGACGTCTGATATGCGCCTATTTGAGTGAAACATATGTCTTTATTAGTTTTTGAATAACAATGAATAATAACAACGTAAATAAAAAAATAAATAGTGAAGTCTTGTTAAGCCTTAAAAACATTTTAAACACTTGGCGATTTAAGCTTTTGCTCTATGATTCGGTTTTTTTGACGTCACCGTTGATTTCAAGACTGTTATTTGTCATTTGATTGCATGCAGTTGCCATGTATTTTATTTACTTTAGTAATGTTGCGTCAACCAACACTCTACATTGCAAAAAATCAAGCTATACTCGCGTTTTTGGCTTTAATTTACACGCAATAAGAGCAAATATTAACCAGTGCGAAAGTACCTAAGTCTGTTACCTTTTTCCCGCCTGAACCGCAGGGGTTTACGATGAAATTTTATGTTCTAATAGTTTTTTTTAGTAAAAATATTTAGTTATTTGAACAAATCGTACTATTAGTAATAAGCCGGCCTAATATAAAAATATAAACAATTGAGTAAAAATTGTTTGAAGACGTTTTAAGATTGAAACTATTTTTTTTATCAGGCCGTTTATTTTTAACACTATATAGAACTTGGATGAAGGAGCAAATTCTCCTAAAACAAGTTTCGTTTTAAAAGAAGAATTCGACACACATAGTGAAGACTGTTGAAAATAAATATGATTTTGATTTTGATCTTTATATCTTTATTTTCTTAGACTAGGCTTTTTACAATATATATATATATATATATATATATAAAGTAAAATACAAAATGAAATTACAAAATATAAACACATTATAAAAAACCTAACCTAGGGTGCTGCCGGCAGCGGGGCGGGGCCCAGGCTACCGGTGGTTAGGGCCGCAGAGAGAGGAACCTCCTGACGATGCGCGCCGTGTCCAGAAGAACCGCTTTCTGTATCTGACCCTTGATCCAGCCCTCCAGCGAGAGTCTCTTGAGATGGTGATCGAGACTCTTAGCTATAAGTCCGTTCGCCGAAACGACTATCGGAAGAATGATCGTCGAATCAACATCCCACATGGCGGTAACCTCGTGAGCCAAGTCAAGGTACTTGCTGAGCTTGTCCTTCTCGGCCTTCACGAGGTTCTCGTCATGGGGGATGGTGATTTTGATTATTATTAACGGTGCGAAATAGTGCTTCAAACTATCTCCCCGTTTCAGTCCCCCGTGGTACGCTAGTAAATAATGCATGAGCGCGGCTGATTGGGAAACAACTCACTCGGCGACGCTTTTTAGGGCGGTGTAATAGCGCCCCTTGCGTAAGCAGTGCCTTAACTAGTAATTGTGGACATCTTTACTTTTCGCTAACTTTGGCTTCCCTTACGTTCAATAATGCTTAATAGACAGACTTTTTTTTGTGGCAAAAACGTGAATCAACTAGGGACTTCCTTCTATATTAAATTTATCGATAACTGTTTCAAATACTTATTTCGAAGTAACATTTCATAATAGATATAAAGTTCACCGAATAAAATAGAAATTAACTAAAATGCTGATCACTACCCATCCATGTTATATAATGACAATGATTGTAATTTAAGTAATTCATAGGCATACCTACTTTTCAAGGATTTTAAAATTCAAATGAACATCAATATAAGCAACTGAATTTTTATTATTAACATGTTTCTTAAATTAAAAAATCTTTTAAAGCTATTCAATCGATTTTCATACAAAGTAAACTGAAACCAAGAGTGCCTTAATAGTATACTGTATAATAGGTATGTAAGTTGCATGTGCATAACTGTCATAAGAAAGCACAATATAATATAGATAAATTTACATCGTTGGGAAGTCCCTAGGACAATTTTATTTGTGCCTTCTGTCGGGTAATAGTCAAGGGCGGTTATGACGTTGGGGGACGCCTATACCCTCGAAGCCTATTGTTTTGACGCAAGCGTGGGAATTCCCACCGTCACAGCCACAGCACGGAAACTTCGCACCGTACAATACGTTCTCGCATAGTTTTCGCTGGCAGCGTTCGGCCGGCATCAACGGCGTTTGCGTACTGTCACGAAAATTATATTGTGAAACTGTGACATATTGGTCGCCGGCGACCGGATCGGCTACGCCCACCGCGCGGGAGGCCAAAATCGAGTGAAGTGCACCTGGTAGTAACTGCACTCAACTGTTTGATGTGTGCGACTGTGCGTGTGTGTGCTGCTCGTAAGTACAAAGCGACCGGCTTACTGAAAGAAAGAAAGAAAGAAAATACATTTATTTATGACAGCAAAAAGTTACATAAAATAGAAAAAATAAACAAGAAAACACAAAAAATAAATAAAAATCTCGCTGCCACAAAAAGGTCCCACCTCAGCATAATACCAACTGCAGAGCTGGCGCTGGTCTTCCGGTGGAACCAGACAGGGGCGATTCGACCGTTCCAGTGTGAGATATTTATATCTAATTATATGACGGCGGCGTCGTCGTGCTCGCATCTGTAGTCAAATATTTTGTAATGTAAACGTAGGTGCACCAGTGCGGGTGGCCTGACCGATCGCGCCACCGTGTTGAGTGCAGGTGGCCAGATCGATCACGCCACAGTACCCGGTGCAGGTAGCCGGGCCGATCATGCCATAGTGCCGTCATGACCGGCCCGCACGGCCGCTATAAATGGCCCTAGCAGGGGCGGTAGGGGGTTATTCTCTTTCTGACTTTCGTGGCGACAACACTTGTTTTAAGATTCTGTCGGTTCGTCTGCCAGTAGTTAAAGTTGTTACTTGATAATTGTAATTCTATCGATTAATAGTGAAATGAATCATACTGTGTAACGTAATTGTCTATTTGCTCACTCGAGTACCTAAACCATAATATTGTAACAAATATTGTAATGCCTGATGATTTAAAAGAGAACCTGGTTAGTTTCTTCCGGCGCTTCTTCTCACCAAAATGTCATTACCGAAGCAGCCAAAAGGATCAGACGAATAAATGATTTGATCTGACATGAATGCTCTTCTTAACTACCATACGTCAACGGTGAGGATTCTGCAGTTAACCCTTTCTGCTTAATCCCGAGTTGACATATATATATATAGATTACAATTGATATTGTCAGGTTCGATCGGTTCGCCCCACTTAAAGTGAACGCGTCCATTAGGGACAGACAGCGTCACCAGTAGTGCCAACCAACCAAACCATGCCATTATCTCTGGTAACTGCCTGACGTTAAAAAGTCAACAGCAACGTCAACAATACATGCTTGTCTCGTTAACTTTAATTTTTAATCGTTAAAACAATTTGTACACAAAAATATTCAATCAAAAATAAATATGACAACAAAAAGTGATTTTGTAACAACTAACTACATATTTACGAACGTTAGATATAATTAATTTTACGGTAGTGAAAGGACAAGACAGTACAAAAGGCAACAAGACAGTACCAAAGGCAACAACTGGAGGGGTCAATTGCAGAAAAAATGTACCTTTTACTTTTTCTTCTGATCATGGTGTGTCTTATAACATTTTACTCAGAATCACGAGCAGGCAGATAGAGGAAAATCGTAATGTAACTGAGATTTTATTTTTTCTCAGTTTCGTTACGATTTTCCCCTATATTTAGTTTGGGCGTAACGAAACTGAAAAATTCAAAATTTGTACGGAAAAGTTGGGACATTTTGCACTACTTTTTTTTATTTCATAAATAAAAAGTGCTCGTGATTCCGAGTAAAATGGAATAAGACACACCATTATCAGACAAAAAACGTAAAAGGTACATTTTTTCTGCAATTGACCCAGAGGTGCTTTAGTAGCGAGGCTACGTCCGGCTATTTCAAGGTCCTTGAAACTGATAGAAAAAATCCACTTATTTAAAATACAACCACACAACATAAGGACTATTGTAAATAACATTGTAGATAAACTTAGAAAAATCTTCGGCAGTCTGAAAGAAGATTGTTCCAAAATCACGTTCAAAAAGTCGGCGCGTTCGTCACAACTCGCCGCAAACTTCTAGAATAATTGATGCCATAACGAACAATGTGCTGAATATTTGACGTGTTTTCTGAACCCCAGGCTTTGTTGCAGGGTTCCGTGTGTTTTATACAATAGAGGTTTTTAGGGTCCCGTACACATTACACACGCGTACATTAAAAAGTCATTTGTCACTACGTACCGAAAGGTAACAACACACTGACGATTTCACGACAGCAATTTTTTTTATACACCTAGGGAGGCAAAGAATACGGCCTGCCTGATGGTAAGCAGTCACCGCAGCCATTGGCGCTTGCAACACCAGGGCATTACGTGCGTGTTGCAGACTCTTTAAAAGCCTATTCACTCCCCTCTTGAAGAACCCCAAAAGGGATCTCAAAACGTCTCATCGAGACTTCACATATGGCTAACAGCTATTTCGGGCAGAGCATAAGCCTGCGTTTCCACCAGGGATGCGTAGCGAGGGATGTGTTTGTAACCAATGGCAACACTTCATTTACCCATCCTCGCTCCGCTGAGGCCTCGGTCGTTCTGGCCCACCGCCCACGGCGTGCAGCGGCTGAGGGTAGACGCTGGACGCTGCGGACAGCAGGCGCTTGGTCGTTCTAGAACGTAACCGCGGCGGCCAAAACGGCGGCAGTTTCCGAGCTTTTGTGTTTGCGAAGAGACGTGTACGCGAAATGGAAAAAAACACTAGCATATTTATTGCTTCAGGAGGAAGAGGATAAGGACCTATTAATAATGTTGAAGCTAAAACAAAGAAAAGAAAAACAATATGTTTAAAGCTAGACAAAAGTAGGGTGCCTACAATATATTGGTGCATCGTACAAAATACTGTTTCACTTCACAAACTCAATCGAAAGTTCGTCTTTCTCTTGGGTAATTTTTTCCATACTGAATGCTAGCGTCCGTCCACCCGCCGCAATGCTTCAAAATGACTATAGTTCGTACCGGATAAAAATAGACTCTAGAGGGACACAGAAGCAGAGATTCCAAACATTTTCTGTAAAGTTGTAACAATATTTATTTGATGTAAAATTGTAAGACAGTTTGTCAAACCATAGAATAAACTTTCACTTCTTCTTCAATCAATCAATCAATCAATCAATCATAGTTTATTTGTAATAACATAGGTAATAACAGTACAAGTACAGTGATGTTAAGTTTTTTACGGTCAACTATGTTTTGCCTAAAGGCGTACAAAAACTTAAGACTTAATTCTAAGTAGGCTTAACTGTCATGCTTAATAATTATGTTCTAGTTAGAGTACAGGTTAGGTATAAGTAATATAAAATATGTTAAAATTACAAAATAATAATAACTGTGCATGTCAAAAATGTAGAACAATTTATAATAATAATAATGGCAATGTATCACTAATCATTCGAATTAAAATTGTCCCGTAAATAATCCTGGATTGAATAATAACATTTATTTATAAGTAGTTTTAATAATTTATTCCTTAATTCTAACATTGGTAACCTTTTGAATCCAACAGGTAGTTTATTATATATTTTACTAGATTGACAATATATGCTTTTACGCATCAATGCTGTCTTTGCAGGAATTGGGAGAAGGTCTTTGTTATATCTTTCTCTCAAATTCCTGTTGGACATCTCAGCACAAGTTTTAAATAAATTTGCATTACTTTTTACAAACATAATGGTTTCGAAGACAAAAAGCGAGGGCATAGTTAGGATATTTAGTTTTTTAAATTGTGGTACACAACTATCGGTTGGTTTAAGGCCGCAAATTGCTCTAATACACCTCTTTTGTGCCTTGAAAACCATTTCCCTGTTTGTTGAGTTGCCCCAAAAAATTATGCCATAGCGTAATAATGAGGCTACGTAACCATGGTATGCCGTTAAAACAGCATGAGGACTACACTGTTTAGCGAGTTTATGCAGGGCGTATGCATATTGGTGCAATTTCTTGGAGATTTGCTCTGTGTGGGCGTTCCACGATAAATGGTTATCTATCTGTACTCCCAGAAATTTGGTAACATTAACAGATTCAATATTTTTTCCTTCATAATTACAATTGATTGAAAGTGGTATTTTTCGTTGACAAAAGTGCATTATCTTAGTCTTATCAAGGTTAATTAATAAATTATTCATATTAAGCCAATTAATTATGTCAGTAATAGTATTATTAATTTCGAGTTCATAGTTATCCGGATTGTTACATTTAATCATTACGGTGCTGTCATCCGCAAATAGAACCATGGGGTACTTGACATACTTCGGAAGGTCATTAATATATAACAAAAATAGCAATGGGCCAAGCACACTTCCTTGTGGCACACCATACATTATTTTTCGCTTTTTGGATCTGTATGTTATTTGCTGTTTGGTTCGCAAACAGATTTGAGTGAGCTCTGTGTGTTGGTCCCTGTTACTTAAGTAAGATTTAAAAAGATCTAATACAATCCCACGTACACCATAGGCATCGAGCTTCTTTAATAGAATTGTATGATCTACATAATCGAATGCTTTCGTAAGGTCCATAAAAATTGCACAGACATGGTTACGCTTATCTATGTTTTCCATAATGGGACGCACAAGGTCAAATATTGCCATATTTATAGTTTTGTGCTTGCGAAAGCCTTTTTGTTCTGTAGTAAGTAGATTACTTTTTTCTAAATACGTGTATAAAGCCTCGTATATAACCTTTTCCACAATTTTGGAAAATACCGACGCTAGAGCTATCGGTCTGTAATTTGTCATAGAAGCTTTATCTCCCTTTTTGTGTAAAGGTTTGACAATTACGGGTTTCAATTTATCCGGATACACTCCAGTTGTGATACTGGCATTTACAATATGGCTAAGAGGAAAGACAATTACATGCGCTACTTCTTTCACAACTTTAGTACATATGTTGTCATATCCAACACTATTTGTATTTTTCAAAGATTTAATGATGTTGCAGATGTCCGCCGGAGTAACGGGCCTCATATACATTGATCGAATACAGTTTACATCGATATGGTACTGCGGTCTAGAACTCTCAGCCTGGATTTGGTCAATGAAGAAGTCATTGAAGGCATTAGATATATCATTCTTCGCGATGGTCGTGACAACGCACACTAGAGCAAACGCCTCTTCCACTGCCCCACAGAATCACTCATATTGAACGTTACAAATAACTATTCACCAATTACTTAGGAATAACAAACTATAACAGAAACAGTATACTATTAAAACAACATACAAATTCGATATAACTATTTGATAGTACAATACAATAATGACAGCTCTGAGCTGTCGCATATATTGAGTGTTGCTTATCTCTGGCTCTTTGGGTATTTTATAAGGACACTTTTTTTATTTTCAGCCAACCAAAAAGTATGGACATAAACAATATTTTATTTATGAGCATCTACTTTAGAAATGTCATCTATTGGATTTCAACCTAAAACCGGCACTATAAATAACCTTTTTTTTCTTCTGTCTATTCCTATACGAAACAGACTGTAAAGACGTCGCGTGCAGCGGGCGGCAGTCGCGGGCGGCGGGCGGACGTCGCACGCGGCGGGCGAGAACGATTGCTCCCGAACAATTTCGAACACATCATACAGACGCCGCCGGCGACGGGCCGCTGCCCGCCGCGGGTGGCGGGTGAGAACGACCAGGGCCTCTGAGTTGTTACCATTGGTTACCACTAACACATCCCTCACTGCGCATCCCTGGTGGCAAGGCAGCCTAAGTGTACGGCCTCAGTGGCGAGCGTCGAGCATTGCGTCCAGCGTCGCGTCCGGCGTGGCGGGCTGCGTCCTATGGGTTTTGTGCAGCGTGCACTCAGGACGCTCACATACATTTGTTTATGTTTGACATGAACGCCCCGCTGCACGCCCCGCTCGAGCGTCCACTCAGTTCGTACACTAAGCCTCTCCATCCAAAGCAACGGGTAATGCTGCCAGCTTCCTGGGCATCCTTCAACCAAAGATTACCAAAGGAGCATCTGTTGTTAATAAGCTATTTAGTTTTATTTAGCTCGAAGAACCGAAGGCCGTTGAGACAGAAAGGTTCTCGAGTGGAGACCACGTACCTACTGGCAAGCGCAGCGTGGGATGGTCACCCGCAAGGACTCGCTGGATGCGGGTCGCTTCTATCCGGCCTATGTGGAATCTTTTGAGGAGGTCTGTGTCCAGCAGTTGACGTCCTATGGCTTAAATGATGATGATATATGTTGTATAATTTATACAAAGTTGATACTTACAAATTAATTTGATTTTGTTAAATATAATAAAATCACAAAGTTATCCAAAGCGGAACCCTCAGTGCTTCGCACTTGACCGAGTTTTTAGATAAAAAGTATTACAGAGACTCCATTCACTGGCAAACCCGCGTTTTTAGTTTCCCCCCTTGGGAAATAAAATTGATGTGCTGCAAATTTCATCCGAGATAAGCAGTGAAAAGGATTATTTCCATACAAAGCTCGTTATATAATGCATGGTTTATTTTTCATACAAAACTCATTGTACTAATGGGGTTTGTCTGATGGATTGATATTATCCGCAGCGTTCAACCCTATGGGCTTTGTATGTTTAATGCTAAAAATAACGGAGGTCTATTAAAAGTGGTTGATAACTAGATAAAAATAATTATAGAGGGAAATATATAAGGAAAAAAGTGGAAGACATAGAACGATATTCATGGAGCAAATAAAAGCTAAGACACATGCTTTATCATACAGGGAAATAAAAGATAAGTCAGAATCTAGAACAAGCTGGAAATTATTCCACCAATAAAAGCCTTAGTCCTTAAACAAAAGAGAGATTATACGTGGTTATAAGTAGGTTGTATGCATCGAAATATAATGTTTGGAACAATAACTTCTAACAAAATTGACGTTGATATTTACCCCAAAACGCCCTCTTTTTAAAATCAATACGTCTTTTGTATCAAGTGGTATTAATAACCAACTTAATACTTATTACGTGCAAGTTGCGTGTAAGTCTAATAGTACATTGTGTATTAAGGGCGGTAAGTAAGGAATTACAAACGAGTGTTTGTTACAAGGCCGAGGCGAAGCCGAGGGCTTTAATAACACGAGTTTGTAATTCCTTTACCGCCCGTGGCACACACAATGTTTTTCATCACACTTGTGAGGAAATCTGATTAAAATAACCTTACTTAACCTAAATAAAATTGTAAAACTGACAGTGACATTAGTGACATTATCCACAGACAATGCGAATTCACGTCACGTTCGGAAACCATAGCGGTAAAGACTTAAAATGGTTGATTTTATTTTTGCAAAATACTGAAATACACTATTTAAACATTTAATTAATGTAACAGAAATATGTGTTTACATGTATTTGCAATAACAGTTCTCTTTAAATAAATATTTCAGTAATAAAAGTTAAAAATGTACTTTGGCGTTTCCTTTGAAAATGACAAATAAGAGTAAAACAGAACCAGCGTTTCAAATTTAAAAAGAAAACCATTACGCCCTAGGGCGTAATAGGTCATATACGGCCCGCAAAACCTACGTGTAATGACACCATTTTCGAGCAAGTGTGATGAAAAATCATTTAAGACAAATATTAGTATTAAGTTTGAGAAGGGAATCCTGCCGGCATAACGCAAAAGGGCACAACTAAATTTTTTTTCGACACTAAGTTGTATACATATTCAAAATCAGCGAAATTTACTGATTCCGAATATGTATAGAACTAAGTGTCGAAAAAAAAATGTTAGTTGTGCCCTTTTGCGCTATGGCGGCAGAATTGAGGGTTTGCCAAAGGGCAATGAAGCAGCATCTTAGCTGTTAATAGGACGGATCGCGTCCGGAACACCACCCTGCGTTCCAAAACACGCATAACCGATGTCGGAGCTAAGGCCACCAAGCTCAAGTGGGATTGGGCCGGCCACGTCTGCCGCATGCACCCGGAGAGGTGGGCTAATATAGCCACCAAGTGGGTGCCGCAAGACGGGTGACGCAGGCGGGGCAGGCCTAGACGGAGATGGCGCGATGACTTGGACGCATTCCTTAGCAACTGGCCGGGGGAGGCATCAACAGGGAGTTGTGGAAATCACAGGGAGAGGCCCAGCAGCGAGACACCGCCCAGGCTACTAAAAAAAATAGAGAAAACTGCAATTTCGACTGGGTTGCATATCGTTTAAAAGACAAATATTTATGATTGGTTACAAAGCTACGAACGTGAGAATTTCATTTGCCGTTACAGTCTTTTCTTCAGTACTAAGTGGCAAACAGGCAGACGGCCCACCTGATGGAAAGCGGCCACCGCCGCCTATAGACATTTGCAACACTAGATGCATTGCCAATGCGTTGCCGGTCTCGAAGAAATTTGATGACACCCTTTTTAAAAAATCCCATATTGTAGCGCAGTGGGAAAATCTTAGCAGGAAGTTCATTCCAGATCCTTATTGTACGCGCTAGAAAGGTTCTAGAGAACCGGCGCGTTGTTGATTGTAATGATTCAAGGAAATGGCCCTATACTGAAAAATTACTTGCAAGATTTCGTTGTTCTAGGTCAACGGAAAGTAAAGTAAAGTTGGTTTCCTTCAGAGTGTTGAAATTTACGTTTTTAGTGGCATAAACGGCTGTATTTTTTTTTCACGTTGCCTAAGTACTTAGTTAGTTTTTTTTTCACACCCCCACTTGATCAGGATTTCAGAGTCAAAGATCAGGAGAGTTCTAGCCAATGTCAAACAAAACATACTGTAACTGGCATTTTTTTAGCGTTTTTTTTTTCAATTATAATAATTGTAACGATTACTCTGCAAAGAAATAAAGAAAAGTAAAACATAGGTTAACAAGTATCCTCGTTAGTAAAAAACATTGTCAGTAGGCTACAAAGAATTTTCATTCCCAATATGGACCAGTTTATAATAAGACATCCCATAACTCAGAATCATCCCGTAACGAGACCAATAAAAGAGAGCCAATAAGGGTAAGTAGGTTATCCGCCGTTTTGTGTCCAATGCAGTAACAAGCGCCGTGTCGACGCCGATATCACAGATTTATGGACTATTTCATTAGAACGAGAGCGCCGCTCACACCGCGCCGAGCAGTTACATAACCATACGAGCAAGTCGTGGCAACAGTAGAAGCTTCAGGTAACAGTAACAAGTGCCGTGTCGACGCCGATATCACAGATTTATGGACTATTTCATTAGAACGAGAGCGCCGCTCACACCGCGCCGAGCAGTTACATAACCATACGAGCAAGCCGTGGCAGCAGTAGAAGCTTCAGGTAACAGTAACAAGCGCCGTGTCGACGCCGATATCACAGATTTATGGACTATTTCATTAGAACGAGAGCGCCGCTCACACCGCGCCGAGCAGTTACATAACCATACGAGCAAGTCGTGGCAACAGTAGAAGCTTCAGGTAACAGTAACAAGCGCCGTGTCGACGCCGATATCACAGATTTATGGACTATTTCATTAGAACGAGAGCGCCGCTCACACCGCGCCGAGCAGTTACATAACCATACGAGCAAGCCGTGGCAACAGTAGAAGCTTCAGGTAACAGTAACAAGCGCCGTGTCGACGCCGATATCACAGATTTATGGACTATTTCATTAGAACGAGAGCGCCGCTCACACCGCGCCGAGCAGTTACATAACCATACGAGCAAGCCGTGGCAACAGTAGAAGCTTCAGGTAACAGTAACAAGCGCCGTGTCGACGCCGATATCACAGATTTATGGACTATTTCATTAGAACGAGAGCGCCGCTCACACCGCGCCGAGCAGTTACATAACCATACGAGCCAGCCGTGGCAGCAGTAGAAGCTTCAGGTAACAGTAACAAGCGCCGTGTCGACGCCGATATCACAGATTTATGGGCTATTTCATTAGAACGAGAGCGCCGCTCACACCGCGCCGAGCAGTTACATAACCATATGAGCAAGCCGTGGCAGCAGTAGAAGCTTCAGGTAACAATAACAAGCGCCGTGTCGACGCCGATATCACAGATTTATGGACTATTTCATTCGAACGAGAGCGCCGCTCACACCGCGCCGAGCAGTTACATTCCACCGGAAGACCAGCGCTGGTTCTTAGATCGGCATTTTGCTGAGGTGGGACCATTTTGTAGCAGCATTCAAATTTATTGTTTTATTTTATTTTTTTACCGCTGTATTCATTTGTGCTGCTGTCATAAATAAATGTATTTTCTCTATTTCTTTCTTTCCTTCAACGGTGTGTAAGCCAGCCCCGCACAGCGCAGGCGCGCGATGCATAATGCATGCGGCATATTCGGCGCGACTCGCGACTTAATGCCGCAATCACTTAGTACCGCGGTATAAATAGTTTGCGGACTCTTGTTATGTGGCGCGTACATGTGCCTCTGAAACTGTATAACTCAATCCTTCTTAAACTGATTCGAGTCCGTCGGTTCTCCTTACAATAAAGAAGGTCATCGTTTGCTACCACGGCATTTCAAACATAATTGATGCTGAGGAGCCAAATGATGATCTTTTGTTTGTATGAAAAACCTGTCGACTTGAATCACCTTAATACCCGGCGGGTAAGCGAGTAAAGTTGGGCGAGTAGCATTACATTGCGGGCATATTTTTCAGATTTCCAAGAACCGGAGATTGCAAAATGCAGAATTTTACGTGAAGGATCCTTACTGATATTTGCGATATCAGTACAGTTTGCGTAGCTGTACAAACAGCAACACACTTAACTGCCCATTAAAGACAGAGCAGAGAGAAAATGATAACGATTGAAAGAGATATATATATATTTCTATTATGTCAACTTCAAATCAAATAACGTTTGCGTATGTGTAATGTGCCTTTGAGCTTTGTCATTGTAGTTGTTTGGGCAAAGTTTTTTTTTCCATACTGTAAATAACTCAGCCATAAAAGAAAAATTATGGTTTCAAAACTCTTTTGAATAATAGCCAGTTTATACTCATAAACACACGCACACATGCATAACACGACGCCTTCAAGTGTGATTCTCTTTCTTGGAGTATTTCCCATTTTTGAAGTGTATAGTTAACTGTGTTGCTGTTTGTACCACATTCCGTTTCATCTTTCGCATGGTATGTTATTTAAATATCATAATGTTTTTTGATTAAATTATGATACATATTTACTCCGTCAATGCCTCGTATTTTCTTTCTCATTTAATTTCATTATTGATATATATTTATTTGAAATAGCATTCACAAGTTTCGGTTTCGGTTTCAGCCATGAAAACTAATTACGGTCGGACACTAAAAACTGTTATAAGCTCAGTAGGCTTATGATGCTACGCTTTGTCGCGTGATAAATAAATGATAAAGCATCCGTCACTCTGACACACTAATTGTCAGAACGTGACGGATGCTTTATCATTTATTTATCACGTGACAAAGTGTACCATCATAAGCCTACTGTTTATATTATTTTGCATACAAGATATTTTTAAGCCACCATCAGCTGAGCTTTGCATAAACTCACGACCTCACATGTGGCGACCGTCGGTCCCATATGGCGGGCTCGTTATTTAGATGACACCCCCCTCAACTAGGGTTGCCAGATCGAATGATCCTATCATCGGGATGTTGGGACTTTGGTTTGGAGATCCTTTACACCTCCAAAACATAATATTTTGACAACGGAGACTCTTTACATCTCCATTAATTTTAGTATTGATTTATTTTCTATTTTTTATTTGTCTTGTTTGGACGTATAGAGAGACCCTTTACATCTCTATAAATGTAGTTTTTAAGTTAATGTAAGGTATTAATGAAATCTCATGTATATCAAAGGATGAAAAGAGAAACTGGTGAGTTTCTTCCGGCGCTTCTTCTCACCAGAAGGTCATTACCCGAAGCGCCAAAAGAAAAGAAAAGAAGACAAAATAATGTAAGACATGTAAAAGAGCCCTTGAGGGCCTACTTACAGAAATAAATTATTTTATTTTTTTATTTTATTTTGGTCGGGTAAAAAAAATTTAAATAAAATTAAAGTAAATATATTAAAAACAACAACATTTAACATTATTGTTAACATCCTCCGCGGCCGATAGAAATGTCTATATACCTACCTATAAGTAAATAAATTGGTACTGGAAAAAACCAAATTGGTTCTTGTTGTTGCCGAACGAGCTTTGTACAGTTGTTGTGAGACGTTGCCGCTCCGAGCGGCCACGTTTCGCTTGACGAAAATTCTGAACTTAAAATTTTTGTTTTATAACATTACTTCGTTTTTCGGGAGATTTTCTATTTTGTCGAGAGTCGGGAGGACATACAAAAATGCGGGAGAATCCCGCCAAATCCCGACCATCTGGCAACGCTACCCTCAACCCCCCCGCGGTTAATACACAGTTAATTAGGGGTGGCTTTTATTAATGTTGGAATTATGTAGCTGTCATGTTATTCTGTGCATTGGGATGGACTGCTGTGACATGGTTTTTTTAATAAGTTGACTGTAGCGGTTTGGTCTAATGTTTGTTACTTTTGCTGGGTGAACAACGGTTGGTTATTAAAATAAACTTATTAAAAATTATCTTTGGTGGATTGCGTAAAATTAAATTTCTATATCTCTTACTTGAGAAATTAGTTTTTTTTCCGCACAAGCCTCCTCCCCCTTTCACCCTTAAGGGATGACTTCCGAGACAAAAACAATTGTATGTTATTCCCAGGGTTATTACATTCAAATGACGTTACAATAGTTTTAAATAAAACAAGACCTTTACTATTCGTATAGATAGTTTCACGAGAGTTCAGGTGAATGATTACACACACAGCTACATGAAGTACTCATTGCAAAAAAAGTGAATGAATGAAATGAATGAGTGAGTAAATAAACACAAGGCTGTAGTTTAAACAAACTCTTTGGTCTATCTTGCAATTCACTGTTGATCCTGCTATCGGTACGAAAAAAGAACAGTAATTTCAAAATCCCGCTGTCATTACATAACAGTGTTGTTGTGTGCGTGGCCTCAACTTTCGTGAACTACCCATATCTCCATATCAGATCTAAATTGGTTCAGCAGTCCAACATGAAAATGTCACAGACGTAGTTACTTTCGCATTTATGATTATTAAGTTTAGATAGTTCGGATTTGGATAATATTCCGGACCTATAATGTTTCTGTTTGCCCTGATGGTTGAATGGTAGAGATTCCCCCACGGCATTAAGTCCGCTATTTGTACTTTTTGGTATTGTGTAAGTGTAAATATTCGCACGAAGCGATTTGCTTCAACGTTTTTAATGCGTACCGCCAAGGCATGGAACTCGCTCCCAGAGCGTCCGTATTTCCCGATAAATACAGTTTAGGACGCTTCAAGACACGATTAAATAGGAATGTACTGAACCGGCGAGCTACATCTTTGGCCTCGTAGTCGCTTACGATCAGGCAGTACTGAGGTTAATGGCAGGTCAGATTTTTTATAAAAAAAAATTGTTTAGATTTGGACTGGATTTGGATATTTGGATGGATTTCGATTGGATTTGGATACAACTTCACAAATATGGTGTCGTCGGCCGCCCACCGTCATCCTATCATAGTTGCAATACTACTTAGAAAACTACCGGGAGACTCAAACATATTGAATTATAGTGCGAATCTTGCCAGGAGAATTTTTCGCTTCGAGCCCTAATCTTTCAAACAAAGGCCGTTGTATCCATTATGGTAGCTTTGCTATAATAGATACAATGGCCTAGCGCCAGGCGCTACAAGCTAGTTACAATATCTATTCGGCGTTTCCGTCAATGTGGCCCCAGCATGAGACGGTACTTGATTTAGATTGGCGGCACCAGATGGCATCACCTTCGTCGTGTACGTTCGCTATCTCAAATAAAATCCTGCGTTTTGCAATGTAATTTCCAGTTCTTAGAAATATGAAAATTATACCTAAATCCTCCACCAAAGTAATACTTCACACGATCAACTCCATTTTTAGGGTTCCGTACCAAAATGGTAAAAAAGGAACCCTTATGGTGTGACTCTGTCTGTCTGTCTGTCTGTCCGTCTGTCACAGCAAGATATCTCAGGATCTACTGATGCTATCGACTTGAAATTTGGAATAGTGTTAAGAACCGCTAACCCGAGCTTATGGGATGTAAAAAAAGTCTTGTAACTTTTTTACTTTTTTTTTAAAGGGGTCCGTAATGAGACTTTTAAAATTGAAATTAGGGCTATTATATCGAGTGGAGTATCAAATGAAAGGGCTTGATTTGTAGATTAAAACACTATTTTTGTATTTTTTTTTAAATAAGTAGTGTTTGATTTATGGCTAAATACGTTAAAAAAAATACCATTCCCCCCCTATTATCTTCGAAGTTACTGAACAGAAAAATCTGTAATAATTACTAACTATTAATGTCGTTCTATATATTACAGAAAAAATAAAACGGTTTTCCTAACTTGCACCGTTTTTGAGAAATTTGCAAAAATCTTATCACATACTTATTTGCTCCTACTAAACTAATCGCCATATAGTTTTTCTTGAATTATTCATGTATCTACTTATGAGTTTGTACGGAACCCTCGGTGCGCGAGTCCGACTCGCACTTGGCCGGTTTTTTATTATACTTAGGTACTAAATTATACCACTTTTGAGATTCTAATCGATCTATGGGTTTTTATCAAACACGATATAGGTAGTACATTACACAACTAGGGTGGTAATACAAGGAAAGGCCGAGATCGCAGAAGTTTGCGGCCCGAGCTGCAAGCGAGGGACGTAAATATGCGATCGAGGGCTTTCTTTATTACCTCCCGTGTTGTGTACATGATTTTATGTCTACATTTGGCCAGGAAGTGGCTTTTTCGTACGCGCAGCGTTCGGAAAAAACCACTTTATGGCCAGGTGTAGCATAAACACCTTTAAACTTATTCAAAAATTGAATTTAAAAACACAGAAACAGAAATCCTCAAAGCCTTGTAAACGTCTAGGCGTTAATTGTTAATAAATATTAGGCACAGAGCCGGCAATCTCATTAGCGGAGAGCGCGGGATTAGGATAAGTCCCGTTTTTTTGTCCCGGGACGTTTGGATTGAGGATTCCGGATTGGATTCCCTATTGTTGGTTTAAGAGAGTAGGTTACTTAATGGGTTTGTAGCGCCTTGCCAGTTTAGAGCCATGTCATCATCATTTTAACCTTGACCCCTTAAAATAAATAGCCGGATGGAGCCTCGCTAACAAAGAAAAAAGCATAATCTAGTCCTATGTTTAGAAATCATAATATTTCCGTAACACGTCCGTTTTTGGGTTATCGACCTTAATATATGTACCAAATTTCAACTCAATCGATCCAGTATTTTCGGAGCAAATTGGCTGTGACAGACTGACAGACAGACACATGAGTAATCCTTTAAGGGTTCAGTTTTTTCCTTTTGAGGTACGAAACCCTAAAAATGATCTTGTGAGAAGAAACACCGCAACAAACTCACCAAATATATTGTATAAAGCAAGGACCTTAAAATAAATAGCCGGACGGAGCCTCGCTAAAAAATAACTGAAGCATGTCTAATAAGCCGGCTACCTATGTGTGCGTGTTGCTCGCAATAGGAAAGAACTAGTTGATGTGTGCGTGCGGCTCGTAAGTACAAGCAGCCGGCTTATTAAAAATGACTTCAGTTCTCTGTTGGCGAGGCTCCGTCCGGCTATTTATTTTAAAGTCCTTGGTATAAAGCAACTTTAATAGTAATCGGTGCGCGTAAAAAGGTAACAGACCGACTGGAAGACATACAAAGCCACTTTCCCATTTACAATAAGTTTTCATCACACTTGCTCGAAAATGGTGTCATTACACGTAGATTCTGCGGGCCGTAAATGACCTATTACGCCCTAGGGCGTAGTGGTTTTCTTTTTAAATTTGAAACGCTGGTTCTGTTTTACTCTTATTTGTCATGTTCAAAGGAAACGCCAACTTACTTTTTTAACTTTTTAACCGACTTCCAAAAGAAGGACGGTTCTCAATTCGTCTGTATGTTTTTTTTATTTTTTTTTTTATTTTTTTTTGTGTGTTTGTTCACCGATTACTTGAAGACGGCTGGACCGATTTGGAATGATGGAATCTTGGAGAAATCGAGGGAACTCTTCAAATATTATAGGCACACATATAGCGATTTCAGTATTTTTCGTAATTTCTCGTCCATCTCTTATTAGCAACGAGTTTCTAGTGTTAACCGACTTCAAAACAAAGGGTAAATTTGTATCTAGGTTTCTTCCCCGATTACTTGAAGATGGCTGAACCTATTTGGAAAATTCTTTTTTTGTTTTAAAGGGTATTATACCTCCGAGGTGGTCCCATTGCAACCAAATCAGGATCTGATGATGGGATCTTGGAGAAATCGAGGGAACTCTTCAAATATCATAGGCACACATATAGCGATTTTGGTATTTTTCTTAGTTTCTCGTCCATTTCTTATTAGCAACAAGTTTTTAGTGTTAACCGACTTCAAAACAAAGAGCAATTTTATGTAGGTTTGTTCCCCGATTATTTGAAAACGGCTAGACTGATTTGGAAACATTTTCTTTTAACTAAATAGACTTAAGTCTATTTTTCAAAACAATATTTTTCCAGCGCCACTAAAAATTAAAAAATAAAGTAAATTTTTAAAACAAAAAATAAAAACCGACTTCCAAAAACTTAAACTAAAAACCAAAAAATAATATGTTGATCACTCCAAAGAAATGGATAATCAACGATTCATATATACATATACAGATATTTATAGTTTTTAACCTGTTATTTTTCGAAGTCGGTGCCAGCTAAGGAGGTCAGCATAGCCAGCTTTGCGTGGCAGTGGCAGGCACCGACTTCAAAAATAACAGGTTAAAAAGTATAAATATCTCTATATGTATATATGAATCGTTGATTATCCATTTCTTTGGGGTGATTAACATATTATTTTTTGGTTTTTAGTTTAAGTTTTTGGAAGTCGGTTTTTATTTTTTGTTTTAAAAATTTACTTTATATCACTGAAAGATAACTGTTATTTGAAATACATGTACACACATATTTCGGTAACATTAATTAAATGTTATAAAATCAACTAAAATGGCCGTTTTAGGTCTTTACCGCTATGTTTGTTTCCGAACGTGACTTGACATTCGCATTGTCTATGGATATATGTGATTAATGTCACTTTCTGTTTTAATATTTTCTTGTCATACTGGGACTATTAGTAAGGTTATATTATGAAGATTTCCTCACAAGTGTGATGAAAAACATTGTGTGTGCCAAAGGAATTACAAACTCGTGTTATTAAAGCCCTCGGTTTCACCTCGGGCTTATAACAAAAACTCGTTTGTAATTCCTTACTTACCGCCCTAGATACACGATGTACTATTGGATGCAAAGTGAAGCGTATTTAACTACAGTATTACATTTCCCTACGCTTCAGGATATTTGCGACCCAGTTTCCTCCAACTAAATATTTTAATACACTATTCATAATACAAAACGCGAGTAGTTCGGTTCGGTCGTCAAGTTGCGTCAGTTTTTACGAGGGTACGTAACAACTAGTTTACGAGGTTAGCCGCAAATCACAGCGCTGTGTAGCAGGGTGAGCCACAGTGATAGCGTGTGGAGGGTCGGGCTTCGCTGCTAGCGTGCTGAGCTTGAGCCTTAGTGCTAGCGTGTGAACTTATGGAGGGCTGAGATGGCGGGAGATCGTGTGGAAAGCTGTGTCCGCCTCTACCACCGATGAACGCTTCAGTGTGACCACGACGGCTCTGCCAAGAGCAAAATGACAGAGAAGAAGCTAGCGTGTGAAACTTATGGAGGGTTAAACTTTGCTGCTGAGCTTGGCCTCACTGCAAGCGTACAACAAGACTGCTACTTTTTCAAAGTTTTTTTTATGCGTAAAAGGCAGTCATTTTGTTTTAACACATCGCGTTTGACTTGATTTGACAGTCACCGACTCGTGAAGAGGCCTGTAAGAAAACAGAAAATTAGTATGCAGCAGTATGTCTTGCTGCATAAATTGCAATCGTGAGGAAAAAAGATAGACGATAACAATATACACTGCTGAAATCATAACGCCACGGTTTAGCTTCATGTCGCAGTTTTCCCAAGAGACTTCAAGAAAACAGTGAATAGGTTTTTAAAAATGTGACAGCATGGACGCTCCTGGCATTGCAAGAGTCCGTAAGCCACGGTGACAGCTTAGCATTCGGTGAAATGTACCGTTTTCCACACAAATACTGCACTGGTGGTGGTGTACAATACAAAGAAAGGCCGAGATCGCAGAGATTTGCGGCCCGAGCTGCAAGCGAGAGACATAAATATGCGATCGAGGACTTTCTTTATTACCTCCCGTGTTGTGTACATCGTTTTATGCTTACACTTGGCCAGAACAGAAAGCGGATTTTTTCGTACGCGTAGCGTGCGGCAAAAGCCACTTTATGTTATGGCCAGGTGTGGCATAAAAAATATTGTTTTACCCACGGGACGGGTTATACATATGTATATAAGGCCGGTATAGTTTGTAATTAAATATTGGGTGTATCAAACGTCTTATTTTCTCTGGATGCGCTGTAAATTTCTATGTAGGATTATTATTTCCCTTTATGTTTTACATAAATTTGTTTAATGTTAATAATAATAATTTAATTTAGTACCTACTATAATAATTATTGTTTCTTGTATAGGTTCCTCGTTCTGAAATTTTAGTACATTTAGGTGTTGCAAAATGTAAGGTGTTGATAGTGTTTATGCAAGTTGCGTTTACCTGAAATTGAGTGAATACTCAAGTATGATAAGTACATATTGTTCATGTCATATAGTATCGTACCTGCTGGCAAACCTTATAAATAAAATAAAATAAGCAATACAATACAAATGTACTTTATTGCACACCAGAAAAACACATTACAAAAGGTAACAACAGCACAAAAGACAATAAAAACGGTAAGAAAGCCCTCGATCGCATATTTATGTCCCTCTCTTGCAGCTCGGGCCGCAAACATCTGCGATCTCGGCCTTTCTTTGTTTTACCACCCTAGCTGTGTAATGTACTATTACTTGACTGTAATCCGCCAGTACTGGGGCTCCACCCGTCAACATAGCTCCGTTCCGCTTCCGCTGTCATACCGTATTCATGGGATTTAGAGATATTGCATTATGCGGAACCCTGCGCGCTCCTTGCTTCCCTTCCTAGTGCTAGGGATGTCCCTCGCTGCCGACTAAAGTGGCAATTATTCACATATTTACCGACGATTAATATTTAATACATATGGAGCCTGAGAAGTCGCGATGTCGCGAAGATTGACGCGATTGAGATGTGGTGTTGGCGAATATTGCTGCTTATATTCTGGTCGGCCAGTAAATTAAACGTGGCTCACCAGAACATGTCATTATACGGTCTCCAAAGAATGATCTGCGATAAACATTAAGCGCGCTCAGGGTGGAGCATAAGCGAGATGATCTGTATCCATTAAGAAGTTAATTGGCGGCAGCGCACAGCGCGGTTTGTACGACATATGACCTTGACCTTTAGCGACAAACAATATGTGGTCGCAATCCTCTGTAATCAAATCAAATAATTTATATGTGGTAAATCATCATCAGTATTCGCGTGCATTTGTTCCATTCATTTGGGGTTGGCGCGGCATGTCTTCTCATTCCATACCTCTCTATCACACGTCATCTCAGCGTTTACATCCTTCCTAGCCATATCATCTCTCACACAATCCATCCACCTCTGCATTGGTCTACCTCTTCTTCCAGAACCTTCCACATTCATACCTAACACTCATCTTGTCACATGACTAACAGACTCACATGCCCATACCACGCTAGGCGATGCCCTCGTAACTTTTCTACGATTGGGCGCTACTTTCAGACTTCCTCTTATATAATCCTGATTCCATCCATTCTCGTCACGCCACATTATCTTAGCATTCTCATCTCAGGCACATGTAATCTCGTTTCATCCGTCCTTTTTGCGGCCCAACTTTGAGATCCATACATTTGCAGTAGGTAAATAACATGCTTAAATGTATGAAATACAGATTTAGCAAGAAGTACAATACGGTAGACTGGGGTTACCTACTCTGATTCACGGGGTAATATTGATCATCGATTTTTCAACCATAAGACGTTGGATTTTGAATGCATTTAATAAAAATACTAAATAAACGAGTTCAAAATCAAAGGTATTTGGGTTGAAAAATCGATGATCAATGTTACCCCGTGAATCAGAGTAACCCCAGTCCAGGGTACAGTTATCACAGATAAATACTCGTAGGTGTGCTCCGCCGTAGCCCGTGGCACGCTAATTGTCGCAGGTTGCCAAAATTCTGCGCATACGTCCGACTATTAGGTCAATGGCACTCAAAATCAAAAAGAACCGACTAACCGACAAATTATCGACAACAACGCGCCCCTCCCTAGCACGATACGGTGTTTTGTTACAAATGTCGTAACTTTGAACTCATTCCGTGAACTAGCGCAGATGAAATCATACACAATTCATATGCGTCGCCGACTGTTCGTTGAGATTACTTACCGTCATCGCCGGAGATAAGAAGGGAACGTAAAATGCCACTGACGATGTTACTAGTACACTGGTGGATAAGGCACGAGTCCCACCGCCGGTGAGTAAGCGAGTAAAGTTGGGCGAGTAGCATTACATTGCGGATCAGGAATGGTTGATTGATCACACTGTGCCTGCAATAAACTGTTACTCGCCCAACTTTACTCGCTTACTCGCCGGCGTTGCGACCAGTTCCCAAGGCGATAGGAGGATAAGATAACCTACAATGGGTATCCGGATTGCATTACCTACAATGAACTTCCCGGCATTGCCAGCAGTGTTAAGTAAGATAAGCAAGCAATTTGTGATGTTTTTCGCGTGTGCTATAAGGCGACCGACGTTAAATTTTATTTATGCCACACTTGGCCATAAAGTGCCTTTTTCTGAAAAAGGAAAAAGCCACTTTCTGGCCAAATGTAGACATAAAATGCTGTACACAACACGGGAGGTAATAAAGAAAGCCCTCGATCGCATATTTACGTCCCTCGCCTACGGCTCGGGCCTTTCTTTGTATTACCACCCTAGTTGTGTAAATATGGGTTTTGGGTACCCGGGTTTTGGATACCCGAGTTGCATTCCCTAGTTGGTAAGTATGCGCGGGACTAGTCGCTGATAATTGAAATTGCAATATTTTTAATTTCTTTTATGTATACCTGGCCATAAAGTGTCATTTTCCGCAAGCTGCGCGTACGGAAAAAGCCGCTTTCTGGCCAAGTGTAGACATAAAATGATGTACACAACACGGGAGGTAATAAAGAAAGCCCTCAACCGCATATTTACGTCCCTCGCTTGCAGCTCGGGCCGCAAACTTCTGCGATCTCGGCCTTTCTTTGTATTACCACCCTAGTTATGTAATGTACTATTACGACATGATAGCCTAAAAACAAACGATGTTTAAAATTTGGAGCTCGTTGGTTTTTTTATGTCATACGGGGCAAACGAGCAGCCGGATCGCCTGATGGTAAGCGATTACCGCCGCCCATAGACACTGCAACACCAGAGGAGTCACAAATGGGTTTTAGGTGGGAGTACGCTCTTCCCTTGAAGATTTGAAGATCGTATTGGTCCGGAAATACCGTAAACGACAATTCATTCCACAGTGCGGGGCAGAAAGTTTCTGTTAAATAAAACGCACAGTTGTGGACTGCCAACTATCTAAGTGGTGAGGATGTAAATGTTGTCACGTAGAACGATGGCGGAAAGTAACGATGGGTCTGCTAGAAGTACCTTAGAATTATGATAATCGCGAGTCAGTGAGTGATTAAACTATAAACTCAAATTGAGATGTTATTGAGAATATATCTAAATCATATTATGCCCTTTAGGTCACTGAAAATTCAGGTTTCTAGCTTTAGCTAGCACATTATTACTGGTGGTTGAGAATAGCCTGAATGGCTTCTGAAAAAGGATGGTACGGCCGTGCTCCATCAGGCGGAAGGTGGATAAAGATATAGGTACACTTTAGTTTTAAAACAAAATCAATTAAGATAGGAAGTTGGGGGATCTTTATCGGGATCCCTACATTTTTTTAACCTATTTTTGCATTCCCTAATACTGTTTGTCATAATGATCATTTGTCCTAACACTCACACGCCCTAATATTTGATCCCCTCACATCGGGATCCCTAAATTTTTTTAACCTATTTTTGCATTATCTAATACTGTTTGTCATAATGATCATTTGTCCTAACACTCACATGCCCTAATATTTGATCCCCTCACATCATTTCTGCCAGCAGTTCGTTTTTGTTGGGGGACGCAGTTTCAAACCTAACCTAAACCTAACTCAACCTAACCTACTTTTTCTGTCTGCTTTTTTCCATGCGGGAGCTTCGCCCCCCCGTCCCCCCTTTTTAAGCCTTTTCGTAGCTAAGAACTCGTGCATAACTCTAGTTGCTTAGGACAAACGATGTTAGGGATCGCGAGGAATATGCAAAATAACATTAGGAATATTAATAGTTATGGCAAAAAAGTTTCGGACAACAGTGTATTATGGCAAAAATAACATTATGGAAAAACCTTATTATGCCTTATGATTAAACCTTATTACTATATACAACTCGTGGGCAGAACCACGGCCGCAACACGCGCGGCGAGCACCTTCTGCTGGTCCCGCGCTGCCGACTGGCCAAGGTGCGAAAATCACTCGGTGTCATGGGTGTAAAAATTTATAACACACTTCCGAAAGAGGTCATTAACTCAGCTAGTGAGGCAATATTTGAATGTAAACTTAAGAAAATGTTAATTGGTTTGGCTTGTTACACTATAAGTGAATTTATGTTGAGAACTGCCGATGTCCAAAAATGATTTTATTTATAGTAACTGAACTGAATGTAAAAATGTAACTACTTAATCATTGAAAGCAAAAGTTAATATATTTTATACAATTACTTAATCTAGTGATAAATTTATAATTATGTATATACCTTTGTGACGTGTAAAATTATTTATGATTTTATTAATAAATATCTCAATCTCAATCATGACAACTGATCGTTAGGCCAAATACCCATTAGGACAAAACAGTTAGGGCAAGTGATTTTAGGACAAACGATGTCAGGGATCTCGAGGGACACCCGAATTTGGAACGGCCGCTGGTCTGGGATGCGTGCGTGGTGGATGCGTACATCGTCCCACCTTCCAGCGACCTCCACCAAAGCCGGAGCCGCTGCGGACGCAGCCGGATACCTCAAGCGGCGCAAATATGCAGCCATAGACACTGGGACACGGGCCCTGGGGACAAAGTGCCCTAAAAACCTACAAAGAAATAGCAAAGCGGCTAATTGACGCGACAGGTGACCAGAGGGCTGGCTCATACCTATGCCAAAGGATAGCTTTAGCTATTCAGCGAGGTAATGCGGCCAGCCTTCTGGGCACCCTCCCTCTGGAGCCCGTACATCATTTATAGATTCATTTATTTCTACTTTTCTATCAGCTTCATATTGTTAATCTAGTTTTAGTTTTTAGTATATTTTTACCCGACTGCGGCGAAGCCCAAAGGAGGGTAATGTGTTTGACCTGTATGTATGTATGTCCGTTCCTGTGTCCGCTCGTAAGTACTCAACGGCACAACCGATTTTGATAAATGATACATCATTGGATTCTTCTTGATGGCGCGAGTGTCACTGGGTATGAAATTCGTTAAAATAAACAAAATGGCGGATTTAATGCACTTTTAAAGTGCACCGCGGTCGGGGTATTTAATTAGTAAAAATATTTAGTTATTAGTTTTAATTTAGGTTTATTTTCTTAGGTTTAGTTCAATACGATTGTTATAATTATCAATATTATGGCTTAATAAACACACCCAGTTGGTAAACAAAAAAAATTAAGATAGATACCTCAAAGTTAAAGTCACCTATGGAAATAATCCGATCAATGACATATAAAGTTAGATAGGTTACTAAACTCTATGGATACATAAACCCCACCGATAGACGCCGTTTAAAGTTGGATAAGAGTATGTTATACTCGTATTATTACGAGATAATTTATTTTAAATGAGAATGTTATGCATACGTACTTGGTTTTTAATCAAAATACTAACTGAAGAGTTAATTTACTACAGATTTTTTAATGTTTTTGTGTTAAATTATTTTGTGACTGTATATTCAGTGACCTAGTTTTCTTTTAAACTTCTCACTTCAATTAAAAAAATATTTAATGATACATTCCATGTTTTGTTTGGATTCAAACTCCATAGCAAAAATACCGTCACAGGAAAAAAGCCAAATCTCATCTTCAACTTATACCCATAAAAATATGTTAACCCAAAAAATATCCAATTACAGATATTATCTCCGTATTTTTGTACCTCAATACGGAGTTTTTTGGGGGCTCGTTATATTCTGGCGCGGGGAAAACAAGATGGTTGTAATAACAACACATTCATAATGGTAAACTACGCTCATAATTCACTATAGCAAAACAACTCTATATTTCGGTAAAGTTTCGTCTAGGGTACAACTATTATTTTATTACTACTTCAAAGACACAACCATACTCGTGTTTTAAGGTCTCTTATTATGTATAAGTTACATAAACTAGTATTATCTGCAAGCATATTATAAGTACTCTAAAATGGGTTCAAACACCGAAAGCAAATGACAGCAGCCTTACGCCAATACATTTTCTTATCTATGGTAGCAGTTATACAACGTCATAACGATATCATATGTGATAACGTTATGGCAGTTGATTTCGAACGTTTTCTATATTGGTTTTCAAATGTGTTCCAAATTTGAACCTCATACCTTTTTTTTTAATTTAATGTTGTAATGTTACTCATTGTCTATGGTTTTTGAGCGTGTTTAAAATAATGTATGATATGTGTGTAGATATAAATTGTTATTATTCATAGTTATCTAAAAAGTTAAACAACAACGCGATCATCCACTCACAAGTTATTTGCTTTGCGATATAATTAAGTGGCAGAAAATCCCTATGGAATTTAGTTCACATTTTGTATGATAAGGTTTCTTTTGCATAAACAAATTTAAATCAATAATTTGGTTCCATTGATCGTGTTAAGTAAATAAATTATTCTACAACACTAAGCCCTGCAATTATTAGAACATTAAACCATTTCTAGACTATAGTCAACAGTTTATGTCATAGCATTGCAAAAAGCGGAAAATAAGTGACCGCCACGTTGTAATTAGGGTTCCGCACCAAAATGGTAAACAAGGAACCCTCACAGTGCGACTCTGTCTGCTCCTACTAAACTGCCATACAGTTTTTCTTGAACTATTCATGGTGCGCGAGTCCAACTCGCACTTGATCGGTTTTTTTTATATATTCAGAATCAGAGATTTTTTCTGCGTCGAATGGTCTGGGTCCCATAACTCTACGCCGCTTAGAACAAAGTGGACAGAGTAGGAAAAATAACGTATTTCTTTGACGATTTCTATATCAAATGGTTGTAACCAAGTACACTTACACTAATTCTGGTTTTACATAATACAAAGTTGTCACTTCTGTTCCTTGTGACTTAAAATTCAACATGGCGACTACTGAAGATATGTGAAACTATGCGTCTGCTGTCGACAAAACCTATTTTTACAATATCACACTACACAATTTCCCGTCTGAAAAGGATAAATAAAAGCAATTCTTCTTACAGTAAAACATTTAAAATTCCGCAAATACGATTTGGCGGCGACTGTCGCTGTCTGGCGGCTGTCGTGTCGTTGTTTTTGTCGCCATTAGCGTTGTAGTACGAGGTACCGCCGAACAACCTCCGTCCCTCATCCGTTTTCATAATTACAGTTGTAGTATTTTCGTCTAGCACAAAACACAACGTGTTTCTTTATTGTATAATAGGGAATATGCACGATTTTTTTTGAACAGATTTCTTAACAAAATATGAAAATACCGTAAAAAAGATGACATACAGTCAAAATAAAATTAAATCGACCGAGAAACACGGAAGATATCAACATTTTAAAGCACTAATCAGACAGCGATTAGAGAGAGAGATCCGATATGGACTATGACGTCATAGTACACGGCCGCCATACAATCTCCATACTATATTCTGTTTTGCGAGAAAGAGATACAGATAAATCTTTGTTGTGTTATATCTTGGTTATTTTTATAGTTATTCGAAAAATATTTTTTTCCTACTGTTTTTTATATGAATGAGCTTTATTAAAGTAAATTAAAAATATCATGCATATTCCCTATTATTAAATTATTAAAACTGCCTTCGACAGCAGATTTATCAAGGACTAAACGCAGCTCAAATCGCGAGCAAATACAAAACGCAGTGACAGTGCTGCCACAATTGTCTTCTCTTACCGCCTTCTAATGGCGCGACAAGTTTTACACAAAATCCTTATTTATATTATACAAAGTGGTAGGGACTATACCGACATACTCCAGCCATGAATAGGTGGTGTGACGAGTAAATAATGTTACATCAACATGGGTCGAATATTGTCATTTTACATTAATAGTCTTATGGAAGAAAATAAATCAGTAAATTCAGCCCCTCGTTATAAACATGTCCTTACTGGAGGAAAAGTTATCAAAAAGTTGAAATTATTAGGGCTTGTTACACACTTGGGAGTTTTCATTTAAAAAATAATGAATATCTCTGAAAGTAAGCCTTTTTCGACTATACATCACATAACTTTTTTTACTCCTAATAGTTGTTAGAATCTATGTTAAAGTTTGTCGGGTTACTCGTACCCACGGTGTATATTACATTGCTTGAGTTTCGCTCGCGAAAATCCCAAAAACCCAATCTAAAGTACAAAATAGCACCGAACGTAGTTATTAAAATCCAGAAATAACCGACTTATGGTGAAGGAGCAGTTTCTGGGGCGCCCCTTCGCCGGTCTAGACTTCAAACTGTTTCAAGTAAGTACACTGATCTGATCTTACTTTCGAAGAATAAAACTATCCAACAACAGCAATTTCATATTCGATATGGGGTTTTGATTGAAAAACGGTCGAGAGTAAGATTTTCCGTCGCTAAGTAATTAATTTTATATGCTAAAAACGTGAGTCAATGAGTATTGAATTTGCTAACGCATTCATTATAACTAACTTTTTAAAATGTACTTACGGCCCGGGTACGGGTGGTATCAGATCAGTATATTACTCAACTAGGACGATAAAGTAAAGAATGTCTCAGATGTAGGAGTTTTTCTATAAACGCCCGTGGTACCTACATAATTTTACATCATCTTTATGGCCTTCACCTATGATTTGGGCTTCAAACACCTGCGCTCTGGGACATTATCCCTCTTTACCTTTGGGAAAATCCTTATATATTTTACCTTTTACGTATGCCTTAAGTGTAATGTAAGAGAGACCGGGTATGGTTGTCACAGAGGGAAATAATGATAATATTTTTTTTTTGGTTTTTATTGGGATAGGATGAGGGTATGTCGTTGGAAGGCGATATCTTGGACTAATCTGTCGCCGTCGGAGCGATTAGTGTAAACGTGCTCTTATTAATACGGAGCTGTAAATGCCTTGTTACAAAGCTTTGCTGTGAAATTAATAAAACAACTGAATGCTGCCCCACGACAACAGAATAAGTAGGTAATAGTACTATGTACAGAAGTCTCTTTCTAACAAATCTGACGTTGGGATCCGAGCACCGGACGGAACGGACCGTCTTTCTCTATCGCATAACACGTGTTCTTTCTGGTCGCCAGCTAAGCTCTTCCGTTGGGGTAAAATTTGGTACTATTTATTTTGATCATTGGGAAATGCTCTATTATGGCCATTACGTAAATGACCACCAACAAGATGGACAGATGATCTGGTTAAGGCTGCTGGCTCACGGTGGATGCAGGTTGCTTCCAACCGAACTAATTGAATATCTATGAGGGAGGCCAATGTCCAGCAGTGGACGTCCTATGGCTGAAATTGATGATGATGACGTAAATAAGACGTGTAAGCCTATTAAAAAAAATACAATGGAACGTTATTTAAATATACCCAAAGGTTGTCTGGAAGATATCACTCTTTAGCGATAAGAGCGCCTATTCTTTACCACTATTTATATCGTCGTCTAGTATCCATAACACAAGCCTTATTGAGCTTACTATGGGGCTAGTTCGATTTGTGTAAGATTGTCCCCTAATATTTATTTTATTTATTTTTTATTTATTTACTGTTTTTATATAAGTTTGCATTGTATTTTTTTTTTGGTGTGCAATGAAGTATGATTGTATTGTATTGTAAATATTGTTCGAATACCGTCTAAAGTCCCGCTGCGTTACAAAAATGTATCGATTAGACACCAACAAAGGCCAACAAATTTATAATACCTGTATGCAAGTCAAAGTACTAGTATAAAAAGCCGAGCTAACACGTCATAGCACTAAATTGACGCCCGCCCGCGATTAGTTGCGTTCCGACGTAATAAATAGCGTCGGCAATTTATGAAATGAAACCGGTTTTCTAATATTTTATTGGCAGCTAGATTTATTAGATAAGGCAATAGGCGAGGTAGACTCATGTTTGAAGGATTCTACTCTCTCTTACCACATCCACACACTTATAATAACGTTTATTATAAAAAAAAAACTACTTTAAACATTAAATCTATTTGAAAACTTCCTCCGTTTTTGAAAGAAAATATAACATTATTAAGTGAAAAATGTTTTAAATCGTTTCATAAGCAATGGCATTCTGAGGTAACAAACAAAACAATACAATACTAGAGAACCTCCTATTTTCGCAAAGTAGGTTAAAAAAACCAAGCTAACACGTCATAGCACTAAATTGACGCCCGCCCGCGATCAGTTGCGTTCCGACGTAATAAATAGCGCCGGCAATTTATGGGGCATCAGATGCGGAAACAAGCGCGCTGCATTTTTCAGCGGATGACACGTTTCGTATTAGCTATTGTAGAACTTTACATGTTTGTAATATTTTACTGGAAATTCGTTTTATCGGATAATTGGGCATTAAAGATTCCACGATATTAAAATGTTCACTAGTTTATAAAAATCCGGACAAGTGCGAGTCGGACTCACCCAGTGAGGGTTCCGTTCCCTTTGAATTTTGGTTTCCTTGCGAGTGTCGACATTTACGTTTGCTACGGCATAAACGGCCGTATCTTTTTTTCACGATATCTTACAAGTTTGATTTTTTCACAGCTTCAATGAGCCGTAAGCCTGAGCATATGGTTTTATTTTTAACTCGATACCTCCACACGTTTCCGAGCAAAGTTACTTATTAGCTGATCTACTAACTACCTACTGAGGTCAACAAAGTAATACCTGTATGCACGTCAAAGTACTAGTATAATAACAGGCCAAGAGCATGTCGGACCATGCTCAGTGTAGGGTTCCATAGCCGTAACTATAAGGTAAAAAATACGATGTAAAAAAAGTACAACAACAAAAGAGCGTATCGTCATAGCAATAACGTCCTTTTGTTGAGAAGCGCAGTTTATCGGCAATAACTCAAAAACGGTTAATCCGATCTTGTTGAAAATAATTTTCGTTGAAAGTATTAATTGAGCGTTATCTTTGTAATTTTTTTTTATATTTTTCGGACACACGGTTTAGAAGATAGAGGGGGGGGGGGGGGGACACAATTTTCACAACTTTCGGAGCGATTATTTCCAAAGGTATTCACTTAATCGAAAACATTACTTAAGAACCTTAAAATATTTTCAAAAGAGCTGTCGAACTATGTACCACACGTTGACATTTTGTGAAAAAAATTTTTTTTAGCTTCTGTTACATGTATGGAGTGCCCCCCCTAGATTTTTTTATTTTTATTAATATTTAACTACCAAACTTAGTTGCGGCATCTACAAGACATCTATATTCCAAATTTCATCATTATAGGTCTTGTAGTTTTTGAGTAAAATGCCTGTGACATACGGACGGACGGACGGACGGACATGACGAAACTATAAGGGTTCCTTTTTGATCCATTTTGGCTACGGAACCCTAAAAACCGAGCTAACACGTCATAGCACTAAATTGACGCCCGCCCGCGATCAGTTGCGTTCCGACGTAATAAATAGCGCCGGCAATTTATGGGGCAGCAGATGCGGAAACAAGCGCGCTGCATTTTTCAGCGGGTGACACATTTCGTACAAGCTATTATCAAATTTTAAATTTATTCGTTGGTTTTATACAGTGGCATGCCGTCCAAAGAACTCGATTCCTTGCTTGCCTAACTTCCGGCTTGCCTAATATCAGGCATTTGACCACCTTATTCTACAGCTCTTAAGGAAAATATATGCAAAATCTGCACCGGCTTGCCCAAGGATGCCGGCTTACGCCACGCCGCTGATACATAGGTACATCTTACTGGAAGTTAGATTTATTGGATAACTAGCAATTACCCGCGGTTTTGTCTGCGGTTTTCCCTTATTATCCCAAGTGAACTCTTTACCGGGGACAATCACGATCAACAGCGTCTATTACTAACGGACAAATCACTTTGTCCACCTGGTTGGACGGTTAGTAATTTTTATTGAGATTGAGATTGGTAGTTATTTTTTTATTGCCTAACTGATAAAAAACTTAGTGATTGGAGAATGTTAACTCTTCTCTTTCCTACATTACTATTAAGTTTAAAATTCCAACCTTCAAGAAAATTCGTTGTACGATGACATTCTCCGAAGACTGACGTTCTAAGTGTAAATTTGTCGGTTGAGAAAAAACTTACCGATCAACCAGGTTGCTAGATAGAAAATGAAAATTTCAACTAACCAACCAGGTAGTTAAGAAAAAAAATACTAACTGTCCAACCAGGTGGACAGAGTGGTTTGTATGCTTTGACTGCAACCCTACTGACTTACTACCAGTATATATATATATATATATATTCTCTTTCAATGTTGTTTTTATGCTGTCCTGAATAAATGTATTTTTTTCTTTCATTAGGTACGACGACGAGCGAAACGAGTTGGTTATTGCAGTGTCTTGCATACACGGACTTCCTATCATTAAAGTGGAACGATTCTAAGAAACACGTTTTTATATAATCAATGTAACAAGCAGACGAGCTGCCTGATGGAAAGCAATCACCGTCGCCACGTTGCCGATCTTTGAGAGCCCTGCTTACTCGCTTCTTGAAGTAGCCCATGTCACTGTGAGATTATACGTAAAATAAACTGTTTTTTTCGCTTTTATTACTAAGCTTTTGATTTCGATGTTATTATGATTTTTCATAGAATATAATAACACTGTAGCAATTGTTATATTACTGGTTGCGATACGGTTTTTGATCGCATAATAGAGATTTTATGATATGGGTGTAGATAAAAATACATTATAGCACATTTACAAATATCAGTTACCTTTATAATCTCTTGTACATGATCCTGTTTGTCTACCACCTCTCTTGTCTCATCACTCAACTGCTCAAAGGTTAACTGGAAGAGATCCCTTAAATGGATAAGTTCGCCTTTGTACATATACCTTTATTTTGTAAGCCTGTGCTTTGTCTTATTTTGTGCAATAAAGAGTTTACATAGGTATATTCCCTGATGCACAGGGTGTGGAACAGTACCAACAGCTTCCTGAAAGCAATTGCTGAGAGATGGGACAACCCTATCCTGTTTTTCTGGGTGAAGACGCACACGTCACATTATTTAAGTCGCTTCACCCCGAAAATATTACTATAGGCTAGATTATAATAATTATTATTTATATAAAATTGTTTACTAACCAATATAAATCGTGTAACCTACTAACAAAAATATGGATTCAAAATCTGAAATAAACATTATTCATTCATTCATTCATTCATATACATACATATCAGATATAAACGCCCCGTAACGGATTACCTCTAAAAGTCTATTATAGCCAACAGGAAGTAACGTAATGGTGTATTAACTGCGAATCAGGGCTTGTCTGCTAGGAATCAAGTTTATATAACGCATACAAGTGTCGTCCACACCGCCTGATTTACGCAAATGCGACGTGTATGTTTTATGTAACAATGTCAGGGGGGACAGCGCACAACCGACCGTACAGTCCATGGTAAACCAATACTGCTAATACAAAATGGCCGCGAATATCTCGTACGCGACACTGCGTGTACCATCCAATGAGAGCGCACACAGCTCAGTCAGTAACCCCCTTGCCATACTACGAATATATGACCTTACCTTTTCTCTGCTGTTGAACATACGGAAGACATATACAGGGTGGAACGGAACGAGGGACCTTTGCGGAACTGGCAGATAGTTCAACCTTAGCACTATATTTCCCCCATAGAAACTATGGAAATATATGTTACCGTTTTCAAGTTATAGCCTTTTAAACATTCAGACCAAAAACTGCTTTGTGCCAACCCTAAACAGGTCGCTGGGTCAATGAACTTACTTGTAAACAATCTTTAGACGTCAGGATATTACGTTAACATGTTGCCATTTATCCATTCTTAGGTCTGCGTGCACCGCTAAAAAAATCGTTGCAGGGTTTGCAGAGGTGATTGCCTCTGTTATTCTACTTATTATTTTTTTTGGTCTGTTGGAGTATTTATGTAATTTTCTAGTTAATAATTCTAACCACAACAAATAACTCACATGACACGACATGAAACTGACAACCACTCGAAAGTACTCAATCGTCATAAACAATTAAAGAAGATAGTAACCTCTTTCATTATAAGTAAACTGTTTACCTAAACTGATAAAAAGGTTTTAGTTCGTTAACTCGCTTCATAAAATAATTTTCGATTGAATTAATATTGTTCCCCGGTTCATCAGCAATTCATACAATAGCCTGTCCTTGTTTTTTTATTTTATTTGGTTATCGTCAAAAAATTGAATACGTAACATATTTGACGGATATTGCACTAAAGTAATAGGCTATCATAGGACTCTTTATTCGCCCAGCCGAGATAAAATAAACGCCTTTTTTACAACTATCTAACCTCTTTGCATGATTGAAAGTCGATCATAAATATGATGTTTGAAATGAAATTGACAAATTGCAAATTACGCGATAAAACCTATTTCCAAAATGCCATTGGGAGCCCGCGGTTACCTAAATTTGCTTCTGTTATACGGGGAGTGTAATTATATCTATAATTATATAGACGTTACGACGCTACAGACAAAGATATTTGGACTTTTTCTTTGGGGGACTATCAAGGATATAGTGTACAAAACGGAGTGTAACAACGCCGAAGAAATGAGGCAAAGGTTAACCATTGCTTTCGCCAGCCTGCGCCGTAGAAACGTTCGAGAGCGAATATTAGCAAAGGTACACCGGCATACTCGCGCACGGGCTGCAGCCTGCATTATAATGCACGGAGGCAACTTTGAACATAGAATGTGAATCAATAATTATTCAGTTGTAAATAAAGTAGTTATTGTTTGTTTGAACTTGTTCCCATTGCAATCCTACCCACCTCTTTATCACAAAGTAGGTAAATATTTTTGTAAACATAAAGTGTCACATTACACTTACATGTAGGTAGATAGTACGTAGTAATAGTAGGGTTGTCACTAAGAAGAACATTAATTAATTTTAATATTTTTACTAATTGTTCGTAACAAAAATCTAAACATTACGAATCGATTCTCTATCACTTAAACTAACCCCCCTTTGCGAGAAGGATCGTCGTGTCTTTCCACCCTGTATATCCCATCAAAAACATTACATGTAAAAAAGACGCAAGTCTCGCAACGCAGTTCTTTTACAACAAAAAAGTTTTGAGATGTAATGTTAAACCAAGTCAGTACCGGGGGCTGTCCACAGTACTCGATTCCCACCGACTACGATATAAGTCTTATTGTGCCCTATTATATCCCTGAAATTTCAGGGTTCTAGCTTTAGCCAGTAAAAAATTACGGGTAGCTGAAAATGGCCTGAATTGCTTCGAGAAAAGGATGGAACGGCCGTGCCTTTGTTTTGCTCGACTTGGTGAGGGCACTGCCGTGACCCCAGATCTAAAGAACTTATTTAATGGTGTATTAACTGCGTTTATATAACGCATACAAGTGTCGTCCGCCCCGTCTCATTTACCTACGCTTTTATGTTACAATATAATATATATATACAGGGTGGGAGGGACTATACCGACATACTTTAGCCATGAATTCCTGGTGGTGTGACGAGTAAAAAATGTTATATCAACATGGGTCGAATATTGTCATTTTACATTAATAGTCTTATGGAACAAAATAAATCAGTAAATTAAGCCCCTCGTTATAAACATGTCCTTACTGGCTGAAAAGTTATCAAAAAGAAAAAAAAATGCTAAAATGGAAACGAAAGGTCAATTTTTTGGCCTCGTAGTCGCTTACCATCAAATACTGCGAAGGTTAATTCCTGTTTAGTTAAAGGATTTTAAAAAAATAGTAAAGGTATCTTAGTCACATTTATTAGGGCTTGTTACACACTTGGGATTTTTCATTTACAAAATAATGAATATCTCTGAAAGTAAGCGTTTTTCGACTATATATCACAAAACATTTTTTACTCCTAATAGTTGGTAGAATCTATAGTTAAAGTTTGTCGGTATAGTCCCTCCCACGCTGTATATATATATTATATATATCGTAATCTTTTGTTTTGGTGCACAATAAAGAATATTGCATTGTATATCAGCGCACAACCGACCGTGCAGTCCATGGTAACATAAACTGATACAGCTCGTCGGGTCTGAACTAGTATGCGATTTTCATTTCATTGCGGCGATCAATCGATCAATGTGGGCTCAATGATATTTTATAAGAAGATACGTTATACGCATACTCGCCAGCTGAGAAATATGCTTCCAAGAAAGCAGCAGCACACATTCGTACCTCACTGTACGGTGTACATACTCACACATATTAACAGATTGCGTAAAAGAGATGGCATAGTTACAATAATGAAAAAAAGAGACAGCTAGCTTTTTGTTACTTGCGCGATTAATTTTTAAACGTCACCGAGTGAACCAATCGGCTATTCTCGGCGCTCATTTAAGACAGATTAAGCACGCAGAAGGTGAAAATTACATTTCAGAGTAGTTTCTGCCTATCTAGGTCCTACCTATGGAATTTCAATAGTGTAAATGATTTTTATTCAACTTAAAGTGTTAACATTAAAATGTTACACTGAGTTTGTATTCTAATAATATTTATAGTTTTAATTCGTTTCAACAATTAAATTGTGTATTAAATGGTTTATATATTATTAATGATTTTTGACACTTAGACACCATTTAGGTACATCTCTGAGAAAGAATGGTTTTAATTTTAATTTATTTTATAAATTATATCATTTTTAAGTTAATGTAATGTATTAATGAAATCTCTTGTATTAACGTCATATAGTTGGAACACTTGTAAAATGGTAAAAAAGAGAAACCGGTGAGTTTCTTCCGGCGCTTCTTCTCACCAGAAGGTCATTACCCGAAGCGCCAAAAGAAAAGAAGAGAAAAGAATATAAGACATGTAAAAGAGCCCTTAAGCTACTTGCAGAAATAAATTATTTTATTTTATTTATTTATTTTTCTCAAACATGGCATGAAATGTTGACATTACGTGCCTAAAAATAGGCCACAGTACGTACGTAAGTACCTCGTTTCCTATGCGGCTTGACACTTGGCACGGAATGGAATTTCATGTATTTTTTTTAAATTTCCATTCCACATTTATCACGGCATTCAGCCATTAAAAAAACAAAAAACGATTTTTGCTATATTTTGCAGTTTTATTTATTTAAAATTGACATGAACATAACAAATAACACATTATAATCAATTTCCAATTATTATAAATATCGAAGACCGAAATCGCTATATGTGTGCCTCTAATATTTGAAGAGTTCCCTCGGTTTCTCCAAGATCCCATCATCAGATATCCTGATTTGGTTGCTATGGGACCACCTCGGAAGTATACCTTTTCAAACAAAAAAATAATTTTCCAAATCAGTCTAGCCGTCTTCGAGTAATCGCGTAACAAACACACAAAAAAAAACATACAGACGAATAGAGAACAGTCCTTCTTTTGGAAGTCGGTTAAAAAAATACGCTGTAAAGGTTATTTATTGGTTCTAGGTTACGCGGGTATTTTTCCGCGACTCTCCGACGTATTTACAAAAGCGAGATATACCTTAAGATAATATATTTATGAGAAAATACCTGTATGAGCACTGAATAGATAATATGGTTCAAGTTTGCATACTAAGGCATGTAACTAGGAATCAATGCGATTCAACATGACGCATCTGTAAATGTTCATCTTTGCCGCAGTATGGTTATCCTTGTCACTCTCATTGTCAAAGACGTAAGTTTGTCTCTTTCATTCAAATGACCTCTATGGTAGTAAGATGGCGTCGTATTTGAAAAATAAAATAATAAAAATGATAAAATTAAATTATTTCAGCGTACTTACAGTGGATATGTGATCCCTTGCGCTTTGTTGCACTTTTTGCTATGATTGGTGCACTTTCTGATCACACACGACGGCATTTTTTTTGTGAATCTTGTAAATATTCACCCTTGACATCGTCGTGCGTTTCGTTGACCGACCCGCGAGTGACTACCCACTACAAAAAGGGCACCAATACAATTATCGTGGTTTCAGTGCTTCACTTTTGGAGTGCTTGTAACCTATCTACTTATAAAATATCATTGTGTGGGCTACCTTCCGTTTTTGTGTTCACCAGTTGGCACCACTGTATAGTAGGGTCCTGAAGTATAGCTGTCAATTTGTTATTACGGGTGTGAAAACGAAGTTTACATTTCAATCGTATTTAATGCCTTAAAACCATACCATAACAAATATTGAGCCTGCGCGTATTGTGCTTAGTTCGGGAAAAAGAGGACATAAGTTTCCGAATGATGAAACTGTCTTAAAGCACTGACATTCGTTGACCAGTAACTCATATTTACCATAAACCATAAATAATCGCATTTTATTTATTTATTTTTATTGGTCCGACCGCCTATTGTTTACCACTGTTATTGTATAAGTTTGCAATGTAATTTTCTTTTGGTGTGCAATAAAGTATGATTGTATTGTATTGGTCTACTAAATTGCATATTTGTAGTTTAAGTGTATGGAAATAAAAAGGCTTTTATGCCACACCTGGCCATAAAGGGTCTTTTTCCGCACGCTGCGCGTACGGAAAAAGCCGCTTTCTGGCCAAGTGTAGACATAAAATGATGTACACAACACGGGAGGTAATAAAGAAAGCCCTCGATCGCATATTTACGTCCCTCGCTTGCAGCTCGGGCCGCAAACTTCTGCGATCTCGGCCTTTCTTTGTATTACCACCCTAGTTGTGTAATGTACTATTTTATAATTATTATAAAATGCACCATCTGTGGGTAGTAGGCTAGGGTAAGGGTACACCTAAATAATTTATGGGGCGAAGTCGCCGAGATTTGATATTTATGCCGCTGTTACGTGAGACGGATCCAGCGCATGCATATATGATGGCAGCTACTGTTGTTGCTGGATTATCATCATGATCAGCCTATGTGATCGGTTGGCACAATAGGGAATATGCATGATTTTTTTTAACACTTAACAGAATATGAAAATACCGTAAAAAAGATGACATAAACTCAAAATAAAATAAAATTCGAACGAGAAATACGGAAGATAAAACAGATTAAAGCACTAAACAGACAGCGATTAGACAGATAGATCCGATATGGACTATGACGTCATAGTACACGGCCGTCATACAATCTCCATACTATGTTCTGTTTTGTTAGAAAGAGATAGAGATAAATCTTTGTTGTCTTATATCTTGATAATTTTTATAGCTATTCGACAAATATTTTTTTCCTACTATTTATTGTATGAATGAGCTTTTATTAAAGTAAATTAAAAATATCATGCATATTCCCTATTGGTTGGCGCTGTCATGAATGTTCGCGTTCACTATAGGTGTAGGTAATTTCACGAGAGTTGAGGTGAATGATTACACACACAACTACATGAAGTACTCATTGCAAAAAAATTGGTTGCCTGTAAAGTCGGTATACGGGCGAAAGTTTTACGTGACAACGACTAACCATGCCCGAGTGGAAGGGACGCGTGCCTCTCACTCGCTCTCATTGTGAGCGCATAACGTGAGCGGAGCGTAACGCAGTTTCTTGAAGTGTCACCCGGCAAACCAATTTAAAAGACGTTGTCACGACAAAAGTGAATAAATGAAATGAATGAGTGAGTAAATAAACACAAGGCTATAGTTTAAACAAACTTTTTGGTCTATCTTGCAATTCACTGTTGAACCTGCTATCGGTACGAAAAAAGAACAGTAATTTCAAAAACCCGCTGTCATTACATGACAGTGTTGTTGTGTGCGTGGCCTCAACTTTCGTGAAATTACCTATACAAACGAAGACACAGTTAAGTGACCGTCAGTAGACTTTAATACATTGTAATAAGGGTGACAAGTGGTCAGTTAGCAGTGTCTTCCGATTGTAGGTCGTGCCATCAAATTATAATAAGTATGGAAGCGTAACTGAAGCTCAAATCGGCCCCAGGAATAAGTAGGTACTGACGGGGTGGAGCTAGCACTTAGTACTGAAGAAAAATATTTTTACTAAAAAAAACCCGACCGCGGCGTACTTTAAAAGTGCATAAAATCCGCCATTTTGTTTATTTTAACGAACTTCATACCCAGTGACACTCGCGATCATCCAGCTATCCAGCCATCAAGACGAATCCAATGATGTATCATTTATCAAAATCGGTTGTGCCGTTGAGTAGTTACGAGCGGACACAGGAACGGACATACTGTCAGCTTGCTAATTGGCTGAGCTTGTGTAGTAAGTATACCAGGGTTAAATAAATGAAACAAGGACTCTAGTATCACAAATGTGTATTACCCAGACACACTCCGCTCCTAGATTAGGGTACATTCAGGTCTCAGGACCCTTACTACCAGCGCAGTGTAAATAGGGAATACCACAACAACTCTCGGGTCGCTTTATGTAAGTCCGTTGGTGATAAGAAACAATTTAGTTGCCAGAAGGGCTATTACAAACTAAGACGAACTCACTCAGACGGAAGCGCCCTCAGGCGGTTACTCCCTGCAGAGACACTGAAGTGCCGAGGCTCCTGGGACAACGGGTCCAGTTTCTCTATCAGCACTGAGGTCTCCCGGAGAAGGCTATTCGTGAGTCCGCAGCTTGCCGGGCTCCCGCCTAGAATGGAGGCCGTTCAGGGCATCCAAGCTTGTCTTCATATACCGGTGTTCACGCGCCGGTATCTGTAGAGGGCTTGGCTGGCTTGAAATTACCTCGTCGCACACGTGACAGGTATAACGTTCTCGGTATGAAACTATACCGTTAAATCAATCAATAGATCACTAGATACCTATCTATTTATATTTATCTTTATATTTATATTTATCCCACCTGAAAGTAAAAAGAGGAACCTTAGTTAGTGGTTATTTCCATCTTCATCAAATCAGTCTGGTCAACATTATGATTACTCTACTGACCCACTGCCAGCGATACTTCTGCTGTCCTCCCATATAATGTGCCAACGTGTGAAGATGGTCCGCGCTACCTGTAACATTTCTCTTATTACTGACGGTTCCGCCGATATTCCATGGCTTTAAGGATGAGCAGGCAACTTACGTCCAGGTGTTCCTCTCTTAACCAGGCCTATATTACATTCTATATTAAATTACATGTAGTCTCCTCTGTCGTCCTGCAACAAACCACGAGGTTATTTCACTTCTTCCATTTTCCATTAAATATCTTCCCTTCTATGTTACAATATACCTCTGTCGTCTGTCCTGAAGGCTCCTGCCTCAATCGGGCGCCTCTCGCCTCCGATGGGCCCAGATTTCTCTCCTGCTCCTTCGCAAGTTTATTCCTGCCTCCATCTCGATGGGATCTGACGTTGACAGCAGTTGTCATGTTGACATTTGTTGGGATCGTTCCGAACACTTTATTTAATTTGCAGTGACAACTGAGCGGGTTTTATTGTGTGCCTAACATTCCCAACAGTTTGCACTAATATCGCACAGATGGCGGTAAAGGTATGATTTGCGGTGTGACAATACATACATACATACAGGTCAAACACATTACCCTAATTTGGGCTTCGCCGCAGTCGGGTAAAAACTGTAGCGGCAAATGAAATTCTCACGTCATTAGCTTTGTAACCAATCACAGATTTTGCTTTTTAAACGATATGCAACCTATCCAAAAATTAAGAGTTCTTAAACTTAATACTAATTTGTCAATGATTGTAGACTCACACATCAAGTTGGTTATCAGTACCACTTGTTTCATAAGACGTATTGATTTTAAAAAGTGGGCGTTGTGGGGCCTTTTTAATACTTTTGACATGTAAAGTTAGGAAGCTGAATGTCGGTATAGTAATATTATAACTTGGTTTAGTGGTTAGCAGCTAGTACGTTTTATTAGGGTAGCTACCATAGCGTTTCGTAAAGGACAAAAAGTTGATGTTTTCATGGAATGCTCCAGGTACGAAATTTTTACGCCGTTACGTGAGACGGATCCAGCGCATGCGTATATGATGGTATAGCTTGGCAACTTCGTTAGTGACACTCACATGTGTGCTTTTTGTTATGTGCAGCTGTAACTACTCACACAAGTTACCGCCAACACGAACGACAACCGACGGAAGCAGCCTCCGCAGGCCCCGTTCTTGTTGGCGGTAACTTGTGTGAGTTACTACGGCTGCACATAACAAAAAGCACACATGTGAGTCTCACCAACGTAGTTGCGAAGCTAGCTACTGTTGTCTGGAGCAAGTTGTGATCGGATCATCATCATCATCAGCCTGTGTACGTCCCACTGCTGGGCTTACTCTCATTGACGACAATGAATGGGGGCTAGCGTGGGGACAGCCCATTCACTCTCATATATCGATACCTTTAGACTCAAAGGGCGTAAACGCCGCAGGTTCTAATGGCGTTTACGCCCTTTGAGTCTAAAGGTATCGATATGAGAGTAGGTATATGCCCAACAGTGGGACGTATATAGCCTGATGATGAACCAAAATACTACAAAACTCTAATACTATGCAGATAAAGTCGCGGGCAAAAGCTACCTATAAGCACAAAATAAGTAATAGTACTTGGCATAGAAGTCTATCTCTCTAACAAAACTCGTTTCGGTCTGACCATCGGACGGAACGCACCGGATCCAACTGTCTTTTAGAGGCCTCGCGGCGAAATCGCTCAGTGAACCACTCCTGCACCTCTAGCACAAGTGTGATGCGTGACTCTTTGTCGCGCGACAAATGCTATCTATCTCTTTCCATTCAATATAGCGTGACAGTGACAGGTGATGCTCTGTCGCGCGAGAAACGAAGTCTCGGCCAGTTATGCTAGGCGCACTGTTATAAGATAATAGTACATTACATAACCAGGGTGGTAATACAAAGAAAGGCCGAGATCGCAGATGTCGCTGCAAGCGAGGGACGTAAATATGCGATCGAGTGCTTTCTTTATTACCTCCCGTGTTGTGTACATCATTTTATGTCTACACTTGGCCAGAAAGCGGCTTTTTCCTTACGCGCAGCGTGCGGAAAAAGTCACTTTATGGCCAGGTGTGGCGTAAGGAAAAAAAAGTGCACAGATGTTCACGCAACATATAGAACTGTAACAGCCCACAGCGTTGCAGAATCGCTGAATATCAGCGACAGCGGCACTGGCGTCGACACGAGTGCCCGAGTGAAATCTAATTCGCTATCGACTATAATACTCGTGCTGGCGGAAAAATCACTAGCCTTGAGAAGGAATAGAAGTGAGCGGGGTTTTTATTTTATAATCTACTTTTGCCTTTACCATTAGTATTAGCAATAAAGAGTATTGACGCAGAGATAGACAGACACACAGATAGACAGACACATAGATAGACAATGCTCTAGTGCTGCAAATGTCTATATGCGGCGGTGACCACTTTCCATCAGGTGGGCCGTCTGCTTATTTGCCAGTCTAAGGCAATAAAAAAGACAGACAGACAAATAGACACATAGATAACCAGACAGACAAACAAACGGACAAAGACACAGATAGACAGACACATAGATAAGGGGGCGGATATTGCCACTTTAAAATATACGGGGCGGGGGGCGGATATTGTCAGTTTAAAAGGTATAGGACAGACAGAGTTATAGGTAGTTTCACGAGAGTTGAGGCCACGCACACAACAACACTGTCATGTAATGACAGCGGGATTTTGAAATTTTTGTTCTTTTTTCGTACGGATGGCAGGTTCAACAGTGAATTGCAAGATAGACCAAAAAGTTTGTTAAAACTATAGCCTTGTGTTTATTTACTCACTCATTCCTTTCATTCATTCACTTTTTTTTTCAATGAGTACATAATTCATGTAGCTGTGTGCGTAATCATTCATCTCAACTCTCGTGAAACAATCTATAACAAGTTTTATAATAGAGTCCTGCCTTCAAAACCAAATTTCTTATCTCCAAATATCATTGTAAGGTGTATTGAAGGAAATTATAGTGTTATTTTATGGTAGTACGTTAGGTTATTCTAGTAACGTAACTTTTGTATTCTATTTGTATGAATAGTGATGGATAGATTCAAACTTAACTGTTGCAATGTGTGAGCTAACTCCGATGCACAGTTTTCTACTAGTTGTTTATTGGGCGTTTTCGCCCTTTACCGCTCTATCTTTTTATCTTAATCTTCCCAATTTAGTAACTCCAGGCCCATTCGAAGAACTGAGACTTCGAAAAGTCAAAACTAACCTTTTCTTGCTGTCAAGAGATTAATTAGCCGCTGAACTCTGAACCCGAGATGACAAACTTCGATGACCCTTTTGTAGCTTGACCAACCCAGACGCCAAATATTTACAATACAAGAAGACCAGTTTGTCAAGACCCCTGCTTTGTATATTAGGGTATAGTAAAGAGGGTCGCAAGGTTTCGGCGTGGTTAAGTCAATATTTGAAACGGTGAGTGACTTCAGACAAAGTCCTTTATTAGGTGTGTAGTAAACTTGTTCGTTTTATTTATAGACTGCTATAAGATGTTTCCATTTTATTGAAGCAATATTGGGAAGAAACATATCTGTGTAGCTTTTTATACAAGCCAAAGAAATTAAGTTTTAATGTGAATGGAAGCTATTATTAAGCGTTTTGTAATTCAACAAATATACAGCGGATTATTGAAGTAATGAGGGTATTTAGAAATCAGAAATCCACCAGCTGGCAGCAGGGTGGCGAAAGGTCTATTTGGCAGTAATGTCAAAGTCAGGTGGTGTGATTGGTGGATCGGGAACGCCAACTGTCAAAAAGACTTTTCGCCACCCTGCTGCCAGCTGGTTGGTTTATGATTTCTAAACACCCTCATTACTATAATTTATGGGGAGTTATTGTACAAGCTATGAATCAGCGGTGTATTTTATACAAATTATGTACGTAAATACCTATATTGCATTATGCAAAGTAAATTTATATTAATATTAATCCCTATATTACCAACAACCTTAAACAACATGTAAGTCAACCAAATAGTGTAAACATAACCTCGACTCGACACAAATCATGTTACAGTAAAACAGTGATTCGCCTTTGTGAGACAGCCCAACTAGATCCAAAGATCAATTAACATACAACCAAGAACACACTCCCTAACTAAGTGAAGCGAACGCAACTATTTTTGATCCACGAAGACAAAGAGAAGTTGGCCCCAGTTCAATATCAGTTTGTCAATAGTTGCTAATGAATCCAAGTTTTACTGACATCTAGCAAGTTTGAGAGCCGGGAGCGAGTTATGGAGACAACCGAACACACATAATTGATATACGAAGCTACTGATAGTGTTTTAGCTCTGAACTTTACAAATCAAGTTTAACTAGCACCTTGAGGGACTATAACAGGCTATGAAGTTAACTATAGGGCAGTAGGGCATCGTACAACGTCCATATTTCTGTCTAGAAAATTTTGCCATCAGTTTACTCGTTGTACTGATTTGCCTACTCTGTTCTTTAAGAACAAAGTATTGATAGACGTGGCCCCAAGTTGGGCGCCACTTTAACATTTAAGGTAAACCATAGAATTTTCTGACACGTCGACGGAGGATGAGTGGAAGACAAGCGACCACGTCAAAGTATAAAGACAGACTATTTGTCAAACTTCTGCAGTTTAGGACTGTGCGATACAAGGTCGAGACGCAGACTGTGCGATCCGCACTAAAGCATTCTTAAGTAATCTTGAAACTTTACTTGTAGTGCGTTCGTTCACGGCGCGCACACATACAAGCGCGCGATGTACCTTTTGTAGGGACAAAAATTACTGCTATTATACTGTGACCAAGTGGACAATGTTGCAGTTTTGGCCCCACGTTGGGCGCCACTGTCCATTAAGCCAAGCTGCGTTTTAATGCTGATGAATAATCTACAATAATCTAATTTTACTGGCAACGGCATCTTAGATTGTATTATATTATACATATTTGAGACCATTATGTTCGTTCGTGTAAACTTGCCTTCGACTTTTCCAGTGACCATCAACTTTTCCATGTTGCCGCTACAAACAGTCGGAAGTATTCATACAATAAATTTCCCGGCCGGAAAGGGATTTACGTAATTTTTACATCAATTTTCAATACCTCCTCAAAATTAGTGCTTCATTTTGAAAACCATTTATTTCAGCAGCTTATAAGACATATTTCATAAGACAACAGCACAAAGCAGAAGTTAATTAGATTCAATGCGAGCACATTCACAAACCGCGAGGCAAGAGACTGAATCATTTTACCTAACAGACTTAAGCCTGCAAAGCGATTTGTGTCGCCTCTAGCTGTTGCTGAAGCGTCTGAACACATATTAGCATACGTGTGATACCCTGTCGACGGTATATGTGTGTTTACTGTGACCGATGGTACAAGAACTAGTTACAGGTCGGACAAAACTATATTTGATTCGTGCAGATTTTGAAAATAAGCATTTATGCCACACCTGGCAATAAAGTGGCTTTTTCTGCACGCTACGCGTACGGAAAAAGCCGCTTTCTGGCCAAGTGTATACATAAAAAGATGTACACAACACAGGAGGTAATAAAGAAAACCCGCGATCGCATATTTACGTCCTTCGCCGCAAACATCTGCGATCTCGGCCTTTCTTTGTTTTAGCACCCTTGTTGTGTAATGTACTATTTTATTGTGGATAAGATAATCGTTAATAGCTTGGCTAATTGGGGTTCCGTACCCAAGCGGGGCCAAGTGCCAACTTGCCAACTAAGAGAGAGGAAGTTATTTGTAGAAAAAATATCCATAGAACTTCGAAACGTCATTACTCTCCTTTGACATGTTCTTTCGCTAAAGAGAAGCGGTATCGAGATATTAGATATTTTTTTAGACATTAAATCGACAAGCACACTTAACTCGACATCTCCATGAAAAACGCCCTTTATAACTGTAAATACTATATTTCAAAATGAAATCTGCCATACAAACCACAATTTTGCTTAGTTTTATATTTAAAATAAAAATACAGTACTTTAATATGACGAATTAACAGTAGCTCTTCGTTACTCTTTGCAAAATGTGACGCACGGAATTAAGGCATTTGCCGAAGACAGAACATCAATCCACACAATATTCCTCGAATTAGTTTAAAAAAAACGCTGCTATTAACCCGTGAATGTGCATTAATTATATATATTCTGAATATTCGCAAATATGTGTGCACGGGTATGGATAATTTTTCTTCGCCTTTTTCTAAATCGTCGCAACTCGTACCTTGCGCCACTGAAAGTGGCATTCACCATGCATTGCCTTTGATAAAGCGAGCGCAATGCGCCAGGGGGCGCTGCTGTTTTAATTTGTGAAATGGCAGGAATAAATACTTTAATCAAAAGGAAATCAGCTCTACACAGATAACCTCGATTGCGAGATTGAATAGTAATATTACTAAAGGTTGAGGTAGAAATCAGGAATTGCAGGTTCCGTATCTAAAAACACATAATTCATAACTTCTAATCAAATCAAATCTTTTATATCTGTAAGTAGGCAAAGCCTCTTTTACAGGTCTGATTCTATTGACGCTTTGGAAAAGGAGCTTCTGGTGAGAAGAAGTGCCGGAAGAAAATCACCAGTTTTTAAAAAAAATACTAAGCATTACAACAATTGTGACATGATTAAATACATGAAATTTCATTAATAAAATGCAACAAGCAATCCATAACTTAAGTTTCAGTATTATGACGTAAGCATCTTTAAAACTTTCGGTAGAAGTGATTGATCATCATCATTTAAAACCAGAGTCTTTGGGGGAGTATGTTCAGTTCAGCAGTGGACTGAACATACTCCCCTCCAAAACCTGACGCGATAATAACATTTTTACAGATTAGTTTCTTCTAGCAAAACAGTTTATCCTTATGCTGGATATAATTTGCGGTTTTTGAACTTTAGTATAACACAACATTTGTTTGATTTATTACTATTTGTTAGGAACAACATTTCCCAGTGTGAACGTGTAGACGTTCCAGGTAAACAACTCCGTTCTACTGGACGCTTACGAACAGTTTCTCGCAGCATGGCACTTTCAGGCAAGGACCCCGGTTCATCGGTCCAACATATTACGAACATCTGATGAAACATTTAGGCATCGACTGAGAAACATTTTGTTGGAAAACCTTATGTACTCGGTAAACGAGTACAGGGAATTAACACTATAAGTTTTTTTTTGTGACATTGACGATCCTTATTGGGAGATATGATTTGATTTGATGTTTATTTAATAGTTTAATTTTTTTGCGATTTTGTTTCTGACATGGTATATTTTTATTGTGATTACTTATACTATATTTTTATTTTTATTTTGACGATCATAGTGTAAAATCATGTAAATTGGCATTGTGTAATTTATACTGTATTTTTATATTATGAAATAAATAAATCTAAATCTAATCTAGAAAAAGTTGATGAGACAATATCTCAATATTAACCCCCACCTAAATCTCGCTCGCTAACGAATATAACTTCATTAGCTACACAGAGACGAACGGGCTCGTCCGCCATGTTGCGCAGTTCCGGTTCCTATTTATCCCACTCGTCACTTCCGGTGCGTTGTTCTAGAGGATGGAATGTTTTGGGACAAAAAGGTAACGATAAATTATCCTTAATACATAGCTTTGCTAAAAATAATACAGAGTTTAGATGTTGAATCTACGACACTGGCAAATTTACAAGAATAGCTATATCTGCCTTTAACACATTTAGCGCCGAGATCCCGACTATCGGCTTCAAGGACCTTAAAATAAATAGCCGGAAGTAGCTAACAGATATCTGAAGCACTTCTAGTGAGCCGGTCGCTTTGTACTTACGAGCCACACGCACACATTAACAAGATTTTTCCTACTGCGAGCAGCACGCACACATTGACCTGCTCTGTTCAACCAGTGCTAAGCGACCCGGCCCACCAGAGGTGCTTCAGTTAATTGTTAGCGAGGCTATGTCCGGTTATTTATTTGAAGGCCCTTGATCGGGTTAATTTTATATGGAAAATTGGGGCCTTGGCAGTAAAAGTGTTAATATGTGAGGAGTACCTTCCTCATGGATCTCTTCATAAGAACAGGATTTTGAAAATATTGAACCAGCCTGGAAAAAATATTTTAATGGTCCCGTACAAATAGATACTTTAAATAAAGACTTAATTTTTTTAGCATTTAATTATAAATGTATAGTTTTCAGATTTCTCCCCATATTTGTAGTTTTAGGCGGTATTACCACAGATTATATAATAGTTCTTCGAACAGATACGACACTCTCCCGCAATACAATAGTAAAGAACATTCTGGAATCATAACGTCCGAAGTGCGGTCGTCGACCCCGCGCGGCGTAAAATCAGTGCTAGGGCTGTCAACCGATACACAAATAAATTATTTCACAAATAGATTGAATTAAAAAACAGTGTTTTCTTATAATTTGTTTTGGGTAGTGCAAAAAACGATAAATGCTTGTTTAACTGGATATTGTTGCAGCCGTCTACACTACACTGCAACCCATTATCAACAAAATAATAATATTAAATTATAAATACGCGATCGAAGTGCGGTGCGACGCGGTCCATGCGAGCGCTTTTGTTTTTTTTGTTCGTGAACAGGCTCAAGGAGCTGTCAAAACTATCGGACTTACTTTGTAGCGGTAGGCTGCACGCATGCAAACGCGTGACAACCAACTGAGTTTTGTACCGCCGGCGGTAAGTGACGTCACTCAAGGTCGCGCTCGGCGAAAAACGAGTGTCGGCCCCCTGGTATTACTTGCCAAATTTCATAGTTCTAGAGGTTTTTTGCGGCATAAACGACCATATCTTTTTTTCACGTTGACCTAGAAATTTTATTTGTTCCCAGCTTCAGGGGGTCGTAGACCTGAGTATATGGTTTAAATGTTATTTCGATAACTCCACGCGTTCTTGAGATAAAGGGTCGGCGAAGACAGACGGACAGACGGACGAACAGGCGGACAACAAAGTTATCTTATAAGGGTTCCATTTTTTTCTTTTGAGGTACGGAACCCTAAAAATACTATTGACTGTCTTCTTTTTGTGAAGTAGTAAAAAACTGTCAATAAAATCAAAGATGGATAATTAAAAGATAAACAGTTTCAAATTAGGTTACCCCCGGAGGAAGTGGGGCAGCGTTTTAATTGCTTGATAAAATATTAATTACCCGTCTAGACGGCGGTAGAGTTAATTGGGTCGTTTGGTTATACACACTGTTGGGTTTTTATTCACACAACCAAGGACTATAGGGGTTCCGGGTGCTATTGCGGTTGCCGCGATCATCATCATCATCATCATTTCAGCCAAAAGACGTCCACTGCTGGACATAGGCCTTCCCCAAGGATCTCCACGATTGTCGGCTTTGTGCTGCTATTATCCAGCGGCTTCCCGCGGTTTTCACCAGATCGTCGGTCCACCTTGTGGGAGGCCTGCCAACACTTCGTCTTCCGGTACGTGGTCGCCACTCGAGAACCTTACCACCCCAATGACCATCAGTTCTGCGAGCAATGTGCCCTGCCCATTGCCACTTAAGGTTTGCAATGCGTTGAGCTATATCGGTAACCTTAGTTCTTCTACGGATCTCCTCGTTTCTGATTCGATCTCGAAGAGAAACCCCGAGCATAGCTCTTTCCATTGCCCTATGAGCGACCTTGAGCCTTCTTGCCGCGATACTGCGGGAGTATTCCACGAAAACGTTTCGTAAGGGACACTACCTTTTTAATACTTTTGACATGTAAAATTAGGAAGCTGAATGTCGGTATAGTAAAATTATAACTTGGCTTTAAGGTGGGTAGTGTTTCTTAGCAGCTAATAAGTTTTATTAGGGTAGCTACCATAGCGTTTCGTAAGGGACAAAAAGTTGATGTTTTTATGGAATGCTCCTGCAGTGCGTCGGGCATGATGCGGACGCGCATGTGGATGGTTTCCGCGTGACAAGCAAGCTAGCTCTGCGCCGCGACGCTCCGCAGAGCGCGCGCCAGCCGCCACAGCCTCCTGGCCGTTGTGGCAGAGATGAGACAGTGCCTTAATCAGACACTGGACCTCTCAGCATCTTATTTTAGGAACTGACATAGTTATTTTGTATTACTAACAACATACGGATTAATTAGTCCGAAATAAGTATTTTTTTTAAAAAATAACCGGACGCTGTTTAATAAGCTGGTTGTTTAATGCAAGTAAATGTGTGAGCCCGGGCCAAACGCAGCCAACTCGGGCAACGCGTTGAACGCGGCCACTGGAACGCCCGGTATGTGTGCCATACAAAATGTATAAAAAACCTCGCCCGCAGCCTGTGTCTAGTGGCCCAATGTGGAGGCCCTAAGATTGATTGTCTTCAAAATGGTACGATAATTTCTTCCTGCTCAATATCTTTGCCACACGGGTCATAAATCGAGCGTTTAAACCGCCTCACTTATGTGGACACATTTTTGTCGAAATCTCTACTGATTTTAATGGAATATCAGACTTTTTATTAGAAGTCTGGGATCACTACCAAATAGATTAAAGCGCCTCAAAAATCTGCAGGTATTTTGACAAAAATGTGTCTACAGAAGTGAGGCAGTTTAAACGCTCGATGTAAACACGAGGTTGCCTGTTTGTCCGCCGATCTCTGCGACCATATCTCTGAACAGTTAATCGGTAGAAGGATGCAACGTCAAGCGGTATCAATATCAACCTAGTTCGGCTGGGTTTTTCCGGTATCAATTTGGGTATTCATCGGAAACTTCTGGCTGTAGAAAAGTGGAGGGAACAAGACCACGCGGACTATCTCCTACTCGATGGACTGACCAAGTGAAACCTATGACTGGTCTTTCTATCACCGCTGCTTTGAGAAAAGCCGAAGAAAGGAACGGATCGTGAAAGATAGTGAAGACCTCGAAGGCATATACGGCAGTTTTTCTTCCTATAAAAGGTACATCGGGAGCGCGCATGTGTGCGCGCCGTGTACGGACGCACCACAGGCAAGGATTTGAGCATGCGCGAGCATGCCACAGTACGGCGTGCACTCACACAGACGCGCGTCGTGCGTCTGTGTAAATACGTGTCACGCGCTCCTAAACGACCGAAGTCGTACTACTTGGTTGTCTTTATACTCTGTCAAAGGTCTTCAGTGAAGACTCTTCACTATCTTTGTGACCACAGAATTATGTCGAGATATAAGGAAATAGTTCGTCGATTTGTATAGCAATCAAGCGTGTAAGATTTTGCGGTTGACGTTTGACGTCACGAGTGTAATTTAGTGACGGAACACATAAATTTTCCACGATTATAGATACAAATATTAAATAGAAAAAAATCAAACCTACTTGTTGCCAAGGCGGGATTCGAACCCGCGTCTTTGTCTTACTGGGATAACGTGATATCCGCTACACCATCTGGATACAAGTAAACCCGTCGAAATTTTCCATGCATTTGTACACTTAGATATACACTTTTTCCTTTTATCTCGATATTTTTCTGTGGTGCCATGCATCTTCCTACTTATCTTATCTTACCTTTTATCATCTTATCTTATAGTATATATTCTTATCCTATTTTAAAAGTATGTAACAAGTTGGTTTCGAATCTGGTCTCAACTGACTCCTTCCCAACACTTTGAAACTAAGTTGGAATAAGTGAAAAGTATTAAAAGTTTCCCCCTTATTAAGTGGGAGAGAGGGGGGAGGGTAATATGAGCCCCAAGTGAGAGTTTCTTAATAGGATTTTAGTTGGATTCTTAAATATTGGATTAAAAGGTTTTACTTCGAAAACTATTTATGCTGGAATTGGTGATCATTATTAAAGTTTTTGTTAAAAAACTTTACAGCAGCTATTTCTTTCTCCTATAAATTACCAATTCTTTGTCTTTTTTACTTAGAAAACTACCGTGAGACTCGAACGTATTGAATAAACGTTCGCGAGTACTCATGATTAAGGGGATGCCAAATGCTTCCGAAACATGTCAAGTGGAAGTCTCGTCTTTTCTAAAACATGAGTGATCGTTTCGTAGTTCGTCGATCGTTACACCCTAATAATAAACAGAGACAACATCGGTACCAAAAGTCGCCGTGCGCCAGGCATGTCTCACTCCGCGATTTTGTTTCGCGGTAATTATTATTAATCCTTGCCTAATGCATTAGGCAAGCTCAGGGCTGCGCCGATACCCGACAGCGTCTGTGTGCGAAACCTATGAAGCCCAAGGGAGGGTTATGTGTTTGACCTGTATGTATGTATGTATGACGACGTGTATCAAAACAGTTAATATTATATAACGTCACGCAAATATTTTTTTAACTACCTCTAATTCACTTGGACATTCAAGCTATAATAATTATTTTATTTTTGTCGACAACCCTAGCAGTAGGCGTGGCGACCAGAAAGAGCACGCGTTATGAGTTAGAGCGAGAAGGTAGGATTCGGCGCATTTTTGTGACTCGAACGTGGGTTTTGTTAGACAGTGCGACTTCTGTACAAAGTACTATTACTTATTCTGTGCGTGCGCTACCTCCCTAACAAATAGTGTGAGACTGACTGATACTTCATCACTTACTTATCGCGTGACAAAGCGTAGCATCATAAGCCTACTAGTTCGACATACCAAGGCGAACTTATATCGCCTTAAGCGATCACTAAGAGGTGGGGTTCACCATTATTTTGTAAAATATATTGTAGTTACCTTGTCTTATTTTGTAAAATAAAGTGTTTACATACATACAAGAAGGAGGTTTTCTATTCGTTTGTATTTCTTTTGTTTTTCACAATTTCCATTAAAAATTAATTAGAACACATACTAGCATTATTTCAGCAAATATTGCAACGAGATTAAAAGTTTTACTATGCTTTTCAACGTTAAAACACGTCAAGCTTCGGCTAATCCAATAAGGCCCGCGTCCATTAAAACAGCTGCATTAACGAAGCGGCACTATGAGCGCCGACTTCATTTTAGGTATAAGAAGTTTAAAAGCTGTTTACAAAAAACACAACGTTGGGAAGGATGATGGGCAGAATCGCCCCACCCACCAACAGAAATGAGACATGTGTCAGTTAATAGACCTTGGCAATACGATGGTTTATACGGCCATTCTCACGAAGTATGTCTGCGGTCACCTAATTACCGCGACGCTGTTTTCATACTAAATGTATGGAGACGCGGTAATTAGACGCAGTCATACTTCGTGAAAATGGCCGTTTAGGGTACCGCACCTCAAAACGAAAAGATGAAACCCTTATAAGATCAGTATGCCGCGTCGTAAATCCGTTCCACGCTTGTGCCCCGCGCACACAACGCGCCCCTTTGTGTTTGTCCAAAAAACCGACAAATCACAGATCGCTCCGCGCGCGACTCGACTCGATGCTCGTAGCATGCGCGTCAAATGCGCAAACCGCGTGCGGAAGGCGTCCGGACTATGGGAATTTGTTGCAAAGTGTGTTACATTTCGACTATTCTCACGAAGTCACGACTATCCTTACCGGGATTCGAACCCAGGACCTGCTGCTTCGTAGGCAGGGTCACTACCAACTAAGCTAAAGCAGTCGTCGAATTTGACAATAGATCGGCCATTCTCACGATGCATGACTGCGTTTAATTACCGCGTCTCCATACATTTAGTATGAAAACAGCGTCGCGGTAATTAGGTGACCGCAGATATACTTCGTGAGAATGGTCGATTTCATAATACATTGCACCACTGTCGACGGCAAATTTTAATTGCATGTTGCATTACATGTTGCGTTGCACCAGTCTGCACGCGGCATTAGGCTCTGAAGGGTAACTCTTCGGGGGAGGTGTACTGTGTGCCTCAACTAACTACAACTCACCAATACGCCTCGCAACATATGACGCACGAAGTGGGATATTAGCCAGTAAGCAATAATTGACTCTACGGCGAAGAACACACTGAAATCGCCCGTCGCCGCGATTTTTTCCGTGTAGTTGCGCATAGTAGTTGCGAGTCGCCGCGATTTACGCGCCAGTGTGCGCCACCCCGCGATTTTTCTATACAAATCGATGATTCTAAATACAAAGTTGAAAATCGCTGAGTCGCGTGTCGCCGCGATTCGCGATGCAGTGTGAGATCCGCCTAAGTATTCATTAACCTAGATTTACTGTGTTCTATATTTTGACATACCGTGGATGCAACATCTCCGGTACTATGTCTGGTTTTACTTGAAAACTCCCATCCAAACCTCAACATTATCTCAGCTCAATAGTTTACATCGTGCTTCACCTCTATTGGTAATGAAAGGGGCCATTCATTTATTATGTAAGACGATTTTTGCCAATTTTTGACCCCCTCCCCCCGCCCCTACGTAAGAAAAAATAAGAATCGGCTGACACCCTCCCCCCCTATTTAATATTTATTACGTAGGTAAGAATCTAAATGAAAAATGATTTTACGTTTGGGCTGTTTTATTTTTTATTTTTCAAAAAATCATTTTTGTAAGGACGTTTATTTGCAGATACTATAAGGATAGCCAGTAAAACACTTTAAGAATAACAGATTCACTTATTTATTTAAATAAAACCGTAATAACTAATGTTACACTTGTGATCACTCGTAAACACACTGATTCACAGATCAAAGTTTTCCACTGTTCCCTTTGCACTCGTTCCAACGAGAATGGCTCGCCCTGACAAGGTTTGCCTTTTATATACCAATATTGCCGCTAAACGACCCGCCAGTCTGACAACCCGCCATCTTGTGCTGCCATCTATTCTCAGCTGTCAAATCGTTGAGCGACTATTTAAACTATTTAAAGTGTACAATAAACTAGTGGTTTAGAAATAACATGTAAAATCATAATAAAATTAACCTTAAATATAATCATATTTTGGAACCTTACATTCGACCATCCTGATGACGTGTATGCCCTCATACACGCATCCGGTGAAACCTTACATTTGGCCAGCTAACATTGATACAAAAACAACTACCTTATGGACAATTATATGCGCGATAAAATCGCCAACTTACATTATTGCTAACAAACCATACATTAACCTTTTACTATATTAATTGCAATCATAAAAATCTCAGAGTAAAAATAAAAATAACATTTAAAAAAAAAAAGTACACAAGTTTATCATCATCTTTATTTTTCTTTGCCTCTCGGTTCATGAGGACTTGAGGTGCCTCTCGGTTCGCGAGGTCTTTAGTGTGCCTCTCGGTTCGTGAGGTCTTTAGTGTGCCTCTCGGTTCGTGAGGTCTTTAGTGCGCCTCTCGATTCGTGAGGATTTAATTAGGCCTCTCGCCTCGTGAGGCTCCTAACGATCTTATAATAAACCTATGATCAATTACTCGTCATCTCTAGAATCATCATTCTCGCTATCAGTGTCATTTTCATTGTCATCAATCTCTAAAGCTGTTAAGTGGATCCATGGCTTTAGTCGATCCGCGGCTACTACAGTATTGCGCTTTCTTTTGGTACCTACAAACCCTGGGATTGATGCCACCCTATAGCGATCGTTACCTAACACCTTTGTAATACGGAAAGGACCTTCGTAAGATGGTAAAAGCTTAGTGCTTTTGCCTTGATTCTGAAACGCTGTTTTTGTGATTTTAACTAATTCGCCGTTTTTATATATCTTTGCAGGTCGCCTACCCTTATCATAATATTCTTTTTGATATTGTTGTGCTTTTTTAATTCTATTGCTTACTTCCTTTCGTAATGAGTCTATATCACTGCCTTGACTAACATCGTGTGATATTTCATTTAATATTGGCTTTACTTCACTATGCATTGACGACCCAAACATCACTTCGGTTGGTGCTCTACCAGTAGTTTTTTGGACTGTGTTATTCAAACCCCATTGTATCTTACCTAATTTGTTATCCCAGTCTTTTTCGTCATCATTAAGATTTTGTGCTTTCAGTGAATCTAAAATGGTACGGTTATATCTTTCGACCTGCCCGTTAGCCCGAGGACTTGCTACTGCATTCAACACATGCCTAATACCCCGATTAAGACAGTATCTTTTGAAAGCGTGCGAAGTAAAACAGCTTCCTCGGTCGCTAATCAATCTGTCAGGCGTCCGGAAAGTATCGAAAATATCATCTAGAATCTTTAAAACATTTTGGGTATTAGTGTTTCTTACTGATCTTATGAAAACAAACTTGGTAAAAGAATCTATTATTACCAAAATATGAGTATGTCCCCTTTTTGACCTTACGAAAGGCCCAAGGTGATCAATGTGCAGGGTGTGGAATGGTTTTTCAATTTTTGGTATAGGATACAATAGACCCTCTTGTGTGCTGGTTTTTTTAGCATACGCGCATTCAATGCAAGCACCAACATATTTTTTTATGAAACGAGACATTTTGGAAAACCAGTAACTTTTCTTTATCCTCTCTAGAGTTTTCTCATACCCCACATGACCTATATCGTCATGGTTCATCCTGCACAGTTGCCACCTTGCGCCCTTCGGTACGACCCAACGTAAATCGTTCGCATCTCCTCCTATACACTTGAAGAGCTTGTTATTACGGACAACATAATTTTCTTTTATATATTCTAGCCCCTTTGAATCTAGGTTATTACTAAGTATGTCTCGAATCCTACTTAACTCAGAGTCTCCTAACTGCAGGGTAAGTAACCAATCATCTTCACTTATGGACATGACCGCTGGATACGACTCGACAGTGTAATTCTCTTCAATAGCAATTGGGTTCCGTGATAATGCATCGACGTGGCCCATTTTAGTACCAGGTCTATATTCTATGGAACAATCGTATTCCTGAAGCGCTAACCACCAACGGGCGATACGAGGGATTAAATCACGCTTCTGAAACGTGGACCGTAACGCACTACAGTCGGTGACGACCCTGAATTGTTTTCCCATCAAATAAACCCGAAATTTCTTCAGAGAGCATACGACAGCTAGTGTCTCGAGCTCATACGAATGAAAATTTTTCTCTTCCGGTGTCGTCTGCCTGCTGTAGTATGCTACTGGTTGAAAAGGGTCTGATGTACGCGAGCGCTGTAGAAGTATACCGCCTACACCAATCCTACTCGCGTCAGTATGTAATTCTATCTCGGCTGATGGATCGAAAATGGCTAGAACTGGTCTACAAATTAGCCTTTCTTTAAGTTTCTGGAATGCATCGGCCTGCTCAGCAGTCCACTCCCAAATAGCGTCCTTTTTTAATAATTTGGTTAACGGAGCGGCCAACTGCGCAAAACCCTCCATGAATTTTCGAAAATAGCTCACGAGTCCAAGAAACTGGCGTACCCCGTGCACATTTTCGGGACAGGGAAAATTAGTTACGCTTTTGATTTTACTTTCCCCCGGCCGCATTCCTGATGAACTAATTTCGTAGCCAAGATAATCTATTTTGTTCTGCAAGAAGCTACACTTAGCGAGATTTAGTTTCAATTTAGCTTTTTCTAGTAATTGTAAAACTTCTTCTAATCGATTAAGACATTCATCGATGCTTTTTCCGAACACTAATAAGTCATCTATGTAAACGGTTGCTTTACTGAATCTCGCTGGGCCCAGGACATGGTTCATCATTCTCTGAAAAACAGCAGGTGCATTCGCTAGGCCGAACGGCATACGATTAAATTCGTATTGGCCGTCCGGCGTAACGAATGCTGTAAGGTGCTTTGACTCTTCAGAAATTGGGACCTGGTAGTATCCCGACATTAGATCCAGAGTGACGAACCATGCCTGTCCAGATAACCGGGATATTTCGTCCTCTATGATCGGCATAGGGTACCGTTCTTTTGTAGTAATAGAATTGAGCATACGATAGTCAACGCACATACGCATTTTTCCGTCCTTTTTCTTCACTAATATAATGGGACTTGCATAGCTCGAAACAGATTCCCTAACGACCCCGGCTTCCATCATCTCTTCGATCATACCTCGTACCTTATCGCGTTCATGGTGTGATAGTCTATATGGGCGGTAAACTACAGTACGTTGACTGTTCAGTTCTATTTTCATTTCAGTCACATCCGTACTACCTAAGCTAGCAAGATCGGATGCAAAACAATGTTCGTAACTTCGCAGTAATTCAACTAATCTGAGTTTATCCTTATCCCCTACGGACTCGCCTATCTTTATTTGGGACTCATCAATATGTTTGCTACTACGATGATTTGGTTCCGAGATAATGTCCGACGCTGCGTGTGTAATACGATTTACAATATCTACCTTTTCAGCTCGCGAAAACATAAACCCTTTATAAGTCAAGCATGGTATTGTACATGGTGTTACTGTAACATATAAGACCCCGTTTTTCACTTGGTAGACACCACCACAAACCACGAATTGTTCATTGGGCCTTCCAACAATGTTTGTATTTAATAGCACGCTCCCCGTGAACATTATCTCAGTTACCGCTTTAATACTTGCACTGCCATAAAGTCTACCATTACCTACCAATTGAAGCTTTGTTAAATGCTCATCATTATCGTCGCTGAGATTTTGACTGGGCATAACCGTACCGATGTCCAAAAATTGCAACTTAGTGGCGTCTTTATACACAACTACATGAGGTTGTTCCGAAAACGTTTGACCTATAAGTACTGGTTTATCAAGCAGGTAATCTTCTACAACTCTACATTGCACTAGCGCATTTACCCCGTCGATTGTTACATCTAAAGAAACTGTACCTAACGAATGTACTACACTGTTCCCGAATCCCTTGAGTGGGGAGGATTTTCCGTCATGAGATAGCCCCAGATCAGTTATAGACGACAATTTTATCAGAGATACCTCGCTTCCAAAATCGATGAACGCTTGAAGCGTCACTCCATTAATGGAAACCTGTTTTGTAAATTTTCCACTCGGATTCAAATTTGATATACACATTGTTTTTTTAGTAGATTCCGACTTACTTATATCTTTATTAGTCTTAAGGAAGCAAACATCCTCCGTGTGGCCTACCTTCTTGCATCGATTACAATGACGAAGAGGCTTGGGACATTGCAAAAACGAGTGACCCCTTTCTTTGCAGTTAAAACACCCCGGTTTTACACCTATTTTCTGAGTTTGACTATTTTCAGCAGGATTAGAAGAGACATTACTGGCATTTTTATTCTTAAAGGTAGGTTGGGTTTGTTGGCCATTATTATGACTCAATAAAAATTGTAATAGTTGTTCGGGCTCGGTACAGCGTAAAGCTAAGGCACTAGACTTCATTGTCCTGTCACTGATACCGTGAATAATGCATTCTGCTGCGCGTTTCCCCGTTATATCACACTGATTTAAGAGCGCTAACTTTTCATAATAGTAACTCTCTATTGGCTCATTGTATTTACTCTTTCGCCTAAGCATATCCTCCAAAACCTGGCCATAATTTTGCTCAGAGGGAAAAGCCATAGTTAATTTATCTTGCCATTCTCGCCAACTATACAAGATTGAGTTTAAACTCTCATACCAGGTTTTTGCCAGACCTTGAAGTTTTTGCATGGCGAAATGTATGGTTGTCCGTTCATCCCAGCCGTAAACTGTAGCGCACTCATTTACTTTCTTGAGCCAAAAATCTATGCGTTGGGATTTGTTTGAAGGATTAAATTCTGGCAAGATATTTTTAGCATCTATGGGCTTACAGCTGATTTGTGCGAATTGAGTTGACGGCTGTGATGGCGGATTGTTTTTGAGCGCTTGCAAAAGATTCAGAACCTCTTTAGAACAAAATAATGGGCTACGTGATCGACGCGAATATCGTTCCCTACCGACAGATGTTTGTTCGGTTACCTTATCTGCTTGATGATCCCGAAGATGCGATGTGCTGCGTGTTTCTCCATTTCGTGTGTTGCGATGCTCGCGGCTCGGTGTGTCGCGATGCTCGCGGCTCCGCGTGCCGCGATGCTCGCCGCTCCGTGTGCTGCGATGCTCGCTGCTCCGCGTGCTGTGATGCTCGCGGCTCCGTGTGTCGCGATGCTCGCGGCTCCGTGTGTCACGATGCTCGCTGCCCCGTATGTCGCGATGCTCGCTGCTCCGTGGGCCGCGACGCTCGCGGCTTCGCGTGCTGCGATGCTCGCGGCTCCGTGGGCTGCGACGCTCGCGGCTCCGTGGGCTGCGACGCTCGCGGCTCCGTGAGCTGCGATGCTGACAACTGTGCGGGCTGCGCTGCTCGCGATTCCGTGCGCCTTGCGGGCTGCGACGCTCGCGGCTGCGTGGACTGCGCTGCTCGCGGCTACATCGACTGCGATACTCGAGGCTGCGAGGGCTGCGACGTTCGCTGCGATGACTGCGTTGCTCGCGTCTGTGCGGGCTGCGCCGCTCGCGGCTGCGTGCGCGCCGAAGCTCGCGGCTGCGCTTATATTCTTCTTGCGCCACGCGTCCCTCGTTGTGTAATTGCTGGCGTTCAACCTCCAGCTGTCGCTGCAATTCCAGCAACAGCTGGCTGCGTGCAATGCTGCCATCTCGTTTGTCGTTCTCTTCAGGCGTTCTCAACCTGTGTCGTTCGCCATCTTGGTCTTGGCTGCCCGAATCCATATCCGATCACTCGTTCATGAAAAAAAATGTTTACTTATGTAAATAGTTGATCTGCATTAACATGGACCAAATGGGAATAAGTAGTTAAGTTTTCTTTAATAGTATTTATAGTAAAATGAGCTTGTTTCGATTTATTACAACGAATTAGTTATCTTTACATGTTTATATCATGATGTTATATATTTATATTGTGTCAGAGCTTCAAACCTGATTTTTAGTGCCTTAGAGGCGTTTTCAGCAGACTGAAAAGCGATTTCAGGCCCTTACAGAAACGGCTTGTTCACATACTAGAAGATTCGAAATTCACATAAGTTGCCGTTGTTTTCAGGCGCCTGAAACATGTTTTCAGTCCGTTCCAGGCCACCCCCTATCAGGTGGTTCAATAACCTGAAACCATGTTTTCAGGAGTTTTCAGGACCCCTTATGGGCTTTCGAAATACACCGTACCATTAGGAAAACAGCTCTACAAAGAATATTTGAGAAGCGTGTGAAAATTATAGGTAATTCTCAGAAAAGAACAGCATTAGTTCAGAATGTTCCAGTCGTGCTAAGAATAATCAAAGACACTCGTGCTGCCTACCCATACGTCGCAACAAGGGGTGGACTTTTCTGGATTGGACAAATTATTCCAGATAGGCATTCTCTCGACTACCGGGAGAATTTTGACCATTTAAGCCCTCCTTTTTTTGTTTTATTCCCGGGCTACGTCAAAATACGCTTATCACGATTTTATAAGAACAAAAGGACTAGTAACAATTAAAATACTCTGGTATAACTCTGATATGTATACTTTTATGAGGCAAATCATTCTAGTGATTTCAATCATGCACATAATGGGGCGTGTACTCACATTTGAGATTCCCAATCGCACTTCTGACTATAAGGATAGCCAGTAAAACACTTTAAGAATAACAGATTCACTTATTTATTTAAATAAAACCGTAATAACTAATGTTACACTTGTGATCACTCGTAAACACACTGATTCACAGATCAAAGTTTTCCACTGTTCCCTTTGCACTCGTTCCAACGAGAATGGCTCGCCCTGACAAGGTTTGCCTTTTATATACCAATATTGCCGCTAAACGACCCGCCAGTCTGACAACCCGCCATCTTGTGCTGCCATCTATTCTCAGCTGTCAAATCGTTGAGCGACTATTTAAACTATTTAAAGTGTACAATAAACTAGTGGTTTAGAAATAACATGTAAAATCATAATAAAATTAACCTTAAATATAATCATATTTTGGAACCTTACAATACTAATACGAGTAGTTTTTAATTTTTTAGTAAAATACCTATACACAACCGACCACGCGCCTACGCTCTCGCGCGCTTTTTCAAAAGTTAAGATTATTTTGCGCATTTTTATGATCTTACGTAAGAACGATCATTGCTCCCTCCCACCCCCCTGTAAGAAAAAATAAGACATGGTTGACCCCCCTCCCCCTTAATTCGTCTTACGTAATAAATGAATGGCCCCTAATGACGTAACATCCAAGGTCGCAACTGCTGGGGCAATGTCAGGTACCTGGTCATTTAGCTTAATTTCGTTAGCTTCTGCTGAAATTAAAAAATAAAAATACCTATACGTAAGTACCTATACATTCTTCCATTTCGGGAATCATGTGCTGAAAAGAGTAGTCTTTTAAGCACATGAATTACTCCCCAAATGGACCGCAGATGTCACCACGCTCGGTCATTTAGAACGGCCCAACTTTCCCCATAATCCCCGTTTGACATGTTCATTACAAAGCCGTGACGTCACTAACTGCGAAGTGGACGTCACAAGTTTTAACGCGGATATTACTGCGGTCGATGGAGTGAATGGGATGGACTCGTTCATTCGTTCTTTTAAGTATCATTCACTTTTGCATGGATATTTTAAAGTCCGTGGAGTTGGTTTGAGCTCTGGAAGAAACTAGACTTCTCAACAGACCATATAGGGCTGGCTCGTTCCTCGGCTAAAGAATCGGATTTGCGATTGAACCAGGGAACCTAGCCAGCCTTAAAGGCACTCTTCCGCAGGTCACCGCACCGTCCTCGGCGAGCCCATACATCGATAAGATACTTAATTTCTTAAATAAAGGAAAAAAAACACGATACGATAGTTACCTTCATTGTGCCGATTGGCAGGCAAATGACGTCAACCTACATACAGGCTGATTTAGTTAAGGTTTTACATTAATTTACCGTTACCGTAAATTATCGGTGTCGTTTAAGTTATGAATTCATTATATTTTTTACTTTCATTGATTAGTGGCAATTGTAGAAAACATTTTGTAAGTAAAAACGTATACGTCTGTTTTTCTTTACTTATTTTAACGGAAAATTGGAAATATTAACCGGATGTGCGATTTCACATATTATATTTATCCGAATTTATTATATTCATGCGGTCCCTTCTATAGTATGTACTTTTAGGTATTTAAAAAAGGTAAACAAAAAAACCACGTGACTCGGGTCGTTCAGCCAGTGGTATTATGCCACAGATACAAAACTTTACTTCGATTGGCTGAACGACCCGAGTCACGTGGTTTTTTTTACCTTTTTTTAAATACCTAAAAGTACAGACTACGAGTGTAATATCAAACTGCGTTTCTGATTTATTTTCCAATTTTCCGTTTCAATAAATAAGATAACACAGACAGACACATGTTGATTTATAAAATGGCTTCTACCATTGACACCAACTAATGAAAGTAGTGATAAAATTAATTCATAGGTTTTACTATACCGGTTATTTCCGGTAACGATAAATCAATCTGAAACCTAAAGTGAATCATGCTGTATGTAGCTTGACGTCATTTTTACGACATCGGCACCAAAAGTGCGCTCCCTGGTTATCTGTAACTGATCGCTTTGCTATTGGACGAATACACTTTTTTGCAGTAAAAATGCCTGTTGTACTTCTAAAGAAATGCTTTGAGAAACACCAGAATTATTATCACGAATATCCAAGTGATATCTCCTTTTTTCTAGGATAACCACAGAAACATACGAGTATCGAGATAGACGGAATTATTCGTCGATTTGTATGGCAACCAAAAGTGTAATTTAGTGATGAGAAATATAATTTTCCATTTCATTTAGTGGTATATGAACAAAAAATTATACTATTATTATCAGATTTTCAAATCTGCTAATAATATTGACGGAAACTGAAGTTGTCGGCGTCCAAAGTGCCGGCGCTTCTTTTTAGTACGCGAGGCACATACAGTTTTTCCTTCTACTTGTATATTTTTCTGTGTTCCTAATCCTAACCATTCTAATGACCCTCATAATATGTCATAAGATTCGTATTTTGTAAGAAGTTTAATAACACTTACCATCCCAATTAATTTTCGCAGTCTCTATTTTTAAATGAATCTCTTTCATAAACCATGTTAACAAATTTTAATAATAATATTCCTCGGCGATTACAGATATTAAAATGGTTAAACATTTCAGTAAAACTTAATGATATTAAATAATAACTGCCGCTCCGAACGGATTCAACTCGTTCACTCACTCGTTTTAATTATCATTCTCATCGGCAGGATTTCGAAATCGGTGAATAGATTTATGTAAATGAAATGGTATAGAGCTACTATAATATAATTATGAGTAAACGTTATTAAAATATACATATAATTATGTTTTATTATGGTCAGAGTTTATCGTTAACTTTATTAAACGTGAATAAATTACTTTTAAACTACATAAACCGTTAAACCAATGATGCATTTGAGGCTTTAAACAAAATTAAATACTAACTATTAGTATGTGACCAAGAATTGACGCGCTTGGTCAGTTAATAAATTTGTTTTAGTTTAACTTTAATAATATAGATTTGGGACATAAAATCCTTATGAAGGCAATGACAATGAAGCTGTACCAGAAAAAAATTGCCCAACATCATTACCAACCGCCTTCAAAACAGGAAATAACAAGCTACTTATCTTACAATTCAGATTCAATCAATCCATATTACTTCAACACTGCGAAATATCAATAACGTATACACCCCTAATAAATGACATGACAAATTCGTATCATCAAATAATCATCTCTGTATACGCTACATCCCTTCAAATCGGCTCATTTGCGCATCCGTCACGCTTTCGTTCGCGATCTATTCACTCACTACATCAATCATTCAATCATTCACTCGGCGAACGCTTTAAAATAGGGTGTTCTCGATTCCTCATGAGGAAGAAATAATGAGAAATTTAGAGGAAATGCTGGGAATATCAGTATGGTTAAAAACAATGGCTTAGCAAAATAATCTCTTCTCGAAACGAAAAAAAATGTATGGAATTTGTATCAATTAGGAGGGTACTTGATACAAATTCCATACTTTTTTTTGCAAAAATGTTACTTTCCCACATAGGATCATCGATTAACAATATCTACAAGAGATAAAAGAAACCGGTCAAGTGCGAGTCGGACTCGCGCACCGAGAGTTCCGTACAAACTCGTAAGTAGATACGTGAATAGTTGATGAAAAACTGTATGGCGGTTAGCTTAGTAGGAGCAAATAAGTATGTGTTACGATTTTTAAAAATTTCTAATAAACGATGCAATTTAGGAAAACCGTTTTATTTTTCCTGTAACATTTAGGATGATATTAATATTTGGTAATTATTACCGATTTTTCTGTTCAGTAACTTCGAAGATAATAGGGGGGGAATGGTATTTTTTTGAACGTTTTTGGTCATAAATCAAAAAGTACACAATTAACAAAAAAAAAATGGTTTTGGAAACTATAAATTAAGCCCGCTGGTAAATACTGATTAATATTCTTTTTAATAAATGTATATTGTAACAACTGTGTATTTTTTGATTATCAAAATTAAATCTCAGTTAAGAAAATAATTAAACGATTAATTATTTGATTATATTATTGAGTCATGTCCACATTTTTTAGGAGCGATGACGCAAATTTGTCCGATCTCTGTTTATCATTTATTTATCGCGCGACAAAGCGTAGTATCATAAGCCTACAGATGTGTGGCTGTTTAGATGTTTGGAGGTTTGGATAGGATGTTTTGTTACTGGATAACGCGGTAACAACTGAATGGATTGAGATGAAATTTGGCATGCACGTAGACCTGGTCCTGGATTGGTGAAACATACGATACTCTATATCCCGGTAAAGAGTACCCTTGGGACAGTGACGGGTATAACACGGGCGAAGCCGTGTCATCTAATCGTCAGTTTTGTGACGACCTGTTAACTGCCACTTAAGAGGATATTTGTCCGCCATTTTTTTTTGCAAATTTTATGTCCCAGTGACACTCGCGCTATCAAAACGAATCTAATGATGTATCATTTATCAAAATCGGGTGTATCGTTGAGAAGTTATGAGCGGACATAGGGAAGGATATACATACAGATACACATAACCCATTTGAGCGTCGCCGCAGTCGGGTAAAAAGCCTAAATGCTAGTATTTCATAAGAGGTAATCCATATAGTACGTCACACCCAAATGTGACTGCCTTTACTAAGAAGGTCAAATATGTTACGAAAAAGTGTGACATGAGGGGGGGGGCGGGGTCTAAAAGTCTAAAAAATCGTGTGACGTACTTTGTGGATGACCTCTAAGATGGTAGAATCAGACCTGTAAAAGAGCCCCTGAAGCATATTTGAAAAATTCAATGATACATCAAGAATAATCTCAAATCTATAATATTTACTGGGTCTACAGCGCAAGTTTGACAGTTGCTAGAATATTTCAGCTGTACTGCGCCGGTCGGCGCTCGCCTCACCGATATCGTTTTAAAAGATAAACATAACAAACATACTAGCGTTAATTAAGGCCTGAGTGCTAGACACTGTCCCAGTTGTTGCTATGTTAACTCAGCAGCAATAGAGAGACTAACAGTTCTCACAATACCGATATTATTGAATTTAATTGATTTGTATTGAGTTAAATTTGTATGGAAAATATGGGTATCTCTTGGAAATAAGTAAATTGCAGTGGAATAATATGTGTATAAATATATTTAAATTACTATCGTAAGCATTTACCTATGACATTGCCAACATTTTTCACTAGACAGTTTTCTACTTGACAGCTATTCAAAAAGCATGATCTGTTGCTGCCAGTGTTATATTCCAACACCCCCCCATAACTCGGGCATCAACAGTTAGGCTATACTATACCAAGCTGCCTGCTGAAGCTCTGATGCTTAATACAGCCCAGCGGCTTGGTGAATACGTCTGCAATCATTGCATCTGTAGGAACGTACAATATCTTAACATTGAACCTATCGACCATATCCCTAACATAATGGTATCGTATTTCAATATGCTTGCTTCTCTTATGATGCACCCTATTAACAGCAAGTTGCATAGCGGACTGATTGTCACAATACATCACAATATCGCAATTAGATATCATCAGCAGTTCCTTAACCAATGCTTGTAGAAACACCGCCTCTCTACTAGCTTCGCTCAAGCTAATATACTCCGCCTCGGTGGACGACAACGAAATACACGACTGTTTGTAACTGCCCCATGATATCGAATTACCGCCGTATTTAAATACATAGCCCGTGTACGACTTTCGATCGGAATCTGAAGCCCAGTCTGCATCCGAATATCCCTCCAAGAGGGGTTTTTCATTTGATTTCTCAAATACCAGAGCTTTTTGTTTCGTACCTTTAAGATACCGTAATATACGCTTCGCTTGGTTCCAATGGAATTCCGTATAACAACTGTTATATTTACTTAAATATGACACAGCAAACGAAATGTCGGGTCGCGTAGTAACGCACAGATACATTAGGCTACCAATTAGTTCTTGGTATGGAAACTTGCTTACATTGTTAATCGTAGCATTATCAGTACTCTCACTTACAGAACTAATATTAGTTATCATGGGAGACTTTACAGACTTGCAGTCTGTCATGCCGAAGCGATCTAACAACTTGTCAATTCTGTTTTCCTGACTAAGTTTGATAGAAGTAGCATCACGTTCTACTTTTATACCCAGCATATTCCTTACCGGACCCAAGTCTTTTATCTTAAAATACTTTAACAAAGAACTTTTCAACGTCTGTGCTAGACGTTCGTCATTGTAAAACACGAAGAAATCATCAACATACAAAGCAATAAAGACAATCGACTCACCAGATCTCCTAGTGAAGATACAGTCCTCTTGTTTGCATTGCTTGTATCCCACAGAAAGTAAGACATCTTTTACCTTTTGATACCAGGATCGCGAAGCTTGTTTCAGCCCGTAAACAGCCTTTCGCAGTCTATAGGCTTTGTTTTCACTCCCAGGGCATATGAAACCTTCCGGTTGTTGCATAAAAATTTCCTCATGCAAATCACCATTGAGGAATGCTGTCTGGACATCCAGGTCATCAATCTTTAGGTTCATTTCTACAGCCAGAGATAATAACAATCTAATAGAGCAGTGTCGAACGACCGGTGAAAATGTTTCATGGAAATCTTCACCATATTTTTGGGTAAAACCCTTCGCTACCAACCTCGCTTTGTAACGTGTTATATTTCCATCCGAGTCCCGCTTCAGTGTAAAAATCCACTTGTTTTTAACAATATTTTTGTCAACTGGTTTGTCAGTAAGCTCCCAAGCTCCGTGTAAGACAAAAGAATCGATTTCTTCCTGCATGGCTTTCTGCCACAACTCTTTATCTTCACAACTTAAAGCTTCTTTGACAGTTCGCGGCTCTATAGGTTCTGTTACATTACAAACGTTGGTTATATTACAGGTTGGTTTAGGTACACGTGGACGTAGGTTATATCGTTGGCTAGTAGACTCAGATGCCGATTCAGGCGCTTTTGCAGAGTCTTCACTAGGCACGTGCTCACACTCTATCTCAACAGGGTTGTTAGGTAACTCGATGCGATCTGGCTGCCGCTCCGCCTCAACAGGATAATCTGATGCCTCGACGAAGTCAGGTTCCTGCTCCGCTTCAACCGGCACAGTCTTCAGATTCTCCTCATTACCACCTCCTGTAAGATAAATGGGTTCAAACACATGTTTTGGACCAACTTTTGAGTGCCTACCTGGAAACACAGTTTCGTTGAAAACCACATCACGTGACACAACGATCTTATTGTTATCAGGGTTGAACAAACGATATCCTTTGACGTTTTCACAGTAGCCTAAAAATATCAGTCTTTTACTTTTGGGGTCTAACTTTTTCCGTTTGCAGTCATCAATGTGTACGAATGCCTCACAACCAAAGACACGCAGATTTTTAAGACTCACTCGCTTACCACTCCACACCTCTTCTGGTAATTTACCAGAAAGTCGTGAGCTTGGTGATCGATTGATGAGATACTCCGCAGTATTCGCAGCTTCTGCCCACATCTTGCTGTTTAGATTGGCATTATACAGAAGACATCTGACTTTTTCAAGCAAACTACGATTAAAACGCTCTGCTGAACCATTTTGCTGAGGGCTGTATGGTACAGTCAGCTGATGGACAATACCCTTCTTTTTGAGAAAGTTTGTTAACTCAGTGTTTACGTACTCAGTGCCATTATCTGAACGTAATACTTTAACTTTAGTATCACACTGATTCTCAACAAGGTTTATAAAATCCATAGTGTACTTACATACGTCACTTTTCTTCGCAATGGGGTACACGAATACTTTCCTGGAGTAGTCGTCTAGGAAAGTAAGGATGTAACGCTTCCCTCCGAGAGAAGGAGTCGGCAGGGGGCCCAAAACATCGCTGTGAAGAAGCGCCAGCCGTGCGTCAGCTACCTGTTTGTCAGGGTTAGTCACAAAGGGTGCGCGGGATTGCTTACCCTTAAGACACACATCACAAACTTGCTTCTGAGTAGTAACCTGAAAATCAACATCATTAGCAACCTTCCTAAGCGATGCCAAGCTATCAAAATTAAGGTGCCCTAATCTTTGATGCCATAACATCATGTCTTTTGAAGTAGCTGATGTTGTTATGTTAGCTCTACCAACAGTGACAAGTCTGTAAATTCTCCCATACTTCCTAGCTCTTAAAACTACCTTTCCAGCTTTCAATAAACTACATTCCGTATTATTGAAACTAAATGTAAAACCTTTTGCGGTAAGGGTAGACACTGATATCAAATTAACAGTGAGACCAGGTACAAACATTACATCTTTTAAAGTTATATCTATCGTATTACCATTAAAAGTCACTGTAAAATGTACGTCTCCTTTTCCCTGTACTACCAGCTTCTTACCGTCGGCAACACATACCTCCTTCGTCGATGACTGATTAAGAAATTTAAACCATTCTCGACATCCTGACATATTGTCCGTCGCCCCAGAATCAATAATCCAAGAACTGTCATTCTCAGCCGTGTTAAGTGCCGTCAACACCATAGAAGTCGATACGTCATTCTGTTGAGGACAGTCCTTCTTGACGTGACCTTTAGATCGACACTTCCAACACCACAGTTTCTTATTCGAATCTGACGACGAGCTAGCATGTTTCGATGTACTTGAGGCGTGCTTCTTGTCACCTCGGGAACTAGTCTTGTTATTCCCACGATTCCGTGTAAACAAGCAGTCATCTAGACCACCAGTGCTCCCTTTCCATCGCTTGTCCTGAAGGAGTTTAGTTTTTACCATGTCCGTCGTAATGTCCACGCCAGAGTGCTCCAAAGCCATAATCATGGGCGCATAGTCCTGCGGCAACCCTTGAAGCATTATAGCTGCGAGAAATTCATCATCCAGAGGCTTCTTCATGTTGCTCAGTTGATCAGCAAGTGACAAGATCTCATTTACATAAATCTCCATACTATCAAACTGTTCCAGCTTTATCGAGCATAAAGCCCGAAGACATGACAACCTTCTGTGCAAACCGGTGTCGTCATACGCCTTTTTCAAAGCACCCCATACATCTTTAGCCGTCCCGGCGTTCACAATGTGAGGATAACATGACTTGTCAACACTTAAACATAGTCTCGCCCGAGCCTTCTCCTCTTTACGAGCTATAAGTTCAGCGTTCTCACCTTCTGCAGTTACAGGACTCCCGGTAATGCAATGCCACAAATTTTCGAAAACGAGAATATTCTGCATTTGGAATGCCCAATCCCGGTAATTAATGGTGCCTTTTAGCTTTTCCATCGTAATTGCCGAACTTGAATATTCACCCATATTTCGACGTAAAAATATATTTACACAATATTTACATGATGCGGCACATAACCTCTTGGAAATAAGTAAATTGCAGTGGAATAATATGTGTATAAATATATTTAAATTACTATCGTAAGCATTTACCTATGACATTGCCAACATTTTTCACTAGACAGTTTTCTACTTGACAGCTATTCAAAAAGCATGATCTGTTGCTGCCAGTGTTATATTCCAACAGTATCCCGGTATTTTACTTAGAAAATCACCGTGAGACTCATACATATTGAATTAAAAACGGATCACTCACGTTGTACAAAAGACGAGACATCCACTCGACATCTTTCGGGAGCATTCGGCATTCCCTTAATCATGAGTACATTCGCGAACGCCTCGTCGGCGCCGGGAAGCCGCGCCGACATGGCTGCTAGGCGTAGTAGTCGCCGGGCAACGTTTGCGTACTAGGTACTCATGATTACGGGAATGCCGAAACATGTCGAGTGGATGCCTCGTCTTTTGTACAACGTGAGTGATCCGTTTTTAATTCAATAATATCAAGGTATTGTCCATACTAAAATTATGGGTACTGGAAGTTCTAGTATAATAGGTATGAGATTGACAATTAGCTACGACTACGCTGACCACGTGGTAACGGGGACGGAGCCAGTACTTAGTGAAGAAAAAAACATAACCGCAAATGAATTTCTCACGTCAGTAGGGTTTTTTTTTTTTTTTATGAAATAGGGGGCAAACGAGCAGACGGGTCGCCTGATGGTAAGCAATCACCGTCGCCCATAGACACCTGCAACACTAAAAGATTCACAGGTGCGTTGCCGGGCTTTCAGGCGGGAGTACGCTTGTAACCAATCATAGATTGTTGTCTTATAAACTTAATCAGCAACGATAGCTCGTTTACTCGAACTTTATATATGAATATTTGTCGTAAATGACTTTAGACTCACACATAGTAAACATTAAGTTGTTTAATCAATACCGCTTGATACATAAGACGTATTGATTTTAATTACTAGAAAAACTCGACCGCGGTGCAGTTTAAAAGTGCATAATTTCCGCTATTTTGTTTATATTAACGAACTTTATACCCAGTGACACTCGCGCCATCAAGAGGAATCTAATGATAACTGATATATCAAAATCGTTAGTGCTGTTGAGTAGTTACAAGCGGACATACATACACAAGTACATACATACATATAGGTCAAACACAAAACCCTCTTTTGGGCTTCGCCACAGTCGGGTAAAAAGTCGGCGTAATGGGGCAAATTTCAATGTTAATTTTGTTGGCTTTATCGATATATCTTTATCCATACATTAAGTATATTTCGACGGTTAGGTAAGTGATATTCCACAAATAAAAAAAATCTGTGACAGAACAATAGACATCAGTGGCGTGGCGTCCAAAGAACTCGATTCCTACCGGCTTGCCTAATATCAGGCATTTGACCACCTTATTCTACAGATCTTAAGGAAAATGTACGCCAAATCTGCACTGGCTTGCCCAACGATATTCTTTACGCCACGTCACTGATAGACATACGTATGTAGTAATTATGCAAGCTTTCGATATTACCAAATCAGCAACGGTACAGTAAAAAGCACAGAAAAAATATCAAACAGATCAAAAAGTTAATCCAGAAGTCACTCACATCCCAATGAAAATCCTCACCGTTCGAGTAGAACTTTTCGTTCATTCAATCCGCTCGCTCACCAACTCATTCACTCGTTCGTGCAACTTTTTTCATTTGCCAATTTTTGTCAACACTCCGCGCGGTCTCGCTCTCTCGCGAACGAGCGACGGGGATGGAGAATGAGAGATTGCTAACAGTTGAATATTTGTTACAGTGGCCGCTTGTTACACCATGCTTGCCAATTTTTTTTATTTCTTCGATTTTGCTTGCAGTTCTGTGCATGCTTACTTTTTCACTCCTATTAAAATACTTACCTATATTTGACAATAAATGAATGAATGAAAAGCAATTGATATGGTATGTTCTTATTTATTGCAAGCATGTTTGATTTAGTACTACCAAAGGAGTGAATTAATAATAAACAAATTTTTACTAAAAAACAACACGACTGCGGTGCAAAAAATAGGTACCGCTCACTAAAGTGCATAAATCCACAATTTTATTACAAATTTTACGTAACCTGACACTCGCGCCATCAAGAAGAATCTATACCTACATCAGGCGACCCGTCTGCTCGTTTGCCCCCTATTTCATAAAAAAAAAAAACAAAACATCATTAGATTGATCAATATCGGGTGTGTCGGGTGTTACAAACAGACATAGGAACAGACTTACATACATACATACAGGTCAAACACATAACCATCCTTTTGGGCTTCACCACAGTCGGGTAAAAATTTAAGTAAAGCTTTACTTGTACAAACAGCAACACACTTAACTGCCCATTAAAGACAGAGCAGAGAGAAACTGATAACGATTGAAAGAGATATATATATTTGTATTATGTCAACTTCAAATCAAATAACGTTTGCGTATGTGTAATGTGCCTTTGAGCTTTGTCATTGTAGTTGTTTGGGCAAAGTTTTTTTTTCCATACTGTAAATAAAGGTTTTATTTCAACAAGACAGGTGAATTTGTCAAAATTATGATTTAGCTTTCAGACGAACGTTGGGATGAAATAAACTAATTATATTGCTAATGCTTTTATTGGTGCTTCATATTTTTGATATGATGCACCAATATAATGTAATTTATATTTATTATTCATTCATTATTTTCCACGAATTCAATAATATGGCATTAATGTCAATAATGACGTTGGATCAGCCATAAAATAAAAATTATTGTTTCAAAACTCTTTTGAATAATAGCCAATTTATACTCATAAACACACGCACACATGCATAACACGACGCCTTCATGTGTGATTCTCTTTCTTGCAGTATTTCCCATTTTTGAAGTGTATAGTTAACAGCTGTGTTGCTTATTTATTTATTTATTTATAAAAAAGGACAAATCGTCACTACTTTGAAAAAAAAACTCGTATCTAAAAACGTTGTAGAGAAAAACGTAAAAAGTTACATACGAACGTCATATACACTTACTGCGTTTTTACCTGGAGTCAGTGTTAGGTTAGGTTAGGTTAGTGGTTAGTGTTAGTTATACGGCTTTTTTAAAGTAACGACGAAATTAAGTTCCATATAACTTCCATTAAAATTAAGTCATCATCATCTTCATCATTTCAGCCATAGGACGTCCACTGTTGGACATAGGCCTCCCTCATAGATTTTAATTGGTTCGGTTGGAAGAAACCTGCATCCACCGTGAGCCAGCAGCCCAGATGGCCGTTGGGGCCGAAAGGTTCTCGAATGGAGACCACATCAGCGTCAATCAGCGTCGGACGTCCACCAACAAGATGGACAGATGATCTGGTTAAATTTAAGTACCTTACTACAATTTGGCAATTACTCCTATCATCATCAGCCTATATACGTCTCTCTGCTGGGCACAGGCCTACTATCATAGACGAGAGTGAATGGGCTGTAGTCCCCACGCTAGCCTGCGGATTGGGGACTTCACACATCTTTGAATTTATTCGCGGATGTATGCAGGTTCCCTCACCATGTGTTCCCAGCGCGCTATGACATGGGGTACTTCAAGAAACGAGTAAACAGGGCTCTCTCTTCCATCAGGCAGCTCGTCTGCTCGTTTGCCATTTATAACATAAAAAAAAAAAAAAAATGTTTTTCCTTCTTCGAAAAACTAATGGTAAATGTCAAATAATATTTCGTACTTAAGTTCGTAGTTAAGTTTATTTGATGATTGGTTATGGGTGATAAATTTTCTTAAATGGTTGTTTCTTTTTCTTAATCAATGGCAAAATTAACATGGACGTCAACTAGTTTTCTTGTAACATGAGGTCGCTTAGCTGTATTTGTAATATTCGTAAAATTTTTGTATTCGAATAATATGAATACTTGGATTTCCGATATTCGAATAATTCGAATATTAGCTGAAAAACTTATTCCAAGCGTTTGAAATCACGTAAACAGTATCAAAATAAACTAACAAGTTATCTATAATGATTTCTTTTAAATCCTTTTATTCAATCACTAATCTGTGTGTTTACAATTTTACTGTAATGGTTACGTCCATGGGGACAAGGGTTATTCTTCAGAAATAGGTCTGCGGTCACCTTATTCCTCTGGCCCTATTTGATACTAAATGTATGAAGACAAAGGAATAAGTCACAGACATATTTCTGAAGAATAACCCACAACTACGTCCAATTTTGGACAAATTACATTCCCTGATTGATCATAATACTGTACAAAAAATATTGTTTTATTGTCTTACTGATCAGCTGGGTCAAATGTTCATGTAAAGAATTATAAACCCTGGCGATCATAAAAGAAAAAAATAAATGAATTAATCCCACTTTTAAGTATTTGAAATATTCGTTTTATTCGAATAATTATTACTTTAGTATTCGAAGTTTATTTCTGGCGAATATTCGAATTACAAACCCTAGCTGTATCTATTTCAATATAGATATAGGTATGTTTACGCTCCAAACGTCTAAGATCGTAGAAATAATGTGCAGAACCTTGAGACTGTTAACCGAGTTATTATTCCAGTCTGCTTAGTTCTTAAGCAACTTTAATTAACTACGAAAATTATTCGAAACCGCGCCATTAGGGTTCTTCATTACAATTCTAATAAAGTGGATGTTGATTCTAAATATTATCCAATAATATTGAAGCCAAGAAGATTGTTTAAAGCGTTTATTATCAAAAGTCAACGTTTTCTAACGGTGTGGAAATACATATTCGGTGTGGATATTGAAAATATATGCAAGGATTTATAAAGTATTATGCTTTAAGTCCATTACTTGACATGTCATTCTGTTGCAGGTTATGTTTTTTGTAATAATAATTATGTAATAAGAATTGATGAATAAATTATTCTATTCTATTCTATTCATTACGCACGCCCTCAGGCATTCGCATTTGTCTAACTTCTAGGTTGTATTTGTCACATATTTGTGGACACCAGTGCGTGCTTTTGGAAAAAGATAACCCTCAAAAAGACTAATTAAGGAGTTTCCGAGACGCCGGTACTTAGATTTAAACTTGTAATGTGTACCTAGTCACAGAATAGATAATTTGAATTGAATTGATTTGATTATAAACTTGTTGAACTTGTCGTTCGCTCAACACAAAGTGTCCAACTTCTAGAACATTGTCCTGGTCCCATATTTGTTGTCAATATTTCTGGTCACCGGTGCGTGCGTATGAATCCGCCGTTCGCTCAATATTACGATTGTCGCAATGGAACCCGACAGAACCCTCCCGGCTCGGAGTGCACTTCTCGGCTCCTCTCAAACCTCCGCACGTTTCTTTTTATGTAACCTTGGATATGGGACTAAGGAACAGTAGGTCCTCCAGCTATAGATAGCCTATGAAGACTTTGGGGTTCATTAACTTTTAGCTTAGCTTTTAGAATTGTGAGTAAGCATTCAACTCATGTGGTAAAATGCTGAAAACAGTTACAGAACAAATAATTTGAATTGGTTTAATTATAAACTTGTTGAATTTGTCGTTCGCTCAACACAAAAGTGTCCAACTTCCAGAATATTGAGCTTGTCTCATATTTATTGTTAATATTTGTGGTCACCGGTGCATGCGTATAAATCTGTCGTTCGCTCAATATTACGATTGTCGCAGTGGAACCCGAAAGAACCCTGCCGGCTCGGAGTGCGCTTCTCTGCTCCTCTCAAACCTCCGCACGTTTCTTTTTATGTAACGTTGGATATGGGTCTTAGGAACAGTACTTACAGAAATAAATTATTTTATTTTTTATTTTATTTTAGTAGGCCACAGTATAATAGCATTGATTTTTCTTCCTACAAAAGGATCGCGCGCTTGAATGTGTGCGCGCCGAGTACGAACGCACTTCAAGCAAAGATTTAAGAATGCTTTAGTATGGATCGCACTCACACAGACGTGTTATCGCGCGTCTGTGTGAATAAGTGTCGCGCGCTCCTAAACGGCTGAAGATGCACTACTTGTTCGTATTTATACTTTGAGTAGGTCCTCTAGATAGCCTGTGAAAATGAGTGAATGAATAAACAGTATTCATCCACTGTGTTGAGTGTTGTTGGTTCTGCTGTATTTATGTCCAGTGTGCTAGTTCCCATTGGCACCTCGCTCACGTGCCAGCGGAATCGGCGGCGCGACGTCGCAGCCGGGTAAGTGACGAATAACAAGTTTATCCGGGCCTTTCTCAATTGTTTCAACCTTACAAATCTCGGAGTAAGTGAATTAATGGAGAATAACTTAAATGCTCATGCCCTTATTTAATGCACGCATATCGGATTATTACCAAAATAGTAAATTAATAAAAATAATTATTATTTAATGCGCACTGTGAGCGAAAATGAGTGAATGAATAAAGTAAAGGTTTATTCATCCACTTTAATGAGTGTTGTTCGTTCTGCTGTATTTATGTCCAGTGTGCTAGTTCCCATTGGCACCTCGCTCACGTGCCAGCGGAATCGGCGGCGCGACGTCGCAGCCGGGTAAGTGACGAATAACAAGTTTATCCGGACCTTTTCTCAATTGTTTCAACCTACGAATCCCGGTTTACGCCTGTATTGTGGCGATTAAATTTAATAGCGGGATTGAAACAGTGGTTTATTGGCGGGGTTTTGTTTTGCCCGGGTTTTTTGTAGTTTGTTGCGTAAGTCGTAACTCGGTGGGACGGGCGGATTTTGTTGAGATTTCTTTTAGTGCGGATCTTCAGGTGCGATGTTTGCGTGGGGGTCGAAAGTAAATCTTAAGAAACTTACAATACAATACAATATTCTTTATTGTGCACCAAAACAAAAGATTACAAAAACTTACAAATTATTTATGTAAAACAACTAAAACTACTAAATTTCGCACGTTACTTGATATTGAACGAAATGATACTGAGTATGTATGTACTTATAGTATTTACCGCCATTTGACATTTTTAATTTGCGGTTTTTGAACACTAACATTTTTAAGTTTCAGTATTGAATTTAATTTTTTTACATTTGTAAATAGTTTATAATATTAGTGGGAAGTGGGATACTAGCATTTTCCCGCGGCTTCGCCCGCGTTGTTCTCGTTATTGTCCCAAAACTCTTTACCGAGATATAATGTATCCTATGTTTCAATCCAGGACTTGGTCTACTTGTATGCCAAATTTCAGCTTGATCCATCCAGTTGTTACCCCGTTATAAGGTAACAAACATCCAAACATCCAAACATCTTCACAAATTTTCGCATTTATAATATTAGTGGGATGGGATGGGATAGCAACTGGATGGATCAAGCTGAAATTTGGCATGTAAGTAGGTAGACCATTTCCTGGATTGAAACATAGGATACTTTATATCCCGGTAAATACTTCCTTTGGGACAATAACGGGAACAACGCGGGCGAAGCCGCGGGAAAATGCTAGTTTAGTATAAATGTAAGTGGAAGAAACGAGTGCGGTGTGACGGGCGGACGGCAGTGGCGGGATTAGCGGCACAAACGCGATAGCGACTTACTGACTCGCCGACACGACACTCGCGACTTTGCCGTACAAGGGTGATAAGTTATCGGGGAAGTGTAACGCTTAGAGGGTTTTATTTCTCTCTGAATTATGCGAAACGTTTGCACATTAAAATAAGTACAACGGTTTTATTTTAAGTTTTGACAACGGAGGTCCCTTACATCTCCAATAATTTTAGTATAGGTACGTCTTTTTATTTTTTATTTTTATTTGTAATTTATCTTGTTTTGACGCCTAGAGACCCTTTACATCTCTAAAAATGTAGTTTTAAGGTTATTGAAATATATTTAGTTAAGTAGTTGTTTGTGATATGTAATGTAATATTGTCACAATTATTGTAATGTTTTTTTTTTAAAAGAGAAATTGGTGAGTTTCTTCCGGCGCTTCTTCTCACCAGAATGTCATCTGCCGAACCGTCAAAAGAATCAGACATGTAAAAGAGCCCTTGAGGGCTACTTGCAGAAATAAATTATTTCATTTCATTTCAATGATCAGCAGTTACAATAGCCACTTCTTGACTTCGTCATTAGTCCGTTGCCTACCAAGTTAAAATCATCATAAGTGGGACTACAGCCCATTCACTCGCATATTATGAGAGTAGGCCTTAGCCCAGCAATAGGACGTATAAAGGCTGACGATGATGATGGTTGTATGTAATATCATGTAAACTCGATGTTAGTGCAAATAATTATTCCGTACATCACTGTACGGAATAATTTTACGAAGACGTTTAATTAGCGACCTATTTCCTAGAAATTGTAATATATGTACTTAGTTACCTATAGCATATAGGAAATTAGTTGCCAGCTGATTGCGATCACTGAACTTGTGGGTAGATTATTGTGTATATTTTCATACGTTATTTTGGTGGTAGTTATAACTTTCCTTCTTCTTCAATACACTTTGCATACGTACGGACGTGCTGCGTATTATTTATAAATATCCTGCGATCCTGGAGTTTTGGAAGGACACAAACTTATCAGAAATATGATCACAATTTCGCAGATCGCAGTTTTCCCGGAAGACTACAGTATGGAGTTCAGCCATTAAAAACATAATAAACGATGTTTGCTATATTTTGCAATTTTATTTATATAAAATTGAAATGAACATAACAAATAACACATTATAAACAATTCCCAATAATTTTAAATTGCTAAATTAACTACAAGAATCCACATTTAAATATTTTATCTAAATATTCGCGGTAAAAATATATACTGAAACAGATTTTGGAAAAAAAAATTGAAAATGTTTAATTCTGTAATTCTATTTTTTGTTGACATTACTTTTAGTGTCTCTAGAAAATAAAGTTTGAATTTTTGGAGTGTTTTTAAATTATTTCATTGCATATTTGAGAAAAGCACTATAAATACCTTGGCGTGAAATGGGGTTGCCAGCCTCGTAACTATCTGGTCTCGCGTTCACTCAGCCATCTACTCGTACTCAGCCGGCAATACCTCATTTCCCGCCCTCCGTAGTAATGTACTATTTAAAGGGTTGGCAACACGCACGTAATGCCCCTAGTATTAAAAAAAATGTTTATTGAACACTGATAATGTAATAACGTCGCTTAGTAACATATTGAATTAAAAACGGATCACTCACGTTGTACAAAAAACGAAACATCCACTCGACATGTTTCGGGAGCATTCGGTATGTATTAATCATGAGTAGTATTCGCGAACGCTGCCCGACGACTACTAGGACGTTCTTCTTTTTAACCTACAATTGCTTCATACTAATTATTTGTGACAGAGTTGTATTTTACCGCCCTGTCACGGTTTTTTTTAATGTAAAATTGTAATTAAATTATGAAAACAATTTTACACAATAACGCTACAGAGAAACAAAGTATTTTGATAACGAAATAACAGGAATATAAAAGTAAAATTAATAAGCTATGATGTCAAATCAAATCATCTTTGGGAGACAATTCCATTGTAGGTAGAAAAGAAGAACGTCCCTACTACGCCTAGCAGCCCTGTCGTCGCGGCTGCTGTCTCGTATTTTGTACAACGTGAGTGATCTGTTTTTAAACTTAAAAACCTAATTAGATTCCAATATACGTCAAAAAAACTACCAAAGATGGCGGAATGTCACAGTTACACGTGTCATCATCATTGTGACGTTTCAGGAAAAACCAACCTTTTGGTACCTACAATAATTATGTTAAAATAAAACATTATAAGTTATTTCCACAATATGATAAAGGTCATCCTGATTTTAATCAATGTTTTCTGTGCATTCATCGCCTAACAGGTCTTGGTTTGGTAAGGTCGACGAAGATAAATGCTAGCTTTAGCCAGTGCATTAGTTAACCTAACCAGTTAAAAAGCTTTTGTGTGATTGAGTATTAAACATACAAGCTTACACATTTATAATATTAGTAAATTTTTTTTAAAACTGACTGGGGACCTATACATTATAAATAATATTAATTCAGCCCACATGCGTCCCACTGCTGGGCACAGGCCTCCTCTCAAGATGAGAAAGAGATTGGGCTATAATCCTCACGCTGGCCCAGTGCGGGTTAGGGACTTCAGCTTCACATACACTTTGAAGTTTTTTCTCAGATGTACCTATGCAGGTTTTTTCACGATGTTTTCCTTCACTGGCTCCATTTTACATGCGATAAAGCAAAACCCGCGAGCAAAACACAAACTTGAAACAATAACGAAATGAAACAACAAAAACTTAACGGAAAACTTAACAGAAAACAAAAACTTAACAATGGAAATCACCACGGCGAATACAGAAAACATTCGAGCTATCCAAACGTCAGATGTCGAATGAAGTGACAATAGATGTTATGGCCGCCACAGAACCACCATGTCCACCATAAAGGTTACCACACATGATCAGTTGTCAAGTTTTGAAGACGTAAGTAAAAATATGTTTGTTTTTTTTCCTAAAAATGTAATCGCACATTATGAGAATAATAATTGGTACCAAATGTTATTAAACCCTGAGTCATTGCCATTGTAATTTAAACTTTTCTCCTATAAAAAAATGTAATTATTTTTCTTTTTTTGCGACGAGTATTTAAATAAGATTTTTTATTTAAGAAGGAAAATTAAATGTAGCCTTTAATATTATAAATAAAATGAACAGCTACCAATAACATTTACAGAAGTGAGAATTTACCGATCCACCTAATATGTCATTTTAATGGCAACACTTTTTTGACATATGTTGGAATCTAATTAGGTTTTTTAGTTTTAATTCAATATGTTTGAGTCTCTCTGCGGTTTTCGCTTAGTAACCTGTAAACAAATCACAGTTGACTTTTAAGATTAAATATTTGCTGCATGAAATACGACCTTACACGGGTCATATTTTAAAGATTGCGGCCGCATTTTAAAGGTACGTTTTAATTTTATACTAGAATATAAATTACGGCCATATTCTAGTATAAAATTAAAACGTACCTTATTATAGTAGATTACACAACTAGGGTAGTAAAACAAAGAAAGGCAGAGATCGCAGAAGTTTGCGGCCCGAGCTGCAAGCGAGGGACGTAAATATGCGATCGAGGGCTTTCTTTATTACCTCCCGTGTTGTGTACATCATTTTATGTCTACTTTTGGCCAGAAAGCGGCTTTTTCCGTACGCGTAGCGTGCGGAAAAAGGCACTTTATGGCCAGGTGTGGCATAAAAAATTAATTTTGGTGAATATTAATACTCACATCAACATCAGCTAGGTACTGACCGAAAAAATAAATGACTGAATGAATAAATAGAAACATAATTAATGCAAAATTCTTGGGAATAACTGACCGAATGTATAATAATTGCTGAATGAATAAATATTAATATAATTAATGAATAAATATTGTGAATAATTGGACGTATGGATATTAATTGAAAGAATAAATAAAACGCGCGCCTCAATCCAGGCGACAGCTCTGCTGGGATTACGAACACTTTCGCGGAATTTACTCCTGTCGTGTTCAACACCGAGGGGGAAGAATGATGGGAGTTTCTAGCAATTCAACCAGTAGGCAACACGAAAGGACTATTTGACAATAGATCGGCCATTCTCACGATGTATGGCTGCGTCTAATTACCGCGTCTCCATACATTTAGTATGAAAACAGCGTCGCGGTAATTAGGTGACCGCAGACATACTTCGTGAGAATGGCCGAGATGTTAAATTTTGTGGTGTGATTCGGGGTTTGATAGCTGCTGTCAAAAAGAAGTTTCGCCAGCAAGCTGCCAGTAGGTAGAATTAGTATAAGGTATGTACATACAAGTCTCAGTGTTTGGATTCTCCAACATATCTCTTCGAATTAATAAATGGAAATACATAGGCCATTCTCAGATATATAATATATAATTAAATAGGATTACAACAACACAACACGAACATAGGAATACATTAAAAATCTTCGACAGACAGAAGGCTTGTCAATAACTATTTTCTTTACATCGAGTACCTAGCCAGTAGATACCATGAAGGTACTAAATCATAAGTTCGCCTTTCAACACGCCTCCTTGATTTAGTATCCCTTATTACATGAAAAAAAAAATAACTTGATGTATCTTCTACATATCAACTGAACTAACATGTTAACTAGCCTATTTAACATGCCTTAACTCCTAACATATTTCTTAGTTTCTGTAATTTAACTTTACACAAAGACTTCGTAAGTATATCGGCAATCTGATCTTCAGTAGAAATCTTTTGTACATTAATTAATCCTTTCTTCTCATAATCATACACAAAATGATAACGTATGTCTATATGCTTAGAGTTTTTGGAAAACTTTCCATTTTTGGCTAAACCTATCGCACCCGTATTGTCTTCATATATGTTTACACTGTCCTTTATGGTCACATCTAAATCACCTAAAATTCCTCTTATAGGTAGGACCTCTTCAACGCAATTAGCAAGCGCATAATATTCAGCATGTGTTGATGCTCTTGAGACTATCTTTTGTTTTTGAGACCTCCACATCACAACATTTCCGAATACTATACCGCTCGTGGATTTTCTATCCTGCGTATCCGCTGCCCAATCAGCATCCACATATGCATCCATGATATTCTTTAAATCTGTTCCGTAAACTAATTGCATATGTTTTGTATGATGTAAGTATTTCAGGACTCGCAATGCGTATTTGTAGTGAGTTTCGTCATGGTTATTTTGAAATCTGCTTAGATAATTTACCGAGTAAGCTACGTCTGGACGTGTTCGGCGGCTTGTCTGTCTTGTAAGTTATTTGTATGATTTTGATACATTAAGCTTTTACTACCGCACTTAATTTTGTTTACTTTTAATTATTTCTATCATTTGCAGTTGGAATCATATTATTTGCTTTGCGAAATACACGTCGGTAGTTAAAGATAATTGAGATAACAAAGACTTGAGACTGAAATACCTTAGTGATTAAAGAATATCTCAAAAAGCGGAACATAATAGTGAGTTTAAAATGAAGCGCCCGCGCAATTATCCGCGCATAATAAAACTCGCGGCGCCTCAAAGAACCGCGCTGGAATAGCTAAGGATGTGACGCGAAACCCGCCAGTCATACAAATGAAATACATTCAATTTGTAAGATTGATTTGTAAGAAAATGTAGATAGATAGATACTTTACCAAAAGTAGATAGAGAGATACCCGTATCAACTATTTCAATATTACAGATTCCTTTTTGCAATACAAACATGTCACTTAACCACTAGGCACATACTATTTATTATTCGTATTTTACAACTTTTTTCTATGGTTTGAAAAATAGTTTATTTCTGCTTCTTAATGGCTCTTTTACAAGTCTGATTATATTATGTCACAGAAAGTCCTCTCAATAATTAAAATATGCATACATTTTATGGGCTCTTCCATTGTATTAATAATTTCTAATATTTTTACACTTTTAAATTGAATTTCCAACCCACAACTACAATAAACAAAGTACTTGGGTGTATTTTCGCTGGCGTAATTTCTCTGACCACCAATATTTAAAAGATTTATCCTCACTAGACTGGCATTCGTTTGTTACTTGTTAGAACTTGACTGATTCTACATTGTAACCAAAAGTCCAACTCTGGTCAGGCAGAATCTTCTCAATATTCGCCAATATGTCAGGACAGCGAAATGACGTTTTTGAAAATACACCCACTTATAATGCCAGTGATGAATTGCGTACTGTGACCGAGATGAATCGACTAAAAGGTAAAGAAACGAGAACAAAGAAATCAATCACTACTAACCACAAAAATTATATTTAAATAGAAGGAAATAGTTCGTCGATTTGTATGGGAACCAAGCGTTTAAAAATCGCTTGGCGTTTAACGCCAAACGCGTAATTTAGTGATGGAAAACATACATTTTCCATTTCATTTGGTGGTATTTGAACAATTAATTATACCATTATTATCAGATTTTTATATCTGATAATAATATTGACAGCGACTGAAGTTAACAGCGTCCAAAGTAGGTCGCCGCTACTTCTTTTTGGCACTTTTTTTTTTTTTTTTTTTTTTTTTTTTAATTTATTTAAACTAAAATAATGTTAACATATAGGGTGTGATACATGCTTATGCCACTATAGGAAACCTTAATGGTTTTTATAATAGATGGCGAGATCGCGCGGATCAGTCCGCATTTACATTTTTGCTTATTTAACTAATTGTCTATGTAGGTACAGAAATATGAATATAACTATCAGTTTCTAGAAAGTGTTTCTTTAGGATTTTTTTGCACTTTCCAGTGCTAGTAATATTATTTATGGTATCATGTAGCAAGTCTTTCGGTAGGTGATTAAGAATGAATGGGATTAGATAGGCATTTGTTCTTTTACCGTAAATATTATTACTGCATGGAAGCGAGTAGGCTGGTAGATAATCTAGGGTGCGCAGGTGATTAGGACGGCATTGTTGTTCCAGTGAGGGTACAACGTCACATTCCTCAGTCAGTAATGACAAACAGAATCTATTGAATACACTGATAACTTTGCAATGTTTGAATAGACCTGCGTTATCATTTTTATAGCTAGTCTTGATGCGATCAGATACGATAGTTTTCAGTAATGACAATTGCAATTTATATATTTTATCGAGATAGGTTTTGTACGTTCGTCCGTAGCTGCTAATGCCGTAACAAATTATTGAATCTGCAAGTGATAAGTAAAGTATTCGTAGAATTTTATACGGTAGCTTATATTTAAGGATGGCCATCTGAGCCGTGATAGATCTTAGTTTTGAGCATATGTGGTCCACGTGCGGTCTCCAATTAAAGTTGTTATCAATAACTAGGCCTAGGTAGGTGTGATGCGTCACGAGTTCGAGCGCATCACATGCACAGTTACGGCTAGGGTTATGTAAGCAATGGTGCTCGTGTGCTATAATTCGCGGGACACCTATTTCTTTAGTGTGTGGGGAGTGGATATGGATAACTTTGGTTTTTTTGGCGTTTATGACTAAACCTACATCGTGTGCCCATTTGCATAGCTGATTGAAATTGTGTTGCAGTACATTTTGAGCTTCAATTAAATCTTTATGAGCGGTGACTATGCAAGTGTCGTCGGCGAACTGGTATACAGAACCCCCACAGAAAATATTACTCATGTCGTTGACATAGATTAAGTATTCAGATGGACCAATAATAGAACCTTGAGCCGTGCCTTCCTCCGTGAGCAGCGGCTCACTGAGTTCACCTGCTATCTTTACCATCGTGTACCGTCTGCTATGATAGTCCTGGAACCATTTGAGCAGGGGCCCTTGTATACCATTGTCCCGTAGCTTGGCAAATAGCGTAGAATATCCGAGGGTGTCAAATGCCTTGCTAAAATCAATGAAGATGGCAATTACTTGCTTCCGCTCATTTAGGTATCCATTTACTTCGTTTGTAAATTTAGTTAATAATTGAGAGGTACTTCGGTTTTGCTGAAAGCCGTACTGTTTAGTATTTATGATATTATTACTATTAAAGAATTTGTTTAATTCGGCCCCGAGGTACCTTTCAATTATTTTATCTATGCATGGCAGGATAGTTATAGGTCTATAATTGTTATAATCTTTGAATGGGCCTTTTTTGTGGATGGGACGAATTATGCCTATTTTTAGTGCGTCAGGATAAGTGGATGTCGTAATGCAAGTATTGATTAGATGGGTAATTAAGGGTGTAATTTCTTTTATTATGGTTTTTAAATCAGCAACACGAATTTTATCGGCCCCGGGGCTTTTGTTATTATTTAGTTTTTTTATTATATGAAATATTGTTGAGTTATCCGCTTTTTTTAATCTCATAGCTACTTTAGGTGTATAACGGTATGTCTCTGGGTTCAATAGTGGAGAATCACAAGTGCAACACACATTTTTAACATTTTTTTTAAATTCACAAGCAAATTCATTTGTTAAGTTTCGAGCATTTCCATTAAAATGTTTCATAATAGTACGATCGATACATTTACTTATTCTACCACTTATTCTATTGACTATGTCCCATACTTTACGGGGGTTTCTAAAGTTTGTACATATTTCGTTTTTAATATAGTTGTTCCTAGATGCCTCTATTAATTTGTTAGTTTTGTTTCTATATTTATTATACAATAATCGTTTTAAATTATTACTTTCATCTTTGCGCCAGTTATTATAAAGTTCCTTACGCTTCTTACACATGTTGATTAACTTAGTATTTATCCATTTACAAGACTCTTTTCTGTTTAACTTAATTTTTGCTACATAGGTACATTTATTATATACTTGCGTAAATTTATTAGAAATATAGTTCATAATATCGTTTGGGTTATCGTATGCTAAGGGTACGCTCCAGTCTATTTTTTTTAGTTCACTGTGCACTTTTTTATCATCTAATTTGTTAACGAGTTGATGACCGTTCCTGTCGCTGGCCGTGGCAGCGCCCGTGATAACGCAACCGGTTATCAGGTGGTCGGCTAGCGCGTTGTTTACGACAGCGGTGTGAACTTCACTGCAGTTCCAGCTGCGCACGAACACATGGTCTATGCAGGATTTTGTTGTGACATCACCTCGTTTCTCTATCCTTGTATATTGATTGATACCGCACTCCAGACCTAGCTGACATAGTTTATTAACGTAGTCCGTGACAGCCGGGGAACTAGATTTCAGGTCAATGTTCATGTCACCTAATAATACACACGCACTTCGTAGTTCAAACTGTGACACTAATTCCGATAGTTCTCGTGTAAACGTAGTTTTATTTGTTTGTGGCGGTCTATAGGTAGTAATAAAGTTCAACGTCATACCTTTCTCCATTTTCAGCGTACCTGCTACACACTCGAAGCTCACGGTGTTCAATTGTTTTCTAGAAAAAGTAACACTATTATGAACGTATACGATCACACCCCCTCCTCGCCGGTTTGTACGTAGCTCCGTGTACATGTCGTAGTTTTTTAGTTCGAACAGCTGTTTGCATGTCTCTGGGATATTGGCTTCAGTAATAGCTATTAGATGAATGATTTGCTCACTGTTTAATACTATGTATTCTAGTTGTGAGAAATTTTTGATGGTAGATCGTATGTTAACGTGGAAAATATTGAAGCTGCGGTTCCAGTTTATATTTTTTATTTTAAGGAAGTCATTCCATTCTGCGTAGTTGCCTTCATTTATTTGTGTTGATATATTTATGTTAGCCATTTTTTATGAGATTATGTTATCGCTGCGTAGTACGTACACACAGTTTGCATATCCTTAGGTACTAGATGAGAGATTTGTAGTTTGGATATTTCCTATTTGGAGTTTAATATATTCAATATCCGCCACCGAGCGAATATTGAAGGTTTTTTCTTTCTCAGCTTTCCGGGCCAGAATTTGTCCGTCTTTTGGCCAGACGTATTTACATATATTTGTTTTTTTCAACTCTGCCTTAGCTCTCCAAAGTAGGTAGGAGTTGTATGGTGTCAGTGGTTCTCGTAGATAGATTTTGAGGTGCCTACTTCCTTCCTGCTGTTGCGCCGGTGCTGTAGTGCCGACGTCGTCGGTGTCTTCTGATATGACAACCTTGTTTTTGTCCCTGGCGGCATCCAGCCATTGCGCCCGACACCCGTTTCGCAGCTGGACCACAATGACGGGAGGATAGCTGGTGGTCGTCTGGCCTTGCGTTTGTCGTGGCCTGGTTGTTTTTCGATAGGCCTCTATGATATCTTTGGGGTTGCACTGGATTTTTGTGGCTATATCGCTGGTAATTTGCAGGACGTCTTCGGTTTCTGTTTCTTCTACCCCACATATTTCTAGGCTGTTAGCTAGTTGACTTTGTTCCATTGTATTGAGTTTTTGCTCCATTGCTTGATATTTCAGTTCCATGTTTTTGTATTTATTTTTTATATCCACACAGGTATTTTCGAGATGCTTCGTGGTGGTTTCAAATGATTTAATTTTTTGTTCGTAATCGTCGATTTTATCGGAATAGAACTGGAGGGTAGTTTGTAATTCCTCGCGTATGATCTCTCGGACCTCGCGGCGGAGGTCGCGGGATATGTTTTGGACTATGGTGCTGGTTGCTAAGGTCTCCGTGTCGGCGTCCGTATTCTCGTCTTCGTCCGGGTCTGGCACTATGCACGATAATCGTTTGGGTTTAACACCTCCCGCGCACACTTTGCACTTCCAGTCCACGGAATCGGTTATAGATAATGCACTTAACTGTTCGGTTGTTATTGCCGCACAAGTACCATGTAGCCATTTATTACATTTACTACACTGTATTCCGGGACACTTTTTAGTAACAGTTTTCGAACACTTTGCACATTTAGCCATATTTAAATTAGCTTAGTAAAATGGTCGTAATGACGTTGATACGTTCGGGTAGGTTCGCACCGAGCGCGCGACTGACGCGCACTTGAGGTACATACTATTTTCTGTCTGTGCTACTAACTACTAGACAAAAATTGCTTTCGCACCGCATTCTAACCCAAAAAAATAATGATAATCCCAACTGCAAATAACCACGTGACGTGACTTTTGTATGAAACTTAGGGTATAATGTTTGTTTGTTTAGCCGTTTATGCTCCCTCTAACAACAACCACATGTCTCAGCGGAAGGAAACTGTTTTAAATTTTCTAAATTTAACCGTTTAAGGGCATTTTTATTTTAAAATCTACGGCTAGGCGAAACTTAGGCTATATGTTCTATGTTCAAATACCGTCTAACCTCTCAGTCCGTGACGAAATGTATGGATTTTGACACTAATCGTCAGTTCTGTGACGACCTGCTGTCATTTTAAATAAAAAAGCCCTTAAATAACAAATTTCAAATTATTGATATTCATTGTCAGTGTACATTCAGCTGCAGAGATAAGTATACCCCCTGCCATACTACGAATGTATAGCTTGGCAACTTCGTTGGTGACACTCCCATGGTCTGCGCGGGGGGCGGGGAACGCAAAGACTACAATATTATACTAGGTTATAGAGAGGCAACTAGGCCAAATTCCTAATCATCGTACTTGGGCTGCCATCTATCCTTCATTACAGGTCAACAATTATACATATATAAATTGATAGCAAAAAGGCGGTTCCTACGTTTCGTGTGTCGCAGGGAAATGGCCAAAACCGAGATTTGATAAAATCTCTAAGGGATATGATCACATGACGCAGGATGTTAAAATGGCGAATCCATTTTAACATTTGCCTAGAAAAAAACAGTAATTTGATCAAAACCCTGAGTCAGTTTAGTGAAATTACAAAAAAAGCCAAAAAAAGGCAACTTGTTTGCTTTGGGCTTAAAATCACTAAATCTCATAATACCTTATTTGCCAATACACCCTATTTTCAAATTACCATGAGCTCATAAAACCTAAATGTCAAATTGTAACATTCTTAAAATGAACGAAATTCATTATGACTTTGACTTAAAACGGCATATTCTCTAAATGCCTGAAGATTGTAATGCACAATCCTTCAATTACCGAATGACAGAAATGACAAAATATCAAAACAACTCAACCTCAAAATACCTAAATTTAGGCATTTTTCCTACCTACCTTTCCTAAAATACCTAATTTTTTTTACGTGTGTTTATTTGATAGTATAAATTTAGGTATTTTGAGGTTTGGTTGTTTTAAGCATATGTTGTTTTGCCATAATGCTGTTTTGAAGTTTAGGTATTATGAGCCTAAGGTATTTTGAACATCGGCGATATTAAGGTTTCGGTTGATTGTGAAAAAAATTTAGGCATTCTGCAATTTAGGTATTTTGAGGCCATGAAGTTTTGAGATCTGGGAATATTGATAATGAGGTAAAATGAAATTTAGTGATTTTAAGCCCAAAGCACTTGTTTTTTCATTTCACTAGATTTGTTAAGTGATTTGAGAAAATCCCTCCCTGACACACGTCAGTGAGTTGACGAACCGAACTCGCAAAGTAAACTCGTTTCAACATTTCACTAGACACGTTAATGATTTGGTCAAATCTCTGATTTGGTGCAGTGAAATGACGTAAACATGACAGCTCGACGAAAGAAATTTCTCTGATACAAGCGATTTTTCCCTATGAAATAAATGAATTGTTTAGAACATGCAACGGAGGAATTAATGCTCAACTTGACGTTGAATAATGGAAAATACGGCACTCGACAATTTAAGTGTCCCAACATTTTAATTTGGTTTTGATTTGATTGATGTCAACCTGCACCGAGACCGAGAGTAGAATTTTAATCCTGCACCGACTTGACCGACTATTGTTGCCATGACAAAACAATTAATGATATCTCGAGTGGTTAAACTTGATTTCTTGGTTAATCTTCAAGTTTAAATATATTTTTTAATTCACAAGATTTTTATATACATTACCTGTTATATATATATATTGTTTATTTAATCACATTCACATAATTACGTATATTAAAAAAGTCCAAGTGGTTTCTGTAATGTAAGATAGATGGCAGTCAAAGCAAAGCGGTCCAGTTCTTTTCTATTGAGTTACCAAGGCATGTCTCTTGTCAGGTGGTCCCCGCTGCGCGCGCGGACCATGGAAGTGTCACGAACGAAATTGCCAAGCTATAGTACTAATTTTTTTCGAAAAAAAAACTAACTAAAGCGTGCAGCACTACTTTTCCTACAGTTCATTGGAGAGATATACGTTATTGATGCTGATGGATGAGAAATTAAATAACAGTTTGTATGGCAGCCGCCGCAGGAATTCAGGGAGCGTAGTTTTATTTCCAGTCATTGTTCAGATTTTTATTTAAATGTCTCTTGAAGTCTTCAATACTGACTGCAAATTTAATAGATACCCCGGAATCTGCCCGGGACTGACTGTAGCTTGAGATTCTGTTGAACTTGGAATTCTACTTGCGACTGAGTAATGATGTAAAAAGCTAAAAAGGTGGGTGCTTTGGTTTTATTCTCATTATACCCTTGTACCGCCCAAGGAACGCACACGCTGTAAAAAAGCTTATACAGCTCTTATAGGGCCTAAACTGGAGGTATAATGGCTGTATAAGCTTTTATACAGCTTGTGTGCTACTTGGGCGCCGCTCGCTATCGCCAGGCTATTTCCAGGCCGTTCAAGTTGTTGGGATAAAACTATATAACATACTGAATGACGAGTTAAAGCAGTCCCCGAGCGATACTATCTTTGTCAACAAATTGGAAGCTATTTTACTAAAAATGGCTTGCTATAATATCGACGAGTTTTTTGAAAGCTACAAGTCATTTGCCCATTCAGAAGATATAGATTAATCAGAATTGTTATTATATTGACATCCAACCGTGTATACTAATAGTAATTTTAATAATTCAAATTTTAATGTTTATATTTAATATTATTTAAATGCAATACCTGTATTATATAATTGACTTGTAAACTATTTTTTACCAATAAACGCAATACAATACAATACAATATTTATTCACATGTGTTGGAACCAAAATAGTCGCGCACCGTGCGTTCCAAAGAAATTCCTACCGCGCACTATCCGAATGTGGAATGAGCTCCCTGCCGCTGTTATTCTAGGTGGCTAGAGTAAGGAGTTCCACAAAAGGGGAGTGAATTAGTAAATTACTTACCTAGGGCGGTCCGGGCGACGCCCGAGCCGAAGGCAAGGGCATCAATTTATTACAGCCCGTGGTAAGTACAAAATTTTACGTCTCCCCCAGGCCATGAAGTGGCATTTTCCGCAAGTTATTACCACTTTATGGCCAGGTGTGACGTAATAGTACATTGTGTATCAAGGGCGGTAGGTAAGGAATTACAAACGAGTGTTTGTTACAAGGCCGAGGCGAAGCCGAGGGCTTTAATAACACGAGTTTGTAATTCCTTTACCGCCCGTGGCACACACAATGTTTTTCATCACACTTGTGAGGAAATCTAATTAAAATTAACCTTACTTAACCTAAATAAAATTGTAAAACTGACAGTGACATTAGTGACATATCCATAGACAATGCGCAACGTTCGGAAACCATAGCGGTACAGACCTAAAACGGTTTATTTTAAAATTGCAAAATACTGAAATACACTATTGAAACATTTAATTAATGTTACAGAAATATTTATGTTTACATGTATTTGCAATACCAGTTCTCTTTAAATAAATATTTCAGTGATAAAAGTTAAAAAAGTAAGTTGGCGTTTCCTTTGAACATGACAAATAAGAGTAAAACAGAACCAGCGTTTCAAATTTAAAAAGAAAACCATTACGCCCTAGGGCGTAATAGGTCATTTACGGCCCGCAAAACCTACGTGTAATGCACCATTTTCGAGCAAGTGTGATGAAAAGGTTTTTAAAAGGCGGGCAACACGCACGTAATGCTCCTGGTGATGCAGGCGTTATCAGGTAGGCCTTGCTTACCATCAGGCAGGCCGTACGCTTGTTTGCCACCGCCATGCTATGACCGCGAGCTTTCTTTCTATTTTCTGTTTTCCTTCTGTGTTGTCATAAATAAACATTTAGATTTTTTTAAATGCGCTTTGACATTTTAAACTTAAATGAAATAAGGTAAAGTAACAATCAGTATGCCCAAATGATGTCATAATACAACTTATTTGCTGTGTAATTGTAGAATACGCGCCGGGTAACTATGTTACCGCTGCGAGATGCTGTCTGGTACAAAGCAAGGCATCAGGGCTTTCACGCTAACAATATCTTTATTCATCTTTCTCAGACTCCATTAATTTTATTATCAATTTATTTTCTATTCTTTTAAGTGTCTTGTTTTGACGCCTAGAGACTTTTTACATCTCTAAAAATGTAGTTTTAAGTTTATTGTAACGTATTAATGAAATCGGATAAAATAATGTCATACGTGTTGTTATTTTAAAAAGAGAAACAGCACCTCTCTCACCCGATGCGCCAAAAGAAAGAATAGAGTCAGAATTGCAAAAGTGCCCTTGAGGGCCTTCTTACAGAAATAAACTATTTTATTTTATATATTTATTTTATTTTTCATCATCATCAGTAGCAGCCGAAATTCTTACCGGTCCTTTGCTGTCCGCATTCGCTGGACTAGGTATATTGGTCAAGGACAAGTACTTCCATAATTTTAATTTTATTTTTTTACTAGCATTTTCCCGCGGCTTCGCCCGCGTTGTTCCCGCTACTGTCCCAAGGGAACTCTTCACCGGGATAAAAAGTATCCTATGTTTCAATCCAGGGCTTGGTCTACTTCCATGCCAAATTTCAGCTCAATCCATCCAGTCGGTACCCCGTTATTAAGTAACTAACATCCAAACATCTAAACATCCAAACATCTAAACATCCAAACATCTTCACAAACTTTCGCATTTATAATATTAGTGGGATTATTAATGAAATTCTTCACATATCTAATAATAGGATTTTAGATACATCGAGGGGACACTTCAAATATCATAGCCATTTAAATATTTTTAAAGTAACTCTCGCATTTTTTAAATGAATAGATTAGTTTGTAGCTGTAGATTTTTAGTATTGTGATTATTTTATGTTTATACAGACACATAAAACTATACTACTTTAACTGATGCTACTGTCCAAACATTCTATAGAAACCGTGTAAACCTATCAGTTTTTTCAAAATCGTAACGATAAAAAATAAAGGATTATTCCGACCTGTTACCATCAAATTGATTTAGTGCTAACAGCTGGGAATTTTTTCCCCATCTTTTACCACTAAAACCATACATTTAGTGGTAACAAGTGGGAAAATAATTCCCAGCTATTACCACTAACTCAATTTGGTGGTAACAGGTGGGAATAACTCAAAATAACCGTGACAAGTTGACAACCCTGCGAAGCGTAGACGCTCTACGTCTACGGCGTAGCGGCGCTACGGCGCTACGAGCTTGCGGGCTAAGTTGGGTGCGGAATATAACTGGATAATGAGCTGGATATATGGTGAGAATGTGCACGTCTTTTTGTTCTTGACATTATTATGACTTGTGAAAAGGTACAGTCTGGGTGGTTTTCGTGCAGCAAAATTCGAGTTGGAACTATCTTTATAAAGGCATTTGGAATCATCTTACTGGAAATATTTTGATTTCTTATACCTTAATGGGGAAACACCGTGATTTTAGTGTAATTATGGGTACATTGAAAAATCAGTCTATAGGCTGCGGTGACTGCTTACCATCAGGCAGGCCGTACGCTTGTTTGCCACCCTAGTTGTATAAAAAAAAAAACAAATTTGACCCACTGCAGGATTCGAACCCGCAACTCTGTCTTTTCATAAAATAATAAATGATACACAAAATGACCCTCCTTTGGGCTTCGCCGCAGTCGGGTAAAAAATTGCGCGGTACAGCAAAAAAACTAGGCAAGGGTATCAAATTTGAGAAAAAATACATAGGTCAAAATATCTAAAGAATGGTGACACTTTTACTAACCTATTTATATTAGCTTCATTTGATACACCTAAGTGCCTTCTATCACCAGTCCACAGGTTATCCATTTATTACCTAACAGCTATAAATAAGAGATCTATAATCTAAATAAGAGAGCTATAAATAAGAACAGCTATAAATAAGAACAGCTATAAATAGATATAAATAAGAGAGATTGACCTTATTTTACTTCCATAGACGAAGTTTTGGATATTGTCTAGTTTAGCACAAAACAATATTTTTCTGTTCTCCTGCCAGAAAGCGTCACCTTGCCAGCGGTTGCGCTAAACGAAGATGCCGTTTTCTGGCTCCGTCGAACAGAAAAATAGTATACAAACTTTGGCCAGTAGGTAAATAAGAAACCCTCAGATCACATGTTTTTTCAATGAGAGTGTTTAGAAATCATAAACCCATCAGCTGGCAGCAGGGTGGCGAAAGGTCTTTTTGACAGTAGGCGTCAAGATCCACCAATCACACCACCTGATTTTGACGCCTACTGCCAAATAGACCTTTCGCCACCCTGCTGTCAGCTGGTGGATTTCTGATTTCTAAATACCCTCATTACATGTGATCTGAGACGTTTCTTAGTTTACTGACCATGGTATGTAATGTAGGTACTATTGAACTGTCCCAGTCCCAGTTTTATACAACGCACGACAAGTTGCCGTGATATTGATGATCCAAACATGGAAATAGAAAATGGCATTGCAATCGCACAAGTAATATTTCATATGTGCCGTTATTTGTGAAGCGACCACTTACTGCCTACGACTTTTGACAGTATTTTTTAACCAGTTTGTAGGAAAATGAAATGTATTAGGGTACTTTCCGTTGACCTAGAACTATGAAATTTAGCAAGTAATACCGTCTAATATTTGTAATTAAATCATAAATAACCATAACTGCATAAAATCCGCCATTTTGTTTATTTTAACGAACTTCATACCCAGTGACACTCGCACCATCAAGACGAATCTAATGATGTATCATTTATCAAAATCGGATGTGCCGTTGAGTAGTTACGAGCGGACACAGGAACGGATATACATACATACAGGTCAAACACATAACCCTCCTTTGGGCTTCGCCGCAGTCGGGTAAAAATAAAGTCTTTATTGGAAGTATTTGTAGCACAAAGGATCAGCATTGCCATTCAGCGTGGCAATGCTGCCAGCTTCCTGTGCACCCTACCGCCAGGTAGAGACTTGGCGGTATTATTTTATATTTAGAATCAGGTTAGTGTTACTGCTAGTATAGTGTACAAAAAGGTATTAGAAATAAACAAAGAATTTTTTTGTATTTTAGTGTTAGGCATTAAGACATAAGTTTTTAAGAGTTACCGTACCAGGAAACCGATAGTATTCGGCACAAACCGGATGTTAGACAATCGAACACACTGTTAACTGTACATTTGTAAACTAATGTCAACTTTATTGCAACGAGTTAAAGTCTATGGGTGGTCAGAACAGTGGCTTCGTTGGTACAGTGTGACGTCAGCCGGAGCTTACCACGTGAGTCGTATCGTTCCCGTGTCGTGTGGAGGTGGGCCCCACAGAAATGCGTTTTAAATTCACCTGCTCGAGTATCGCATGTCTGTGAGAGCCGGAGCGGGGATGACGTCATAGCGTACATTTTTCAGTACCCACAGTGATTTAGGATCAGTATGTTAACAGTTACAGCTAACTCAAGATGAGATATGTCTCGCTTATGACATAACATGAAGGGTACACGGAAAGAACATGTCTAGCAGTTGTTCTATACGGGACCCGGGTGTCTCGAGTAGAATTTAACCCCGTTGCAGGGTTCAAAGACTCGTACACTATTTCGGTATTTATGACTATTGGTACTCACCTATTCGACCGCTGAGTCGGCTTCCGTCCGTCAAGTTAAAGTCCGGCAGTCAGGTCAGTCCCAGTCAAGAGTCAAGAGTCAAGTTTTCGTTGGAGCCCGGCGTCGGCTGACGGCGAACCAAAACTGCGCAGGCGAGTCCAACAATAGGTGCGGTTCGCGTCGCGAATGCAGTTCTCGCACATCAAAATTCACACAAATCGTTCGTGCACACAAACACCCACGAAACAACTAATTACAGCGTACAAAAAGGGAATCAAACCGCCGAACACTGTTCCCTCGCTGTGGTACAAGCCGAATGTGTCAGAAAACCACATTTCTTTCTTTTTTTAGGTTACAATATTTGACGTTGATAGATGTCATGTCATGAGATACTTACGTTCCGTTTAACGTCGGGACGTAACAGCAGTGGCGTGGCGTAAAAGATATCCTTGGGCAAGCCGGAGATTTGGCGTACATTTTCCTTGAGCTGTAGAATAATGTGCTCAAATACCTGATATTAGGCAAGCCGGTAGGAATGGAGTTCTTTGGGCGCCACGCTACTGATGTCTAGTCACCTTTGTTTGAAATTTAGAATGTTCAAAATTGCCACGAGAATTGCGGCCTTTGCTCATAAAACAGTCTAATTTTTATTTTTAGAACTAGGTCTACCTACCTACCTAGATTTTACTGTAATAAAATCATAAAGATCCTAAATTGACTAATGTTATGGATGAAATTATATTTTCAGTATTTAGACAATTAATTAATTATGCAGTATTTTAAAGTGTTTTATTTTTGTTTATTTGTTAACATTTATAATTTGAAATTCTAATATTAGTTTAACGTTAAATAATACAAAAAAATATTATAATACTTCAACACAATAATATGGTAAAAAGAAGAGAAATCTAGTGCTCCGGGATGGGTATTCCACAGCCCATCTTCGCATCCAAATCTTCCTATCCTTCTTCTCGTTCCCCTAATTCTAATAGAGACTGCTCTGAATATTAGTTTTATGATAACTATAAGATTAAATTGTATTGCCCCTCAGGGTATCATGTATTCTTCCCAAACTGTATACTCCTAACTTTTTACAATACTCACCATTAAAATGTACCTACCATGTAAGCAATGAACTAATGAAATAATTTTACGTCACACCTGGCGAGACACTGGCAATAACCGCCCGCTACGCGTGCGGAAAATCCCACTTCATGGCCTGGGGGAGACATTAAAGTTTGTACTTACCACGGGCGGTAATAAAAAAAGCCCCAGATCGCAGGCATTGGAAGCCCGAGCCGAAGGCAAGGGCGATAAATATGCGATCTGGGGACATTCTTTGTTTTACTGCTGAGTAAGTAATGAACTATTCCACGCCATTACCAATTATAAGAATGGGCTTAAAAAATATTGTACACGTATTTTTTCTTTTGTTCGACAAACAAAAAATGACGAGGATAGAGTGCTTAGAAGTTTACAATTTTCACCTCGAAGTGACGTCACAAGCCCCCGCTCCAGAAGTTTGATGATCTATAACTTTGTCGATTTTTAATATTTTGATAAACAAAAAATTCGTGTCCCATATGTTTCCATAATCTGATGGACTAAATAGAATTATATAGTTTAACCCAGTCGTCATCGTTACTGTTCTCTAAATACTGCGGCTGGTACAGTCAACTTGACCGGCATAAATATGGATGGGCGTTTATGAAGCACTCCCGTGATTTATCTATGAGACGTGCCGACAGAGAATCGTACATACATCCACTCACTTAGCACTGAAACATTTGTAAATTCATCACGTTTCTATTGAGATTGTACAATGATTCTTTCACCTTCCAAGCCACGGTATACGGTAGTTTTTCTTCCTGCAAAAGGTACATCGGGAGCGCGCATGTGTGCGCGCCGAGTACGGACGCACCACAGGCAAGGATTTGAGCATGCGCGAGCAAGCCACAGTATGGCGTTCACCCACACAGACGCGCGTCGTGCGTCTGTGTAAATACGTGTCGCGCGCTCCTAAACGGCCGAAGTCGTACTAAGGGTGTTTTTTAGAGGTATAGAACTTTGAAATGGAATAAAACAAAGATGATCTTTTTAAATTGACATGAAATTAACTTTATTCTATAGACAACTTTCTGGCATTATAATTTAAATATGACTTCTGGCATATAACCCCCACGGCTGGCTTGCACGTAGTCTAATCTGGAAGTCCAATTTTCGATTACTTTTTCCAACATTTGTGGCCGTATATTGGCAAGAACGCGGCGAATGTTGTTCTCCAAGTGGTCAATGGTTTCGGGCTTATCGGCGTACACTAGCGATTTCACATAGCCCCACAGAAAATAGTCAAGTGGCGTTAAATCGCACGATCTTGGAGGCCAATTCACGGGTCCGAAACGTGAAATTATGCGATCACCAAACGTTTCCTTCAATAAATTTATTGTGGCACGAGCTGTGTGCACAATTTGGAAGCGTTGTTCAGGCGTCAGCTTATTCATGTTGAAATGCCAAACCAAACTAAACATAAATCGCTTGACAGCTGACAAAATGGCCGCCATGGCCATGGTTATCTTTATACATTGTCCAAGCTGTGCGGATGTGGAAAGCTTTGCCCGTTGACTTGAAACATGCTTAAATTCTCCCCATTTTTAAATGTCTTTAAATGACTAATATGGTGTGGTTATTGAGACTTGTCGTGTCATTTCACGCAGACAAAATGTATCAAGATATATAGTGAAACACTTTTAAACTACGATTGATGTCGTGGAACCAAATGATGACCCTTTTTTGTTTGTATGGAGAACCGACCGACTCACCTTTAACCCATTTTATGATTGTGTAAGTACTTAACGATATGCAGTTATAAACATGTGCAATAATTGTATATCTCATTACAAGAAAAGATTTACATATGAAATTAATGTAACGATAACGAATAGCTGAATGAAATTAATATGAATAATCAAGGACCTTAAAATAAATAGCCGGACGGAGGCTCGCCAACAGAGAACTGAAGCCATTTCTAATGCGCCGGCTGCTTGTACTTACGAGCCGCACGCACACATCAACTAGTTTTGTCCTATTGCGAGCAGCACACACAGATAGGTAGCCGGCCGATTAGACATGCTTCAGTTGTTTGTTAGTGATGCACCGTCCGGCTATTTATTTGAAGGTCTTTGTGAATAATTGAACGAAGAATAACTTGAACCAACATTGGACAACAGTGATTCATTCATTTACGGCCCATCGTCGAATATTAAGACATACTGTTGGTTATTATCCGCCCACACGTTGTAAAATTCAAATTCACTTATTTTGCAATAACATACACAATTATAATTTGTTAACACGTCAGTCATTAAATACAATTACATGTATGCATGTTTCGCCACACTGGCATGCAAATCTTCTAATGTACAATTAGTCTAAGTTTACAGATACCCATTTAAAACAATTCATTTTATATTATTAACAACAATCAGAAATTCATTTGTACAGTAATTTATTTAAATTTTAAGCATATAATTTTTCGGAAAATTCGTTTTATGAGTAAAAAGGTCATGATGGTAGTATTTGCTCACTGACAATAAATTATTCGGGCGTTACTTTCCGGGAACCCATATTAATTTACTAGTGAGTACATTTCTAATTGTGTAATTAACACCCTGCTAGAGTGTACAATTATGACTTAATGATGTGTTACAAACTAAATGATTTATGAACCGTAAATTAAACAACTAGGTACTTAAGTAAAAAATTAAACTAATCCTTAGAAAATAAACTTAAATTAAAACTAAACTACTACTTTAAAATCAATTTTACCAGCAGACTTTCCTAATCCGCCAAGAATATTTTTTACTAGCGACCCGCCCCGGCTTCGCACGGTGTTTCTCTATTATATTATGCATGTATTATACATATAAACCTTCCTCTTCAATCACTCCATCTATAAAAAAAATCGCATCAAAATCCGTTGCGTAGTTTTAAAGATTTAAGCATACATAGGGACAGAGAAAGCGACTTTGTTTTATACTGTGTAGTGATGATAGTGGATAAGTAAAGTAAAACTAAGTTAATAACTTAAACATACTCCTATTGCAAATAGTCCTTTGTAAATATGTATGTCTGTCTGTCCTCGGCTGGAGCATTAATCAGGCGCGACAGGTGACATAGTTCCGCCAAAGGGTCGCAGTTGTTCATTCATTCACTCATTCATTTGTCGCCCCGGTTTACATTCATCTTGTTAACATTAGTTAGCTGAAACTGTATGAGTAATAATCTGTCAACGCTTGGGACGTTTAGGTACTATGATAGTTTGCGAGGCTTATTTTTGTTGCAGTCTTCGTTTTTTGCGTTATACAGAGTGTTTCATTGAACGTAATACAAACTAAGCAATTCGGGCTCAGGTAACGACCGCGAACAAAATGCACAAATCGATTTATTAAATGTAAGTTTTTTTCTGGGTTCGGATATAGCATAGTACAGTGTAGTCACAGCATTATGGTACGTTAATGATATTAATTAGAACAAAACGAATAAATTCTACTGTCCTGCTAATATATTAATCCTATACTACTAATATCATAAAAATGAAAGATTCTGAAGATGTTTGCATGTTTGTACAAAATAACAATGTAACAGTTATATGAATTGAGATGAAGTTTGGCATACAAACATACCAAGTCCTGGATTGAAACATAAGATACCTTATACATTTCCCAGTAGTTCCTTGGAATAATAACGGGTATAATTCAAGCGAAACAGCAGATAAAAGCTATTAAAAATAAAAAAAGAATTTTAATAAAATACTCGGTTAAATGAAACCCTGAATTTAAAACGCAAATGACCAATGGTTTTTAGGGTTCCGTAGCCAAAATGGCTAAAAAAGGAACCCTTATAGTTTCGTCATGTCCGTCCGTATGTCACAGGCATTTTACTCAAAAACTACAAGACGTATACCGATGAAATTTGGAATATAGATGTTTCGTAGATGCCGCTACTAAGTATGCTAGTTAAATAATAAAAATAAAAAATCTAGGGGGGGGGGGGGGGGGCACTCCATACATGTAACAGAAGGTAAACATTTTTTTTTTAGCAATCGTCAACGTGAGTTATATAATTCGATAGTTATTTTAACAACATTATAAGGCTTTTTTGTACTTTTTTTGATTATTTTTGAAGTATTCACTTTCGGAAATAATCGCCCCGAAAGTTGCATAAATTGTGTCCCCCCCCCCCCCCTTTAACTTTTAAACCGTAAATCCAAAAAACATGAAACAAATCAGGAAGGTAACGCTTAATAAATACATTCAACGAAAATTATTTTGAATAGTAAAGAATAAACCGTTTTAAAGTTATTGCCAAAAAACTTCTCAACCAAAAGGTTTTAAGTGCCATTGATTTACACGGCATTTAAGACGTTTTGCCAGTTATTAATTACGACGTTTTTTGTACGGTGGTACGGAACCCTTCGTATGTGAGTCCGACTCGCACTTGGCCGGTTTTTTTAAGGATATGAAAATCAATGCTTACTTTGCTAATCAGTACAATCAATGGCACCAATATACACCACAAAGTCTCAAAAATATGTATACAGGTCTTATTATTATGGCAGTAAGGTTTATGTATACATATTTTGGAACTTTGTGTGGATATTTATCTTTTCCCTTGACTGTACCTACAAGTCAATCAGGTGCTAATAAATCAATCAAACTCGAAATCTGTAAGGTTAATTAGATTATTATCTTGCGAACAGTAAAATCATGATAAAATATTTATTTGCCACCATCTTTTTCCAACACTACGACAGCTGTCGCGACGCACTGTTGCTGTGATTAATAGCTGCGCTCCACGGATTGACAGACATTCGTTTATTATTAAATAATTGAAATAGACTCTAATATTTACACCAAAATAGGATTACCTGGGAGCGAATGAATATAGTTAACTTATTCATCATTAATGGTTTGAATAAAAATGATTAATTGAATGAATGGTTTAGAATGAGATGAAAATAAATAATTTAGCCGATTTGTGGTTTTTCTTGTGGAAAATCGTAAATGATGTATATATTGGGTGAACTAAGCATTAGATTTTCATAGACCGGTCAAGTACTAGTAGGTAGAACTAGCACACGAAGTGTTCTATAAAAAAAAAATATAATGCTCTGCTGTGGCTAGAATAAATTATACTTTCGATATCTTAATACCATTTAAAGTTACAGCTTTGAAATAGACAGACGAACGGACAAACAGTGCAACCATAGTATTAGGCTCCTGGTGGCATCCTTTGGCTACGGGATCATGAGATCTTTAAAGTGATTCGAGGCCTCAATAAAGTATATATTGTGAAATTAAAAGTTTACTTCCAATGGTGCTAATAGATGGCTGTTCAAAACCCGGCCCGCGCCGAGTTATGAGTTCGACCCCGATATCAGGAACTAAATACTTACATCTAGGAATTAAACCTAAAATCTATAACTTAAGGTCCAAAAGGGGGATACTATCACTTAAAATAATAGGGCTCTAACAAATTACTCCAAAATTCGAATTAAACAATGGCTACAAATCCCGTCTGCACGTGAACCGCACTCGTTCCAATGAAATTAATGAGACAGTGTCAAACTGACAGCAGTCATATGAAGAGTCTTAAGCCGTTCGAAAACGCGGCGGACTTACCTATGGCGCTGGGCATATTTTTGAGCCTTCTTGATTTTTTTTGTTATTTTGCACACAGAACCAAATATTATGACGCTAAAGTGGATTCTTAATGGCTCCTCTATACGATGGGCCATCGCTGGCCCAGCGAGATGGCCATGCGATGGTTGATGTCCACACTCAACCGCGTTCGAGCACGCACTGTGGAATGGGCCATCATGTAGATGCTTACTGCCATCGCTGGCCCACTACCTTTGATGTGCGGCCGAAAAACCGACACCGACGCCATACCACGACCATGGCACGCGCCATAAGCCATCCGTCACCACTATGCCCTCCACATGCTGGCCCATCATAGTGGACCATCACGATGGGCCATCGTGTAGAGGAGCCATAACACAATGCCTTTGTAAAACCAAGTGATTTGAATCACATTGAAAGCTGTAGTTCTCAAACGAAATAAAATAAAGTTTTCTATCCATTCGTTCAAAATAATTTCCTAAATCATTCATCTTTCGATTATATCATACCAGTGCAAGTATTAAAAATGGACAAATTCCCAGTCGGGAACCAAACTCCATTGTGGAACTTGCCGTCTGAATAATTCGCGGGGAAACTTGACAGAATCTCAGTTTCCGCTTGTCTTAATAATGCATACGAACACGGCGCGGAGCTTCGTTGGTAGTTTAAATGAGTGAATGGGAATTCATGAATAATGTTTGATTTTGTCGTTTGATTATCAAATATTTTTTTTATTAAAGAAGCGTAGTTTGGCAATAGAACAAAAATGCTTCAAATTAAAAATATGTTAACCAGGCAAGGATTTTGATTGTTTGTTATTTGATGTTTAACGCCCTATAAGTAGAACTGTCAGCAACTGGCTGCGATATAGCCTTATTGCCCTTGGCTACCTTTTCTCACACACACTGTATATTTTTACAAATCATAACGAATAGCAAATGTCATTGATGTCATCCTAAGTAAGAGAATGACAGAAGTGTCGTTTGTTTTTTTTGTGAAAAATTCTCACCGACTTGCCTATTATTTAACCGTGGAGGAACATTTATTACTTCCCAAATAAATAATCTTCCCTCAACGTTGCGGAACTGACTTGGATTAAAATTAAATCTCAAAACTTTTTTGTTGTAAAAAAACTGCGTTGCGAGACTTGCATCTTTTTACATGTATTGTTTTTGATGGGATCTACGCACTTACGGGAACAAAAATATCTGAACACGACCCTATTGTCAGGAGCATAATAGCGTGTGCAGATATTTTCGTTCTCTTCTATGTGTCGATGTAAATGAAATCGACTGTAATATCTAGTCAGACAGTTTTGCCTCTCATTAACAGAATCTATTACCGACGGATTGATGCGGTATTTAGCGGCCTCAAGAGACCATTCACAAATTACGTCATTCACCTGCAGATAATGAATGAATGAACGAAATAATTAGCTTCAGGCTCAACTGACACGTAATACGAATGGAAAGAGTATTTATGTCACGTTATAATGAGGGAGTCAGATTCGCTTTATGTTTTAAATCGCTGTAACTAGACTTCATTAATGCAGCACATAATGAGATGCATTAAAACACGATTGTGTTTTTTTGTGTGGTTTTAGGTAGGGTAGGGTTCAGGTTCAGGGTAATGATGACGATGAATGAATAATTGGGTATTTTTTTTTCAACATGCTGCCAAATACAATGTTTAAAATTTGATAAATTTTATGCAATTCCTAATCAGAATCACGAGTAAGATTGACACTGATAGAAGAAAAAAAGTGTGCAAAAATATTCATACAAATTTTGTTTTTCACTTCCATTAGGTACCGTCTTACAAGTGTATAATGGAAAAGTAACGAAAAGGGAATAAGAAAATTTTGGACACATTTTTTCTCCTATCAGAGTTGATAGTACTCGCGATTCTGAGTACGAATCACATAAAAATTATCAAAGGTCATTGGGCATTTTGTTCGGACATATGACCCACGGCGTACACAAACGAAATAGGGCTAGGTATGTAGGTAAATGTATCTGCTACTCAGTGGTATGAGTCGCATTCTTGTAAACCATGGGAAAATTGAGAAAAAAATAAAAATCATTTCTTATCTTTATAGCATTTTTGCAATGAATTAAGTCAGAACTCGCCTAGTGATTGCATTTTTATTTGAGATGTGGCCGTCTTATAAAAAAAATTGTTCAGATAATTGTTAATTACTATCACGTGCTTAATACGTCACAGTAATTAACAATAAAATAAAAAAATATATTTTGAGATGTGGCCGTATTGCAGTCCCTAGGCGAACTATCACTACATCGTACACATTACTGTTGAATAACTTTTTTCTGCCGGTTGATACATAAAAAAATTACATACTCGTATTTAGAAAAGTGAGATTAAAGTCTCTATTTTAAAACTAATTTGGTCTCTGTACGCGAAATTTCGGAAAGTGGGTCAAAAACGCCCAATGACCTTTAAAACATAGAATTCTGAAAAAAATGCCCAATTATGCAACATGAAGTAAACATGAAGGTAGATATCGACCCCATACATACGAGCTCTGTACAGCGTGGAACATTCTCAAAGAACCTATGACTATTGAAGCACATACTCGCAGCTGCGCCCACTCGACGGAATGCGCCGGTATTTGCAAAAATCAACCTTCCCTTCCCAAACTCCTAGCTCCATTTTACCATCCACACAAATATCGGCTTTTGTGTTCTAGAAATACGGGTCATTTTGGGATGAAACACTCAATGAATACGGTTGTTCGAAAGTAAAGAGTTTAAGTGCATTTCTAAGGCTGCTGTTAAGTTCAGAACTCAGATATACATTATTATGATGTGGAAGGAACTGGCTTTCAATTGAACGATCTTGTAAAGTCGTTAATCTATAATGTAATGTCATTAGGCGATATTTGGATTGTATTTTTATTTGTATTTTTTTCTGAAGCTTCTTTTAATAAGGAAGTGGTGAGTAATGACATTATTAATCTGACAGTTGTATTAAAAATGCTGCTGGCCAGAATAACTATTATTTATTTAGAACACGTTAACTTTACGAGGAGGTCTTCGCCAGCGACCAGAAAGAGCACGCGTTAGCACGAGTTAGAGATTTAGAATTCTTTTTAGTTGTGCTCTTGGTAAAACAACTTGTGGTCATAACGAAGGGTTTGGGCACAGTAAATAATAATAATAATAAATAAATATTAGGGGACAATCTTACACAAATCGAACTAGCCCCATAGTAAGCTCAATAAGGCTTGTGTTATGGATACTAGACGACGATATATTTAATAGATACAAATACTTAAATACATAGAAAACATCCATGACTCAGGAACAAATATTCGTGCTCATCACACAAATAAATGCCCTCACCGGGATTCGAACCCAGGACCTCTTGCTTCATAGGCAGGGTCACTACCAACTAAGCTAAAGCGGTCGTCAACAGTATACGGTAGTATTTCTTCCTACAAAAGGTACATCTGTAGCGTGCATGTGTGCGCGCCGCGTACGGACGCACCACAGCAAGCAAGAATTTGAGCATACGCGAGCATGCCACAATATGGCGTTCACTCACACAGTCTGTGTGCGTCTGTGTAAATACGTGTCGTGCGCTCCTAAACGGCCGATATTGTACTACTTGGTTGTCTTTATACTTTGGTTTGGGGCTGTTGTTGCTCGCCTTCTGATGTTTCGCCATCTCGTTTGATTCGTGGCACTTTTGGCACATTCATGGATTGCCTACAACAGATTTTTCTGCCCTCCGTCCGGAAAGCGTCACCTTGCCGGCCGCTGCGCTAAACGAACATGCCGCATTCTGGCTCCGTCGAACAGAAAAATAGTAGGGTCGATTGCAGAAAAAATATACCTTTTACTTTTTTGTCTGATCATGGTGTGTCTTATACCATTTTACTCAGAATCACGAGCACTTTTCATTTATGAAATAAAAAAAGTAGTGCAAAATGTCCCAACTTTTCCGTACAAATTTTGAATTTCTCAGTTTCGTTACGCCTAAACTAAATATAGGGGAAAATCGTAACGATACTGAGAAAAAATAAAATCTCAGTTTCGTTACGATTTTCCCCTATATTTCTCCTATTAAGGCGAAGGGGGTGGTAAATTTTTGCCTATTGTCTTAAATCAATTCAAAACTATTTACATTAAAATTATAAAAATATGTATGTATTTGAGATTCTCACAGTGAGCTCTCACGATAATTTGCTAACTTCTTTTTTCTAATTTTCTAGTTGACCTCAATGTTTAAAATTCATATATTTCCGTTACGCGTCCGTTATTGACTTACTCTTAATGAAATCCAATTAGCCAGCTTGTAAAATCAATGGTTAGGTATTAAGCAGCTAATTTTAATAAGAAGCGAGCTCGCCTGCCGCAGCCGCGAAAGAAAGCTAACATCATGAAACATGCACGACTATCTCTCTGGAGGGCCGTTTGAGAGCCAGAGATCCCAACATATTTACATTCGGGTCATTGTCTGTTCACGCATAAGTTGCGTGAGATACAGCGAGGGCGACGGCGGCGCGCGGGCCGCCCCACCTCGCCAAGCTGAAAATTGGTATGAAGTTATTTTTAGCCCCTGGGACGGACATAGGTTAGTTTTTAACCCCGAAAACATCCCCTTAAGGGGTATAAGTATGGGGAATCAGTAATTTCTCGAGTAAGGGATACAAAAACTAATTCTACGCAGACGATGTCATCGACTAAACCCAGTTTGGTATCACTTTTTATGTCCGAATGTATGCATATCCGAATTTAGGAGTGCGCGATACGTATTCATAGACGCGCTAAGTGCAATCCATACTGGAGCATTTTTACGCATTCTTAAAACTTTGTTTCTAGTGCGTTCGTACACGCCGCGCATACATACAAGCGCGCGATGTACCTTTTGTAAGGAGAAAAATTACTGCTATTATACTGTGAAGTCAATACCTACGTTCATACCTACGTTCGGTGAGGTTTATTTTATAATTATGTATTCTAAAATGTCAATAGCATCTATAAACTAAAACCCGCTATGCGCTAAGATAATAGAGACTAACAATACATTCAGACATTATGAAAGTCAGTAAAATACAATTTAATTAATCCGTTTAAAATGTATAATTACAATGAAATCGGTTCAGTTAACCACACCTTTTTTTCAGCTTCAGTCATTGTCAAAATAAGATTAGCTAACACGCCCATGTTTACTCCAAAAACTAGCGGTTTACTATTTAGTGTATCGGCTGAGCTATCTGGCCGGAGAGCTAGGAACCTAACAAGAATATAGTTGTAGTTAGCCCCAGCAGTTTGTATACAATTTTAATAAGCGCGCCGCCTTGTGGCGGTTTTATGATTTTAGGACTCTTTATACGTGGATTAGGCAGTAAAATACATAGTCTGTGCTCGCTGGATTTGTATATAAGCAAATTTACGACTTTGTATGAATTTAAGAGATACGGCTAAAGCCGGGCTTAGACATTAAGTGGGGCAAACGTAGCTTGATGATTCATACTTTTTAGTCTCATATTGAATGGGACCTAGGAATGAAAAGTAGTCACACTCCGGCCCTTTAGGAGCGCGCGATACTTATTCAATGTCGAGGCGCAGGGCTGTCGTCAGTCGGTTTTTTTGCATGTATAGGTCGCATTTTGAAAGAAAGAAAATGCGTTTATTTATAACAGCAAAATTTACACAGTAAGTAAACTCTAGAGCCGGCGCTGGTCTTCCGGTGGAACCAGACGGGGGCGACGTTTTGGCGAGCTATTCGACCGTTCCAGAATGTGAGATATTATTACACTTTTTTTTTATTTATCCTGTATTAGTGTATCACTGGGCAAAAGCCTCTCCCTTGATTTCTATGTCTCTCTATCGATTGCCTCGAGTCGGGTCGAATCGAGTCTTCCATTCACTTGTTACCGCGTTTACTAACAAACATCTAAACATCCTCACAAACTTTCACACTATACTATTCTGCCGTCCGATATCTAAAACTAGACTAACCTCCATGAGCGTTTTCCAAAAAAAATACCGGGGTAGCTACTTTCTCAAAATATGGACTTTTGAGATTTTTCTGGCTCAGAATCGTTAGTACTTTCGAACCTTATACGTAAAAAAAAGTGTCCCAAAATTTGTATGGAAATGTTGGCTTTCCACTACGTCACGTTCATACAAACATAATGAAAAATAGTGACGTAATGGAAAAAAAATTGGGACACTTTTTTTTACGTATAAGGTTCGAAAGTACTAACGATTCTGAGCCAAAAAAACCTCACAAGTCCATATTTTGAGAAAGTAGCTACCCCGGTATTTTTTTTGGAAAACGCTCCTATACAACTCCATAGGGGTTAGTCTAGTTTTAGTCATAGGACGGCAGTATTAGTGTGATGATTTTCGTTCATCATCCACCTAATACTATACCCCTTTACACACTATTGCCCTCTGTCGACATCTCAAGTAAATTTGTTACTTCCACCCACCGCCCTTGTATCGCGGGATGGGAAACAAATTCCCGGCAAATTTCCCGACAAATGGCAAGCCAATGTTCCCGGGACGTTGACAAATATGACACGTCGGCCTCATTTATCCACGTAGTATCCTGCGCTCCTTTTAAATCGAACTACTTTCATATTGACTGTTGATCGATGAAGCTGAGTTACTGTCCTGAACATTCACGGAGTGGCCCAGAGTAATCCACTCCGTTAGAACGAAAGGTTGGTATCTCAAGCGCCTAAGCTTTTCTTAGCCGTATTTTTTAGGCTGTGACGCTGAAATCAGGTAGGTAGTATAGTGTGGCTATGTTTGATGAATAAAAAGCAAAGCGTAGCTTGTCCTCAAATATTTATAAAACACTCGCGCAGTCGATGTACGCGTGAAAACATTCATCTAAAATTTACTGCGGTATCTAAAGCGAAGTATCGGTTTGAGTTTCTGGAATTTAAAATTTATGGAACGATTCGTTAAAACGGAATGCTGATAGATTTTAATATAGCATGTGCGTTGCGTACATAAGCGAAATAAAATAGCAAGTAAACTCTTACATAATGGATTTTACGTGGTATATTTTATTTAATTTTGATTTCGAGTGTTTTGGAATTTGTAATTTGGTGATGTTAAATGAAAATTCACGCTAGGTTTTAATATAACTGGTAAAATTTTTAATTCAAATATAAAGTATTGGACAAATATATTGAGCACCCGTATTTTTCATACAAAAGTTGAACATTTGCTGAATATTTTCTGTATGAGAATTTAAAAATTCCTCAAAGAAGCTTTTAGCCCCTTTAGCTTAGTTGGTAGTGACCCTGTCTACGAAGCAAGAGGTCCTGGGTTCGAATCCCGGTAAGGGCATTTATTTGTGTGATGAGCACGAATATTTGTTCCTGAGTCATGGATGTTTTCTATGTATTTAAGTATTTGTATCTATTAAATATATCGTCGTCTAGTATCCATAACACAAGCCTTATTGAGCTTACTATGGGGCTAGTTCGATTTGTGTAAGATTGTCCCCTAATATTTATTTATTTATTTTATTCGTATAATAAAAAAAAAATAGTAGGCATGTTACTATAGTTTTTTCTCTAAATAGATACTTTGAAGTGATATTGAAGAAAATTTGATTGTGAGCGCGCTGTGTACGAATGCACTACAAGTAAACTTTTAGCAATGCGTAGCAATGCCTCAGTTGTATCGTAAACTTGTATACTGCAGTGCGTTCGGATGCGAAAAAATCGACAGACAGCCCTACGCCTTGACCTTGAATAGCTATCGAGTGCCACTAAAAGGCCGGAGTTTGCCTACTCTGTTTTCCTTATACTTTGATAACAGCCTTTTTGTCTTGATGAGCCTTAAGTTAAATATGTAGGAATAGGGCAGGGGTTTGAAGTTTCCAGATGAGTACAAATAACTAAGTATGTACATCTGTAGGCTTCCAGCGTCTGTCACTTACTGTCTTTCCTCAACTCATTCTTTATTTCAATTATTATATTCGTCTTCTACCAGCCGGCATGCAAATATCAATCCACATATACAGAATGAATTTTTTTTGATCGTTGAAATTTTTGCAGTGGATTCTTTGGCCAAAACTCGAAAATATGTGTTTTTTCACTCGATATGTTTTAGTACTTAAATATTGAGAAACAGCAGCTGAAAGATATAAAAAAAAAACAAACGTTTGTGGATACCGCGGTAGAGCGTTGCGCGGGAGACGGCAACGGTCCCATCCCGCGACCCCTACCCCGCTCCCGCGTTGAGTCGCCAAGACAAACTTAGGGACATTTTTTTCAGAAATGGTATATTTTATTGATACCTAACACCTAGAAAAAAATTGGACGATCAGTAATATTTCACCCTGTATTTTTCAAGACAGACAACGGGTTTCATGAAATATTGTATTTTTATCTTTTTCTTTATCAAATCAAGAATATTGTCATCGTCTTTGTTGATTGGAATAGCGCAGGTGCGCGCGTTGCCTATGCATGATCGGGATAATAAGAACACAAACGGGATTTACGGGAACAGATGGTGCGGGGATCGCGAATGGGAATACGATATTTATTGTGATGTTATTGTATATGAAATAGATATATTTTAAAAACAATGTTTGATTAGTTGTCTTTTTCTGTTTTTGTACTTGCCAATTGTTTTGACACTTAGAGACCATTTACATCTCTAAGAAAAAATGGACTTAATTTAGTAAATAAGTATTTTCAATTTGTATTTTGACGTTTGGAGATCCTTTACACCTCCAAAACATAATATTTTGACAACGGAGACTCTTTACATCTCCATTAATTCTAGTATCAATTTATTTTCTATTTTTTATTTGTCTTGTTTGGACGCATAGAGAGACCCTTTACATCTCTATAAATGTAGTTTTTAAGGTAATGTAATGTATATTAAATTATTAAAAGAGAAACTGGTGAGTTTCTTCCGGCGCTTCTTCTCACCAGAAGGTCATTACCCGAAGCGCCAAAAAGAAAAGAAGACAAAGAATGTAAGACATGTAAAAGAGCCCTTGAGGGCCTACTTACAGAAATAAATTATTTTATTTTTATTTTATTTTATAATAATAATATCAAAAGTTGCAGTCAAAAAATGTTTCTTTGAGATCAGCTCTTATTGCTGACTATACTTTTTTGTATAATCGCAAACTGCACGTCAAAACTACTCAAATGAACCCAAGCACTGTGAATTTATCTTGTGTAGTAAATTAGATAATCCTATGACTGTATAATCAGATCTGCTTCATGACATAATAACATTAAATTGTCATCTGTTTTATATATACTTGCGAAATTTCAGCTCAATCAGAAACCGGGAAGTAGGTAAAATTTAACTTGAAAGATTTTATTATGGACAGTCACAGAAAACGGGATAGGTGAAGCTAAATAAAAGCTTGTAAAAACAGGATATGGATGTCTATTAAAAACTCCTATTTCTGCCCTGTAAATGTAATCACTGTGCCATTAGTATAGGAATTGACCTGTCCATCTTGAACCAAGTTATCAGTCGTTAATATACATAAGGAACAGGTTTGGCCCCAGGACGCTGCCTTGGGGAAGTCAATTTTTGAAGATTACCCTATTTTTTTGATTGGGTGTTGTCGAGGTTTTATACTGTATTTTATATTGTCTATGTTTTCTTTACTCCTTTTTCTATTTTGCAACCTTTTGTTTTTCGTTTAGTTGCCAAATTTAATTGGTAAAGTCAACTGCCTTTGTTTTCCTTCCTCCGCTAGCGAAGCTTAAATCCCATACAGGCGTAACATTTTATACCTGAGTTACTTTGACAAAATACCAAAAAAAAACAGCTACTTCTGACGCATGATGTCCGATAATGCACATTACGGTATAGATAATTAAACAATCATTAGCGCAGTATATAAGCGCGTGCGCATTCCAAAGGGCGACTGACCGGCCGCGACATGCATCCGTTATTGGTGAGTATTTCTTAATTATACCGAATATAATTGTTAATTATTCACAATATAGGAAAAAATAATAGTACATTACACAACTAGGGTGGTAATTACAAAGACCTGTAAGCGAGGGACGTAAATATGCGATCGAGGGCTTTCTTTATTACCTCCCGTGTTGTGTACATCATGGATTTTTGGCTCTCTCTCTCTCTTCGCGCAGCGTACGGAAAAAGCCACATTATGGTCAGGTGTGGCATAAATATATTAAAACTAAAACTATACATTACTATAATGGCTATAAAGTGATTACAAAGTGACAATCTAAAGTGACTTAAAGAAAATGAAACTACTGAATAAACTGAAGTTAGGTAATTTAAAACTAAACCTAAGAAGCTAAAACGAAATTCTACAATAATGGGAATGTGGAAAATGTAAAGAATGTGATATTGTAAAGTCTGACAACGAATTGTTATAAGATGCAATGCATTCTTTAATTCGTTTTACAACAGTAAAACTCGTCCCTGCAAATTTTTGTGGCGTTTTAATCTATTTTGTAGTGATCCCGGACTTTTAACAAATAGTCTGATATCGGCCAATTCCATTAAAATGTAACAAAAGTTGGCACATCGCGTGTTTATTTATTAATGATGCAAATGTAAGTGTTAATTTTCCTCTAGATAAATATTACTTTGATCTCTAGAAATATTGACACTTAAATTAGCACCATCAATAAAAAAACAAGCGAAATAGCAGAATAAAATGCATTATGCCGAATGATGAATTCTGCCAAATGATGATCCGACCAAAAAAGATTATGCAACATAATAGTAACCCAGTAAATTTGTATCTAGGTTTCTTCCCTGATTACTTGAAGACGGCTGAACCTATTAGGATTTTTTGTTTTTGTTTTAAAGGGTATACCTCCGAGGTGGACCAATTGCAACCAAATCAGGATTTGATGATGTGATCTTGGAGAAATCGAGGGAACTCTTCAAATATCATAGGCACCCATATAGCGATTTTGGTATATTTCTTACTTTCTCGTGCATTTCTTATTAGAAATAAGTTTCCAGTCTTAACGGACTTCAAAACAAAGAGTAATTTTTATGTACGTTTGTTCCTCGGTTACTTGAAAACGTCTAAACCGATTTGGATTTTTTTTCTTTTAACTGAATAGACTTTTTCCAGCGCCACTAAAAATTTAAAAATAAAGTAAATTTTTAAAACAAAAAATAGTCGATGCCAGCTAAGGAGCTCGACACAGCCAGCTTTGCGTGGCAGGCACCAACTTCAAAAATAACAGGTTAAAAACTATAAATATCTATATTTGTATACAGGGTGTTTGGCAAATGGATGGACAAACTAACACAGGGGATAGGTAGGACCATTTGCTACGTGGCCCACCCCAAAACTTTCACCTGGGTCCTATGATTCTTTTTACATTTTTTTTTTATTATTTAAAAAAAATCCGTTTTCAAAACTTAAAACCTCCATAACTTTTTCAAAAATGATGAAACGGACTTTATATTTAATTTATTTTTATCTAAACTGATACTAGAGTCTTACAAATTTAATAATTTGGTGCACACGAAGTAAATTGAAGAAAATTAAAAAAAAACCATAAAGCCTAAAAAAAAATTATTTTGAGTGGACCACATAGCAAATGGTCCCACCTATCCCCTGTGTAAGTTTGTTTATCCATCTGCCAAACACCCTGTATATGAATCGTTGATTATCCATTTCTTTGGGGTAATTAACATTTTATTTTTTGGTTTTTCGTTAAAGTTTTTGGAAGTCGGTTTTTATTTTTTGTTTTAAATATTTACTTTATTAGCACGTGAGGTCCATACACGTTTTTCTTCTACCTCGATATATTTCTGTGGGCTTGCCCAATATTGTATACATATTAAGGGATGTTTGAAAGTAGCACCTTGAGGAGTAGGTAGTAGATTAGGGTGGTATGGGCACGGAATGAGATGGGATGAAAATTATATGGATAAAATAATGTTAGAGGTGAATATCGAGGGACGGAGCAGGTGTTAGGCTAAAGAAGTGATGGATGGATTGTGTGAAGGCGGACATGAGAAAGAAAGGTGTGAGTGGGGAGATGACGAATGATAGAGGAGGATGGACGAAAAAAAATAATGTTGTGTTGTGCCGACCCCACATAAAGTGGGACAAGGGTAGAGAGATGGTTCATCCATTAGATCTGTATAGGTATCATTTTGTCCTTTTAAAAGAACATGATTCTCCTTTTAAGAATTGCGACCTTTATTCAAACATCAATATTAATTAGAATTATCAATTATTGCAGATATTCACTTGCCTTGCACTAGCAGCGCAAGCGCAACCCACTGTAGCCACGCCTACTTTCAACCCAGAATGGATCCAACAGGATTACCTGATGGGCTGGTCACTGCCCGAACCAGGTGTCGGGCCGAGACAGATCCGCGCGGCACCATCCATTACAGAATCTACCACAACATCTTCTATGTTCAGCCCTGAGTGGATCCAAGAGCATCACCTGAAGGGCTGGCCACTGCCCGAACCAGGCGTCGGGCCGAGACAGATCCGCGCGGCACCATCCATTACAGAATCTACCACAACATCTTCTATGTTCAGCCCTGAGTGGATCCAAGAGCATCACCTGAAGGGCTGGCCACTGCCCGAACCAGGTGTCGGGCCGAGACAGATCCGCGCGGCACCATCCATTACAGAATCTACCACAAAATCTTCTATGTTCAGCCCTGAGTGGATCCAAGAGTATCACCTGATGGGCTGGCCACTGCCCGAACCAGGCGTCGGGCCGAGACAGATCCGCGCGGCACCATCCATTACAGAATCTACCACAACATCTTCTATGTTCAGCCCTGAGTGGATCCAAGAGCATCACCTGATGGGCTGGCCACTGCCCGAACCAGGCGTCGGGCTGAGACAGATCCGCGCGGCACCATCCATTACAGAATCTACCACAATATCTTCTATGTTCAGCCCTGAGTGGATCCAAGAGCATCACCTGAAGGGCTGGCCACTGCCCGAACCAGGCGTCGGGCCGAGACATATCCGCGCGGCACCATCCATTACAGAAACTACCACAACATCTTCTATGTTCAGCCCTGAGTGGATCCAAGAGCATCACCTGATGGGCTGGTCACTGCCCGAACCAGGCGTCAGGCCGAGACAGATCCGCGCGGCACCATCCATTACAGAATCTACCACAACATCTTCTATGTTCAGCCCTGAGTGGATCCAAGAGCATCACCTGATGGGCTGGTCACTGCCCGAACCAGGCGTCGGGCCGAGACAGATCCGCGCGGCACCATCCATTACAGAATCTACCACAACATCTTCTATGTTCAGCCCTGAGTGGATCCAAGAGCATCACCTGAAGGGCTGGCCACTGCCCGAACCAGGTGTCGGGCCGAGACAGATCCGCGCGGCACCATCCATTACAGAATCTACCACAACATCTTCTATGTTCAGCCCTGAGTGGATCCAAGAGCATCACCTGATGGGCTGGCCACTGCCCGAACCAGGCGTCGGGGCAAGGTCATCCCGCGCAGCTCCCCGCGCGCCGCCTGCGCACAAAGCCCACGGCCCGCGCGCGCCACTGCTCCCGACCCATTACGGTATGCCACAGAATAAGTAATACGTACAGAAGTTTCTCTTTCTAGCAACATTGACATTTGAGTCCGACCACCAGATGGAACACTCTACATCCGACCCTCTTTCTCTATCGCATAACGGGTGCTCTTTCTGGTCGCTGGCTAAGCCCCTCCGGAGGAGCAACATTTGGTACCTACTAGTAGCCACGCGGAAAAATCGCGTAGTGAGTAGTGAGCCACAACTGGTATTGGGGTCTCTCTTGAACCTAAACAAAACTGAGTTAAGGTTTGAGAGAGTTTAAAATGCGACTTTTTACTGTGAGTTTCTTAAGTATAAAGACGCTTTTTAGACTAACACGGTGAACAAATAAGCGTAAATAAATACAAACACCGAGTCAACTCATAAACCTAGTTCACTTGGCAAAAGATATCTTTTCTCTTCAAGGGCAGTCAGGTTTCTATATTTCATTATTCCAGCGGCGACTAGCTGGTATTTTCTAGTCAATCGCTCCACACACATATTCTCTAGTTTTGAAGGCCAAGATACTCTTTACCCTAGCTAATGAGGTAAGTAAAATATGTCTCTATGAATACTAATGGTATTAATTTCGACGTGACAGGCTTGGCACCGCGCGTCCGTCACAACGCACAGTAACTGAAACACAGCACAGCCATGACCCAGTCCATCCTGGAATCCACCACAGCACCGCCTTTATTAAACCCTGAGTCGATCCAACAGCATCACCTGATGGGGTGGTCACTGCCCGGAGCAGGAATCGGGCTGAGAGAGACCCGTACGGCACCGTCTAGTCAGGAATCTACCACTGCACTGCCTTTTTCAACCCTGAGTTGATCCAACAACATCACCTGATGGGCTGGTCACTACCGGAGCCAGGGATTGCGATCTGTGCAGCGCCGTCCACTCTAGAACCTAATACAGCATCGCCTTTGTTAAAACCTGAGTGGATCCAACAGCATCACCTGATGGGCTGGTCACTGCCCGAACCAGGCATTGGCCCAAGACAGACTCGGCCGGTTGCAGGGCAACCGGATCGTTCATAATCTTTCATTGTTAGCTTATGTTATAATTTGATGCGCAATAAATTAAGTATGTTAATTAGCTAAACATGTTTATTTTGTTCAGTAATGACTATCATAAAAGTGCTGCCTGTGTAAGAAGAAATCTGTTCTAATGAAAATACTATAGAATTTAACTGATCATTTGTCTTTGAGTGCAAGAATGATAGATGGTTTTTTATTAACCCCCAACGCAAAATAAGTTATAAGTTTGACGCCTATGTCTGTTTGTCTGTGTGTCTCTCTGTCTGTCGGTGTGTCTGCCTGGGGCAACGTAACCCTCGAACGGATGGACCGATTTCGATGCGGTTTTTTTTAAGAGATACGTTTACGTTTTTTATGTTTGATACAAAAATTTACGCAGCAGAGCATCAGCTCTTTTCCAATATGATGTAAGACATTTTCGGCATAAAATAAAATTTGGAAGTGTAATGAAAACAATATTTATTACATCTCCAAGTTACCCATAAACGAATCATAACAAAACCTTATCAATGCGCGTGTCCAAAAATGGGTTCAGAGTACGTTACAACGACCGCAATCAAGCCACGACAAAACCCAAAAGCAAGGGCTTATCCCCTAATGAGGCAAGCTCATAATATTAAGGAAACATTTTTTCCATCAGCAAGAAGCACCATACATTACCCCGACTCAGACGTGCGCGAAACAATCAGTTATTTTCTCCACTCGGCTCTAAAAACCAACATTATCACACTCGCGGCAAAATGCGGAAGCTTCATGATTCCTTACAGTTTTTCTGAGGTTCGTAGACAGTGGCGCCGCGGTCGGCAGTGGCGGGTCGTGGTCGTTGTGTAAATGCCCTTTTTAAGAGGCTTAATGTGTGCAAAAAACCCCGCGCGCCAGACAAATGACTGGCGGGAAAAAATATATTGTGAGGTACTGGCTACCTGGATTGGCTGCTAAAGTGGCTTCTTCGCTTTGTGGGTCATCCATTGATGCTTATACAAATACAAATTAGATATTAATCAGCTTTTATACACATTTTAAACTGACCAGCGTGTGTTATGTACTATGTAACTGTGTCCGAAATACATATTAACATTTAGTTTTTAAGCCATGTACTAACACAATATATCGATACATTTAAACTCAAAGGGCGTAAACGCCATTAGAACCTACGGCGTTTACGCCCTTTGAGTTTAAAGGTATCGATATGGATCATAGTTATCTGGAAATAAACCATTATTATTATTAAGGTGATTCGGGCGGCATCATTATGTTATGTGTAGGGAGAGTAATTTTGGGGGCGATGACCGGCAAATGTTATCAATCTATGTACAGGCTGGTTTACTTCAGGTTTTACAATGATACCGTTACCGTAGATAAAATTACCGGTCCTATAAAATAGTACATTACACAACTAGGGTGGTAATACAAAGAAAGGCCGAGATCGCAGGTGTTTGCGGCCCGAGCTGCAAGCGAGGGACGTAAATATGCGATCGAGGGCTTTCTTTATTACCTCCCGTGTTGTGTACATAATTTTATGTTTACACTTGGTCAAAAAGCGGCTTTTTCCGTACGCGCAGCGTGCGGAAAAAGCCTCTTTATGGCTAGGTGTGGCATAAATATCTTGGATTGTGTCGCAGCCATTTGGTTAAATGCCTAGCATTTTCACTAAGTTATGACCCGCCAGCAGGTCGACGAAGCCCCGCGCGGAGCTTCTATTTCTGCTCTGAGGGACGCAAGCTAACTAACAAACCTAACCTAAAATGTAAATGAAAAGGCTAGGCAGTTAACTAAATGGCTAATTAAGCTAGTTGGTGGCGATAGATACATAACGCGCAATGCATAGTCTGCTAAAGAAAAGGTTCAATGTTAAACTAATCCAAGAATTTGTCCTAAGATTGCTTCGATTTCAAATATATTTACCCAGAAAGACATAAAATGGAAGGAATGGGTTTTTTATACTCTATTAAAGGACAAAGTGGCGTGGAAAGTGTTTCACGAAATAACTGCGGGGTTTATCGTGATTTGAGAACTAAAGTGATCTTCAACGAAGTCTGACAAGTGAGATCGTTATGAAAATTTCCTTGTCTTATTTTTAACCAACTTCTAAACAGGAGATGGGAAACGAAGTCGCAGGCAAATGTTTCTTGTATTGTAATAAAACAAAATAAAATTAAAGAGGACCCTAATTTTATTTTGTTTTTTATTTCTTTTTATAGCGGAGTAAAGAATACATTCTGTGAAAATTTCTAGTCTTTACCTATTACTGTTCAATAGATACCGCCTTGTGACAGACGGATAGACGGACAGGAGGACAGACGGACAGTGGAGGTAGGACAGAGGAGGTACGGTCGGCGCCCTTTGGGTACAAAACCCTAAAAATGGCTTTTAACACTTAGGTACATACGGTATAAAAAATTATACTACTGAAATGACACAAGTACAAATCAATTTAACGTCAATTTCCAACCTTATCAAACTGGTCACGAAATCTCAAATTGACGTGGATTTGATTTTCACGTGAGACAATAGGGATGACTACTGGGTTAAAACTATATAATTCTATTTAGTTCGTCAGTTAGATAATGGAAAAATATGGGACACGTATTGTTTGGTTTATCAAAATATTAAAAATCGACCAAGTTATAGATCATCAAACTTCTAGAGTGGGGGCTTGTGACGTCACTCCTAGGTGAAAATTGTACCTAGGAGTGACGTCACTCGAAACTTCTAAGCACTCTGTTCTCGTAATTTTTGGTTTGTCAAACAAAAGAAAAAATACATATACAATATTTTTTGATTAGCTAACTGACGGACTAAACAGTTTTTTTTGTCGTTTAGCCCATTCAGAAATAATATGCACGATACTAATGCATCTAAGGGTTAAATCACTCGTTATTTTCTCTTTTACCCCGAACACACAGACATAAATATGGATTTTCGGAACAATATGACAATAGCTACGTCACAGCCGCTCAGCGGGATACTTCCGGCCTGGCGCGACCTTCTTGAGGCCTTCCGGTTCTGCGCCGTATGATATAGTTTCGGAACACAGACCACCTCCACTAGACGGAGCATGTTATACGACACGAGCTCACCACGCATATGGGCGATTAAATATCGGTAGATATTACTAGTCGGCCATTCTCACGAAGTATGACTGCGTCTAATTACCGCGTCTCCATACATTTAGTATGAAAACAGCGAGCGTCGCGGTAATTAGGTGACCGCAGACATACTTCGTGAGAATGGCCGTAGTACAACGCGTGTTTCACATCTTTTTTATCATTTTATGTTTCAAGATTGTCGTCGGATTGAACAGAAATATTTATTTCACGTTTGGTGCACACACAAGTCAGAAACATGGTCGCAACTGGACGAGCGGCCGGTCGCGTAGGTATTGTCGTAATGCTATACAATCGACCATATCTGATGTGAGCGCGCGTCGTCTAACATGCTCCGTCTAGTGGTGGTGGTTTGTGTTTCGGAACTACCAAGTCGGCTAAAGCTCCTACATTACTAGCTTCTGCCCACGCCTTTGCGCATAGAATAAGGTATTTGACCCCAATCAAAATAAATTAATGAGGGTTACTGCGAATGAATTTCACCGCTGAGCCTCTAGTGTAGTCTCCGAAATGTCAAATATCACTGTTTGTGGGTGGCTACACGGGTTTATTTATTATTAGAATAATGGTATCAATAATTTGCAATATCTGAAATTATTTATGGCAAGTATGAGTTACCCAAAGCGAGTGTAGTATGACTACTTGTCTATCTTTATACTTTCCTAAGGGGCTAGCAGCACTGAAACACGAGACACAAAGTGCACAGCTACGATCTAAAATGGCGGTTATTGTTGGTTTTGGCCCGGTTTGTTTGGCTGCCACCGCTTCGTTAGCGGGGCCGACTGTACGAAGCGGTGTGATGTTCCGAGTTCTGTTTGTACAGTCAGGCGACAATAGCTGAGCAAACTAAGCGTTCGTAATGATTTAAGTACTACTCTACTCTTATGGACATATAAGCTGCAACACAAACCGCTACTCAAAAAATTTGACGCACCATAAGGGCAAAGTATAAAGACAACCAAGTAGTTCGTCTTCGCCGTTTAGGAGCGCGCGATACCTAAGGTTGCCTAAGGCACAGGGCTGCCGCTCGTCGGTTCTGTAAAATGCCTACTTACTACGACGTAACTTTTATTAGGTTGACCTCGAACGATATGAAACTATCAGATAGCACACATCTGATATAAATATTATTAAGTATAATAGTTTAAATAAATTAGTACTGGTAACGTGTACATGTAAGTAACGCAACGATATTTCGGCTCGTTTCATAAATAAAACCACTCTCGTGCTTAAGGCATTTTATGTATCAATAAAATCAACTACTATTTAATTAGTACACGTTTAAAAAATCTGTTAATTTTACTCATCACTGTCAAACAAAATAATTATCTACTCTATTTAATTGGTATAGTTTGATCACAAAACTATCCAACATTCTATAAACGACTTAAAAGATAACATTTATATAGGTACCTACTAATAAAATACACACCTTTCGGGATCCTTAGGAATGCAGAAATATGATAATTCTGGATTTGGCGCATTATTCCTCAAACATCCGAACACACTGCAGTATATACGTCTTCTATACTTAGCTTCGTGCGCAGACATTTTGTACGTTCGACCGCTCGCATCGATAGCTCACGCCTGACTAAAGCACCCGGCAATGCTTGCCTGTGGTGCGTCCGTACACGGCGCGCACACATGCGCGCTCCCGATGTACCTTTTGTCGGAACAAAAACTACTGTATACCGTGATAGAGTCTGTGCGGAAAGAGAATAGGCGTGGCGAAAAACGGAACTAACCTAACCAGTATGGCCACAGAACAGAAAATACGGCACATACGATAGACAAGCATTACAGTGCCCCCCAAAAGTAATCCTATTCTCTTTCCGTACAGACCCTAAGGGTGAAGCTAAACGAGCGTAATTTTTGGAATGTATGAGTTCATTATGAGTCGCATAATTTCGGTCGCGTAATTTCTGCTAAGTACATTCAGTTTCATAGAAAACTCCTGTTTGGTACACATAGCGACGTGAAAAAAAAAATATTTTAACAAATCGTGACATCCTTAGTGACCACATTATTACATATTAATAGGTAGATTAGGTTCGTTAGGTATATTCAGATGCCCTAAGGGCAAACCGCCCAGAAATAGAAGCCCCGCGAAGCGGTGCTCCGTCGACATAAGGCGTGCAACCCACGCTTTATGTCGACGGAGCCCGCCTAATGCTGCTAAAAATATATGCGACTAATAAAATAACTGATAACAATCATCGTCCCCGGCCCCCCGCGCGCACCATGGGAGTGTCATCAACGAAATTGCCAAGCTATAATTAATACTCCATCTACTTTCGTCACGTCTGTATTGAAACCGTTTAAAAGTTCCCAAAGCCTCTTAAGAATGCAATTTTTAAGTTAAACTTATTTTAAACTAAGATTTGCGACCGGGAGGTCTCAATGCGCAGTTTGGCACGCCGCCAGTATCTGTATTCGACACGCGTACAGACATATGTCAGCGATATCGTGATCGATGCAAAATCGTGTGGCGTTATGTTGCTAGCGCTGTCTCTTGCCTTATTAAGCTACGTAAAAGTGCTAAACAGTGTCCGTCAAGATAGCGTACACCGTAAATATATTCAGAATCTGATGCAGCCAATAAATAGTACCGACGAAATACTACTAACATACTACTAACTACTAACATAGTTCTAAGTACTTACTAACAAATGTATGGATCATTGGTTATCTGATTAAATAATAATAATACCTAGGTGAAAAAAAATAGTAGGTACAGTCAAGGAATTTAATTTCCAACCCACTTAAGGTCCAATATCGTATAGCATACTGTCATCAAGAGCTAGCTAGACTACGACGTTACTTTGACATATCACACGCATTGTTTTGTGTCAGTAACTAGGTAACAGATTAACAACGTTGACATGGTGAACTGAAATTTGGAACGTCAAGGCACTATCAAAAAAGGTCGACAACCGCGGAATCGAAATTCAAAGAAAGTCCATCTTTCTCGCTCTTGCAATATTCGAATGAAAGGAACGCAGATAACGAAATTTAGATTATCGACGTTTGTGGTAGACTTTCCGGAGTCTGGATTCGGAATTATTTTAAAATGTTCTCGATTGACACTGACACCAACTGACACGTATTCGTAATTAGACGAGCAAATGAATTCGCAAAGAGGTTATCTTTAATATGCAGTGACAAATAATACGTATTGACATTTAAATACTATTACTGAAATAGAAATTTCGACCTTAATGCATTGTGAATGCTTAACAACATTTCAATGAAAAGGGTAGGAAATTAAATTCCTTGACTGTACAAACAGCAACACAGTTAACTATACACTTCAAAAATGGGAAATACTGCAAGAAAGAGAATCACACTTGAAGGCTTCGTGTTATGCATGTGTGCGTGTGTTTATGAGTATAAATTGGCTATTATTCAAAAGAGTTTTGAAACAATATTTTTTCTTTTATGGCTGATCCAACGTCATTATTGACATTAATGCCATATTATTGAATTCGTGGAAAATAATGAATGAATAATAAATATAAATTACATTATATTGGTGCATCATATCAAAAATATGAAGCACCAATAAAAGCATTAGCAATATAATTAGTTTATTTCATCCCAACGTTCGTCTGAAAGCTAAATCATAATTTTGACAAATTCACCTGTCTTGTCGAAATAAAACCTTTATTTACAGTATGGAAAAAAAAACTTTGCCCAGACAACTACAATGACAAAGCTCAGAGGCACATGACACATAGGTACGCAAACGTTATTTTATTTGAAGTTGACATAATACGAATATATATATCTCTTTCAATTGTTATCATTTTCTCTCTGCTCTGTCTTTAATGGGCAGTTAAGTGTGTTGCTGTTTGTACCATTAAACTTTTCGAAATAGGCCTGTTCACAGTTTACGCTACCGGGCGTCAAGCTGGCGTACACCGTTTGTATCTCTGGAACGGCTGTTTTTGGAAACGCTTTATATATTGAATATCTCAGTTACTATAAGTTAAAAAATATACAATTTTAATTAGTGTTTAATGTTTACTTTTTTTTTAATTCTAACTTTGTTTTAATTAATTTTTTCAAACTATGTAATTGTTATTTAATTTTGGGGAATAAATGCTTATCTATTTATTTATTTTATTATTTATATCTCAGAAAATAGTAGCCAAGCTTTGGGTCAGACCCAAAGCTTTTCTTTCCTATTTATTTCACTCTCTACAATTTCAATTAGCTCATCCAGAGCTATTTTTGCAGCAATTTTTAGTAAGTGGCGTGAATGTAGCCGTTGTCGCCATCGACCTTCCATCGCGATTTCACTCAGGCTGTCCTACTCTTTCGCTCTACATATGAACGCTACTGCCCTTCCAAACTGTTCTGCCCTCTTGTGAAACGGGCATTAAAGGCCTCTCGTCTAGCCGCACCGGAAACGAGGTACTTTGCGGTCTATTATAAGAACGTAACGTCAATATTTCATTCCATGTTTGAGAAATAGTACATTACATAACTAGGGTGGTAATACAAAGAAAGGCTGAGATCGCAGAAGTTTGCGGCCCGAGCTGAAAGCGAGGGACGTTAATATGCGATCGAGGGCTTACTTTATTACCTCCCGTGTTGTGTACATCATGTCTACACTTGGCCAGAAAGCGGCTTTTTCCGTACGCGCAGTGTGCGGAAAAGTCACTTTATGGCCAGGTGTGGCATAAAAGCATTGTTGCGCAGGCAGAAACGGAGACTCTTAGCTCGCTCGGTCAAAAATATGTAGAATTAGGCTGCGAGCAGTGATCGTGCCGACTTGAAACGTTGTCTCGGCGTCACGCCGGAACAAAGAGTCGTCGCGATAAATCCGCCGTGGGGGGCCGCGCCGTCAAAAATAACAGTTCACAAAAACGCTATAACTACTAGCCTCTTTTTAACGCAAGCATACTGGATGTCTCTAATGCCTAAGCTACACGAGGCTAGTTTTTCAAGCTAGGTTAGTAAAATCAGTGCTGGGGGGACGCTACTAGCCTAAAAATAGAACTCCATCCTATTAAAAACTGTCCTGTCTTGAAACTAGCTTACTAGCTTGCTATCCTAGCTTAAAAAACTAGCCTCGTATAGCCCGGGCATAAAACCAACGTACCTACATGCGAAAACGGCTGATAAACCAGCTCATAATGGTTGTTTTCCACCGGCAGGGCGAGACGGGACGCGACGCGGATTGAATTGAAATTTGTATGGCAATTTCAATCCTCTCATCATGTTTGGAGGATTGCAAATTTGTCCGACCCTATTGCGGTGGACCGGGACAAGCGACCTGGTTCGACTCCAGACGCCCCCGGCTCCCACCCAGTCCGATCCACTCAGGGTGGACCGGCTAGCGACCTGGTTTGACCCCAGGGAACGCCACGGCCGACCACCTGGTCAAACAATCGCTATGCCCAATAAGGGTCGCGAGTTAGTCAGTCTTCAAAAAAACCCATACAAATTTCAATTTAATCCGCGTCGCGTCTCGTCTCGCCCTGCCGGTGGAAAACCACCTTCAGACACCAGATTAAGTAAATTCGACTTCAATGAAAATCTCTTAGTTTTCGAGATATTGACGATTCCGTTAAGTTTGCACCTAATTTGTAAGTGACGTAAAGCACGCCAGGTGTAAATTTAGTTCAACCGGGTCGTATGCGAAATTTTAGATGACTTCATCTAAAATTTCGCATACGCACCTCCGGCAAACTGGGGACACGTCAGTGCCCCCGCCAAGTCGAGCAAAACAAAGGCACGGCCGTACCATCCTTTTCTCAAAGCCGAAGAAGGAACACATTTTATAGTTCTCAAATAAAGAATCCTCCACGGGAAAATAATACGCAAGTCGGTGGAAATCGAGTTCTGTGGACATCCCCCCGGTGCTGACTTGATTTAAGATTACATCTCAAAACTTTTTTGTTGTAGAAGAACTACGTTGCGAGACTTGCATCTTTTTACATGTAATGTTTTTTGATATTTCAGGCCTGAGCCGCTCAGCCGTGGCTACACCGTAATGGATCTCATGGCTGAAAAATATCATTACTGTTCTAGCAGTAATTTTTGTTCCTACAAAAGATATCTACATCGACTTAGGTATCGCGCGCTCCTAAATGGCCGATGTGTGACTAATAAAATTGGGATGTTGAATAATGTTGAATTTTACAACATAATATAGTCACATGGATTGGAAAATACTAAATTTACATAACAAAAAAGATAAAACAAAAATGTATAAAAAATATAAAGTTATGAGACCACAAAATTAAAAAAATATATATTTTTTTTATCGTATAAAGAAAAATTAAAGTCAATTTCGGAATGCTCAAATAATACTGAAAAAATAAATGTACTACAACTATGTGCTTAAACGCACTTTTTCGTGCTCAAAATGGAAAATGCTATTTTTTTCATACAGACTTAGTACAGCGACGGAACGGATGACGTCATAAATTCCTACCGTTTTGTATAGAGCGTTTTCAATGCTCAGTGCGATCTGCTACTTTTGATTACAATTTGTGGCTGTTATACTTATACAAATGTATTAGGTGTCATATAGATATTTGTTCCTCACAAATAGTAGAATCAATTTACGACAGAAAAAAAATCGAGTCAACAGGCGAATTGTCTGTCTATATACTTTGATATCATTTTGCCCCCTTATGACACAATCTAATATTTGTCGCTTAGGCAGGCTGGCGATCGCAGTTACTACCGGTTTATTCAATAGTTTATTCCGCTGCAATCCATCAGTAAAAGGGTTCGCTTGACCACTCAGTATATCGAAGAACTCAATATCACAATTTATGATAATGTCTAGTACTTCTTGGCGACGTCGCGACATTTTGTTTTCACGCCTCTTTAATTCCAAAAAGTCTTATATATCCTCCAACAGCCCGACATTTGTGACTTTGTCCAAAGAAGCACGCTCTCTATTTATGATTTGTGAGTGGTAAAGAATCTTTGTCTCTGGCGGCCATTTCTCAAGGGTTCAACGCTAAGTTATCAGCGTAAGTGGACGATTTAGTTTCTTATTGAAGTTATTGATATTATGAATGCGAAATTGTTTGTTCGGTTTTTATGGCTTACGTATTGTAAGAGGATATGGATAGAAACTCGCTTGAGGCTAGTCTTGTCATGAGTGTTTTTTCTTGTGGAATCGTTCCTCAAGTTTAAATCTTTTCATAAGACCAATACACTACTGGTTTAGTGAGCTGTAGACCCCGTGAGAAAATCCAAAAACTGAATCGACACATAAATCTTTATAAGGTGTTTCATTGAACGTAATACAACTCATGTTTTTTAAACTCCTCTCCCTGGTGCTAAACCCTTCTGCTAGGTCTCGTGTTGTTAATTAAGATGAATTAATTAATATCACTGTTTTAATTATTCAACTTTTTTTGTTCTCGTCGTGGTTACCCTACTTAGAGTTGAGAGAAAAATGTTTGAATCTAATTTTGTAGTGAACACTTACCGTTTTGCTTATCTAGGCCGATATTTTATAAATAAAATGCATGCATTCTGACAGATTATTGAAGTTATTTGTCATAACAAACAAACAGGTCACGTAAGCGTGACGTCATGAGGGATGACGACACCCCTAGATTTTAATTTCTTAATTTTGTTAGCAAACTAGCGAAAAATAATTATGACGAATTTTAATAAATCAATACTTGCATTTTTTTCTCTGTCATTAACTGAGCCGGAATTGCTTAATTTGTATTACGTACAATGTTACACCCTGTATATATAATTCGTCACTCTTACATACTATTTGTCAGAACTTTACGGATGCTTTATCAATTATTTATCACGTGACAAATCGTAGCATCATACGCCTACTGGTTTTGGGCAGTTGTGGAAAGAAATAGAACCTATTAGAGATCCTCCTACTGTTTCGAATTCGGTTAGTGAACACATCGTGTCGTATCGACGACTAGTCACGCTGTCGTGCACAGATGACACGTCGTGACACGCCACGCAGAGCTACAAAAGAATCCTTAATGAGAACTATTGTGCGATCGCTACTGTTAATTGAATCGGTGATGGGATCCATTCGGTTTGTGCAATAGCCTGTTTGATGATGACAGTTCAAATCAGCTTCTTTTTATGTGTTAAATCGCTCAGAAAGTATGCTCAGTTTAGTATAAGATACTGACTTGTGACGTCACGCTCAACGTGGTGCCTTGTTTTTAGTTTTATTCATTTTAAAATCGTCGACGGCCAGAAAATGAATTTAATTAACTTTATAAGGGCTATTTTGGAAACGTAATTTAATGCTAAGTGTTAGTTAATTTATTTTGATTGTTGTCAAATACACTATTAGTTCAAAGCAGTGCAGAATGTAATGAATGATAGCATACCTATTAGACTTAGTACAGCAAGGACAAGAGATGACGTCACAGGGTGCGTCCGTTTTGTATCGGCCGTTTTCAATGCTCGGTGCGGTCGGCTACTTTTGATTGCAATTTGTGGCTGTTATAGTAATCCAAGTGTTAGTTATAGGTATATATTTGTTCCTCATAAATACTAGAATCCGTTTACATCAGAAACAAAATTTAGGACACAAGCCTATTGTGTTCTTGACACTCTAAGACCAACCCAAGTCTTCGCCTCCCAATATTCTTCAATACATTTAAATAAACACCTTTCACGTTTAAATTCGAGGAGCTGAGTAATCCGACCTTAAGCTCCAAAGCTACTTACCATCTTCGGACACGCTCCCGCATTATCGAATATTTTTTTGCCTCCGACATATTTTTATCCGCTTAGCGAAAAATCCGTAAACACAGTTACCAGGAGAACATAAAAGGCTGAAGCATATCGGCCCTCGCTTTAATCTGCCGTAAACAATCGCGGGAACAAAACCTCGCAATAGTAAATTTCACGAAAAGTCATCCGAGGAAGTAATGGCAGAATTTTCTGATCAACCCAAACCCTTGAACAACTCTAAACCTTACCAGCTTCACTTTAAAGTCGTCTATCGCTTGCGTGATATCAGGAACATCGCGACGCCTCGCCCCATAACTCCATGCGATTTTATACTTTATACCCTGACATGAAGGTTGGATTCTGATTGGTCTTTCTGCAGGATGTAAGTCGCCGTTTAATCTAGAACTGTTATTTTTCCGGTAATACATCAAAGCGGCTACTTTCGCGGCAAATTGTATCAAAGTCGCTGATGTATGTGCGTTGCGAGTGTGTGCGTTCTCCACGCTAGTGTGCGTAGTTTGGCTACATCGATTGAATCATAATTTAAAGAGACACAAGCGACTTGGCCAAATTCGTCTCCTTTAATGGGATATTCACTTTCTTAATAAATAAACGTTGTTAAGGGATGCTTAAAACGTTTAAATTTTCAATTACTGTCCAATTTTCTATAACTTGTGTTTGGCTATTTATTGTTATCATTTTTTACGTACCAAAATGGTAAAAAAGGAACCCTTATATTGTGACTCTGGCTTTCTATCTGTCTATCCGTCTGTCTATCCGTCTGTCTGTCCGTCTGTCTGTCCATCTGTCACAGCCAGATATTTCAGGATCTACTGCAGCTATCGATTTGAAATATGGAATAGTTTTAAAAATTGCTGACCTGAGCCTACTGAACATTAAAAATATCTTATAATTTTTTGTTTTTTTTTTAAAGGGTCCAAAATATAATAACCTATTATATCAAATGGGGTTGATACCCCATTGGGAATTTGGGATGTACAAATTAAGCCCTTTCATTTGATAATGAAAGGCCAAAATATTTTTTATTATTTTTCTTAGCCATGTAGTTTTTGTTTCAGGACGAAAAACGTTCAAAAAAATATCATTCCTCCCTATGTTAATAATTGGAACTAACTGAACAGAAAAATCAGTAATAATTACAAATTATTGTCATCCTAAATATTACAGGAAAAATATAACGGTTTTCCTAACTTGCATCGTTTTTTAGAAATTCGCAAAATCTTAACATTAACTTATTTGCTGCTACTAAACTGACCGCGACCTATTATCAATGTATGGGGACAACAGTTTATTAACAGCAAACTTAAGTTTGTCCCACCATACAGTTTATCTAGAACTATTCACGTATATCTACGTACGAGTTCGCACGGAACCCTGGGCATGAATCCGGCTCGCACTTGACCGGTTTTTAACTTGGCGACGCATTTGGTACTTTAAGAACCGGTAGACATTTGTAACGTTATTCGAGTACAATTTTTTCTATATGATTCATGACGAGTTTTGATATTTTTTTGTTCCTGTTTCTTTTCGACGTAACCATTGAGCTTGGGATTATTGTGTCACGGTATACGGTAGTTTTTCTTCCAACAAAAGATACATGGGGAGCGCGCATGTGTGCGCGCCGTGTACGGACGCACCACAGCCAAGCGTTTGCCCCTGCGCGCCCCTGCCACAGTATGGAGTACGTGTCGCGCGCTCCTAAACGGCCGAAGTCGTACGGAAGTCGTCGGTTGTCTTTATACTGAAATGAAATGAAATGAAATAATTTATTTCTGTAAGTAGGCCTCAAGGGCTCTTTCACATGTCTGATTCTTTCTTTTGGCGCTTCGGCAAATGACATTCTGGTGAGAAGAAGCGCCGGAAGAAACTCACCAGTTTCTCTTTTAAAATAAACATTGAGCATTACAATAATTGTGAAAATGCAATTTCAATAAGTAATACAATTAATCAAACAAGTGCTTAACTAATAGCTATACATTTCAATAAACATAAAACTAAATTTTTCAGAGATGTAAAGGGTCTCTAGGGGTCAAAACAAGATAAATTAAAAAGAAATATGGGAAATAGAGAGACATACACTAAAATTAATGGAGATGTAAGGGGTCTCCGTCGTCAAAACATGTTTAGGAGGTGTAAAGGATCTCCAAACGTCAAAATACAAAATGGGAAACGAGAAATAAACTACTAAACTATCATTAAATTTACATGCTGTACAAAAAAACAAACTTACAGAAATTAAAAAAATCTGTGACTCGCATAATATAACTTAAAAACTAAAATTAAAAAAATTTTTTTTAGAGATGTATGTGGTCTCTAACTGGTACTTTGATTGTGGTTGATAGCACGCAGTTAAGGCTGCGGCTCCACTGAGGCGGAGAGGAGAGGAGCGGAGCAGAGAGGAGACGCGTAGAGATCCCCCGACCTTAGGCGGATCTCACACTGCTGCACGAATCGCGGCAACACACGACTCAGCGATTTTTAAGTTTGTATGTAGAATCATCGATTTGTATAGAAAAATCGCGGGGTATGGCACACTGACGCGTAAATCGCGGCGACTCCCAGTGACTCGCTGCGAATCTCCGCGAATCGCAGCTACACGGAAAAAAATCATTCCGGGAGTGGGTAGTCAACGTGACAAAAAGTTCAATGGTTGGAATGTGCAGATGTCAAAATGTCTATACGGACTGGCTGTCTATGTGGCAAAAAGTATAAACGTCAAAATGCCCCAGTGTCAAAATGTACATATCCTCATAGTCACAATGTTTCAGTGACAAATGGTACACATCTCAAAATGAAAGTACAACAAAAGGTGTGATAGACAAAATGCTCGATTGACATAACGTGGTTAAGTCTAAATGAATAACTGTCAAAAAGCTCAATGTTCTTGTTGTGTCATGGTTAATTATTTTGAGTCATTCATTTACATGCTTATATTTAACATGGGTGGACATTTTGACACATGCACGTGGTGTCGCTTATACCTTTCGACGCATGTACGTTTTTACCTTGGTGCATTTAAACACGTGTTCACGTTAGCTATTAAACATTATGACATTTGTTCGATTGGACCCGAACACATTTTAACTCCAGTCCATTTTAACCATTGCACATTTTGACTTTCATACTTTTTGCCACATAGGCAGCCGGTCCGTATGGACATTTTGACCCCTGCACATTCCAACCATTGAACTTTTTGTCACGTTGACTACCCACTCCCGGAATGGTCACGTCGCGATTCGCCCGTCGCCGTGTTCTTCGCCTTACGGTACATCGTTGCTTATTTCAAAACGCCTTAAACAATTCCAGGAGCTAATAAGTACGTTCAAAGGCAACATCACATTATATGAAACTCGATTCAATTCAGTTGTCTTAAATGCCATCTGAGTGATAGGAGTCGAACAATAAGGGGGAGGTACCCTACCCCCCTATTCCCCCTAGAAGGGAGTTGAAGATAATTTTTAAAAGCTCCCATTATTACCATACTAAAGATGGAATGAATAATATGAATGAATAATAAGGTACCTAATAGAAATGGATCGGGATTGTAACAATGGTTTGAAAACTTACAGTAAGCCATCCAAGTCACGTTTATTGTTTTTTTTTTGCCTTAGACTGGTAAAATGAATGAATACGACGCCTAGAGACCTTTTACATCTCTGAAAATGTAGTTTTAAGTTTATTGTAACGTATTAATTTTTTAAAAGAGAAACTGGTGAGTTTCTTCCGGTGCTTCTTCACACCAGAAGGTCACTACCGAAAGCGCAAAAAGAAACAATACATATTTATAATCAGACATGTAAAAGAGCCCTTGAGGGCCTACTTGCAGAAATAAACTATTTTATTTTTTATTTTATTTTATAATGACCTTTTTGATAATACGCTTTTTAAATGTAATGTAATGGACCTGGAGACTATAGATACAGAATGATTTGGGAGGCATGAGTCGCACCAACACTATGGTATCAGTAAATTATAAGCTACTCTTTCGTATCAGTATTAGTGAGATTAACGTTATTTTTTTTTTGTGTCGAAAACAGAAAAAAAATGTGCCCAGTTATTTGCTTGTTGCATTTTATTAGCGAAAATTCTTGTAATCGTGTCACAATTTTTGTAACGCTCAACGTTTTTGAATGGAGAAACTGGCGAGTTTCTTCCGGCGCTTCTCATCAGAAGGTTATTTTCCGAAGCGTAAACAGAATAAGACCTGTAAAAGAGCCCTTGATGCCTACTTGAAAAAAAAAATATATTTGGTTGTTTATTCGTAGTGTAACATTTACCCGCCGCTTCGCCTAAATTGTTTTTTTTAACGTTTTTCATCTTAAATCAAAACTACACGATTAAGGAAAAAAACTGGTTTGGAAAACAGCAACAAAACCTTTTCATTTGATTTCCCACTCGATATATTTATTTAGTAGCCTTACTATGAGTTTATAACAGCGCATTTGGGACCCTTCAGAAATAAGAAAAAAGGTATAAGATTTTTTAATGTCCAAATGACTCCGAATAGTGATTTTTAACAGTGTTTAAATTTTCAAATCGATCACAGCAGTAGATTCTGACATAACTGGCTGTGAGAACGCACAGACAGACAGAGTCGCACTAGAAGGGTCTTTTTTACCATTTGGTACGGAACCCTAAAAACAAGGATGAGAGAAGGTCCTCGTTAGGCAGTCTCTTCTATTATAACTTCTTTGTCGCCCGACTGTACGCTCTTTAGCCTGCTATAGCTCTTGCTACGATGCTAATAGATATTGGAAAACACTCGAGATACGAATCAGAGTTTATTGCAGATGCAGAAATATTCCAATGTTGGCTACACAAAGTCTTATCTAACTTTGTCCAGACACCTACAATATAATTGCGAAATATCGCTGTATACACTAATGTGCTTAAACAGTCTGCCATATTTGTTATTGTGTCAATTAAACGTTTTTACCTCAACATGGTAGCAGAGCGTGGTTTATCAAAATGTCAACGAGCTGCAAATAAAATCGGTCGTTTACAAGAAAAATAAAATTGGCCAAAATGGCGCTGCAAGGTACTGTTATTGTGTCAATTAAGCTATTTTACCTCAACATTTTGGCCACCGAGTCTGGATATAGGAGTACTGGAGATATGTCAATCAATGTAGTAGGCCAAAGTATTACTATGCGACAGTACCTACTATAAGGAACGTGCACGACGAAAATGCTGCCAACTGGTGCCGCAAATTTAAATCATATACCCTCTCATGCTGGGGCCACATTGACGAAAACGCCGTTAATAACGTTAATTTATCGCGTTGAAGAACTATTAACGTCAGTGTAGCTACGACTTACCATATTTGACATTGACACTTACATATTATCATTGACAATGACAGCTTGATTTGACAGGGGCGATAGTTTCCTTTATTGTCCGCCCGTGTCTCTTTTGTCGTTTAGTGCTGCCACCTGTGTGCTGTTCGTGGACGTTCTCTATTATGCCAAATCAATTATACGGAACTAAAATAGTATAAAAAAATAGGCGAACAAAAGGTATCCCAGTCTGGGGCCGTCCATTGTGGCATATCTATAAGTCACCAAATGTGCAAAGTGTGGCATTTGTCATTTACGTCCCGAACATAGGTAAAAATAATTTTGACATTTTGTAATCTTGTTTAATATATCATTTTGCTGTTTTGATACAAAAAATATTGAACGTATGACTGATATTCTATTTTTGGCTGTCATAGAAAATATAAGAATCTTTTATCATATTTTCTTTGCTGACAGTTAATTAAACTTGTTTACCAAACCGTAATAAATCTGCCAATAAAAGATAATTCGGCCCGTACTTTACTCGGTAAATATTGTTGTAATTATGTAAGTAATTAGGTGTATTTATGAAGTAAACTTTTCAGATATCTGAGAAACGGTTCGATGATTCACCAGAGGTCACCTTAGTCGTCGATGTGGGTCAACGAAATGTATTGGTACCAAATCTATATGACAGATACATTATGTTTGTTTATTAAGTTTTAATGTGGATAAAGTAAACCATATTTTATATAGGTGCATAAGCTGGCTCTAACGATACATCGCGCTCCAAAAGGTACATCGCGCGCTTGAATGTGTGCGGCTGTGCGCCGTGTGTGAACGCATTACAAGCAGAGTTTTAAGAATGCGTAAGAGTGCTATGAATCGCACTCACACAGATGTGCTATTGTGCGTCTGTGTGAATACGTGTCGGGCGCTCTTAAACGGCCGAAGTTGGACTACTTGTTGGTCTTTATACATTGTTAAAAGTTTACTTCTAGTGCGGTTGTAAAAGGCGCGCACTCTTATATTGTGCCTTATGTGTACGGCATTGGTTATTTCATCATACCATACTGTAGCTTCATTGGTGACACTCACCTGTGTGCTTTTTTTTCTGTGCAGCCGTAACTACTTACACAAGTTACCGCCAACACGAACGGGGGCCTCCGGAGGCTGCCTCCGTCGGTCGCTGTTCGTGTTTCGGTGGTAACTTGTGTAAGTAGTTACGGCTGCACAGAACAAAAAGCACACAGGTGAGTGTCACCAACGAAGTTGCCGAGCTATATTTTTCCTTATGAAATGGAATGCTATGTCGCTATTTAAGCGTTCACAAACATAATGAACGCATCCTCATACAAGTCTAGTTTGATAAAGTATGAATGTTGTTCAAATATAAGTCTGACATACGTAGCTATAAGACGGGAAGTATTACATGACTTTCTTAATACAGAAATGTTATGGGTACACTTGCTGGCAAAAATAGAGTTAGCCAAAACAATTCAATTTTAATAGTACATTACACAACAGGCCATTTTCAGCCTGCCGTAATTTTGTACTGGTTAAAGCTAGAACCCTGAATTTTCAGGGAGATATAAAGCACAATAAGACTTAAATATATTCTTAATATCATTCAATTTGAACGTGTAGTTTAAGAACTATTGCACGTCAAAGTTCCTTGGTTTTATCACTGAGTGACTGACTGACTCATCATCACAATTCTAAGGTACTTCTAGCAGACCCACAAGCTCCAGTTTAAACATAGTTAGTTTTGAGCCTATCAAGTCACACAAAACTTAAAAATATTGCAATTTCAGTCACAACTGCAACCGTGGAAGAACACATTTTATAGTTCTCCAATAAAGAATCCTCCACGGCTAAATAATAGGCAAGTCGGTGGAAATCGAGTTCTGTGGACACCCTCCCGGTACTGACTTGGTTTAACATAACATCTCAATTTTTTTTGCGTAGAAGAACTGCGTTGCGAGACTTGCATATTTTTACATGTAATGTTTTTGATGGGTTCTGAATATTTCCGAACGAAAGAGAAGACAGTAACTAATGGACACGAAATTTTCCTCCCGGTACCGTACCGTATAGACGGTACAGTACCGGGAGGAAAATTTCGTGTTGATCGATCGGTGCATACTGAGTCGTTTGAATCGGAACTTAATTTAATTTATATTTTACTACATTTTAACTATTTACTTTAAATAATTAGGTTTAATTGTATTTTTTTTTACTGTACATTGTAATTTGTAGTGTGTATTTTTCATATAAGTTTCTGTTTCAACGTGTTTCTGTAGCATTCTTCAATTAAAAGGCAGATAATGGAAACACACATTTATTGTCAAATATTTCATACTAAAGTATTACAGTTTCAGTATTTTATGTTAAGCAGCGAGACGCGTAAGTAAAAATAAACTGTTTAAGTAGTCCGTCAGTTAGATTATAAAAAAATATTGAACACGTATTTTTTATTTTGTTTAACAAACAAAAAAATACGATTATAGAGTGCTTAAAAGTTTTGAGGGACTCCTTGGTACAATTTTCACCTAGGAGTGACGTCACAAGCCCCCACTCCAGAAGTTTGATGATCTATAACTTTGTCGATTTTTAATACTTTGATAAACCCAAAAAATACGCGTCCCATATTTTTCCATAATCTAACTGACGGACTAAATAGAATTATATAGTTTTAACCCAGTCGTCATCCCTATTATCTATGGGCAACGTTCGGAGATGTTCTTGACAACGATTTGCAATCGGAAATAACATTTACAGATACTGTGGGAATGGACCAGGCTGCTTAAATAAAAGTCCTAAGTACTCTCGCAAGCCAAGTTTAAGCGAGTGAAAAAGAGCAGTGAAGAGAGAAGAATCGAAGCCCACTTACGGTGATGTTATAATTCCTACCCCGCACCTCCACCATATTGTGGGAATGGACCAGTTAAGGATAGAAGAAATAACGTTTGGTATATATTTTATTTATGTGCTCGGTACTAGATCTAAATTACAACTAAACATTTCTTTATCAACTAGAGAGAGACAGACTGTATTCTATTAAATTCAAGATGAATAGATCCAAAGCTGCCAGTCTGTCACTCAAGAGGGTGAAGTTTGTATATCATGGTACAAACCTCACAATACTGCAGTTTCTAATTCTTATCTGTAACTGTTCTTGCCAGCAAGTGTATCTTACCCGCTGCAAGTATTTCAATATGCGCCGTGCGGTTGCAACGCCAATAAGCTTGTAGCGGAATATTTTTCATTAATCCCCCTCATCTCCTGCGGTTCACTGGCTTTTGCTTTCTTAAGAACGATGCGTATTTTATGACTTGCCTTTCTCTGAAGCAATAAACTTAGTTTCTGAATTTCTGGCATTGTAAAACATTTTATCGTGCTTTAAAACTTTGCTAATAAATATTATGAATATAAATAGGAATGGCGGACGGTATATACTTAAAGTAAATAACTGAATCATACTAATATTATAAATGGGATTATACTAGGTTTATGCCATTATTGTTTCTTCCTATTCGCGATTCTGCACAAAATAAATTCCACACAACTGAATTTAATCACATGCGTAATGCTTCACAGTCGTTATTTCTACGCAATCTTGTTTCTTCCTAGTAGCGATTCTGCACAATATGAATTCCACACAACTGAATTTAATCACATGCGTTATACTTCACGATACTATCGAAATAATCATTTGATACCTCATTTATCTATATCAGACGAGTAGTTTAAGCTATTCGGTGAAAAATTGTGATGATGATGTTAGATGTTTAGAGGTTTGGATGTTTGTTACTAAATAATGCGGTAACAACTGAAGGAATTAAGATAAAATTTGGCATACACCAGGTCCTAGATTGAAACATAGGATACTTTATATCCCAATTAGAAGTTCCCTTGGGATAATAACGCCTAGTGAGTGCAATACGGCCACGTCTCAAAAAAAATTGTTCTGAGATTGAAAAAAAAAATTGATGAGAGATGAGAGAGAAACATTTTTTTTTGAGATGTGGCCGTATTGCGGTCACTAGGCGATAACATGAATAACACAATGCTAATAAAGGGTGTTTAGGTTCGGTTTTTAAATTGGCAACACTGTTTCTAGTGATTCTCAATTTGACATTTGGCGGTACATTTGTAAACAAAAGAATCAAACATGTGAAAGAGCCTACTTGCAGAAATAAATTATTTCATTTCATTCCATTATTTCATTTCATTTTATTTCATCATTTCATTTCAATCAGTAGGTACGTTTTGGCATTTCACGTGCTTTTTTTGGTCGCTGGCTAAGGCCCCTACAGACATCAAGGCCACGCGGCGAGATCGCGAAGTGAGTCACGCCTGGTAATAGCTATTAGATATGAAGCGCCGCGCCGGCACGCCACCGTCGCCGCGGGTTATACCCACTTGTTACCACCAAATTGATTTAGTGATAACAGCTGGGATTTTTTTCCTATTTGTTACCACTGAAACCATACATTTAGTGGTAACAAGTGGGAAAAAATTGCCAGCTGATACCACTCAATCAATTTGGTGGTAACAGGTGGAAATAACCCGCCACCGCGAGTTTATGCGGCGCGCCGCCGCCGAGCTAAGCACGCGGCGCAACGCCGCAACAAATGGCGGCTTGCTTTCTCGCTTGTACTCTCAGCCCGCCCGCGTTTGCTCGCTCAGTCGCGTCGAGTATTTAGTCGAACGTATATTTGTTTATATCGACTACTATTGATCTTTACAACGCAAGTAAAAGATATTCACATAACAAATCTGAATCTTTTTCCACGGCACACACAAGCACACAATTTTAAGTGTGAAATTTTAAATAGTACATTACACAACTAGGGTGGTAATACAAAGAAAGGCCGAGATCGCAGAAGTTTGCGGCCCGAGCTGAAAGCGAGGGACGTATAAATATATACGATCGAGGGCTTTGTTTATTACCTTCCGTTTTGTGTACATAATTACCCGACTGCGGCGAAGCCCAAAGGAGGGTTATGTGTTTGACCTGTATGTATGTATGTCCGTTCCTGTGTCCGCTCGTAACTAGTCAACGGCACAACCGATTTTGATAAATGATACATCATTAGATTTGTCTTGATGGCGCGAGTGTCACTGGGTATGAAGTTCGTTAAAATAAACAAAATGGCGGATTGTATGCATTTTTAAAGTGCACCGCGGTCGGGTTTTTTTAGTAAAAATATTTAGTTATTTTATGTCTACACTTCTGTGGCATAAATTAACTATTACGGTAGTTTATGTCCTCTGTTCGTTTATAAGAATAAAATACACTTAACTTTGGTATCAAAATATGGTTTTCCAAATTTTTTTTACAAATCGGGCTTCAATAAAATTATTAAGGCCCAGGGCCACGCCGCCGCCGTGAAATTGGCCGTCGGCCCTCATACCTAATAGCTATATTTTTATTCTACAAAATGTATTTCAATTAGACTTTATCAGCAAAACGTCCAGCGACTGTGATTTAATTCAAATGAAGGAAAGATCCGGGGAGCTATTAATTGATACTGAATTGAGACAGAAATAGACATCAAATAAAACACCGTTTCGTAATGAATGGGACGCACCCACGTCTCCCTGGGGCCTCCAAAGAAATTCACAAATTCACCGTAAATCACGCGATAGAGTCCGATCGAAATTTCGGTTTCGGTTTCGGCAAAAAAACGGGTTTCAGCATGGATGTATAAAATAGAAGGATACCGCGCGGTCTAAGACGCGGGTGAAGCCAAGCAATGGCCGCCGAAGTGAGCATGTGTGGGTTGACGGCCCAATGGCAGCCGACCGGCCCATTATGCTGGTTGATGTGTGCGTGCGTGCGTACAAAGCGCGGCGGCCATTGCTTGGCTTCACCCGCGTCTTAGACCGCGCGGTATCCTTCTATTTTATACATCCATGGGTTTCAGCTTAGTTTCAGTTGCGGCTGCCATCCGGCCGAAACTACGGCCGAAACTGAAACTGAATTTGAGGGGTTTCGTGCTGCGATCGGACAGTCTTTATTTCCAAAAGCACAGATAATTTATTTGAAATTAGTACATTACACAACTAGGGTGGTAATACAAAGAAAGGCCGAGATCGCAGGTGTTTGTGGCCCGAGCTGCAAGCGAGGACTTTCTTTATTACCTCCCGCGTTATGTACATAATTTTATGTCTACACTTGGCCAGAAAGCGGCTTTTTCCGTACGCGTAGCGTGCGGAAAAAGTCACTTTATGGCCAGGTGTGGCATAAAAGTAGTTATAATATGTTATAATAAATGAATACTCTAAATATCAGAGACTATATGATTAATATGTTATTTAAAAATGAAGACTTACTGATTATGATTGTAATTTTTTTCAGCCCACGAAAAGATGACGTTATATGGAAGTTTCGGTTTTTAAAGCCAAAATTCGGGTTCGGTTCCGGCCGTGAAAACTAGTTTTGGTCGGACCCTAATATGATTTGGACTTGAGAAGTGTGTGTGAACTAGGGTTTGCAGTACCGGGAAATTTTTGTATGAGAGAACCGGGAACTCCCGGTACTGCCATACTAAAATTTCCCGGTACTGCAAACCCTAGTGTGAACTACAGCTTGGCAATTTCGTTCGTGACACTCCCACGGTCCGCGGGTGACGGGGGCGGGGAGACAGCGGGGGTGCTATAAGGTGTGCGCGTGGCGGGGGCCGCCTGACAAGAGCGTCCAACACAGGCTTATTTTTGCTTACCCACTTTTTTACCCACACGACGCTGTCCGTAACTATTAATTTTCGTGGTAAAATATCGCCTTTAAATAAAATAATGGTTTGTCTATCTTTAAATCTATGGTGTATGTTAGGACGTTGAATGCCCCGTCTCATAAACCTAATAAATACAAAAATATCCTATTAGAAGTTCGATTTCTTGGTGACTCCAGATACATTTTCGGTAACGCCAGAAACGTCAAAAGTGTGGGTCTAAAAGTTGTTTCACCCACTTGTCAAGCTCAATACAACATATCGTTGACCGTAGGTTCAATTAGCGTAAGGGTCATCGATTTCCTTGTCCTTACACCAATTGAATCTACGGTTGACGATATGACATGCGACTAAGGCGGGGTCTGCATGGAATTTGCCAATATATTTAATTATTTATTCAAACTTTATTGCACAATACAAAAAAGTACAAATGGCGGACTTAATGCCTTAAGGCATTCTCTACCAGTCAACGGGCTAAACAGAAATATAAACTTGGAGCAGGGTCTTTAAAGTCAGAGAGAAAACTGAGGATTAGTTTACAAGTGTGCCTATGATATACGTAAATATACAGGTCGATTCACGAAAGCTGGCGCGAGATTTGACAGAATTTCTATGAAAATAGCTAACACTCAGTACAAATCTCGCGCCTGCTTTCGTGAATCGACCTATACTTGCGGACAGATGAATAATATCCTCGAAGAATCACCCATAACAATTCATTATCATCATCATCATCATTTCAGCCATAGGACTTCCACTGCTGGACATAGGGCTCCCTCATAAATTTCCACTTAATTCGGTTGGAAGCAACCTGCATCCACCGTGAGCCAGCAGCCTTAACCAGATCATCTGTCCATCTTGTAACAATTAAATCCAATCAACTCGACATAAACGCATTACGCAAGGCTGCGCACGATTCTTTTTCTATCCCCATTCGTGCACTTGTTCCTTTTGCTCGCCAGGGGCATCAAACTACGGCCTGCGGACCGCAAGTCACTTAAATCGGTCTGCGTAAAAGCTTTACTTGGGTTATTCTTCAGAAATATGTCTACGGTCACCTCATTCCTCGGGCGCTTTTTCATACTAAATGTATGGAGACAGAGGAATGAGACGCAGACATATTTCTGAAGAATAACCCACTTTATATAAAACTGTCTGTCCCGGCGAACTTCGTTCCGGCTTAGAATTTTTAATTTCTTACCTCTAGATGTTTTAATAGTTGTTCTGTTATTCGGGTCAGAGACAAATCCAAAAAAATAAAGATCTTAAAAATCGGTCCACCCGTTCTCGAGTTATAAATGGTGTATAGGTAACTATAACCCGACTTGGTTTTATATATAGGTTGGCTCTAAACTGAGATACATTTGTTTTGCAATATCATAAAATAACTTTAATTAAGATAATCATCTATAAAGTTCAATTTTGAAAGCTGTGCAGTCTCACTTTTCGTATGTTTGTATGGAGAAATAAAAGTAGGATTTGGCGTGTTTTTATAAACGGAAGTAGCTTAAATTAAGGAGTAGAAATGACTCTTTCATTTAAGGGTCTTATCACTACGCCACGAGCGACATTTGTATGGAACTTCGCTTATAACTCGCCCGCAGCTCGCTTGCAAATGTGATAAGGATGTAAAGCTCCATTATTAGAGGAATTAGATCAATCCATGTACAATCCACTCACCAACGCAACGTCGCCCTGTACAATATTTTTTTTTTTCTTTTCTATCCTCCATCCTGGACGTAGCGATTGTCGGACCGGGTGGTTGGCCGTGGCGTTCCCTGGGGTCAAACCAGGTCGCTAGCCAGACCACCCTGAGTTGGTCGGACTGGGTACCTACTACACTTTAGTAAACACTTAGGGAACGTGCACGAACTATAGGTGGCAGCACTAAACGACAAAAGAGACACGGGCGGACAATAAAGGAAACTATCGCCCCTGTCAAATCAAGCTGTCAATGACAATATCTAAGTGTCAATGTCAAATATAGTAAGTCGTAGCTACACTGAAGTTAATTGTCCTTCATCGCGATAAGTTAACGGCGTTTTCGTCAATGTGGCGCCATATAGTTTCTATGGCGCCGTACCGTGGACATGAGTCCGCGCCCTTACTCATTGTCAGTATAGGGAACGTGCACAAACTATAGGTAGCAGCACTAAACGACAAAAGAGACACGGGCGACTATCGCCCCTGTCAAATCAAGCTGTCAATGTCAATGATAATTTGTAAGTGTCAATGTCAAATATAGTAAGTCCACACTGACTTTAATCGTCCTTCAACGCGATAAATTAACGTTATTAACGGCGTTTTCGTCAATATGGCCCCAGCATGAGAGGGTACATGATTTAGATTGGCGGCACCAGTTGGCAGCACCTTCGTCGTGCACGTTCCCTATACAGGTTTTATCGAGTATCCGGTGACCAGAAAGCTGGCTCATGCTTAGCTCAGAGAATCGGCTGCCTAAACTAGCCTTCTGGGCACCCTGCCGCCCGGGAGACACATGGGGGAGTGGTTCTATCTTTAGGGTTTATTTATTATACAAACATTTTAGATTTAATTGTTTATTTATCTAAATAAGTAAGAGAGACTATTCTAGGCAATTAAAATTAAAGCTAAAAGTAAATAAAATAAAACTATAAAAGATATGCCTGCGGCATCGACCCCATGACGCTGGCAGCGTTTCCTCGTTGGACCGCAATAGCGATCCGCTGGGACACGTAGGCGCCAGCCCTGGGGTCTCCTGAGGCGCGGACCAGCCGGGAAGACAGGGTGCTCATCGGCTGACCAAGGCCCCAGAGTTTCCACTGCAAGCACCTCAAATTCAAAATTCTCTAATTTAAGATGTTATTAATTAAATAATCATATAGTATTTGTAAAGAGAAATTTTCTGCGAACTGCTCTATTCTTGATGGTTAATGAACTAAACTGAATTTTATATTTAGCTGTCCTAGGTTTGAAAGCCCCTGCTTGGCGGATCACTTGAACGCGGACTCGCCCGGCATATCGCGCGTGCCAGCCACTGGCCTGCATTACTCAATGCTAGGACTTTCAATCCAATCTATTTTTTGGCACTCGCCAGTCGCCACCGGCTTTATGGGTCGCACACATTGCAGTTTGATGCAAACCACATATGCGTTGTGTAACTGATGTAATGTTTTAAACGTTAGCTGCTGCTCCGAAGTCATGGTTTAACGCGATTTTTCAGTATGAGGGACGTAGTTTAGGGAAAAGGGAAAGGATTTTAGAATTATACAATTGAAATGCTTAAAGAAAAGGTTGACATTTCATGACTTTTTGTGGGTTAGATCCTTGCCGCTAAACTATATGCAGTTTTACTAGAAAAAAATTGCGTTTGACTGTGACAGCAAATTAAAACAAAAATATTGCTTTGCTAATCCCCGATATGATAACGTGTTAGTCAATTAGTGATAGCCCATCTATCTATACATCCATCGACAGACGCCGGACTGTCAACATCTCCAGCTTCTCCTGAGGATGCCTCGTAGAGAGGCGGAACACGTGTCGAGTTCTGTATTTTTGGTGGTGGTTTGTTGTATTTATTTGCATGTTTTTAGGGTTCCGTAGCCAAAATGACAAAAACGGAACCCTTATAGTTTCGTCATGTCCGTCCGTCTGTCTGTCCGTATGTCACAGGCATTTTACTCAGAAATTACATTATGGATATTGATGAAATTTGGAATATAGGTGTGTTTTATGAGCCGCTACTTAGTTTGGTATATAAATAATTAAAATAAATATTTTTAGGGAGGGCACTCCATACATGTTAAAGACAGTAAAAAAATTTTTTTTCAGCAAATATCAACGTGTGGTACATAGTTCGATAGCTCTTTTAAAAACATTATAAGGTTTCTAAGTAATGTTTTTGATTAAGTGAATGTATTTGGAAATAATCGCTCCCAAAATTGTGTAAATTGTGTCCCCCCCTCTATTTTCTAAACCGTGCGTCCGAAAAATATAAAAAAAATCACGAAGGTAACGCTTAATTAATACTTTCAACGAAAATTATTTTCAACAAGATCGAATGTACCGTTTTTGAGTTATTGCCGAAAAACTACGCTTCTCAACAAAAGGACGTAATTGCTATGAAGATACGCTCTTTTGTTGTTGTACTTTTTTTACATCGTATTTTTCACCTTATAGTTACGGCTATGGAACCCTACACTGAGCATGGTCCGACATGCTCTTGGCCAGTTTTTTATTTTACATGTGAATGCATGAAAAAATATTCAAGTAATTATAACGGGCTAACACGCATTGACTGACACGTTATCATATCGCGGATTAGCAAAGCAATATTTTTGTTTTAATTAACATGGATTTCCGCAAAGTAACGCCTGATTAGATCAATACGGAGAGATCCGATATGAACTGTGACGTCATAAAATGTAACACAGGAGCATTCCATGAAAACATCAACTTTTTGTCCCTTACGAAACGCTACAGCTACCCTAATAAAACGTATTAGCTGCTTAGAAACACTACCAATCTTAAAGCCGAGTTATGATATTACAATGCTGATAATTAGCTTCCTGGATTTATTTCTCGGAAGTGTTAAAACGGTGGTCCCTTACGAAATATTTTCATGGAATGCTCTCACCTCGCAAGTTCTACAGTTCACAGTGCCACTAGTATTATTTTTTAACTAACATCAAAGATAGATGAATTTTTATTATTATTGTATGTTTTTGGCCTTTTATGTGCCGCTTCGACCATTTCTGATCTATTGTGGCAGCCCTTCCACTGCTCAATTGCCCTACCTTTGTAGTGCTATTCTTCAAAAATATGTCTGCGGTCACCTCATTCATCTGGCCCTTTTTCATATTAAATGTATGGAGACAGATGAATGAGCCGCAGACATATTTCTGAAGAATAGCCATGTAAAGGTTGTGTAGCAGACAAATACAGATATGATGATATGGTATGCCATGGCTGTCGCTTAAGCTCCGCTGAAGTCAATAGCTAGACTCTTCGACGCCACACACACACCCATACATGCATGTGTCCGTATTATCGTGACATCACCCCCGTCATAAACAAGCCGCATCTACATATCTATGATAATAAAACAAACTATAGCTCGTTGTCTATGCTCCATAAACATGCTTGCGTCTGCTTTCCGCGAATGATGAGGGTAATTCACAAGTTTGCCTCCAATAACGCCCCTAATATAATTTGGCCTGAGAAACAGTAATAAGTGTTCGTAATCGGAGCTCAAAATACATGGGCGTGGCTTCGACTTTGACGGACTACAGCAGCGCCATATATAAGCAGTAATTATTCTTCCGACAAAAGGTACATCGCGCGCTTGAATGTGTGCGCGCAGTGTACGAACGCACTACAATACAAGCAAAGAAATAAAAATGCGTAAGAATGTTCCAGTATGGCTCGCTCTCACACAAACGTGCTATCGCGCGTCTGTGTGAATACGTGTCGCGCGCGGCCGTTTAGGAACGGCCGAAGTTGGACTACTTGTTCGTCTGTATACTTTGCATTCAGTGCCAAGCTCCCAAATTTCCAATCAAAATGAACCCGATAGACGGGTTCTTGGCATTGAATGCGTTAAGATTAAGACTGATGCAGATCGCTGTACCCTATTGGGACCGAGCGCGACGACAGCGCCACGTGATAGGCGGCCATTATGGACAATATTGTCACCACTGTCAAACAAGAAGTAAGTAAATATTGTGAAAAATATTAATTAAATCTTGTGTTATTTTACTATATTACACAATTTTGGACAATGATAGTCAGTAACATTATTGCCAATAATATTAAAATTGTTGTTTTCAGTGAGAAAAGTCAGCGACAAAAATGTCAATTTTAGCCGTAGCGAGCGCTGTGATCGTTTAGGCTACCCCCTCCACCCGCTTTGCACTCTGCCATAGAGTATAAAGACGAACAAATAGCCCAAATTCGGCTGTTTAGGAGCGCGCGACGCGCATTCTCACGGGCACGTTTTGAATATCGAAAAGTTAATAAATATCTAATGTTAAAAATTCGACGGTCTAAATATCAAAAATTTAAATATCGATCGATCTAAATACCTATCTATTATCATTATATTGATGTCTGAAATTCCTAAAACTTAAACATCGAACGGCTAAAATATCGAAAGTTCAAAATATCTACAACCGAATGATCGATATGTTAATATCGAAACAAAATATCGACCATCAAAAAACCAACGTTTAAAATCTTAATGTCTACTGTCATAATATTGACGGCCAACATTCCTACTTGGTCACACAATGGCTCTGGCGCTGCGGGCAGTGCAGGGCAAACGAAGCGCATGCACCCATGCTCATCTCCGTAGCTTCGGCTTGTTGGTTTTTGAGATTACCAATTTTGAGCTAGGTTCCTCAATTAATAAATGCTTACTATATACTTTTAAAATAACCGAATTGCTACAAGTACCTATATTAAATTTGTATCATTCAACTCTATTTCTATAATAATATATGACCTGGCAGGTAGCTATAGTTACCAAAAGCAAACGAGCGGTTAATATCTTCAAACACAAAGCGATAGATTCTAAACACCGCGTGCAATGCAATGTATAGTCTGTAGCGTGTAGTGAACAGTGTTCACTATAGGGTGTAGTATTTAGTGTGCAGTTAGAACATATGCAGGGCGACATTGTATCGCTATCAAAGGGCTGCGTCGGAATTACGTGCTAACAAGGATATCTCACACGTTGTGTAATCAAGTCGGGTATTGGTCGAATTGCGGTTTGATAGCACTTCCACTCACGACGAGCCCCGTTGCCATGGCAACCATACCAGCAAGCAGAATAGAGCTAAGCGAAATATAATATTAGAATAAAATAATGGAGTTCAAACACTAAAAGTTACTAGACAAAAAATAGAATTACCGAATGAAAAACTATCGATTTCCTTTCCAAAAATTGTTCCAGTACACATTTTTACCACGAATATTTAGATGAAATATTTGATATGTGTATTCGTATATATTTGCAATTTTAAATTATTGCGAAATCTTTGTACCTAATGTGTTATTTGTTACGTTCATGTCAATTTTATATAAATAAAACTGCAAAATATAGCAAACATAATTTCTTGTTTTTTTAATGGCTGAACGCCATGATGCTGTGTCACAAAGAAATGTTGAATGTAGATAAAAAAAAAATCTTGCATGCCTAAGCTGGCAATGTTGTACGAAACGTCTAACCGCACCGGAAACGAGGTACTTTATAATAGGCACGTAATATCAATATTTCGTTGCATGTTTGAGAAAAATGAATTTTCACAATCCGTTCAACCGTCTTTGAATAATCAGGGAGCGTACAACTAAAAAAAAAAATACCGACTAACTAAGAACCTCCCATATTTAAAGTCGGTTAATAAATTATTCAATCATGCAACTTGAACCACGATAACAAAGATTTACTCAAACTGCGATGCGCTTCGGAACTTCGAGATGGATCAAAAGTGGGATCGAACCTTTGGCAAAGCTCTCTTGTTGTTGAATCACTGATCACTGCATACTGAAGAACAGTGAAAACGATTCTAAAGTGATTATTTCTTGCAAAAAAAACAATTTTAAAGTGATTAGTAGCGGACGGACATGCGGTGGCAAAAGTAGAACAAAGACGAAAATGGAGTAGTTATTATCATCAAACTTTTTATGATTTAATGAATAAATTCTTATTTTATAATATATGCTACTTATAAAATCAAATTCTAAGTCGAAAATGTTATTTTACAATTCTCACAATTAATCGATATACTTCGTAATGACTAAATAATTCACTTTACAACATGGAAACCGATTTAAATGAAAACAACAAGGACGATAATGATGAATACTTTAGTCCAGCCGTCATTTAAAACACTTTTTTGGTCGGTTTTTCACTTAATTAAATTGAGAAATAATATGAAAAATAACTCAATATTGTCATTGACACGCGTGCTTCTAGACAAGCATGCTACCTTAGGCTTCATCATCACTTAACATCAGATGCGATCGAGGTCAAATGCTTGGCTATCACACATAAAAATAAAATAAAAACAGTATTTCAAATAAAAAGTGTATGTTTTAGAGAAATCAATCATTTAATCATTATCCATTCAATCATAAGATATAACCTGGCGACTCCATTTTCCTCTCTGTTCTTTTTTTGCCACCGCACACCCGTACGTTAGTGATTAGTTAGAGATTCTTGGTTCTCCGTACACACGAAAAAAGATTTAAGAAGTTACTTTAACAACATAAAAGGTTGAAAAGTGTTTTATTTTATAGCTTACGAGCCTAACAAGTACCTAACGAGTTGTAACAAAATGTTATGGGGTGTTAGTAAATTATGTCAGCGTGTTTGATAACGTCATACAACACCTTAAAAACGCCGTGTGGGAGCACAATTATAAAATAAAAAAAATTAACAAGTATTTTCTACAACAATTAAGATGACCATTTTTGAAGATCAATCAAAATTATACCTACAGGGTGGCCCATTTCGATCGGTCAGTATGGGAAAGTCTGAAACTATAAGACATACGAAGATCTGTTCTTAGGAACTATGTAATCGATTTTAGGGGCAAGAAAAACTGCATACATAGATTAGGAAAAAAACTTTTACTTTAACCGGGAATCGAACCCGGTCGTTTTGAGAAATAAATAATCCAGATCTGATCGTCGCTCTCTATCACGTAACGACTTAACGAGTGCTTTTTCTGACCGCTAGCAAACCCCCTCCGGCGGAGCAAAATTTAACTAGTAGCTGGCAAGCAAAATCTCGGGGTAAACTACTCTTGTCAATGTATCACATTCTAAATATTCAAGCCAGCAACTTCACGACATACGAAACTAGCGTTCCTTCCGCATTGTCGACTATTTATTTGTACAACGTCTGTCAAAACCACCGCCTAAACAGGACCGGGCTTATCTTTAATCGAATTCGGCCTGCTGACCGCGTGTGGTGCCCCTCTACCCGGATACCAAAGAGTAGTATCTATACAGACTCCCTCTTTAGATTTCTGTACCTCCAAAGGAAAAAACGGAACCCTTATAGGATCACTCTTGTGTCTGTCTGTCTGTCACAGCCAATTTGCTCCGAAAGTACTGGTCCGATTGAGTTGATATTTGGTACATATATTAAGGTTAATATATTAATTAATACTGTGATCATTATTATTATTGCTATTTTTATTCTATTTTTTTACTTTTTGTTACCATTTTTAACCAATCTAATTTAATTCGTGTGACATTGCAATTTCAATATAGCCATTTAATTTAATAATTATCGAATATTGATCTCATTTAAATTTTTAATTGTATACATTTATTATTTTATTGCCTACTGTCTAATTTAACTTAAGTATAGCACAATTGAATTTAATGGTACTAACATAATTTTTAAGTGTGTACTAACAAACTATGGATCTGTGACATCTGGAAATAAACGTTATATTATTATTATAATGACCTAAACAAGGACATTTTACGAAAATATATGAATTTTAATCATGTGGGCCACTTTTGGGGGGTCAACTAGAAAATTAAAAAAAGGTTAGTAACTATATTATTTGACATAAGAAATGAAAGGGCTCACTGTGAGAATGTCAAATATATTTTTTTTATAATTTTTATATCAATAGTTTTGAAGTTATTTACGAAAATAGGCAAAAATTTACCATTCCCCTCCTCTTATCTCCGAAATTATTGGATGTAGAATTTTGACAAAAATATGGATATGGGTCCTATACTTACAGATTACAGGAAAACCTATAAGAAGTCTGTGCAATAAAGTATAATTGTTTTATATTGTTTTGAACGTACGGAACCCTCTCCACGCGAGTCTAACTCGCACTTGTCCGGTTTTTTGAAGCCTGACAAACTTGCAAGCCTTACTGACTGTTGCAAGAATTGGAACAGGTGGGGGTCGGGCCGCCTGGGATCGAACCAAGTCGCTTAGCCCGGACCACCTTAGGGCCGATACAGACGGACTGCAACCCAACTGCAACTCCCTACGATTTGTATGGGAACTGCATCACAACTGCAAGCTGCGCAGTTGTGATGCAGTTCCCATACAAATCGTAGGGAGTTGCAGTTGGGTTGCAGTCCGTCTGTATCGGCCCTTAGAGGGTCGGTCTAGGGGAAGCCGGGGCGCCTCGGATCGAACCAAGTCGCTAAGCCCGGTCTACCTTGAGAGGGTCGGATTGACTCTCTATACTTTGACGTAGTCTTATTCATAAAACTACTATACATAACTCAAATATATTGCATAACTTAAAACGGATCATTCACGTTCATTTTGTTTCGATTCGTGAAGAATAAGTCATACGAATACATTGAATTCGACTGGAGTCGCCGATCTTGGCTGCTGCCGCAAAGGATCCTATTTGGTTGATGCCAGTCGAGTCAACTCGAGTTTCGATTCGAGTGAACGGCCGAGTCAACTTGAATTGCCTGAGTTAGAATAAAATCGACTCGTAACATCGTTACTTTTTATTCTTTTAATTATGTAGAACGTGGCTACACCGAACTTGCGTGGAAGTAGGTATTACAATCCACCAGAAACACTTCGCAGCTTCCTGTCTGACACTTTCTGTTCTATGTCCGCCCTACCCGAATACCCGCTACACGGGTATCCCGCAGTTATTGAATATCTGTCGTACCCGGCGGTGTTTTCAATGGGTTGGATTTGCGAAATCCCCGTCGATATTGATGGCCCTTCGGAAGCGTATTATGAATAAACGCTCCTTTTCAGCTTTTTTGTCCGCGAGCTTCGCTGTTTGCTATTTTGGGGTTGCTTACAAATATTGTGAAATTAGATTGGTACCAAAGTATAAAGACGAAATGAATTAATTTTGTGAGTTTGTCTATCTTCTTTGATGTTAGTTATTCTTTCTCACTTGCTCAAAGGTTAGCTGGAAGAGATCCCTGACAGGGATAAGTCCGCCTTTGTACATAAGCATTGTTCTTTGTACTGTTTCTGTATCATTTTATGTGCAATAAAGTGTTTACATACATACGTACATACATAGCAGTGGCGTGGCGTCCAAAGAACTCGATTCCTTCCTACCGGCTTGCCAAATATCAGGCATTTGACCACCTTTTTCTACAGCTCTTAAGGAAAATGAACGCCAAATCTGCACCGGCTTGCCCAAGGATATCTTTTACGCCACGCCACTGATACATTTTTTTTTCTTTTTTTTAAAGTCCATTCTTGCAATACTGTCACGAAGACATTCAGCAAATGGTTAGGGAGTTGCATCTTTGACTTGAGGGGCGAGCAGTCCATTGACAGTCGCCACTGATACATACATAAAGACAAGTTTATCTTCGGCCGTTTAAGAGCGCGCGATACGTATTGTATTGTAACGAACGTGTGTGTCTGTGAGTGCGATCTGTACTGGAGCATTGTTACGCATTCTTAAAACTTTGCTTGTAGTGCGTTCATACACAGCGCGCACACATTCAAGCGCGCGATGTACCTTTTGTAGTAAGAAAAATTACTGCTATTATATTGTGTTGGTATTGGTACAGTCTATAAGGTAGACGTCCCAGTGTTTGACATGCTATTGCCCAATAGTTCAAAGTCAAAGTGAATGTATTTTTCTCAAACATGGCATGAATTTGCATTACGTGCCTAAAATAAGGCCGCAAAGTACCTCGTTTCCGGTGCGGCTTGACACTTGGCACAGCATCACGGCATTCAGCCATTAAAAAAAACAAAAAACTATTTTTGCTATATTTTGCAGTTTTAGTTATTTAAAATTGACATGAACATAACAAATAACACATTATAAACAATTCCCAATTATTATAAATTGCAAACTAAACCACAAGAATACACATTTAAAATATTTCATCTAAATATTCGCGGTAAAAATGTAAACTGAAACAGCTTTTGGTTTCCGAACGTGACATTTGCATTGTCTATGGATATAATATGTCAGTGTCACTAACGTCACTTTCTTATAGAAAGTTTCTGATTAAAATAATATTTAGGGTAAGTAAGGATATTAGTAAGTCTATTTATTTCATTGCATATTTGAGAAAAGCACTATACATACCTCGGCGGGAAATGGGGTTGCCGGCCTCGTAACTATCTGGCCTCGCTTCGCTCGGCCAGCTATATGTACTCGGCCGGCAACCCCTTATTTTCCGGCTTCTGCAGTAATGTACTATTATTCAAGTAAGCCTAGCAACAAGCACTTTCGGATAGTGAGTTTTGTAACTCATAAGCTAATTTATTTTTTTCAAACGTGCAATGAAATGTTGACATTACGTGCCTAATAATAGGCCGCAAAGTACCTCGTTTCCGAAGCGACAAGATGACAAGCCTATAATGGAATTTCATACAACATTGCCGGCCTAGGCCTGCAAGATGTTTTTTTTTTTAATTTCAATTCCACATTTACTCGTATTTGTGACACAGAATCACGACGTTTAGCCATTAAAAAACCAATATGTCTATACATTTATTAAAGTGCAACACCTATGACGTCATGTCCTACAGCTGTTGCATATCTTATTGATACTAAATAGTGGCGTGGCGTTGAAGATATCCTTGTGCAAGCCGGAGCAGCATTGACTTCAATTGTCTTTAAGAGCACTAGAATTAAGTACTGAACGGCCTAATATTAGGCAAGCCGATGGGAATCGAGTTCTATGGACGCCATGCCACTGGACACTAATAGCATATGTTGCTAGACGAAAATTATCCTAATAATAAAACTGTCTGAGTTCATGTTTCAATCATCACTACCACAATTTTAAATCTAATCTCTCGTATTAATCTATTTAAAGGATAAAAAAATACCAAAAAATCACAACGTGACAATATCACCATTGGTTATGCTAGGAAAATGAAAAAACGTAGGTATACCGTAAAAAATCTCACCTTAAATGAACCGAGTTTAGTGTTTATTTCAAATCACAAGTATTTTTGCAGACTGTTTACCTTAACAAGCTAAAATAGCAAACGTCGGAAAGTCAACATACTTCTGTAAATATTTACTCAAATGCATGCAGATACGTGTGTTAGGTGCTCTTTACTTTACCTATAATGTTTTAACTTTCAATTATTATCGTATCGTTTAAGCATGTTTTAAGTTTGAAAAATTACTCGTAGTCTATGATTTGTCTCTGCAATATTTAATATTTATTATGACAACACTGTATTGATGTGATTGGTAGAAATTATGGCGGGTAAACGAGAACGCTCGGCGATTGGATCGCGTCACTGTCATGGCGCAATGATGGCGCAATGGCGCGAGCCAATCGGAGGGCTGGTCGTTCCCGCCAGAATGTTGGGTCTCTTGCCCGGGAGCTGGTCTCCTGGCGGGCATTCTTGCTTCGATCACGAACAACGGCAATAGTCACTAAGCAACCCATAGTTGTAAATTATTTTTAATAGTTAATTGTGGAATAAATCCATTTGTATCAAGTGTTCAAGTTTTCTTCAAAGCAGCCTTCTAGTCCATTTCTTATAATTCAGAAGTGACAAGAACAATTAAAACGTAAGTACACGCCCATATTCTACGTTTTTGGTATTACGTGAACTTTATTTAAAATTGAACCTCCAGTTATATTTTCGGTAACGTTATAATATTTCTTTATATTTCATAATACGGTCGTCATCCATAGCGTTGCCATAACGTTTGTATAGTTTTGAATTTACAATTAGTTTTATTGAAATTTAATTTTATGCTTTGAGGGTAGATTTACTTTATCATCCAAACGCGTTAAGCTAGTAAATTTCTAATTCTACACCATTATACTATGTTGTTAATATCAGTGGCTTAACATTTATCTTTAGAAAAGTAAAAATTAAACGGGTTCGAATCCCGGGCAATAGTCGAACAAGTTTATTTCAGTGTCAAAGTATATAGGTGTGGTAGACGCCACTACCCGCTTACATTAGCAGGGTTACCGAGAATCTTTGCAAATGCAACAGTTAACTAACTATGCAAGTAAGTGTTGTAATTATTACAATATCCTTCTAGGTGTATTATTCCTTTGTAGCCATTTATTTCTTTAGTTTTGGTAACATTTTCTACCATTCATTTTATAAAACGGCCCATGCCACAATGTTTTGATGAAATATCGAAACCCGTTGCTAGAAGATACTGACGAGTGGTGTCATAGTCAAATGGCCTGCGTTCCTGTTAAATTGAAAATCATTTTAAATAAATAAACGTTTTGTTTTTCCTTTTATTATCGATACATAGAAGTAGAAAAATAAAAACTTTTCAGAAACGAATTTAGTAAAGGTCCTTTTATCAAAGTTATCTTGTTTCGTGTGGGCCTTTGAGGTCACTGAAGTTTTACATTCCACTTTCTTTTCACGCTTTGTGCAGCTAGCCCTTTATAACCTTAAAAAATAGTACTACTTTTAGGTTCTAAATTCTTTGGACGTGAGATTTCAGACTATGTCGGAGCCACCGGGACGACGAAGGCTTACGACCCCAAGACGGCGAGGTGCACACACAACCACGCGGAGCCGTAGTCGCGTGCGAAGTTCAAGCACGAGACGCCACCCACCAGAGCCGGACATCGAGCGGGGACGAGAGCGACTACGAAACACCACGCGGAGCCGTAGCCGCATGCGAAGTCGAAGCACAGGACGCCAACCACCAGAATTGGACATCGAGCGGGGACGTGCGCGACTACGACTGCTGGAGGAAGAAGTACGGCGTGAACGTGATCGCGTGCGCGCCGCGGAACACTTGCGCGACTCGGCGCGACGCACCGGCGAGTCTCGCGGTGGCAGCGGTCGACGCAGCGTCTCCGAGGCATCACGGCGCCGGGATGATGCTGAGCTGCATGCAGAGCGACGGGACGAGCGCGAATCGAGACAGCGTGACAGCAGCGCCCGGATTGAAAGGTCACGTAGCCCTTCTTTATCAAAAAAAGATTTCTTAAATTTGTTTAAAAATTTGAGAGATGGTCTGGCGTTACCACCCGTGAACCAAGCCGCACAACAGCCATTACAGAAAATTGATCATAAAAATATATTGCCAAACTTTGATCCTTCTTCCAAAAACCAGCGAATGGACGTATGGTTGAAGAAAGTTAACGAGTGCGCTTCGGTATACGGGTGGGATGAGAAGACCACCACTCACTTTGCAATGCAAAAGTTGCAAGGTCTGGCCAAGACATGGTACGAAAGTTTGAACACTATTTTGTTCACATGGCCGGAATGGCAAACTAAATTATTAAGTGCTTTTCCATGTGAACAGAACTATGGCCAGACCTTGGAAGATATGATTAGGAGGAGGAGTAAGTACAGCGAATCTACAGGGTGTCCCTAAAACCAACTTTTATACGATCAGGGCTGATATACCAGCTCATAAGAACCTAGATTAAGCAAATTTGACCTCAGTAAAAATCTCTTAGTTTTCGAGATATTGACGTTTTTGTAAAACTCGTGCTAAGTGATACCCTGACTCGGTGTTTTGAGTGTCATTGCTAAAATATCAAGTATTTTACAAATCTGTTTTTTGCTATGTGTGGCCAAATAACTATGCTATTGAACGTATTTTCTATTTTTGCTAATTTATTCATGCTGTGGACACAGTACAATAACAAAAAAAAATTATTCGATTTTTTTCAAATTTCACCTCTGACTTCGAACTAGTGTGGTGAAAAAAAAATGTACCAACATAACCAGGCACTCAACGTAAAAAAATTGCGCATTTATTGTAGTTTCCAAAATGGTATAAAATTTACTAAACACTGTAATAATTTTTGAAATAATGATATTTTGTTACAAAATTAACTGTCTGCCGCCTTCATCTCATACGATCCGGTTGAACTAAGTTTGCACCTGGTGTGCTTGACATCACATACAAATTAGGTGCAAACTTCACGTAATCGTCAATATCTCGAAAACTAAGAAATTTTTATGAGGTCAATTTTACTCAGTCTCGTTTTTTATGAGCTGGTTTATCAGCCCTGTTCGCCATTTTGTGAAAGTCGCGAATTTTGATAGCCTGGATCAGTCTTTCGAAAGTCATGACTTCAAATTTCAGTATTTTCTTAATCTGCTTTTTGTTTTAAACATTACTTAATAATTATGCTATCATACCTTATCAAAATAAATTAGATTTTACGTGATTCAAAATATGACCTCGGATTTGAATCGCGTAATACTTAAAACAAATTTACCATGCTAAAATAAAAAATAAAAATGTAGTTTAAAATAGTAAGATTTTACACACGAGACACCGTAGTTTTTAAGATAATAGCATTTTAATTCAAAAGGAGGTTATACTACAATATTCCATTGGTTAAATTTCGTACCAGAATTTGAATTTCGAACAGAAAAGGTATGATAGCATAATTATTAAGTAATGTTTAACAAAAAGCAGATTAAGAAAATACTGAAATTTGAAGTCATGACATTCGAAAGACTGATCCAGGCTATCAAAATTCGCGACTTTTACAAAATGGCGAACAGGGCTGATAAACCAGCTCATAAAAAACGAGACTGAGTAAAATCGACCTCATAAAAATTTCTTAGTTTTCGAGATATTGACGATTACGTGAAGTTTGCACCTAATTTGTATGTGATGTCAAGCACGCCAGGTGCAAACTTAGTTCAACCGGATCGTATGAGATGAAGGCGGCAGGCAGTTAATTTTGTAACAAAATATCATTATTTCAAAAATTATTACAGTGTTTAGTAAATTTTATACCATTTTGGAAACTACAATAAATGCGCAATTTTTTTACGTTGAGTGCCTGGTTATGTTGGTACATTTTTTTTTCACCACGCTAGTTCGAAGTCAGAGGTGAAATTTGAAAAAAATCGAATAATTTTTTTTTGTTATTGTACTGTGTCCACAGCATGAATAAATTAGCCAAAATAGAAAATACGTTCCATAGCATAGTTATTTGGCCACACATAGCAAAAAACAGATTTGTAAAATACTTGATATTTTAGCAATGACACTCAAAACACCGAGTCAGGGTATCACTTAGCACGAGTTTTACAAAAACGTCAATATCTCGAAAACTGAGAGATTTTTACTGAGGTCAAATTTGCTTAATCTAGGTTCTTATGAGCTGGTCTATCAGCCCTGATCGTATAAAAGTTGGTTTTAGGGACACCCTGTATAGAAGTGTATTATTATGAGAAGTTAAGCCTAGTGAACCGATGCGAGATAGTAGGCGCCCGCGCAGCAGAGTGTATAATACACGGCATAACTGATAAGACTCTCAAATCGGGGGCTTTGGCGCTTCGTTGCACCCATCCCGATCAGCTGCTGCAGTACTTGATTAGCAATAGAGATTACAATCAATCTAATCACGACCGTCCGTATTTTAAGACTAGAAATGTTGATAGTTCAGTCGGTCCCAATACAGCAAATCCTAAACCTGGCGTCAGATCAAACCCGATTACCGGGTGCTATAATTGTAAGGAAAGGGGCCATAGTTTCTTGCACTGCCCTAAGCCGTTGCTCAAATGCACACGTTGCAACAAGGTTGGTCACGTAGCGGAGAAGTGTTTTGTCAAGTCAGATGACAAAGGATCGGCGAACACTAAAGGTGCAGTGCAGAAAACTATGAAGATTGACTTTATAGACAACAAAGACGCATTTACTTGTAGCAACCCGGGCTCTAAATTTTTGAAAGACATTAAAGTTAATAACACCGAGTTGAAAGCCTTTATTGACTTCGGGAGCGACGTTACGCTCATTAAGCAATCCTCAGCGAAAGAGTTAGGTCTGTTACACGATAACGTTCCCACACTTATGAAAGGGTTCGGTAATAGTTTAGTTCAGTCTCTCGGGAATGTAACTCTTGATATGAGTGTCGACGGGGTGGAAGCGAAGGTAGCTTGCAAAGTTGTTGGTGACCATTTGCTCGAGGTTCCCGTACTGATGGGACAAACATTCACAGAGCAGTCGCATATATCAGTTTACAAGGATAAAAATAATTTGCAATTCTTCAATATAGGGAACGAGTTGCCCAGTTCCGAAGTAACGGAAGCCAGTGACTGCCCGTTGATGTTTTCGCCAATCAGTACAATTAAAATCTTTGGTGCTGCCTCTATTAGAGTAAAAACTCAACCTGCCTTGGATGGAAATGTACTTGTAAATAGTAGTGTAGCAGGAAAGCCGAACGAGCAGTACTACATCAGCGGAGGACTTTATCGTTCTACAAACGGACAGATTAATGTATTGGTCGTACCCTGTTCGGAGTCTTGCTGTATCTCGTCGAAGCTAGTCTTCTGCCGAGCTGAGATAGTCGACGTTGTGAGTCGGGTAGTCGATAAAACTGTCCTAGAGTCTAAAATTAGTCACACACTCGATGAAAGCCAGGTGCGCGTAGGTGAAGGAGTACCAGATGACGTAAGGCGCAGCCTGCTGGATTTGTTAGGCAAATATCAACATTGTTTTGCCTCCTCCTTGAAAGACCTAGGTTGTACGAGTGTCGCCGAGATGAATATAGAACTTAATAGTCAGCGCCCAGTAGTTTATCGTCCATACAGGTTGTCGCATCACGAACGAGAGAAGGTGCGGGCTATGGTTGGAGACATGCTGGACGCTGGTATTATAAGAGAATCTGTCTCTGAATACGCCAGCCCTATTATTCTTGTGCGGAAAAAAGATGGTTCATCAAGGTTGTGCGTCGATTACCGTATGCTAAATTCAGTGACGGTTAAAGAGAGATATCCAATGCCCATCATCGAGGATGAATTAGCACGACTCTCTGGTCAATCATGCTTCATAATCCTCGACCTTGCGTCTGGCTACTATCAGGTGCCTATCACTGAACAAAGCAAACACCTAACCTCCTTTGTTACACCGGACGGCCAATACGAGTTCAATCGCATGCCGTTCGGTCTAGCAAATGCACCGGCTGTGTTTCAGCGTATGGTTAATACGATCTTAGGTTCAGCACGGTTTAACAAGGCGACCGCGTACATTGACGACGTACTCATCTTTGGACAGGACTTTTCGCAGTGTCTTGAGCGCCTGGAAGAGGTGTTGCAGATGTTGGAGAAGGCGAACCTAACCCTAAATCTGTCTAAATGCGAGTTTTTGCGTGACAAAGTCGACTATCTAGGTTACGAGATCAGCGCTAGTGGTATCAGGCCTGGTGAAAAGAAGATTTGTAGTGTTGTCAATTTTCCTCGTCCTCAGAACGTGCACAACGTTAGACAATTCCTGGGCCTTGCCAGTTACTTCAGAAAATTCATTGAAAATTTCGCACAAATATCGTCTCCTCTTAGCCAACTTTTGAAAAAAGATGCCGCGTGGCAATGGAGCAATGATCAGGAGCAGGCGTTCGAGAAATTAAAGTCTATTCTCGTTAATCGGCCTGTCTTAGCTATATACGATCCATCGGCTGAATTGGAATTGCACACGGACGCGAGTAGATTGGGAGTCGGGGGGATTCTTCTGCAGCGAGCGCGAGGCAGCGGGAACCTTCACCCTGTGGCATTTTACAGTCGGCAAACCTCTCCGGAGGAGAAGAACTTCCACTCTTACGAACTAGAAACCCTAGCGGTGGTTTGTTCACTTCGAAAGTTTAGGGTGTACTTGTTAGGGAAGGAATTTAAAATCATAACAGATTGTAGTGCATTGCGTTCCACGTTTTCGAAACGTGACTTGATACCACGAATCGCTCGATGGTGGCTTACATTACAAGAATTCAACTGTAGCGTCGAGTATAGGGCTGGGGTTAAAATGAGCCACGTGGATGCGTTGTCTCGAAATCCCGTTGAACCGCCAGAATCTCTCGAGGATCAATTTCCGGTAGTTATGTCTATTAGCAGCGAGGATTGGCTTCACACACTTCAGTTAGGCGACTCTGAGCTTTGTAGGATATTTGATGTTTTGAAGAGTGATTTGAACGAAAAGGGACTAAAATATATTAAAGAAAATTATGTCATTAAAAACAATAGACTGTTCCGCTGTTTGGAAGGAGATGAGACAAAAATCAGATGGGTAGTACCAAAGGGTGCAAGGTGGCAGGTTTGTAAACTCAATCACGACGACATTGGACATTTTGGGGTTGAGAAAACTCTTGAACGTATCAAAAGTAACTATTGGTTCCCAAAAATGTCCAGGTTCGTCAAGAAGTATGTGGGCGCCTGTATTGAATGTGCATTCGCAAAAAACAATTCAAGTGCCCGCGAAGGGTTATTGCACCCTATCACAAAAACAGAGAGTCCATTTCATACTCTTCATTTAGACCACCTTGGGCCCTTTGTGAGATCCGTTAGGGGCTATACTCACCTGTTAGTGATTGTTGACGGTTTTACTAAATTTTGCTTCCTCAAGCCTGTCAGAAACACGAACACCCAAAATGTAATAAGAGCTCTCGAAGATATTTTCAGTATATTTCGAAACCCTGATCGGCTTATAAGTGACCGTGGTAGCTGTTTTACCTCTCATAAGTTTAAACGCTTCTGCCTCGATAAGGGAGTAAAACATGTGTTGAATGCGGTTGCCAGTCCTAGATCAAATGGGCAGGTTGAACGATACAACCGCACAATTCTCGACTCTTTAAAGGCACTAAGCGTAAAACACGGTGAAAAGAGCTGGGATAGTCATTTAGGGCGCGTTCAATGGGGTTTGAACAACACCGTTCAGAAAACCATAGGCAGGACACCATCGGAGGTGATGTTCGGAACCCCAATGAACAGCGAATTCAACCCCATGCTTAATGATGTTACAGCAGGCACCCGTGAAGATCAAAGCGTCTCTGACATACGTCATAATGTCAAGGCTAGAATAGAACTAGAGCAAGTAAAGCAAAAAGATAGGTATGACGTAGGTAGGAAACCCTCCCGAATTTACAGTGAAGGAGATCTCGTTAAAGTAACAAAGACCTGTTTTAGTAACAACGGACAAAGTAAAAAATTGATGCCCTCTTTCATAGGGCCATATCGCGTTAGCAAGGTTTTGGGCAACGACCGTTATACTGTAGCGCCAATACCAGGGTTAGTCGATACTGAAAATAGACGGTCAACAACCATTGCCGCAGACCGCATGAAACCGTGGATTCATGTTACGGCTCTGGAAGTCGAGGAGAATGATTGCGATAAGAATTTTGAGTCTGACAACGATAATGATGGCAATGATTTATATTAGAAATGTGTGATTTTATTTTATTTTTGTAGCTATATCGAATTGAGTCACAAATACTACAGAATGCTATTCGTTGTTACAGAGCAAGTACGCGAGAATCGATCGGTTCGCGGCTTGGTGCAACGAGTGTCAAAGCTAGTCCTTCGGCTGCCACTACGAGCATTAATCGATCGGCTCGGACGGGCGTCGATAGGTACCCTGATTAATCGATCGTTCAGGGGAATAAGGTATTCTGATTAATCGATGGTTCAGAATACTCTTTCGATTCGAATAATTTCTGTCACGGTATAATCGATCGGCCGTGACATTATGTTCATGTTCATTGACTCAATATATCGATCGTTTGAGTTCACTGGACTTAAATTCAGCAAATCGATTGCTGTTAAATTGATTTTGTTATAGTTTTCGTCATAGTCGTAAGATTATTATTGACCTACAAAGACTGTATTTTTTTTAGTACAAAATTGTTTCCAGGTAACTAAATTGTTTTCAAAGGAAAAATCCGTATTATTAAGTTTATCAATTTTAAATTACTAATGTTAGCAAAGTAAATATGATTGAAATTATTTAGAGTAGATGATTTTAAAAGGTTTAAAGGGACAAGAATACATTTCAAGCATACTTATAATTATTTGATACATAGGTTTAATTTAAGTAGACTATACTGGTTAATATGCCCGATTGTTAGGTTACCACCTGTTGTCGTGTGCAGGGGACGCACACGATGTCAGGACGGACGATTGTTAGGTGCTCTTTACTTTACCTATAATGTTTTAACTTTCAATTATTATCGTATCGTTTAAGCATGTTTTAAGTTTGAAAAATTACTCGTAGTCTATGATTTGTCTCTGCAATATTTAATATTTATTATGACAACACTGTATTGATGTGATTGGTAGAAATTATGGCGGGTAAACGAGAACGCTCGGCGATTGGATCGCGTCACTGTCATGGCGCAATGATGGCGCAATGGCGCGAGCCAATCGGAGGGCTGGTCGTTCCCGCCAGAATGTTGGGTCTCTTGCCCGGGAGCTGGTCTCCTGGCGGGCATTCTTGCTTCGATCACGAACAACGGCAATAGTCACTAAGCAACCCATAGTTGTAAATTATTTTTAATAGTTAATTGTGGAATAAATCCATTTGTATCAAGTGTTCAAGTTTTCTTCAAAGCAGCCTTCTAGTCCATTTCTTATACGTGTGAGGCCCTTTGTGCCTCATGCCGAGTGGGTTCGTCGCTCTGAGATGTCCTTGTCTGCTTAGCTTCTTTTCTACAAGTAATAATTACATTTATGCCACACCTGGCCATAAAGAGGCTTTTTCCGCAAAAACGCCGCTTTCTCGCCAAGTGTAGACATTAAATGATGTACACAACACGGGAGGTAATAAAGAAAGCCCACGATCGTAAATTTATCACTATTCAGTGACGTTCTCATACGGGAGCATCGAAATATTTTGTAAAAATGGTACAAAACATTTCTTCGCTTTTCAAGAAAAAAAAAAATTATAGATAATCTGCTCATTATTAAGACTAAGCAGGTAAAATATATGGCAGAAAAGTAAATTTGACGGTTCGCTAAAATATTTTACTATCATGGAGTTTTTATTTGATTTAAACCCTGTTTTCACACTAACACCGCAATCTACGAAATCATGGCAAAAACATGCGAAACTCATTCATAATTTAGATGTTTCGATGCAATTTCCGCGCTTCACGGCGTCCGCGTGCAAACAAGGTTGCGATTTTTTTTGTTGTTCATAAAATACACAATGCAGACTGGGTTACGAAGCTATAAGACGAGATAGTCTAAAAACACGATTATCGCTTGTAGAATCAACCTGTATTTAATCATTTTGAAAAACACATAAGCATTATCCTTCACTCGTTCAATCCATTCGTGCCAGCTCAATACGTCATCGTCCCCCGCCCCCCGCGCAGACCATGGGAATGTCACCAACAAAGTTGCCAAGCTATATCACTAACACGTGCTCTAGTTTGCGTGTCGTATCGTTTGGATGTGGCGTTCCGAATTCCACGTTTTTCGTTACTTTTAATCGAATTTCCAATCACCGAACGGCAAACAAACACCGCACAGCACTACTGGAGCAGCGACATCACTTTATGAGTTATCCTGTGATTATTTTAAACCATTTTAAACCCTTTTACTTTGTGTGGTGAGTTTTGACTGTCGCCTAGTTGTACATACTTCAATTAAGGATAAATTAACATTGTGAGGAGTTAAAACCCCCATCGATTTAGCTTATTTTCTTTTTTATGATTCAATACAAGTATTGATATTTTTGTGGCACTATACCGTTCAGTAGGCGCATGGCATGGCAGGCTTTTTCGTGCAAAATACAGGATGGCCCATTTCGATCGGTCAGTATGGGAAAGTCTGAAACTAGAAGACATACGAAGATCTGTTCTTAGGAACCATGTCATCGATTTTAGGGACAAGAAAAACTGCAAACATAGATTTGAAAAAAAAAACTTGTACTTTAAGCGGGAATCGAACCCGGTCGTATTGTAAAATAAAATATAAAGTATTGTATTGTATTCTATTCCACTACACACTAAAATGAGGTCACAGGTACAATATTCGACGTCATTATGCATTATCGAACTAAGCACAGGATTTCCATAACACTTAATTCGATAATGAATAACACCGTCCAATTGAACACGATTCCATATTTCACAGTTTAGCATACTACATTGTTATCTGAACTGATTTATATTTCATCAAAGTAATTAGTACCTTTGTGAAACGATGTTATTCGTAATTAATGAACATTTGCGCATCAGCCGTAATTATGAGCCGAGAATAACGCGTGCATTAGGCTTAGGTAATCAATGGTTAATCAGCGAACAATTCAATATGAGAGTTATATACTGCATCGTACTATCATTAAGTGTAATAATAAAGTTCATCATCATAACGATCATTGTTCCGATAGTCGTCTCGGTGAACGGGCTTATAGCGAAGAGTCTCGATCACCATCTCAAGAGACGCTCGCTAGATGGTTGGATCAAGGGTCAGATACAGAAGGCGGTACTTCTGGACACGGCTCGCATTCCAGCACCACATCTCAAAAGCTTCCAATCTCTCTGGGTCCCTTTCTAATTGAAGGGAAGAGGAAAAAGAGAAGGCCTAGAACAGCGGTCAGCAACCTGCGGCCCGCGAGCCTCCCTGACTATTTTGTATGTAAAGGTCGCTGTATTCAGGATTGTATAAAATCACAAATTATTAACTAAGTGCGGCCCGCGTCAATTTCGTTAGCTACTAAGTGGCTGCTAAAAGGTTGTCGACCGCTGGCCTAGAAGAACATACATGGAGCAAATAAAACCAATAATAAATGTTTCATCGTATAGAGAAGTGAAAGAAAAGGCAGAATGTAGATTAGGCCTGAAATTACTTTGCGGACAAAAGCCGAGCTCTTAAATATTATGATATGAGTCTAATACCCCGTTCTATTTAGGATAAGTGTTTTGACGGCAACCTTTGCTTTACATTACTTCGTACTAGTACATATAATAATAATAATAATAATAATAATTTATTTATTTCAGGCATCAAAGGCCCATAGATAAATACCTTACAATCTAACATACATATCATACAAAAATAAACTTAACAACTAGGTCACATTAGGTTAGGTTAGGTTAGGTTAGGTTATGTCGCAGCCAATTGGTTTAGTTAACCATTTGGTTAACTGCCTAACATTTTCACACGTGCCGTGGACATGGGTCCGCGCCATAAGTAACTGATACAAGTTGTAAAGAACTGTTTTTTATTTTTCTAATTAAAAATTATTTAATTATTGAATTGGTCTAATTAAAAATTATCATTATGAATAATCCTTTTATTGTGTGTCAAAAACAAGACAATTTTTAGCAAATTTGGTTCCATTATCCTTCTAGAGTACGACTACGATGACTTTGCAGAGTGGAACATGGCAAAAGCTCCATTTAAACGTCATATTTTCATAAAAAAATGACTTTTAAACGGAGGTGTCGCACTCTATCTACGAGAAAGCTGGAGTGACAAAACGTTTGCAAATAATTTATCATCATCGTCATCATTGTAATTCGCCTGTTGACTCGATTTTTTTTCTGTCGTAAATCGATTCTACTATTTGTGAGGAACAAATATCTATATGACTGTTATACTTATACATTTGTATAAGTATAACAGCCACAAATTGTAATCAGAAGTAGCAAATCGCACTGAGCATTGAAAACGCTTTATACAAAACGGGAGGAACCTATGACGTCATCGGTTCCATCGCTGTACTTAAGTTGCATGAAAAAAATAGCATTTTGCCATTTTGAGCACGAAAAAGTGCGTTTAAGCACATAGTTGTCGTACATTTATTTTTTTGTGTTAGTTAAACATTCCGAAATTGACTTTAATTTTTCTTTAAGATGATAAAAAAAATATCGTATTTTTTTTAAACTTTGTGGTCTCATAACTTTATATTTTTTATACATTTTTGGTTTATTTCTTTTGTGTTATGATAATTTAGTATTTTTCAATCCATGTGACTATATTATGTTGTAAAATTCAACATTACTCAACATCCGAATTGTAATAGTGGGGCAGCTGTATCGTCTGTCGGTTTAAATTGCTTCCCGAGTAAAAACTGTGTGTTGTAGCAAATGTCCGCGCGCGCGCATGTTTGCCATGCCATCAAGTTTGCCGCAATCCTGAAGACAATGGATTCCATTATCCACTGTGGCAGGGACAGATTTAGTTGTATTTGGGTTTAATTGTAAATTTAGTTTTTCGCACTTTACTATTCCGAGTCCTTTCTTTTGGTAATCACAGTTTACAAAAACGTAATATGGATGTTTTCTACCAAATTAATTATTTATTTATCTTGCTATGTTGCTTTAGTTTGAGACTAGATCGATTTGTGTCAAAACTGTCCTGCAAAATTTAGATTTTATTTAAACAACTTTTGTCTGCGTTTTTAAACATGTAGAAAGACAGTATAAATAATTATGAAAAGTGCAAAATGCTACTATTTTTAGTACCCAGTCTTTTCCACATTTTACCACTTTGCATAAAACTTTATTCAAAAATGTTTTACTAAATCAGCATTTAATTTTCAAATAAAATAACGCAACGCACCTGCTTCAGAACTAAAAATATACTCGAATATGATAATAAGGGACGTTTAAAGTAAAGTATAAAATTGCATTTGTCTCCCAAAGGTCGCCGTTCCGACCATTTGCTCTCGCTCCACGAAACATTCTCTTGAATAAAAGGGAATATTTTAAAAGTTAAAAAGATCTTTATAAAACTCCAACAGATTTCTGGGATCAGGCAATTCAGCATTTGGCCGCCAATATCGTCCGTATCCTACCCGTGTACTAGCAATAACTGTTCGTGAACGGGAGTCTTGTCGGTATGATCGTCGACGGTTTTTACAAAATGTGTCACTAAAGTGAAAGAAGTGATATAAATCTTTAGCTCTCAAAGATAATTATGTACCTACTCTTTTAGTTCAGTAGTTCCGCGGTGTGTCAACAGCTCATTAGCTCTTATAAGCTCAGTAGCTCCAAATCTGAATATTTCCGAACGAAAGAAGAGCATTTAGGTATACGGTGACAAGACAGGGGCAAAAAGTTCGTGTTTATCGTGTCTTCTTGCAGCTCACGGCTCAATAGAACTACTTGAGAGCGAGTGAGTTGAAAAATTAGCTGAGTTGTTTGAATCGGAACTGAGCTAGTGAGCCGGTGAGCTAGACCAACTGATACAGCTCTATTGAATCACTCAGTCCTATTAAGTATAGTTACGAACGATGGTAGAAGAAAATCAGGTATGTTCTCCGCGAAATTAGACATGCAGATGTCACGTCAATAACAACGGCTGGAGTCGGGAGTAAAACTCGAGCCGTGGTTATAAACAATGTAATAAAATTAAACAATAAAACTATATATATACAATAAAAAAAAGATAAAACGGCATTCAGTCAGTACGCAGCATATAGATATTGTATGGTCACTGACCTTAACGTTGCTGCGAGACTGGATGGCGGTGCGTGGAAGGTATGGACTTCAGGATGGGTATGAAGAGTTTCAATTGGCAAGTTCAAAGGTGACGGCTATTATTTTTAACAAGAACGAATAAACTGCATTCATAAATCTTTGAAAAGTTTGGTTTAATCTGGGATTGTTTTGGCATAGTTGATGCACTCCTACAAAAAAAATGAGACTTGCCCATGGCTGTTTCCACATTTAACAGATTTGTCATCGGTGCAGCAGTCATTTTTTCGTCCTATTTAAAACCAAGAGTAAAATAGAAAAAAAAGAAAGATAATACATTTATTCATGGCAGCACAAGATAAAAAAACAAAAAAAAATTATAAAGTAAAGGTAACGCTGCTACAAAACGGCCCACCTCAGATGCCGACATTAGAACCAGCGCTGGTCTTCCGGTGGAACCAGGCAGGGGCGACGTCATGCCGAAGTCGTGAAATAAAGTAAAATCACGAATAATAGTGGATTCACAGTCTCCAACCGCCATGCACAGCCATGAGACTTGACGTGCGCCGAATACAGCGGGTCATGTGCGAGACTAGATAGTGAAATATGGCCGCCGCGGATGCGACACCGATGGATTTATGACGGGCGGGTCAGCCGAGAGCGAGATTTGTTGGCTCATGGCTGCCATCTTGAAATTTGTGGAAGAGAGGACAATAGAGAGATCTCTCTCCAGGCGGGTGTTGTGTCTGGGGACCTAAGCCCGGAGGATTTTTTTTTTATATGCTGACAAACTTGCAACCCTATTGGGCGTGGCGATTGTCAGATCGGGTGGTCGGCCGTGGCGTTCCCTGGGGTCGAACCAGGTCGCTAGCCGGACCACCCGAGTGACTAGGCGGATGCCGGGGGCGCCTGGGGTCGAACCAGGTCACCTTGTCCCGGTCAACCTATCCGGAGGAAGATGGTTGGAAGTGTTATATATTGAAAGTGTGTTATAATACTTCGATAGCGCGATGTGAACTGTGTGGAGATGACGCTCTTTGTTGGCGTTGATGTTAGCGCCATCTATCCATAGTCGATATTGGTGTCCACTGCTTCCTTCACTAGGTGGCGGTGTCGCCACATGTACATTGCTTTACCTTATCAAAAAATCGTAAAAAGTTCAATTATGGATGTAATTTAATGTCCGATATAACGATTTAGTTACTTTAGAAATACTTGTCTATCTATCTATTTTATCTTCTCACTTATAAAATGCCAGCACGACTAATTTGTCTCGTAAAGATTTTTTCTAAATCATCTGAGAAGTGTCGAAAATAAGTGATAAACCATAACTAAATATACTTTATGAAAGGATGATGATGTTTTTTATTAGTTTTTAATGCGGGTAAATTACACCTCATTTTTAGATGAGACGTGAGATTTAGGCAGAGACGTGACGGGCGAGTAAGCCGGGAGCGAGATATGTTCGCTGCCATTTTAAAATGTGCATTGCGTGCTCGTGACAAACATAAAACATGGATTTTTTACATATATAGATACAAGAAATCAAAGTAAATACATAGAAAAATTAAATGGTACTCACCTGTGTCCAGACCGGGAATCGAACCCAGTACCTCTGGATTTCCGGCCCAGCGACTCGACCACCTCCACCACCACCTCCGGTGGACGAGTGGTTGAGTCGCTGGGCCGGAAATTCAGTGGTACCGGGTTCGATTTCCGGTCTGGACACAGGTGAGTGCCATTTTATTTTTCTACGTACTTTGATTTCTTGTATGTATATATGTAACATAAAAATGTGGTGTAATTTACCCGCATTAAAAAACCAATGAAGAGACAAAAATGTTTCTGTCATATAAAGCATGGATTTTTTGTTTAAGTTCTGTTATTTATAAAATAACAGGGTGTAGTCTCGCTAACAAATAACTGAAGCACCTCTAGTGAGCCGGTCGCTTTCTACTTACGAGCCGCACGCACACATCAGCAAGCGTAGTAGCCACTACAAGCAGCACGCACACATTGACCTGATCAACACGCGCTAAGCGACTGGCTGACTAGAGGTGCTTCAGTTATCTATTAGCGAGGCTACGTCCGGCTTTTTATTTTAATGGCCTTGGTATTGTAATAAGCAACCCATCAATGGAAACATAGAAAACGATTCCCATGAAGCTTCTCAAAAAGTTATAAATAAATAAATCGACTTGGCGGGGGCACTGCCGTGCCCACAGATATCGGGGGACAATCTTACACAAATCGAGTTAGTCCCAAACTAACCAATGCTTGTACTATGGGTACTAGACGACGATATACATACTTATATAGATAAATACATACTTAAATAGATAGAAAACATCCATGACAGGAACAAATACTCGTGCTCGTCACATAATTGCCCTTACCAAAATTTGAACCCGGGACCTCTAGCTTCGTAGGTGGTGGCACTCTCACTGAGCTAAACGTGTCGTCGAAGTTATATCCTCCACTTTTCAATTTCTACATAATTGTAATACAGAACAGCGTCGACTGTAGGTTCAATTGGTGTAAAGCAGTGTTTTTCAAAGTTTGGGTTGCGACCCCCTGGGGGGTAACAAAGCCTTTAGAAGGGGGTCGCGAGGGTCGAAACTCTCAGGCAAAAAGAAAAAACAAAACAAAAATTCTCAAAAGTGTAACGGAGGTTAGAAATCGTAGAGGATAGGGGGTCGCGAAATATTTTCGCACACCAAGGGGGTCGTGCCATTAAATAGTTTGAAAAACACTGGTGTAAAGGATATTTTCCTGTCCCTTACCTCAAAAATTGAAGAAAGGCAAGGGCCGTGTGTGACTAGATAGTGAAATATGTCCGCCACGGAGCGGCGACGCGACGCGACGGATTTATGGCGGGTCGGCGAATAAGCGATCAGGATTTATTTGATCTTTGACTCACCTGTCCTGGGAGACAATCGTGTCTTGATGGCTGATGTTCGAGTTCAATATTCGGTTGCAGTGATTCAGAATCTTTCCACACAAGTTTGACGACTAGTTTAGCTCAGTGGGAGTACCACCGACTACGAAACTAGAGGTCCCGGGTTCAAATCCTGGTTAGGGCAAATGTTTGTGTGATGAGCACGAGTATTTGTCCCTGAGTCATGGTTCTATCCATTTAAGTATGTATTTATCTATATAAGTATGTATATCGTTGTCTAGTACCCATAGTACAAGCATTGCTTAGTTTGGGACTAGCTCGATTTGTGTAAGATTGTCCTCCGATATTTATTTATTTAAGTGCGCACGGCGAATAGAGCTGATACTGAAAGCTAAAAAGATGATAAGATGTGTTCGAGAACCGGGAATGTCCGTCATGGCCAAGATTTTCATAATACAGTAGAACCCGCTTAATACGGTCACGTTTAAGGCGAGGCTAGACCAGAATCGGGCACGGAAGCCTAGTTTCCAAATCATTTTTAGAGCACTTATTTGACTCGTAGGTCACTGTAAAACATATATAATAATATTCAGAACTGTATCTAGGGCTTCTTCTCACTTAGAACACGATAGCGAACACTTCGCTCGATAGAAAAGTAGCGCGAAAACACTATAAAATAAAGTATTTTTTCATTTTTTTCATTTTGTTCATTACCAGTTACCTTTTCTGACAAAATTAATACCTGACACTCATGATTTCACAGTCATGCAGGGCATCCTCTCATGTTTGGGTTGATAACGTATACTTTTATGTTAGAAATCGAAGATAATCTGCAATAATCTGCATTCCGCCCGACCCTAGTTGTATGTGAAATGCGAGCCAGGTCCTACCGGGCCTTAATACGATATCTCGCATGATACGCCACACGTTCCTGAAACTTAGGCATTTTTATCACGCTTAACACGCTTTCCCCTTATAAAAAAAAAACATTTAATTCGGAAAAAATTAATCCATATATTGTGAGTAATACAAAATAACTGGGAAATATTTATAACATTCAATATGAGTGATTCTATGGGGCAGTGGAAGAGGCGTTTGCTCTAGCGTGCGTTGTCACTCGACCATCGCGAAGAAGTGAAAGTTTATTTTATGGTTTGACAAACTGTCTTAAAATTTTGCATCAAATAAATAGGTAATATTACAACTTTACAGAGAATGTTTGGAATCCCTGCTTCTGTGTCCCTCTAGAGTCTATTGTTATCCGGTACGAACTATATGTTAGTACCTAAACTAAGATGTTAAGAGGTCCAGTGCCTGATTAGGGCACTGTCCCATCTCTCTGCCACAGCGGTTAGGAGGCTTATGACGCGTTTTTGACTGGATCCTTTCAAAATCGTCTCAAGCGAGTTTTACCAGTTTTACTGTAACTAGTATCGATTTCGTCGTTATTATGATGCTTCATACATTGTAATAACGCTGTCACAGATAACACACTGATATGACATCACTGGTTGCAATAACAGTGATTTACGGTTTTTAAAATATAACAGAGGATTTTTGATATGGGTATATATCGATATTTGATAGATAAACATATTAACAATTTATAAACGATTTTTAAGTATGTACAAAGGAAAGCAAATTCTATTCTATTGTTACGTTACAAATAGTACTCTAATTACGTAGATATTGTTATAGAATTTAAGGATAGCTAGGTTTAAATATGTACTTAATTAGTAGTGTATCAAAGAATGTATTAATTACATGTTGCAGTTCCCTGCAGGGTTTCATACCTGAGCTATTAGAAATGTAAGACCTACGTTAACCTATGAAAGCAATAAACGAACTGTTAACTGATAGCAAACATTGCAAGTTAAATAAATTTAATGTTGCATCCCTCGGCGACCATGGACGTCCGAATCGTCGAGGTAATAGCATGTTTTTACGCGATTAAGTCCCGTTTTGTTATAATACTAAATAAAAACTTTAGGTACAAATGATGTTAATGTATCATTTTGCTTATTAAAGTAATAATTCATTCAAATGAATATCATTTAATCAACACATAATAAATTGAAAAATTAAAATATCACCACACAAGATTAAATCCGCAACGCAGGCTTCGTCAGGTGGGTACAAATTCAAATCGGCAACAGGCTTCGTCACACTTACCACCAACAAAAGTAATCCGCAACAGGCTTCGTCACTTGCAGCTGGCTCAAAAGTGCCCATGACGCTGGCGGTGTTGCCAATAATTTGCTACTTGTGATACTGACAGAATGGTTCCTACAGCACGTGACTGACCGCACGTCATTCGCAAGTCGATGGGAGTGCAGCGCGTCATTCACGAGGACCTAGTGTCAATTATAACCACGACTAAACGTGAGGCATAAAGCACGTTTACTATGCATTCACGTTTGAGCAAAGGTTGGTCGCATCTATATTCAATTTAATTGTTAAGGCTTCGTTTCCACCAGAGTTGTGCTGTGCGAGGATGCGTAGCGAGGGATGTGTTTGTCATGAACCAATAGAAACACTTCATTTACCTATCCTCGCCCCGTAGAGTTGTTTCTATTGGTTCATACCAAACACATCCTTTGCTACGCATCCTCGCACATCCCTGGTGGAAACACAACCTAACAAGTAATTAAGTATTAGTACATAATACAACTAGGGTGGTAAAACAAAGAAAGGCCGAGATCGCAGATGTTTGCGGCCCGAGCTGCAGGCTTAATCTTTTCAAATTTTGATAAGAGTTCGTTCAACACTTTTTCCATCGACTTTTTCCTTTCACCTTGGAAAAACACAGTGAAACAGCCTATTCCTATCCAATAAACGAAACAGCCATTAAACAAATATCCTCGCGTTAAAAATTCAAAAGAGCGAGGCAAATTCGATTGAATCGGAAATGAACCGGATTGCGATCGCCGACGAGTTAGAGACGTCTCATTTCCGAGCATCCATCTTCCGCCTGCATTAGGATTCGAGACAGACGTATTTTGTTTTAAATAATACCGAAAATGACGTATTTTAATCCGATTGGTATGAGGTTAAACATAAAAACTTCAAGAAAAGAGCGTACTCCGACCTGAAAGGCTGGCAACGCACTTGTGACTCTTATGGTGTTGCAGGTGTCTATGGGCGACGGTGATTGCTTACTATCAGGCGACGCGTCTGCTCGTTTGCCCCTATCTCATAAAAAAATAACTGGCCAAGAGCATGTCGGACCATGCTCAGTGTAGGGTTCCATAGCCGTAACTATAAGGTAAAAAATACGATGTAAAAAAAGTACAACAACAAAAGAGCGTATCTTCATAGCAACTACGTCCTTTTGTCGAGAAGCGCAGTTTATCGGCAATAACTCAAAAACGGTTAATTCGATCTTGTTGAAAATAATTTTCGTTGAAAGTATTAATTAAGCGTTACCTTCGTGACTTTTTTTCACATTTTTCGGACGCACGGTTTAGAAAATAGAGGGGGGGGGGGGACACAATTTACACAACTTTCGGAGCGATTATTTCCAAATACATTCACTTAATCAAAAACATTACTTAGGAACCTTATAGTGTTTTTAAAAGAGCTGTCGAACTATGTACGACACGTTGATATTTGCTGAATAATTTTTTTTTTACTGTCTGTAACATGTATGGAGTGCCCCCCCTTTTAATTATTTATATACCAAACTAAGTAGCGGCTCATAAAACACACCTATATTCCAAATTTCATCAATATCCATCATGTAGTTTCTGAGTAAAATGCCTGTGACATACGGACAGACAGACGGACGGACATGACGAAACTATAAGGGTTCCGTTTTTGCCATTTTGGCTACGGAACCCTAATAAATGGTAGCCCACAGAAATATAATCGAGATAGAAGGAAATGGTTCGTCGATTTGTATGGGATTGGGAACCTAATGTTTTTCGCTTGGCGTTTGACGCCAAAAGTGTAATTTAGTGATGGGAAACATACATTTTCATTTCATTTGATGGTATTTGAACAGTTTATTATAACCATTATTATCAGATTTTCAAATCTGATAATAATATTGACGGCACCTAAAGTTGACGGCGTGTAAAGTAGGTTGCCGCCACTTCTTTTTAACACGCGAGGTACATACACGTTTTCCTTCTACCCCGATATATTTCTGTGTAGTAGTTTTTCTTAATGTTATTTTGACTTATCGTTTGATAGACAATTACTTAGGACCGCTTGGAATAGGTTAGGCTAAGTTTGTGTTATAGCATGCCTGAAAAGTCTACGATTTAAGAATTAAACATTTTTGAACTAACGACAATTCAACAAATGGTTACAGTAGTAGGGCATGCAATACCGGTTTGACTTGTATGGGCCAATACCGAAAAATCGGTTTTTAGGTATTAGCCCATACAAATAAAACCGGTATTGCATGCCCTATATAGTAGGACAACCAATATGTACACCAAAAACACACCATTAAAATGAATAAGGTTTAAAAGATTTGATATGGTGATCGGTCGAAGCGGAGAAGGTCGTTGAAAATTTAATTGTGTTTTACCTCAAAAGCAAAGAATTCTTGTAGATTTTCCCCTTATCGCACTTTAACCCGGTAGAACAAAATCCATATAGATTGTTTTATTTGAAACATGTTTTCGCGAGGCTTTTTACATTAGTATAATTAATTTCTTGCATTTTATTTTCCGTGTAGTACCCTAGACACATTTCGCCGCGATCGACGTTTGTTTGGAACTAATTTGACACGTTATGCATTTGTAGCTGTAGTTAACTCAAACTCGTTAAAATATTATTTTTGTGACTAATAAATAATAGACAATACTCTGGCATGGTGCAATTTAAGTGCTATTTTTTATTGTTTATATTATTTAACGAAAAACACCGCGGCTAAAGATATTATCTAATAATAAAATATACGATTGAGATACAAAGCTATAGTAAAATACACAATTGAGGTGAAATGCGACTAAACATATTAGCGGCCAAAAAATAAACGGTTGAGACACAACGCGAAAATTAAATATGCGATCGTGGTGAAATTTGAGATCGAGGTTTGGAACCGGTATTTTGCAAAAACCCCGAAATATCCCAATATTTTGAATTATTTTATGCTTGCTATGTAGGGCTTGAACATGTATTTAAGTAATGATTTCGTATTATTAGATTGTCTGATTAAAAAATTAAATAATTAGCCAAAGAACGGAAAAAATACCGGTATTTTAGTATGGGCAAAATACCGATAGCCAAGCCCTGTGCGATAAGACGAAACGCTACAATATTTTTTTGCTTTCGAAGAAAAACACTAACAAATCTCGTTGGAGTCCCCTGGATGCGCTCAAAAAGCAGTGGATTCAATCCCCTTATTCATTTAACTGAGTCACAATTAGGCTACTCTCCCAGATTTTAATCCTCTGTGTAAAAGGTGTCATCCATGTCATGGTAACCGATTTTAACTTAGGATGATGAACTTAATATTATTAGTAGTGTACTTAAGCTTGTTGTCATTTAGATCGCTTTCAGCAGTATGGTACTTAAAGATTAATAGTAAAAAACCAAAAAGAAAGACAGGAAAATCACTTGAATAATTCTCTCAAGGAAGCATTTAAGATGCCATCTCTAAGAAGCTGCTTCCATTAAACTGTTTGTCCGCAGCGGGGAATTAAAGCAGCCCGTGTAAACAGACGCGACAAATTACTCTTTATCAAAAAATTGCGCTTTTTAATATTAAACGATAAATAAGTCTCGTGACCGCGATTGTCGCATCGAACATCGCGGATTTACACCTATAAATTCGAAGTTTTTGACCGTAAATTTAAGCTTCAACGTGTTTTATAAGAATTATTACGTCCTAATATTTAATTACTAATAATGTACCTACCTAATATTTATTTATTTAAACTTAATGGCACAATACAAATGGCGGACTACCGTACGGAATTATATACCAGTCAACCATCAAAGGACATTATAGGTCAATATAGCTTGTAAAATTGAGATACTTTATTGGTGAAGGCACATTACTTAAACCGACGGCCGCTGAGACTGAATAATTATAAAGTTGCGACTACGCAGCGGAAAACAAAAGGTGGGCAGGCCCCTTGGACCATCTGGACTGGTGACCTCGTGAAGGTCGCTAGAATTCGCTGAAAACGGGAGGCGTAGAATTGATCATGACGTCGTTCTTTGGGCAACGCCGCTGCCGAGCAGCAACGTCGTTTGATTTTAAATTTTGATCTAATGCAGATCACCAGGCGCTACCATTTTATAAATCATAGATATATTCACTGATTCAACGCGCATGAATTGTAAATGCGACTGAAATGGTGTATTTATAATTAAATAGCATTTTTAAACCATACAAGTAAAACGGTTACTGCATGCCCTACAAGGGAACTCTTTACTGGGATATAAATCCAGTATACTACTCGTATGTTATAATCCAGGACTTATTCTACTTACATGCTAAATTCCAGCTCAATTCATTCAGTTAGCTGCGTGATTTAGTAACAAACATCCAAGCCTCCAAACATATTTAGAAACTTTCAAATTTATAAAATTATAAAAAAAAGTTTATTGCTGCAAGTAGGCAAGGGCTCTTTTAAAAGTCTGATTCTATTCTTTCTTTTGGCCCTTCAAGTGAGAAGAAGCGCCGGAAGAAACTCACCAGTTTTTCTTTTAAAAATGTTTAAATATAACGTATTAGTAGGATTTGTAACTATAATTGAATGTATAAAACTTACTAAGTACACTTCCCTGTATACGTCAACAATAAACATTGTATTGCAGAGGTCGATATCAGTATACCTGTATGTCGTTTGGGTTGTGCGGTGCCCGGTCACGTTTCATCGCGACCCGGACAAATCATTGTAAATAACATCGTGTACCCAATATTCGTGCTTTATTTTTATTGTATTGTACATTTTCGTTTGTTTGCGATAAAGGAATGTATTTCAGTTTATTTATATGTTTAACCTCGAACTCATTGGATGTTAAATCTTAAATGACGTATGCTTGCCTAGAAAATGCTTGTTTTTCACACTGCAAAAGATCATAGTAAAGTGTAATATTTTTGTATTGCTATAATAGACTACTTGATGACAGTTCAAATCAGCTTCTTTTTATGAAGTGTCAAAACGATCAGTAAGTATGCACTTTAGTATGAAATACTTACTTGTGACGTCATGCTCAACATGGTGCTTTATTTTTAGTTTTTGTCATTTTAAAATTGTTGGTGGCACGAAAATGAGTTGAAACGTAATTTGACAGTTAGAGTTAATTTATTTATTTTGATTGCTCCCTACCCTATTTCTTACAGTTTTTCACACAGATTCAGATTTCACAGATTTTTCATATTTCAGTCCTCTTCATAATACCGTAATAATCTTTAAGTTAGAACCTAACATATATAGTCAAAATATCGTTTCTTGAAAGCCAACTGGAGCCATACGAAAAAAAATTTTTTTTTAGATTTTTTTTGATAACGGAACCCTTATAGTTTCGTCATGTCCGTCCGTCTGTCTGTCTGTCCGTATGTCACAGGCATTTTACTCAAAAACTACATGATGGATATTGATGAAATTTGGAATATAGGTGTCTTGTATGAGCCGCTACTTAGTTTGGCAGTTAAATAACTAAAATAAATATTTTAAGAGGGGGCACCCCATACAATTTACAGAAGCTAAAAAATTTTTTTTCAGCAAATACCAACATGTGGTATATAGTTCGACAGCTCTTTTAAAAACACTATAAGGTTCCTAAGTAATGTTTTTGACTAAGTAAATAGGTTTGGAAATAATCGCTCCGAAAATTGTAAAAATTGTGTCCCCCCCCCCCCCGCTCTATCTTCTAAACCGTGTGTCCGAAAAATATGAAAAAAATCACAAAGGTAACGCTTAATTATTACTTTCAACGAAATTTTTTTTCAACAAGATCGAATTAACCGTTTTTGAGTTATTGCCGATAAACTACGCTTCTCAACAAAAGGACGTAATTGCTATGAAGATACGCTCTTTTGTTGTTGTACTTTTTTTACATCGTATTTTTTACCTTATAGTTACGGCTATGGAACCCTACACTGAGCATGGTCCGACATGCTCTTGGCCAGTTATTTATTTATTTAAACAAGACTGTCCATAATTGGATTTAACGCTGGTGTCACAGTATAGTAGCAGTACATTTTCTTCCTACACAAGGTACATCGCGCGCTTGAATCTGTGCGAAACGGCCGAAGTTGGACTACTTGTCCGTCTTTATACTTTGCTGGTGTAGTTCATCGAAACTATGAGTGGGCCGATACATTTTGACCCCCCATGCGTCCCGACTTGCCCCAGGACCCGAATGTCCTGGTTAACTTTACTCCGACCTCGCTTGAGCCCAGCTAAGTTTCTTGCCGGAGTCTTCTTAGCTGGGCTAGGTTTTAGCGAACCGGCACCTAAAACTCCCATTAGTTCGATACACAAGTTCACATAAGGACAGGATGACCCGAGTCATCCTTCCCGCTGGTCCGCTGCTCACTCTGAGCAATCAGCGTAAAGTCAAGGTGGCCCTGGCCAAACGACCTGGTTCGACTCCAGGCGTTAAGCCCCCACCTAGCCCGATCATATCGAGGTGGACCGGGACTAAGTGACCTGGTTCGACCCCAGGCACTCCCGGCTCCCACCCAGTCCGACCAACTCAGGGTGGTCTGGCTAGCGACCTGGTTCGACCCCAGGGAACGCCACGGCCAACCACCTGGTCCGACAATCGCTACGCCCAGGATGGGCTGCGAGTTTCTCAATTTCTAAAAAAAAAAAAAAAAATTTGACCCCCCATTACGAATGTTGTTGCTAGTGAAGTGCTAGTGACATGCGAAGGCATCCTTACGCATTCGTAAAACTTTACTTGTAGTGCGTTCGTTCACGGCGCGCACACATACAAGCCGCGTGATGTACTTTTTGTTGGAAGAAAAATTACTGCTATTAGACTGTGGTTGGGGCAAGGACCTTAAAATAAAAAGCCGGGCGCAGCATTGCCAACAGAGAACTGAAGGGGCATTCCACCAGAATGTCGGGCACGTGACGCCATTTTTTTCATATTTCTAACAAAGTTAGGAAATACATTTTTGGTATGTCAATATTTATAACTTTTGGGATGCGTTTTATCTTGAAACTACTAAATTCAGATAAGGAGCATTCCATGAAAACATCTACTTTAGTCGCTTACGTAACACTATGGTAGCTACCCTAATAAAACTTATAGCTGCTTAGACACACTACCAAACTTAAAGCCAAGTTATGGTAAATTGTCATACCGATATTCAACTTTCTAATTCTACATGTCAAAAGTATTAAAAAGCTAGTTTCCCTTACGTAACGTTTCCGACGAATGCTCAATAAGCGATTTTAGCAGTGAGGGGACGAATTAGATTACTAGTTCATATGTTAATTAAATTGCTGACGAAATTGACGATTGAATGTAGCCTAACTGCGATTGTAATTCGACGTGTCCGCGGTCAGTTCAACACGCAATGCTTACAAAACTAAAACGTCATATAACAGCGCTCGCATCCACCATTAGTCAGCCTTTCAGCTTATCACTTTAATTCGCTGTATAAAAACCAAAAGATCGTAACTAAATCTTAATATTCATTAGAATTTAAACTCTATTGTCTTACAATTAGAGTTGATATCTCTTTGAGTCTGGATAACGTTGGAACTTCATTGTCAGGTGAACCGTGGATAATGTTGCCACATATCCTGATTAAAGCGGGAGGTCCCGATTTTGAGGGGTCTGTGAATGTCTTTTTACCCTTAATCGGGACGCTAAATGTCTCGATTTTGAGCCCCAATTTATATGTTAGGGTGTGTTATAAATAACGAGGGATATCTTACACAAATCGATATAGTCCCAAACTAAGCAACTTTTATTATGGGTATAGGTAAAAAAATTAACTAAAGCAGCTGTTGCACGTACACGGACATAAGTTCCATATAAATTCCGTACACTACTGCATGCAACAAGTGCCTTAGTCTAGTTTTTTACCTTTACTAGACGACGATATATATACTTATATAGATAAATATACAAGGTGTCCATGAGCATTGCGAGGGATTTTAACAGGATATTCCAGACCATATTTTAAGTAAAAAATGTTAAAAATGTTAATGTGTCCTTCTTATCTAATCTTATCTTGGTAATAGCCTATTACCAAGATAAGATAAGATAAGATAAGAAGGACACATTAACATTTTTAAGGACCCCTATTACTAATAGGGGTCCTTACGGATACACTTCGACCCAATAGGATCTTTTGTGTAATTACCCCTTACAATGCTTACAAAGCTCATATTCATATTCATTTTATTGCAGTACCATTTTTACAATAAGGTGCAAATATTTTAAGTACAAAATGTCTTAGGTGCTAATCTTAAAAGCTAGGTTTCTTCCAAACGTCACAAATAAAAAATAATCAGCTAAGTCACATTTCTTAAATTATGCAATAATTAGATTCATAACATTACAAAAAATAATAAAAAATAATAATACAAAAAATAATTACAAATAAAACAAAATTAATTAATGCAGCAACGTAAATATCTACCGTTAACAAGCCATGCGCGCGGGCTCTAATACTTTCCTGCTCGCACACTCACTATCTGTCTCGCTCTGCGCGCCGACCGAGCCGAGCATCGACGAAGGCCGCCCGATCGCCGCCCGATCGCATATATAAAGCGGAGCGCGAGGCTCAATTAATCATTCATTAGCTAGCGGTCTAGCTTGAGAGACGGCCTCTGCTATCCTCAAGTAAAACCGACAAGTGGGTACGGGGTGAGACAGCCAATGCGGTCCATCCTTAAGCTCATATTTGTATGCCTGTATTTAGCTAGGGTATGCTACTAGACTAAGTTCTAAATTGTTTCGTAAGTTTCACTGAATACACCTTCTGAAAAGTCTACTTGGCCTGTCATTCACCCTACAATCTGGCGCCCAACGTTAAATGACTCGACGGAAATCTAGACAATTAAAAATAGAAGACAGCCAAGAAGAAACTCAACACCAGATGGCGCTTCAGTTAACTTCAGAACAGTTTGAGGAACTAGTAACTCGGCTTTCTACTCAAACAAAATCCAACAAAAATTTTACTCGTTGCAACCTAATTTATAATGGTGAACGCGACTATAACAAAGTGGATGCATTTATTACGGGTATAACAATTTATAAACAAATTGAGGGTATATCCGACGAAGATGCTATTGCGGGATTACCATTATTGTTAAAAGACACTGCAAGTACGTGGTGGTCAGGAGTGAGTTCCGAGATAAAAACGTGGCCAGCTGCACTAACGGCAATCAGATCTGCATTTGCACCCAAACTTCAAGCGTACGAAGTTTATTTACGCTTATTCGAGGATCAACAAGGTGACTGCGAACCAATTGACTCATTCTTGTGTCGGAAAAGAGCACTTCTAGGCATGCTGCCGGCAAAACGTCATAAGGAGGAGGAGCAGTTAGATTTTATTTATGGACTGCTAAAAATGGACTTCAAGAAAAAAGTGGCGCGGTCAGAAATAAAAAACTTTGCTGATATGGTAGACAAGGCGCGTCATTTGGAAGCACTAGAGAAGACCGGAAAATCGCAACCATCAACTTCAAGCGCTGCTTCTCCACCGTCAACTCCAGCACCTCTAAATCGTAAAAATATAGTACGATGTCTATTCTGTAGACGCAAAGGGCATACAGTAGACGTCTGCAGAATCCGTTTGACCCAGTTAGCCAAGTCTAAGGATGCTACCACCTCGGACGGAACAGACACGGAGAAGCCTACAACCTCTGCGGTATCCAAACCTGCGGCTACAATTACATGCTACGGTTGCGGTGCTCCTGGCGTCTTCAGAAGCAACTGCTCAACGTGCAAAACTAAGGACAGCCCACCAAAAGCTGTGCACTTCTATGCGTACTGCCCGACTATACAAAGTGTCGCCAAGGTGCCAACTATTGAGATCTTCTTCGACGGGAAGCTGGGCTATGCGCACATTGATACAGCCGCTCGAACAAGCATTGCAGGCAAGAAGTTGTACGATCTAATGAAGCAAGCCGGAGCAACAACTACTACATACAGCACTCAAGTAAGTCTCGCCGACGGATCGTCTAAATGGATGGAGTTACTGTCAGTCGTAGTTAACATAACTATGGGAAACAGAGTACTGCCAATTAACTTTACGGTATTCCCAGACGCCGATACTCGCACCCTTTTGGGAATAGATTTCCTGCAAACTAATGGGATAATACTGGATTTGGGACAAAGAGTGTGGTATTTCACTGATAGTCCAGATACAAAGTACGAGTTTCTCCGTATACAGAACGAAGTAAGCACCACTATCAAGAAGATCGACTTCAAAGACACGGAAAATAATGGGACATGTATGGAAGCCCCAGTGAAGAATGATACCGGTTCGGAAGAGTCACTATCAGATTTTTTGACATGGGCATCAAGTCTACAAATGATTTCGCCAATCCCTGACACTCCACCTGGGTTGAGCCCGAATCAAAATGATGACCCGTTGGAAGAGAATAGCGACTGGAAACTGGTGAAATTGGATTCTCCGCCTCCGCCTGTTCGTCCTCGTGAACCACGTGGGATTGAAGACACGCGCGCTAAAGATCCACGTATCACCTATATACCAATAAACCCTTTGAAATTGTATTCCATTGATATTTCCTTACAACCCCATGATGCTACATACCTATCAGATTCTGAAAAAGAGCAATTCAATGATCTGCTAACTGAATTTCATGATATTTTCAATGAAAAGGGTGATCCCACACCTTTTGCTGTTCATAAAATTGAAACAGGTAATCATAAACCGATAGCACTAAAACCATACAGGCTCTCACCTATTAGACAACACCAATTAAAAGTAAAATTAAGCGAAATGTTGGAAAACAACATAATCGAGGAAAGTGAAAGTCCCTGGGCAGCTCCAGTAGTATTGGTACCTAAGGGAGATTCAGACATCAGAGTATGTGTAGATTACAGGAAATTAAATGCCATTACAATACCCGATCGTTATCCGCTTCCTCGTATAGATGATTTGCTACACCAAGCAAAAGCAATGCCATATATGACAACAATTGATCTACAATCCGGTTATTGGCAAATTAAAATCGATGAAAATGACCAAAACAAGTCTACATTCGTAACTGCATTTGGAACATACAGCTTTAAAAGAATGCCATTTGGATTACGCAATGCACCGAGTACATTTCAAAGGCTGATGGACAAGTTCTGCCGTGAACTCAAAGCAGAGTCAGTGTTTGCATATCTTGATAACCTAATTTGTCGATCCCCCAACTTTAAGCAACACCTTGAAGATTTAAGAGAAATATTCACAAGATTGCGATTTTACAAGTTAAGAGCAAATAAAAACAAATGTAAGTTTGCTTGTGCAACAATTAAATACCTGGGACATGTAATTACACCTGAAGGCATAAAGGCTGATCCTGATAAGATCAAAGCAATAAGTGAATTACCAGCACCTAAAAACCTGAAGCGATTGATTTCATTTCTACAAACAGCTTCTTGGTATCGCCGTTTCATACGAAACTTTGCGGAAATCGCAAGACCTTTAACAAACCTAACAAAAAAGAATATGACCTGGAAATGGGAACAACCTCAAGAGGCAGCCTTCATTACCTTAAAGAAAGCATTAACCACCGCACCTGTACTGAAGCAACTAGACAGTAATCTGCCATACATCATTAAAACTGACGCCAGTAATTATGCTATTGGAGCAGCATTGGTGCAGGGGGAGGGCGATGAAGAGCATCCTATTGAATACGCTAGTAGGCTACTCACACCAGCTGAACGAAATTACACAGTTACTGAAAAAGAAGCCTTAGCAATTGTTTGGGCAGTAACTAAGTTCAGAGGTTATATAGAAGGTACCAAGTTTCTAACTATTACGGACCATCAACCACTGAAGTGGCTACTAAATTTGAAGTCACCTACGGGACGCCTTGCCCGCTGGGCACTACAGTTACAACCGTATGAGTTTGACATTAAATACAGTCCAGGAAGAACTAATGTTTTAGCTGACGGTCTATCGCGACCACCTTGTGAAAATCACAGCGAATCATGTGAAATCTGTCATGTTGAAATTGACCTCCCGAAGCGAGGAGAGAAAAATATTCGCGACGAACAAATAAAAGATGAAACACTGAATTCCATCATCCAAGCTCTTGAAGAAAATGTAAACACTGAAAATTACATTCAATCATCAAAAAGGGGCTATCTTATGCATAAAGGAGTGTTGTATCGCTTCACGCCAGATCAAGAAGATGACAATGCAAAATTAGTGGTACCGCGTCACGAAGTACCGAATGTACTTAAACAGTTTCATGATACACAAACAAGTGGCCATTATGGAATAGATAGAACTACAAAACGAATAGAAAAGAACTTCTTCTGGAAAGGCTTACGAAAAGATGTAACAAAATATGTAAAAAGTTGCCTAGAATGCCAAAGATACAAACCATCGAAACAAAAACCAGCGGGATTATTTCAATCAACAGCAAATAATCAGCGCTTTGAGGTTCTATCCATAGATTTGTTTGGACCATTACCTAAGGGCCCGAAAAATGAAAAATGGATATTCATTATTGAAGACACTGCATCGCGATGGGTAGAATTATTTGCACTAAGTGAAGCAACAGCACAACAATGTGCAATCACACTATTAAACGAAGTACTGCTACGGTATGGCCTACCACGCAAAATAACTAGTGACAATGGAACACAATTCATATCAGCAGTTATGCAACAACTGACATTTTGTTTGGATATTCAACAGATCCTAAGTCCTGTATATCATCCAGAACCTAATATAGTGGAAAGGAAAAACAGAGACTTAAAAACTCAAATTGGTATTATGGTTAAAGATAAGCACAGCCGATGGCCAGAAGCCTTACCTGCAATTCGATTTGCCATGAACTCAGCTTTCAACCAAAGCACAGGCTTTACAGCAGCATACTTGACATACGGAAGAGAAATGAGAACTCCGTTTGAAATAACACATGACTTAAGTGAAATTGTGGAATCAGAAAACTTCATATCAGAAATTACACCACAATTAAGGAATTTGGCAAAAGATTTGAACTTAGCAAAGGAAAACATTGAAATCATGCAAGATAATAATAGAACCAGATCAAACCAAAAACGACGCCCTGATCCCGGCTATAATATTGGAGATCTGGTCTTGGTTGAGACTCACCCAATAAGTCGCCAAGAAAGTGGATTTTCTGCTAAACTAGCACCTCGTAGAGACGGCCCCTACATAATCAAAACCAAAATTGGAAGCTCAATCTATGAGATCTCTAGTGTGAATGAACCTGATAAACCCATTGGCAAATATCATACATCTGCTATAACTCGCTTTGAGATGCGAGGTAATGAGAATCCAGAGCCAATTATACCGATAAGAAGACGAGGGCGACCTAAGAAAAATCAACCCGTTCCTGTTCCTGGTACTCTTACGGGACGTCAGCGAGTACCAGAGGGGGAGAATGCAGCAACGTAAATATCTACCGTTAACAAGCCATGCGCGCGGGCTCGAATACTTTCCTGCTCGCACACTCACTATCTGTCTCGCTCTGCGCGCCGACCGAGCCGAGCATCGACGAAGGCCGCCCGATCGCCGCCCGATCGCATATATAAAGCGGAGCGCGAGGCTCAATTAATCATTCATTAGCTAGCGGTCTAGCTTGAGAGACGGCCTCTGCTATCCTCAAGTAAAACCGACAAGTGGGTACGGGGTGAGACAGCCAATGCGGTCCATCCTTAAGCTCATATTTGTATGCCTGTATTTAGCTAGGGTATGCTACTAGACTAAGTTCTAAATTGTTTCGTAAGTTTCACTGAATACACCTTCTGAAAAGTCTACTTGGCCTGTCATTCACCCTACATTAATCATTATTAGAGAATTACTTATTAATTACATTAACTCGTACCTATGCCTTGCGTGTGGGTATGCTATTAAATTGAGTCATCAGTCATAAATTCCTGTACCGAATAATAGGCCTTATTTATAAGAAATTGTTTCAGCTTATTGTGATAGACGCTATATTTTTCTTCGATTTTTATGTCATTCGGTAACTTATTATATATTTTTATGCATCTGTAATATGGACCACATTTGTACATTTTCAACTTTGGGGTTGGAAGTACTAGGACATGGTTACGACGCGTGCTTTTAACAAATTCAAAGGTGTCTAGATGTTTCTTAACAAATAGTCCGATTTCCAGTATATAGATGCAGGGTAACGTTAGTAATGTTTTATCGATAAAATGCGGTCTACAACTTTCTCTTTGGCGGATATTAACTATTATGCGTACACATTTTTTTTGCAGTATAAATAAGTCATGGACGTCGGTGCTATCTCCCCATAAAATAATTCCGTACCGCAGCCAGGCATAGGCATAGGCATAATATACAGAAAGTGCGCATGACGTGTCTGTATTTCGTTTCAGTACCGCGAGAGCATATAAAAATCGTGACAGTTTATTTTTTGTTTCCTCAATATGTTTTTTCCAGTTTAAGTGTGTGTCAATGTTTAATCCTAATAGGTTGAACTCGTTTACTTCTTCTATGCCGGTTTGATTTGATATTACAGTTAAATCTATAGGATTTTTTTGGTGCGGTCGGAACTGTATTAATTTAGTTTTTTTTGTATTTAACTCGAGCTCGTCCTTAAGTAGCCCCGATTTTCGGTAAACTAGAGCTGGCAACACTAAAGTGGAGCACAATCGGTTGCAATCCTGGCACCATTTGATTAGGTCGGACAAGCGTCGCTTGGCACCGCCGGGTGCCAATCAACGCTCCTGTTAAGAGGATTTATATCTGCTGAGTTGAACGTCGCTTTTTTGTTACAGCGAATTGAAGTGCAACTTCACGAAACGTTTGGCTTATTTGTGGCAGCACTTGAAGGAGTTTTAAGGGGAAAATAATGTAAGGTCCGGTACCTTACATTATTTTCCCCTTAAAACTCCTGTAGCTGCGTCTTTGGGGGCAAATGCGTCTTTTAAAGATTCCTGCCTCCAGTATATGCTGTACTTTACAGCTTAGCTTTAAATAATGTGTAGTATTTGCAATAAAAGATGTTTGTTGAAGTGAATCGTTGTGTATTTATTTAATATAACACTATTTATAAAATATATTATTAGGCAATCGTCTTAAGCTAAAGCTGTCAGAAACGCAAGAGAGGGAGGCCGGGGCGAGCCACAGACAAGGCAACACAAACGGTTGCGTACCGATTCTACTACATCTTTCCCCTTAACTTAAAATTTAATTAATCTACTACATACTATATTATACTCAACAAGTTACATGTTCTTTTCTCCCCCCTTTTACAAACAATTAAAGAAACCATCTTAGTCAAGCATTCAATCAGCAGCAGGGCTCCAGTGGAACACAAAGTCTTAAGCCGGTCTTATATGAAAAGAGGTTCTCGTATATGCTACATTATCCTTATCAACTAAATCATACGAACTAAACCCATTCTTTTTTAAAATCTTCCCTTGTAACCAAACATTTTTAGCCACATCTTTTTTGAACCAAACATGCTGGCCATTCCTAAATACTGCTTTTGGTCTAGCCGTATTATTATAATATTTAACATTTTTCTGTGCAGTTTTCTCGAATTGTTGTTCAACGTTAATGTTTAATTTTGGCTGCAAATACTCATAATTTGTTGTACATTTTGTTTTCAAATTCCTGTTCATTAACAGCTGACTAGGCGAAAAATTTGTACCTGAAACCGGTGCTACCCTATATTGTAGCAAAGCTAGTCTAAAGTCAGTCTTATCTTCGTTACATTTATACAATATTTTTTTAGCTATCTGAACCCCTCTTTCGGCCATTCCATTAGACTGGGGATATCTCGGGCTGGTGTAAGTAAATTTAAATCCCCATTCCCGGGCAAACTGCTTACATTCTTTCGAATCAAAAGGTACATGATCTGAAACTACTTCATTAGGAATGCCAAAGTTACAAAAAACGTCCATTAAAGTATTAATTATACATTTAGCACTTTTACTTGGTATTAATTTAATGTCTAGCCACTTAGAAAAGTAATCATAGATTACTAGATACTCTTTTCTACTTGCTCTTTGTTTTAAATTCCATTATATCGGTTCCTATTTTAAGAAATGGCAAATTAGGTACTTCGTGCGATAGCAAAGGTTCCTTCACATTATTATTTTGATACGTTTGACAGATAAAGCATCGTTTTACAAAAGTTTCTAAGTGCTCATCTATTTTTGGCCAATAATACAGATTTCTTGCAAGCTGTTTCATTTTAGTTGTACCCAGATGCCCTTCATGTAACAATTTCATGAATTTCAAACGTAATGACGTCGGAATTATTAATCTGTAATTCAAAAATACTAGACCATCATCAGTATTTAATTCAGCTTTAAATTTAAAATAATATTGTAAATCATCCATGACATGTTTTTTATCCGGCCACCCATTTTTAATATAATGTATTAATGTTGATAATTCCGCATCATTACTAGTTTCGCTTATAAGCTCGATTTTTTGCTCTTGCGTGCATTGCAATTGACTTGCGAGTCCTACACAATGAATCATCTCGTTTAAATATGGTTCGTCTACCTCATTACATTTAATATACAGGGTGTCCCTAAAACCAACTTTTATACGATCAGGGCTGATAGACCAGCTCATAAGAACCTAGATTAAGCAAATTTGACCTCAGTAAAAATCTCTTAGTTTTCGAGATATTGACGTTTTTGTAAAACTCGTGCTAAGTGATACCCTGACTCGGTGTTTTGAGTGTCATTGCTAAAATATCAAGTATTTTACAAATCTGTATTTTGCTATGTGTGGCCAAATAACTATGCTATTGAACGTATTTTCTATTTTTGCTAATTTATTCATGCTGTGGACACAGTACAATAACAAAAAAAAATTATTCGATTTTTTTCAAATTTCACCTCTGACTTCGAACTAGCGTGGTGAAAAAAAAATGTACCAACATAACCAGGCACTCAACGTAAAAAAATTGCGCATTTATTGTAGTTTCTAAAATGGTATAAAATTTACTAAACACTGTAATAATTTTTGAAATAATGATATTTTGTTACAAAATTAACTGTCTGCCGCCTTCATCTCATACGATCCGGTTGAACTAAGTTTGCACCTGGCGTGCTTGATTTCACATACAAATTAGGTGCAAACTTCACGTAATCGTCAATATCTCGAAAACTAAGAAATTTTTATGAGGTCGATTTTACTCAGTCTCGTTTTTTATGAGCTGGTTTATCAGCCCTGTTTGCCATTTTGTAAAAGTCGCGAATTTTGATAGCCTGGATCAGTCTTTCGAATGTCATGACTTCAAATTTCAGTATTTTCTTAATCTGCTTTTTGTTAAACATTACTTAATAATTATGCTATCATACCTTTTCTGTTCGAAATTCAAATTCTGGTACGAAATTTAACCAATGGAATATTGTAGTATAACCTCCTTTTGAATTAAAATGCTATTATCTTAAAAACTACGGATTCTAGTGTGTAAAATCTTACTATTTTTAAACTACATTATTTTTTTTTATTTTAGCATGGTAAATTTGTTTTAAGTATTACGCGATTCAAATCCGAGGTCATATTTTGAATCACGTAAAATCTAATTTATTTTGATAAGGTATGATAGCATAATTATTAAGTAATGTTTAAAACAAAAAGCAGATTAAGAAAATACTGAAATTTGAAGTCATGACTTTCGAAAGACTGATCCAGGCTATCAAAATTCGTGACTTTTACAAAATGGCGAACAGGGCTGATAAACCAGCTCATAAAAAACGAGACTGAGTAAAATCGACCTCATAAAAATTTCTTAGTTTTCGAGATATTGACGATTACGTGAAGTTTGCACCTAATTTGTATGTGATGTCAAGCACGCCAGGTGCAAACTTAGTTCAACCGGATCGTATGAGATGAAGGCGGCAGACAGTTAATTTTGTAACAAAATATCATTATTTCAAAAATTATTACAGTGTTTAGTAAATTTTATACCATTTTAGAAACTACAATAAATGCGCAATTTTTTTACGTTGAGTGCCTGGTTATGTTGGTACATTTTTTTTTCACCACGCTAGTTCGAAGTCAGAGGTGAAATTTGAAAAAAATCGAATAATTTTTTTTTGTTATTGTACTGTGTCCACAGCATGAATAAATTAGCAAAAATAGAAAATACGTTCAATAGCATAGTTATTTGGCCACACATAGCATAATACAGATTTGTAAAATACTTGATATTTTAGCAATGACACTCAAAACACCGAGTCAGGGTATCACTTAGCACGAGTTTTACAAAAACGTCAATATCTCGAAAACTAAGAGATTTTTACTGAGGTCAAATTTGCTTAATCTAGGTTCTTATGAGCTGGTCTATCAGCCCTGATCGTATAAAAGTTGGTTTTAGGGACACCCTGTATGCACGCGATAGCAAGTCAGCTATGTACATGTATTTACCTTTTAAATATTTGAACATTATATCATATTTCAGGAGTTTAAGTTTCATTCTTTGAAGTCTAGGAGACGGAACTTCATAAATATGTTTTTTTAGCACTGACTCTAGAGGCTTGTGGTCATTTAATATTGTACATTTCTGTCCATATATATAATAGTGAAATTTATGTGTGGCCCAGACTACACTAAGTAATTCTTTTTCTATTTGAGAAAAGTTCTGTTCAGCTGATGTTAGACTTCTTGATGCAAAACTTACTGGCTTGTCGTTTTGCAATAGACAACAGCCCAAGCCGTCCTTTGATGCATCACACTGTATCACAATTGGCAATTTAGGATTAAAATTTTGCAAGGTTGGGGCTTCTGTTAATTTTTTCTTAATATTAGTATAAACATTTTCATGAGTTTCCGTCCATAACCAGTTTACATCCTTTTTTAGTAATAATTGGAGCGGTGATGCAATATCGGCCATATTTGGTACAAATTTTCTTAAATAATTAACCATGCCGAGGAAAATTTGTAGTTCTTTTTTAATGCCTGGACTTTTCATATTAATAATGGCGTTTACTCTCTCTGGGTCAATTTTCATGCCGTGTTCGGAAAAAATGTGTCCAAAATATTTAACTTCAGTTAATTTATACTGAAACTTATTTCTATTAAAACGAACATTATGTTCCTTAGCACGTTCAAAAACTTTCTTTAATATTGCATCATGCTCTTTCTCTGTCTCGCCACAAATTAGTAAATCATCACAATACACAATTACACCTGGAATGTCACCAAAGGCAGTCTCACTGTACCTTTGGAACATTTCAGGCGCTACTGAAATCCCAAAAGGGCATCTTAAGAAGCGATAGCACCCGTAAGGGCTGTTGAAAGTACATAAATTGCTGGAATCTTCTGTTAATTTTATGTTATAAAACCCATCTGATAAATCGAGAACCGAAAAAAATTTTTTGTTACATAACTTGGGGACAATTTCATCCAATGTAGGAATTAAGTGATGTTCTCTTATTAAAACTTTGTTAAGATCCTTCGGATCAAGACATATTCTTAACGAGCCGTCTCTCTTTTCTACTATAACAAGATTGCTTACGAAACTCCTCGGGTGTTTAACCTCGGCTATGACCTTGTGCTCCACCAGAACCTTCAGCTTATCTGCAAGGCGTGACATCAGTGCGTGGGGCACTCGCCGAGGAGGACGCACCACTGGCTGTACTCCTAATTGAATGCGCAACTCCAATGGCTCCTTAAACTCCCCAACATCCTGAAAAAGTTCGGAATTTGCATTAATAATTAAGTCTTTACTGGAACTTGAAGTTTTATTCATTACTGTATTAATATTATTATTCGTTAACAACTCAAGCTCTATTAGTGACTTTAGTCCCAGAATAGGGCGGACATTTTCCTTAATAATTATATATTCTGTCTGAAAATTATTTTCATCATTTTTAGAGTAAGTCTTCAACGTGATTTTACCTATTGGCACTAACTTGCCGCCCCCAAAGACCTCAATTAAAGTTTTTGTCTCAGACAGTTTTATCTTATTATCATCATCGACAATTAGTTTAAGGTCTTTTAAAGAAAGTACATTAATTTGGGCCCCTGTGTCGCATTTAAAAGACACTCGCTTGTTTTCAAGCCTAAGCTGCTCGGTCCACTCATTCTTAGTTAAATCTATAGAATAAACTAGTCATAAGTCATGTACATTGTTAAGACAGTCATTATTATTGACTTCATGTACCCTTTTCTCTGAAAAATGACACCCGACACTAAAGTGATTATATTTTTTACATTTAGTACACATTTTTCCATAAGCCGGGCAATCCCTGGGGCCATGTTCAGTATTACATTTTCTACATAGGTAGTATGTCTTATTATACTGATTCACACCATTATTCCTATGCGAGGACCTATTATTATTATCAAAATACTTAGCTTTTGATTCTGAGGCCTGGTGAGACTGGTGCGAGGAGTTCTTAATCTGCACTGCATGCACCTCCGGTTGGTTCAATGCCTTCATGTGCTCCTTAGAAAGTTCAGCCGAGCGGCAGACTTCCACAGCTTTCTCGAGGGTCAGTTCCTTAATTTTCAGAAGTTTCTGTTGAACCCGTTGAATCAGAATCAGAATCAGAATCAGAAAATTTTTATTTGTCAGAATACAGTTTAAAAGGTTTTACAGTATAAAATGTTCTTGTATTCAACATGCAAGCACGTGTACAAATATTTGATTAATTAAGCTAGATTTATAGATGTTATTGAATTAAAATAATAATAATAATATATACGTAATCGATCATTAAGATGTCAGTAGATTTTTATAATTTAAATATTCCCCCACACTGTAAAAACATTTATCCATCAGCCATTTCGTCAACTTATGTCTAAATATATTCCCTGATAATGTCCGTAAATCATTTGGTAAATTATTATAAATAGTTATACTTGTATTGAACTCCTATCACAATCCGGTCTCTGAGCATCCTGTCTCTTTCTTTGTAATTACAATTTTCCGCTATTCTTCTCAAGTCCGTGTAGAATGCATCAAATGATTCGCCATTTTCTTGCTTCCTCTTGTTAAAGTTGTAACTGTTGATCACCTCATTTTGTTTGGGCTTAAAATGTTCATCAAATAATGTTATGATATCTTCCAGCTTTGTTTTATCATCTTGTTTCAATACACTGAAATATAATTCCTGGGCCTGTTGCCCAATACAGTTGAGGAGAATAGCAGCTTTTCTCGTTTCTGCTAGTCGTTCAAATCCGGCCGCGGGCAAAAATATGCGAAAGGATTGCTTGAATCTTTGCCATTGCGGCCAGCAGTTCCCGATGTCGTCTAGATTTAGTCCCTGGGGCATTTTGTACTCAATCGCACACATTTTGTCCATTTCTTGAGCCCCACTTTCTGTTTCGTCTGGCATTATTAATTATTTTAGTAGTATCGTATTAATTCAATGGTATTATTTTGGCTTTTCACTCATTTAAAACTATTATTATTAAGCCGGCCGGTCGCCATGAGCGTGGTTATTTTAGCAAAGTTGAATCCATATGCATCTGGACATTTCAGTTCTTCTCCGGCTGCGCCATGTAGTATTTGCAATAAAAGATGTTTGTTGAAGTGAATCGTTGTGTATTTATTTAATATAACACTATTTATAAAATATATTATTAGGCAATCGTCTTAAGCTAAAGCTGTCAGAAACGCAAGAGAGGGAGGCCGGGGCGAGCCACAGACAAGGCAACACAAACGGTTGCGTTCCGATTCTACTACATAATGTATTTGCCCCTTAGTCTTTAAATAATGGATTGGAATGTAATAATTAAAGGAAGACCACTTACAAATAGAAAAGAGATCCCATCAAAAACATAACATGTAAAAAGATGCAAGTCTCGCAACGCAGTTCTCCTACAACAAAAAAGTTTTGAGATGTAAAGTTAAACCAAGTCAGTACCGGGGGGGTATCAACAGAACTCGATTTCCACCGACTGATCGCGTATTTATTCTTGACGTTTACGAGACTTCTGTCATACTCGACTTGACGTTTTATAACTACCCGCCAAGGACCAAGGAGAGACCACTCCCAAGCGATGTTTTGACAGATGACAGATGACACCGCTTGACGTTTCGTTCGATCCTTCATACCTTTAAAGATCGCTGGTTCGAACTGAATACAAAGAGTATAACATAGAGAGGAACGGAGAAAGTAGAAAGAGGCCTACACCAATAATTTAAAAAGGCTAAAGAAGAAGAAGACTAGATATTTTTTTTGGATCACAATAATATAATAAATAAAATATCGGGGGACAATCTTACAAAAATCGAGCTAGTCCCAAACTAAGCAATACTTGTACTTTGGGTACTAGATGACGATATACATACTTATATAGATAGAAAACATCCATGAGCTAGGAATGAATACTCGTGCTCATCACACAAATATTTGCCCTTGCCATTATTTGAACCCGGGACCTCTAGCTTCGTAGGCGGTGTCACTTCCACGAAGCTTAACGTGTCGTCAATATGTACTTTGATTTCCCCAAACAAAGCATGTATCGTGACGTCACGTTACAGTAGGCATTTTTAGGAAAGTCTAAAAATGTGATTTTAACATTGCTCTATCTCTGTGATTTTTATGAATTATGATATTGATAGTGTTTTCACTAATATTTCTAAAATGGAGATCTTTTTTCGAAATCTATACGCTAAGTAGATCTGTATGATGCTATATATCTGAATCATCAAAGCTCCACAACATTTCCATACACGTATCACAATAATCGGCCAATGAAAAAATCCTTTTGTAAGTTAACGGTACACGAGCAAAATGGAACGGTATATTTTCAGCGCTCATTACCTTGCGTCGGCTAACGAGTCGGAAATGTATCTTCGTTATGTGGGAGCACGTGCGGGGTAGGGGGGTTGGAGGGGGTTGGAGGGGGTTCAGATGGACGTGACAACTTGTAAATGCTGTTTAAATCTTAATTGGTTACTTGGAATTGATATTGCTTAACCTTTATCCATCAATAATACACGCAATTGAATCCGTTTAGTGATATTAGCAGAAACCGAATACAATATTCTCTATCTTTTATGTCAGTTTTTTTTAAACCTTATTTATTTTATTCAAAACTAAACAATGAGCAAGGAACTAACCTAAAAGTAAAAACAAAACTAAAACCTTAAAGTAAAAAACAATTAAAACTACCTATTTCTAAAATTGGCCACTGTGGTATTGTGCTGAGAACGCTTCAGTTCAGCGAGGCTCCGTCCGGCTATTTATTTTAAAGTCCTTGGTTTTTACATGATATTTGGGATTACACGAGAAGGTACAGTTAGCAATAAAAAACTTGGCTTAAAAAATTGACAGAAACTATTTAATATACGATTATTTGCAACAGATTCAGCAAGGTTTTCATCAAATACAGGGTGTCCCTAAAACCAACTTTTATACGATCAGGGCTGATAGACCAGCTCATAAGAACCTAGATTAAGCAAATTTGACCTCAGTAAAAATCTCTTAGTTTTCGAGATATTGACGTTTTTGTAAAACTCGTGCTAAGTGATACCCTGACTCGGTGTTTTGAGTGTCATTGCTAAAATATCAAGTATTTTACAAATCTGTTTTTTGCTATGTGTGGCCAAATAACTATGCTATTGAACGTATTTTCTATTTTTGCTAATTTATTCATGCTGTGGACACAGTACAATAACAAAAAAAAATTATTCGATTTTTTTCAAATTTCACCTCTGACTTCGAACTAGCGTGGTGAAAAAAAAATGTACCAACATAACCAGGCACTCAACGTAAAAAAATTGCGCATTTATTGTAGTTTCTAAAATGGTATAAAATTTACTAAACACTGTAATAATTTTTGAAATAATGATATTTTGTTACAAAATTAACTGTCTGCCGCCTTCATCTCATACGATCCGGTTGAACTAAGTTTGCACCTGGCGTGCTTGACATCACATACAAATTAGGTGCAAACTTCACGGAATCGTCAATATCTCGAAAACTAAGAAATTTTTATGAGGTCAATTTTACTCAATCTCGTTTTTTATGAGCTGGTTTATCAGCCCTGTTCGCCATTTTGTAAAAGTCGCGAATTTTGATAGCCTGGATCAGTCTTTCGAAAGTCATGACTTCAAATTTCAGTATTTTCTTAATCTGCTTGTTGTTTTAAACATTACTTAATAATTATGCTATCATACCTTATCAAAATAAATTAGATTTTACGTGATTCAAAATATGACCTCGGATTTGAATCGCGTAATACTTAAAACAAATTTACCATGCTAAAATAAAAAAAAATAATGTAGTTTAAAATAGTAAGATTTTACACACTAGTCACCGTAGTTTTTAAGATAATAGCATTTTAATTCAAAAGGAGGTTATACTACAATATTCCATTGGTTAAATTTCGTACCAGAATTTGAATTTCGAACAGAAAAGGTATGATAGCGTAATTATTAAGTAATGTTTAACAAAAAGCAGATTAAGAAAATACTGAAATTTGAAGTCATGACATTCGAAAGACTGATCCAGGCTATCAAAATTCGCGACTTTTACAAAATGGCGAACAGGGGTGATAAACCAGCTCATAAAAAACGAGACTGAGTAAAATCGACCTCATAAAAATTTCTTAATTTTCGAGATATTGACGATTACGTGAAGTTTGCACCTAATTTGTATGTGATGTCAAGCACGCCAGGTGCAAACTTAGTTCAACCGGATCGTATGAGATGAAGGCGGCAGACAGTTAATTTTGTAACAAAATATCATTATTTCAAAAATTATTACAGTGTTTAGTAAATTTTATACCATTTTAGAAACTACAATAAATGCGCAATTTTTTTACGTTGAGTGCCTGGTTATGTTGGTACATTTTTTTTTCACCACGCTAGTTCGAAGTCAGAGGTGAAATTTGAAAAAAAACGAATAATTTTTTTTTGTTATTGTACTGTGTCCACAGCATGAATAAATTAGCAAAAATAGAAAATAAGTTCAATAGCATAGTTATTTGGCCACACATAGCAAAAAACAGATTTGTAAAATACTTGATATTTTAGCAATGACACTCAAAACACCGAGTCAGGGTATCACTTAGCACGAGTTTTACAAAAACGTCAATATCTCGAAAACTAAGAGATTTTTACTGAGGTCAAATTTGCTTAATCTAGGTTCTTATGAGCTGGTCTATCAGCCCTGATCGTATAAAAGTTGGTTTTAGGGACACCCTGTATAACAGATTTTCGACGACGTCACATCCGGCGGAACAGAGGTCACGTGGGGTCGCAGCACAGATAGTAAATATCAATGAGCTCGTATGAGCGGTGCAATCATTTAATTAACATTCTGGTGAAGGTAGAACCGGCGCTAGCGAAAAGGGGTTCTTTTGTTGAGACGAGAGAATGTTAAAAATATTGAATAATGCTTAACGTGTGCCTATAATTATTCAAGGATATCCGTCTACTCTTCATGGATCCCATCATATAAAGAACTAGATTTTTGAAATCTAAAAAAACTCTTTCAATAAAAAACTGGACAACTGCTAGTCGGACTCGCTCACCGAGAGTTCCAAATTTGTGGGTAAATATACTGTTTTTGGGGTCATGTAGCAGAAGTGAACGGGGTACTGGGGAGGGTCACACTGAGCAACTTTCACTATGGGGACAACCACGAAATCGCCCTATAAATTTGGATTCCCTTAGTAAAGTCAATTTTTTATGATTTGATTAAAAATGTATAATTTTCAGATTTTTCCCTATACTTTTTACCTACAAGACAATATTACTTGCCAAATTGCATAGTTCAAGGTCAATGGAAAGTACCCTATACATTTTGGTTTCCTTAAGAGTTTGGAAAGTTACGTTTTTTGCGGCATAAACGGCCGTATCTTTTCAACAATTTCCTTATATCTCGATATAATTTTGTGACCTATTCCAACAAGGTTGATTTTCTTTTGAGATCTTCTAGTAGTTAAAGAGTCTTGGTTGTCACCCGAAGATAATAATATATGTATTTTATGTACGGAACCCTACTGACGCGACGAATCAGCAATTATCAGCTTTGCTGGACGATGGAATCACCTTCCATCATCGCAATTATTTGCACCAAAAACCTCGATCACGTGCACTTTTGTTTTTTATTTAACATGGCTGAAATATACTGCAATCATTTTATAAGGTATCTTTAACGATATGCGTAGTGTCGAGCTTTTCGACTTTTGAGCGAAATTCAATTTGTTTCAGGTGATTTTTTACCCAACTGCGGCAAAGCCCAAAGAAGGGTAATGTGTTTGACCTGTATGTATGTATGTATGTTCGTTCATAGTAACGTCCACTCGTAACTATTCAACGGCACAACCGATTTTGATAAATTATACATAGCTCTTCTCATCTTGATGGCGCGAAGTCCGTTAAAATAAACAAAATGGCCGATTTTATGCACTTTTAAAGTGCACCGCGATCGGGTTTTTTTTAGTAAAAAATTTAGTTATTGAGTCGGTCGGTTTTCCATAAAAGAGGGTCATCGTTTGCATTAACGGCGTCAATTATGTTTGAAATATGTTTTATTTTACAGCTTAATAATTTAAATAAATTTTATTTGCCCGAAATGACATGAGAACTCTCAAAAAGCCAAACATACATAATTTCAGCAAACAGCTTTAGTTTCAAAGGATACTGATATGGCGCTGAACTTGAAGGCCAATCCAATAGCACGTTAATTCTGGTTTTTTGAGACTTCTCATGTCATTTTCCGCAGACAAAATGTATCAAACTACTAGGTGTTGCCTGTACTAGGAGCAATAAATCAAAACGTAGATTGTACTCTACAAACTGAACAACATTGGTTCAGCGACATTTAAAAATAACTTATGTTTTAATTTTTAGAACACTTTAAAGTTTATTTGAAGCCGCAATGTATTGCGATGTTTTTTATGTTTGCAGCGTGACAAGCGACGTCAGTTAGACTGATAATAAATAAATATTAGTCGACAATCTTACACAAATCGAACTAGCCCCATAGTAAGCTCAATAAGGCTTGTGTTATGGATACTAGACAACGATATATTTAATAGATACAAATACTTAAATACATAGAAAACATCCATGACTCAGAAACAAATTTTCGTGCTCATCACACAAATAAATGCCCTTACCGGGATTCGAACCCGGGACCTCCTGCTTCGTAGGCAGGGTCACTACCAACTAAGCTAAAGCGGTCGTCAATTAGACTGATGTTAACGTACATTGAAAATACTATTTAATTTATATGAAAAATATAAAATCTGAGGATTACATAATTTTTAAAAGTTGTTGAACCAAAGTTTTATAGTTTGATGAGTAGAATCTAGGTTTTAATTATTTGCTCCTGTTACAGGCAACACCCGGTATAAGGCTGCGTTTCCAAGAGAGCTGTGCGAGATAGCTAAGCGGTGTGCGAGAAAAAAATCCACCAATCAACGTGCCTAGCCTCGCTCAGCGCGGCGTGGCGATTTGGCGGCCCATTGGTGATCTTTTTCCTCGTAGCGGAGCGCCGCTACCTCGGACAGCTCTTGTGGAAACGCAGCCTTAAATAAAGCTCGTTTTAATTTAAACATAATTGATGTTGTGGAAGCGAATCATGCCTCTCTTTATGTTTGTTATGGATATGATGTTCTCGGTCCAAGCGGCGCGCCTCTGGAACAACGGTCTTCCTCTTTTTTTGATGATGATACTGATGATTATGATTATTATTATTGGATTATTTATTTATATTCTTAACTAGGTACTAATATAGCCAGTAAGACCTTTGTTACTAACACATACTATGGATATCTAATCCGAAATAAATTATTTGAATTTGAATTTGAATTAAAATCAAAAAAGCTCCAAATAAGTTCGCGTTCAAAAAATCTGAGCGTGATTTCTATGCTGGTAGAACTGAAATCTCTTAGTGTATCTGCTTAGACGTGTCATCTGTATTTATACAATATGTTTATGTATAATGTATTTATACATATTATATGGTTATCCCTATCTATGTAATTATTATTCGTGTATATCTTTATTTTCTTAGGCTAGGTATTTTATAATACATATATAAAAAGTAAAATACAAAATGAAATTACAAAATATAAACACATTATAAAAAACCTAACCTAGGGTGCCGCCGGCAGCGGGGCGGGGCCCAAGCTACCGGTGGTTAGGGCCGCAGAGAGAGGAACCTCCTGACGATGCGCGCCGTGTCCAGAAGTACCGCTTTCTGTATCTGACCCTTGATCCAGCTATCTAGCGAGAGCCTCTTGAGATGGTGGTCGAGACTCTTCGCTATAAGCCCGTTCGCCGAGACGACTATCGGAACAATGATCGTCGAATCAACATCCCACATGGCGGTAACCTCGTGAGCCAAGTCACTTGCTGAGCTGTACTTGCTGAGCTTGTCCTTCTCGGCCTTCACAAGGTTCTCGTCATGGGGATGGTGATGTCGACGAGCACTGCACGGCGCTTGGATCGATCTATCAGCACGATATCAGGCTTATTGGCTACAATAGTCCTGTCTGTGATGATTAGATCGATCCCAATAGAGCGTGGCACGACCATTTTCGAGAACCGGCGTTGGTGCGTACTTATAGTACGGCACCTCAGACCCCACAAGACCATATCGTACAGCAAGTTGCCGGTGAATGATCCTGGCTACTTGATTATGTCTGTGCAAGTACTCGCCGTTAGTAGCACCGCCCACAAGTTATCTGCTTTGCCCTAAGGTTAACTGGTAGAGAATGCCTTATGGCATTAAGTTCGCCTTTTGTACGATAGGTTTTCTTTTGTGCAATAAAGTTTAAATAAATAAATAAATAAATGAGTGAGCAAGACGGCAATAGACGAACTTCGAACATACCGTTTCGGAATATATGCCCAGGACCAGGACTCGGCGTTCAAATTATAATTAAGACTTCCAATTTGCGGGATTCTTCCCAAGTTTAGCTCGGTTATAGTTAACGTATTGGAAATCGAATTAAATGGGAGTTAACACCGACGGGTAACTTCGACGCGTGGCTAACGGGTGCTTTACCAATAAATTACTGTTTAAAACGTGTCGAGACTAGAGATGGGCCGACTAGTCGTCGACTAGTCGGAAACGCCGACTGTTCGGCATCATTTGTAGTCGGCCGATTAGTCGGCAAAAAATGCCGAATATTCGGCACTATTTCTTAGCGAAGAATATAGGACACAGAAGAAATTTAACCATATTTTTCTTAATTATTTTATATTTTTACGTACTTTACTTAAATACAAAAA